>OX346246.1:137064517-138367017 GCA_947049315.1 Epistrophella euchroma | reverse complement strand
AAAAGCTATGAAATTGCTAGAGTTTTTTTTTAATTTTATTCATACTAAATGAACAAAACAACCTGCAAGGAGAAAAAAGAGTTTTGAGCTGAGCAAGTGCTCCATTACCTACGAACTTTGTAAAGGTAACTTTTCGATCAAATTTAACGGTTAAGAGTAACATACTAAAAACCAATATTTTCGGCACTATTTATATATATCTGGGTACTTGGTCTGTTTGACAACCTATATGAAAAAAGTATTACAATCATTTTTGTAGAGAATTTCACGAGCTTCAAACATTACTTTTCGATAACATTTTACTATCAAGATAGCTATAAGTGGAAAACCAATGTTTTCTACACGACAACTTCACAAGTTTGCGATTTTTTTTCTAGAATATTATACAACCCTAAATTAATAAAAGTGAGAAAGTGACCCCTTTCCAAGTCCGAAGAAGTAAAATTAGTTATAGTGTATGTACACTTTTCTTTGAAAAAAACATATCAACAGTAGAATCAGAAACCCGAAACAATAATATTAAATTGTTAATTTACTGGAAGTTTTTTTCTACAATGTTTCCAAAATTTTAATATCGTAATTCGTAACCACTCTATTTTCGACTCTTTTTTCCACTCATTTGCTCAACGTTGGTGAAATTGGTTTTTATTTTCTATAGAAAATTATTTAAGAGACTTAAGAGAATAGATATTAATTTAGAAAAGACATGCGTGTTCTTAGCCTTGCTCTCACTAACCTACACAGTTAAATATCTATGTATTTGTATGGTTTTTTTTTAATAAAAAGAAAATCTCAACAACACATTACACTTACATTAGGTTCACACTGTACAATAATAATAGAGTAAAATTTCCCATTGCTCCTGGTTCTACAACCTACATCGTTTCATTTCTGTTGTTGCTTTTGGTGGATAATGTATGCATTTTTGGCAATGTTGAGTGCTCGGAAGGACAGAATGTAGGTTAGTGTTACAAGTTCGGATCAGGAACGAAATAGAGCAGGATATGCAATACTGAAGGATGTTTGACTTCCGTGCATTGCGCTCTTGGTGTATCGGCACCATTTTGTTGTGTGCTTTGCATAGTTGTTGAGTTCCTTCGAAGTGACAATCTGAGAATACATATTGTGTTGTGTGTTGTTTTGTTGTCCTGTATGGTTCGATGCAGAGAAAATAAGTAGAAATGTTGTTATTTTTTATTTTACTTTTGTTTTAATTCTAAAAGCTATTGAACTTTTAGAAAATAAAGATATACATACGTAAAAAAAGTAACCTAATAGTAAATTTAAAAAAAAACTTTTTATATGTAGTAATCCTATTAATAGTTTGTCTGTCTGTTGTTCCTCTTAATCTTCGACAATACCTAATAGATTGTAATGAAAATTAGTAGAGCGGGAGCTTGGAACATGAGGATGGACAGGACATAGGCTACTTTTGATTTCATAATCTACAACCAGTTTACGAGAAAAAATAGTCAAAATATAAAAAAAGTGATAAATTGTTGGTAATGTCATATATTCAAATAATAAAATATCAAAAAAAAAAAATACAAAAGTATTTTACAATCATATTTAGTTATTTAAACTTGCGAAGCAAGTTGCGAAGCAAGTTGCGAAGCAAGGCGAGCATGGGTCTGCTAGTAATTATATAAAAACATAGTTTTGCTAGTAATTCAAATTAAATATGACATTATGTAGGCTGCCTGTCAGGTAAAAATAAGCTAACTAGGTATAAAATACATATATATTTGTAAAATTGTGCAATGTATGGTTCTCAAGATATCGCGAATAACTTTAAACGCCCCCTTTTAAAAATGGAGGCCTAACTAATTGGGGGGGGGGGGGGGGTAATTCAGCGCCGAAAACTCGTTTTTACACTCCATCAAAAAAAAAATTTGTTCTGTATGAAATGCAAGGTTAATGTAACATTTCAATGGTCTACGAAGTTTTGATCAAAATACAGTCTACAATATGATAGAGAAGTATATCTGCACCATATTTAATTTTAATAAAATTACAAAAAATAATTTTTAATGGCATCTCCCATAGAACCATTTTTTCAAATTTGTCGAAAATTCTTCAATGATGTTGACCGATTTTTTGTATGGATAATACCAAAGTTTTCAATATGGTCATGTTTTTTTGTATTTCTCAAAAATCTGGGTTGATTTTTTCTTTATCTGGCAGATTTAAGAAAAAAAATATTCTTATTACCAAAAATAACGAAAAATCATGAAAACCTGAAATTGCTAACAAAGTTCGTTGGGTGAATTTCGATACGAAACGAATCCAACAAAAAAATTCTCATTAAAATAGGATTTTTGCCTTCATAATTCTATCTAAGCTATTACCTCGCATAGTTTCATGGAAATTGCTCAAGAAACAAAGACTTCCAAGAATTTAAGTAGTTTTTGTAGTATTACCTTATTTTAACTTAACGTTTTTAATTGCTTAAAAAGATTGCATTATTCAATCGTTGCCATAATGTGCCCGATCAGATCATTTGGTCCCCTGTTTTTCAAGAAATGACCCCCACTTCTTTTTTTGTTTTATACATCAGGCGTGTCCTACGAAAAAAAAATACCGAGCGCTTAACATAAATTTGACGGCGGCGATAATAGGTATCTATTTTATAAAAGAGGAAAGTCAGATTATACATAATACATATGAAATTGGTTTAAGACATTTAAAAAAAGAGTGAAAGTAAATAAAATACACACTTTCCATGTTACTTATCAGGTAAAATTGACGTTATTTTCGGGAAGGGCAATGACTTAGAATTTGGAATGATTTTCTCAAAAAAGTGTGCATTTGGTTTATTTCGCAAAAATTTGACAGATTAGTGATGAATAAGAAATAAAAATATGATTTTTTAACTGGTTCTTCCAAGTTCCAACAACTCGGCTTAAGCGTTTTGGCTAAATGTTAGCTTGGCGAATTATGAAAAGAATTTAGTATGGGAGCTAAATTAAAATTTTTATTCCGGCGCAATCACTTTGTTATCGATAGACTCAATAATTAGGTACGTCAAAAATAACAATATACTACAATATACAATTAATTAACGGGGTAATTATTGTTTAAAATAAAATTGAAATCATTTTTTGTGCTTTTATGATAGGGGAGAGTGGGACTAAAAGTAACAATTTTTACTTAATTTGATACTCTACCGAGAATTATGGAAATAAATCTGTCAAGTCAAATTTCAGCTATAAATCTATCAAAAAAAACTATCAAAGTAGACGTGATGTTAGCTTTGGAGAAAAAGAACACTTGTCTCCTACAAGTGATTCTCAATTTCATAGCAAACCTGTTAATTTAAGCTGTTAATCCCATGCCCCGCTCTCCTCTACGTAATATGTGCCAATTTAAAAAAAATTTAAATCAATACTGTGAAAACTCCTTGTTTTTTTTTTTAAATATATTCCTCGGTTGTACGTCACCGTCGTCGTCGCCTGGATAAAATATTGTCGTAAGTTACAATTTGCTACTTTTGGGAAAACGCATTTTAAGACGGATCTTCTATAAAATGTAAATAAAAAATGCAAAGGGTATCAAATTTCCCTCTTCTCCCCTATACAAATATTTTTTTTATTCTCAAACTTAAAATAAACAAAAAAGCTATAGTTCTTAAAAACTAAATAATAAGTTCATATCCTCGGTTACACTTGGTGCAAGGGACTCGTCCGACCACTGCCAAATTTGATCACGAGTGAAATTACATCACCAGTCTGTGTTTTATCTTATGAGACATACACATACGACAAACGATTCAGTAAAATATTGTCGTACGTGCATTAAAAATAAAACATACGACAATTATTTACCAAACGTTCACTGAACAGATTTTGTATGAAAAAAATGTCGTATGTTTTTATTTTGTCGTATCTGTAGCATTTCGTATACACATACGACAAAGAAATACTCAAATGTTGGCGACATTGCACATACGTCAAATTTTAACGATATTATCTTGAAAATTAAGGCAGATATCGAAAAACTGATTTCACTAGGTTGTAGAAAAAAATTCAAATAACAAAACTGCATTTAAATCTCAGAACCGAAATTTTTTACATACGACAATATTTTATCCAGACGACGACCGACGTGTTAACGTAAACTAATATCCACAAAATTTGACGCAAAATTTAATAAATTCAAAAACTTTCTAAATAAAAATACCACCCTAATATGTTGTTTTCAAGTATGGGTATTATTGTTTATTATTGTTTTAAATGTTCAATTTGATAAGAATTTAACTAATCATTAATCAACAGTTTAAGAAATAAGATTGTTTTTCAGAAAATAAAAATATATAAATAAGTCTTATTAAGAATTCAGCTGTTCTGTATAGAATTATGGCTTCCCCGAAGAAGGAAAGAGTAAGTTTTATAGTCCAATCCATGTCTCTACCAACTGGACTTTCGATCTATTGTGAAAAAAGAAATAGTATAATTTTACTATTTGTTACTTTTTGTTACTTTATTACGTACTATTTTTGTATTTAATTTTCAATACTCTTATAAATACACAGGCTTACTATGCTCTAAATCAACTCGATTTGAAATGAAAATTAAATAATGGGTTTTGGGCTTTAAAAAATTATATCCAACCTACATAATTATAAGTATAAATTTTGCCGTTGTGTTCAATATTTCTACAAAATTTTGCTTAACTGGAGAAAATAGAAATCCCCTCACATCCTAGACTTTGGTTGCGTCTTATAGAAAAAAAACCTTAGGTATTTATTTACAAAAACCAAAAAAAAACTGGTGTTTTTAACGTCCCTTACTTTGGCGGATACTTTTTAGCGGAATAAAAAATTGTTGATATTTGAATTTGTAGCTAATTAAATGCTAATTTGTTGCGCAGATCAAACATTTGTAGCTCACATAATATCCTATTTATTAAAGTTTCTGCTAAAATAAGTCTAAAAAAAGCGGAAGGAATCTACAATAATACTTTTTTAATGCTCTTGAGTCGCGAAAACCGCGATTTTTTAGCTCAAATAGTTTATAAAATAATCAAGTTTCCACTTAAATAAGTCTGAAGTTAGCGAACAAAAGTCCGAAAATGATAATTCTCTTGGTGTCAAAAATTGTAGTCGTTTAAATGCTTATTTGTTGCGCAAAAATAATGAAGCATTTCTGCTTCGTTTTTTGTTTCAATTTATAGTTTTAAAAGTACATTTCAAGTCTGTTATTAAAATAAAGCAGAAGCTGGCATACAAAATCTAAAAATAAATGGAATTTTTAAATTTTGTTTGCCAGAAATCGTAGCTTTATGTAAACTTTTTGTTCCAATATAAAATTTGTAGCTCTTAAGGTTTCTTTTATATTTAACTTATCAAGTTAGCTCAAACGTGAGCTCAAAAAATCTAAAAAAGTGAGAAACCCGAAAATGTTTTTTGCACCAATTTGAAGTAGGTAACCATAAAATTTAAGAAACCCGTAAACCCCGATTTTGTATCTCGTAAAGTTTTTGTTATGGAAAATTCCGCAAATAAACCATTTAACCCACTGTAGCGGTCAAAATTTAAAAAGAAAATGAATTTTAGAAATTTTATTTTTGCCCGAAATTGTAGGTGATGCTAATTTGTTGCGGTTTGTACGGTTCCTTTTTTATTATATAAAGATGTAAATACATTGTTAGCTAAGCATTTCACTTCGAACCTTATAAATTTCTTTCACTTCAACTAGAGTCCGACCTTTTCATATTTTTAACGCTCCAGGCACTCCACTAATTCCCATCTTATGAATTTTAAAAGCCTTAACTGCCAAATTTCCGTGAATTCATCAGCTTTATAGAAAAATATTTTTGTATTTATTATATAAAATTACAACGTTAAGCTAAAGTGCTACTATTTTAACCAGAATTATTTGATTTTTGTTCTTCATCTCATATCACAGTTTAAGGTTCTAACTCTTAAGGAAGGTGATTTTTCCGAATCTCATAGTGGGTACACTGTACATTTATTTTGTTTACATCTCTTCTATTGCTGTGCTGCTGTCCAAAGATTTAGTAATTCTCGTTTTTGGCACATAGCCACATTTACCATAAGGCTCGGAAAAAGATAGGGGTGTATTTATACTCGGAACTGTGTGAATGTTTCTATTCATGGCATTTTATAAAATTTCAACATAGAAATATGCAACTGAATTAGCTGTAGCTAAAGGGATACAGAAATTAAAAAAAAAATGAAAAAATTCTTTTGTTCGTTAAAACATACCTTTTTAAGTTTATTTAGATGATTTGGTTTTCTATATACGTTGTATGTACGTACTAGGTAGGTAAACCACATCATCATCCAGTTACTATCTTCTTATATACACCTATAGGTAAGTTGTATGTGCCAAGGATAGTCTCTTGTCTAAGCCTTGAAGATAATCCGAACAGAGTCCGGTAGGAAACTACCGGTAGCCCGACGGTTGCGGCGGTGATGTTAGCCTCCTAAGTGAATTGTGTTCATCGAATTTTGATAATGGAAAACCAACTCTTTTCGTTCGTTGTTGGATTATAAAAAATGGTGGTAGTAGGTAGTAGTAAGGTCCTAGAAGAAAAGGAAGTAATTTACTGGAGCGGAGAATTTATTTGGGAAAGGTTGTTGTATCTTCTTTCCGTTTTTTTTTTTCCTCTTTTGGTGGTGCTTTCATTCTTAATCTTTTGTTGTCGGAGATTTACTTTTTTTCATATTATTTTCTGGAACGTGGAATGAATAAGAAAATGGAGCCAAATTGTGAAAGCACTAGGAGAATGTGATTTACTGCGACGCCGGAGTTAACTATGGGTTGTTTTATTTCATACAGGACGACCAACGACGTTGGTATGGGAGTTTGTTTGACTAAGAACAGGAGGAGTCAATGAATCTTAACAAAATTTGAAAAGCAGACAAATTTTTAATTAAACAAATTATGAACAAAAAATGACAAAATCAGTGAAAAGATTCTTTATGTCATTCTTGAGCTTCTAGTAAATCAGATCTGTACCTAGATTATAGAGACAAAAGAGAATTAGACCTACTATAGTTTGTAGAGAATGCTTACAAATAAGTCATGTTATGAATAAAGAAAAAAAAAGTAAATATATCAAGAAAACTAGGTTCGGTCACTAGGGCGTATACGTGTTATTTTTAAATAATCAATTAAATTAAAAAAATAAAAAAAAATATGAATTCGCCACATTAGCATGATCAGAAACCAAATATTTGCTTTGACGATCACCATCAACGCCCCATGAAATTTCCAGCTGCCAACACTAACCCCAGCAAGAGAGATGTATATCTATGCTTCATTAGTTTTTTTTTATATAGTATTTGGTTTGTACGCGTTAACAAAATTATGTAACAAAAGGAAGCAAGAATACCGCAAAGGGATTATTGAAATCGGAACGCCGCAGTGCGGGTGGCTTGTTTCATTTTTTGTACCATTTTCTTTGTGGTTTTTCTTGAAAGATATTCAAAGAAACGAAGAAGAAAGTAAAATAGGAAGCTTAGGTAATTAGGCAGTCGGTGATCAAAAGTCAAGTTGTACGTATGGGCTACGAAATTAAATGCCAACTAGAAAGTCATACAAAAAGAAAAAGAATTATTAACTTAAACCAAATTAAAATTATTTTTGCGCCAAAAATATAAAATAAAAAGTTTACACAAAAATTACTGCTAAAAGCATAAAGGAAAGTAAAGAGAAAAAATATTTCCATAAATTAAAAGACAAGTGAAGAAAAAAATATTTGCAGAAATTAAAAGAAAAGTAGTAAGTCTTTTTCTGTGCTAAAATAAAAAAAAGAATTTAGTGGTTGACTGGCGTCGGTATTTTTAGAAAGAAGCGGAGGAAAGATCTTGCTAAAATAAATACGTTTTTTCTTGAAGAATTACTACCGAACCTAGTTATAAAACAAAAACGATTTGTACACGGATTCAACTCGAACCACGTGTAGTCAAGCAAAATTAAGTGTTTTAAGGTAAGTCAAAAGAATGAAGGAGCATTCTCGAACACACGACTTAATTCCATTTAAATCTTCACTAGGAATTTCGAGACATTTCGAGATCGCTTCGCTCACTCAGGCTTTCATAGAAATACCAGCGAAGGTATATAAGGGTGCGACCACGTGGCGTTTGTCACCGACCTCAAATTTAGATTTAAGGAAATTGTAATCCTGATCCAAAACCCCTTCCTCTTCCTTCCTTCTATCCTGAACAAGACAAAAGAAAAGAAGAATCAGTGTCTAAGGAATTGACGAACAAATTTTGAGGAAAAGGATTTCAGTCGTTCGAGTTTAAAAATAAATTTTTTTAACTAACTTCTAAAAGCTTTTAGAAAAAAAAATCGCTACAGCGACTACCCTGTTGGTTCCGCAGAGGATGTGCACAGCTTCACCAGGATCTTCGGGCAAAGAAAAAGGATAAAATTCATATATATAGTAATGGGTATCCAAGCTGTATGAAGTATTTGAATAATTCAACGAGTGATGTTCAAAACATTTGTAACTTCTTTGCTGTTTATTTTCAGTCTGTGTACTCCACAAACACTCCGATGAATGTAGATTTACCTAATGTTTCCACCATCGTTAACATAGGGTCTATGGTTTTGTCGTCTTCTGAAGTAGAGTCAGCCTTATTAGGTCTAGATACCAACAAAACGGCAGGTCCTGATGGAATCCCACCAATTTTATTGCTCAAATGTGCCTTGGAAACTGTCTTATAGTATAATACCAATTTTTAAATCGGGATCTAAACAAGAAATAACAAATTATAGACCAATCTGCAAAATATCTGCTCTTCCTAAGTTATTTGAGAAAATAGTTTGTGACAAGCTTACTTTTCATTTAAAAGGTTTTGTATCTGATTTCCAACACGGCTTTATTTCTGGAAGATCTACATCCACTAATCTAACATTAATGACTAATTATATCGTAAATAATTTTGAATCTTATCGTCAAACTGATATAATTTTTACGGATTTTGCCAAAGCATTTGACCGCGTTAATCATCATATTCTTTTACACAAACTCTCGGAACTGGGATATCATTCAAAGTTTCTTGAATGGTTAAAATCTTATTTAACATCGAGAGTTCAAATTGTTAAGATTGACGATCATCAGTCTAGTCATATATTGGTTCCATCTGGTGTCCCTCAAGGTAGCCATTTAGGCCCATTAATGTTCCTTCTTTTTATTAACGATATTCCTAAAATCTTTCAAAAATCTGAGTGTCTTCTTTTTGCGGATGACCTTAAACTATATCGAAGTATAAAATGCTCTGATGACTGTTTATTATTAAATGATGACTTAAATAAACTGGCAGAATGGTGTAATATAAACTTCCTACATCTTAATATTGCGAAATGCCAAGTCATGTCTTGTTTTCGTAAGATTTCTCCGATCTATTATGAGTACCGAATTGATAGTTCTTCTTTGGATCGAGTAGCACAAAAGAAAGATCTAGGTGTTATCCTTGATACCAAACTTTCTTTTATTCCCCATATCGACTACATTATAAACAAATCCAACCAAATGTTAGGATTCATCAAAAGAAACAGCAAGGAATTTACAGATCCTTATACCATAAAAACTCTTTTTATCTCTCTCGTTCGATCTTTGCTTGAGTACTGCAACACAGTTTGGAACCCTTACTACAATAACTCGTGTATACGAATCGAAAAAATCCAAAAAAATATTTCAAGGTTTATGTATTACAAACTTCATTGGGGTACTGTTTTTCCATCTTATGAAACTAGATGTCTCTTATTTGGTATGCTGACTCTGGCAGATCGACGTGCATATTTTTCGATAATGTTTATTAGAGATATACTCACTTATCATATTAAATGTGCTCAACTTCTTGCACTAATATCTATTCGTGTTCCTAGTTATAATTCCAGAGATTATGTTCTTTTCTACGAGCAATTTCATAGATCTAACTATGGCCGTAATGAACCGGTTTCTCGTTGCATCAGGGAAGCAAATTCACTATGTACTAGGTTAGACTTTTTCAAAATTTGCACTAGAGATACCTTTAAAATCGATGTTCTAAATGTACTTAGATCAACTTGATGTTTTTTATATTTATACATATATTTAATTTATTTTTTTTTTGTATATATTAATGTAGCTATAGTGAAATATTGTTATCTATTAGTCTATAAGAGAACTTTGTTCTTTGATTGATGAAATAAATAAATAAATAAATAAATAAATAAATACATTTATATGAACGTAACAAAGTAAGTTACCCCTTAAAAATTTTTGTTTTTTTATATTGAACGTTCTGGGCTTGGTGATTTTTTTCACTTTCAAGTTTTTAAAGGAAGAACATTTTTTTTTAATATCTATCATTTATAAATTCCGATACTGAGTTTTTTTTCTTTTTCTTTTATGACCTTAAATTTTTCTATTGTACGAATTTAATTTCTCTTGAATAATAAACATTTCATTGATAATTTGAACAAAAAAAAGAACGAAAGAGAAACAATTGATTGATTTTAACTTCAACAAGTCTGAGTTAGTTATAAACACTTCGCGAACACGCCCGTGATTCTTTTTTTTTAGGTAATATTTGGGAATGCTTATAGTCACTCTCTTATCTATATTTTATATTGTTGGATCTTTCCGAAGCCTAAGTAACCACAGATTTATTTCCATTAGAAGTTAATTTAGTGTCGGATTGACACGGAGTCATCGATACTTTACATAATTAAGAAAAAATTATGATTTTTTAAAAAGAGTTTAAGTTAGGATGTGAGGGGGCTACAAAGAGATGTCAGAAGAGTCAACTTAGTAAAATGTCATAAGAAAAAAAAAACACTTAATTTGTTTAAGGGGTTAACGCTCGAATTAAGAGCAAACGCGTTAACCAAGGTGTGCTTTTAGGATTTTTTTTCCAATAGAAGCGCTGTGGGAGGGAGAATTGCTTGGAGAGCACGAACATCTATGTTCTCAATTAGTGTGACCATCTCCTCAAAGGTAACCAAATTTCGGGTCCTCTTATTTTTTTAATATTTCAAAATTCCAAACAACATCTTGGATCAGGCCTGAAATAAAAACATAACGTCGTCTTACACTTCTTCTGACAAGATCCCACCCGTCCGACGAGCTAGGATTATTTTTTATTAATATCTAATTTTTCTTCAGTTTATCGAGGAGACATATGTATTTTAAAGTAGTCTTCTTCCTTTTCCGTACCGAGAATTCGACTGACATTTTATTTATTTATTTTATTTATACATACATATGTACATTCATTTATTTTATTTATACTCACAAGCTTTAACCGAGATTTGGCCAGTTTATATTTCAGAGTTCTCAGGGGAATCCGTATTCTCAGAAATATAAACACAATTCCTAACAAAAGTTTTTTTTTTCTGATTCGTTGCTCAATTATTTTCTGTCACAGTAAATCAAATAAGAAAAAAAGGAATAGAAAGTGCTTTTGATGAATCTTGTTTATATTTCATGCTCCTACGTCCTGCTCTTTCAAAAAGACGAAGGAAAGTTACTGAGCCCTCGGAAATATAAACTGACCAATGGTTTTAATTCCTTTATTTGAAGTTACTAAAAAACGCGAACAATCGCATAACAATTCGCGAAAATCCGTCACAAATTTTTTTTTTCTAAGCAAATCATTTGATCGGCAATTGTTTTGTGAAGGTGAAAATAGTGTGATGGATAACGAACATTTGCCTCGACTGAATTCGTTTGAGTTGGGACATTGTGACGTGTGATATTTATTTGTTAGGATAGAATTAGTTAGAATGTGTCAGTGACAGCTCGATACTACAACTATTAAAAGTAAACAAAATATAACACATAATAACGAAAAAAGCGCTCCAATTTGTTAAAAGTAGATTTCTCTCACTCAATTGTAAGTATGTTATACACGTCGCGATGTTGTAATTTTTTTTAAATTGAAATGAAATTTACCTCCCCAATTTTATGTGGAAATCCTAGAAATAAACCCGGGGACTCATTCCGTAAAACGATTATCACCCGACGGACGATAACGATTCGACGATAGTCCTGCTTTAAGTAACAAAAAAAAACGACTCGTCTGGACGATCAAATATTTGCTTCACGTAAGTCGATAATCATCAAAACGCTATCGTCAAAACGATGGCTTTTGGACGATACCTAAATAGGTATCGTTTCGAATTTGTTAATATTTTACTTATTTTGCAAAGTGACAACAAAAGTTCGAGAAAAAAAATACAAATTATATAAAAAATAAAGTGTTTGCCAGCAGGGTTCGAATGCTGAACCTTCCGATTAAGAAGCAAATACCTATTCTATTGCCACCATTTATTGTGAAATTCCGCCGATTTTTTTTTAGATTTACGAACAAACCGTGCACTAGGTTAGGTTAGGTTAGTGGGCTGATAGTTGATCTTGTTACCGTCACACTCAGATCAATGTAGATCCATTGTGATAACCTGTTAAAAGAAGAAAAGACATGACATATCCCGTTAAATGGGATAGATTTCAGCAAGCAGCTGCTTTAGGCTATCGGGGGTTACAGTAGCTGTCGTCAGAAGCATTGACACCGGGTTGAGGGGAGGTTTCGTCACCGCTGTCCTTTGAGGGCGTGTTCGTCTCCTTTACCCCCACTGAGTGGATCATTCCCCCCACCATGCCCGGAGGAGCATTTGGCTCCCCACAACGCCTGGGTTTGATAGGTCAGTGGTTATGGTGTAAGTTTGCTTTGTTATGTCAGGCCGGAGTGAATCGAGAGGGTCGCCCCCCTACCACAAGAGTATTGTATCAATCTTGTGGAGGGACGGCCATCACAGTTTCAAATGACGCTTGCATTAACCGCAGGAGTAGCAAGACTGGTGTAAGGCTAGCTGCCCTAACTTCTTTATTGCCACTCCCGTAGGAATGCAGTCTTACAGTCATCATTGTGTTTGTTCAGTAATTGTGGGTCGGTTTGTAGATGGGATATTAGGGACTTTCGAGCCATTTAGTAGCGTTAATGAACTTTAAGAGATTCTTGCTAGGAATTTCAGAGTTCCACTAAATCGCCGAAGAAGTTTTTCCCAAGAAGTCTGCTTCTCAGATGGCATAGCTCAGGGCAGTGACAGAGGTAATGAAGGGTTTCTTCCTGAACTTCCTCGTCACCATAGCCTCTGCATAAGTCATCCGAGCTAAGTTGCATCTTTTTCTTGTGGTAGCCCAATAGGTTGTGACCTGTGGTAATACTCACAAGAAGAGAGAGTGACTTTTTGTTCAATTTTATGATCTCTTTAGTTCTTTGTTTATTAAATTCTGGCCATAACTTCCTATTTATGACGCAGGTATCGAGTGAGCTCCATCTTTTATTTGTTGTAGAAAGAACTTTACCCTCAATTTCTTGTTTGAGAATACATAGTGGGGTCTGGACTATTGAATCTGTCTGAGCCAGCTCAAATGTTGAACCAGTTCTTGCCAGTTCATCAGCACTCTCGTTGCCTGGAACACCACTGTGGCGCGCGTATTTGTTACTTTGCGAATTGGTAAAGCAAAAATTAAATCGTTACAAGTTTCCCACTGAATACAGACAACAACAAAAGTAACTAAACAAATGTACAACTTGTAGGTACCGGAACCGGAACCAGGCCCGGCAGATAATATGGGTAGTTTGGGTTTTTTGAGTTAGTAAGGTTTCCATATTTGGGTTATTAACGTCATTTAATCTGACATAAGATCAATTTTTTAAGTAGCAAGTTAAACCAGAGTTAAATAACTCTAGAAATACATTTATTTACTGTTAGATAAAGAAGCAGTTCTTCAGTAGAGAATTCATGCGACCTAATATACTCGGAGGATGAATCATCAGAAGCCTGTTCAAGATGTAATTTGGGAAGTTAACTCGGTTTTATCTTTAATCTCACAATGGAAAACTGGTCCTAAGGTGTTTTCCACAAAGTATTAAGTTTCTTATGACTTCTAATGGAACGCTATTGCATATGAGGATAACCTTTTCCTCATTATCGTAGTGGAATTTTGGGTCACTAAACGCAATGATTTCGCTAAATAAGCTGGAATTAGTATATGTATTTACGAGTAAATTCGAAAGACAAGATTTCCGGATAGCGCATCCTTCTGGTATCAATCCAAAATTAGTGTCGTTAGTCGTCCAGAAATGCCCAGGAGTTTTATGGGAACAAAATGTGAATTAGTTTCGTTATTTTGTATTACCTATTTATTTAATGAGTAAAACAAAATATTTTCGTACAAACACAAATAAATACTTTTTAGTGAATACAATCAATTTGAAAGGAAATCATTTCGACTAAATACTTGCTTACAAGGGATTAAAACGTATTCCCAGCTCGATTCGGCAGAAAACGTTTTGCGTTTTCACTCTTGAGCAAAAATGTTTGTTTTCTTCCTGGTCAAATTGAAAGTGATTTTTTGGTATTGTTTCTGTAAGATCCGCTGCCTTTGTACTTTCAATTTCCTCATACAGAGTGTCGAATACAAAAACATTACCTTTCATTTCTGCTGATGCAATGTGATTGTGATTTAAGTAGGTATTCCGCAGTTCTAAATTTGTTTCCAAAGTAGGCAGCTATCAGTATACTTGTTATGTATCTCCCTTGACAAAATAATTAATTTCTATTTTTTATCAGTCAATAATAAATATTGACTGTGATTAAAATTTTATCTTCCTTTTTTATGCTTAAATTTAATCCTCCTTTATTTTTATGACACCAGTTAATATTGTAAACACGCAAATCGTTAGGGACCTTTCCAACCTATCATTTTGTTAACAAATTTGGAAAATTCTATCCCTTGACCCTTGCATCAGCCCTTTTTGTAATCTTATCATTAAGGCTGTTAAAAAAAGCAAAACTTAATAACAACACCCATATCCTTGTGGAGCTGTTTCATTTATAAATTAATTAACTATGAAAAAACTAAAAGGATATCCCTTATACACAGATATAGAATAATGTGCGTGATACAAATCCCTGTAATGGGGATTCTAGTTCGTTCTTATTAAATTCGAGTCGTATAAATTTTGCTTTCGAATCAGCAAAAGCGTTAGTAAGTTTACATGGAAATCCAGAATGATTTATGTATTTTCTTTTGTTTTTAGGTTTTAGTGTGCGTGTGTCAAATAATACATAAAACATAAAATGTCTTCCTGCCTGCTTCCTCCGTTTCCTCTGTTTCTGTAAAGATATCCGTTATTTGACGTTCGTTGGTTAGGTTTAACGGTTTTTCTTATGTGTACTCGTATATTTATTCTTTTTACTGCAAACTGTATAGGTACCTACAGCTAACAGAATTAATGGGACGCATTAATTCGCTGACAACTCCCTGATGGTGCAGCTGCTGTTTTAAGGCTTGATGACTGTGAAACTCTAAATGTTGATGTATTCAGCTTTGTTGTCAGAATAAAGATGACACATTATATGACTTCGTTTTGTAGATAAATTGGATATTAGAGTTTTATGAAGCATTTAACTTTGTAGTTAAGTTAATCTTTTACGGCTGAAAAGAAATTTAGTTGATTTTTATTGTAAGAGTTTAGTTACGTATTTACTTGTTTTATTTATTTAAAAAAAAAAAAACAATGTTTTTATGAAGGTTACATATTTTTTTCAATATCAGAAAGATTTTAGAATACAAGAAAGACCTTAACTCACATTTATCTTTGTTTCGATACTGAATATAAGAAATAAAATATTGATTACAACACAAACTACATAGGTATATACAAGGGCGTACGCAGGGGGGTAGAGGCAGGGGGCGATTTCCCCCCCTAATAAATTTTACTTTCCTACATTTTTTTGTTGAGTAGTGCGCAATATTAATTTTAAAAACTATCTTTGATGTTAAAATTTTTCTTTAAACATGTCGTTCGTCATTACAAACAAAACGTTTTAATACTTTCTTCAAAATTAACAAAGAATACAAATTTTGTATAGTTTTCTGTACTAACTAGCTACTATTATAAACGCTACGGGACCAATTTTTTTCATCAGACACCACCTAAATTAAAAGTTTATATCCTACAAAAAATTTATTTACAAACAAATTCTGTCATTAACCTGTGCATCTTACATAAAAAAAAAAGAAATAATTTTGAAAATATTTTCTATAGATATTATTTCATCCATAAAATTTAAATTATGTTTTTTCAAAAGAATGATCTTAAAATAAAAATCAGCAAGAAAATTAGCAAAATCTGCAATATTGTTCAGAAGGAAAAATACGTAAAACTTCATAAATTCCGTAAAAATGTGTTTTTGGTCCATAAATATACACTTTTTATAGAGGGGGTGTCTGATCAAAACAAATAATGAGTTTAGGAAATAACGGACACCCTAATATGCATGCACAAGCTGTTAAAATTTACCTTTTCAGTCAGAATAATAAAACGGAGTTTTTTATAAACACTGAATATTATATCTACCTTACAAGGGTTTTCAAAATTCTGCTTTTCAAAATTTTGCTTAAAAAATCCTGCTTATTTTCAATATTTTTAACGAAATTCTGCAAATAATAAAAAAAAAAAAGTTTTGAAAAATTAAAAAAAAAATGTTAAATTTGTTTGTTTTTATTTGCAGATTTGTTAATACAAATAATTTTGTTTTTTATTTTTTTTTTTGTTATCGTCGCTTAAGTTTTTTAAATCACAATAAGAAAAGCCCTTAACTTTCAAAGCTGGATAGCAGATAGAGCCATAAAATGGAGAGAACATGAAAAAAAATATATAAAAATTAGAAAATAGACCTAAGGCGCTAAGCTATGGCCAAATAAGATTTCTTAAGAAAATATCTAAACATATCCTTTAGTTTTTTTTTTCACTAATTATTAAAGGTAATTTGTACCGACTGATATCTTATTTAAAAAAAATAAAATGAAATTTGAAATATTGCAAACGGTTCCAGTTTTAATGAGATTACGATCGTGAGAATAGTTACATACATATTATCTCTAAAACTTTAAAGTACAACAATTTCTATAAAAATACCTTTATCTCATTCTCACAATATAAAACTTTGTGAACTAAATTATTTCCTTTTATCGGGATCTTTTGTTTAATCCATGTATTTACCAAGCACTGATCTAAACCCCGCTAGAGGGACATAAATAACTTTTTCAACTATAAGATTCTCTATTAGACATGTACGTACATATTATGTCGTTGAATATAATCATTATGATAAGTATACGCCACAGTGGACATTCTTTGTCACTTCCTCTCTTATGGCCAAATACAATCAAACATTACAATTTCCTGAGACGGATTATTATTGATCTAATAGGCCATGGCAATAACAGTCGTATTGCATTTATTAGGTTTTATATGAAAGCACTGGCAGGCTATCCTGAAGGTATTTGGTCATAAAGATTATGTCTATCGCGGTTTATATGCCTGCTTATATACAGTTTTGTAGCCATGGGCCATGTGAATGCGCTGCCAAATGGGAGCAAAAGATAAGTCAATAAAGCTAGTCATCTGCAGAGGCCACAATAGTCTTCGACTCTACAATTTATGATGGCAGTTAATCTTCGTTTAGTCATTGCCTCGCGCTGAGCTATGGAACCTTACAGTCTAGGATGTTCTTTCAAACAATTATTCTATAAGTGGAGTTAAAGGTGACGGCATTAAGACATTCATCGTTTGGCTGTCCATGTAGGAGCATCATCATGAAGGAGAGATTGGGGGCATTTCTAATTAGAAGGTAGACACAGTTATGGCTTTGGCCCGAAGTCAGAAGAGGTTATTGGGGATTAATGGGTAGAGCGTGATGTACTTAAAATGGGTATCATTCGATATACAAAGTACATATCTATGAATGAAAAGCAAAATGCCTTAAGGACGTGAAGTGTCTGATAACAAAATATTCAAGTGAATAATGAGGAAGACAACGTTTAATTAAAAGATGGTCTGAAATTGTTGACTCATCGAAAAAAGTAATTAAGTTGTGACAAACCATAAAATACTCGTGTTTTTTTATTGGGTTATTAGTTTTGAGAGGTTCGATGCCTGAGTTTTTTTTTTAAGCAATATTAACTTGGATAAAACACATTCTATATAGTTTTTTATTTATTTAAGGTTACAAGGGGTGATGATGCAGCAATTTGCACCATCTCCCTCGAATCTTAATGGATAATTTGGGCTCTTCAGGAGGTAGATAAGGTATCTGTAAGGAAGGGTAAGAATCAGGTGCGGGGAAGTTTTGGCATGGAGTGCCTTCCTCATCCTTTATAAATCCTGTTCATTTTTATTCTTTGTTTTTATGTCTATTTTATATATGTATCTATACGTTGGCGCCACCATTTTTGATTTTCAAACATTTTTTTTTATTTTTGGCTCTAAAGTTACAATAGGCGAATATATTTCATTTTTTAAGCAGCTCGCAACACAAAGTTGTAATTTTTTTGAAAATAGTAATTTCGGAAAGAAATTAATCCGCAAAATTGACAAATTTAGGAATTTGTAAAAACAAATGGAGGTGCTAAATTCACGTTTAGGTTCTTCGGAATATTTGTGTTGAATGGAAAATATTGGGAAAGACTCTACAGATACACTTCAAAAGCAGAAAAATACACATTTCAAATTACTAAAAAAAGATCAACACAAACGCTTATAGACCTAAAAATGGAGAGAGAAAGAAATAATTTTTTTTATATTTTGTCATAATTACAAAAATTCTGTTGCCTATTTCGATTATTATGGAATTATAAAAAGTTCACTAATTATGCAGTTGAACGCACGGAAGTTGTACACGACAGTGCGTTCGTTGCTGTGCACAGTGGAACTTTGTTTCTTTTGCGTTTGAAGACAAATTTTTGGTAAATTAAATGTTTCTTAACTTAGTGGCTAATCGTTTTTTATATACTATTGATTTTATAGAAATCTGAAGACTAACTATTTCTTCTTACCAATCTATTAGAAACTTCAGAAGAAATTTTTGTCATATCTACCAAAACTGTAGTGCTTCCACTAAATGTTACCAAAACAAATTGTAGGTATGAGGCGAGCACTTATGAAGGGATTCTGAAAAAAATGCAGGTGAAGATTTTAGGAAGGCTTTAAAATTCAATTAAAAAATATGCCAAGCCTAAAAACCTTAAAAAAACACCTATATTTTCATTAAATACAATATTTTTTGGGCTTGCTTATTCCTCCTTAAAATTCAACTCAAAACACTACCGTGTAGTATTTTTTGCTAAAACTTAAAGATTGCTTACAATGTAAGTAAACGGTAAAAAATAAAGTTGCACTTTTTGTTATTGTTGTTTGAGCTAGAGGATAATATTTGCTAAAATTTGCTAAAAGAACAGTTTTTATGTAATTTCGTAGAGAAGAACTTCGTTTTTTTAAAGCTTATATGAAGCTGTCATACAACAATTTCACTCTTCTCAAATTTTTTCGTATGCTATGGTATATTTTGCCAGAATTTTTTGCCAAATTACCGTTTCGCGGTTTATTTCACGGTTTTTCATTTGACATTTTTGAAGTTCAGCAAAATACGCCAAAGTTTTTAAAATTTAGCGCGTAATTTTAGGCATGTAATTAATTAGAATTGAAAAAAATTCAAAACAATAGAAGTCAAATAAACAGATAGGCGATATTTTGTAAAAATTATGGTCAAATAAGAAACTGTTTAACAAAAACAAGCTGGACAAGAAATTATTAAAAAAATTAAATTTGATGTTTTAAATTAAAGAAAATATTAAACCATTAGGCAAAACAAAGAAAAGCCGAATAAATTATTATAACACTTTTTTATCATTATTTGATTTTAAAATTTAAATGTTTCCTGTTTTAAGAGTTTTTTAACCCTGGGTCCACAAGTTTAAGTACTCGCCAACAAGTTGGCTACATATGTTCATGGATCTCTGTTAAAATGGTTTAATGGAGATTAAGCGAAAAGCATGTTTAAGTTTAAATTGACTTCTTCACTCAACTTTAATTTGGTAATTTTTGGTTTTCCCGCTTCCAAATTTTAAAAGACACAATATGACTTTGAATGAAAAAGTGCGGTTTTAGCTTTAAACAATTTTAGGATGAATTATTTTTTTTTTTATGTCAAATCTAAAAATAATTAATGAATGTGACAAAAGTCGACATTTACTGTTTTATTTATTTTCCAAAGCATATACACCCTTTCCAAGAAAGACTGGAAATTTAGTTCCAAAGTTATTTTAGCAAATTATGTATAACAGCACCTATTTAAAAAATTTCAAAAAATTTTATAATTGATAACTTAAAATTTTTTTGTTTCATCCCGATTATACAATTTTTAATATCTTCTAAAAAAATATAGTAAACAAATCGTTTCTCGTACCTTTCTCGTTAATTTAAAAATTTCACTGTATACTTAGTCTTGATTTCGTAGAACTTAGTTTCATCTCGGTATCGTTTCCGTCTCGTGGCGTTTTGTGTTTTTTTATGGAAGAAATATCGAAGTTGAAGTTGAATTTGATATAAAAGCTGATACTAAGCAGCTTTTAAATTCAAATTGAAAAAAAAAATTCAATTTTATTAATAAAATTTTGAAAAGAGCAAAAGCCAGCCAATCCAATGAAAGACTCACCATAACAATTAGTTCGTCGAACTATTCGTGAATTTTTTTTGACTGGTCTCGGGCAATTTTTACCCCCCCATCAAACTGAAATCCTGGATCCGCGCCTGCTTACAGTCGTACTTAAAAACATTGTCTAACCTGAGATACTCATCCAGGTTATAAATAAAATTTTTTTTAATTGTTGCCTGTGATCTAACTTTTTATCTAACCTTAGACAATGGAATCAATTTATAAACCTTGATAAATAAAATATGTATATTTTTTATTGAGTAAAACATTTTCCCGTCTATTTCAAAATACTTAAATACTGTCTAACTAGTCGAAAATGCAATATATACGACAGTATACTGTACGACTGCGAATTTCCAAACTTGAAAAAAAAATATTTACGGCACATTATAAAATGAATACAAAATGATTTTTTTTAAAAAACCTCTCCCATGAATAAAAATGTCTTATAATATATAAATTAAGATTTTTTAAAGAAATCCGATTGTGTACCTACATCGCATAGTTTTCAGTCAATGTATTTCAAATGTTTATTTAAAAAAAAAAATGTTTAGCAAATTAAAGTTTTTCGGGGGCGTTTATTTCACTATTTTTTGTTTCGTAGTGTTTGTATTCAAAATATTTCGCATTTTAAGTATAGTTTTTTAATTGCCAAGTTAACATATCGTTTCCTATTTTTACTATCGAAAATAGGGCTGTCCCAGGTATATTTTAAAATGGCACCCATTATCGTGCCATGATAATGGACTATTTGTTGACTGAATTAAAACCCGTCATCTCAATTATATTTGGTTCTAACAAAACGGCATGGTTCAACTGGTAACACAGTCTGTAGGTAGAACCATAAATTATGAGAACGATTCGAAGAAAGGCTTTTATATTTGAGATTACGTAAAGTCCAAAGATACCGTTACGAAATACTCGAACACATCTCACCATCGAAAATTGGAACTTAAAAACTTTCCAAGTTAGCCGCGATTACTGGTCAACAATTGAAATAATTTTTATGTAATAATAAATGTAAGGGCTCATTGTGTATGAAAATAAATTTAACCCGATAAAATTGATTTTTTTTGTTTAATTTTTGAATCACCCATTAAAAATATTGGGTTTTGATCAAACTTATGACGATGCTAGGTGAGATGAGCCAAGTTGGTTTCGGAATTCTGTCTGTCTGTTTGTGTGTAGGTATAGATGGTTAATAAAAATAAAAATAATATGCAACGTTTTTGATTGTTATTGAACAAAAAAAAAAAAACGACATTCATTTGACCCATTAATTCAAAAAAATAGTAATCAATGAGGCGTCAACTTGCTTAATCTTCTCTTATTAGTCTAAGATCCCGCCATAGAACGACCTACCCTCATCGAGGTACTACATAAAAAGTATGCAGTTTTGTAGGTAGTCTTGCGCAAGGATTGCCTAGTGTAAAGTCGTCAAGGCATAGGGTTGCCACGCTTTAAAGGGGTTGGGGTCGAAATACTGTAAGGTCAAAATACTGTTTTTAAAATACTGTATTTCAAAATAGGTACTGTAATTCAAAATTCTGGTTAAATAAAATTCTGTATTTTAAAATCCTGTATGGTCAAAATTCTGTATGAGAAAAATTCTGTATTTCAATATTCTGCTTTTCAAAATTCTGTATTTAAAAAAACTGAATTGAATTGAATTTTTTTAAATACAGAATTTTGAAAAGCAAAATATTGAAATAAAGAATTTTACTCATACATATTTACTTAAATACAGAATGAACATTGAAAGTTTGAATGAAATGAAATCTTATATTACAACAATTTTCCTTGTATATTTACTTTCTAAATTTCTATTAAATTGTAAGGAAACCAAATTCGGAAAGTTGCTACACTCAAGCCTCATTATACATATTATGTACGGCTACATGAAATTTGGTCATAATGAAAAATTACCCTAAACAACATATAATAAATATCCCCAAAATTGGAGAAATTACCCCATTTTTAAAATGAAAAAATGACCCCAACCCAACTAAATGAAAAAAGCCATTTTTCATACTGAAATTTAACCGCAAAATTTAAAAAAATGAAAAGAAGCCCTAAAACGATTAAAAATGACCCGAATTCATAAAATATTATCAATTTTTGTTGTTGTTGCTTTTATATAAATTTTTGGGGAAAATTTTCATTTTTTGTTTGGGACTATTTTTCAATGGAGCCAAATTTCATGTAGCTATTTTGTACCTTCGATTTAAAATTGATCATTTTAAGATGTCAATGTAAAACCTCCTCAAAATACTCAAATTCTATAATGAATTTTGCAAATAAAACATTTCAGACTTGTACCAATATTGCTGAAGAATTCTAAGTTTCATCGATAAATTCTAAAATTTCCACATATCTAGGTTTAACAGAAATAAATTCACGAAAATAGAGTTAATAAAACGTTGGTTACAAATAAGTCTTTTACTCGTTTTTAAAGAGATCGTACTTGAATGAATTTTTGTACAAGTAAATGCAAAAAATTCTATTTGTACTTGTACGTGCCTAAAATGATATTGTAAAAAGTTTTTTCTTCAAAATATAGAACTTGGACATAACCAGCATTTTGGAAAACAGAATTTTACACTTACAGCATTTTGAATATACAGATATTTGGATATACAGAATTTTGAAATACAGAATTCTGAAAAACAGAATTTTGGTCGTACAGTATTTACAAAAAAAAGAAAAAACTGAATTTTGCTCATACAGGATTTTGATAGCCAGAATTCTGACCCGCTCCCTATAAAACTGCCTAGACAACTGCTTTTTTTTCAAATTATGTGATCAAATTTCGTTATAAAAATATCATTAAAATTTTAAAAAATTCAAAATTTCAGGTAGGTAGATAAAAGAGTTTAACTCAATAAGGTGTTCTAACGGGGGTTGGGCCAAAATGTTGTTTGTTAGTCTATTTGATAGATTTTTAAAATATAAGTATATGTTGAAAAGGCAGATCAAAAATATTTGGTTTTAGTTTTGATATAAATGTAGGTACTTTATCTATTTTACCAACAAAAGTAAAACCCTTAAGAAATTAGTTTTCTCTTTTCATTTAAATTTTGCTGGTCGAATTTCGGCCGCTGGGCGATACTAGTAAAAATTTTGCTTTCAAACGTTCATATCTCGAGTTGTAGATTTTTCACATTTTTTGCATATCCATGACTTTTTTAAATTATAAGAATTTTTCGTTTACAAAATAGATTGTAGACCTTTGTTTACCCTAATTTACCCTATTGAAATTGCGATTTTTAAAAAAGTACGTATTTGAAATTTTTTAAGTAAAATGTCCTTTTATGTATATGGTATTTTGTTTTTGTCCGTAAGACATATGTATCATCTGAGCTTTGTCACATAATTCTAAAAACCCGAAAAATGAATTTAAAGCGTGGCAACCCTTTGACTTGACCACTTTACGCTAGGCAAACCTTTTGTGCTATCAGCTTTAATGTGCCACCTTCAATTCATTTGCGTGTAGTTTTATATTCTACAAATAGAATATATATAATATAAAGATAAATATAATATATATCTTTATGTTATGTACACCCAAATTAAAAAAAAAAAAAATCAAATAAATCACCATATCTTTCAATGTGAAAGGTATTGCACATTGTCTCTCTTTAATTAATCACCTTCCCCACCTCAAGTTTTTGGTAACCCAATAATTAAGTCAAGGATGTAAACCTCAATTCCAATGAGTGGATATTCATGTGTGTGGCTTAATCTTAACCCTTAAATTTGTAGGTGATAGGCAGAGTACATCTTGTTGGTCAGCCAGCATGATGGGACTTAATAATAAAATATGTATAAAACCCATTTTATTGTGTGGGCCAAAGTGAGTTCACCCGTTTTATGTGACAATGACAAATGTCCTTTAAATTGTTCACTCGTATTTCTAACTTGTCCTTTTTAGTTCTATAAACAGCAAGACGAGAAAAACGAAGTGTAGATGGATGGAATAACACCACTCGTCTCCAGCCAGCCATCACCATTTGGACATACTATTACTGAAGTTTGTCACAATGACGTACTGGCTGTGATGCACAAAATGTGTTGTCTCATTATTTGACAACAAGTAGAAAATCGTGGATAGCACACAGTGGCACCCTAGAATATCTTAGCAGCTTGAATTGTTCGTTATTTTAAATTAAAGAAGGATATTAAAACATTGTAATTACAAAAAAATAAAAATAATTTATTGAAAACTGAAAAGTGCGACAAAAATAAACAGACATAGGGTAAACTAGGGTAAATTTAAACCGGGGTACATTTGGATTTCTTCATTTCGGTATGAACACTCCCTAAAGAAAAAAACTTGGTATTGAGAAAGAAGCCTCATTTGATTGGAAGGAAACAATATGAACTTTGATAACTATGCTTTAAGTCTTCTTGGAGTTACATGTTGTTTTGTGATTTTTCGATAACTGATGTAATTTTTGACCAGGTCAAAATCATGGCTTAAATTATTTGTTGGGTTTTTTTTGTCTATTATTGCATACATCCTTCGAAAATAGCTTTTTTAGGTAAATACACTATTTTTAATAAAACTATATAATATAAATGTAAGTAAAATCAAATAAAAAAAAATTTAAATATTTCTGAAAGTAGTTTTAGTTATTTTGATTTTTCTAAAAAAACTAGAAGACATTATAAGACTGTCTAGTTTTTAGCCTTCGATTAAAAAACAATAAGGTATTTAATACTTTAAACCAAAATTGTACTTTTTTTTTTAAAAATTGTATGGAAAAAAAGTTAAACGTTTATGGAACATATTTTTATTTTCAGTATTTCTTACCTATATTTTGAATTTCCACTGTCTTAACACTTCGCAATGGTTTTTGATTGACTCATAATCTAAATACTTTAAGGTTCAAGGCTTATTTTATTGCTTAACAATGCCCAGAAGTCAAACTTTTCCTTTATGAAACAAAAAAGTCCCAAAAGTAATTTTTTGGGCAAATAAAAATCTGCCCTTTATTTGAAATATCTATAAAACGAATTATCACAATTATTCTATTTACCACTTCATTTCATAATAATTTTTTTTATCACGAAAAATATAATATAAAAAAGAAAAACAAAGTAAAGCCTCTTGTTATCGCTACCAAAATTAGTATTTCAAGTGCTCTCCAAAAGCTTCCATTTTGAACGCATTAACAGACGAAATGTCTTCAATTTAAATACCGGGATCAATGAGAAACTAGGCTTATGTTAATTTTAAATAATTTTGCATTAAAGAAAATTAAAAATCGTTTTTTAAAGTTTGGCCATGTTTTTGGGAAAAATGAACCTGAGCGCACCGGTATGCAAGTGATTTGTGACCTTAATGAAAGCATTTTTTTAAATGTGAAAGAATATAATGGTAGTACTACTCTTATATTGTTAATTAATAAAAGTCAATTTTTGTGAAAGTATTAAATTATAAACAAAAAAAATAGTTGAAAAATGTTGGACTTTTTTGATTAACAAAAGCAGGGTAGTTTGCGCGGTACCTTTTAAGAATGTAATGTAAACGATTGTGGTTTAAAAATGCTATTATCAAATGTTCCTCCTGTAAAGTCAAAGCTGCCCCGTCCAGGGAACACTTTTGACAAAATGACATTTTTTAGAAAGTTTGGTTATTTTTTAATGATCAAGTTGTTAGAAAAAGAAAATACATCCCTGAGTCTTATCTGGATTAATCGATGTATAAAATACAGTAAAAGTGCTAATAAAAATGCTGATGCTCCAAATGCATTTGATAAACAAACCTCACATCGCGCCCTGTGACGTCAGTGGTCAGCAGTAGCAGAGTGCGTAGTACACACAGCTTCGAAGACTGAGCAAATCTGATGCGCGGGTTCAAGTTCCGCATGATGTGTAAAAAGTTTTTCAAATAAAGAATGGTCAAGTCTAATAAACTGACATTTTAGTATGAATAGTACAATAATAATAATAATAATAAAACAAAATTTAATTCATCAATTATCTTCAGAAATACAAACATTTTTAAATTAAGTATCAAATATACCCCAGTTTCCGCTACTGCATACATTTATGTACATTAAGCCTTTTACAATTTCGAAAAAGTGTCGGGGAATATCTTAATTTTGTGATCATGTGAAAAGAGAATGGGCAGTTGCGTCCCATCTCTGTGACACTTTTTGACCTATATCATATGAAAGGTCTCAATGAGTCTGTATCTCGTGCAGGTAGGTAGAGTTTTATACAACTGTTGGCCTACTTACACTATAAATCTTTCAGGGTCCTATTGAAACAAAGTCCCAGATTTCTAGTTTTCTAGTTGTCGTCAATTAGTTTTGACAATTTTTAATAACAAAAGGTAAGTCACTTAATTACTTTATAAACAAGCTAGTGGGTGAATTAAACAAAAATTTAAATTTATAAGCAAATTAGTGGCTTCAAAATAATGTATTCTTTGATTTTCGAAATTTTAAAATTAGTCACTCATTTTTTGCCAGTTTTCAGTAGAAACCTCATGACTGTGCGGCTCGACGTTATCTGGCTCTGTACATGTAGAATTGTAAATAGATGTATACCTATAACTACTTTAGCTATTAGAATGTTGTGTCTACGATTGGTTTAAGGTACGAAATACCACGAACCCAGTCGACGATATATGTATATATGGGCTTTAGCTATGTTTTATCAACAGAAAAGTTAGCAGAACGGTGCAGGTTGCATTCAAATAAAATATTCGAATCGGATGGCTGCTATTTAATTACATCCGAGTGGAACGTATTAGTGGACACAAGGACGCACATCACATTCACAATGAAAAATTTCAATTTCGAGTTGAACTATTTTGCCAGGATAAACATTAAACACTTTCTAGCAAATCAATTTCAATTTCGCATGCATTCTCGTTGTGTGTACAATGTTCGAATGTGTTTTTTTTTTTACTGTGTGTCAGTTACTTGCACTACTAAGTGCCATTTCTAGCTTCACAATGAGATGATAGAAGAGTCCATTTATCGTAAGGGGTGGGTTGGCTGGTTTCAACCATCATGGAATAGCATCCGGGATTGTCGTTTTGTCAAATCAGCTAAAATTGATGGCGACTAGGGACAGCTCTTTAAAAATGTTACAATCCAACTCATTTCGGATCTAGAAATTGATTTGCAAACTCTGACACAAATCACTTCTCTCTAGCTGTTCTTATGTGGGCTTATTGGAATTGGGGTTTTTGTATATGTATGTGGTACAGCTGTGGTGTAACTTTTAGGGATCACCACTTTTTTGAGGGTAGGTATGTGGGTAAAATAAATGGTCATCGTCAACGCAAAACTTTTTTGGACTGACACAAATATTTTTGTTCCGAAATGATTGAATGATGCATTAATTTCGAAATTTATGTGGTTTTATGCCAAATGTATTTCCCTTAGTTTTAGTCAAAGAATACATAATTAAATATTCGTTAGGTCAAGCGAAAATTAATTAAAAAGTTTGATGTACAAAAATTGCATAATTCATTTGTAAAATATTCTAAATATGTTATTAATGGATGATATTCTCTTGAAGTGAACAGACGTGGAATTTAATAAAACTGGATATATAGTTATATACGAGTCAGTTCAGTACTTCAAAATAATAAAATTTTGGATTTCATCACTTCTCGCGACGAACCCAAATATTCTGTGCACTACTCAGAGGTATATGAAACTGCAAAATTATGAAAAAAAAAATCGGCAAACTCAAAAAAAAATGTTTTTTTTTTTTTCAAAAAACGTAAAACACATATTTCCGCAGTTTTTTACAACTATTTTGGTCATTACAGGTACGAAGTTTATTCAAAATCTTTAGAGTACTTCTTGAGAAAATTTGTTCTCCCTCTAGGGAACTACCAAGCTACGTGCGTCTAGGGGTACCGAAAATAAACTCCTAAGAATAATTGAATGATTACCGGAAGAAACTTATAACTTGGTTCCTAATGTTCAAGATTATACAAGAAGCTAGGTAGGTTTGGCTGAGACAAGAGAATTTTTTAAAAAATCGGATTGAAATACACCAAAAAATCATTAAAAAACGACGGCAATAACATATTATATTCCGAGGTCCGTTATTTTATCTATTTTGTTTTTAATTCAAAATATTCAAGAGAACAGTTTTTGAAAAATTTATTTTCAAACTCAAAATTTTGAAAAAATAATGAAAAAATTGTGTTCAAAATAATTTATTTTCAAAATTTCATGTCATAAGCACTTAGTATTTTTTCGATGCTCAAACAATAAAAAACGGAAAAATGTCTTTTAGGTTTTGAGAAAATTTACAAATTTTTTCCATCGGTTAGTAGTTAGGTAGATTTGGTTAGTTCTAATTTTCTCAAAAACTAAAACACATTAAGGCTTCTGGTTTTTAGTGTTTGACTAGAAATTGATAGGAGCATAAAAACAAAAAAAAAATACTACATAATGCGGTAAAATTTTTATCAAAATTAATTTGAACACAATTTCGTTCAATATTTTTACAAAATTTTGAGTGTGAAAATCAACTTTTCAAGAACTGTTCTCTAAATAATACTTGTAACTACTAAAACTAAAATAAACAAAGCTTTAAAAAAAAGTATAATATGTAGTCCATTCAAATTACGAAATTTTCGAAAAAAAAACTTTATTTATTTTATGCTTCTAACTCATGCAGAGTGAACTTTGGCATAGGATTCACCGCACAATATTTGATCAATAATATCGATCGGATTCATTTGATAGGTAATTAAAAGTACTACAAATTTCTCTATGAGCATTATCCCCAAAAAATCAAAAGTAAGCGAGTTATCTCAAGTAAAGTCGCACCACCCCCAAAACGTTATGCATAGGTGAACTTTGACCCGCTTTAACTTAGAGCTTAAGCAACATACAATAGTCGTGTATATCTTATTTTGTAGATATTTTAATTTTCTATGAAGTTTTTGCTAAATATTTAGCTATAAAATGAAATGGAAACGAGTTATTCGATAAAAACCAAACCAACCTCTTTTTCCGAAAACTCGGTTTTATACTCAGAAGGTGTACCTAAACAGATACCCTCATACCCTCTTTTTGACTAATTTGACTGGACTAATGTTATTAGCTGAGTTTTGTTTGTATTACTTAGTAGCTACTCAATTTTTCATTTTATTTGCAAAACAATAACCACGGCTATTGTAAGTGTTGCCATTGTTTTTTAATATTTTTTTTTTTTCTATTTCAAGTCGATCTTTTTAACATTTTCCCCTCCCGCCTAAACGGGGGAAGGGGGAAATTATACTCTCCTCCCATACGATTTTGTTTCTTGTCTCAACCAAACCTACATTCTCTAGCTTTTTGTTACACCGTATGCGAATCACTCTGTATAATCGAAAAAAATATCATAATCAATATTGGTTTTTGCTTGAATTTCGGAATTTTGAAAAAGATTTACATATTGTTTTGTATTGTTTAGTGTTAAATTCCTTTTGTATTGTGGACTGTAATTACGTTTTGTTTTATCGTAGTTTTTTGTCAAGTTAAATGTCTTCGTTTAAAAAGAAAACCCCAAAAGAATTTTAATGTTAAAATGTATAAATGTAATTTCATATAAAAAATGGTGTTGTACAATGTTTGTTTGTTACCAAGTCCAAGGTGTGTATCGTGTGAAAGTCCAGCAGCAAAGAGATCGAATTTAAGTTTTTTACAATTTGAATAGCGTAATAAGAAAGAAAGCACAAAAGAGATTGTAGGATAAAAAAGTTACGTTAGAATTTACAGATGTTGCGAGAGAGATTATTAAATTTAAAGCAGTTAAATAAAATAGGGTAGTATTGGACATTGTTTGGTATTATGATACAAAAAATAAATTTTGAATGATATTTGATTCCAAAACATTCAGCCCCCCCTGGAAGACTCCGGTCTTTCAGAAAATGGCAAAGGGGCGACCTTGACAATAGGTCGAACGTAGTTTCCATTATTGGTGCGAACTGTTACGACACGACATCTGTCATCTTTCCCAGGATGTACATCTGTGACTCGTCCCAAAATCCATTTGGAAGGTGGCAGACTCGGTTCCTTCAGTAACACCATGTCGTTTTTCTGAATATCCCTTTTGATCTTCTGCCATTTGGGTCGGTCTTGTAGCGAGGTTAAATATTCTTTGTGCCACTGCTTCCAGAAACCTTGCATTAGTGTCTGTAAAAGATACCAGTTATTACTTATTGAAAAATTTGAAAAATCTAAATCAGGTTGAGGAATTGCACAATATGATTCTCCAATCATGAAATGTGACGGAGTGAGTGCAATTGGCTCAGAATCTGAAGTTTGCCACATTGGGCGCGAATTAAGTAAACATTCAATTTTGGAGAGAAGAGTATACATCTCCTCATATGTTAGTATGTGTTCACCAATAACACGTTTGATATGCTGCTTCACGGATTTCACACCCGCCTCCCATAACCCACCAAAGTGGGGTGCAGAAGGTGGTATGAATTTCCAATCGATGGCATCTTTGGAAAGATGATCTGCGATAACATTATTTCGCTGCTGGTTCATCAACAGCTCATGCATCTCCCCAAGTAGCCTTTTAGCACCATGAAAATTTGTTGCATTGTCACTCCATATCTCGGTTGGTTTTCCTCGACGGGATACAAAGCGATCTAAGGCTGAAATGAAGGCGCTGGATGACAAATCACCGACAAGTTCAATATGAACTCCCTTTGTCACAAAACAAACGAATAGGGCTATGTAACCCTTGACAAATTTAGGGTTTCTTCCACGAGACAAACGCAGGGTGATAGGGCCAGCATAATCGCATCCAACCTTGCTAAAGGGTCTTGAAAATCGAACCCTTTCGATTGGAAGATTCCCCATCATTTGCTCTGAGGTAGATTTTCGTTGCTTAAAGCAACTAAAGCATTTACTGACCACCTTTCGGATGACGTTGCGGCTGCCTAAAATGAAATAATTTTGTTTTAATAAAGCCACCATTAGTGATACACCTGCATGTAAATAATGTTTATGTGTATATTCCACTATAAGTTTTGTAATTGGTTGCGATTTACAGAGAATTATTGGGTGTTTCTCATTGAATGATAGTTCAGAGTTTTGTATACGACCACCTACGCGAAGCACATTTGCATTATCAAGGAAAGGGGCGATTGACGAGAGTTTGTTTCGCGAGGGCAAGGATTTGTTTTTTTTTGAGAGATCCGATTTCAGCGGAAAATATTTTTATTTGAGCAGCCCTTATGAGGCATATTTTAGCATGATTAAGTTCTTGAGTTGAGAGGGCTTGTAGATTTCGTAGTTCCGGAGTAAGGCGACGATTTTTAAGAAAACGAAAAATGTATGCAACCACACGAACCGATTTCATCCAGTCTGAAGATTTGTTTATAATTTGTCTTAAGATGTTATTTTCATTTATGTTTGTTACGAATACCTGGATTTTGTTTGATTTTCTCTCTTCCAATTGCTCACTAGAAATACCTTCCAATTTATGTCGAGATTCAGGCCACCTGTTTCGTTCCATTTGGAGCCAAGCTGGACCGTTCCACCAAATACCAGTCAAGGCCAGTTGAGATGGAAGAATTCCTCTTGAAGCAACATCAGCCGGATTGTCGGCAGATCGAACATGATTCCAGGATTTCAGAGGGATAGTAGACATGATCTCCGACGTTCTGTTCCCAATGAAAACTGACCATTTTTTGGGCAGTGCGGAAAGCCAATGCAAGACAATGGACGAGTCTGTCCAAGCGAAGACTTGCAGTTGTGTGATCTGTAACGATATCTTTATTTTATTTATTAATCGGGTTAGTAAAAGAGCTCCACATAGCTCAAGTCGGGGAAGTGAGAGCACTTTGATGGGAGCAACTTTGCTCTTAGCGGCGACCAATGAAATTGAGACACTTCCATCTGGATTTTCACTTCGGCAGTAGACAACAGCTGCATAAGCATCCAATGAAGCATCACAAAAAGCATGAAATTCGCAGTTATCGATATTCGTCCACAAGATTCTCGGAATATGGATTGATTCCACTATGTGAAGTTCATCTCGAATAGTAACCCAGCGTTGAGAAAGTTCCTGTGGGATTTCATCATCCCATCCTACAGCCTGTCTCCATAAATCCTGGAAGAAGATCTTAACAGCAACTACAACCGGTGAAAGAAATCCAAGAGGATCGAAGATTCGAGATGCTTCGGAAAGAATACGGCGTTTTGTACACGATGTTGAATGGTCAAGATTTACCTTGTACGAAAAGCAATCCTTAGATGGACACCATTGCAGCCCGAGAAGCTTTACCGTCAGAGAGTTTTCGAAGTCGATAGGAGATAGCTCCCGTTGATCTTCAGGTAAAGATAGAAGAAGTGGCCAGCAATTAGTTGTCCATTTACGAAGATTGAAGCCGGCAGACGATAATACTTCCACCAGCTCTTTTTGGATTGCGATGACATCTTCAATGGTGTCAGCGCCTGTTACGAGATCGTCAACGTAAAAGTCATTAAGAATTATTGCAGAAGCTCGAGGATGTGTGTTTGCCGAATCTAAGGCTAGTTGTTTTAATGCACGTTTTGCTAGGAATGAAGCAGCTGAAGTTCCGTAGGTTACTGTTAAAAGTCTATAGTGTTTTATCGAAGATTCAGGATTTTCACGCCATAAAATCCGTTGAAAATTTGTATGATCTGGCGAAATCCAGATTTGTCTGTACATCTTTTCGATGTCACCAGACATGGTATATATGTGACGACGAGAACGAAGACATATTGTAAAAATGTCACGTTGAATTTCAGGCCCGACGAAGAGCAATTCATTTAAAGAATTTGAATAAGGTGATGACTTTGCGGAGCCATCAAATACAACTCTCACCTTTGTTGTGCTGCTATCAGCCTTAAATACGGCGTGGTGAGGTAGATAGTAAGCATTTGTGTTGTTTGTTTCATTAACGGATATTTCTTCCATGTGACCCAACGATATGTATTCATTCAAGAAACGAGTATATTGTATTTTGAGTTCGGGTTCACGAAGAAATCTTTTTTCCATTGAATGAAGACGATTGAGTGCGATTCGAAAAGAATTTCCAAAGTTTGGATTGGAATCAGATTTAAATGGTAAATTTACCATATATCTACCATCCGTATGACGACTATGAGTTTGAATAAAATTATCTTCAGCCTTTTGCTCCTCAAGAGACAAGGGTGGTTCACAATTGACTTCTTCTAGACGCCAAAAGCGCTCTAGATCAAATTCTTGGGAATAGTCAAGTTGTGTGCAAAATGTCTTCAATCCCAAAGCAGATTCACTTGATGGAAGTTGACTAAAAGACCCAGCTATTACCCATCCGAAAATAGTTAAAAATGAGTTAGGAACACCCGGTTCTGGTTTAGACGTTTCGAGAATAATATTAAAAATGTTGTCGGCTCCGATGAGCATGTCGATAGGACTGGGTTCATTGAATTTTGGATCTGCTAGATCCAACGAAAGGAAACGATTTGTATTCAATTTTAACGAAATAGGTGGAAGCATAGATGTTAGTTTCGATATCACATGAAAATCGATATCTATGTTGTTTGAATTGAATCGACAGTATACTTTCAATGAAACCAAACCGTTGGTTGTGCCAGCAGAAGTAGAAGCGATGCCACAAATTGGAATACGAGATGCTTTCTTGGGAATGCCCAAACGTTGGAGAGCCCTCTCCGTAATAAACGATGTTTGGGACCCAGAATCCAGTATAACGCGTATGTTTTGAAACGAGCCAAGTTTGTCTTGAACTTTGACAACAGCGGTTGGAAGAATGGTCGATGAATGCACGTTGGATTCGAGCGAGTGATTTGTAACGATTGAAGAATTCGAAAGGGTTTGTGACGAAGAAGATGATTGTTCAATTTTTGGTTTATTTTGCGATGTATTTTGCGATGTATTTTGCGGATCATGCACCAAGGAATGGTGTCGAGAATTGCATGATCTGCACCGAAATTTTGAATTGCATTTGTGAGATGCATGTCCAACTCGAAGACAGTTGAAACAGATTGAGTTCTCTTTTACAAATTCGCGACGCGCGTTAGTATCAAGAGCGAGAAATGTCTTACAAAAGGGAAGTATATGGTTCCCCTTACACTTTGGGCAACTTGCGTTTGTTTCGACGAAATGAGAACGAATATTGTTTTGATTTTTAGGAACAGGTTTTTGTGGACGCGTGAACGAACTACACGATTCGAGACAGTTACATCGATTTTGTAAGAAAGTGAGAAATTCTTGGATGGTACAATCATCCCGTGACTCCACCTTTTCCGACCAAGCTTGCTTTGATTCACTATCTAGCTTTTGAAGAAGAATATAAATCAACCAGGGATCTCGAGAGTTCATTTTTAGCGCGTTTAAACCGCGTATAACTTCATCAGCTCCATTCATAAGTTTCCGCAGAATTTCAAGATTTGAGGTGGAGCCAGAAGACGATGGCAAAGACATGAAGCTTTTAACGAATGAATGAACGATCAAATTTTTCTTGTCATAACGTGATTCAAGCTTATCCCATGCTTCGAGATAATTTTCTTCGGTACACAAAATATGTTTTAAAAGATTAGAAGCTTCGCCACCTAAGAATGATTTCAAATATTGAAATTTTTGCGTAGCGGTTAGGTTGGTGTTACAATCAATTGTTCCCGTGAACAAATCTTTAAATACCGGCCAGTCTTTATAATCTCCATTAAAAACTGGAATCACGAGCTTAGGCAAAACGACCGATTTACGAGAGCTAGTTTGTTCAAGCTTTTCTAAAAGTGAAGCATTTTGTTTTGAGATTTCATCCCTAGCCTTATCTGGATGTTTTCGAATGGCAGTAGAAAATACGGAAAAAGCTTTAAAATATTTTGTTTCGTATTCCCCATATTCAGGTTCAGGATCAACGAAATCTTCCAGGTCATAGAATTCGTATAAACTATCTTGTTGCAAAACGAATTCTGACCAAGCTTCCTGAAGTTTCTTTAATTGAATCTCTAGCATATCAAGAGGGGTGGAATCATCTACAGATTCCGAAAAAGATAACGCCCTAGTGATTGTACCCTTTGCACGACCGCGTTTTTGTTTCACAATATTCATTTTTGGAAAATAGTTTTGATTTACAATCGAAATAAAAGTTTTTTTTTTTTTAATGTTTTTACCGATGGTAATATTATTTGTTGCAGTATAAATTATAAATATGTACAACCGAATGTATTTGCAATGTTCGTACAACACGTGTTAATTGAAATTTCAATAATTTCAGTTTAAATTTTCATAAAAACTTAACACCAAAATGGCAATGCATTTGTGCAAAAAAAAAAGTCATGCGAATAAACCTTAAAATAATGCATGCAACTTTGTAGCAAGATCACGTGATTGTATTATATATTATGGTGCTAATTATTAATCGATTATTTTATATAAAGGTCATGCAGTTCTTAAATTCGATATAAAAAGTTCATGCAAATAAAGTTTTATGCAAAAAAAATCATATTGCATCGACCCGTACACGAGGAGCACTTTTCATAAACCACCATACATATTTTAATCAAGTCACAATTATTAATTGATTACGAAATTAATCAAATTTTCGCGCACTGATCACGATTTATCCGGCTCGAAGGACCAATATGTTTTGTATTGTTTAGTGTTAAATTCCTTTTGTATTGTGGACTGTAATTACGTTTTGTTTTATCGTAGTTTTTTGTCAAGTTAAATGTCTTCGTTTAAAAAGAAAACCCCAAAAGAATTTTAATGTTAAAATGTATAAATGTAATTTCATATAAAAAATGGTGTTGTACAATGTTTGTTTGTTACCAAGTCCAAGGTGTGTATCGTGTGAAAGTCCAGCAGCAAAGAGATCGAATTTAAGTTTTTTACAATTTGAATAGCGTAATAAGAAAGAAAGCACAAAAGAGATTGTAGGATAAAAAAGTTACGTTAGAATTTACAGATGTTGCGAGAGAGATTATTAAATTTAAAGCAGTTAAATAAAATAGGGTAGTATTGGACATTGTTTGGTATTATGATACAAAAAATAAATTTTGAATGATATTTGATTCCAAAACACATATACTGGTACTAAATATAATATTAACTATAATTTCATGTAACAATAACAACAACTAACAACCCACTTGTACATTTTATTTATTTTAGAACAACACGAAAAACCCCGAAAAGATAACAACACATAATGTAACATACGAAGATGATATGGAAACATTGAAACCATTCATAAAACACTTTTTTATCACCAGTGCAGCGTGCTGCAGACAAGACGTCTATTCGCTGCGACATTTAGTCTGCTTCGCATGTCGCGAAAGTACCTACTATGGATACGAACATAATACAAATTATTAAACGTGTTCGTTCATAAGCTACAGAGGCATAATCCTCCCCAAAAAAAAAAAAATGTGGAAAACTATCCCAACGGAATTGAATGAGATACAAAAATCAAACACATTAGGGCAAGCTACAGTTTATCAGACACAAAATCAGTTTTATCCTATGGAGTTGCGATTTCGATTAGGGCCTTCTTATTCTCAGAACTCTAAAGGCCAGTTGTACAAATATTAAACGCGTGGTTCAGCAAAGTTAACTCGCCGATTTAGGCGGATTAACTTAGGTTCAACGATGTTTCAGAGTTCAATTATGTGATAAAAGCCAATTACATACTTGAACCACCGTTGAACCTCAGTTAATCCACCGAAATCGGAAAATTGAAATTCCTGAACAACGGATCAATATTTGGACCACATTTGTACAACTGGCCCCAAGCCCACAAAAATAACACTGACTAGTTTAAATCAAATACATTATAATTTTCTTATAGGCTCTGATTAATTTCGAATCATTAACTACTTACATAATAAGTACATGAATTCTATAGATTCTTTGATTATAATTTAAGTTAACATGTACATTCTATAATTTACCAGTTGCAAAACACATTGGTTGAAGATTATAGTGAACAGATTTTTTTTTGATACGGGAATTTTTTAGAACAAAAACAAAAAACAGTTTACACCATTTTATAATAAAATCAAATAAATATGTTTTTTTTTTATCGTGGTAATATAGTGAACATTTTGTTTCAGTAAAATTATAAAAATTTTACGTAACAAAAGGGTATAACAATATTTAAAATTGTTTAAGCTCAGAAAACAATAATCTTATATCTACTTATATTATACTGATAATTAATATAGCAATGGAGGAGAAAAAAGTATTATTTCAATTTTTTTTCCATTTATAGGATTAATAACGATAGGTTGAAAAAGAGGCAAATTAGTCTTTTTAATTCAGTTTATGCATATACTCGTCCAAAAAGAAATTGTAACAAAAATGTACTTTTACACAAACCATTAATGGTGTTATTCACGGTAAAGTATTAAGAGTGATTCCTGAAAGTTTCATGCCAATCTGGGACCATTTTGTTGACCACTTTTGGTACGCTTAAATGCCTCATTTCATTCCACAGTACATCGTGCCTAACTTCATTTGCGGAGTACTGTAATATCTATAGAAATAAAATAGAAACATGAGATGACACACGAGTGTTGTTATAGTAGATACATGGAAATGGAATTTAACTTACTATAAAAATATTCACCGGAAAAGTATAACTATTGGATTAAAAACCTCTCCTGCATAAAAGAGAAGGCATATAATATTATTATAGCAAAATTGCCTTATTACAGCAGTAAATATGATATTTTTGCGATGAGTTTGACTTCTATAATCCCTTGATTCCCGTCAGAAGTGTTAAATGAGCGTTGAATGTACGAATACCTCTTAAACCGTAAATCCAACAAAATTTGTTCTTTTCTTCAAGAAGTTGCAGAAAAAGTGAGCGACACATCTTTAAATGATGGTATCTTTATTTTGGACAAATCATAAGACTTAAGATCTCTATTTGCGTTTGTGTTAAATCTATTTCCTTTTGGGTTAATTCTATTTGCGTTTGGGTTAAATCTATTTGCGTTTAGGTTAATTCAATGTGTGAATGCTATAACAGACCCTTTAAAATAATTAATACAAAATAAGCGTTAGCAGAGTCACTGTGGCGTATACGTACTTTTTTATCAGCATGTTTTAGCTGGATTTAAAAATCTGTCCATCACAACTTTACAGTTCATTTAATAAAATTGGTATGAGATATACATTACATACATATGTCAATTATAGAATCGGCAACAGTGGATCCGCAGTGAATCCCATTACGTTGTTCTCTTTTCTTTCTAAACGTTAAATCGATTAAGAGAAAAGAGAGTTCTATACTGCGGTTCACTGCATGCGGATGTAGTTTTGCAGATTTCATAATCGGCATGATAATTTTGAATAGTAAACCCCCTTAAGTCAAAATAAGTTATAATGTCAGTTACATAAGTCAAAGTTTTAAAAAAAAAGTTACATATTGCAAATTTTATCCCACTAAAACTTCACTTTCTTCGGCAAAAATATTATTTTGTATTTCTATTAAAAGATTAAATAGTTAATTTTGCGAACTACGGTCCACTTAAGATTAATTAAATTATAAATATCCCTTCCTATGCAAATCGGATGATGTTCAGCAAAATTATAGGTATGTACATACATACATACATACATATACATACATATGTACGTACAAACAAAAACTCAATTCAGAAAGTATGGTTTTCACGATTTACCGGCTTTTTTGGGCAAATTTTTCATTTTCCGGCTCCATAGCATATTTACCTGCTTCAATACAAACAAATCCAAAAAAAGATCCGCATGTACAAATATGTACATACATACATATGTAAATCGTAAAAATAAGATAAATATTCAATACTTTTATTTTTATTTGTCAAGAAAAAACAAAATTATTTTTGTGTACAATAATTTAGTAACGCACAGTGTTCAATCAAAAACCTTTAACCAAATTTTAAGGCTAAATTTTGCAATTTTCTTAATTTTTTTTTCCATAAGAACCTTCTTACAAAGTAATAGAAAACTTCAAAAATAGATGAATGAAATCAGTAAAGTCGTTCTCAAGTTATGGCGTGACCAAGGGATTCAGTTGTATTGTCTATTGTCTCGCTAATCCGAATTAATTATTGCAAGAGGGATTCGAATATCAAAATATTCGTATTAATGAGTACAGGACGGAAAAGAAAAAGCGTTAGTTATTTAACAAACAACTCCTTATTTACTGCTTTGTAAAACGAAATAAATACTTTTTAATTCAGAAGTAGAAAATTAGCGTATGGCTTATGTTTTGCTTAATTCATAAACTCACAACCCTGATTACAAAACAAAACAGGAGAAAATAATTATTTAAATACCAATTTTAATATACCACAAGTTTAATGTGGTACGTACTATTGTACCTCCATAAAACAATAATATATGTGCTTCTCCCACACATTCTAATGATTTACAATTCTCTGATATATGCATCTTCATACATCTTTAACCTAATGTACATAATTCAATGCATATTCGTTTACCTACATTCATATCCAGTGAAATCGCGTATTACTCTTTCATTTTTCATTTAAATCATTTTTTTTTTCTATATATTATTTATTTTTTTGTAATTTGGTCTAAAATTTGAAAGAAAAAAATTAGGTTTTGTCCATACTCACGTTCCAAGCTCTCGCTCTGCTAATTCTCATAATATCCAATAGGTATATTTTCGGGAGATTAAGAGGAAAAAACCGACAGGCATACAAACACATTTATGATGTAGGTATGATGATGTCTGAGAACAACAATGCTATTATGAGAAATTTCTGCAAAAACCAGTTGTTAGATGAAGTAAGTACGCCATACGATTTTCTTCTTGTAGGTTGAGCTCAACCTACACGCTATAGCTTTTTGTCACACCTTATGTGAATCACCCTGTATAAACATAAATAAATATATAAATATATCATCGCCGTTGCTTTTAAATTACGTGACCTTTAAAAAAAATCAAATAAGCAAAAACTTAAGAGGTCTTATTTTAATTTTATTTTACCACTTCACATTTTATTTTCCTCTTTTTCAAAAAAGTGGTTTTGTAGCTGCTTTTTATTATATTCTGACAAAATTAAAATTTAATTTTGTTTGAAAAAAAAACTTATACATATGTATTTTAATTGCTTAAATTTTTCGAATGGGATTCGAACCTTTGTCTTCCGCTTACGAGCCCAATATAATTCTCACTAGTATAATTCAACCATATGAAAAGCAGAGATGCTAAAAATTGATAATAGTCCATTGAAATGTTACAAAATTTTGGCCGAACCTTGCATTTTGTACAGGAAATTTTTTTTTTTTATGGATCTGTAGGTGGGATCAGTGTGAGTGTAAGACCGAGTTTTCGGGGTCGCCATTTTGGAAAAGGGGGCGTTAAACGCCCTTCGCAATATCTTGAATACCATACATCGCACAAACAAAATTTATGAAGAAAATTCAATTCTCTACAATTTATGTTAACGCACTTTTTATCGTAAAATTGAAAACAAAAGAGTTATAACCAAAAAATATAAAGGTTTTCATAAATTTATCTTAAAAACGATATAAAATGAATAAACAAGAAAAAAATGATATTTTTCTTGGCAATGGTCATGTTTTTTTGATTATAACTTTTTTGTTTTCAATTTTACGATAAAAAGTGCATTAACATAAACTGAAGAAAATTAAATTCTCTTCACAAATGCGCTAAAATTTTGCTTGTGCGATGCATGGCTCTCAAAAAATCGCGAAGAACTTTTAACGCCCCCTTTTCCAAAATGGCGGCCGAATGGGGGGGTTTCAACCCCGAAAACTCGGTTTTACACTCTCACTGATCCAACCTACAGATCCATCAAAAAAATTTTGTCCTGTAAAAAATGCAAGGTTGATGTAACATTTCAATGGACTATAACTTTCAGTCTTATTTATAAACCCATTCCAAAGTATAAGTACATATCAGTACATAAGAATAATCGCCCTAATTTATTTGTTTGAAATAAAATAGATGATTGAAGATTGATATTTACCCTATATCCTCAATTGAATATAAAACCAAAAGCAACACCCCAACAGAAAACGCAGTAGCAATAAAAACATTATGTTTCTAAGCAGAATGAGGCAGCACTTCAGCTAGAAAAACAGAGTCGAAAATCTCATGGATACATTCTACAAAAGAGCTCTCATTCAGTTAAATGCAAACATGCAGAACACACATTGTGTCCAACATGTGTGCATAACACACACTTGCCGCTTGGAGTCGAAGTGTGTCGTTCAATTGCCATTTAATGGGTGTTAATGGGAGGGATTGCGGATCAGATGTGTATGTAGCTTGGAGCATGATGTTTTGAAAATTTTAGGCACAATTTTCATGAACGTTGTGTCTTTTGTTCATGGCTGTTATTGGAACGGCTTGGCTATCGATGTGCGGATGTAAAGACTGGTGAAGGATTTTGAATCGACGCACGGTAAAACATTTTGACAATCGACAAACATTCTAAATGACAATAAAACATCTGTGCAGTATCCTGTAGAGGAGAAAACGTTAAAAGTAGTCTGTTTCCGCCGAACGGAGCTTTATTGTTTTCCAACTGGGGAGGGACCTTATTTTAGTATTTGTTAGCTTTGGTAACTTTAGTGTTGTTGATGTTGACCATTTAATATTTGCTTGGCTAAGTAAAGTAAACATATTATAGGCACTGATGTATTCATGGAGTTATAGACAAAAATGAGCAAAATTAAATTCAACTAATCTGCCTGAAAAAATTAGGTTAGATATTCTTTGTACGAACTTAACCGTGTGTCCGACGCAGGTCCGGACCAACCATATGTACAAGATGTGCAAATGCACAGGGCGCAAAGTTCTGGAGGCACATTACCAGGAGCGAGAAAATGTAATTTGATCTTACGCAAACAAATATTATTGCTATTTGCATTTTAACCGCAAAACTTGTTTAAATAATCCCAAAATAATATGCAATCACAACTGTGCTAAGTTATTTCTTGCACAGTAACTAAAAACCCTTTCAATGTTGCATTCAAGGAGAATTTTACTCGAAATATCGTAAAATTAAAGATCCTACTAAACCTATACTAGTTTAATCTTACCTACCTAATCTCAAAATATTCCACTCTGTTCGTGCAAAAGAAAAAAAAAAGAAAAATCTCAACACAAAAAAATTCCACGCCGGCCACACTGAGTCGCGAAACTCATGGGAAAATATATGGGTAGAGCGTGCAGGTTTTCTATTACGCACTGTACAGTGTACCTGTGTATGGGTTGTCTCGTCTACGAAAAAAGCAAAATATGGAAACTTTAATAGAATGGAAAAGAAGAAAAGAGTGAAAAAATTAAAGCTACGAGGGATGAATGCATAGTCGAATCGTTCTTGCGCAGGCAGTTTGTTTTTTTGCTTTGATTTGTTCTTTTTTTTTAATGTCGTTTTCCACTGGTTTTACGCAGGAATACACTCATTCTGAAATCCAATGGAACAGTGCAGTTGCTTCCACTCAATTCAGATGATTTGTTATTGTATGCGTGTGAATCGTGGAATTCAGCCTTATCATCGTACCCGATCGGCACGAAATTTTCTCCGATTTTTACGAAATGTACGAATTTTGTATCATTGGCCAATCGGACAGATCTACGAATAAAAAATTAATGTGCGTTGAAAATGTCAAATTCGTGCTTATGCATGCGTATCATGTGTATGTACGTATGTAAATATAAAAAGGGCGCTTTCTACAAATCTTGCACAGGGCGCAAGTTTGGCTTGGGCCGGCCCTGGTCCGACGTTATGCTCGATATTATCTGATGACCATTTCTATAAGTAGAATATGACGTATATATTAGAATTTAATTATATTAAACTAAAGGAGTGAAACTATATGTTCCACTAGAATACTTTTAATAAAAATAGCAAATGTGCAAGTGATACAAATTGATACAAACGTTCCGTTAAAGTTATATCACCTATTTTTATCGATGTTTATGAATTGTAAGTCGAAGAGATTCAAATGAGTTATAGGAGCACCTATTCATAGCTTGCCAGATCAGAAGGAGAAACCAACAGCGATTACGGCAACCTAGGACCTCTAATTTGTGGTCATTACACATACATACGTGCGTTGGTTTGTTCAAGGTATAGGGTTGTTCAAGTTACTGGACCAAGATAAAAAATTGTGTTTTCTTGTTTTTAAATAATTTATTACTACCTAAATAATAATATTTAAAATAAAATGTTCCTTTACTTTGAAACTCTGTAATTTTCTGTTCATTTCAGTACAACTTTATTTTTTTTCTTATATGAATTTTGACAGAACTTTGGACTGAAATCAACACAGATGCACAGAAAATCACAGAGTTTCAAAGGAAAGGGACAAACCTAATAATTTGAGATGATACATTTTATACTGCTTTGATTTGAAGACGTACCTAACCCTGAGTTTTCTTTCCAACTATCCCATCTTTTTGTTTTGTTTCTTTAAACTCTTTTTTCACATTTTCTTTAAATCTTATCCTTAATACGCACTTGTTCAAATGAAAATTACTTCAGTTCCGAATAAAATCAAAATAAATTGCCTGGGATTCCCCTTTTAAAAATCGTTTCCACTTTTTAACAATATAATACCTACACCTTTCAAATATTCAAGTTACAGAGTTTTCAAATATTTTATATGTTCAACATATAGAGTACTCAAGGCAAAAATTCAATGTATCGAGTCTTAAAAATTGTTTGTTCAGTTATAGAATGCGTAAAGGGGAAAATTATTCGTTGAAGTTATTGGAATGCTCAAGTTATCGTATGTTCAAGTTAACGAGAGCCCACTGTATTGCAAAAACGACTATTTTAAGTTAATTTTGCAACAAGGGAATTTGTATCATCATTATATAACAGATTTTAAATATACATAGAAAATATTTTTGTTGATGTTATTAGGGAGCTGTGGGATCTTAGCACCTCATATATTCAATTTTCGCAAAAAAGTATGCCAACTTAAGTCAGCGATTGGTCATAAAAGGTCAGCTATTTCCAGAAATTGGTCAGGCTAAGAAAATTTTTAATACAGGGCTAAAGTTTTTCAAGGTCATCTGCGATTTTTGGCACCTTATTTATGGGATACTAGAAAAAAAATATACTATCTGAGGGGTAACTCAGTACTTATAAAAGATCAGGTAGTTGAAGAAATTGGTCTGCCTTAGATATTTTTAAATGAATTTGAAAGTTTTGGTCAAGGTCATTACAAGGTAGTAGCCGTGGCGTGATGGTTAGTGCGATGGACTGTCATGCCGGAGGTCTAAAGTTCGATCCCCAGCCTCGCCACCTATTTATTTAAAATAAAAAAAACGGCTACTGCCTCTTGCGAGGAATTGACAAATCCTCCAAGAGTATCTCCTGTCACAGAAAAGTGCCGCTCGTTAGCCGTTCGGATTGGGCAATGAACTGTAGGTCCCCTTCATTCCTGCAAACACGCACACAGGAATGGTTGAGAGTTGTAAGTCACTAGGCCCAGTTCTTCATGAGCTGTTGTGCCATCAAATTTATTTTTTTATTCATTAAAAGGTCTTAAAAAAAGGTCGAAAAAAATATACTATCTGAAATGTTACTTGATCCCCATAAAAGGTCAGCTAGTTTCAGAAATTGGTTAGCCAAAGATAATTTTGTATAATTTTTATAAAAAAAATTGCAAGCTAATGGTCAATGAGCTGACATTTTTTTTTTTTTTTTCATTCATAACTAAAACCTATAACTGACCAATTTCTGTCTCACCTTTCAAAAAGATTAAGGAACCTTTCAAATGGTATATAACTTAAAAATTTTTCGTTCTATGTTTTAAATTTTTTTTCCTTGATTAGCTGTGACAATTTTAGTTTAGTTCTTCTATGTTATCTATATTTTTTTTTTAATTTTTGAAAACAAAAACATGGAAATAATTGCTCGACAAAACTAAAGAAAGACTAATACTAACGGCAACATGTAAGCATTAAACATTTCGCTTTCACAAGCTTTACTTTGAATCAATTTGATTTCAATATAATTATTAAAATTTTAATAAAACAGTTCCAAATCTAACGTGATACATTGGGTGAATTAAATCGTTCTGAAATTCTTTTTGTGCAAAGACAACACACATAAATATCGGAATTTTAACTGATTCCTGTAATCTTCCAACGCAACGTGAAGTTCACATAAGTTGTAAATAATATCTTTTGGAAATAATATAACCCCTATGGCTATTTTTGATTGAATTTCTCATTTTAAACAACATCAAAATAATATATTCTTGAAAAACTTTGAAACAATATTAATCTAGTAGAATATTGAAAACCTTAATTAAACTTAATGTTGAGAATTTTCATGCAAATTCCGAATTAATATTAAAACTTTATTACATTAATGAATGATAAAAAGTTTCTGTTTTAGACGGACAAGTCTTGTGTATGTATATATATATATATATATATATATATATATATGAAATTATAACCCTATAAGAACAAAATCCCTCTCCCTTTATTAAAAAAAAAATATTTTTGATTCCCTAAAGTCCATGTTCTTTCGACATTCCAGCAGTGGCCTCTTGTGTCTCAAATCCAAAAAAAGAACAGCATAAAACTTTTATTATGATCCACCATTACCATACTCTGGCGAATACGCAACATTTTTCACTCACTTAATCCCTTTAAACTCCCTCCATTAACACCATGTAATTAACGCCAATTCGGTTCTAAGCGAGCTTTTATGCCTTTATATTCCAAAAGTCATTAACCCTAGCCAAAACACGTTTAACCCCCATTAGTTTGTATTGTACTGAAAAAAAAATACGAATGAACGAAATAAAATTTGCTTCAATGGATTCAAAACAGACTCTCGTTTGCTCTTCTCTCACTCATCATCGCCTTCTCGTCGTCGTCTCGTGGTGCTTACTTCCACATAATTTCCTTTCAAGCAATTAACCACGTAACACTAAATTATTCTACCACGTCTCACCCCTTTTTATATTTTTCAACCTCAATTACATATTCATTGCAAAAAAGTTTTAAAGGGCATCGTTGAATTTTTAACTTTGTGATATAAGACCCATAAGGTCCAGTAACGCATTCAATAAAAAATATTAATCTGTTATTATGTATTTACTCTGAAAGAATTTTTATTTGAATTTGTATTTCTATAAGTGCCAGTTGTACAATCGTGGTTTTAATTTTGATCCGTGGTTCAGGAATTTTAACTCGCCGATTTTGGCGGGTTAACTGAGGTTCAACGATGGTTCAAGGTTCTAATATGCACTAAAAGCCAATTACATGCCTGAACCATCGTTAAACCACAGTTAATCCACCGAAATTGGTGAGTTAAAATTCCTGAACCACGGATCAAATATTTGTACAACTGGCCCTAACAGAATTTTAAAAATGCGGCACCCAAGTAAGAAAAATCAGTTCAAATACAATAATTATCAGAAGGTTCACTTGCTGTCAAATGCAATCTTGGGAAATTACCATGGCGAAGGGAACATCTGGTAGATTGTTTTTTTTTTTTTTACATTATACATACATACTAATAAAATGAATTTTTTTCACTGTATTCTTTTTAGCCGTTCTCTAAATTCATGTTTTACTAAACTACAGTTTAAGATCAATAAATATTTATGTATAGCTTATATTTGTAATCAAATTCCCGTCTGTACTGGGGCCTATTTCACCAAACACTTTTCACTTTTCACTTTGCAACTTTGCAAAAAAATAATTTCCTGCAAAGTAAAAGTGCGAAGTGTTTCACAAAATTTGCAAAGTGAAAAGACTTTTCACTTTTCAATTTTTCAGACAATTTTTGAAAAGTGAAAAGTAAAAGTGTTTCACCAATTTAAAAAAGAACTTTGCATTTAAATTCGTATTTTGCAAAGTTGCAAAGTAAAACTTGATCTAAATTGATACATTGTTCGTATCAATTATGCATTAAAAAAAAAAAAACAAAAATCACTGACATTGACCTCTGTTAAATCTCTGTTCTGCAGAATTTGTCCTTAGTGGGGTTATTAACAATGCATTAGAGAATAGTCGCTTCTATCTGTTTCATAACCTCGATTTTTTTATTGCACCAGCTGCACTGCAGATGATATTTTCAAACATACGACATAAGCAAACTGCATTGTACGCTACCTGTCCAGCTTACCTTTACAGCATATATAAACTATAAATACCGATCTGGGCCACCAACCATCAAAGCATGCTTTCTATACCTGCTGACATAATGTTGTTTTCATTATGGGTGAATTGTACCGTCAATATATCCCGCTACTCAAAGAATTCCTCCAAGAGAATTTTTTGTCCAGCAAATGGTGTTGCACAAATGCAACACCATGATATTGGGCTTCATTACCGGCCCAATGGTATGCACACAAAAGTTGTTGGAAGTGACTTTAACCCATATTCCTTTGACTGCCTAATTGTAGTTTATTTCCAATTAAAAAAAAAAAAACTCTTTTTTCGAACAATTATTTCCGATATCAAAGATAATTCTTAACTTAACTACTCTTTGGTCACTATTATTTACTTCTTCGTTCTCAAAATGGTTATTTTTTTTTTATTATTATTTTCCGACAACTTTTCATAAAAAAACGCTTATTTGCAAATGAAAATTTCTCTTTGCATATTACTGAAAAACTTTTCAAAATTCTAAATATAATTTGCAAAGTTTATTTGTTTGGTGAAATGAAAAGTACAATATTTTTTCAAATTAAAAAAACTTTTCACTTTGCAAAAAGAACTTTTCACTTTGCAAATTTGCATTTGGTGAAACGTAATTTGCAAAGAGGAAACTTTTCATTTCAATAATTTCCTCTTTGCAAATTTGCGTTTGGTGAAACGAAATTTGCAAAGTAAAAGTGAAAAGTGTTTTGGTGAAATAGGCCCCTGGGCTTTCATCGCGTAATTTTGAAAACGATCGTCGTTTAAACGATTGTAGTAAACGATGTCGTCAAACACTGCCTTCGTATAACATCACAATCGTATCGTTCAATCGTGTCGTTCATCGTTTAAATTATGAACAGTTTGAGAACAACTAAAACATCAAAAATCATATTAAAAATTAAATTTGTGACTTCAAAAACGAAATTAGTTGTCATTTTAGTTCATATATTGAAGTTCATATATTTTTAGTCGCATATTCACGATTTGCTCAATTATAAAAGAGGGTCGATTATCGCTGGACGTGGAAGTGGTTAGCTGAAACCCACTCGATAACGAAGAATAAGTTTGCGTGTCGGCCGGTTGTTTTAGTCCAAAAGTTGCTACATACGACGAAGAGCGTGAAATCGATTTTTGAACCGCACGGTAGTGGTATAAGCAAATTGAAAGGTCCACTTCTCAAAAACAACTTTGAGAAGATGAGTTTGGGGGTAAGTCCTTTACATCATCTACATAATCGAATATGATCTTGGTTTTAACAAGAAATGAACAGAAGAAGTTTTGAAAATACGCACAAAACATATCGAGACGATTGTAAAATATCAATCGTTTAATCGCAATCGTTTAAACGATTGTATGTGACAGTTCGATAGTTTATATGAAGCTTTTATTCAATCGTCGAAACGAAATCGTCTAGACGACTCATGTTTTTATTAGTTACACGAAACAAAACAATCGTCAAAACGACGTCGTCAGACGATCATCGTCTTACACGCTGATATAAATATTGGAATAACAAACCATAAAAACATAATTAATTTCTGACACAGTTTAAAAATAACTATGAATAAAATATTTTTTCAAGCTTGGCACCATATTAATTTTCCTGAGCGTTACGTGAAGGATTCCAAAACCACCATTATGCGTATGAACTGTTTCAGAACAACCTTAATTCGGAAACAAGGATAAAAATGAAATAAATTATATGGCAAAGGTCTTATCGAAATATTAAAATTCCAAAGTAGGTACTGGGATAAATAACAATTAAAATCAATTAATTGTGCTGGACGTGCTGGACATTTGGTGTATAATTCATGGCTTAAATAAACAAAAATGGGACTCATGCAACGTCGTAAAACACTAGATAAGTGTTTGGATAAGTTTATCTTTTGGTAAATGAACTGTCAAATTTTGTATGTGAAATAGTTAACGCAAATTGGATAAAATTATCTAAGGATTTTGCTGTGGTTTCCGCAAACTTATAAAAACGACATTGTGACTTTTAGAACTAGACGTGTTCAGATATATGATACATATGATGTCTCAGAGAAATAAACAAAAAACTCTGACCGTGCATTGCGACCGTGTTAGCGATAAAATGCGAATTATTCGTTGACGACGTCGAAAGCAACAATTAGAACACGTAGTTGTCAATGAAAACAACAACAACAAACAATACGAATATATAGGGCTGGCAACAAGACCAAGACTACTTTAAAGGCACCCGAGACGACACCGTATTTTTGTCTCGCTGGTCTCGGTGGTTTGGTTTTGGTTTTTGCTAGAAGAAATAATTTTTTATTTAATTATTTTTTAGTGGTTCTCATGTTTAATTTTTATAATATTAAAATTTTTTTTTCTCGAAATATAAAATATTCTATGCGCGTTAAAATATCCAAATATACATAGTTTTATACTCAGGTGCACTGCGAAAATCCAGAGAATAGAAATCGCTAATTTTTCAGACTTCGTTTCGTTTTCCCCGCCGGAAAAAGGTTTTCCGATTTTATTTTTTGCTCCGGAAAAAGTTGATTTTAGACCTTTAATGGTGACATTTAATGTGCCAATAAAGTAAAAATCGAACATATTGTAGATACGAGTTTAATAATAATTTCTCCATGTTGGTCTCCGCTATTTAAAACATTTTACTTTTGGTGGCTGCCTGTGTTGTTTCATAAATACAATGGGCGCGTTCGCCTAACTATCCCAAGCTATCCGGATAGGTTTGTGTTGTTGTAATTCCTTGTTAAAAAACTTCTGATGTCAGCGGATGCAACAACAACTCAAGCTATGTGAAAATTTTTGGGATAGGTGGATAGCCTATCTGACTATCACCCGAACGCAAGGAATGATAAGAAAACTTCAGAATCGAATTGAGCATGTTTGTTTGTTTATTGGCATTCCGAATCGGGCAGTTCTTCCGGATAGCCAATCGAAAAGGTCAATAGTTCATTGCCTACCTGTCAAGCCATGAAGTTCAAAATTCATTGAATGATGGCTCCGAATTAAATGGATTAAAAAACCTCTACAAAATTTAAATTTTACCTCAAAAAATTCAAAATTTTTCTGATTTTAGTTTTTGCTCCGGAAAAAATGTATTTTAAGCCTTTTGGGTGACATTTGGAAAAAAAAATATTATCCAAAGGTCAAAATATAGTTTGTTGCCTACCTGTAGAGCCATGAATTGTCAAAATACATTGAAGGATGACTCCGATTTAAATGGATTAAAAAACCTCTACAAAACAACAGCAAAAGAAAAAACAGATTCACAGGTCTGTTTTATACATTTTCTTCGTGCTTCACACAACACTCCACACCCCGCATTTTTCTTACCAACAAACTGCCAAGATATCGTACTCTATCTAGGCAGGCGTCTTATCTTACATCTTTTTACCACCAAAAAACACGAAAGAAACAAAGGCTAAGGATGAGACCAAGACCGAGACCGAGACGAGACTGGCACATTAAAATTTTCACAAGAAAAATGCGAGACCGAGATCGAGACGAGACTTGGTTAGGCGAGACCAGGACCGAGACCGGGACGAGACTGAAATTTTTCGATTTTGACGAGACCGAGAAGGCGAGAAGAGACTAACAAAAGTCTCGCCTGGTCTTGTCTCGTTGCTAGCCCTACGAATATATCGCATAGGAATATTTGGCATTGGTTTGGGAGAAGCAGATGTCATAAAGAAATAAAAAGTAGAATGCTGAACAGTAAAAATCAGAATTGAGCCATAATTCACTCTTTCTCTTTTCTTTGTCCTTGTCTCAACAAATTTCAGTATCAATTCCGTGAGGTGCACTTGGGGCACTCTTCACTTTCGAAAGCAAAAGTTAACGAAAATCAAGAAACCGACATCATGGGTGCGCCATATGATTTTTAGTATTCTCTCATTTTTGTTCGACCACTACGTGAGCTTCTGACTATTACCGCCATATTATTCAGATTAAAACATTAATCGAGATATATTCACATTTAATCCAAAAATTAATCTCATTTAGTTTGATTTAATATCACATTAATCCATTTAGATTAAAATCTCATTTTAATCTAAGACTGAATAATATGGCGGTAAAAGTTAATTTTAATCCAAGACTGAAAAATATGGCAGTAGTTCTACCTTAAAACGCGACTCGTGTACCTATCTAACATTTTTGTATCGTTCCGAGAAATATGTCTCCGATTTCACGTTGATTCGGGAGAGGTTCTTCATTTAAAAATAACTTCGAAATCTGAACACGTTTAGTATTTGACGTTTAACGAACAGCTGATTCAATTACGCAGCATTTATCCAAATAATTTAAATGAACGTTCACGCAAACTTTGGCGTAAACTTATCCTTTTACACAATTTGTAATCTTATCTAGTTGCATGAATTGTATCATAGAGCAGTGTTTCCCAAAGTGTGGTACGCGTACCCCTAGTGGTACGCGTACCCCTAGGGGTAAGCAAAAAGTTTTTTAGGGGTACGCGCAGCTTTGTCCTTTGTCTGTACGTGGACTGCAAGCAGTTAACATTTTTTGATTAGAAAAAGAAAAAAAAAATAGAAAAATATTTCAAAAAAAAAACTTTTTTACAATTATGGAATCCGTAAAACCGCAGTAATTCGCAATGTAGTGCTCTCTTTTCTCTTCATCGATTTGCTATGGAAAGAAAAGAGAACAATAAACTTACTTCGAATCACTGCGGATCGACTATTGCCGATTCCATAATCGACAAGGATATTTCATATGCTTTGTATAATAATCACAATTATTAGTAAAATCGAGTTTTTGCATCCTTTGAAAGCGGCCCCATGGAAAAGGTCTTTGATCTCCACATTCGTTATCAGTAGAAGCTTCTATCAGTGCGAATTTAAATTGCTATCACAATTTTTTTAGAACTTTGTTTAATACTTATCTTTTGGTTCGTCTGGCATTCTAAAGGCCCCACCTGAGACCCTGAGAGGTCTTGGACCCCCATTTTCATAACAAAAGCGCTTGCCTTTTTTATCAAATATACAGCCTTATCGTGAGTTTCGCCCGAACAACATTTCACCCGTAAAATATTTTATGTTCTGAAAATTTCCCTTATTGTGAAGATTAATTTCAGACAGAATGTATTGCCATCCATAGCTTAAAATTGCACCTATTTTTAGTAGGCAAACGAGAGAGCAATAAAGCGAAAAATGTAAATTTTGTTCGGGCCAAACCCACAATAGCTTTTCAAATTCCGGGCAAACAGAAAATTTTAAGGTGAAATTTTGTTCGGGTGAAACTCACAGTAAGGCTGATAATGTTTTAAGTTCCATACCTACCCTCTGTCTCGACTTTCAAAATAAACGCATAAAACTTGAGTAACTTAAGGTACACGTACTACATGTGCACAACGGGGTAACGACTCCCAAATTCAGCTTTCACCACTAATACTATGTACCAAAGCAAATCTAGATTTATGTTGAAACTTTTGAGTATTTAAAGCGTTCACACTACAGGGAATAAAATTTCGTCTTTTATACCTAAACATAGTAATTTTTGAACTACTAAAGTAAAACATAAATAAATTTCTATAACAGGGTGTACTCAGGGCTACGAAAATCTTAGAAGGGGTACATCAATGTCGAAAGTTTGGGAAACACTGTCATAGAGGTAAAGCTAGTACAATGTACATAGAGGTATAGCTTGTACAAGTTGCCAGTTCTCACACCTAAATAAATAAATAAAATACAAAAAGACTGTGAAATCTCCACATCAATTAACCCATATATAAAGCCTATTGACCACATTACAATCGACGCAAGACACTCCTCCGCTCCGGTATCATGAATGTCAGAACGATCCGGTTCACTAAATCGTTCTAGTCAAGGTACGCCTTGACCCGATGAATGAAACCAACAAAAGTCAACCAACAACTAAATATTTACCATACTGTCAGCTTAAAAAAAAAAAACAGAACCTCAAAACCTTTGTTTTTTTATAGATTTTAAAGCCGAGTATAACTGCATCTATAGAGCCGAACTTTATAGGGACATTCAGACACACAGACAGACATACAGACAGACATACAGACAGACATACAGACAGACATACAGACAGACATACAGACAGACATACAGACAGACATACAGACAGACATACAGACAGACATACAGACAGACATACAGACAGACATACAGACAGACATACAGACAGACATACAGACAGACATACAGACAGACATACAGACAGACATACAGACAGACATACAGACAGACATACAGACAGACATACAGACAGACATACAGACAGACATACAGACAGACATACAGACAGACACACCTATATTGCAATTAAAAACAGAAATTTTTTATTTTTTTTTACAATGTATACACCGATTGAAAAAAAAATCCCAGAGGATTGAGCTATATATTTAACTTTAATTATAAATAAGATTGTTAAATATAAGAAATTTAATTGCAGAATGTAAATGTATCCAAAATAGCAAGTACGTGTGACGTATACACCAGGATTCTATTTCATTTTGTTAACAGAATATAAAACAAATATAAAATTTAAAAAAGTGAAACAAACTCAAACGCCAACAAAAACAAAACAACACAATCCACATTTTGAGGCAAAAACAAAATAAAATATTTATCACTTTTCAAAGCGAATAGCTCTCAGTAATGAGATGAAATGGTATAAAACAAAATTTCAAAAAAAAAAAAACATGGTTCTATAATTCCCAAAAAAAGGGATGCAAAAGAAGCCAAAATCCCATACAAAATTCTGTTGAACAGCATAACTTTTGAGACAAGTGGAATGTACTGTTGCTGTGGTTAGGATCAGAACAACAGGGACGGATTTTCTGATTGAATATTTTATTAGAATCCGCCCTATTTGAAGATTTGAAATCGAGACTATATTGATAGTTTTTGAAATATAAAAGAACAAAATTAGCGGCACAAAAGTTCGTGGAGAATCTTGTACTTTACATATACTTGATGTTAGTTTGTAGAAAAGGAATCCAATCCAAAGAACATCGTTGAAATTATAAAATACGTTTGTATTTTATAATACACATAATATAATAATGTGTCTCTGTCTTTAAAATAATTTTAAAAGAGGCATATTGCGCTTTTACGTGGAACATTTTTGGTCTAGAGCTGAGAAGTTAAGAAATTTCTGTGTTTAACCTCTCTCTAGGGATTTATTTTTTGTTGATTTTAGTTGTAAAAAATAGTGCACTCTAGATAACCGTGAATTCTATTTGAGTCAATCCGCTGTTGTGTTAAAATACACACAGCAGCAGGGAAGCCAAGGAGTAGCCATCAGAATGAGACTTCACCTTGGGAGTGTTGAGAAGGTGAGTCGAACTCTTTTCTTTTTTTGGAACACCACCAAATGAGAAACATCATTAGATAGACACAGAGGAGTTTGGATATAAAGGAACATCCGGATATTTTTATTCTATATTTTTTTTATGAACAGACGAGTTCAGTTTTGAATAAAGCTTAAAAGTTTTAAGCACCTTTGGCGAAAGTTACGAACGATGAAGGCAAAATCTTTTGACTGAAATTGTCTAAGTGCTAAGAGTTTGTGGGAAAAAACGACTATGGTCGACCCAAATGAATACTAAAATAATTTTTATATGGGCTATGTAAATAAAGAAAACTATAAGGAGTTTGATACGTTCGTTTTATTCTTAGTCTTCAAATGAAAATTAACCTTTGTATGAAAGTTTTAAGGTGGCATTCCAAAAAGGAGAAAAAAGGGCTAATAGACATTCATCAGTGCTACTGAAGTTTTCTAATTAATTTAAACTATTTTATGTGAAAAAGTAAAGTATGAATAGACAGATTAATATTGTGGTGAAGCCTTGATGGATTAAGAGAAAAAACACAATAAGGGAGGGGTATCCTAAGCCGGTGAACAGTGTACTGGCTCTGATACTCGTACATATTATGTAGTTGTTATATGCTATTTTTTTTTATGTTAAGGTGGGTTATCGTATTCAGATTGAAATAAAATACATAGTTCTCTTTTTTTTTTAGAATAGAAGAGTGTACATTTCTTCTCGCTAAGGCGGAAAAGTAACATTTTATTAAAAAAAAAAGTTATTTCTTACTACCAATTTTCTTAGAAACTAAGACTTTTTATCTGAAAATATACTTAAATATTTTAGATCAAAATAAAAGCTTATTTGACTGTTTTTGCTGAGGAAAAAGTAGAACATAAGAGTATAAGTTGAACATAAGTATTTAAGATTATTTTTTCAGCAGACTCATTTACTGAATAAAACCATTTAGTTTTTTCAAATAAAAATTATTACAAAAATGAAATAATCAAAAATAAATGTGTGGTAAATAAAAAAAAAGTAAAAGCTCTTTTTGAAAGAAGCTAAATCTTGCTAGCGTGGCTTTTATTAGTAGTAGTAATAGCCATTCCACACTATCCCATCGAGTATTAATACATGTCAAAAAAAAGTGTGATAGAATCACTTACGACTGCCAAATTTGTGTGAAGAAAATATTTTCATATTTTGCTTTCACACTTGCGTCCAAACAAATCACCATAACCTCAAACCCCCAAGTGGGATAGAATGTGTGATGGTATGGTAATTTGTATGTATTAACACATGTCAAATTGTATGAGATGGGCTGTCAAGTCCTGTGAGATGAAATTTCATATTTTGTTTCCACACTATTATACTTGATTTACTTCCCACTTTTTTGACATGTGTTAATACTCAGTGGGATAGTGTCGAAGGCCTTTAAACAGTTCTAGCTTAAGTTTTATATACTTTATACATTTTGAGCCAGAAAATTGGAATAAACAAACTAAGCCTAAGTTTGCTTGTTAAATGTATCGACTTAGGTAGCTTTAGCTAAAACTGTAATTTTATAGCCCAATTTTTTTTTTATACATTTTTTCAACGGGTGGGCTAATTTGCTTCGAATTTGGTAACGATCATTTTTATGGCAATCCTTGAAAGGTAAATAAAATGTCTGTGTTACCATTTTTGATCAATTATGATTAAATAATTGGTGCTCATGATTCATAAAAGACCCCACCTACACCCGTGAATTCTTCTGCTGCATGGCTTGTCTCTTGTATATTAGGGATACCTAGGGGTAAGCCTTTCCGATCATCAACAAATCTAAGATGTTTGGAAATCGAAATATAGGTTCAATCAATAGCTCTAAAATCTGCACGAAACGTCTATTTTTCCATCATAATCTTGCTGTTTAAGTATAGCTAACACTTTTGTGTTACTGACTCTAGTTTCACTCATATATCTGAAAAATATCATTATTCTTTACTCTGAGGTCTGGGCCCTTCCACTATATGCAAATTTGTAAAAAAAAAAACTATGAATGTAATAACCTACATACATAGTATATAAATAAAAATAAATCCCTTTTTGTGTTCGTACGCGTATAACTCGGCTTAGCATCATTCAATTTGGTTGAAGATTATTTTTGTTGGTTTTGTATTGAACCAGATTAAAACACAAAGGCAAAATTATAAAATTCGACCGAAAAAGTAGAAAAATCGTAAAAAAAACACCTTAAAATTTCATAATTTCTGAAATTGTGTTCGAACGCGCACAAATCGTCTGAACATCATCTGATTTGCATGGAGATTTTTTTTGGTTGGATTTGTATTGAACCAGATTCAAACACAACGGAGCTGAAAATTAGAAAATTCAATCGACAAAGTCATAAAATTGTGAAAACATATTGAAATGTCAAGCTTTCTGAATTATTTATTTGTTCGTACGCTCATAACTTGGCTGATCATCATCCAAATTGGATGCGGATTTTTTTGGTTAGATTTGTTTTGAACCAGATAAATACACTACGGAGATAAAAACTGGAAAATTAGGCCGGAAAGGTCAGAAAGTCTTGATAATAATGAATTGCATACTTTCTGCATTGTTTTTTTTTTTTTTGTTCGAACGGTGCTCGACTTTCAATTATAAGTGGAACAAACTTCTCCGAGTCAGCTAGCTTACCATAATTTCAGACCGTTTTGTATAAAATATTGGCTGTCTTACAAGTATAAATTTAGACATTTCTTATAATAAGAACTTGTCAAAGGTTTCTACACCAGGGATAAAAGAATCTTGATATTTTCGTAGATTTTACTATAATATTCTAGTTTAAGCTATTTTTATTCTTACAAATTGCTGGTTAAGCTGTGGAAAATAAGCTAAGGCTAAAGAAATCTAGCGTTAACTACTTTAAAATAGATACGTATTACTAAATGATATCTTTCACTAGAGCTTAAGTTTAGTTTTATTAACGTAAAACCTAACTTTTACCTAAAAAAAACAAGTTTTAGTTTTTTTTTTTACTCAAAGCTGTGGGAAGCAAAGCAAGAGGATTTTGCATTAGGAGCAGGTACATATTGAATTATGTAGTTTTTGTTTGTCCTGTCCGCTTTAACATGTAAAAATATCTCCGCTTGACTAAAAGTTTATTTTACGTGAAACTTTGTAGGTACACATTTTGTTTTCTGTCTCAAAATATTTTGTTTGCATTAATTACATCTATTTATAAAATTTTTTCAAATCATAGCTTTTTCGAGGTAATTTTCCTTATCGTCAAAATAATATAATAATATTTAATCCTATTAATATTATAAATGTGAAAGTTTGTTTGTCTGTCTCTTTGTTACTCTTCATCTCCGAAAATACCCAATTGATTGTAATGAGAATTAGTAGAGCGAAAGCTTGGAACATAAGGATGGACATAAGGGCTTATTGTGAGAGTCTATTCGAAAAAAGTCTATTCGACATAAGTCGATCAAAATTCTTGATAGAATTGAAATTTCTTTCAAATAGAAAAAAATATAAAATATTCAGTACAAATATTTATAAAGTCAAATAGAAAAATATTAACGAATAGAATTAACGATAGTAGACTTTAATTCTATTCGACAAGATTCTATTTCATTCGCAATAATCCCCATAGGCTACTTTTGTTTTCAAAATTTACATCGGTTTACCAAAAAATAGTAAAAATATTGAAAAAGGGGTAAATTGTTTAAAATGTCAGATATTCAAATATAAAAATATCAAAAACCAAATACAAAACTATCTTAACATCATAAATATATTTAAAAATGCGAAGCAAAGGCGAGCACAGGGCTGCTAGTAGAATAATAAAAACACACATCGTTTATTTTTATTGAATTTCTTTTAAAAAATTAAACGTTTAACGAATAGAAATCCTCTTTATTCAGGAGACCAAATTATTGAACTGAACGATTAATTAACTAATCTTATTATTAATCAGAAATTTCGCAGGCCTCTATAATGGGTACCCAATTTTTTCTTTACAAAAACTAAGAGAAATAAGCGAAATTAGATGTTTCCTAAATCCTTATTCATTTGACCTTGCCAGCGTATGAGACTAAAGCCACTTAACAAAATAATATTATATTCATAGTAAATTAACATGGCTTTGTAACTGCTTCGCAATACACAAATCAATAAGTACCTACTTAATTCTATGTATGTAGATATAAGACACGGACCAACAATCTTTTACCTTATTCAGGGGCAAAATTTATTTATGAATTTGTTTGTTGAAGAAAAAGCTGCCTAAGAGAAAAAAGCAATCTTCTAATTTCACATAAATATTCTCCGACACTCCTTTCTATTCAATGAATAGGTAAGGTATACCACAGGGCTCACATTATTTTCCCCAAACCAAATTCGTTATTATGATGATAAATTTTTGTTTGACTCCTGTCGAAAAGTATGTTAACATGGTCAGGTCCCTATTCACTTTCACCTCAGAGACACAATCATAGATGTTATCCATCATATCAACTTATCGCTATAGTACCGTCTGCCTCTAGGTCGCGTCGTCGCGTCTGTGGTACCTGAGCAAAATGGTAAACAATCTCATCTTGTGTCTTGAATATTAAGTTAATCTACTCTTATTCCCAGATCTCAAATAATCATAAATTGATTTTATATAAAAAAGACATGGAAACAAAATAAAGAAAATAGTTGGAAATTCTTCGCTTTATTCCCTCAAAGTGTGCACAAGGATAGTACATAAGTACTTAACTTATGCTTTACAACCAAACCCTCCTTTCATATTTTCGGGTTGAGTTTTTAGATTGTGCAAATTTATAGTAAGTAGAATTTTGACATTTCTCGACGTTTCGAGGTCTCTGGAGTCGGATTACATTGTTTTTAGAGAAATGTCTGTGTATACCATGTACGACGTTCGTAAATTCGGAAGCTTTTTTTTGCCGACGATATCTCGAGAATGCATATCCCCAATCTTGTAGCCCATGTAATTTTCAATAAAAATGGTTTGTCACTCTTTTCGTAACATTAACTGTTTAAAAGTTACAGCAATTCGAAAAGTCAAAATATCGCTAAAAAAAAGGAGCAAAAAGTCATGAAAGTGGAAGTTTTTGGCAAATATCTCAAAAAGGGTATGTTCTAGAGAAAAATGTTATTTTTCTTTCTTGTAGCTCATGTAATTTTAAACAAAAATAGGCCTACTGGGGATACCGCATAAAAAAAAGCACCTTGCACTTCACCCCTAAAGTGGCGTGGAAGAAAGTGCACAGTTTGGTTAATTTTGCAATATTGCCATGTTTGAAATGCTATAACCTATTAACATTAAATACTACGAACAAAATGAAACATCATTTTTTTTTTTTTTTTAAATTTCATAAGCTATAAGATTTGGGAATAACATTTCTCTAGCACAAACCGTTTTTGAGATATTTGCAAAAAACTCATTTTTTAGACCCTCAAACCCCTTGTAACTGACCTAGTGGTCATCGGATCGATGAGGAACTCTCTCAGTATTGAAAGAGTCCTAGTACCAACGTCCATGCCAAATTTCAGCTTCTAACTAATTATTTCCTTTCTTTGGCATTTTTTCGTCTATTCTTACTGGACTACGCTCTTCGCTAATTTCTTTTTTCCATACAAATTGTTTTGGAAGTTTTCTTTTGTTTGCTTCTTTATTTTATAACTTTTCAATCGGTTATCGTATGGAAATGATTGAGACTTATTCTCAAAGGAAATTGAATGTTCTTTAAAAATGTCCTTGGGCCTTACCAATAATAAAATTTAGTTATGACTTAAATATTGTCGTAAAATTACCCAAAATGTTATGTATCCTAAATAATTAACAATACTTTATATTCTCAATTTTTTGGAGCCAATTCGATAGATGGTTCATTATTATTAACGGTTTATTAATTTAGAGCCCATTCCATTATGGTCCATTTTACTGAAATATTTAAGTCGTAACTAAACTTGATTATTGTTAGGGCCCCTTGACTTCACCACCGCGACGCCAGCGGGCGAACTGTCGATTTTGACTAAAATAAAAACGCTATCCGATGTATTTCTAATTGCACATTTCATTTATGCAAATAAAAAAAATTGCACACCCCCCCTTTTTTTAAAAAAAAATATAAACAATTTTCACTTTGTATGCAATTTTCAAATGGCTATATCTCGGTAACCAAGTTGAATTTCGAAATGCACAGGGGCTTAAAAAATTGCACATTTGGAGATTCAATTTGCACACCAAAAATTTTAATTTGCACACCTCTCATTAATTAATAAATCAACAATTAAAATTTTGGTAATAAGCTGCATAATTAAAATCCGTATTATAACATGGTAGGGTACCCGGCCGGTACACGAGGGGTCGCAGGTTCAACTCGCACACATTTTTTTTTTTTTTTCACTTATAATTTGTTTCTTTATTATTAAACAAAAAAAGAAAATTGATTAAATTCAAATTGAACATTTTACTAACAAGAAAAAAATCTCGTCGATTTAAAACCAAAAAATTAATTGACTAAAAAAACAAACAAATATGTAATTTCCATGCATCACTAAAATGGAAATATTTCAGTAACCAAAACGAAATTTGAACTTTTCAAAATTTCTAAAAATCAACAATGCCCAAATATAATTTGCACACCAAAAATTTGAATTTGCACACCTCTGGTCAATTTTTAAACCAATGATTAAAAAGTGCTTAAAACACACAAAAATGCACTTTGCCATGTCTGACTAAAATTGAAATATTTCAGTAACTAAACAGAATTTTGGACTTTTTAAAATTTCGGAAAATCAAAAATGCCCAAATCTAATTTGCACACCAAAAATTTGAATTTGCACACCTCTGGTTAATTTTTAAACCAATGATTAAAAAGTATTAAAAACATACAAAAATGCACTTTGAAATGTCTGATTAAAATTAAAAAATTTCAGTAACCAAATCGACTTTTAAACTTTTTTAAATTTCTAAAAATCAACACTGCCCAAATCTAATTTGCACACCAAAAATTTGAATTTGCACACCTCTGGTTAATTTTTAAACCAATGATTAAAAAGTGCTAAAAACACACAAAAATGAACTTTGCCATGTCTGACTAAAATTGAAATATTTTAGTAACTAAATCGAATTTTGACCTTTTTAAAATTTTGAAAAATCAACAATGCCCAATTCTAATTTGCACACCAAAAATTTGAATTTGCACACCTCTGGTTAATTTTTAAACCAATGATTAAAAAGTGTTAAAAACATACCCAAATGCACTTTGCCATGTCTGACTAAAATTAAAAAATTTCAGTAACCAAATCGACTTTTGAACTTTTCAAAATTTCTAAAAATCAATAATGCCCAAATCTAATTTGCACATCAAAAATTTGAATTTGCGCAGCTCTGGTTAATTTTTAAACCAATGATTAAAAAGTGCTAAAAACACACAAAAATGAACTTTGCCATGTCTGACTAAAATTAAAATATTTCAGTAACTAAATCGAATTTTGACCTTTTTAAAATTTCTAAAAATCAACAATGCCCAAATCTAATTTGCACACTAAAAATTTTAATTTGCACGTCTCTGGTTATTTAATAAATGAATGAATAAAAAAGCACTAAAAACATACAAAAATGCACTTTGCCGTTGTCTGACTAAAATGAAAATATTTTACTAACGAAGTCGAATGTTGAATTTTTAAAAATTTCTAAACATTAACAATGCCCAAATCAAATTTCCACAATTTCCACAAAAACTTCAATTTGCCTACCTCTGGCTATTAAAAAAATAATGATTAAAAAATCATTAAAACATACCCAAATGCACTTGCCATGTCTGACTAAAATATATATACGGGGTGATTCACCTAAGGTGTGACAAAAAGCTAGAGCGTTTAGGTTGGATCGATGTTAGAAAAAAATCTCATGTGATGGGGGGGTCTATTTTCCCCGTTTAGCCGGGAGGAGAATTTTCTAAAAAATTGACTTAAAACAGCAAAAATATTCTCAAAAAACAACGGTTACACTTACAGTGCCAAGAGATACCTTTTCGTAAATTTAGCGATCTCTTACTTTATTTACTATTAATATTAATTTTCAAACTCAAAATTTTGAAAAAAAAAATTTCAAATCTGATTTTTTTCAATATTTTACGTAATTAGGTACTAATTTTGTTTCCGAAATTCAATTCTCTTATTAGTTTTAAGTCAAAAACAGATAACCGGATGCTGAAACGTCTTTTAGTTTTTGAGAAAATTAAAAATAACGAGAGAAGCAATTTTCTAAAAGAATTGACTTAATACAGAAACAAAAATTATTAAAAAACAAAGCTAATGGTTAGAACTAGAACACCACGCAATACTTTTTTGGAAGGCCAGAAATTTTTGCTTTTATTCTGTTTCTAAATTGAGTTGTTTTAGAGAGCCGTTTGTCAGAAAATATTTTCAAACTTAATTTTTTGAAAAGAAAAATTTAAAAAATTTGTTCAAAATTTTACGTTATTAAGCAATATTTTTTGTTATTAATTTTCGATGCTCCAATAATTCCAAGTCAAATACTAAGAACTAGATTGACTTGAAATTATTGTCGCATCGAATATTAAAAACAAAAAATTGGACTGTCATGCCAGAGGTCTAAGGTTCGATCCCCAGCCTCGCCATCTATTTATTTAAAAAAGAAAAACGGCTACTGCCTCTTGCGAGGAATTGACAAATCCTCCAAGAGTATCTCCTGTCACAGAAAAGTGCCGCTCGTTAGCCGTTCGGATTCGGCAATAAACTGTAGGTCCCCTCCATTCCTGCAGACACGCACACAGGAATGGTTGAGAGTTGTAAGCCACTAGGCCCTAGTTCTTCATGAGCTGTTGTGCCATCAAATTTATTTTTTATTTTTGATCCAACCTAAACGCTCTAGCTTTTTGCCACACCTTAGGTGAATCACCCCGTATATATATTTTAGTCAGACATGGCAAGTGCATTTGGGTATGTTTTAATGATTTTTTAATCATTATTTTTTTTAAAAGCCAGAGGTAGGCAAATTGAAGTTTTTTAATGTGGAAATTTGATTTGGGCATTGTTAATGTTTAGAAATTTTCAAAAATTCAACATTCGACTTCGTTAGTAAAATATTTTCATTTTAGTCAGACAGCGGCAAAGTGCATTTTTGTATGTTTTTAACACTTTTTAATCATTGGTTTAAAAATTAACCAGAGGTGTGCAAATTCAAATTTTCGGTGGGCAAATTAGATTTAGGTATTGTTGATTTTTTGAAATTTTAAAAAGTTCAAAATTCGTTTTGGTTACTGAATTATTTCCATTTTAGTGATGCATGGAAATTACATATTTGTTTGTTTTTTTAGTCAATTAATTTTTTGCTTTTAAATCGACGAGATTTTTTTCTTATTAGTAAAATGTTCAATTTGAATTTCATCAATTTTCTTTTTTTGTTTAATAATAAAGAAACAAATTATAAGTGAAAAATAAAAAAAAAAAATTGTGGGAGTTGAACCTGCGACGGCGACCCCTCGTGTACCGGCCGGGTACCCTACCAACACGCTATTGCTAACAATAGGTTTCAGTGTTTAATTTGTTATAATACGGATTTTAATTATGCAGCTTATTACCAAAATTTTAATTGTTGATTTATTAATTAATGAGAGGTGTGCAAATTAAAATTTTTGGTGTGCAAATTGAATCTCCAAATGTGCAATTTTTTAAGCCCCTGTGCATTTCGAAATTCAACTTGGTTACCGAGATATAGCCATTTGAAAATTGCATACAAAGTGAAAATTGTTTATATTTTTTTTAAAAAAAGGGGGGGTGTGCAATTTTTTTTATTTGCATAAATGAAATGTGCAATTAGAAATACATCGGATAGCGTTTTTATTTTGGTCAAAATCGACAGTTCGCCCGCTGGCGTCGCGGTGGTCTTGACTTCTTATATAATTAGTGCACTCCTTCCAAAGTTATTGCAGGTTAAAGTAGATGGTTTATTCCACAGTTTTTTGGATTCCCCGTTGAAAATGTCAGCTATAATGTAAATTTTATGAGATGAAAATACTTATGAAAACACAAAACAACTTCTTATCAAGTCAATTTATATGAAAAAAAAATCCTTTAAATTGATTGCTATAAAAACCGAAAATAACGATAAAAAATGTGCTATTTTAGTTGTTTATTTTTTGTCTTTTTCTTCGCGTTAAATAATTTCTTAAAAATTAAATTATGTTTCAACATATACAACAATAACTTTGGAAGGGGTGCAATAGTTAGCTTAAAAGTAAATGACTTTTTTAAAGAACATTCAATTTCCTTAAAGAATATGTCTTAATCATTTCCGTACGATAACCGGTTGAAAATTATAGAACAATGAAAGAAACAAAAGAAAACTTCTCATACAATTTGTATGGAAAAAAGAAATTAGCGATGAGCGACCTCTAAATATTAATATAAACGGCTGAAATTTTACCAGGCTTATTATTTTACTAAACTCTAACTCAAAAGCTAGTGACATTGAGAATTGGAGACATTTTAATTTCTTTGAGTCAGTCTAATGTACATACATAATTTCTTTACAAAAATTATTGTTTTTCCACTTGAACTTTAATATTCGCAAACGTAACTTTTCCATTAAATATATTTCTTTATAAAAAATTGTGGTTTTTCCATTTAAACTTTAATATTCGCAAACGTAACTTTTCCATTAAATATATTTCTTTAAAAAAATTATTGTTTTTTAATTTAAAATTTTAATATTCGCAAACGTAACTATTTAATTAAATATGTATCAACATCAACATAATCATTAATCGAATGCTACTTTGCATTTGATATCCTCTGCCAAAATGTCACTGTCAATTATCAAGTTAATCCATCTGCGAAAAAACAACTCACAGCAATGAATGTCAAAAAATGTTAACTCTTGCGAGGACAAAAAAATATAAGAATGACTGAAAGGAACGAAGGAAAAATTTTTAAATCAGGGCGAAGATAGAAAAATAGTTTCGCGTAATTCCACGCATATCTGAAAGCTGAAAACAACAAAGGATGGATTCAATTTTTTTTTTATCAGCATTCGCGTTTGCCTTGGACTAGTTTTAACTCCAACGCGATATCAACTCCCCAAAGTTACATACACAAATATACTTTGCATTCATTGACTTGCATTCTTTTTCTTTTATTTACGGCGGTATATATTTGTTGCTCTAGCAGACTAATGAGTCGGCCTCGGCAGTGTGCCAGGACGAGAAGGATACAGAAATGTGATATAAATAAAAACACTCCTGCAACCCAACATCAACTGACTGTATGAGAAAATATAGAGTTCGTACACTTGAAAAAAATGTTTGTAAAATATTAATACTGTAGGTTGGCTAGGGTGTCCATCGTATATCCCTAAAAGGGAACATGTTCCTTTTAGCTCCGATCTTTTTTACACTATCTTTTACAGTAAGGATCTTTTTGTTATCTTACGTTTTTTTTTTACAAATTAAATTAATTAATTTATTTTCAACAAGATGTAATTGGAGCACAAAAATCTCTTAAGGCATTTAGGTACACGTTGACTTTTTTTGAATCAATTCCTAATGGGGTTTTCCATTGCTAAAATACATCAATTTATTTTTGATTTGGATCTGTCAAAAACACAATTTCTACTCATTTCGCATTCCATTGGGCAAAATAAATTGATTTATTTTTGATTTTAAATGAAATTTTTAAATCTAAATTTTTTGGCAGATTTACGCCTCCTTGTATACTAATACCAACATATATCCAGCTGTCAGTTTGCAAATGTTCTTTGTTAATATTTCGTTTGCGAAAATTGTGTTGCAAAATGTGGAAAATAATTGCCAATAAATAAATGGTTAGTGCGTTCGACTGTCACGCCGCTCACCTTGGCCGTTCGGATTCGGCAATAAACTGTAGGTCCCCTCCATTCCTGCAGACACGCACACAGGAATGGTTGAGAGTTGTAAGTCACTAGGCCCTGGTTCTTCATGAGCCGTTTGTGCTACCAAATTTATTTTTATTTTTAAATAAATGGTAGTAGAGTAAAATGAACTGGCACCTTTATCAAGTTTATATTATTCTCTTCTAAAAGCAAATAGATGGATGAAGATTTTTTTTTGAAATAATGACATAGAAGCAATAATGCACAAATACAGTGACAAAAATAAATCAGTTTGAAATTGTGTTCCATGCGCCACGAAATAAATCAATTTTTTGATTGAAATCTTAATTTATCAATGGAAAACCCCATGACTGTATATATTTTTCAAATCTGATTTTTTTAGAAGTAATGAACATTGTATACACGTAAAAAAGTACGTTGGAGCTTGCATGGGAGTAAGAATTTTTTTATTTACAAACAAGTAATGAAAATATCAAAAGATTTGAAGATTTTACTAAAAAAGAAAAAAAGCCTTCTACCCATTATAGCAAAAAAAAATAAAAAAAAAATTTGATAATTGGGGTACTACGGTGATAATTTATTTTCAATTTTTCATATTAATTATATTCACATGTGAGATGTGACTATCTCTGAGTCTTCTGCGTAAGATGATTCAAATTCAACTCGTGTTAATTGAATCGAACACTTCTCAATGAGATAAGTCAAAGTCAGTGTTGCCATAGTGCAACATTTAAATATTTTCGATAAGTTCTCGATGTTATAGAACTAAAAATACCTCTTTAAGATATTGTATTTCTTATTTTGCCTTATTTTTGTCGAAAGTAGAAATTTTGTTTGTCCCAAGAATGTTGGTTTTTGATTGTTTGAATGACTAAACAAATATCAAATCAGAAAAAGTTCTAGCATTTTTTGAACTTTTGGTAACTCTACTAATACCGCGGGCTAAAAGTCAAATTCATTGGAAAGTGACAGTCAAATTTGTATTGTGATAGCTCTTGAGCTATCAAATGTGACATTAACCTACACAGACTGAATTGCTTGATTGTAACTCTGACCGTCACGCATCACAAATCACCTTAGGCCATGTGTGAATTGGATTAAAATCGCGTTAAATTTTATCCGAAGATTAATTTTTGACACTAATGAGGTGAATATGTATGTGGAAACGTCAAAATTAAATCTCGGATTAATTTAATTGAAACTTTAACCCAATTCGCACACGAGCTTAGCCGATTACACCCCAGGTCATTAAACAGGAGCAAATGGATCCATCAAATGAAAGAGTTTTCATGTTTTTCTTGGATGGCACTGAAAAATGAATTAAAATGGGAAAGCATCGGAAACACTATTGTTTTAAATTCTAAAAAAGTTATTATAAATGATAGTAAGTTTCTTAGATGAATTTTTTAAATTTAGGAGAATGCAAAATATTTTAATTTTAATATATTACTTTTAATGAAAAAAGGACAAAGTTATTTTCAAAGTTTAAATCATTTTTAAAATGTTTGAGTTTTTTGCAGTTACAGGACAAATACAAAAAGAATATTTTCTCGATATCAATGGACACAAATAAAAAGATTTAAAATGTCTACTGTTGAATACAAAATTTTTGTTTGCTTTTTAAATTGTGAATGTTCTCTTTTGTGTTCTTGTTTTTTTTTTTGCCGTTTAAATCCTCTTTTTAGAAAGGTCCCAGTTCCCAGATGGACACCCTAAGTTTGGTAGACGATCAATTTATTATATCGGAAAGCTTCTCCTATGAGGATGGGTATAGATGTTAAAATAGTAGAAAACAAATTTTGTTTGACATTATTTCTTGTTTTGTTAAAAGAGCATACAAGAATGACACAACGAAAACACAAACTAAAAATTTCGTTCTGCTTTTCGTCCTGGAGGTAAGTTGTTCGATGAGCCAAATTGATAATTGTAGCAGATTATTTGAAGAGGTCTCCGCTCTTTTTCCGCACAGAGCTAATTGCCTGTAGGTACCACTAATTGTGTTTGAATATGACTTTCTGTGATTTTTATGCGTTTGTGTTTGTTTTTTGTTTTTGCAAACGGTGACACTTTCAAGGGGTACTTTTTTGTCGTTGCCTTGTTGGAGACCAGCGAAAAATAGATAGATTTAAAAAAACAGACCAATTTTCTGAGGAATCCTGTTCTTTTAACTGTAACTGAGAGTGCTGAGGTTGAATCCTTGGTGTGACGATATAAGACAAATGTTTTAGGCCCATTTGCTGAAACGAAACTTAAATATTTATGTACAACTTAAATGGGCCTTAATGGTTTCCTTTCAATCTTTTTTTTTAAATTTTAATTTCATTTTCATTGATAATTTTCCACGAATGTTTTTTTCTTATTTTTTTTACTTATTTATTTCTGAACAGACGACTAAATTGCACTTCCCATTTTGGTAGGATATAGCCGCTTAAAATATGCTGAGATCAATGCTGCCGTCTTCGTTTTCTCCTTGTATTTTTGAATCAGTTTTAAATTGAATGAAGATCTTTTAAACAAAAAATATGTAGGAAACCATCGCGTTAATCTGTCGGTCTATATTTAAAACTGTCGCTCAGCATCCAAAAATCACCTCAATAAATTGCAAATAATGCCTCACCAATTCTTTTCTTCAGTGCATGGGCCAAAATCATTATGCGGATCTATGACCATGGGAATATTGTATCCCTTTAGTGTTATTTTTTATATACTCTCGTCAGAAGAAGAGTTTTCATTTTATACTTTCGTTTTACAATATGGAGACATGTGTTGAATCCATTCAGAGTAACAGTCCTTTGGGTTCTCAATTCACAGAAATAGTACAGTGACATAACGAATTGTGTCACAGTTACACAATTTACGGCTGGCAGTTTATATGACAACTAGTGGGATTTGTTCTGAACTAAAATTTGTGTGTCACTGTGTCGGTGGTATAGAATATCTGGGAAAAGCTTGCAGCGAGGGTCTTCTTGTTGTGTTATTTATCTACTGGTTGAGTTGTGCTCTTATATTGATAAATTACTTTAACGTAAACTGTTAACGACTTGCATATACTTATATTTAAAAGTGACGGAATACAAAATATATATTTATGTGTTAAAATAAGATTAATCATCTCAAAGTTTTTATCCAGGTATACGAACATATTTTTTATCATTAAATAAATTACTCAACTCATGTATGAAATAGAGTATCTATTGTATAAATATCTTTTCATATCCAATGCTTAAGAACTGTTTTATTTAAATTTAAGTTTATTTTTTCATTTTCAAGAATCATAGTAACTAAGTTTGTTTCAATGAAAATTGGTAGATATGATAAAAGCAAGGTTAATTAGATAACATACATTTAGACGAATTCCTCAAAAATATTAACCCGGAACTTTCTGATTTAAATTTTAAACATGACCAGTTTTTTGAAAAACTATTAGATTACTTGAAATAATAATATTTAAATGGACTAAGACTAACTCAACATGCACAAACAAAACATCAGGAAAATTTGCTGAAAATTCAATAAAATTAAAAAAAAAAAGTGCGTATACGCCCAAGTGTACATTTGTTTTAGCGTTGATTTTAAAAAAAATAAAACTTTTACATATTTCCTTCATAATTCTTAACTGGTCAAAGGTAAAATCTAAACGGATGTGGTTGCGGTAAATGTTACACCAATGATATACGTTAGGTACTTTGTAGGGTTTTAACGCTTGAGTTAAAGTTCCGGTCAATTAGAAGATAAATGTAATTGGCACTAGAATTTCAAGGGCTAGACGTATTATTTATTGTAAATGTGAGTAATTCTTAATCCACCACGATGCTGCACCTATCGAGTCCAGGTTTTGTGATTTTCTTTTTAGTATACTAAATCACCATAAATAATAATTATCTACTTGACTCCATCCCCACCTATTGTGCATTTTATTTGACTATGCATATTATTTTTGCATTTCATTATGTTCTTTTCCAAAAAAAATCGAATTTTTAATTTTGAAATAAGTGGGTACCTTACTATAGTTTTTGTATCTACATATATAATATATGTAATTTGAATATAATTTACTTCTCGCTTTAAAAGCGATTGGGTTCTATTAATTGAATGGTCAACGTAAGGATATTATAGATTAGACAAAATGAAGTAGCATTATTTCACGTTTTAAATGTTTAAATGTAAGTGATTATACTCCTGCCGAAACTAATTGAAAAAATTGCAATTTTTAATCCCCCATATCAAACAGAAGGCAAGAAATAAAATCTGCCAATTTGTTATACATATCCGGTATTATATAACACTATACTTGTATTTTTTGACCTCCAATCTTACATTTTGGTTATATATGTACTTTAACAACCCAAATTTCCCGTCGTCCCTTTGAGAGCATTGAAGTTTTTTTTCTTAAGCGCCTTGAGAAGTTTGGACTTATGGATAATGTTTTTGGACAAAATATCCATTGTATTTATATTTGTGCTCTATAAACTCAAAAACTACTTAACAGATTTTGCCGAAATTTATAACTTTTGTTCTTATTATCGGGGGGAAGGTTTAGAAAGTGGTTTGAGTAAAATCCATGAATTGCAACGCCAATTTTTTATTATAATTAGAGTTTACCTCATATACTATTTTTGAATTGTTTTGTATAAACAATCAAATGAACTACATATGAACATATGTAGGCTCTCTCAAAAATTTTAAGAAACTTTATTAATCGACATGTGAAAAACATTCTTTCAATTCTTTCTTTATCATTAATGATGTCAAATGAAATATTATACCACTGACATTGGTCCCAATAAAAAGTAATTGGTGGAGATTCCTCCACGTCAAAAAGTGAGCAAGCGAATCCAAAAAAGTTTTGACAGCACAACTGAGAAATTTTGCTGAGAAACCCTCTTCATGTATGTAACTGAGATTGCTGAGGGCTCTGAGATATCATTTTTCTGAACATGCCTAATAACAGCAATTTTTTCTAATACATATAACATCTACATGACATTATGTTCAATTGGCGTGTTCAGAAAAATGAACTCTCGGAGATTCCTCTACGTCAAAAAGGGAGCAAGCGAATCCGAAATTTTTTTTCCTCAGAGTTTCGACAGCAAAACAGAAATTTTGCTGACGAATCCTGATGTTAAGTAACTGAGATTGCTGAGGGCTTTGAGATATCATTTTCCTAAACATGCCTAATGAGAATAAAAAAGGGAAAAGATTTTTTAAAACTTTTGTTTATTTCCGCGAGTTTCTTGTATACAAATTTATCGATTACAAAAAAAAAATCAATTTTTTATTATTTTTAGTTATTCAAGTTATCATTTACTGTAACGAGTATTAAAGTACATAAATGTTTCAGATTAAAGTGTATAGGTATTAATCAGTAAAATTACTTGGAATTTGTTTTTTTGAGATTATTATATTCCGTTGTTACTAACAACTTGTTAGGTAATCCCTTGCACATTATTTAGATCTCTTTTGGCTGATGCATATAACACAAACCTATGAGCTTAAATATATTGTATTATTAAATATCTTTTCATTTAATCTTCAATACGACCAAAACAGCCGATGAGAAGCAACCTTTAAATTCTCAAAAAATTTCATACATAACTCAATTTGGTCAAAAACATCATCAATAATATATTGTATTCCCTTCTCATTATAATACAAATCCGATAAATCGTGGAGGTAAAGAACCTAGTGTTTATTACGGGACTAAAAATTGAGTTTATGTTTAAAAGGGTCCGGTAGTTTATGTCTATAAATCGGGGTTTACAAATTAACGTAGTACGAATTGTTAAGATTCTACTGTAATTTCTACTTAAATATCAAGACAAAATAAGAGAAAAATTTGTATCTTGTTTTTGTTTGAGCATAAATCCTCGTATACAATATACACACATACATACATATAAAATAAAGTTTATTCAAAAACTGAACTTTGTCTTTATGGAATATTGCACAGCATAATATAAGAAGTCATTTTTATTTTATGTATGAATAAGAAGCTTGGTTTAAAAAACTCATAGTACATAACATATTTATGTTATAGTTCAAATAAATAAAGAGTTTGTTTAAAACTTTACCAACAAATGAAAAAGTCATAGTCAAAAATTCTTTGATTTTTGCAAGAATATGATGAATTTGACAGAAGGGAAATATACATAACATAATATACATTTACATACATACATATAAACATATATAAGCAGAGTGTGATTGTTCATTTGTTTTTTTTATTTTTATTTTTATTCAAAAAAGAAATCTGAAAAATGAGAAATATAATATCTATACATAAATACGTACGTAAATTTCAAGCGTGGAAAACTTTTTCGTTCTGTATTATTCTGTGAAGTTTTCTCTTACATCACAATTCAAAAACATTCTTTTATGTACAGAAAATCTCTAGAGGAACAAAACGGATGTTTATCGAAAAAGAAGAACAAAACAAAAGATATTCACCAACAACAAAAGGGTTCAGTGTATCAAATAGCATAATAGTCAAGACAAAAAAGGATCTCCGTTGAACTTTTTCCTTAGATAATAATAATAGGTAAGGTAGGTATCGTTCGTCTATATGTCCCTTGTATTTACCGGCTTAAATATCGGACTAGCTAGTTCGATGACTTTTCACTGCCAACCTTATGCAATTTTCGTTTCCTAAGCCATACGGATTTAGTTCCATTAAAGCATGACCTGAAGCGGTATAAGAGGACGAAAAATAACAAAAAAAAAAAAAAAAAAAGAGCGAAAGAGGAAGCTCTTTGTTGAACTGTTTCTTCGAACATTTTTTTCTACTCATTTCAACATAGAGAAAAGTCTGCATCCTTATCTTGTGTTATTTTGTATTCCTTCACATCCCGTATCATGTTCCACAAGGACTTCTATCATCATCCTGCAAAATACGAGCTTTATTAGCGTATGTGTGTAGGATAGTTCCGTTTTCGTATATATTTGCTATTCTTTTGCCTGAAAGTGAAGCCGGGAATTTTCATCTCGCCTCGTGTATGCTTTTGTCGAAGAAGTGTCCTTATTTCATCTTAAAAAAAAAAAAATTAGAAGGAATCACATATTCTGTGTCACATCTACATGCCTTGCATATGGATGAGCTTGGGAATGTAATTCAAAGACATTGCGGGATCTGGTGCTGGTTGTATGAAAGTTTCAAGGCAAATCGCCTGGAGGCAGAAGAGCAGTGATTTTTTTTTATTAGAAATGAGTTATATCCTACAAGAATCCAACATGGTTTGGAGGATAATTTGAGAAATTGAAATTATTCTTGATGACAAAAGTCTCATAAAGTACAAAAAATTGAAATAAAAAGGAAATGTAGGAACATATAGAAGCTTAAAAGTAATCTAAATCTGAATGAGAGAATTCACTGGTTTATTGGTATTCTGTTGAAGGATTAGGATTTCTAAGGACACAGCGACTCCAGCTAACATATGTAGATGACATGAAAATGGTGAGAGGATGTGAAATTTTGATTGTTTTCTAAAAAGATGTTTCATACATACAAATACGGGATTTCCTTATATGAAACTTTTGTTGATTACTAGGATTCTTCTAAATGAATGAAGAATAGGAGAAAATTTATCTTACATAATTTATAGGCTATCGCATTCGAATACTGTGAATACAAGACATATGTATTTCTAGAAACTATTTGAATTTGATTTTATTACCAAAATTGGTTGTAATAGTCTGGGGTCAACCGTAAATTTGCCTTATATATGTTTTCTATAGCGGCTGTTGAAATAGAGATTACCTACAGTATTAAGCAGTTTCAAGAAATGGAAACGATCCAAGGGAGATACCAAAAATGGACGCTTGGGTAGAATGGCGAACTCCAGGATACATGGTGAGAGAGGAACACGGAGAGAATTAAAAACCACCAATTACAAATTTCTCGGTATCAATTTACAAATTCCACTTTTGTTTTAAATTACAGCTTATTTTTCTTAAATTTATAACACAAAGTTTTGATTTAAACTCAAGACGCCGTAATTTACAAAAATTGTGATTTTGTGAATTAATAAAACAATTAGCATCAAAAAATAGTAAATTACAAACATTTTGAAGCAAATTTATAACTAATAGTTTAGATTTCATTTTTATCATCGAAATTATTCTTATTTCCCTTTTTAATTAGTAATTAACGAAAAATACTTGCTGATTTATCACAACCGTGTGATGAAATCTGTAACTAGAGTAGCAATTCAGGAGTTAAAACTTTCATATTGTAATTATAAACAAAAAAATTACAGATTTCACTCATAGAGTAACCATGGGGACATTTAAATTAGACACCTGACTAATCTTTTCAATTTAAATTAATTAAAACGTAATAAGCTGTTTCAGACACCATTATAGGTTCTGAAGTTTCTAGGTACCTCTATGTAAATTATGTATTTAATGTCACTTTCCATTTGGCAAAAAATAAATCTTGTTAATTTTCTTTAACTAACCTATCAACTTTCCTGTTCAACCAAAAAAAATCGTTTTTTTAAGATCTGTTATCAAAACTCATATATATGTATGTACCTATTAGGGCAAACACAAATATGCTTTTAAAAACATTTTTAAGCGCCTATAATTATGCCCTTAAAAATCAATTACATACATATATGTCCTTTATAAATTATTATATTATGCTCAAAAAAAAAAATGATTATATGCCCTAAAAATATTGCTTAATAAATAGGCTAAAATACATTTTGCGGTACCTTTTTCTCAAAAAGTATTTGACCGATTTCGATAAATTTTATATGTATAAAACTTTAAACTATTCTTTTCGCTATAAGAAATATTATATTTAACGCGGTAAGTTCCGAAAAAATCTTTAAAGTTAAAATTTTATATGGTTGGAAAGCCACAATTGCGGAGATGTGCAGAATCTACTTGAAACACGCATTTACACACTGTGGGTCATTTTTGTTTTTTAACTGTCGAATACTGCATATTAAAAAAAATATGTTTTTTTCCTTCAATATTTTAAAACAAATTTAAAATTTTTCTCCTTCTTACGAGTGTTCCAGTTTTTGTTGGCCGAGTTTCGGCCACGGGACGATACTAGTATGCTTAATTTTGCTTGTAAAAATATATTCTAAGTAGGTTTGTATACCTTTGTATGTTTAAAAACAAAAACAAATAGGTAGTGTACAAGAAAGCCATTGTTGAAACCTATTTGAAATAGGTACAAGTACATGCATGTTTTTTAAAATGGTGAATATCGTTTAAATTCATTCACATGGATTTATTTAAGACATTAATTGCATCAAAAATAATAAAACAAGATTTACACGAGTGAGCCCCACAAGTTTGCTAACAAAAATGTTGGTACCTTTCAACGAAAGAAATGTTAAAAAGTCAGAATTACTATTTTCTAAATTTTCAAAAGCTATCTATACATATTGCTTAGGCCGTGTGTGAATTGGGTTAAAATTGCGTTAAATTGTATCCGAAGATTAATTTTTGACGATAGTAGGGTGAATCTATACGTAGAAACTTCAAAATTTTATTTCGAATTAAATTTAATCGAAATTTTAGTTTAATTCACACACGGCCTTAAATATTTAGAAGTACTAAATTACAAAATTGAAATAAAATCGTTCCAGTCAATTTAACCAACTCAAAAAAAGGTTAATTTTCTCAAAAAAAAAAACTCCAATCCAAATTTCCGTAATGCGAATTTTTTCGACATAACCTGAAGTTAGGTTTTAATTTTTTGGTTATGCTATAATGCTGGTTATGCTTCCCTATAGACCTTTATTATTTATTGAATAAACATTAGAAGATACTGAACAAATTATAAAAATGCTGATGCTCCAAATGCGTTTGATAAACAAACAGCACACCTCGACCAGTGACGTCAGTGGTCATAAGTAGTGGAATGCGTAGTGCATACGACTTCCAAGACTGGGCAATGGGTTGAGAAAAAAATTGCCGCGCCACTAGTTCTCACAAAAATTGATGTCATTCTAACTTTTTATAAAGTTAGCATGACACTTTTCAAAATTTGGTCAAAAATAACTTCTGAATATGCCATATAGTTGAAATTAATTGCCGTAGATATACCGTAAAAAGAAAAAAATTGACGCGACAGTGGTTATGAATATAAAAATACTTTCACGTCAATTACTTTCATTTTCACAATCATTTTTATTTAATAGCAAAGTTGTTATCTATTAATTTTTTCATAGATTTATTCATTCTAAATATTTACTTCTGTCTTCTGTGTATAAAGTTGGTTTTAATTATTTTTCAATAAATTTTTTACTAAAACATGAAGAAATATGTTTTATTTATCGCGCATCCCAACATTCATACTTTAGTGCCTTTCGAAGAATGTTTTGTTGATAATGAGGTATTTATTTGATTGAGAACATTTAATTTTATATGTCCACTCTTAGCTGTGAATATATTCAATTCGAAATGGAATAGATAATAATTAAAAAAAATGTGTACCTACCTACTCTTAGAGGATTTACCCAAATGAAGAAGGAAATATCCAAATGTAATGTAGCTAAACGTGTTACAAACTGATAATTTCTTATATTTCAACTTTTTTAGGGACATTTGTTGCTTATTACATGCGGACATAAGAAGAGAGAAAGATCTTTTTAGACCTTTGCCTGTTTTTAGTACCTATACCTATACATATGTACATAATGTATAACTTTACAGACCTTTTAAAATAAATAATACAAAATAAGCTTTAGCGGAGTCACTGTGGCGTATACGTACTTTTTTATCAGCATATATTAGTTAGATCTAAAAATGTGAACATAAGAGCTTTAAATTAATAACAGACACATACTTATTTTCTTTATATGTATTAACATTTCTGAATGAATTTTCAAGCCTTGGTATAGGTACCTATTGTTAAAATTACCACGGTTGACTCATTTTTTATGATTTTGCCTGTGGACCGCTGTGCAGAGAGATTCTTTGCCCATTCCTATAATTTTGATTCTCCCTGCTGCTTAAATAATTTATTTCAATAACAATTTATTATTTTAATTTATGTAGCTTTACTGCCATTCTTACAAATAAAGTACAACAATAGCCGTACTCATCCCCCCTGCGCCAATGTAACGCTCTATTATTTATAGCTTTAGATATGCCGTTGTCCTCCATTAAAAATGGCTGCATAAAAATTAAATAAAAAAAAGCACGCACGTCATGATACACACAAGATACAAAAGAATATAAATAAACAGTTGGTATTAACGAACAATTGGTTTTTGCTGTGATTTTTTAACGAGAATAACAATATTTTTTTATAAAAAACAAAGAAAGAAAAAACCACCTTCCAAATAATATCACAACTTCATCCACCGAAGAGGTAAACCAGAAAAACCTACTGATTTTCAAACACACACACATACAAACATCGGTACATCGGATACCGGATCCGTCCAAATTCATGCATCGTTGAGTACTTTTAATGATAGGTAAACGTGCTACGAAGGACTCTGAACACCAAACCAGAAAAGCCTACTCTACACACACATATATTTTCACAGCGAATACTCCACAGAGTGAATAATTTTCCCTTTCGTTAGTCACAATGACAAGCCAATTTTCCGTGAAAATTTTCCTCTCAATAAAATCTGCTTTAAAGGAATGTCTCGGTCCTTGGAGTTTCGATATGATTGGAAAGCAACCTGGTGGCATAAACAGGGTGGTATGCATAAGCATAACCAAAACTAAGAGTAAAAAGAGAAAAAAAATGGTTGGGTAGAAATGCGGTATGATCTAGGATCTATTTCTAAGTTACAAAAAATACCTACATTATTTCAATATACTCTGATTAAAAATTTTGGCTACACATAGTTCTGTAATTAAAAAATCTTTAAGATAATGTTTTAAACTTCTATAGAAGGCGTTTTACATTTTAAGCTCTAAGCAGAGCGAGAGCCTGAGCGAACAGAGTAAGTTCTGAGCAGAGTATGATTAGAGCTCACCGATTTAGTAATGAAAAAGACCCGATCACTAAATTGTCATATCAAATTACATAAAAATTGTGTTAAGTTAGCAACGCTTAGCCTTCTTACTCCGTCTGCTCTGTTAATTTATTTTGAGTTCATGGAGCACGAGCTAGCTCTGAACGAAAAAAGAAATACAAATTCGAAACTCCGAGCTTAAAGAAACACAAACTTTTTTTTTTTGACAACTCAGGTTCTGATGTCAGCTTAAAAAGGAAACCGCTTACAATGAACATTAATTTAGACTTTCGAAAAAGACTGTAGTAGCCCGTGGCGTAATGGTTAGTGCGTTGGAATGTCATGTCAGAGGTTTGGGTTCAATACCAGCCGCTTCCACCTTAAGTTTTTTTCCTGGGCTGCTGCCTCTTGCGAGGAAGTGACAAATCCTCCAAGATCCTCCTGTCACAGAAAAGTGCCGCTCACCTTAGCCGTTTGCATTCGTCAATAAACTGTACGTCCTGTCCATTCCTGCAGACACACAGAGTTGTAAGCCACTAGGCCCTGATTCTTCATGAGCCGTTGTGCCACCAAATTTATTTTTTTTAATTTTTTATTCGAAAAAGACATTAATAGTTTAATTAATTATATGTGGAACAAACATCACCCGGGTCATAAGTATAACGACCATATTATTCACTCAATACATCTAGATTAAAACTTAAATCTGGATGTAAATCATACAAATTCAATGGAAATTCATCTGGATTTATGTTTAAATCTTTATGTATCGAGTGAATAATATGGCGGTAAAATAATAAAATAAAAATAAATTAAAGTTTATTTCAAAAATGGGCTCTAATAATTTATTCAGACAAGGAACCTATTTTAGGTTACCCTAATCCATTAACCACAATTGTTTTAAGTATTTTAATTTATTTGCTTTGAAAATTGATTTAGTCTTTTGATCTGCCTACATTTTTAGATTTTGAACAGTCCCCTTTCAACTATGCACTTGTATGCTATATTCACCCTGTGTATGGTTTAATTTTTCCCTCATTCTGATATGCTAGCTGGGTCACCTTGTTAATAGCATTTAAAACAACACCGTCGCGGTTACATGTTGAAAAAAAGTCATCCAGAAAATACCTTTGTAAAAAGCCCAGGACAATCAGCCGACTATATTCGGTCCTGAGGCCGACTAAGTGATATTTGCTGGACATTATCAACCGAAAAGCAAGAAAACAGCGTTGGCGCATGGAAATAAATGTCAAAATGATTCGGATGTGGTGTGGAGTCAGGAGACTGAGCGTAAATCAACGAATTTTATAGCACACCGCATTTAAGTCGTTTTTCGCCTTTGAGGTGGTCCTAGATAGTTATACCTTCCACGTTTGGTTTTTAATGGATCCTGAACTCTGTTTGCGTTTAAAATTGAACAAGATTGGCTTTTGTGGAAATTTGTATATCATGTGAATTTTTAATAATAAATATAGTAATAAGTGAAATGAATTTACCTTGCATTTTATATTATAAAAATATAAAAAAAAAGTCTTAAATATAAAAATATAAAAAAGTGATGTAAGGAAAATGAGAAAAATTTTTTGCAATATAATTATACTTTGTAAGTCCATATATTATATTTTATATTATTGTTGTCAAAAAATATAAAAATTACAAAAAAGAACGACTCTACACCGAAAATATATTTAAGAAACAAGCGGGTCTAATATGAAAAGTAACCACCGTTTTTGAGACGAATTTAAGATAAAATTATAAATATGGTAGCGCAAAAGCTCGCGACGAACCAGAGCCTAGTGACAAATACTTACAACTCTCAACCATTTCTGTGTGAGTGTTGTTGTGCAGGAATGAAAGGGACCTACAATTTTTTATCAAATCAAGAGACTAAGAGAAAAGAGCACTTTTTTATGACAAAAGATACTCTCGGCGAATTGGTGACTTACTCAAATTAGGCAGTAGCTCTGAAACCATGTTTGTGTTTATAGGTCTAAGACCTTATGAATTTTCAGTAACTAATTGTTAATAAAAGTTTTGAAGGCACTGCAAATACATAAGCACCAAAAGAGCCAAAAAATATGTGGTCTATGGTTTCTTTAATTTGCTTATAGCCCTTCCACAGCATCCCATCGAGTATTAATACATAATTAATTTGCGTTTAGTTCATACTCATCTAGCAGCTCCTTTCCAGATTAACCGGTCAAATTCACGCTTATTTACGATTCAGATGAAATATATGGTTTCTAAATAAGATGGTGTAAGGATTAAAAGTTTTTATGTATGGTACGCAAATAGATAAAAAATTCTTTCAAAATTCTTTCTTGAAATAGGTAGGTTTTGAAGCTTCCTTTTTTTTTAATTTTTCTTTGAATTTGAGATCTTTTTCGAGATCTTATTTTTTCATGGAGTATATGTATAAATAGTTGTTTTTAGGTGCGACCATCTTCTATCGAAAGGAAAAAATTAGAAACTTTGTATTTTGTGTCAAATAAACAAAAATTATTTCAGTGGGGGTAGGTGTAAACGCGTTTACAAGTGTCCCTTTTTTTCGTTTACATCTACCCAAGTAGTAGTAGCCGTGGCGTGATGGTTAGTGCGGTGGACTGTCGTGCCGAAAGTCTAGGTTCGATCCCCAGCCTCGCCACCTAATAATTTTTAAAATAAAAACGGATTTGACAAAACCTCCAAGATTATCTCTTGTCATAGAAAAGTGCCGCTCACATTAGTTGTTCGGATTCGGCAATAAACTGTAAGTCCCCTCAATGCCTACAAACACGCACATATGAATGGTTGAGACTTGTAAGTCACTAGGCCCTAGTTCTTCATGAGTTGTTTTGTCATCAAATTTGTTTTTTACCTACTCCAGTCGCATTTTTTTCATTAAAATCTTAATAAAAACGTGCTCATATAAATACTAATAATCAAATTTTAAGTTTTATTTATCGGAGTAAGTCCGTTAAGTAAATAAAATTTTAAATGTACTAGCTGACCCAACAGACGTTGTCCTGTCTCAGCTATGAATTCGAACTGGAATATATAATAAAAAAATTGAGTACCTACTTTTAGAGGATTTGCAATTAGATAAAAAAGAAAAGAACCAGATGTTATGACCCTTAAAAACATATAGCCACACATATAGTATCACACTGATAAATTTTTATATTTCCATTTCTTTTGGGATCTTGTAATCTATTACGTGTGGTTATAAGAAGACAGAGAGGTTCAAAAATCCTCTTTTTTAATCATTGCCTGTTTTTAGTTTCTATGTATAATATTACAGACCCTTTAAAATAAATAATACAAAATAAGCATTAATAAAGTCACTGTGGCGTATGCGTACTTTTTTATCAGCATATATTAGTTATACTGAAAAATCTGTACATCACAGCTTTACAGTTCATTTTATATAAATATAGTTAAGTCAGAGTTGGCTGTTTAAAAAAATTGAAATCGATTGCGAATTTTATCCCAGTAAAATATTTCTTCCTTCGGGACATATATTTTTTGTGGCACAATTTTTATATATTAAGCTTTTCTTATAACCACAAATATCTATATGAAGAAAGACCCTAAATTCTACATCAATAAGAACAAATAAATTATACTTTTTTAAAAAGACTAATTAAATTATAAATGTCCCTTCCTATAAAAATCGGTTGATGTTCAGCCGAATTATGCGCAAGTATAAACAAAAACCCAATTACGAAAGAATGGTTTTTACGATTTTGAAATTTTCCATCTTTCGGCCTTGTATTGTACTTACCTGTTTCAATACCAAACGAATCCAACAAAAAGTTACCTATATACATTGGATACAAAATAAATATTCAATTTAAACTACCTTCGTTGCGTTAAAATTAAAAAAAAAAAAAAACAGCAACAATTTGTGCACTGTTGGCCTTATTGTGAGAATCTATTCGGAGTAAAACAATCAATACACATTTGAAATAATCAAATAGAAAAATATTAACCATAAGATTTTTAATATAACAGCAGTATAAAATAAGTCTATTTGAATAGTCAATTTTTAATAAACTCTCGGTATAAGCTTCTGTATTGATGCACTACGTATCATTCGCCAATGTAGAAACACGGTTCGAACAAATAAAAAACAAAAAAACAATTTAGAAAGTATGTTATGTATTGTTATCACGACTTTCCGACTTTTCTGGCCTAATTTTCCAATGTTTATCTCCGTAGTGTGTTTATCTGGTTCAATACAAATCCAAGAAAAAAATCTTCATCCAATTTGGATGATCTTTAGCCGAGTTATGCGCTAACGAAAAACAAAGTAATTGAGAAAGCTTGAAATTTCAAGATGTTTTGACGATATTCTGATTTTGCCGTTCGAATTTTCTGATTTCCGATCAAATTTTCAAATTTTCGGCTCCGTTGTTTTTTAATCTGGTTTAATACAAATACAACAAAAAAGTCCCCGAACAAATCGGATGATGTTTAGCCGAGTTATTCGCGTACAAACACAAAAAGGGATTTATTTTTATATATATAGATTACAATCGATAATACCAAAGGTTAAAATCTAATATTAAGAAAATACAATCATGTCGATTATGGAATCCGCAAAATAGCATCCGCGGTGATTCGCAGTGTAGTGCTCTCTTTTCTATTCATCGATTTGCCGTGGAAAGAAAAGAGAACAATATGCTGCGAATCACTGGCGGATCCACTATTGCGGATTCCATAATCGATAAAAATATTTTAACTTTAATAATATGCACTCGCATTTTAAATAGGTTGAAATAGGTGGACGAACAAACAATTTTTCCGAATTTTACTTTTGGACTCCCAAAACAGTTTTTCGCGTTTAAAATACCAGCTTTTCGTCTTCGTTTTCCGAAAGTACTGGCAAATACAGTTTGTTTGAATTCAAACATTGTATTAAAATGTTTTAATTTTATTCATTTTAAATGCAGTCCTCTTGCAAACGCATGAATTTATTTCAAAAATTTTTTATAATAAAAAAAATTCGTATGCAATGTTTAAGTATTTTATGATATAAGTTTGTATATACCTGCATCTCAAGCCGTATTTTCAAAAAAAATCACTATCCCCTTTAAAAATATGATAAATGAATCTTCAAAAAAGAAAATTAATTTTTTTGTACATATCTATGTATGTAAAAAACACAATCTAGGTCGATGTACAGACAGACATACAGATAGACAAACTGCATTGCGGTCCGGGACTCGCTATTTTCGCTATCATCGTAATATCATGTTTAATTAAAATATCGAGCTCGATTTAAAAAAAAAATCCAAAACTAACGAAAGAAAAAAGCGGCGTCAAAATTATTATGTTCGAAGCGTTAGTAAAGCTTTAAGGTAACTATGTATGTACAGTAAACCCCCGATAAGTGCCTATCGCGTAAGTGCTTAACCCGTCTAAGTACCTTTTATTTTTTAGAACCAAAATTTTGAGGATTTTTTCATATAAAACTCATCTGATCTGATATATACCTTTAGCTTAACTGCCTTCCCCTCTTAATTGCCTTTTATTTTGTATACTTTAATTGAAATTAACTTGTAAAAAATTCTTTTAAGTTGGTACAAACACAATTGAAATCAGCAGAAAAAGTTAAAGGCTTCTTTTCATCTAGCGATACTAGTCAGTTGATGTAATGTTATTTCTAATTTTTTAAATAACATTAAACGTTTTTTTATTGTAATTTTTGTTTGTAAATATAGAGATAAGTTCTTATGCGGTTTTACTGTACATATTTTTGAAAAAAAAAAAAAAAATTTTCATTTGTTATTAAATACGAACGCAACAAAGTGTAACCACAAAATGAATTCTGTTAGTTTTATTAACTACAAAAGAGTCCAAACGATACCAAAAGACAATGGTTATTGGTTTTATCGAAATACCCACCCTTTGTTCTTTTATCGCTTTTGTTTTCAAGCTGTCATTAAAAACACTTGACTGTCAGACCATATATGTACATATAATGTGTATGTATCCTTCTTTTTGAAGATTATTTTCCGTTCTAATTTCCTTTTCATTTTGTTAGTATGAAACTATTACTCGAACAATTTATAAAGCCAAGAAAACTTAACAAACAAAGGCCAAATCACAATTGCATTCTTAGACAAGAATACAATGATTGATGACGACACACATATCCACATTCGTACATTATATCAATGAGAAACTTTTCTTTTATATAAGTTGGCAACGATTTGAAGTTAGTTTCTTTATATGCCAGCTACTTTTGAATAACTTTCTTCAGATGTAAAGTTTTTACAAAAATAAATCTTCTTTGTTGAAATATAAAGTTATTATAAAGAAATATAATGAATAAAGTAAACAGTTGAATTCACCCACACACTTATACATACATTTGAGTGCGTTGATTCTTATGTGACCTTAAAGTGTAGTCATGGTTTGAACACAAAGATAAAAGTTTGAAAGTTATTTAAATCAGAATATATGTATATGTATCTATGTATATTGTACATATATATACAGTAGAATCTCGAAAACATGAACTGTTCTAGAAACAATAAAACGAGACTTCTTTCTTCCGGGTGACAGTACAGCGCATACGCACTGCAAATTATATTATTCTAGGGGAACATGGTTACATTTTTGCACCTAGAAAAATTGGCTGCCGTGAACTAAATCCCCAGGAACTAAGTCCACTGAAGGTGTTAGTTCCCACTAGGCGGGAAGAAAAACCACTTTTTGTAAGTGGTTTTTATTCTCATATAAGGTGGGAAAAAAATTTTCAAAAAAATGGGTGGTTTTAGTTCCCGTCAAATCTATAATCTTTTCCTTTCAAAAAAAAGTTAAAAAAGCTTGCTTCAACAAATACAGTGACCTCGCACCTACCCCAAATCCCATAGTGGGCCAAGCAGGGAGTTGCAGGGGGGGCAACATGTCCCCCATACATACCTCACTATAATAAGTTCTCTATTCGTGTTTTCAAATGTGTATAAAATTCCCATTAGAAAGTGGACTTCGTTCTCACCTTGCTTGGGAATAAAAACAACTTTCAAAAATTTTAAATGGCGAAAGTACTAAGACGTATGGATATAATCTTGTAAAATTTCTTATATTGATTGATCACATCATTTCAACACGAGTACAGTAATAAAATAAGATATTTATGAAAATCTCATATTTTACAAAAAAAAATCGAATTTTTGCACGTCTATTAATTAAAAACTAAAGTCGCCAATCGATCGATTGACCATCATTTTTTCAAAACTAACAAGTTAATTTTGGAAATTTCAGAAGTCAATTTTATTTATCATTCTTTCCTTTTAAAGAATTTCAAGATTTTAAAGATTTAAAAATGTTTGCATTGGAGCCAATTCCGTTTTTTATTCGATTTCTTTCGATTTCGATTGATTTTTCATTTGCGAGAAGTTAACACTACACTTTTTTGTTTCTCGAAAAAAAAGGTTTTCTTGAAATGTGTCCAACTAGTGCTGCCATATGCCATAAATATTGAAAAATATCAAGTCTGAAAATTTTACTGATGAAATTTTGTTCAATAATATGGGTTTCGTTTCTCGAAAAAAACATTGTGGTGCTGATTTGTACTAAAAAATCGCCATATTTTGCGGAATGCGTTATTTGGCAGAAAGAGAACCAATTTTTAATTTTCTAGAAGACGCACATTTGGAAGAGATTTTTCATCTGACGAGGTTACTATAAATTACCTCAACGAATTAGATGTACCCAAAATGTTTAAATTTTGTAAAACTACGCTAAACTATCAAAGCAGAATCTTAAGTGAAAATTTTTGATTTTTTTTTTTTTGAAATTGTTAAATTTTGTATTTCATTTATAAATTGTCAATCAGGCAGACGGAAAAGGAAAAGTCATCCTTTAATGATTGTGAATATTGTAATACCTAACATTTATATAGAGCAATAAAATCTAATCTAATCTACTAAAAACCAAATAGAAAAATCGCTAATTTACTAAATTTACTGCCAAAAATAAATTTGCAAATTTCGAATTCCTTTTTCGTATTTTAGTTACACAGAACACAGAAAACAACTGTCGATGCAACACTTTACTACATAGGTCCCGATTGATTTATTTGTGCCTATAATCATATTTTATTACTTAAACTTTCCGTTGCATAAATATATGATTTAATAGATGATTAACACAGCCCAATTTACACACAGGGAAATAGCTTAGCTTTAGGTAATTATCTAGCAAAAAGAACTTATTTCTTATTCTGTGCTTACCCTATACAATATACATTGATTAAATATCCGATAAAAAATGGGCTTCTAATTAATTCAATACTGCCCTCATGTATCCTTGCGAACAAAGTTTCCACCTGCAATGGACAGAAACTAATTACAGAATTTCATTTTATTCTTGCTTATTCATTGAATGGGTATGGCGGACATTCAAAGAACTTCTCGTCCCCAGAACTCTATCCATACATACTCTTTGATTCAACCGTTCGCAAAATCAATCAATTGCTAGTAACAACCCATACCATCAGTGATGCATCACATCTACCCCTTCCGTGCAATATAGATACTGTTTCACGTTTGCCACATTATTTGAAAATTTATTGACCTTCCAATTGCCGCTAGCCAAAGAAACCCGATTCAAGAATAAATTCTTCCTCAAGGGTAGATCCGGTCTCCCACTCATCATTTAGTAACTCGCATAGTTCACCTGTTAGAGACAGGACAGCCACTTTACGGGTGCAGTTTCGTTTTTATACTTTTTTAAAATTAAAAAAAAAGAAAAAAATATCGATACAAAATAAAAGTACATAGATAAAGCTAGGTATAAAACGGGCGAAGTCCCAAAGGAAGTTTATTAAATAGCTCCCCAAAGCCTGCATCCTTTACAGATTGCTGCTCGTAAATTTAATCATTTACCAATTAAGAACGACTTTATCTTCTTCTTCTTCTGTCCTTGCCTTTTTTCTTGGTCTTTTTAAAGCATAATTTCAACATATGTTGGCGACATAAAATTTAAGAACCTCTCTCTTCCGCAGTATTTAAAGAACAAAGAGAGCAAAAAATACAAGTATATATATTTATGTATATAAGAAAACTATAAAAGAATGTAGAAAATGCACCCAAGTGTCCTATAAGAATATGCAAATGAAATTGCTTTGGAGTATGCAAAGGCAAACTGAACTTTCATTCACACAAACAACATGTTACACTCCCCATCAGATGATTAGTTTTTCATATTTTTTTATTCAACCTACTGCGAAATCTTTCGTACCTTTGCTTAAACCATGTTTCTGTTTTTTAATTGCGCCAGTCATTATTTGAATACAAGAAAAAATAATAAATATGAATAATGTTTTAAAGAATTGTCGTTATATAAATATTTTGGGTTAATCCGATTTAGGTAAGAAATAACAAGATTATTTCGCATAAGATACATATATAAATTTAATGTTTTGCACTGATTAAGTTTTTACCGAGTTCTATATTTCAACAATATTGCAGATCGACAGGTCCCCGGTTTAAACATCAAACCCGGGCGCCCCACAGGGGATCGACTCCATACAATTACACGTGAAAAAGTCAGTGACTAAAATTGCAAAAAATTCTATTTCTTATCTATAACGGATAACTGTTAAGTCTGAAAACAATTTTTTTTCTTGTTTAAACCAGTTTAGCATGAAATAAATGATCTCCAAACTTAAAAGTGAAAAGTCTTTTTTTGATCTGAAGCCTGTTTCACAATGCGACGAGGAAACGAGACGTGAACGTGACAAGAACTCGTCGTAGCTGTCAAAACAATTTCAAGCAGTGAAAATATACTGAGTATTCACAATAAAGCGTTTCTCGTCGTCCCGTCACGACGACACGATGATTTTCATTTTGGCAATTGAGAATATAGGACACCGAGTGTATCTGTATTTGTATTTATATTTATTAATTCTGTCGATAAATAAATAAAATACCAAAAATGGCAGAACTAATAAATGTTTTTATTTTGCGACTAATTAATTTAATTAATTTTGTCTTCATTAACATTCCCACCGTCTTCTTCTGCTCACGCTTGGTCTTTTTTTGTAAATAAACACTCCCTCCCAAAAGAACTAAAAGCATTTTTTTTGACATTTTTATTTTCCTTTTTCTTTTGTATTTTATTTCCCAAATTCACTGACAAAAACGTATAATTCTACGCTGTCGGTGTAAAGAGCTCGCTGCATTTGTGAATTGGGGAACGATTTTATAACGAGAAAAGGATGAAAGCGTTTCTCGTCACGCTGACATCTTGTTTTCTCGTCGCATTGTGAAACAGCCTTCAAATTGTAAAATTGTTGTTTTTTCTTTCAATGTATTTTGAGGCGAATCAAAGTTTTTAATGTAAATACGATGAAACTTGCTAGTCAGTACTTATGCTTCCCATTATCTAAAAAGCCTAATGCATGTAATAAAAGAGCTCATCCCAGTTAGCCAACACAAATTTTAAAAAATCGACTTTGTAATTTTTTTGTATGCCAATCGTTTGTGATTCGTTTGTGACTTTTTGTGGAAATAATATAAAGTTTTGTGACTCATTAGTTTTTTAGTTATTAACAATTCAATTAAAAAGTACCAGTTAGCAAACATATTTCTAAAAACTGTACTAACATAGGGTTTTTTGAGTTCAATCGATCAGAAATCTTTTGTGACTCTTGAATGCAACAATAAAAACGTTTGTGACAACGTAGTTTTTCCGAAAAATTAGAAAAACTAATTCAATTTCACCACACCTGTAGTTAAAGTTTTAAATCGGAGCCGTCCTTCAACGGATTTTGACAGTTCATAGTTTGATAGGTAGACAACAAACTATATTTTGACGTCTCGATAATATTTTTTTTCCAATCACCTAAAAGTCTTAAAGTCACCTTTTTCCGGAGGGGGAAACAAAGTCTAAAAATGAGCGATTTCTTATCCAACGGCATGGATACATAAATAATTAAATAAATAAATATTTCTTCTAGCGAAAACCGAAACCAAACCACCGAGACCTGCGAGACTCGGCGAAGTTCGGTACCAAAAATATGGTTTCATCTTCGTTTCGTCTCCAGTGCTTTTAAAGTAGAGACTTAGGGTCCTACCAATAATCACATTTAGTTACGACTTAAATATTTCAGTAAAATGGGACATAATGAAATGGGCTCTAAATAATAAACCGTGCATGGTATTACCTAAATATTAACGTGGACTATTTAATAATGAACCATATATCAAATTGACTCCAAAAAAATGGAGAATATAATGTATGGTTAATTAATTAGGTCCCATAAAGTTATGGTTTATTTCACTGCAATATTTAAGTCAAAACTAAATTTGATTATTGGTAAGGCCCTAAGACTCGTTCTCGTTGCCAGCCCTATCTGTGACTAGATACATAAAAATTTACACATCTGTTACGAATAATCTTTCCGGGACATAAAACGTAATAAAATTTAATAAAAATTATGCTTTGAACAGCGTTTTCAAATCAATTACAGCACACCTTGAAGAGTAATTCAGCATATCACCAGTCCAGTTCAAATTTCGAAGAGCGAATCTAGTAAATCTTTTTTGAATTCGCTCGATTCTTTGTATCCCATTCGCATAAAATGGAGTCTAAATTATAGAACAGTAATCAAGATCAAGATAAGGAAGTTCCAATGAATTAAATAAGGTTTTAAGTGTATACACATCTTAAAATTCTTCTAAGTTTCTTCTTATAAAAGCCAGCATTGAATTACCATTGCTTACTGCTTTATTTTTATATTTTTTTTTTTGCAATCTTTTAACCAATTAATTATTAATATCTTATTCAATTAAATAACGCACAGCTTAATAAATTTGTTAAAAACATATACATATTCAATTTCTTATATATACCTACATATTCAATTGATCTATGTTTTTCCCTATCTTTCCTTGAAATTTATCCATTTTAAAATAATATCTAAAAAAAAAAACAGAACATTTCAAAATTTTAATATGGTTTCAGTTTATGTTTCTCGAAACAAAATGTTCAAAAAAATAACGATGTAATTTCAAGCAATGCGGAGTGTTCATATTATATAGAGAACAGAAACTTCAGACTTTCTTGTGAATTTTTGAGTAATCCTTGTGAAAAACTTGTGCGATAACACGAAAAAAGGGGTTTTGTCACTTAAAAAAAAATTTGAATAAAAACAGTTTGCCGCAGTCAACATAGAACTACAGCCAAGGATGCACAGAAAAGAAAAAGTCATGTGACTTGTGTATATTTGTATTTTACAAAATCAGAGATTATATCTGGGACTTGATGTTCATGTTCATGTTTATGTTTTTTTTTTGTAATATTCAATTGGATGCACTTTGTGAAAGTTGAACTTTTCAATACAAGTGCATTGAAGTGTTTTTATACGTTTTTGTATTTATCTTTCACAATTGTAATCCTGAAATTTCCCTCCCTTTACAAAGCCGATTAAATAAGACTCGTTGATAAAGTGGTATTCAAAGGGTACATCCTTTCATTTGAATTGATCACATTGAAATGATATACATACGGTTGATTTTTTTTTTTTTTTTTTTTTTTGCAAACACATTACAAACTATTGCAGTTTAATTTGTTAGAATATATAAAACATGTACTATAGTATCAAATCAATTTTGTTCATTTTTCCGAAACTAAGCCTATAACGGTTAAGCTAAGATCAGACGATTTGTGTATTTCACAAATTATATTTGTAAAAAGGATACACAAATTGTACACAAACTCGATTTAATTATATTTCAAATACTTGTGGTTCAGACGATTTGTGTATTTTGACTGAAAAAAAACAAATTTCATAGAAATTTGTGGCTCAGACGTTTTGTGTATTTCTATACACAAATGGAATTTGTGAACATTTGTGTTTATGTCGGTTTGATCATTTATTGAAGTAATATTCGATGAAATTAAATTAGCCAGTTCACGTTTCTAAGATCTCACTGGAGATCTCACTGTGCAAGCTCCGTCAGCTCCACTGAGCAGAAGGAGAAACCTGAACAAAATTTCTCCGCTAGAAGTCAAAACCAATTTCCATCTCTTTTTGATTAATTAATCAACTGCGACAAAAAATAATTGAGCAAGCGAATCCAAAAAATATAAGTCTTAGTTTTTTGACAGCAAAAGTGAGGAATCTTACATTCTCATTGAGGAATTACGTTCAGATTTCTGAGATTGCTGAGATGTCTGAGATCCAAGGGCGGATCCTGGGGGGGGGGGGCGTGGGGGTCATGACCCCCCCCCCCCCCCTGGGCCATATCCATTCGCTTATTAGTACTGATTACATTCATAGAAAAACAGACTTTGCATGCAAAAATAACATACTCAGAACTTGACCCTCCCCTGGGCCATATCAAAAACACTACACACATCTAGATCTGCTGCTGTACATTGCTGTTATTAACTTCCCATTGGAAGTTATTGTAATCCGTCCGATTTGTGAAATTGAAAATTTTGACATTTCTCGACGTTTCAAGGTCTCTGGAGTCGGATTACATTGTTTTTAGAGAGATGTCTGTATACGTACGTTCGTACGTTCGGAAGTTTTTTTTCGTTCACGATATCTCGAAAACGCATAGAGATATCGACTTCAAATAAATTTTACATTACATATAATAAGGTCGTAACATGCAGAAAGGCCTTTCAGAAAAATTCAATTAGCTCTTTTTTTATCACAGTAATTTAAAAAAAAGTTGTAAAATGGCTTGTTTCTCGAATATCTCTAAATATCGACTTCGGCCTGGTTTCATTCTGTGCATAATGACGTAGTGAAAAATTGGTAATACTTAAAAAAAAATTAACCCACAGTTTTTTTGTAATTAAAAAAACATTTAAAAATTGTTAAAAAATATCGAATATCTTGAGAACACACAAAGATATTAACTTCGAGTTAATTTTATTTAGTACACCTAATCTACAGATTAGAGTTTGTAAAAAAAATCAATAAACGGTTTTTTTTTCTATGCCAAAATAACTGTAAAAAAACAGCAAAAGAAACTGCTAATAGCCGTTCCACACTATCCCATCGAGTATTAATACATGTCAAAAAAAAGTGTGATAGAATTACTTACGACTGCCAAATTTGTGTGAAGAAAACGATTTTCATATTTTGCTTCCACACTTGCATCCAAAAAATCAATTCACCATAACCTCAAACCCCTCAACTGGGAAAGAATGTGTGATGGTTTTAGAACCAATCTTAAAAATTTTCATGTATTAACACATGTCAAATTGTGTGATATGGGCTGTCAAGTCGTGTGGGATGAAATTTCATATTTTGTTTCCACACTATTATACAAGATTTACTTCCCACTTTTTTGACATATTTTAATACTCAGTGGGATAGTGTGGAAGGCCTTTAATAATTGTTGAAATTTTTCGCACAACTGATAAGTTTTTCAAGATTTTTAATTGGTAAATTTCTTATAAAAAATAACATTACATATCATATGCAAATATTGTAATCCAATTTTTCACGCAGGCACTAGAGGTTCCAGTCTTCACGATTCGATGCAACATGCATGTGAAAGAAATTTTGCTATTCTGTAGGAAAAGTCTAGCAAAATCACAGAACACAGAACTTAATAGAAGAATAATAGCTGACAATACAAATTAGATTTAGCGTGCTTTCAAATACACGAGTGTGTATTAGACTGATTCAAAATATTAAATCGTCTTCGATTTTCAATGCCACTAGCTTTTTAGTTAGAGTTTAGTGAAATAATAAGCCTGATAAAATTTCAGCCGTTTATTCATCGCTATTTCTTTTTTCCATACAAATTGTATGGGAAGTTTTCTTTTGTCCGCTTCCAAATATCGTACGGAAATGATTGAGATGTTTACTTTAAGGAAATTGTTCTTTGAAAATGTCCTTCACCTCTTATTTAATTAGTGCCCTCTTTCCGAATTTATTAAAGGTTACAGTGGATGGTTTATTCCACAGTTTTTGGGATTAACTGTTGAAAATATCAGCTATATATGCATTGTATGAGATAAAAATATTTCTAAAAACACAACAAAAATACTTATCACGTCAATTTTTATGAAAAAAAATCATTCAAATTGATTGCTATAAGAACCGAAAATAACGATGCAAATCTGCTTAATTAATTGTTTATTTTTTTTCATTTTTCCTTTCGTCAAATAATTTTGTTCTTAAAAAATTATTTTATGTGAACATATATACAACTATCATATAAATTGTAATTCCTTTAAAAAATACTTAAGGAATTAAAGGTATTTGAAGAGTATATAAGTACAACAATTTTAAGTACTAAAGTAATGAGTACAAAATTTTCAATTCTTTTGTGGAATTATAATTACAAGTTCAAGTACCGGTACTGGTACTTGGAAATTTTAAGTACAATTACCATGGAATTGTACTTGTACTTAAAATTTTAAAATACAAGGTAATTGTACTTGTAATTGTTCTTAAGCTTAAATTACACAGGTCTGCCTGAAAGTATAGTAACATACGAAAAGTCATTTTTCACTCTAAGTCAATAAAAAACATGTAGCTGTGTTCATCAATTGCAAAAGGCGGTAGGTGAATTATTAAATTTTAAGCGCGATTTTTTTTTTAAAGTGTGACCCCCCCCTGACCCAAAGTCTGGATCCGCCCTTGCTGAGATCTCAGTGAGCTTGAGAAACCTGAATAAAAATATATTTGCTCGATTATTGTTCGACTTAAGAGAAAATTTGCTGGGAATACTTTGGATGGGTGAAAAAAGAATTCGCGGAATACTTTGTCGATGAGGATGAATAAGTAGAGTGGCAATTGGTCCAATCGAGTGTCTTTTAAAAGTGCATTATGGTAGTGTGGTGTCGCTGACAAACCAATGAAATTCAATTTGGACAGATTAAAATTATATGCGAACAAAATTTGTGGCTGTTTTAAAAACCTTTAAATTTATTTGCATTTTGAAAGTGCATTATTGAGGCTTTACCCCTGGGGTATCGCTGTAAGACTGACGAAATTCAATTGTATGTGACAATATTTGGAGTGATTCAAAACACTTTTTTTTTTGTATTTTGAAAGTGCATTATGGTGGTGTTAGGGCTGAGGTATTATCTCCAAATTGATTCGAGTAACCAAGTATCAGTTTGCAAGTGGTATAATATGATTTTTTTTTTATTTTGAAGTGCATTATGGAGATGTAAGGGCCGCGGTATCGATATACATAAATATAATATTACATAATGTAAACAACAATAGGAGTGATTTAAATTCCTTCACTGAGGGAAACATGCATTGTAAAGTTAAATACGATCGTATTTGATTTTAAGTTGTATAAAATGAACTGAAACGTATTCAATTTTACGTTGAAACGCTGTTTATTTAAATAGACAACGTAATTTCTACAAAGTCAACCTTTTTCTAAAGTAAAAACGTATTCATTTTAACATGCAATCCACATTTAATTGCCCTCGATGTATTTTCAAAGTGAAACGTATTCATTATTACGTTGCAATTCACATTAATTGCGCTCGACGTGAAATGTATTTATTTTTACGTTGCAACATACTCGTTCAACTTTAGAAGTGCGAACAACGTAGTTTTAAAGTTGATGCATAGTAAGTAAACATTAAAGATGGATTCTTTTTCATTTTTGAACTTTTTTTTTTTATTATTTGTTAGCTTATTATAAAGAATTTCGAGAGCGCGTTGTAATTTTTCGAGGTACCTTCCATACATTTGTGAAGTAATTAAACGCGCACTCAAAATTCACATCAACATATAACCGAAAAATAATAATTTCTTTTCTTATTTAATTATTTAGTTCATCAGATTATCAATACGAAACGATTCATTAAGTCTTAATAACAAACGAATAATCAACCACATATATGAAATGCATCGATCATGATTATACTATACATATACATTAATTTATATTAGTTATTCATCTCACACAAATCAATACAAACAACAAGCTGTTTAGCAACAATTTTGAAGTTGAAACATGGCACTTTCAAAGATGTATGCGATTCAATCTACGATGTTTTGATTTGATTTAACGATGATTACACTGTAAATCAAGAAAAAACGTAGTTGGATCAAATTTGTGTACGGACAAACTTTGAATTAAAGTCTTTCCACTTTGATTCAAATATTTTCGGCGTTGGCGCCAAATCGTTCCGAAACATATTTGAATCAAAGTGGTTTTCATTGATTTTACGTTGATTTTTCCCTAAGTGATTTTTTTTTTGCATTTTTAAAGTGCATTATAGTGGTGTAATATATATATATATTTTTTTTTTTTCAATTTAGCCAAACTGGGAGACTTAGTCCCCTTGATCAAATCCTCCCAGAAGTACTTAATTTTGGAACTCTTGCATTCGGGATTTTGTAAGTTTTATTCAATTCAAAATTTGTATACGACTCTTTCACGTGATTTTAGATGATTTTATCATTTGTAGGGTTATATGAACATAATGCCAAAAACATAAGCCATCAAAAATACAAAAGTGGAAACTCCACTGGATGAAGATGAAGTTAAAGAAGCCGTATTATTGGGCTATGGTTAAATATATTTTATAATATACTTCATTGACAAGTAGCCAAAGTTATCGAAAAACAAAATAAAACTAATAAGTTGTTTGATATCAAATTTGCTTAAAGAAGAGGCAATTAAGCTGTCAAATGGCCTGAAAATGAGTATATCTGCGAAGTGTCTCAAACTTATGTCAATAAAAAATTGTCAAATTCAGCTCTCAGGGCATACATCAAGTGAGATGTTTTTTTTCCAAAAAAAATCACTGGTTCCTTGAAAATAATAAAAACGGTATCCTTCTAGGTCCCTAATTTTTGTGTGTGTTTCATTTCCAATAATAAGAATAGCTTAAAGATTAAATTCAATTTATCACAAAATTAATACAATACAATAAGTAGTATAGCCTAGTAGTATAGACCATCAAACCAGAGTATTGGGTTTAATTCCAAGCCTCTGCCACCAACAAAAGTTATTCAGGGGTTCTACCTCTTGCGAGGAGGTGAGAAATCCTCCAAGAGTTTCTCCTGCCATAGAAAATGCAGCAATAAACTGTAGAGCCCCTATTTTCCTGCCAATAACACGCACACAGGAATGGTTGAGATTTATAAGTCACTAGGCCCTGGTTCTTCAAGAGCTGTTGTGCCACCAAATGTATTCCATTTATTTTATAGGTACAGCTCCGGTCAAAATAATAGTAGTGAACCTTATGATTCAACAAAAACCAAAATAAATTAATCTTTTAATCGTAAAGAAATAAATGGGATGACTATTATTTTCAAATAAATATTTTTAAGTTTTTAATTTCAGAAAAAAAATCATTTTAAAATTTAATATTTAAGTTGGTAATTTCAAATCTGTCCAAGTGTTATTGAAAAACAGCGGTGACAATAATAGTAGTGCATTTGAAATCTACCATTAAATATCACAAAAGGTAAAGTTTATAGACGATTTCTTCCATAAGTAATAGTTTTAGTTGAGTATGACTCTGTGCCAATATATGTGTGTCGAGTAAGCTAATCAGGACTTTACTAATACATTTTGAAACAGGTTCTAGGAATAGTAAGCATTTTTTCAACTGAATAATGTTCTCCGTATGATTGAACTATTTTTTTTAAGTAGATACATTTATCTTATTTACACTTTTTACACTTTAAATGCTTGGAAGCCATTGCAGATAAGTACATATATCTTTGGCCTGTTAATATTATAAGATCTTCACTATTTCATACTGAGGTTAGGTACCTATCCGAACATGTTTTTTTTTTTTATTTTGAATATGAATGACATCTTGTGAGCACAACACAATACACATTACACAGTCTCTGATTATCTAAACAGCTAAAATAAAGCATGTGTACAGTGAATATTCAGCATTATCGATCAAGTATGACAGTTCGCTGAATGTCATTCAATATCAAAAAATTTTGTGAGCATCAGTTTGCTTGACAAATTATCAAACAGAGTGTACGCAAAATTGTCATACGTGATCAACAATGATTACCTCTACCTCGCTTAATGTGACGTGTGTCAAGTTAGCACTACATTTTTGGAATTTGAAAAAACTTAGTATGCAATTAATTGTAGCTTTTTTATTGTAAATTAGTTGTGGAAAAAAAAATTAGTAGCTCTCATATTTAAGACAAAACAGGTTTGTAGTGCTAACTTGATATCAAGTTAGCACTAAACTTTTGGAAATTAAAAAAAGTAGGTACGCCATTAATTGTAGCTTTTTTGTCGTAAATTAGTTGTGAAAAGAAAAAAATTCCAAAAATTTTTTTGGCTTAGTTATAAGAAAAAAACTGGGTAGGTAGTGCTAAGTTCACACTGTGAGTCCAGGCATTAAAAAAGGAAAGGATATCAAGTTAGCACTACATACCTGTTTTGTCTTAAATACGAGAGCTACAATTTTTTTTTTCGACAGCTAATTTACAACAAAAAAGCTACAATTAATTGCATACTAAGTTTTTTCAAATTCCAAAAATGTAGTGCTAACTTGACACACGTCTACAACTGCTTTAACGACTGCCTGACTATCTATCAGAATGGCAGGATTAACGTTTTGGTTAGGGTCTTGTTTGCTTCCCTAATGACCAGTAATTTCGCCTAGAAAACACTAGCGAAGTCGGGATAAAACCTGGAAATATTCAGGGATTCGAAAAGAAAAACACCTGAACCACACTCCATCTTTGAACCATAGTCCATAAGTGAAGATAGTTGTGTCAAAGCCTCTCGTCACGAGATCATCTTTCCAATCCTTCCTAGATAAAAAAAATAACTTTAAAATCCGCACTGAGGTCCAGAGTAGAAGTGCAGTAGTCAGTAGTTGTTGAAAACATGTCCATATGGGGATTACATTTCTGATTTTGCTGTGACCATATGACTCTGCAATCCAACTATTCGACTCTTTTAGTCTTATCACGCTGCATGATACTAGATGTTTTATATGTAAGTCAAGTGGTAAAGGGTGTAGAAAAACACTTAAGGCATCCGTTGGACATGTTCCTAAGGCCCCTGTGGTGCTAACGCTAGCTGTTCTTTTGACCTTTTCATGTTTTATTAAGAGCAGGCAACAATACGATCGAACCATACGTGAGGATTGGTCGTACCACGGCTGTTTATTTACGTCTACAGTATCATGTTCGACTGGATCAAATGTTTTACTGAAGACACAGAAGGCTATGCAGTCTTTTTTTACCCGTTCTTCAATATTCAGTTTCCATTTTAATTTAGGGAAGAGAACTACTCACAGATATTTCGCAGTGGAGGACAATGAAAGAGTTTGGAGTTGAGTCGGGGAAGAGTGAAGCGGGTGGTTTTGGTACTTAAAAGCATCAGTTCCCTTTTACTTTTTGTAGTAGCCGTGGCGTGATGGTTAGTGCGATGGACTGTCATGCCGGAGGTCTAAGGTTCGATTCCCAGCCTCGCCACCTATTTATTTAAAAAGAAAAAAAACGGCTACTGCCTCTTGCGAGGAATTGACAAATCCTCCAAGAGTATCTCCTGTCACAGAAAAGTACCGCTCGTTAGCCGTTCGGATTCGGCAATAAACTGTAGGTCCCCTCCATTCCTGCAGACACGCGCACAGGAATGGTTGAGAGTTGTAAGTCACTAGGCCCTAGTTCTTCATGAGCTGTTGTGCCATCAAATTTATTTATTTATTTTTCCCTTTTACTTTCGTTAGCTCTTAGTCCACAACTTGTAATATAGATACTAACCTTCTTTAAGGCCATCTCTGTAATCTCTCTGATCAGGGGCGGGAACTTTCCTGACACCAAGAGTCCTAAATTATCCGCATACGCAACCGCCCTCACATCACAATTTTCCAACATAACGAGAATTTTCGTCATGACTAAAAGCCAAAAGAGAGGGGATATAACACCACCCTAAGGTGTTTCCCTACTATAACTTGATTTTTTCTATCGCTGAGCATCAATATTATCCACTCCCTGATGAAGTCTTTTACACCAAAATCAAATAGTGATTCCCAAATGGATTCGGTTAGGACGTTGTTGAAAGCCCCTTCAACATCTAAGAAGGAAGCGAGGATGTATTCATTGTCCATTGTAGAGAATTTTCTCTAAAGTTTTAAGCACAAAAGAAGTAAGACTAATTTGACAAGAATCTTTCGCAGATTCATGCCCTCGCTTTCATACTTTTGGTATGAAGAACTACTTTTACATGTCTCCATGACTCGGGTATATGAATAGGTTGGAAATTAAGTTTGAAGATCATTTCCAGCCATGGGACTGCTACAATTTCTAGCTTTTGTAGCATAATTTGCAAGATGCCGTCTAGGCCCGGAGACATAAATGGTGAGAAAGTATTAATTCTGTGGTTATAACGGTATACGCTTTACATGAGCTAACGACATGTTATGAGTTCTTATAGGTTCGGGGTGGCTGTCTTCACAGCTCGGAAAATGCGTCGCCATTTAGTTTGATAAACTTTTCCGAAAAATACTGATAATAAAATGTAGGTACTATCCTAAATATTTCGAGAATAAAAACAACATTCAAGCTATAAAACAACTTGACACATATTATATTGCAGCTATTACACTTTAACACAGTTAATCTCTGTTAATTTGATGGCTGAATAAAATGAAAACGAGAAAAATACAATTGTGGACAGTATTTGATGTTTATCAGCTAAAATAAAAAAAAAACTCTTTCTTGTTGCTTGGTTTAAGTCACCACAAACATACACCAGAGCCAACCCACATCGGTGGTGTATTCACACACAAGTCCGCCTACACTATAAAACATCCAGGACATAATCATTTAACATCGTTTTGTCAATTTGTCACGGACTCATGATTCGGACAGGAAAAGGAAAGGAAGTACAAACAAATAACACACACGCAGTCACATTATAACATACATATTATATTGGAGACTTTAATGTTATACTCACTCAAATAGTATTTTCTGGTTTAATTCACCACCTTCTACAACATAAACTCTTGTGGGCTGTGGGCTTATCCGCTGCAATTCAGATTGGAATTATACTCACAAAATGTATAACGTATTACTCGTTTGTAAATTCAATTATAATTTCCATATTCGAAAATTGATAAAATCGCATTCTCAATGGAGTAAAGTATACCTACTTCTCGTTCCTATCGCTGCGCGTGGTTTGCATTAAATTATGGCATATCAATTATACCAACATAAATACATTTTGCATGACACCACCCATGAAACTGATAAAGATACACACCACCCACGCACCACATACTTTCATATACATTGCTATTCATACATGCGAATAAAAATCCTGGAATGATTAATGATTCCCCGATCTGATGCGATAATCGGATGTCGTAATATTTATTCAATTCGTTTATCGTTCAGGCATATAGTTTTACTCACACATACATACAGTCACTGTGAAAAGAAAGTTTAGGTAGAATCATTATTACATAGGTAGGTATTTGTTGTTTGTTAGGTATTTATTATTTATTTATTGATGTTCAAAATTTAAGTATTTTTTGTTGTGGAGACCCAGGATTATCCTCCCCGATAAGGTTTTTTAATTCGTGAACTTGAGTACTATTTTAGAATTTTAAGATAATGTTATATACCTAGTACATGACAATGAATTAAATTTTTGTTTATACACTTGCGAGCAAAAAAAAAATGGAATCACTCCGTTTCGCCTTTTAAAAGCAACAATCTCTATGGATACAATATTTATGCTTAAATGTTAATGGTTACCTTTTAAAGCTTGAACTTCAAACTTTAAAATGGATGTAAAATCATAAAAATCCATTGGATAGTTTTGGCGTTATTCGCCAAAATAACGAAAATAACAATTTATACTTAAAAAGGAAGCACGAGTAGGAAATATTGATACGCAATATGTATATGCGCCCATTATTGGTTTTTGTTTATCAATGTGCTGTTAAAAGTGAACTGTTACATAATCTCGATTTAATACGCCTTCTAATCTTAAAAATAAATGGATACGACACCTGCAGATGTTGCTCAAGTTCTTACACTACTGCGACAAGGAATAACCCAACGGGCTGTGGCCCGTCAGCTCCATCTAAGCAAATGTTGTGTATCAAAGATCTATAAAACGTTCAGGGAAACTGGAAAGTTTGTGCGAATGCCAAAATCTGGAAGTCGCCGCCGGTGTACCACTTAGGGATATGAAAGATTCATTACAATGACTTTTCTCCAAAATCGTCATTTGACTGGCGAAAAAGAATTGCTACTGAATATGGGCAGGTAGGAGACGACTTAAAAAAGCAGACCTTACTGCGAAACGATCTGTCAGGGGATCGAAATTGACTGCAAACCACAGACAAGGTTGACTACGATTTTATTTAGTGCACTACGATTGGGATGTTGAGCAATGGAGGCTAGTTATGTTCTCGGATGAGTGCGTGCAAAATGAGTCTGCTGCATGGAAGTGATCGTAGGGGCAGATAACATAGACGATCTGGCGAGCGATTTGAACAAAGCTGATGTTGTTGAAACCGTGACTGACACGGGGGAGGGTTTTGAATGATACACACAGGCATTTGTATTGAAGAAAAAGTGATCTGGTTTTTGTGACTGGTAGATATCGGTATATCTCCGATATTCTGCTGCATTACGTCGTTTCTTATGCTGGATGTATTGCCAAAGATTTCGTACTAATGAATGATAACGCTAGATACAAATGGACGAACTTCAATTTGAAGGAAGTTCAGTATAAAACTCTCTTGATGTCACACGAACTTCTTTTTGTACGCGCGGACGAAATATTTTACTAAGTTAGTGCCTTTTCTTTGGTTGATAAATCAAAATAATATAGAATTAGTGGGTGAAAATTCACAAAAGTGGACCATACCGCCTTCCCTGTTGTAATGAGCCTTATAAAATGTATAAGATTTTTGTAGCGGGGAGCTGGGCCAATAAAAATGTAGAATATTGTTTTCCAAAATTCTGAAAATTTTCATCAATTTTTGAATTTAGAATACGAATAGAATTTTGTAGCGGGGAGTTGGGCCAGTAAAAATGTAGAATATTGTTTTCCAAAATTCTAAAAATTTTCATCAATTTTTGAATTTAGAATACTTTTTTGCTCATAAATTGATTAAATATAATCTCCATTGCTTAGCTTCGTTAGGTTTATGCCTATAAAATTATCAGCATTATTTTAGGAAAGGGTTCAGGGAATAACTTTTCATAATTAGTTGCTCAAATTTCTGAAATTTTACATCAACTTTTCAATTTAGAATTCTAGGAATCAAATTCAATTGCTCTCCCAGTACGTCTTACGGTGGAAGAGGGTACCCCTTCTCAAAAGTTTTTAAACACAATTATAGCCTGACATCTTATAATTGTTTTAAGATCTTATTCTTGAAATCGTGTCTGCAGGAATGGAGGGGACCTACAGTTTATTGCCGAATCCGAACGGCTAACGAGCGGCACTTTTCTGTGACAAGAGATACTCTTGGAGGATTTGTCAGTTCCTCGCAAGAGGCAGTAGCCGTTTTTTCTTTTAAATAAATAGGTGGCGAGGCTGGGGATCGAACCTTAGACCTCCGGCATGACAGTCCATCCCACTAACCATCACGCCACGGTGATAGAGACTACTGATGATAGAGCTTTGCACCCCTTAAAATAGCTAAATCTCCAGCGAAACAAAAATAAAACGAATTAAAATACCTAAAATTAATTCGTAAACAATTGGTGGTAGTGTTTTTAAGTTGTTGTTGTTCAAAAATTCCATAGAAGTAAATCACTTTTTAATATTGAATGACAAAAGAAAATAGAGGCTGCCCAATAGTGTATTTACATTCTAAAGGGTATATTTCGCTCCCCAACCGCACCAATACCGCAATGGCTCTAGAATGGGAGTTTATTGTGCTTGTATAGTTTTTGTAAAAGGGATGGAATACATTTCTGGTGGCGAGATTATAGTCTCTTCAATGTAACTAGGAGGATAAGCAACGCAGAAGAAAAACTATACGAGGAGCCCCATATTCAACTTCAGCTAAAAAAAAAAAAAACCCATCTACATCGATTATGTCGACTTTGCAATCAGTGTCGCAAAGATTTATGATATTGGCGTAAAACTACGAACAACAAAATCGGACAAAGGAAACCAATAAATTAGCTTCAAGTGAAGTTTATTTTTGTCAAAGCAATTCGTATTCTGATTCTCTTTTTTTGTCATCTTTTCCAGTTTTTCATCGCTAGACGACACTTGGGAATTTCTAAAGTTATTTGTTTTGTGTCAATAGCTTTATAGGGGCAAGAGTTTAGGATCTTCGTTAGGGCGAACTATGAAAAGTTATCTGTGAAAAGAATTAATGTTATTTTTGTCTATCTTAAGGGATTTTATATGTACATACATACATACATACATATCTGTTATCCAGAATACAGAAACAAAAAAAAATATGAAAGGGACAATGAAAAACTATTGTCCATGTTTATTATGTATGTATGTATGTGTACTTACATATAATCTACATATATACATATGTATGTATATAAAAATGAATCCTTTTTTGTGTTTGTACGCGCATAACTTATCCGATTTGGTCAAGGATTTTTTTCTTGTATCTGTATTAAAACAGATTAAAGCACAATGGAACCAAAAATTGGAAAATTCGATCGAAAATTACAAAATTCCACTCGAAAAGTAGGAAATTCTGAAAACACCTTGAAATTTCAATTTTTTTTGAAATGAAATTGTGTTTGTATGCGCATAACTCGGCTTAACATCATCCCATTGGGTTGGGGATTTTTTTGTTGAATTTGTATTGAACCAGATTAACATACAACGGAGCCAAAAATTTGAAAATTTGACCGAAAATTAGAAAATTCTAACGGCAAAATCAGAAAATCGTAAAAACATCTTGAAATTTCAAACTTCCTTAATTAGTTTTTTTTTTCGTACGCGCATAACTCGGCTAAAGATTATCCAAATTGAATGGATTTTTCTTGGATTTGTATTGAACCAGATAAACATACTACGGAGATAAACATTGGAAAATTAGGCCAAAAAAGTCGGAAAGCCATGATAACAATAAATTACATACTTTCTGAATTGTTTTTTTTTTTTGTTCGAACGGTTTTTCTAACTTGGCGATTGATACGTAGTGCATCAACACAGAAGCTTATTGCGAGAGTCTATAAAAAACAGATTATTCAAATATACTTAATTTATACTGTTGTTATACATATTAAAAATCTTATGGTTATTATTTTTCAATTTGATTATTTCAAATGTGTATTGATTGTTTTACTCAGAATAGACTCTCACAATAGTGCACAAATTATTGCTGTTTTTTTTTTTTAATTTTAACACAACGAAAGTATGTAGTTTAATTGAAAATTTATTTTACATCCAATGTATATAGGTATCTTTTTGTTGGATTTGGTATTGAAACAGGTAAGTAAACTACGAAGCCGAAAGTTGGAAAATTTAAAAATCGTAAAAACCATTCTTTCTTAATGGGGTTTTTGTTTATACGTGCGCAAAATTCGGCGCACAATTTTTATAGGAAGGGCCATTTATAATTTAATTAGTCTTATTAAAAAAGTATAATTTATTTGTTTCTATTGATGTAGAATTTAGGGTCTCTCTTCATATAGATATTTGTGGTAATAAGAAAAGCTTAATATATAAAAATTGTGCCACAAACATAATATGTGCCGAAGGAAGAAATATTTTACTGGGATAAAATTCGCAATCGATTTCAATTTTTTTAAACAGCCAACTTTGACTTAAATCTATTTATATAAAATGAACTGTAAAGCTGTGATGTACAGATTTTTAAGTCTAACAAATATACGCTGATAAAAAAGTACGTATACGCCACAGTGACTTCACCAATGCTTATTTTGTATTATTTATTTTAAAGGGTCTGTAATGTTATACATAGGAACTTAAAACAGGCGAAGAATAATAAAGACGATTTTTTCTCCTCTCTCTCTCTTCTCTTATCTACATGTAATAGATTACAAGATCCCAAAAAAAATGGTATAAAAAAAACTACTCATAGTTTCATCTGCTATTTCTGCTGCTGTTCTTACTTTAGTTTTGAAGATATTAATGGTTTCATTCCAAGAGTCAGTGTGATTCAATTTTACTCCCAGATATTCAAAATTATCCACAACTTCAATGCAATCTTCTTCTTATGGGATTTTGTCCCGGCAAGATAGGTTTTTTCTCTTGGAAAAATTCATATTTTTTTCTTTCTCGGCATTCAATGTCATCTCCTTGCTGTTATCTTGCTTGCTATTGCTGCATATGCTATCAATATTATATTCGCTTTCTCCGAAACGTCCATTTCAATGATACCCTCATTCCTTTAAAATTCTTCAAGATTATTTGTATAAAAATTGAAAAATAGAGCACTTGTTGGATCACCCTGGAGTACACCTCTTGTGATGCTTGTACTTGCAGTAAGGCCATTTGTAGTTCTAATAACAACTCTGGTTTTGAGTATATGTTTTGAAAAGCACGTACTATTTTCCCACTTGCTCCAATAGATCTAAGATGCGCCCATAATATTTCGTGATTCACACTGTCGAATGCTCCTTTAAGGTCAATAAAAATGATATTTTTAAGCATACTATAGTAAAAACTAGAGATTTTAAACCCACACTCAAGAATTTGGCCTAGAAATTTGTCTACCATCATAAAAAGTCCACTGTCATTGAAAATTAGTTTCACTTTGCTGCTACACCATTCGAGTTATTGTTTAAATGAGTCAAGACTTTAATTTTATGGGTAATATGAATGAAAAGAAGCAACGTGCTCCATTTGGTATGAATAAAATACTTCAGGAGGTGCTCAATGATTGAGCATCCGAATGTTTGATGAGCACCTTCTCAATGTAAGTACCTACTCAATTGTTTGGTATGAATAAACCGAAGCACGTACTTCTTCGAGAAGAGCACCTGCTTCTTATTTGTGAGTAAGCTCAATTGATTGTTTAACAATGGAGCAAATAGCTTTTTATGACTTAAAACATTTTTTAAAAATGGAAAATTTTGATCTTCAATTTTACCGATGCTCCGATCATATATATACGTAGGTACATAAGTGAAATGTTATACCTACGACTCGAAAATCAAATTTGAAAAATCACAATTATATCTCCGAACTACTTCTAATAATCTACGATATGACGAAGCATTGCATTCACAGAAAAACCCTCATACTAATATTTTGGTTATGCATTAACTCCCAGAATTTGCTTTTTTAGTGGATTGTTATTAAACCAGATATGAAACAGAATTGAATTGGATATATTTTCGATGGTTTTCAAGTGATGGAAGATTTATCAAAACTAACATGTGCGAGTATAATGGAAGTGCTGATTCCTGAGACCAAGGAAGAAAATGGATACAGAATCGAAGACCCCTTCGTTGGACTGCTTCGAGCCTCGATTTGTGAATAGAGTAGTACGGTGCCCAGACGCAGACCACACAGCCGTACTCAAGAATCGGTCTCACAAACGAAATAAACAGAAGCTTGAGAACATAGGGATCCTTAATGTCCCGTGAAAATCTTTTAAAAAATCCTAATGTTTTATTGGCTTTTTTAATGATGTGATCTAAATGATCGTTGAAAGTCAAATTTGAATCTAAAATAATTCCTAGATCTGAGAACACTGAAACTTTGTTCAAAGGATCCGAATCAAATGAATAACTATATGTCAATGACCTTTTTTTGCTTGACACTTGTCAACGTTTAGGTTAAGTCAATTTTCATTGCACCAATCCCTGAATCTCAATAGATCGTCTTGTAGAAGGAAATAGTCCGTTTCCGACATTATTCTTTTGTAAAGTTTAATGTCATCAGCATAAATAAGAACACAAGAAGTTTGGATAATTGAGACGATATAATTTATGAAAAAGATAAACAAAATAGGCCCTAAGTGGCTACCCTGAGGTACGCCTGAATTGACAATAAATTGATTAAAACATACATTGCGAAAAACTACACTATATTGTCTGTTTAGAAGATAGGAAGTGATCCATTCAATAAAATTATTATTAAATCCTAATTTATTTAATGTGTTTATTAGAGTATTTTGACACAACTTGTCGAATGCTTTGCTAAATTCAGTGAAGATGCAGTCAACTTGACCACGGTCTTCGAAAGCATCTAAACAAAAGGAAGTAAAGTAAAATTAAATAATTTGTCACGGTAGACTTTTTTTTGACAAAACCATTAAATTGCGGTTATGTGTAAAATTTTGATTAATATTTCTTCTTTTTGGTATCACAATAAATAAGAAAAACAGAATTTAAATACCTATCCGTATTCTCTTTCAAAATGTGTTTTTTCATTGTTCACAGAGCTGTAAAACAAAATTTTACTTTTTTAAATTTCGTTGTTTTTTTATGAATCCTCTATCTACATTCTCCATACACGTAAGCGCCTTATAGTCCTTTTAGTCGTTTAACAGAGTAAAATAGTTCACATTTAGCAAAAAAACATATATTGTGGTTATACTTCCACTCACAAAATTTACTGTCAGCCATAAAACTCTTAAGACCAGTTAATGGAGCTATCATTAGAAAGAGTATGATGTATATTTTGAGACATTTGGAAAGCAAAATCAATATTTTTTGACACGAAATAAATGAGAAGAGAATTTTGTGCCAGAATAAGTTTTTTCTGACTAATATAATAAATTGAAACCAAAAGCTTTTTTTGGTAATCGATTCACAGATTGTTTCTTTAAAAAGGTCTGATGTAAATGTTTAACGTGCCTCATTATTAGATTTTTAAATATTTAAATAATTATGTAATTTAATCATTTAATAATTAAATAATTCAATAACTAAATATTTTGTAGAATCTTATAATTAAGAATGACGTATTAAAAAGTTTAAAAATTATCTTAGTACATTGGATAAAAGAACAGAAATGCATTGAGTTTACCTACTACCCCACAATTATTCCCAATGCTTACAAATAATCCCAACTCACATGTAAGAATGAGCACAGATGTTCCTATACAAATGAGAACAGAGAACAAAACCATCTAAAAGTGCAACTAAAGAACAATGAAAACATCCATCAAGAAGTCACTGCTGGAGGATTCCCGTTCATCTAGTCCTGTCACTCATGTAAGAGAATTGCGCGTCTTCATACGAGTTTTTTAGTTTTATTTTTTTGCTTGCTTTCTTTTCAAATGATTATCTCCACTTTCTCAATCCCCCACCCAGGCCAAAAGCACACATGTGTATCTTAATTTAAGAGCACTGACAGTCAGTTCCAAACAAGATACACCGACGAAGATAGAACATTCTCAAGAGACATTGTGACAACAACGTGAACAAGGATAATAATTATTCATACAAAACTCCCAGCCATCATCAGTATTCATTGTTTCACAATGCGAATTGATCGCTTTTGTTCTTCTATCTCACTCGGCCTTATCTGTTATTTTAATGTCTCTTTGAGGGTTTTTGGTAACGGTGGCAGTGGTGGGTGAAGGAACTCTTGTGCCGGACTAGTTTGGTATCCTTTCTTTTTTTATATAACAGGGGTTGAATTCTTCACATAGTGACAATCACCAAACCACAGAAGAGGTGCAATCAGCTTACAAATAAAAAGGACGGTACGGTGTCGAAACTACTTGCTCATGTAAGTACCTGTGTCCCTGTCGTTGTTTGGTCAAAATCGATTTACCATAACAATGCAGCAGCGAAGGCATTTTTATACTAATTTCAGAAAACACGGTCAGATTTTGTTCAAAACTTAAGGAAATGCGTAAGGTGAAAGCCTGGACACGTTTCTGTGTGTATTTGATCAAAATCGTCCTAGCAGTTTGCCAACAAAATGCAGTAGCTCACGCGTTTTCTGGCTTATTTCAAGAAACACCGTCCGAATTTGTTTTAAATTTCAGGACATATTACTTGGAGGTCTAAGAGTGTTAATGTGCGGGTTTGGTAAATGTCAGTATAACAGTTTGCCAAAAAAGTGCACCTGTGAATTAATTTCGGGGTTAAATTTGACAATTTGAGAAAATGTTAATTAAAATTAGTGTTCCTGTATGTTATTGGTCAAAATTTGTCTGGCATCTTGCTAACAAAGAAGCATCCCATGCATTTTCGTACTAATTTTAGAAAACAAGTTTATATTTAGTTAAAAACTCAAGAAAATCTTAAGTGTATCTTTGGTAAAAATTGGTCTAGCATTCTGCGCTGTTTCACGCATGCATTTTCGAATTAATTTCAAATAACACGGTAAGGTTTTGATAAAATTATAGGAAATCTTAGGCAGTAGTTCAAGAGTGACCATGCAGGTTATGTTCCAAATTCAAAATAGGTTCAAGAGTTTGCCAAAAAGTTGTAGGAGTGCATGCACTATAATCTTTAAAATAATGGGCCAGGTACATTTCAAATACTTTGAAAAACAAAATTAAAATTAAAAACACTTAGGGCCACTTGCACCAAACCAAAGGATAAATAACTAAAATTGAAAATAGATATCCTTGGATATAAAAATAAGTTTATTATTTTTGTTTTGACGTTGCACGAATGAAAAAACTTGCTTGGATAAGTAACTGTAGGATACTTATTTCATAACAGATAGAGGAACATAAGAAAAAAAAACAAACAATATTAATTCATATAAATGTCAAGTTCTTTCGGATTGTGTTTGAAAAATTTCGTTTAACTATCGGTTTCGCGAGGTAATAAATGTTGTCTACTTCACCAAAGAAACGTTCGAGAGCTCAAAACTTCACGACTTCGGAGATACTCCTCGTTTTGTCACTCGTCTAAAAATATAAGCACATCATTCAGAAAAAAGAACAGACGCGGAATATTATTTATAATAATGTTTTCTCGTTTTCTTTTCAAATAGTTTTGAAAGTTTTCACTAAATTTCAAATTAAATTGACAGTTAATATACGAGTTATCCAAAGAAATGAGACTGGATAATTATTTTAAATATGTATTTATTTAATGTAATCGTGCAACCAGATTTTTCTCAAATAGACAGATATTGCCTTACTTACTCAGGATAAATCAGTAGTTACTGCTGCCAGAAAACTTTGGTGCAAGTGGCTCTTATCGATCAAATTTAAAATAAGTTTGATTTCTAAGTACTGTTTTGACAACTTTATTTGGGGGCGATACAACGTTCGTCAGGCTCCGCTAGTCTTTTATAAAAGGGATTTGTAATCAATGGCGGATCCAGGAGAGGGTGAGGAAAGAAAGAAATTATTTTTTATATTTTGTCATGGTTACAAAAATTCTGTTTCCTATTTCCATTATTGGAATAAGGCATAAAAAGTTCAGTAAGCTTTTATGCAGTTGAACGCACGGAAGTGGTACACGCGAACGACAGTGTATTGCTGTGCACATCAGTGGAACTTTGCTTTAAACAATTTATAGTAAATTAAATGTTTCTTAACTAGAGACTAATCGTTTTTTAACGAGTTGATTTTATAGAAATCTGAAAACTAACTATTTCTTCTTACCAATTTATTAAAAACTTCAGAAGAAATTTTTGTTATACTAAAACTGTAGTGCTTCCTCTAAATTTTACCAAAACAAATCGTAGGGGGTAGGGGGAGTAGTAGCCGTGGCGTGATGGTTAGTGCGATGGACTGTCATGCCGGAGGTCTAAGGTTCGATCCCCATTCTCGTCACCTATTCATTTAAAAGAAAAAAACGGCAACTGCCTCTTGCAAGGAATTGACAAATCCTCCAAGCTCCTGTCACAGAAAAGTGCCACTCGTTAGCCGTTCGGATTCGGCAATAAACTGTAGGTCCCCTCCATTCCTGCAGACACGCACACAGGAATGGTTGAGAGTTGTAAGTCACTAGGTCCTAGTTCTTCATGAGCTGTTGTGCCATCAGATTTATTTTTTTTTTTAAATCGTAGGGGGTGAGCACTTACGAATGGATTCTGAAAAAATTCAATTAAAAAATATACCAAGCCTAAAAACCTTTAAAAAAAAACACCTACGTTTTCATTAAATAAAATATTTTTCGGGCTTGCTTATTCCTTCTTAAAACTCGACTCACAATACTAAGGTGTAGTATTTTTTGTTAAAACTTAAAGACTGCTTACGATTTAAGTAAGTTGTTTGAGCTAGAGCATAAATGTGTTTGCTTCAAATTTGCTAAAAGAACAGTTTTTATATAATTCAGTAGAGAAGAACTTCATTTTTGTTAGCTTTTCTGAAACGGGTAGCGGTCATGCAACAATTTTAGTCTTTCCAAACTTTTTCGTAGCTCCAACTATGGTACCTATATTTCGCTAGAATTTTTTGCCAAATTACTGTTTCGCGGGGGTTTATTTCACCGTTTTTCATTTTACATTTTTGAAGTTCAGCTTAATACGTTAACGTTTTTAAGGCGAATTTTGTAAAAATAATGGTCAAATAAGAAACTGTTTAACAAAAAAAAAAAGCTGGCCACGTAGACTAAGAGCCCACAGCAATTTTTGGGTGTCAAATATAGCGAAAATTCAATGATGCAGTTCGATAGGTCTTTACTTTATTTTCTCAAATATGCAAGTCTTGCAAGCTGTGGCTGGGGCGTTGCTGCAATAAAAATGCATTTCTTTCTTTAAAAGAGACTATACTTAATAAAAGAGCTGAATACCATAGACATGAATATGGGGGTCCAAGACCTCTTAGGTGGGCAAGACGCACTACAAAAATTAATTTTCAAGTGCGTCTTGCATACAGAAGGCCCCACCTAAAGAAGTCTTGGACCCTCATATTCATGTCTCTGGTATTCAGCTCTTTTATTAAATATAAGTTTCTAAGTGCTATATCTTTAATCTGGGCTTTCAGTAAAAATGCATTTTCAATGCAGCATTATTTGCAAACGCCCCAAGTACGGCTTGCAAGACTTGCATATTTGCAAATAAAAAGTATTGCATCATTGAATTTTTGCTATACTGCACACCTCGGTCTAAAGAAAGTGCCAAATGAATTTTGAAAAATTATTTAAAAAAAAAATAATTTGTCAATTAATTGTTTTGAATTAAAGGAAATATTAAACGACTAGGCGAAACAAAGAAAAGCCAAATAAATTTTTCCAAGCAATGGTAACTCATGTAGTTCTAAAAGTAGTTTTAAAAGTAAGTAATTGTAATTATACTGCAGAAGCGGCGCGCTAGAACAAAATATTGATTGTGCAAGATCAAATCCGCAGGGCGCAGGGCCCCTGTTGAAATAAGGTGTCTTTTCAGTTTTGGGCTGCATCATTATTTGAAAAGAAATTATGTATGTAGGAATCCACACCTTCATCAAAAATCAATAGTTTTAGTATATATACATATGTGCTTGAGCACTGTGTAGCAAAATAACACTTTTTTACCATTATTTGATTTTAAAATTTAAATGTTTGCTATTTTAAGTGCTTTTTAACCCTGGGTCCACACGTTTAAGTACTCGCCAACGAGTTGACATATGTTCATAAATCTCTGTTTAAAATGGTCTAATGGAGAGTTAGTAGGAACAGGCAAAATGTTTTCAGTTGAACATTGCATTAATCACTTGACTTTTTCATTCAACTTTGATTTGGTAATTTTTTGTTTTCCCACTTCCATATTTTAAAAGACACAATATGAATTTGATTGAAAAGGTGCGGTCTTATCTTTGAACATTTTTAGGACAAATTGTTTTTTTTTTTTATGTAAAATCTAAAAATAATTAATGAATCTGATAAAAGTCGATATTTACTGTTTTTATTTATTTTCCGGAGCATATAGCTAGACCATTTCTAAGAAAAACTGAAAATTTTGTTCCAAAGTTATTAGCAAAATATGTATAATAGCACCGACCTATTTAAAAATTGCAAAAAATCTCAAAATTGAAAACTGAAAACTTTTTTGTTTTCGTTTCATCTCGGTTAGGTATACAATTTTTAATATCTTCTAAGAAAAAACATTATAAAAAAATCGTTTTTTCAAGTTTTTCCTGCAGTAGCGCAGTCCGCCGTATGCGGTGGCGGACACCGCACACCTTTTGCGCTGCTTCTGAATTATGGCTAACCACGTACCTTTTTCGTATTCTTGACTTCGTACAACTTCAGTCTCATCTCGGTATAGTTTCCGTCTTGTGGCATTTTTGTGTTTTTTTCGGAATTTGAATTTAAAAGCTGCTTGGTATTAAAATTGAAAAAAAATACATTTTATCGGTAAAATTTTGAAAAGAGCAAAAGCCATCTAGGCCAATGGTAGACTCTTCGTAAATTTAAGTCCAAAAAATATCATCACCGTACATGTTTCACAACGTTAACGTTTTGAACCATAACAATTAGTTTCGTGTAAACTATTCCTGCATTTTTGTTTTGACTGGTCTCGGGCAACTTTAACCCCCCCCCCCCTTCCCCAAATTGGATCCGCGCCTGTTTGTAATACTTGTTTGTTAACTCCAAATTTAACCCTAAAGCTTATGCAGGACTTCCGAATTCGTCAAAATAAATTTGTTTCTTTCAGATTGTATCTAAATAAAGACAAAAATATAGAATTCAATAAATAAATTCTTCAACACTTTCGTTATATTCAAAATATAATATGCATAGTGCGAACCCATATTTTTTTGTGTGTGATATTAATAAGAGTCATGATGAAAATAATTATGTCTGATCTAATCACGAACAGCAGTCGCAAGTTGACAGTCTTCTGACACTTTTCCAAAGCGAAATGGTGGAAGTGTATTTCATTTTAGCGAAAGAAAACACTGTTCGTGACATCAGAAAGACGTCACTTATAGTACCTACCTACTGTATGTGCAAAATATACAAATGGGAAACCCTAAAAAGAGATTTGAATTATTCCTTTTGTTTTTTCTAATAAATTTATGTTGACGGTGAGAATGATGGTATGTATGTGTGTATGTATGTATACTTGTATGTATTTATTTATGTATGTATGTTTGCATGATGTCTGTATGTACATATGTTTATGTTCTTTGCGTGCTGTGGTTGGATGTTATTCAAATTTTGTGACTGAAAATTATTATATGCAGTGCAGCATCTTTGATTCTATCTTTCAGATTTCCACATCATATCTGAAAGCTAAAGTACTATTTAAATGTCCATACAAAATCATAAAAGGTAATTGTTACATTCTATATCTTTGTTATATTGAAAATAAACAGAAAATTGCTTAATAGTCCATCATTGTTATTGACCGTGCATTTTGTACAGGACAACATTTTTTTTTGGAGTGATGTGTAAGAAGGATCAGTGTGAGGGTAAAAAGGAGTTTTGAGAGTTTGAAGCCCCCCCATTTTGCCATTATTTTGGGAAAGGGAGGTGCAAAAAAGTTTTCGGAACATCTTGAGAACCATTCCCAAACTAAATTTTATAACGCTTGTAAAAAAATTGAATTCTCTAGAATTTATTTTGAGGGAGCTTTACCAAAAAATTGAAAACAAAAAAGTTGTAATCTAAAATAATTACTTACTTAACGGACTCCCGACTCGTGAAGGGTCCCAGCCCGAGACACGGCAGCTATTCTATTCTCCTCGATACCAGCACGCTATTTTCAATCGTCCAGACTAAGCGTTCTGGCATCCTCGATAGCATGGTCTTTAAACAAGAAGTTCGGCCTTCCTTTGTCGCCTCGAACATGGGGCTTGGGATTCGAAAATTTTCTTGGCTAAATCCACATCTTTGTCCATCCTATAGAGTTCGCGCGGTTGAAACTTCTCCTCCTTTTGCCCTCCTCGCATCAAATATCCGTCGAAGAATTTTACTATCGTTAAGCACTCGGCGCTGGCAGAATGGGCAATATTAGGGTTCTGTAGAGCGGGCACTTCGTCTTATGCGTTAAGCTGGCCATACACGATAATGCCAAACGGCTCGGCCGAGCCAAATTGTATCATGTGAATGGGTTCGGCCGTGTCATTTCGACTTTCACCAGGTTATATAAATCCACCAGCCCAATTGGCACCGAGCCATTTGGCTGGATCGTGAATGGCCAGCTTTAGAAGTTTTGATCTCATTTCTTTCGCTAAGCGGAGGAAGCTGTTTCCTAGTTTAACTTTTCATATGTTCTCCACTAAGGTGCAAGGGCGTACAACCCCCTACAATTCCTACATTTTTTGTTGAGTAAACATGTCGTTCGTCATTATAAACAAAATATTTCAATACTTTCATCAAAATTAACAAAGAATAAAAATTTTTGGTTGATTTCTGTAGGTACTAACTAGCTACTATACTGTACGGTTTCCGTTATTTCCCAAACCAATTTTTTTCATCAGAAAACCGCTACGTCAAAAGTTTATGTCCTACAAAATAATTACAAACAAATTCTGTCATTAACCTGTGCCTCTTACATAAAAAAAGAAATTATTTTTAAAATATTTTCTATAGATATTTTTCTTCCATAAACTTTGAATAATATTTTTTCAAAGGGATGGTCTTATAAGAAAAATCAACAAGAAAATTAGGAATATCTGCAGTATTGTTAAGGAGAAAAAATCCGTAAAAAGTTCATATATTCCGTAAAAATTTGTATGGGAAGACTATGGCTTTTGAGGCACTGGTTAATGAGCTCGGCCAAGTTTTTTTTTTGGTCCATAAATTTATTGTAGGGCATAAACTTTTTATACAGGGGGTGCCTGATCCAAACAAAAAATGAGTTTAGGAAATAACGCACACCCTAATATACATGCTCAAGCTGTTAAAATTTACCTTTCCAGTCAAAATAATGAAACGGATTATTTTTTATAAACACTGAATATTATATCTACGTTACGAGGGTTGTCAAAATTCTTTTGTTAAAATTTAGCTTTCCAAAATTTTGCTTACAAAGTTCTGTTTATTTTCAATATTCTGCTTTTCAAAATTCTTTTTAACAAAATTCTGAAAATAATAAAAAAAAAAAGTTTTATAAATAAATATATACATTTGGTGGCACATGAAGAACCTGGGCCTAGTGAATCACAACTCTCAACCATGGTGGAATCGGCTGGTATTGAACCCAGAAAAAAAGTTCTGAAAATTTAAAAAAAATGTTTAATTTTTTTTATTATTTGTAGAATTTTGTAAAACATTGTTTTACAATTTTAAAAATTATATTATGTATTTGTTAATAGAAATGATGATATTTTTAATTTTGTTGTTATCGTCGCTTAAAAGTGTTAGTTTTTTAGTAAGTTTTTTAAATCTCAATAAGAAAATTACGTACGAAATTCTGCGTACGCCCTTGCTAAGGTGTCATTCGTGGAATTGGAATAAACGTTTACTCCAAGGTAGATGAACTCTTTATCTATCGCAAAGGTACTATGCTATTAAGAGTGACGTTTTTTTGAAAACGTTGGATTAGATAACTTTTTGTTTTCAATTTTAAGAAATATAAATTGTATCAGTTTTCTATACAAGTATACCTACTAAAATTTTGTGTGTGATACGTATAGTCCCTGTATGTACTGACAATTTTTATTAATCTGTTATCTGTTACATACATTTTTTATTAAACAGATAACAGATAAGCGTAGTAGCAAGTGGCGTAATGGTTAGTGCGTTGGACTGTCATGCCAGAGTTCTAGGCCGCTTCCACCTTAAGTTTTTTTTTCCGGGCTACTGTCATAGAAAAGTGCCGCTTATCTTAGCAATAAGCTGTAGGTCCCCTCCATTCCTGCAGACACGCATCCAAAAAATAGATGGTGTATATAACTAAAATTTGCGTTCATTTTACGTAAATTTCGTGGTACAAGACCACTGATGTTTTTCGTAAATTCGATGAATAAGGTTATGTAAATTGTACAAATATTATAATCGTTATAAAGAAACAAATACATTTGTAAATATAACGAAACATTTGTTTATTTGCGAAACATTTTACTAAATGTTTGAAATTTAAAATTTAATAGGACGAATGCATTTGTTAATATTACGAGTGTTTGTATAATTTAACGAAATTCCGGAGAAAGTTTAGTAGAATGCATGAAATGTTCTTGAATTAATGCATTCTACGAATTTTTTAAATTTTAATATTGTGAAAGTACGAATGCATTCGAAAAAAAAAAACATAAAAAAGAAAAGAAAGAAAATAAAATAAAATAAAATAAAATAAAAGAAAAGAAAAGAAAAGAAAAGAAAAGAAAAGAAAAGAAAAGAAAAGAAAAGAAAAGAAAAGAAAAGAAAAGAAAAGAAAAGAAAAGAAAAGAAAAGAAAAGAAAAGAAAAGAAAAGAAAAGAAAAGAAAAGAAAAATACAAAATCTCAATTGGATTCAATGGACTGAAAAAAAGATAGTTCTGAAAAGAAAAAAATCAAAAAAAAGTAGAAAACCTATAAAAACTCAAAACAATAAGAGAAGAGCAGAAAATAAGACAAAAATAAATTAAATAAAAAATATATGAAAACTTACTTTTTACTCTACAAAAACTTACCTGTCGCTAATAGAGAAAATACTGACTACTTACTTACGATTTTTTTGAAAAAATAATTCGTTCAAGTAACTAAAGATTACAGAATTTGTTTGTGAATAAAAATACTAAATATTTAATAATTTTTAATAACATTTTCTATTAATTTATAAAATATTTGTAATATTTACGAAATAATTTGTTTATTCCACAGATTCATAGATATATGCGAGAGCTTCTACGAACATAATGAAATGAAGAAATTACCAAAAGTTTGATAAATTCGCAGAACTTTAGTAATTTTATGAAAAAAATGTTAGAGGAAATAGATATAAGAATAAACTTTTTAAGCGTTAACTTACTTAAGTATAATTTTTGTAGATTGAACAAATTTTTTCGTAAATTTCACTAAAAAATCGTGAAAAGGATATTACTAAAGTGGTTTCTTGGATTTCACAAAATTTTTGTAACAGAGAATTTTTCACATCTTACATTTACTACGAAAGATTAGTTCAATTTACAAAATTTTGTACATTGAACGAAAATAAGATTTACGAAAGTAGGGATTTTACGAAATATTTTTTTGGGTGCGCACACAGGAATGGTTGAGAGTTGTAAGTCGCTAGGCCCTGGTTCTTCATGAGCCGTTTGTGCCACCAAATTTATTTATTTTATTTAGATAACAACAGATAAGCACCCAGCAGCTGGCTTGAAGAGTTTGTAAGCTCTATTTCATTCGACTGTAAGTGTCATCTAAACTAAAGTAAGTACATATAAGTACATAAGCGTAGTCCCGTGATTTACGAAACCTGTTCTTGTAGTTGTTGATAGCTTAATTCAACTTATTTTAATAGGTACCTATAGAGATCTACAAATTTACAGAATTTGTTTATGTACTGCATTGGGTTGGCCATATTCTGTTTGCGAAATATGGCTGCAAATAAAACTTTGAACAGAGTAATATCTTTGGTTATTTATTCACTACGTACAGGTTCAAATCTTAATATTTAACATTTATCTCATGTATCAATGCCTGGCTTAATTTTTCGAAACGGGATCAAAATGAGGAAGGTATATGGTAAGTCATATTTGTTTACTCTCCATCCACTAACCATTATAATGTGTTGGACAACTCAACATATCATGCAAATGGTATTTATTAAAATTTATTACCCACAAGCGCACACATACGGTTTTATAAGTATATGTACATATATTCTCGTGCGTAGTATGCAAGTAAGTAAGTACGTCACTCCTTTTCCCCCAAAAACACAACCCTTCTCTGAAAACTTGGAAATTTCACCAATCGAGCGCCAAGCAGCGAATTGAACAGGCAGTGCCATAATAATAAGGCGACGACAAATTTATAGGCCATCAAGTAATATTTCCTGGGATGAAATAGTCGTAAATCTGTCGAATTCGGTATAACACCATGAGAATGACGAGGGCTTGGGTTCTATACTACCTACGTCGTCGTCGTCAGTCGCTTCTACGTTCGTACGTTTGGTCTGGGTATACATTTGGCCATTCAGCTGAGGAAATTTATGACATTTTCACACGCACTCATGAAGTCCTTATGCAGCATCCTTACTCACACCATACGATATAAACATTGTGCTTTGTGAGGGCGAAGATTTCCATTGAAATAAGAGAAATGCGAAATAATGATGACGTGCTGGATGACGTGACGTGTAAGTTAAAGAGGAAGGAGGGGATACTCTAAGTTCAAAATGTGTTTTGCTCACCCCCATTTCTATTTGCTTAGACCTGCATCTACATACACGTAATATAGCCAAAACAAGGTTGTGTTTGAAATTAATTCTCTGCGACTTATTATAAATTGTTAGATATATGGATCAAAAATTCATTCATTGTTTATTTAAACAAACTACCTATCATAACATTATTCCAAGACACCATACACTGGAGAACAATTAAATGTTTCCGTTTTACTTTTTCACTTGATACAGAAGACGAAAAAAGTTGGAACGCTAATTCTGTCTTCTTTATGTCTTTTATTATCTCAGCTAATTTTATTGATACCTTTTTCTCTTGTTCACGCCATAACTTGAGAACGACTTAACCGATTTCATTCATCTTATTTTTTGTTTTCTAATACTTTGTTAGAAGGTTCTTACCGAAAGAGAAATAAAGAAAATTCTGCAGGAAATTGGATAATTTCGGAAAACTTAACGAATATTCTAAAAGTAATGTTAGGTAGTTTGTATGAGGCATATAGACTCCGAAACCACCGCACCGATTTCCTGTGTTTATTTGGTCAAAATCGTCTTAGTAGTTTGCCAGCAAAATGTAGCAGCGAATGCATTTTTCGGCAAATTTCAGAAAACGCGGTCCGATTTAGCTCCAAATTACAAAAAATATTAGGTGGAGGTGTGAGTGTATTTGTGTTACGGTCTTGTGTGTTTTTTGTAAAAATTAGTATAGCAGTTTGCCAACAAGTTGTAGCAGCGCATGCATTTCTCAGAAACCACTGTTCGATTAAAATTCTTTTTTTCCTCGCAGGTAGTAGCTCCGAAAAAAAATTAATGTGGAAGCGGCTGATATTGAACCCAAGACCTCTGGCATGACAGTCCAACGCACTAACCATTACGCCACGGGCTATGTGAGTCCAGCAGTTATAAATAAAAATTGACTCAGCAGTTTTCTAACAACTGCATTTTTGAAAATTTAAGTATAAAATAGCATAAAATTTTTGAAAATCTTTCTACCACGACGTCTACTTTTCTTATATCTTTGTTTTCTCGTAGTTGACGAAAGTTGAATTTTTTTAAATGCAGTACATATAACCCGAATAAGTACCTATCGTAAAAGTATCTTTTTTTTAGAACCAAAGTTTTAAGGATTTTTTCATATAAAACGCATCTAATAAGTAACTTTCGCTTTACCTCCTTAATTGCCTCTTATTTTGTACACTTTTATTGAAATTTACGTAAAAAAATTCTTCCAAGTACTTACAAAATTAAAATCAGCAGAAAAAAATTAAGGCTTCTTTTCATCTAGGACTTCCTTTTGTTTCATGCTTTTAAATACCAAAGTTCACTTTTCAAAAGTCTACCGATACTATTCAGTTGATGTTATGTATTTTCATAATTTTTAACTTGACATTTAATGTTTTTTTGCTGTCAATTTTCTTTTTATTTTTGCAAATATAAAGATAAGTGCTTAAGTGCACTTAAGTGAGTTTTTTTTTATAACTGCCTACCCTGCATAAGTAGATACCTCTCAAAACGAGGCATTTATGGTGAGGCGCTTATCCGGGTTTTACTGACTTGTGTTTGAAATAAAGCATGATATTTTCAAAATTTTCAAAGACTAAATACATTTTCAAATTTTTCAAAGACTAAACATTTTGAATTTTTTGTTTTTGTATAATAATTTTTTTTTTGGAATATTAAAACAGGCATATTTTCTATGTGGTAGGGTGATACAACGTTTGCCGGGGTCCACTATAGTTAATAATAAAGGGTCTTAATAGGTTTATATATATAATTCTGTTCAACTACTACTACTAGGAGTAGATAGAATTTGTTCTTGAGCGACGTGAAATCCAATAAATTAAAAGAAATTACTGATGACCGAAAGCTTGATGCATATGAGAGTTTTTACATCCAACAAGACCGAAACTCTATGAACTTAGACAACGGAAATATAGAGTCGATCTTGTTCTCTCGTCTACGATAACACCACCCACAACAAAGTATATCCAAACACGCACTTTAGCTTTTCGATTTAGTCGTGATGCTGATGATGGAATGAATTATTCCGAAATGCATACAAGGTACTCCTTTTAACTCGTTCTTTATTTATTTATTGCGTGTGTTAAAAGTAAAAAAATTGTGAAATCAATTAAGGTGTTACGTCTCGTACTTAATATTAATTTGTTACTACTAGGAGACAACGTTCTAATACTCGTAAGTATACATTATAATCTAGGAATTTTGGCAAGTCATCGAAATATTATTGACATTTTGGATGGTTATATAACTAGTTTAAAGGAGTATGGATTTATCCCAGAACCTACCTCAAACTTTTGAGGAAGTCTTGCACAATTTTTTCTTTTAAAATAATATTTTAAATGCAAAGGTGTGGTTTAATGAGCTAGACTTTTTGGTTGCTTTTTGGAACTTGCTACTTTGTCATCATTTTTTCGATTGAGTCTTGGAACTTATGAATTGGCAGCAAATGCGCATCTGATACATTTTTGAACATATTTCTGGATTTTATAATGACATCTTAATAGGATTAATTTTAAATTGATACATTATGTAAACGTACGTTTACTTACAGAAAACTTCGAAGTTAACTCTAGAGTTGATACCAAATCAAGAACTGGGCGGCAAGTTTCTTTTGTTTCTTTCTTTTCACTACTCAAATTATCAACTCAAGAGTTGAAATTTAATAGTTGGCAAACAAAAAGTCCCTGAGATATTTGTTGACAGTTGAAAACTAAAAAGGCTTTCAATAATGCACCACTTCCACCCCATAGCCGGGCGAGAAAAAAATCGTTAAATAATAAAATTTGAAAAATCATGTGTTCTGTTCTTTTAAGAATCCTGAAGCAATAATGAATAAATTTCCCGAAGATAGTTCCCTCGAAACATTTAATTTATACTGGATATGAAAATAACTTTTGAAACAAAAACCTAAATTTGAATGGAAAATCTCAATTTTCTTGCCAATTTCTGCTTTTTCGGGAGTTGACAAAAACAAAAGTTTATAAACTCTAGAGTTGAGAATCGGAAGTAAAAACTGTAAACTTTGAGTGAATAAATACGAAACCGCAAGTTGAAAATAAAAATACTGTTTTACATAGGTACATTCCATTTTAAATTTGGGACCACTGTGCGACTGCAAAACCATGTAATGTACCGCCACTGATCTACAGGAAATTGCATTGGATTATTGTGATATCCTTGAAGATGAATAGCTAAGGCATAATACAACACGATTAACATTGTTCGAAGAGCATAATTATTGTCATCAAAGCCAAATGCATTAAGTCAAATGCACATGATGCTGATGGTGAAATTGAATTGTGTGTGGAAATTGAAAATTGAATTAATCATTGAGGTAGCACCTGCAAGCTTAATGAAAGACCATAAATTTAAGTCATTTATTATAATTGCACCTTTGCAGTTGAGTATTCGTTCAATACTTTGGATTAAGGGTGTAAAATGAATAAAATGCACGGCTGGGTCCCACGAACATGCTCTTGTGTACGATCACACTGGATTTAAAGTCTGAATGTTGTAAGCCGCTGTTCATTTAAATTTAAAAATTAAATTCCGTTTAAAATACTATTATATGTGAATAAAAAGAAATGAACAATATAGCACATATACAACAGTACACGTGCCTATACATAGGCATGGAACATGCAGTTTAAACTTAAAAATTGTTGAAAATCAACATAATTAGAAATTAATTCATTAATAAAAACATCTGAAATTATTTTGAGAGCTAGATACAATCATAATGAACACCATCTGATTTCTTGAACAAATCTTAGTAATCCAGTGGTCGGAATTTAACGATCCGTATATCACTCTTTTCTTATAAGTACATTTATTTTTATATAATATCCTTATTTATCCCAAAATGCAATTGTAAAAGGGCATTTTCTAACCGAAGTAGCCAAACGATAAGCTTGTCCCACCAGCGGTTTTGCTAATGTTGGAATAAAGCTATCAGTTTGTATCCTTTTTTAAAAATCCGTATGCGATAGGTAATCTTACGATCGCCTCCCGTACTATTAATATATCGTAAAATTTTGAAAAAAAAAATTATTTTGAACACAATTTCTTAATTTTTTTTTTCAAAATTTTGGGTTTGACAACAAATTTTTCAAAAACTATTTACTTAAACAATCCGAAAATAAAATAAAACAATGAATCACATGGCTTTAAAAAAAGGTTGAATGTATAGATGTTGGCGTTCTTTTTTAATAATTTTTTTCCCACCTGAACGGGGGGAAATAGGCCCCCACTCGAAACTATTTTTTTTATCTCAACCCAACTTATACACCCTAGCCTTTTGTCACACCTTATTCAAAACACCCTGTACCTATATGCTCAAGTCAAATGATAGATTGGGCGATAAGTATTCCTGTCAACCTTTCTATGGCACTATCTGGCTTCCTAGAATTAGATGAAGCCTTTCACAATACCTCCAATGATGCCGTTAACAGAGGTCTTCTGAGGAAGTTTTACCACAATAACCAGACGAATCAGGAAAATATTTTAGGCGCTAGACCAGCAGAGCCACTGGGGAGGACCAAATGCACATAAAATCAACTACCTTAACCAAAACATTACAGACAGACACGCGTCATTCAAAACGCGTTTTAATAAACACCCGCCTTAGAACGCTCTCGCTATATGACGCGTGTCTATATTGTGCTTAGCCATTAACATCACCAATGTCCAATAAGTGCAGTGTCTGTATGAAGGCTATTCAATTCACCCTAGAATTTTTTAGTTGAAAACTCTTCAATTTTTCAACGGTTCAGCTAGCCAACTGCAACAAACTCAAAACTCTCATAAGACAATAAGGTGATTTCCACAGTAATATGAGATAACTTGTAAAAGTAGTGCATTGACATTGATTTTATTTTTCGTCTTTTCAAGTCTCATTAGAGTGGGCTTTTAAAAACCTCATAGTGTCCTTATTTTCCAGCTCGAGGAGGTCCTTTGGTTTTCATATCCCTTCACCCTCATCAAAGTGCATTGCAACTGAGGAAAGTATTCATTTTTGTTTAATATTTCACATGGAAATTAAATTTTCATTCCATAGGAGGCTCAGAACAAATCGTTTTAAAGGATTTCCCTTGAGCGATGGAAATGCTTTCCCGCTTCCAGTATAGCATTAAACGTGTTCGTATGAAAGTTTTTCATTATTTATGGATATCCAAGTGCATGATGACGCTTCGACTGAGCTGTATGCTGTGATGGGAAGTGTGTAGCTACCGCGTACATCTTTTCTCGCAATGAACCCTACGCTAAGTGCAATTTGAATATGCTTTTAGCAGTGCTTTTCACTGGCTAAGCGGTATACACATTCGTACTGGTACTGGCATAATTGCAGCCCCCATCGCGTTGTGCAATTGAAAAGGGGGAGGTTTTTAGAGTAAATGAAATAAGAAAGTGATGCACTTTTCATGTGAATATGACTAAACATACGCATTTTGATATGGGAGGAATGAGGCTTATGATTTACCAAAATGGTTTATTGGTCGTGACTTTGCAATAATTATTTCTTATTTTAAATGTTTTAATTCTAAAACCAAAAGTAAACTATTTTAACTTTTTTTTATATTTTTGTTAAAAAGAAAAAAAAACAACATAGATATTTTACAATGATTGCATAGTGCATGCATAAACGCATAAATTTAATTTGAATTTGTCTACTTCAACATTCTAAAAATTAGTTTATCAAATTCATAGTCATTTGTAACACTCATGTTTTACTAAACTCCAAATAATTACTAAATATCAAATAATTCAATTAAATCCTTATAACAGTTAAAAAATTACTTCTACTTTTGGTCGCAAATTAGTTACTTATAATACCTTCTTTTTAAGAGTATTGTAATGGAATTTCAACTGTTTAAAATAAGCTGCTACGATAATTATTTATAGTCCAGTTAACGAAGACCCAAAATCATGAAATAAATGCAAAAAAATCATGTAGTACGTGTTATTATTTAAATTGGTAGAAGTGACCCCCGGTAACATATATGAAAAGTCCCCCCAAGGGTCACGAGCTTTCGACAGGATTTGAGGTTAAAGATTTTTTTTGTAGTACTTAGTGTCCTGTACTGTCGGTTGATTTTTACTTGCGATGTACTATAGGGCAAGGTATGGATTCGTGCAAGAAATCGAACTTGAGATACCAATCAAACTTGACATTACGATGATAGAGAACACGAAAAAAGTGGGTCCCACAATTCCGTCTGTCTCTCTGTGTTTATGTATGTCTGTCTGTATATCTGTATGTCTGTCTGTACCTCGGCCTACAGCCTAAACCCCTGAAGTCATTTTCTTCAAACTTGGAGCATAAGATTTTTTGGTGATTCCCAAGAGGGAAAATCGAGATTTTTTTTAGCTCAAAAAATAACGGTACTTGCCATACAATCGTTTTAAAAAAAAGTTATTTATTTCAAAAACGGCTCTAACGATTTTTTTAAATTTTTTCTGTGTGTAGTGGTATGGTCTATATTTCATTGAAAACAAAATTTACCAAAAACCATTATTAACGGTACCTGCCATAGAACCGTTTTTTTTTTTTATTTTTTCTCGTTATTTCTAGTTAACCGCTGAACCGATTTTGATCAAATTTTTTACTTAGGTGGTCCTATCAAGTGTGAATAATACTGCATATAAATATTTTCAAAAAAATATTTTTTGGATTTAAAAAAAAAAAAGTTCAATTTTTTTTTTTTGAAAACGGGTTGATTATTATTATATTCTTAAAAATGGCATACCAAGTTTTTTTCTTAAAAATATTAAGAAATTTTATATATATGTAAAAAATTTGTTTTAAGAAAACCGCTCCAACTTTTTTAAATTTTTTTTTCTGCAAAAATTCACATTTTTTCAAGAACTTAGATAGCGTTCTTTATTCTGAGATTAAAACATTTTAAGTACTTATTTTATCAATTTAAAGAACGTATTTCAAGCTTTTTTTGTCATTTCTTTCCGTTCAATAATTTCCCGTATAAATTGAACAGCTTTTTATACGGTTAATTGAATCCCCCTTAGTAGAATTACCCGCTTAATTCATCTTAAAAAAATTAAGCTAAGAAACTTAAAACATGTAACTTTTTCGGTTAATTTAACGGCCCCAAAGGAACAAATTATTATGCGTATTTTTATTTTTAACTCTCAGCCTGAGCAGAGTACGTATACGTATGCACTAAGACCGCTCTAAACTTAAAATAAACACATTTTTGTTATCTATGTGAACGTAGTTGTCCAAAGTTTGTTACATAAATTTATCAAAACAATTTTTTTATATGAAAGTTGTATCTTTTACTTTACCGATTGGTGCTTTGTTGAACCAGTTTGTCAATTAAATGGGGTTCCGTTATTTGAACCACCCGGATAATTGACTGAAAAATCTGACAAATTGGCCAGTGCAATCAAGCGGGGAATACTGCATTAGCTTACGAAATTAAGAGTGTATTGATCAATTTACCCATAAGTAACAGAAAAAGCAAGCATACGTACATATATGTAAATCCAAAAACCTTTTCTTTTATTTCATTATTAAAACAAGTTTTTTTTCAGTTTAACAGATTTTGAAAAAAAATTGATTTTAAATTAAAACTTTTGGAAAAAAAAGTTTTTTTTGTATTTAAGGTAAGATTAGGTTCGAAGGGGTGATAGCACGGAAAGCCGCATCATCCCACTCGAATCTGAGTGGATCCACTGTGCTCTCCAGGTAAGAATAGGGGTGAGTAAAGGAGTAAGTGGAGCTTATAGGGGTTAGGTATTAGATACCAACCATCTGTATTTTGAACCATCTTGTATTCTGAACGAATTTCAAAGTATTTCTCAGTGGAAAACACGAGAAACCAGTCGACCAGTTCGTAGAAAAACTTTTTTCCGAGGGCTTTCTTTTTAGTTCTTGCTAAGCAGAGGCACGCAGAAATAAAGTGATAGCATGTCATCAATGTCATCATGTCACTCCACTCTCTACATAAGTCAGATGTGGTGATGCCCATTCTGGTCATCTTCATGTGGACTGAACTCTGAGAACCAAGATGAACATTTTAGGTCAGCTTAGTTCAAGAAGGTATAGTCTGTTTTTTCCTATCCGTTCATAGGTTCCCTTAGACTCTTTTGTCGTTTGCGGCTTTTATGAAACGGTATTGAATTATACCGTTTTCTGTTATCAAAAGAAATTTAGAAGTTTTATTGACTTATGTATATATATGTAGGTAAGGGTGGGTTACCTGAAAAGATGCCTGCCTTTTTATGGCTGTAGCTGTACCAGTATATACGCAAGTCTGAATCTTAGTCATGGTTTTAAAATTGGTTGCCTAATCTAAGAAAACTGAATATTATTAAAACTACATTCTATAAAAAATAAAAAATAAATTTGATGGCACAACAGCTCATGAAGAATTAGGGCCTAGTGACTTACAACTCTCAACCATTCCTGTGTGGGTGTCTGCAGGAATGGAGGGGACCTTCAGTTTATTGCCGAATCCGAAAGGCTAACGAGCGGCACTTTTCTGTGACAGGAGATACTCTTGGAGGATTTGTCAATTCCTCGCAAGAGGCAGTAGCCGTTTTTTCTTTTAAATAAATAGGTGGCGAGGCTGGGGATCGAACCTTAGACCTCCGGCATGACAGTCCATCGCACTAACCATCACGCCACGGCTACTACAAAAAACTACATTCTACTTTTTTTAAAAATTATTTTTTGTAGTTAAACCGTCACTTTGCCAATGAAGTAAAAATAATGTATTCATGGACTATTTTTTTTTAAATTACCAGTGACGCCCAGGTGCAACATACAAAGGCCCAGTATTACAGTCAAAGTTGTCCTAGAACAACCATTTATGTAATTGAAGTATTACATGTCAATAAAAAGTGGAGTATCAAAGAAAGATTGACATAGGTTATTAGCAAAAGCCTTACATACTTCCGGAGTACCTACTCCTTAAAATGTTATCAGATTTTTTTTTTTAATCCACGACTTTCCGAAAACTTTTTGAGTCTTGCTTAAACGAACTTTCTATCTTATACAAAAATTGACTATTATACATAAATTATTTGAGAGGTTTTAAGCTCTTCAAAATTGCATTAGTTCAAATATATGGTTTGACTGCCATACCGAAGTGAAGGAACGTTCGATCATGGATGGTCATTATTATTTTTAATGGATAATGTTTTTTTCTAAATCTGTAACCAGTGGCGTAGCTAGTGGCGTAGAATGAAAAACAGTAAAATAAATGAAATTCCAATATTCCATATGTATTATGATTTTTTTTATTTAATTTCAAATAAAAAATTTAAAAAAAGAAGAACAAAAATGAATATACATCGAGCCCTTTCCGCCAAATTATCGTAAGCGACATTTTGTTTTTTGTTTGCTCAGAAACGGAACCAACTAGGCCAAATTTAAGCATTGAACATTATTAACAATACTGTTACTGACAGATTACAAAAGGTCCGATTGCTTTCGATGCGCAGGAAAAAATTAAATAATTAACTTTAAGTGACCATATGAAAATGTCGCTTACGATAATTTGGCGGAAAGGGCGCGACATTATACACATTGTATAAAAAAAACAGAACAAACATTAATATATTATGCACATATTATAATACTAATTATAGAAACTTAAAACGTCTTTTTCCTAGCTTTTAAAGCAGAACATTCTTTAATAGCGTCATCAAAATTTATTTGCTGGGTCACCTCATGTTCAATAGTTAAAATTCCCAGATTGTTGAGCCTGTTTTCCGTCTTTGTTGCCCGCAAGTAGTTTTTAATGATTTTTAACTTACTAAAACTCCTTTCACATGACGCAACTGACAGAGCGGTCTTCTTGCCTACCAAAATGACTATACCTATTGCAGCCGCGATTCACAACATCTTTATGATATCATATCCTTATATAGAGTAAAGCACGCTTTGCATAACCGCAGTACAAAGTTCGGGGCAAAATAGCTGTATCTAAGAACGACCCGAGAATTAAGGCTGTTACACAATGCGACGGAAAACCGATACGTTGTTGCAGTTGTTCTCTCTTAAAAACGAATTTTAAACAACGAAATAATACATCAGTATTTCTCGTCGTCACGTTGCGTCTTTTTTTCAATTTTTCGAACTTTATGACGTGACGTGACGACAAGAAATGCTTGATTATGTTATGTATTATTTCAGTGTTTAAAATTCTTTTTTAAGAGAGAGAAACTGCGAAGAGATCTCGTCACGCTGACGTCTCGTTTTCTCGTAGCATTGTGAAACAGCCTTTAGTTTTCCTGTCGACACACCTGCGTGTGGGACCAACCAAATAAAGCAAAAACGAATATGTCAATCGTTGAGGGCGACACGACGATGGACTTTATTCACAAAAGAAAAAAACAAAGGCTATCCCATAATATTTTTTTTTTGTGCAAATAGAAACTGGTAGGTAGGTAGTTTAGGTACAACGTCGCAATTTTTTTTAATACTCTGCGATCTATAAGGCCCATAGTATATGCACTCCATTTGGGGGTGACACCCGGGCGATCTGCCCCCTCCGCCGCCCCCCTTGCTACGCGACTGTCTGTAACTAAAGTTTTTTTTTTTTTTCAAATGAAGTATGTTTCATTTCGACTTTATGCTTGAGGACATAACCTCTGCATCTTTATTTTCCGGAATTTATTAGAGTAATGAAAATTAACTCATTTCCAATTATTATGGTGGTATGATCCAAGAGCTGAACCAAATTATTTTGCTGACACGCTGACAGTAGATAAAGTACCTGGTGCTAGCAACAATCCGAGAACGACAAAAACGAAAACCGATGAACAAATTAGTCAAAAAAACTAGCTCGCTCCTTTTTTTAATGAGATTGGCTTACTTAAAATGAAATAAATATTTACAATAAATTTTAATAATTTTTTTAAACCAGACTTTGTTAAGTCTATATTTGAATAAAAACATTGATAGCCAAATAGAAATCGATTTTTCTTTTCAATTTGTAGCTCCCACCTATATGCGGCATTGTCTTTCATATACAATTTAAATTTTCGAATTAAATTTCTTGAGCTTCTCTCCTTTTTGTTCAGATTTTATAAAACTCTGTATTTTATTACATAATTTACCAAACAATCTTCTTGTATTAAACTTTTTTTTCAAATTGAATTTTATTCGAAAAAGAGAACAAACAAAAATAAAAGAAAATTATTTTTGTTATTGTTTTAGTGGACTGTATTGAATTAAATTCAAATGGAAGATTTTTTGCGACATTTAGTCCAATGCGTTTTGCCCAGGCACGACAGTTAGGCTCATCGGAATTTATTCACAAATTCCGAACAGTTGTATTACTAAAAGGAGTATTTAAATTGCTGTTATTCTAAAAAAAAAGTCATACATAGCATAAAACCTCTTCCACCACATAATTGACTTCTGTCCAAACTTCATAATAATTCTTACATCTATTCGAACTTGATTTAAGAACAAATTTCCACACAAACTGTCACATTATTTAAAATAAATAAAATAAAACAAATTAACTCTCCATCTATCCAAAGAAGTATATAAAATCCAAAGAAGTAAGTATATAAAATCCTGATGGCCTGACAAAACAAACTTTGTTATTTGATGAGAGAGAATATTTAAGTAGGTTTGTGAGCTTTCAAATTGTTTCCATTTCGAGAACAGGTGTGTTTGTTGTTGGATAACTTTAAAATCATTATTATTATTATTTTGACATCAATAGCCTATAACATCACTTAAAAGTTTCCAAATTCAAGGCTGTACGGTTCAATATCACCAATTTAGCCGTAATCAATATTCCAGTCACTCCATATTTCTTATCCTTCCCCGTGCATGTCTATCAAAAGAGATAAAGTACCTCCAACTTACGCACGCCTATCCGAGTTTAGAAAATTTCCTCTGAAATTCGGGAAAACTTTCTCGAAAAACACTTAGAATACCATGACGGTAAACATGAGATCTGTGGGCTATGGTTGGATGAAGGCAGCTGTGGAGGCTTTTAAAAACTTTCTCCTCCTCCACCGCTCTGACCTAAAGTTCAGACCAAACAAAAACAATAAGAAATTCATCAGTTGTTTTTTTTTTTTTTTGGCTATGTAGAGGTAGACTATGGAATAAATCTCCTTATTAATCAATATGCCCTTGAGCATTTACCTCTCTCTCATATAATAATAAGCAGCTGGCTTGGCAGACACATACAAAAGCCCTGACAGAAGTGGAATTCATTTACAATAAACCAGATAGCAGAATCAGAACAAGACCAGCCATCTCAAACGTAGACACACAAGGTACCTATAAAGTTTCCTTAGATTCGTTCTCCGGAAAGGCCCGCATTTTATGTTAATCCGATGAACTAATTAAGTTGCGTTGTTTTACTTAGGAACAAGTATATGAGGGCCATGACGTTCTTTTTGGAAAATCCATTTTGGTTCATAGTAGGAAAGTTTCCTATTAAAAGTTATGTACTTGCTGCCACCACTACCTCTGGCACCCTTGCAATTCATTCCTTCCATAGCACCTGTTTGCCTAGAATAGAAGACTTGGAGTGGCTTTAAAGAACCACCATGCCTACTCGTAGCTAATTCCGGAAGAGCAATCTGTCACCTTTTAGTGCCTCTCTGGCTTAGAAGTTTTCCTGTTTTCCACTTTTCATCCTTTTTTTGTGTATTTTGAAATTCTCACTTTGAGTGTCGCTTGCATACCTTGATCGGAATCATTTCAAACAGGTAGTATTCTTTACCACAGTTTTAAAAAGTATAAAATAGAATCCTATTTTGTGTAAGAGCTACATAATACCCTATTTCTAAGGAAGAATTTCAGAATTTCAATTTGATCAATATTTGCCCAAAAATTTCGAAATAGTCGGAAATATGACCTATTTAATTTTAAAAAATTCCACATTTGACAAGGTTAAGACAATCGATTTTGTTCTCTAAAGTTAGATAACTGGAACGGCTGTGTATAAAGTTAGATAATAACATTTATAAATACGATTGAATGAGTATAACTTTAAAACTAAAGAAATATTTTGATGAGTGAAAAGTTACAGAAGCAACATTCGCAGATCGAACAAGTATTGCCGTTGATATCAACTAAGCGAAGCACTCCATCAAAAACGGTAAAAAAAAACCATCGAATAGTTTATCTTTTAATAATTTGGCCTTCATCAGTTCTGAATTGCTGTGACAAATTCAATTTTATACTGCAATGTTTTCTATCTTTTTTTTTATTGCTGATTTCCTAAATTTGTAGGAAATAAACGAAGCACCCCTGTTTTTCTGTGTCGTTTATTAAATTTACTAGCGAACTTAGTACCGCCTAACTGTCAATGAGTGTAGTGATATAGGATAATATAAAGAAAAGAAAAAATCGATCAAACTACGAAAACCAAGTAACCAAGTTCAATGAGGGGTCGGAAAGACATGTGCTTTGATGAAGCTATGCGTGGCTTACACTTCGGTTGATTCTCTTCAGCTAAGTGCCTTGTGATATACGACATTTTTCATTTTGTTATTAGGTGCAAGAAAAAATAAAGCGGAAGGTTTGCTGATACGTGAACATGCCACGTAAAATTAACCAAAAGAAAAAGATGCATTTTCTAAATTCACACCAAAAACGCCTTGTTAACAAATCACAAATCATCAATGTGAATACAAGACTAATCGGAAACTGAATTGGTTTAAACTCAAAGGGCATATCGGTTGGGATCATTGAAATCCTCGAAATGAGAACTTCCTCAATCATCACCTTTGATTTTTCCTTTGAATATTGTCACGTATTCAGGGCCGGTCCAAGCCAAACTAACGCCCCGTGCAAGATTTGTATAAAGCGCCCCTTTTTATATTTACACACATACATACATACACTAATACACATGCATAAACCTTTTCCACATGCGTCACGATCTGGCACTGGAATTTCTAACCTGACTAACAAACTGCCGCACGCACATGAGGTAACACAATCATCATGATCGAAGACATGATTGAATCATGTCTTCGATCAAGAGCTACATAGGCCTGGTTATGCATCTTTCGGTCAGCACCCCAAAATTTTAATATTTTCTAAAATGTCAATATAAAACATATTAAAGTGACAGATATCAAAGTGACAGATGTCAAAAAGAACGATGTCAAAGTGTCAGATGTCAAAGTGACAGATTTCAAAGTGACAGATGTCAAAGTGACAGAACGACAAAGTATGTACGAATGTGTTTGGATATCTTTCTAGATTAATATTTTATTAAAAACCTAGTATTAGTTAGCCCTTAATTAGTTGTGACGATTTCAGTTTTGTCATACTGAGTGTGTTTCTTTATTTATTCCGGTATGTCCAGAATATTCGGAATACCAGTTTTGCGTTTCTTTATTCCACGGAACATTCCGGATAAACTATTTTGTTGTTTCTTTATTCATTCCGGAACGTTTGGAATACATTCTTTTTATTCCATGTGAAGTGTGGAATAAAAAGAATAGAAAAAGAATACTGGGCGCGTTCAGTATAATTGACATTCTTAAGCTCAATTATGGCAGATTCACATTGGTGTTAATTATTTAAAAATAGCATAATAACGCGAATAAATGTACCATAATATAAATTTTATGCATTTAATGTAAAATTTACTAAACTTTTGACTTTGAGAATACATAAATATCCAAAATAAAAACAATTATTTCTTCAATTGTTTTGACATTTCACCGAACAACTGGATTGCCATTCTTTTTGTTCTAGTTTTGTTTCTTTATTCATTCCATTCTGGATATTCCATTCCATTTCGTCTATTCCATCCATTCTATTCCTTATCCGGATTAAATAAAGAAACACACTCACTATGTTTTCTATGTTTTTTTTCTATTCAAAAAATTATAAAATTAAAAGATCATGTGCGTGTACGATCTACCTTAAACTTTTTTATTAATTGCCCAGTTTTTATTCCTCAGATTTCAGAGGACTTCATACATACATAAATATCCAAAATAAAAACAATTATTTCTTCAATTGTTTTGACATTTCACCGAACAACTGGATTGCCATTCTTTTTGTTCTAGTTTTGTTTCTTTATTCATTCCATTCTGGATATTCCATTCCATTTCGTCTATTCCATCCATTCTATTCCTTATCCGGATTAAATAAAGAAACACACTCACTATGTTTTCTATGTTTTTTTTCTATTCAAAAAATTATAAAATTAAAAGATCATGTGCGTGTACGATCTACCTTAAACTTTTTTATTAATTGCCCAGTTTTTATTCCTCAGATTTCAGAGGACTTCATATTCTCATAAATTTAAACACGATTTTTCACAAAAATTTCTTACAGACAAAATTTTGTTGGATTCGTTACAAAATTATTTTCTTACGTTCGCGGTAGATCATTTAGTGATAGAGAGTATGTTCTTGACTTACATGTTATATGCGCGAAATCTTTTTTATTCTCATGGTCTTTAAAATTGACGGAGGAAAATTTGTGAGCCATTTAAAACTGGCCAAATATTTTTTTTAATTTGTCTACAAAATCGATACTATCAATCATATGCAGAATAAGAATAAATTCGCACAATTTTGAACGATTTATTATGACGTTAAAGCATTTTTAGTATAAAGCTATTTATATATAGGTATATACATATGTTTAAAACAGGACTTTACAAATTTTACGAATTAGCATCGAACAATTTTTTTTTTTTAATGCCTATTATATCTTTTAAGTATCATATTAACTCCAAATGTCACTTTTCCAATTAAATATATGAAAATGTTATGAACTGTTTGTTGCCGCCAGCAGCAACAAAAAGATTTATACTGCAATGAGTCCTTTTTTTTTAATTTAGTTAAAAAATAAGTACTGCACCAGGTGTCGGCCAGTAATTTTTTTTAATAAATCATACTATAGACATAGAGCTTAACATATGTAAAATGTTGACATATTGATTTTAAGAAAGTAACTTTTTTTCATTTGCAAGAAAAACTGAATTTTGTTTGAAAATTTTGAAGGACTTTTTTTCTTAAAAAATTTGTTAAAAAGGGTATCCTACACTATCCAAATTAAGTGTTAAAAAATTAGACTTAATGCTTTACGAAAAAGTATTTTTTCACCTCCAAAAAGAAAATTTTGTTGGTCTTTGTTTCAAAACTCCGTTACTCGTGTAGGTACTGAAGCATATGTCTGCCATTAGTATTTTTGAATAACAAAAACTATATAGTATAACATATCAAAGAGGCAGACGTGCTGCTATCACGTTTTAGAGTTCGATTTTTGTACCTTTGGGACCCCCATTCCCAAAAGGTACTATCAGCTCAAATTATGAATGTCCACTTGATGCTTAGGAGGTATAAGGTGCAGAAATACCGCAAGTCTGCCTACCACTGGCTCTTGGACTAATAGGAAAGAGTCAGGATTCTTTTAAGAATTTACAAATTAAACTTTATAGTTTTCAACTTTATATACATTTTAGGTTATCATTCAACCTAATCGCTCCAGGAGTTTGGTGCACCTTATACCGATCACCCTGTATACTTAATTACTCACCAATTTCTTTAAATAGAAAATAGCTTTAAAATTTTGAGCCAAAGTTTCTAACAGCTTTTTTTATATGAGAGCAAGTTATTTTATACAAAAAAAAAAAACAATTTACTTAGGCCTACTAATTGTGCTAGGATCCCGAAAGCTATTGTTGGTTCCTTATGGTTATGATATGACCTTTCTTAAAATTGGAAAAAAATCCCTTCATCAATTTTTTCAATTTCAAATGACAAGGCTATGTGAAGAAAACAAATGATAAATGAAGTTCTTAGAAATCAAATTCAAATTCATAAATACTACGGCTTAAAATATGCAAACCAGTAGTATAACATTCACATGAGAAATGTTAACTGTAATGTGAAATCATATATGTATAGAAAATATAAAAACAAGATGACATAGTCGTTTGCGTTTAATGTCAAAAAAATTATAAAAACCCACTTTTAACTAAGTAACAGTTTAAAAATGGCTATTATTATTATTTGTGCTAGAATACCTATACCGAGAGCGTATCGAGATTGTATTGCTTTCGGCACTATACAACTGTGAACCAGCAACTAAGCCAAGGAAAAATCCAATTTACCCTATCTCTCACGAAAAAAACGCAACAAAAAACGGACAATCACAGTTCAGTGGTGCAGAGGTATTTGGGGCTCAGGTACTGTTTGTCGTGTGGTTACCTGCGTTAGTCGCTATACGAAAGTACATATAATTAAAATTTTATTTAACAACAAAATACAGTTAACCAGTCGTTTTCTTTTTGTTCGTTTTATGTTTCTACAAAATCACCTTTGGATGGACAAGTTTTCAAAAACAAGGACTATAGCAAAACTCTCTCAACAACCCAGCAGCGGATATACAAAGGATAAAGTTTAATGCTATGCTAATGTGGTTATTTGAAAATTTTACAGAGTATTTCTGTGGGGTTTTTTCCCGTTCCCGGAATGACATCCTAGGGTACAGATATTGAAAAAGGTCATATTTATCGCGCATTATAAAAACAAGTAGGTTTGAATGAAGTTAGATAAAAACAAAAAACTTTGGTGCGAGGGTAGGTATAGGTTGGTAGGTATTATTATATTCCGCATCCGCGGGCTGTTTGTCATATTCAAATTCTGTTATTCCGTAAAGTTTTTTATTTTTTTGTGTTTAATTCGGAATTTTGTATAATGTTCTTCAGCGGTAAAAAAGTTTTTTTTTAACAATTTAGTACATATGTAGATAGTTTAAAAAATTATATATGGATGAAAAATAGTCAAAATAGAAGTATTAATGTACCTTTATATTTTGTTTGATAACTACATTTATAAATTCATGGACCATCCGAACGGCTTTCCACATAAGTTTGAAAATGGCCGATTTTATAAAGCCCTTTTAACTATTTAACAGGCTTTTAAATCTTTAAATGACTTTTAAATAAATAAAATAAATTTGGTGGCACAACGGCTCATGAAGAACCAGGGCCTAGTGACTTACAACTCTCAACCATTCCTGTGTGCGTGTCTGCAGGAATAATGGAGGGGACCTACAGTTTATTGCCGAATCCGAACGGCTAAGGTTAGCTGCATTTCTCTGTGAAAGAGGATATACTCTTGGAGGATTTGTCACTTCTTCGCAAGAGGCAGTAGCCCGGAAAAAAACTTAAGGTGGAAGCGGCTGATATTGAACCCTTAACTTAAAATACTTTTTAGATTTTATTGTTTAACACTTTGAATTAAAGCTCAGAGTATAGAAGTTGCAAAAGCAGAGTTTTATTTCCCAGCATAAATATCCAATCCAAAGACACAGCAGGTGTTGATAAAAACATAATCAAGTCAAAATTGTTTTCCTTAAACAATATTTCCTAATATCTACATATATTCTGATTTACGATTAAATAGAGTTTTATTCTTTCAGACTTTATTACTAACTTAAGTCATTTTTAATAATATCTTCTGTCATTTTAAGCATGTCCCTTTCCAATAAAAAGAATGATACATAGGTTCCTTAATTGGATACCTAACCTATTCCAAATAACAGAATTCACAGGAGATACAAAAAAAAAAAGTTTAACCTTCTCGCCATGTGTACAATATTTGCCTTTAATTTCCGTTTTCAACTGAACGGAAATATGGGGATCCAGGGATGATTCAAGCAAAAGAAAAATATCTACCCATTCAAATAAACTATAGTTAATGGAGTAGAATATTATCCTGAAGAGTACACAGATATAGATTTCATTTCAATACAAATTCTCAGGAAAAAGGAAAAAGAAACTCATGGGAAACAATGTGAAGCATGTGACCAAAGTTAGGAGTCAAAATCCAAACGATTTTCTCTTCTGTATCCTAATTCATCTTTTTTTAATCTTTTTTTTCTGTTTGTTTTAGGTATTTTATAGGTATTTTAAGGGAAGGTTATGGATTCGTAAAAAAACTAAAAGTTTAAAAAGATATTAGTGAGCTAAAAGATATCAGTCAGAAAAAGTGCCACTTTTTCAGTTCTAAGTTATAATTCAGGTGCTATGAAAAATGTACTATATCCTTCGGCCTAGTTTTTCGGTGTTGAGTTAAACCAGAGTTAGTTAATTCTTGACATACTTTTATCTACAGTAAGCTCAAGAAGCAGTTTTTCATACGGATCGACCGAAAAAACTTGGAGGATAAAATATCAAAAGCTTCATCTACTTTATATTCAGTAATTCCAAAGGCATCTCACCAAATTTGAAAAATGTACTATATCCTTCGGCCTAGTTTTTCGGTGTTGAGTTAAACCAGAGTTAGTTAATTCTTGACATACTTTTATCTACAGTAAGCTCAAGAAGCAGTTTTTCATACGGATCGACCGAAAAAACTTGGAGGATAAAATATCAAAAGCTTCATCTACTTTATATTCAGTAATTCCAAAGGCATCTCACCAAATTTGGCAGATCAACTTGGATTTAGTATTCATCTCGGTCTAAAAAACTAGGCCTTACGTCCATATTACTCACTCATTTAATTCAGATTTAAACTTAAATCCAGATGAATTTACATTGAATTTGTATGATTTACATACAGATTTAAGTTTTAATCTGGATGTATTGAGTGAATAAATGGCCGTTAGTGTTATTTTTCGATTTCGATAAATTTTTAATATGCACAAATATCTCTTCAACTGGTCCAGAGTTAACTTATTAAGACTATATACACGGTGTTCAATAAAATCAAAGGCCCAAACTGAAACTGCATGGTAAAAAGACCAGACCAAGACACTTAATATTTGTAAATTGTCCGGTCCAGTTGACCATTTCAGGAAAAAATTATATCCAAGAAATTTCGTTCCGCTATAAATTGAGAAAATTTTGTCTTCATTATTTAAAAGAACGGGTGCAAAATATCAAAGATTTCTTTCGTTATCGAGACCATCAGCGAAAATTGGTTTAATCTCACTTTATGTATTTTTACAGAAAGTCGAAAGATTCAAAAATTGCTTCTTAATATAACTCTAAATAAATTAATACCCAGAGTAAGAGTTAGCTAACTCGGATTTACCTCACCACTGAAAAATTCCGTCCGCTTAAACTAGAAAATTATATGAGCTACAATTTTTTTTACCCAACATTTAAGCATTTAATTAGCTACAAATTTAGGAACCAAGTTTTTTTGAATGCATACTACAATTTTTGTCAATACCTCTTTTTTAATTGACATCAAATACGTAGGACCTAGTTTAATGTATGTACATTTTATATTTTTCGTTACTTTTTTTTTATTTCTATCACTTTAAAGATATTTTTCCATTATCCTTCGAAAATTGAGAATGTATGTTTCCATTTGGTCTATCATATGTTATTGTGTCAACTGTTTATTTTAGTTTTTTTTATGTTAGGATTTCTTGAATCTTTGTTGGAAAGAAGGAGCACGAGAAATGAGAAATGATTGCTGAAACTGAACGACACGGAGTGCAAACTGAAGCAATTTTAGATTTCTTGCACTCTAGGGAAAAATTCGATCCGGCGAATGATTCTTTACTTCTTGTGAAATAGTTTTGGCAATCAATCTAAAATACTTAGTAAATCTTTAAATTATTTTGTTGTGTTTTCCCTGAGTTTTATTTGTTTTTTCTTTTTCTCCATAAGACTGAATAAAATCTGATTAGATATACTTATACCTACTTGCAGTCAATTCCGGTTAACTGTGAATTTTTTGAAATTTTTAACAAATAAGTAATTTTCCCATCTTGTATTTATTTGTATTCTTTTTTTTTTTTAAAATTGAAACAATGCAACAATGAAACCAAACAGGTTATGAAATACGCAACACTTTTAAAAATGTTAGCAGTACCCATATAACGGGTATCCGTTACTTTATTTCTAAGTGGAACAAGTTGGATTCATGAAGTGGCATTTTACTCTATTTAATAAAAAAAAATGCTTCTAATTATCCTCTCTTAAATACGAACTATGTTTTGAATTATACATATATTTATCAATTGTTATTATTTAATGTTATTTCTACAAGTAATTTTGTATTTATTAAGAAGGCCAGAGGTGTTTTATAATCCGTTTTTATGGTGAAATGGAACAGAACTATTTGGGAAAACTATCAGGAACTATAGAACTATGGTGCATGCGACCAGAACACCAAAAAAAATTGATATGCTGACACTTGATAGGCTAACTTCACGCACACCAAATCTTTCATACAATCTTCCTCCTTAAATATTCAACGAATTCTTGGCTTATGAAATGAGTATGGAGAAAAAGAAAGAACGCGAATGAACAACAGCAAACTTGTGCGTGGCCTTGGTATCGCAGCGCTTAGTGAATATTGCCTGGAGACTCTTGGTCTATAGTATAAAACTTGCTGGTAGCTCACTCAAGTTGTTGTATCATTCAAACCTTCAATATTAATATGATGGTGCGAAAGCTTTACAGCCTACACTTGTACGTGTTATCACACAAAAACCCTTTAAATATTAAATTAGTTTTTCCCATTTCAAAAAGTATACAAAACTTTACAGATATAAACGCAAACTAGGATAAATTTACAAATTACAAACAGGGAACTGAATTAAATCAAAACCGAAATTTCTCTTCAACTCATATCACCAATTTCACTTACATATATTAACCAACAGAGCTATTCCAGCAAAAGCAAATTTCCTTTGATGAAGTTTTAATCAAAACATTTTCTATACCATTAAAAGCTTTCCCGTATATCTAAACATGTAAATAAACTAACGAAATAGAAAATTATACATTTTGTAAAATTTATAGTACACTAAATGAAATATGTAGTAGGTCTTCTCTGTTGGCATATTCGTCCAATATATCGTATACAAGCTATTTCGAATTTCAAGGCATGTGAAATAGTATGCATTGTGCATCCACTGGGTGATGCCTTTAATTTTGTACTTTTTTGAAGTTATGCAATGCGGCTTATATCACTGTTAACATCATAATAATTTTCTTGTTCCTTTCTATGTTTACTAGATTGATTCCAAATGCAATTTTCAATGCCACTAGCTTTTTAGTTAGAGTTAAGTTGATTAAATAGACTGGTAAAATTTTATCCGGCATGCATCGCGCGTCGCTTATCACTAATTTCTTTTTTCCATACAAAATGGAAATTTTATTTTGTTTTCTTCTTTATTTTATAACTTTATATCAGACTAAATCAGACGATTTTTTTTTAACTAATCTTGGTTTTGCAGAAAAAAAATTTAAAATCGTAGGAGCGGTTTTTTTTAAATTAATTTTTATATATAAAATTTTGTAAACATTTTTAAGAACAAAAAAATTGGTACACAATTTTTTTAGAAATTATCTAACCGTTTTTGAAATATCGAATTTTCAAAAAAAAAATTTTGAAGTTTTTTTTAAAAATCCAAAATTTGTTTTTTTGAAAATTTTGATATGCAGTATTATTTCAACTTTTAAGAAGCTTTTGTGTAAAAAATTTAATTTAAATCGGTAACACACATAATGAGATAGTCCAAAATAAAGAAAATGCTTCTATTACACTCAGAGAACATATTGGTATTCCAACCAGATTTTCGTGTATAATCCAACCATATATATAGGCGTTTTCACGACTTCTACTTTTTATAGTTGGAAAACCTATACAATTATATTGGATATCTGACAAATGTTTATTGGTATTGTAAAGTTGTATAGGTATATTTTTCAATTCAATTCAATTCAACCAAACTCAATTACTATAGACTATTGAAGAAATACCTGGTCGTTTTTCCATATTTCCTATATAATATGAAGATTCCAACGTAACTGAATGGGAAAAGCACAATACAGAATGGGATTTTATCTATAATTATTGGTCGAAAACATGGCTGTTTTTCATATTTCGATTTTGTATGTAGATTCCAACTACTTTTGATGGGAAAACACCAGTTATGATAGTTTCATTAAATATCCGGAAAGGATTTTTAACTATAATTATTGGTGGAAAACCTGGCTGATTTTCATATTTGAATTTCGTATGGAGATTCCAACTACTTTAATTGGTAAAACACCAATTAAAACAGTTCAATTAAACATCCGGAATGGATTTTTAACTATAATTATTGGTGGAAAACCTGGCTGATTTTCATATTTCAATTTTGTATGGAAATTCCAACTACTTTTATTGGTAAAAAACCAATAGTGATAGTTTCATTACATTTCGAGAAAGGGTTTTTAACTATAATTATTGCTAGAATACTGATTTATTTAAAATTATTTCTCAAATTCCCTAAATTTTTTGAGATTGTTCCTAAATTTATTGGAAAAATCCCAATTTCTATAGGTTTATCGCATATATAGAATGGGGTTTTAACCATAATTATTGTTGAAATACCAAACTAATTTTTCAAAATCCCTATAATTTGTGAGAATCGACCTAAATTTATTGGGAAAATCCCGATTTCTATAGGTTCATCGCATATTCAGAATGAGTTTTTAGCTATAATTATTGTTGAAATACCTAACTGATTTTTCAAAATCCCCATAATTTTTGGGATTTCAGCTAAATTTATTGGGAGAACACCAATCTCTATAGGTTCATCACGTATTCAGAATGTGTTTTTGGCTTTAATTATGGTTGCAATACCTAACTGATTTCTCAAAATCCCCATAATTTTGGAGATTCGACCTAAATTTATTGGGAAAATCCAAATTTCTATAGGCTCATCGCATATTCATAACGGGTTTTTAGCTGTAATTATTGTTGGAATACCTAACTGATTTTTTAAAATCCCCATAATTTTTAAGATTCCACCTAAATTTATTGGGAAAATCTCAGCTTGTATAGGTTTATCGCATATCCAGAATGGGATTTTAGCTATAATTATTGTTGCAATACGTAACTAATTTCTCAAAATCTCTATAATTTTGGAGATTCGACTTAAATTTATTGAGAAAATCCCAATTTCGATAGGTTTATCGCATATTCAGAACGGGTTTTTAGCTATAATTATTGTTGGAATACCTAACTGATTTTTCAAAATCACCATAATTTTTGAGATTCGACCTAAATTTATTGGGAAAATCCCAATTTCTATAGGCTCATCGCATATTCATAACGGGTTTTTAGCTATAATTATTGTTGCAATACCTAACTGATTTTTCAAAATCTCCATAATTTTTGAGATTCCACCTAAATTTATTGGGAAAATCTCGGTTTATATAGGTTTATCGAATACCCAGAATGGGTTTATAGCTATAATTATTGTTGGAAGACTTAAATGATTTCTCAAAATTCCCATAATTTTTGAGATTCCACCTAAATTTATTGGGAAAACCTCGGTTTATATAGGTTTATCGAATACCCAGAATGGGTTTATAGCTATAATTATTGTTGGAAGACTTAAATGATTTTTCAAAATTCCCATAATTTTTGGGATTTCAGCTAAATTTATTGGGAGAACACCAATCTCTATAGGTTCATCACGTATTCAGAATGGGTTTTTAGCTTTAATTATTGTTGCAATACCTAACTGATTTCTCAAAATCCCCATAATTTTTGAGATTCGACCTAAATTTATTGGAAAAAACCCAATTTCTATAGGCTCATCGCATATTCATAAGGGGTTTTTAGCTATAATTATTGTTGCAATACCTAACTAATTTCTCAAAATTCCTATAATTTTCGAGATTACACCTAAATTTATGGGGAAAATCCCAATTTCTATAGGTTCATCGCCTATTCAGAACGGGTTTTTAGCTATAATTATTGTTGGAATACCGAACTGGATTTTCAAAATCACCATAATTCTTGAGACTCGACCTAAATTTATTGGGATAATCCCAATTTCTATAGGCTCATCGCATATTCATAACGGGTTTTTAGCTATAATTATTGTTGCAATACCTAACTGATTTCTCAAATTTCCCATAATTTTAGAGATTCCACCTAAATTTATTGGGAAAATCTCGGTTTGTATAGGTTTATCGAATACCCAGAATGGGTTTATAGCTATAATTATTGTTGGAAGACTTAAATGATTTTTCAAAATCCCCATAATTTTTGGGATTTCAGCTAAATTTATTGGGAGAACACCAATCTCTATAGGTTCATCACGTATTCAGAATGGGTTTTAGCTTTAATTATTGTTGCAATACCTAACTGATTTCTCAAAATCCCCATAATTTTTGAGATTCGACCTAAATTTATTGGAAAAAACCCAATTTCTATAGGCTCATCGCATATTCATAATGGGTTTTTAGCTATAATTATTGTTGCAATACCTAACTAATTTCTCAAAATCCCTATAATTTTCGAGATTACATCTAAATTTATGGGGGAAATCCCAATTTCTATAGGTTCATCGCATATTCAGAACGGGTTTTTAGCTATAATTATTGTTGCAATATCTAACTGATTTTTCAAAATCCCCATAATTTTTGAGATTCCACCTAAATTTATTGGAAAAAACCCAATTTCTATAGGCTCATCGCATATTCATAAGGGGTTTTTAGCTATAATTATTGTTGCAATACCTAACTAATTTCTCAAAATCCCTATAATTTTCGAGATTCCACCTAAATTTATGGGGAAAATCCCAATTTCTATAGGTTCATCGCATATCCAGAATGGGTTTGTGGCTATAATTATTGTTCTAATACCTTACTGATTACTCAAAATCGCTATATTTTTTGAGATTCCACCTTTTTTTACTGGGATAATCCCAACTACTATAGCTTTATTTAATATCCACAATGATATTTTAACTAAAATTATTGCTAGTGCAGCATTAATTTTAGTTAGATACCCGTTTTGGATACTAATTTAAGCTTTAAAAATTGGAATTATCGCAGTAAATTTAGGTGGAACCTCAAAACTTATAGGGAATTGGAGAAATTAGTTCGGTATTCCAACAATATTTTTAATTAAAATTCCATTCGCGATATTAAATGCAGCTATAATAATTGAAAATATCCCAATAATAATTTAAATTATTATAGATGCATTTTATATACCGAATGAAATTTTAACTAAAAATATTGTTGAAATACCCGCCTTATTTCTCTCAAATTCCTTAAATTTCCTATACTAAATAACAAAATGAAAATTTTTCGATTAGTTGCAAATAGATATTTTATACTTACAGTGGTTATCATTATACTTACTTCAATTTGTTGTAGTGATACCAAAAGCTCCTTATCGGTAATGAATATCTTCTGGAATCCAAATACTTCAAAAATAATCTCCAAGCTGAAATGTTTGTTGAAAGTCGAGAAAGTCCTTCACACTTCACACGCAATTAAAATCGGGAAGTGGATACAAAATTATATTCAAAAATGTAAAACCTCGGAGATGAAAGATACCGCAATCCAAAAAAAAAAAAACGGTACGATCTCTATTTGACATTGTGATTAGTTTAAAAGTAAACTTAATCAAAATTTATTTTGCTAATTTTACTGTTTTGTTATGTTTACTTCTATAGAAATGAATTCTGCTTAAGAGCTCAGTGAAAAAATCTTCCCTTCGTAATTCTTTAAATGATAAGAAATTTTAATTCAGTGATTTCCATTTTATTTTAAAAATAGTTTTGATTTCTAGAATTTAAAATATAACTTATAATTATCAACAATTCTTATAAAATTAAATTTAATACAATAAAGTTTATTGTTTACAAATTAATGAAACACATTTATAATAATTTTTAGTTTATAATATTTACAATTATATTTAACGAGTTAATTAATGAACTCATTCCTTAATTTATAGTCTAGCAAATTATGAGCTCTAACATGAATTATATTTTGAATGCAAAAATGAATACCTACTTACACCATTAACTGTAATTTCAATAATTGTAGGTTAAAGTTATCAGAAAGCTGAAACTGATAGATTCTCATGACTTTAATAAACAATATAATCTTTTTATTTGTTTAAGCAAAGCAAAGTTGGAATTGATCATATAGTATAGAAGAAAAATTGGAAAAATGATTTTTTTCAAAATAAAAGGTACAATACAGAAGACGAAACATGTTCTGCGAAGTCCATTGCGTTAGCATTACTAACTGTTATACACTAAATAAACTTTTTTAATGCAAAATCTATATACGTTCATCTATTTAAAAACATATTTGTCTTTAGAGAATATATATCATTTCCAATAATTGATCTAATTTGCGAAGAAAATGTTAAGCAAAATGTAACATCCATTTATCTTAAAGGAAGTTAAAATTTTAAACTCAACAACTAATTGTAAAAATGTGAATTTTTCAGAAAAACTACCTATTTCTAAAAACAATGATACTTCATTATAATAAAAGTTGGTAAAGAATTACCAACATCTTATAACAATGAAAATGAGCAGAAAAAAGTGGCAGTGAATTGAAAAAAAAGGCTAAAAGAAGGTTAGATCGCGAAATGAACACCATCAGTTAAGAAGGAAATAGTATTTGCAAGTGCATCGAAATGACAAGAAAAAGATAATCTTGACCTGGAATAAACCACACTTGTTTATAAGTGTAAAAAAAGTGAATGATTTATAAAGCTAGATAAAAAGGAATGTTAAAAGATGATTGGAACAAACCTAGCTAGTGGCAGTGAATTGGAATATATGGATAAAAGTAGCTTTGACCCCGAAATGAACACCATCAGTTAAGCAATTAGTAGTAAGTGGAAGTGAAATAATAGGAAAATAGCAGCTTTGACCGCGAAATAAACAGCGTAAGTTAAGAAGGAAATAGTAAGTGGAAATTCATCGAAATGACAGTAAAAAGGAAATCTTGACCAGATGTGGTTTTTTTATAATGGCACTAATTGGCACGTTTTTTAAGAAAAAATGGCATGTTAATTTTTTTCGGGCGGCAACGCTGATCTTGACCTTGAGATAAGGCTGGACTAGACCACACTTATTATAAGTGTTGAAGAAATTTATGTTTTATTTAGGTACCTAAAAAATATTAAAACATGAGTGAAAAATAGCTAGTAGCAGTGATTTGTAATAAAAGGAAAAAGTATCTTTGACCACGAAATGAACACCATCAACTAAGCAATAAATAGTCAGTGGAAGTGGAATAAAAGGAAAACAGAAGGTTTGACTGCGAAATAAACAGCATAAGTTAAGAAGGAAGTAGTAAGTGGAAATTCATCGAAATGACAGTAAAAAGGAAATCTTGACCAGATGTGGCTTTTTTATAATGGCACTAATTGGCACGTTTTTTAAGAAAAAATGGCACGTTAATTTTTTTTGGGCGGCAACGCTGACCTTGACCTTGAGATAAGGCTGGACTAAGCCACACTTATTCAAAGTGTTGAAGAAATTTATGTTTTATTTAGGTACCTAAAAAATATTAAAACATGAGTGAAAAATAGCTAGTAGCAGTGAGTTGTAATAAAAGGAAAAAGTTGCTTTGACTTGCATAAGATCGCTTACGAGCGTGTTTACAGTGGTATAATTTTTTTACCAGTCAATCGTGCTTTAGCGTTCAACGCTGTATAGCTATTGGTAAAGAATGACCAACTTTTAAAAACAAGTGAACATTATTACAATCACATTAGTGGAAAATAGCTACTTTCAGTGAATTGAAATACAAGAATAAAAGTAGCTTTGACCCCGAAATGAATACCATCAGTTAAGCAATAAATATAGTAAGTGGATGTGAAATAAAAGGAAAAAAGCAGCTTTGACCGCAAAATAAACAGCGTCAGTTAAGAAGAAAATAGTAAGTGGAAGTGCAAAACAAACAGCGTCAGTTAAGAAGAAAATAGTAAGTGGAAGTGCATCGAATTGAAAGAAAATCTTTAATTTTCTTACTTCCATACTAAAAAAAAAAAAAAACAATCTTTAAACAGTTACATAAAACTCTCCGTTTGAAAAGATCAAAGAATGTATACTTGTTAAATTTAATTTGAACTCAATGACTTTAAAAAGATTAGTTTTTTCTACAACATATGCATAACTATGTCTATCAAAATAAATAGTTTTCAGTAGTTTGCAAATACAAAAAATTTTCTCATTATACACTACACTTATCAATTCAATTAGCCCAAAGCATGGAATGTTATCAATATTTTCAAATTCCAATACCATTCCCATTTTGATTTTTATATCATAAGTTGTTGCCCACTTGCAAAACTTGATATTTAAATCCAGATTTTTCAATTGAGCGATGTAAAAAGATACATCTTTGGAAGTGCTTCCAGATTTAATTTCTTTTCCAGAAAGAATCTTATTCTCAAAATCATTATCAAATTTATTTTGGAAAAATGATAATTGAATCCGTTCAGCTATTGTATGACAAATGTTTATTCGAGATCTAGTTGAATTAGCGATTTGTTTTAATTCTTTATGTTTTGCTTCATGTCGCATAACCCAAAACTGTTTCAATGGCCCGAATTTTCGCATTAATAATGGATAATGTGTAATAAAGTGATGCTTTGGTTTAAGCGGCATTTTAAAATGTGTTAAGTATAAGCTATGGTGTTGTTCTATCAACTGTTCCAAATAAATAATAATAGTTTCGTCAATACTCTCCAAAAAGAGAAGTTCCGTTATTTCTTTCAAAATTAAAAAAATCTCCCAGAGAATATCAGTTTCAGGCACCAGATCTGAAATAATAGGAGGAAGGTATTTTACAAGCCATATTAGCTCTGAAGCTGAATATCTCAGCTTATGATTTTTTAAATTATCGATACTGAGTTCTGGAGGTTTATTTAAACCTTCAAATTTCCCATAAAAGAAGCCTATAATTCTGTTATTTAATGTTTCTAAGGAAAAATATTTCTTACTTTTAACGAATGAATAAAGTATAAAAGATACTTCAAAACCACAAATTCCTTCGTAAAGATCGTGAAGCAAATCAACACTAAAATTTCGGCATACATGAAAAGAGCTTAGTTCATTAAAAATACACGGTGATAAAATGCCAGTCTTTTTTACGTCATCATTTCTCAAATCAATTTCGTAATTATATGGATTTCTAATTAAAAAAGAATCTTCTTTGGTGGCAGTTTGTGAATCGTTTTTATGCATTTTACATATTCTGCAGAAAAAATTACAAGAAAAACTTTCAGTGAAACCGAGCATAGAATTAAGTCCCAAATTATCACCTATACAAGAAACAAGAACAAAGTAGATCTGTTTATCATGTATGTTCAAAAAATTGCATTCGAGATCTTTTAACTCATCAATGAGGGGCCTAAAGACGCTATTGCCATATGTTTTTTTGTCTAGAGTATGGAACAATAATGTCACAAAAATGTTTTCTAATTTGGATCGATAAAGTGGTGAAAGAAATGGAAATGATACATAAACGCCACCTATTTTTTGGTAGCCGGTCCTTGACCCCAGTGGATTATTAACCTCGAAGTCATCAAAATATACAAGTAATGGTAATACAATACTCTGAGAAGAGTATTTAGAGCATATGTCTTCCCAAAATGGGGTTTGCATGATATTACTGATACATTTTTTTTCAAGTTTAAGTGTTTTTATATATTCCGTTACATGGCCGAAAACCGAACTATTTTCTAAAAACACAATAAGATTACGTTTCAAGGAAATATATTTTTCCTTTACTGTGATATTTTGAAGCACTGTACGATTTTCAAGATTTATATAATCCAACCTATTACCAATTGAGGTAGATGACGATGCAAAGTATAATGCGTTTTCTTTTAACATGTTTATTCTTTTGTATTGTGTTGAGATATTTTTGAAAGGGTCTTGCATAATCTGCAGGTATTCTTTATCAATATTTTTTAATATAGTTTTAAAAAAATCACTTTTAAAATAGGAGTCAAAACATGTTAAAATGTACTGCACGTCTTTTTTACAAATACTATTTTTTTTATAAAGCTGTGAAATCAGTTGTAAATTCGCATCATCATGCAGCAAATTAATGTTTATTTTCACCGGCTTTTGTTGTAAGCTTTCAGTTGGATATGGATCTTGCACCTTATCAACTTGTTTATTATAACCTATTTCATTATTTTTAAAACCTAAACGTTTATTGTTTCGAGTTACAGGATTTGTAAAATGCTTACTAATGTGTTTCTTGAAACTATCAAAAAAAATAAATGTTCGTTTTTCTTGACACATTTGACATTTATAAACTTTTTCATATCTGTGTTTATGTTTCAAATGTTGAACATAAGTCTTAAGGTTTTTCTGAAACAAATTACATTTAAAGCAATCCATTTAAAAAAAAGAGAATGTGTCTTAACAAAGTAATAAAACAAACTGTATTTTATAAAAGATAAATACAAATCTTTGCTTATGGTTAAAACTTACATAAGATCGCTTATGAGCGAGTTTACGGTAGTATAATGTTTGTCCCACTGGGTGGTGATTTTGTAGATGTATTTTTGAATCAGCATCCAAATATGATGTGAGGATTCCGGAAATTTAGCGTTCAACGCTGTGTAGCTTTTAAAGCATGCATCTATTGCTTCGATGGGCCCTTCACAATGGTATAGGGTGTCATCTATAGCCAGATACGCCTCCGTTATTTCAGCTTTATTTTCTCCAACAAAAATGACAGTGGGCTGCAGTGTTTGTTTATTCAATAAAAAACACTTTCGTGTATCTTCCAGCTTTTCTTTTATTTGGGTTGAATTCTGAAAGTATAATTTTTTGAACTGTTTATACTTTCAAATAAAAAGCAGTTTTAAAATAACTGGTTTAAAAATTATAGTCCATACTTAACTACTAGAGCAAGAACTTAAGGACACACCTATTTTTAACTTTATAAATTTTAGATAGCTAAGGTAACGAAGATGAAGCAAGAAAGAAATTTTGAATATAATCAAATTATTAAAAAGTTTAAGTCAAAAATGCATTTCGGCCAGGTACGACAGTATGCTCATCAGTCATACCCTTCTTATACTATGTTACCAAGCTTATATCAGTTAAGATTAAAGAAGACTTATTTTGACAAAACCTTCTAAAATGCAAATTCAGTTTAATTTTATCTTCTGAAGTTGAAGATAGAAAATTTCATGTGTACATATAATCAAAAAAAGACCTTTTTAATGAATGCATTCAGTGTGATAAGATAAATATGTAAGTCAGTTCGAGTTGGAAAACATTTGGTCCTATAAGGATTAAACAAAATTGAATTCAAGTCTTAGTGATTTAAAACAGAAATTTGTAAGGTCAAACCCGCTTTACTGAAAAACCCGGATATCTGAAAAAAATATTACTTTTAAATTTTTAATTTTTTTAAGTAAAAAACTAGGTTATTGAAAAAAATGGAAATAACTATGAAAATCAAACCAAACAAAAAGCAAGAACTATGATAAGATTCGGTACGTGTATAGTAATTCAGATAAGCCAAAACCTTTTCTCGGTTTCATTAAGCCTCTCAGGACTTGCGTTTAAAGACTTAGAACATTTTTTTAATATTTTTTCTTCGGGAAAAAGACTTAAAAAATTTTCAACATTTTTCTTCGGAAAAAAGACTTAAAAAATTTTCAATATTTTTTCTTCGGGAAAAAGACTTAGAAATTTTTTTAATATGTTTTCTTCGGGAAAAGGACTTAGAAAAATTTTCAACATTTTTCTTCGGAAAAAAGACTTAGAAAAATTTTCAATATTTTTTCTTCGGGAAAAAGACTTAGAAATTTTTTTTAATATGTTTTCTTCGGGAAAAGGACTTAGAAAAATTTTCAACATTTTTCTTCGGAAAAAAGACTTAGAAAAATTTTCAATATTTTTTCTTCGGGAAAAAGACTTAGAAATTTTTTAATATGTTTTCTTCGGGAAAAGGACTTAGAAAAATTTTCAACATTTTCTTCGAAACAAGACTTAGAAAAATTTCAATATTTTTTCTTCGGGAAAAAGACTTAGAAAAATTTTCAACATTTTTCTTCGGAAAAAAGACTTAGAAAAATTTTCAATATTTTTTCTTGGGGAAAAAGACTTAGAAATTTTTTTTAATATATTTTCTTCGGGAAAAGGACTTAGAAAAATTTTCAACATTTTTCTTCGGAAAAAAGACTTAGAAAAATTTTCAATATTTTTTCTTCGGGAAAAAGACTTAGAAATTTTTTAATATGTTTTCTTCGGGAAAAGGACTTAGAAAAATTTTCAACATTTTCTTCGAAAACAAGACTTAGAAAAATTTCAATATTTTTTCTTCGGGAAAAAGACTTAGAAAAATTTTCAACATTTTTCTTCGGAAAAAAGACTTAGAAATTTTCAATATTTTTTCTTCGGGAAAAAGACTTAGAAATTTTTTTAATATGTTTTCTTCGGGAAAAGGACTTAGAAAAATTTTCAACATTTTTCTTCGGAAAAAAGACTTAGAAAAATTTTCAATATTTTTTCTTCGGGAAAAAGACTTAGAAAAATTTTCAACATTTTTCACATTTTTCTTCGGGAAAAAGACATAAAATTTTTTAATATGTTTTCTTCGGGAAAAAGACTTGGAAAAATTTTCAATATTTTTTCTTCCGGAAGAAGACTTACAAAACTTTCAATAGTTTTTCTTTGGGAAAAAGACTTAGAAAAATTTTCAATATCTTTTCTTCCGGAAAAAGACTTAAAAAATTTTCACTTTTTTTTCGGGAAAAAGACTTAAAAAATTTTAAAAATTTTTCTTTGGGAAAAATACAGTAAAATTTTCAACATTTTCCTTCGGGAAAAAGACACAAATTTTCAATATATTTTCTTTCTTTCTTCAGGAAAAAGACAAACATTTTTCCGGTTATTCGAGGATCGCTTAGATGAAAGTTTTTTTGAAATTATCCGAGAGGTTTTCACAAACCTCTAAACCGAGATTTAAGTAGATTTACCTTAATCTACTTCAAATCTCGGTTTAGAGATTTGTGGAAACATAGTAAATTAAAATCCGCTTAATTGAAACAACGACAAATCTGAATTACTATTTTACTTGAATAGGTTTTTCACTCAAGCGAAAACCAAGCGATAACTAAAAAATAGTTTCACTTAAGCGGATCTCGGAAAAATGAAAAAAAAAAATGGTAAAGCGGATCTCAGTTGTGAAAAAAAAATCAAAATCCATTCATCCTGAATTGCTGGAAATTGTGCGGGGAAAAATCGTTGAACCTCGAGGTGAATTGAAACCAAAAAAAATGATTTTGTAAAATTTGAAAGGAATATTTTTTTTCACATATCCGGGTCTTTCTCGTAAGCGTTTCAGGAAAGCCGAGTTATTTGTAGGAAATTTGTTGAAAAGTGCGGGCCTTAGCTAATTTTTTTAAATTAGATGGTTTTTCAGCTAAGCGGTTTTGACTGTACAAGACGCAAATATTGGTCGATGTTTACCGACTTTTGACTCTTTTAAAAATCACAGCTATACAGAAAAAGCAAAATAAATTGAAATAAAAACGGAAATATAATTATAAAAATAAAGAGAAGTGGGAATAAAAATATAAATAAAAGACAAAAATGTAATGCAAATAATCGTACCGTTGAAAAAATTATGAATGAATTTCCGCTCTCAAGATTGGTGTTGCGTTTCGTCTGGGTATGTTTTCTTTTCCCTAAAACTGGTGTGGATAAGAGGTGTGGCAAAAGGAAAAATCCAGTTAAGTTACTTTTTTGTGCTAAGAGATCTCTTATTGCCGGCTTATTTTTCTTTTCCGCAATGCTTATAAGTTTTGTGTTTATTTCAGGCCACTTTTGTAGCAAATTATCGGAGCTGTCTCTGTAGTTATGTTCAAAATCTATTTTATAGAGCTTGTAGCCTTCAGGACTCTTCAAACAAGGAAATTTATCTACATACAAACTTATTGTAAGATTTGATTCCGGTTTGAGAAGTTGCGCTCTTGCTTCTACAGTATCTTTCCAAAACTCTACAATCTTATCATATGGTTCTAAATAGTTTGAAAGGAATTGTAATTTTTCATTTATTTCTTCGGTTTCAAAAGTTTTAACATTAGTTGAAGAATTTGTAACTTTGACTGGTGTTTTAGATCGTCGAAATGTTTTTTTAAAAGTTTGCAATCTCTCCCAAAGTTTCCCAGATGCTTTTCGTTTTGTTTCTTTAATATAAGGGTTAAAATAAGTCGATGATGATTCAGTTGGAAAAACGTCAATTATTTGTTGTGTTAGTTCTTTGAATCTTTCAGTGGATATTCTAAAGTCATTTTCATTTAAGAAATTTCCGGACTCAAACTCTTTGGAAATGATAACTGATACTAAACGGTTTCTATGAAACTCGTCTAGTCTTCCATGCGATTTGAAAAAAGTTATGGGTACTTTGCCTTCACCATGAGATAAGTATTCCTTTACTGTTCCTTTAGAAGTACGAATCCCTTCTTGATAAAGATAATTTGCATTTGATTGATCTTCAAGTACCTTTTACAGAAAATGATGAAACAAAATGATATTTTATTTTTTCGTTAAAGTGATTTGTTAAAATTAATTTCAAAAAGAAAAGTTATTTTAACGTCAAAGCTCTATAAGCCCACACTTAATCTACATATATTTTCAGCAAATTTCAAACCTTGTCTGGTTTTAACTTTAAAGTTTTACTCTGTTATAAAATCCAAGCATTTGCGTCCCATATAGCCGCTTATAGGGGATGAAAAAAAAAAATTGAAAAAGATTATAGAATTTTTTTCTTTGTTTTGTTTGGAGCTAATTAAGACCCATTCAATACGAATCTTTTTTTAACGATCAAACCAAAAATGTCTATTCGAACAAAATTAGGTTTAACTCGTCTGAAATTCAATGGAAATTTTTATTCCGAACTTTCACTTTGTTTCGGTAGCCAAAGATAACAATTAAGTTCGACCTTTCACTAATCTCGAGAGAGGCAATATTAATTGTTTTTGGTTATGAATCAGTTGGACAAATTATTCATAAAACCCCAAACTATGAAATCAATACTTTTTTGAACACATTAATCTGATGAGTTAACAAATTTGTGATCTTAATTATGATGAAAACTTTATTTATATTCCTAATCGACCGCATATAAAATCAAAATCAATTGATTAAGTCCACAAGTGAAATAAAAAAAATATTGCATGGCCAGTTACTACTTAGTACAAATTTGAAATGCTAACTGCGAACTAAACAATTTTGTATTTTTTATGACTAGCTGACCAATCAAAAATGAATGTCGACTTTGAACAAAAGTGAAAACGTGAAAAATTCTATGCTCTACGTTTCAAATTGAAAGTGCACTTACGAACTGAATAGTTTTATCCAAATCTTCTGTGTTGTCGATCGCTATAGATGTTGAAGTCCAAGGCGAAGAGCACTGGTCTGAAATTGTGCTTTTTGTGGACAAGCTGTCAATCTGATAAATCTGAAAATCGGTTTTAATATTAGGTATTTTCGAAAAAAAATTATAAAAGTTTTTGATCTTATAAAGTACGTATTTTATTCAAATCTATATCAAATGTTTGCATTACACAAATTATTAGAAAAAAAAAATTATTAAATACACAGTTCTTATGTTATACACGTCTTTTTATGGTTTCAAATTAAAAATTTAGGAGTAAGCCTTTTTTAATTTCATTTTATTTTGAACCATACATTTGACCTTGCAGTATATTTTGCATTTCTAATTTGACAGTTAATTAGCTTGGTAAACAAAATCAATTAATATGTATAAACAATAAACATGCATACATAATACAGTACTACACGGATACAAGAAATAAGAAATTTCGTTCTTTTATCCGACTTTTTCTTATATACAAACAAATTAAATTTCTTATATAAGAAACACGGATATAAGAAAGTAAATCTTTTATATAGAAAGAAAAAAATGAAACGCGATAACTCACCAAATACCATATGGCATAACATTGATAGATTATTCGAACGCTTCCCAAACACTTATTTTTATTGCATTGGAAAGTTAGAAGTTCATATGGAAGTTCATTTATGGATACAAACAAGTCAAAAGGCAATTATGTACCAGGAGAAATATAATTTGTAGGTACATATATGCATAAATGTTTTCTCTTGAAATAAATATTAAGGGATAAACTGGTTCTTATAACCGTGTTTTTCTTATATGTGAGTTTCTTATTTAGTATTTTTAATTTTCAAGTAAAATTAATGGAAAAAACGGTGTTGGGATTGCGTTTCTTATAAGCGAGTTTTTCTTACAAAAGTGTTTCTTATGTCCGTAAAATACATCATTATAATAAACATGTATAGTATAATATATGTCTTCAAATATGTATGTAGGTACAACATATATAGTTTATGAGTAAATTATTATTAGCCTTCCTATACCCGCGTCAAAAAATTACACAAACACCCGCGCACGGTCTGTGGGACTGAAACCGCAAGAGCTCGTGTTTATTTTCTATGGGGACAATATTAATTAAACTAATATTAATAAGTTCAGTGCGATGTGTTTAAGAAAAAAAAAATATTTTGTATAAAATATTTGGTGTAATAATCGAGTAACAGCCATTTTTAAGAGGCTCTAAAAAAGTCGCTTTTTTGCATGGTTGCACAAAATCGAAAAAAAACTATATTTTCTTTCAATTTCTTTGAAAAGCAAAAAAAAAAAACTTTTCCAATCTTAAATATAAAAAAATGAAGAAACAAAAAAAGAAATAAAAATTGCCGCTAGATGTCGCTCCATACAAATTTGTACTGGGCCAAAATACTTACACGTATACCCGCGTGGTCGGTCTCACAGATTGATGTTTGGCTAATACCCACACTAGGGCTTCCCGCCTAAAAACTTAAACCACACTAAGATTTAGACAAATAAGGAAGCTACTAAGTAGATATTTGAAAAAAAAAACACGGAAAAGTAAATAGTCGGTCTCACAGACCAACGCGCGGGTATAGGAAGGTTAAAATTTTGAAAAAAAAAAAAAAGAACTCGTTCCCAAAGGTTAGGTGAAAAAAGACGTATATAAAAATTGTATCTCTTATTATTAATATTTTTACTAACAGGTTTCGGTTTCCTTATACGAAAATACACTTGTTCGTATTTGCAATTTTATAACTTAATAATAACAAGTTTGCAAACTTATCGCACTACTATTTCTTATAGAAAATTGAGCGTTCTGCCAAAAAGATACTAGGATGTTTAATCGCCCATCCAACAGTTTTGAGACTACAGCTAGTCAAAATCATGTTATCTAATAACCTCAAATAAATTAATCAACATAAAATATTCATTATTTAAGAATATGTATGGTTTGAACTTCTATTATTTTCATCAAAATGCTTTGCAAGATATAATTGCTGGCGCAAAATTTTAAACAGCCCGAGGTACATGACATTTAGCATCTTTTGACATTCATAGACATCAAGAAGTATCATATGGAATTACAATGGCCAAAAATTCTAGACGATGATAAAGCATTTATAGTATGCTGCCAGGCTTAAAACAAGATAGTATTAAAAATTTTAAACGAGTTAGCACCTTATTATCTCTTTGACATTTTATTAAAGTTTAAATCGCCAAATGCCTATTTTGCCTTTTTAGCATCAAACTAACTCTAAATATCACTTTGACAAATGCAAATGTTAAAATGGTATGAACTGTCACTGTTTTAGATGTGTTCAGCTGGAATTTATTAAGAAAATAGGTAAAGTATGATACTAGTTAAAAATGTTTAAAAGAACATTTTAGTGAAGAGCTTTAAAGTTAGAAAATTGTTAAGTAGTATCATACTAATACCTTAATATCAGGCTGTTTAAAACTTTACTTTTTAGTGCTACTAAAAATAAAATGTGAGCCTTTGGTGATTTCAACTTAAATAAAATATTAAACAGATAGAACTATGGTTAATTCCTTTAAAATTTGAAAAATCCTATTCATAATTCAGTATCATACCGAATTCCATTTAAAATTGTGCGAATATTGTTTTAAAAAATTGGAAAATAATAAAAACTTTGGTGTTCAGGTATAACTAAAATGCTCCTTAACTATTTTCTAAATTTAAAGCCCTTTACTTAAATTTTCTTGGTGCGAAACATATTTTAATTATATATTTAACTAAAGTATCATACTAAATATATACCTGTACAAGCCTAAGATAGTTGCAATTCATTCCACTTTCACAACTGTAATTGTCAAAGTGAAATCTGGAGTAAGTATGATTTAAAAAGATAAAAAAGTCATTTTTTTATGATGCTAACATCATACTAAATCCTATAAAATTTTGACCTAATTATTTTAATCTAAATGATATCTCCATTTCAGTTTTAATTACTATAAAGATTGATTTAAAAAATAGTTTTAACTCAGATTTAAAACTGTAAAGTGATTTCTGGAACTTTATAAAGATTCTTTAAACTGATTACACCTGTATACAATTATTTGTACCAAATGTTTGCATGCTCAGAGAAATATATCTCATATCATATAACTAGCTGATAGTTTATTTTTCAAATTAAATAAGGTTTTGTGGAGTTTTTTTTTCCAACAATAAGAATATAATGATCAATCTTACGTTTTCATTCTTTTTATATTCAGCTGCAAATTTACTCCAAAACTTAATTCTTGGGCCAGTTTTCTTAATAATTTCACAAACATTTACATACTCTAATTGAACAAATGCTTCATCGTCGATTTCTTCACCTAGCAATAGACGTGAAAGATTTTAAAAAAATTTAATAGAATATCCAATAAAATTGATTTGTACAACATTTCGTAGACTAAGTAATGGAGTAAAATAATCCAAACAAATATTATTGATATAAAATGACGTTTTATATTTTAAAGCAATAACGAAAATCGAATAGTGAAGGAAACCTAGATAAAAAAAGGTGATATCATACATATTACGTAATACATATAACCAAAGCTTTTTAACACTGTTTTTTTTTTTTTTTTTTTTAATAACATGGGAGGTGATCTTTTGCTTTATTTCAACCTTAAAGTTTCGATAGCTGCTATGCTATAGGACTTTCTTTTATAGCTAAGAAGGTTATTTTTTTTACAAATGCAGCATACTCCTCTTTCTACAGAACGCTTTTGTCAAAATAGAGCAAAGACCCTTATCAAATATGTATTGTGCCTAACTCACAAGGTCTGAACACACGATTTATCTTTGTTAATACGTACGAAATTTACGTATTATGGGTATAACTCCAGTACTTGGGCTACGATTTGCGTCAATACTAAACCTAATATTATGCTAAGATAGTACAATAATATAGAGGTTTCCAAAAAATGCTGGTAAATAGTTTTAATTTTTTTGAATTGTTTAATGTACTGAACATACAATACTCACTTATGAATAACTCCGTTAGGTGGTCCATGTCCCAATTATGTAATTTATTTTTAACTAGCTCCATGTTTGTGTAAGTACTATTTGCCCTTTTTGATTTTGAATTCTATCAACAATGTTAAAAAATGACAAACAAAATTTAATTTTATTAAAGTAATTGTTTCATACATAAAATAATAAAAATAAAAAATAAAATAAAATAATATCGGCACTTTAGACGAAAATTTTAGTAAGTTGAAATATTATTTTTTAGTGAAAGCATGTTTTATTAAAAACTTAAAGTTGTTGATTCAAACAGCTTGATTTAAAGGTTAAGCACTTACTAAAATTATCTTCATTTTTAAATTTTTTTTAACTAGCATCATACTAAAATCATTTTGTTAACAAACTTCAGTTGAACACGTTCATGAAAATTTAGCAAACATAAATTTCTTGGCATTCGTAAATGTTTAAGCGTTAGGTGATTTTTATAAAACATAATATGTATTGTAAAACTTGAACATTTTTACTTAGGTAGAAAACAACTTCTCATTGTGAAAAAAAACTCATTCGAAATCAAAAAATAAATTTTTACTTTCAAAAACATAATTAAAATAAAACTAGGATTTTCTTGCGAATATCGTTTGCGTAAAACAGTGCCTTGGAAAAATCAAAACAAGGCCACGATGAATCTTATATTATTTGCATTGAATTTTCAAAATTAGAATTTTGAAAATACTTTCAGCTTTAAAATTATTTTTCCAAATAACGAAAGAATCACATTTAAAGCTTCATTGAAAATATTTTTTTAATTTTATTTTTACAAGAACTTTGAAATAACTTTGCAATAAAAAAAATAAGAAAATCGTTATTTCGAAACAAACTGCTTTAAAATTCTTTTCGTTAAAATTGTTCATTTGACTCAAATATTTATTTAAATGGTTTTAACTCGTCAATTTACATATGTCTTTTTACAAACAAAATATTTGAATAATTTATTCAATATCAAAATTTTACAGCTAAGTTATTTCACTCGAAATGAAATTGAAAATGATCAAAAGCGAAATTCAGTGTTCTACAATAATTCTCTTTCGCACTTATTAAATATAAATTATCTCAGAAATGAAACATTACGTTAATATTCCCACGCCTCTTTCCCCCCTAGAAACCGCACGTGCTAGGGTCCATCTACACCGGGTACGACTGCAATATCGATTGCAGGTCATATCGAATCTTTAATACATTTTTCGAAAATATGATAATAAACAATTAAACCAGTAACTATATTATGTTGATGTTAATATAACGCAATAACTTGTTTTATGGACGATGATATTCATCATTGGAAGATAAGAAATTGAGTCTGCTGAATGCAGGATTAGTTGAAAAAAGAAAAAAATTGTAAATTAAAAAGAAAAAAAATATATAAAGTTAAAAAAAATTAAAATTATAAAAATCTATTGTTTACGACATTATTATCAGATGGTTTAAAATTCTTTTTGAGTTTTAAATAGATTTCACAGAATCAAATATGGAACACTGAAAACAAATCTGCTCTATTTTCAATTTCATAACATTTTTTATCTTATGGAATCCCGAACAAAACGATTATCACACATGTGTCGCTTTAAAAATAAAATATGTAAAGTAAAAAAAAAAGTTAACTCGGAGTGTTTTCATTGAACGACCACTATATTGGCATACAATATTAATTATAATAAAACTTAAATTCTTACTCTTTAAGATATTAAATTTTTAAACGCAATCAAAGATTTTTTTTATTATTTTGTTTTCTGCTGCTGACTTCGGTGCTTACTTATTCACCAACCTATGCTCATATATTAACTGAAGCTAAAGCTAACGGCTGAACTTAACTGAACTGTGTTGTTAGATTCCCTAAAATCTTTTTAATTAGTTGCACTATACCAATCAGTGTTGATATTGGAATTGGTATATTGTCAATAATATAGGCAAATTATTTTAAACCATTTTCACTGTACCCAATGTGAATGTTGAAATACCAATCTATGTTGTAGAATTGTCTAAATTTATTGGCCGAACGAAAACCAAAATACCAATGTGAGCTGGTACATTGTCTAGAATATTGGCAATATCCCTATTATTATTTTCACTATACCAAACGAAAATTAAAATACCAATCTATATTGGTATATTGCCAACCTACTGAAAATATATATAATATACATATTATTACAATGAAAATTCACCAAGTCCACTTTTCAAGAAATTTAGAGTATAATCAATATTTTAAATTATGATTTTGATTGGATTTGAAATATTTACAAGCCTACGTTGGCATAAAAAGTGTTAGCACACAGATATATCCCTTTGCAAATGAAATATTTATGTATCAAAAAAGAAAAAAGTTGACTGGGAGTTTTTATTGCATTGACTACGATAAATTATTGTTTTCATCAAAATGGATATCTAATATATAATAATAATGAAATAAAAATGTGTGTTCTTACTCTCCAATACACTCGCGATATTTAATTTTTAACACACTCAAAATATTTCGATTTGCTGATGCTGTTTGCCGTGACCACGTCTATTCACGATGGTGTCGCAATATTAACTAACAAACTAACTGAACTAAATTGCCAATCTATATTGGTGATAGAGAACCAAAACACCGATATGAACTGGCAAATTGTCTTAAGTATTGGAAAAATCCCTATAATAATTTGCACTATACCAAACGCAAGCCAAAATACCAATCTGAATTGGTATATTGTCAATAATATAGGCAAATTATTTTAAACCATTTTCACTGTACCCAATGTGAATGTTGAAATACCAATCTATGTTGTAGAATTGTCTAAATTTATTGGCCGAACGAAAACCAAAATACCAATGTGAGCTGGTACATTGTCTAGAATATTGGCAATATCCCTATTATTATTTGCACTATACCAAACGAAAATTAAAATACCAATCTGTATTGGTATATTGCCAACCTACTGAAAATATATATAATATACATATTATTACAATGAAAATTCACCAAGTCCACTTTTCAAGAAATTTAGAGTATAATCAATATTTTAAATTATGATTTTGATTGGATTTGAAATATTTACAAGCCTACGTTGGCATAAAAAGTGTTAGCACACAGATATATCCCTTTGCAAATGAAATATTTATGTATCAAAAAAGAAAAAAGTTGACTGGGAGTTTTTATTGCATTGACTACGATAAATTATTGTTTTCATCAAAATGGATATCTAATATATAATAATAATGAAATAAAAATGTGTGTTCTTACTCTCCAATACACTCGCGATATTTAATTTTTAACACACTCAAAATATTTCGATTTGCTGATGCTGTTTGCCGTGACCACGTCTATTCACGATGGTGTCGCAATATTAACTAACAAACTAACTGAACTAAATTGCCAATCTATATTGGTGATAGAGAACCAAAACACCGATATGAACTGGCAAATTGTCTTAAGTATTGGAAAAATCCCTATAATAATTTGCACTATACCAAACGCAAGCCAAAATACCAATCTGAATTGGTATATTGTCAATAATATAGGCAAATTATTTTAAACCATTTTCACTGTACCCAATGTGAATGTTGAAATACCAATCTATGTTGTAGAATTGTCTAAATTTATTGGCCGAACGAAAACCAAAATACCAATGTGAGCTGGTACATTGTCTAGAATATTGGCAATATCCCTATTATTATTTGCACTATACCAAACGAAAATTAAAATACCAATCTGTATTGGTATATTGCCAACCTACTGAAAATATATATAATATACATATTATTACAATGAAAATTCACCAAGTCCACTTTTCAAGAAATTTAGAGTATAATCAATATTTTAAATTATGATTTTGATTGGATTTGAAATATTTACAAGCCTACGTTGGCATAAAAAGTGTTAGCACACAGATATATCCCTTTGCAAATGAAATATTTATGTATCAAAAAAGAAAAAAGTTGACTGGGAGTTTTTATTGCATTGACTACGATAAATTATTGTTTTCATCAAAATGGATATCTAATATATAATAATAATGAAATAAAAATGTGTGTTCTTACTCTCCAATACACTCGCGATATTTAATTTTTAACACACTCAAAATATTTCGATTTGCTGATGCTGTTTGCCGTGACCACGTCTATTCACGATGGTGTCGCAATATTAACTAACAAACTAACTGAACTAAATTGCCAATCTATATTGGTGATAGAGAACCAAAACACCGATATGAACTGGCAAATTGTCTTAAGTATTGGAAAAATCCCTATAATAATTTGCACTATACCAAACGCAAGCCAAAATACCAATCTGAATTGGTATATTGTCAATAATATAGGCAAATTATTTTAAACCATTTTCACTGTACCCAATGTGAATGTTGAAATACCAATCTATGTTGTAGAATTGTCTAAATTTATTGGCCGAACGAAAACCAAAATACCAATGTGAGCTGGTACATTGTCTAGAATATTGGCAATATCCCTATTATTATTTGCACTATACCAAACGAAAATTAAAATACCAATCTGTATTGGTATATTGCCAACCTACTGAAAATATATATAATATACATATTATTACAATGAAAATTCACCAAGTCCACTTTTCAAGAAATTTAGAGTATAATCAATATTTTAAATTATGATTTTGATTGGATTTGAAATATTTACAAGCCTACGTTGGCATAAAAAGTGTTAGCACACAGATATATCCCTTTGCAAATGAAATATTTATGTATCAAAAAAGAAAAAAGTTGACTGGGAGTTTTTATTGCATTGACTACGATAAATTATTGTTTTCATCAAAATGGATACCTAATATATAATAATAATGAAATAAAAATGTGTGTTCTTACTCTCCAATACACTCGCGATATTTAATTTTTAACACACTCAAAATATTTCGATTTGCTGATGCTGTTTGCCGTGACCACGTCTATTCACGATGGTGTCGCAATATTAACTAACAAACTAACTGAACTAAATTGCCAATCTATATTGGTGATAGAGAACCAAAACACCGATATGAACTGGCAAATTGTCTTAAGTATTGGAAAAATCCCTATAATAATTTGCACTATACCAAACGCAAGCCAAAATACCAATCTGAATTGGTATATTGTCAATAATATAGGCAAATTATTTTAAACCATTTTCACTGTACCCAATGTGAATGTTGAAATACCAATCTATGTTGTAGAATTGTCTAAATTTATTGGCCGAACGAAAACCAAAATACCAATGTGAGCTGGTACATTGTCTAGAATATTGGCAATATCCCTATTATTATTTGCACTATACCAAACGAAAATTAAAATACCAATCTGTATTGGTATATTGCCTACCTACTGAAAATATAATAACTACATATAACAACATTCAATAAAAATTCCCCATATATCCACTTTTAAAGAAATTGAGATTATAGTAACTATTTAATCACGTAACAAAATCTTTTTTTCTTGTTAAAACCTTCTGCAAGAAATTATGATTGGATTTGAAGCATCCTCTAGCCTAGCCCATGTCACTAATTAAAAATGTGCCACTAATTAAAAATATATAACAAAATTACAAAAAACTTTGCGTGGGGAGTTTTTATTTAACAACCACGATATGTTCATATATTTTTGGTATCAAAATGAATGTATAAATAATACATTATGAAATAAAAGAAAGTTCTTACTCTTCAGTAAACACTCAAGATATTTTTTTTTGTAAAGGACTCAAAATATTGTATGGTTTTTTTTTAATATTTGTAGCTGCCAGTTTTGGTGGCTTTGTCCATTAGCGTAGGTTTTTATATCTTAAATGTCTGAAAACTGAAACTAAAAGAATGTTATATGGAATCGTGAAATATCAAATAACTGATGCATTCAGGATGCAACGCGGGCTCGATTGCGCTTCTAGTGTTCGGCCGTCACTAGATACAGCAATTTTTCCTGCAATGCTGTATTTTATCTATTTGTATTGGAAGATTATCAAAAATATAGGCAAGAACTCTTTAATTATTTGCTTTTAACCTATCGAAAAGCAATATTTACCAATCTGTATTGGCAAATTGACTACCTGCTGAAGAATTTTTCACAACACTAAATTGGGTACGAACATGGTGGTCGTTCAATGAAACTTCCCTTACCAAATTTTAGGGAATTGAGAATATTATGATAGGAATATTTAATCAAATATTATTACACAACAGATACAAAATATTATAATTTTGATTCGAAGAAGCCATAAGACCACACTGCCGGCACAAAAAGTCTGTCACATGTCGCTTTACAAATGAAATACCTACATATATGTATAACACAAAAAAATGCGATTAAGGGAAGTTTCGTTGAACGACCACAATTTATATTGTTTGCATAAAAATGAATAATACATAATAATAATAAAATAAGTGTAGGTTCTTACGTTTCAATACACTCGCGATATTTAAATTTTAATCCACTGAAATTTTAATTTTAATTTCTTTTATTTGCTGCTGCCGATTGCCTATACGTGTCCATTCACGTAGGTTGCACAATATTAACTAACTGAACTGTCTGAAACAAAGAAAGCTGAATGAAATGGCGATGGCGAATGACTAGTGCGTTCCTTTTCTCTACAAACATAAACTGTTGGTGATGTGCTGTCAACAAAAGATGAAATGCAATTTTTAAAGGCCTGATCAAACAGATCGCGGTCTGGCGGTGCGGCCAAAAATTCTGCCCGTTGTGTTCTTTTTGTTTTGTAGAATCTTATATAGCAAATCGAATTTCTAGAAATTTACAAAGAACGCAACGGGCACTTATGAAAAGGTGTGTGTTATAAAAGTAATATATGAATAAGAGGAAAATTAAGACCTAGAAGGAGATAGGTTCAAAATTATAAAAGATTTTCATGTTTTATGTTCATAAGCAAAAACAAAAACGCCGAATGATTCCCGCGTTGTATTTTTTTTGTTTTCTGACCCCACTGCCAGTCTACATTCTGTTAGACTGAACCTTAAAATATTACACTGTGTAAAGGCTCTTACATATCAGCCCGAAACATTTATTGCGAATCTGCGACGACCGGAGGATATTCAAATATTCAAATCACGATAATTTTGGTACTCTCATAAATCACCATATAAATAAATTTAGAAAGACGAAAGTTTCGTCATCGTTCCGAATGTTTCACGTTAGTTTTGAGAGACTTTACTTTTGGTCAAACAGAGCGCGGTCTGGCAATGTAGTCAACAATTCTGTCCATCGCATTTTTTCAATGTGTAGAACTATATATAATTATTATATAGTGTTGTTCCAAATAAAAGCGGGCAACTCAAGCGGGACGGCTAAATCCAAGTTTTGATTTTTACAAAAAACGCGATGGGTACTTATGAGCAGTTATTAAAAGGTGTGTCAGAAAACTAATTTATGAATAAAAGTAATAATAAGGACCAAGGAAGAGATAGGTTTCAGGTTGCAGCCTTTATCAAAAATATATCAGTTTTTCATCTATAATGTTCATTAAGGAAACGAAAAAATTATAGCCAAAATTGGAACAACCAATGATCGCTGCGTTTTGTTTGACTTCACAGAACGCGATGGTCAACATATTAAGTTCTGACCGCACCGCCCGCCAGCCTGCATTCTGATTAATTGAGCCTTAAGAAAAGATTACTAATGTCGGTTTCGATTTGATTTTGGGAGTGTTTCATTTCATTCGAATATGGAAAATTAGGAGTGAATGAAGTGAACAAATTTCCATATTGGATAGCAATAAAACACTCCTTAAATCCAATCGAAAACGACATAACCAAGAAAAATTTGTAATTGCTTTGTTGATTAAAAAATGTATTAAAGTTCGCTTACACTATTTCAAAAGAACTCAAAAAATGTGTTAAATATGAAAAAATCCTATGATATTGTGTAAACAAAATTTGACATTTTGGTAACTGGTAACATGATTTTTTTTAGATTTTAGAAGGTTATGAAGAATAATTGTTTCAGTTAAAGTGTAGAGCCAAAATATAATACATACCATTGGAAACTGCGAATTTATAGATGGGCATTTACCACCGCCCGCCTATTGACTGCTGGATCCTTTAGTGCTGCCATTTAAGTGCTCAATATTTGAGTGCCGCAGTTTTAAGTGCCAGATTTTTCGTGACTCGAAATTTTTTTTTCTGTTGGAAAAATTAAAGCAGTGTAGATTTTATTAGAAATGGTTAATTTACAATAAAAAATCATTTATACCTACTGCTTTCAATAACGAAAAATCGTTTTCTTCTGCTTATTTAATCATTTGTATTTTATACAGCGGCTTTTGCAAAAAACACAAAAATTAAAAATAAATCATGCAATTTAATATTACATCATTTAAAACACTTTTTAAAGTGGCGGAAGGCAATTTTGTTCATGTTTTCTTGTAAAAATAGAACTGAAAAATAGCAAACTCAAATTTACAAAAATTCGCTTGTTCTATTATGACATTTTTAATTAAAATGAAACAATGGCCAGGTGAAAGTTCGAAACTGAAAAGTTTCTAAATTTTGTACTCTTGCACGAAATCACAGCAATGGTGGACTTACATTTTTCTTCAGCTGCAAACATCAAGAAAAGTAGAGCGCGACAGAGTCATGCCAAAGAAATGGTTCCTATGATCTGCATTAAGGAATATCTCTGCGTTTTGTACTTCTATCTCTACCCAACAAATAAACATTTTAAATTTTGCATCCCTTATTTTTGCAGAACCCCCATGAAGATAAATGTAAATCCATAAAATCTCGATTAAATTTTATCCAAGATTACATTTTGACGTTTAACATATAAATTCACCTCATTAATGTCAAAAATTAATCTTTGGATAATACTTGACACGAATTTAACTCAATTCACACACAGCCTTAATTTCGCAAGCAATACAAAATTTTGCGTTTACACTTTCTAATAATGCTCAAAATATCCATGTCCGTGAATAAATTTGTCAATCTTAACCTTACTTGTTAAAAATATCGCACCTTACCCTTACGGAACGCAAAATTTGAAGTATACAAAACTTACACTTGTCGAATTAGGCCACTCAGCCACTGCGCGGATGAAAGGCATTTTTGTACTTTGTGTAGTAGGGGTGTAATTACTTTTGCTCGGGAAAAAGAACGCACTTCTGGGCTTCAGCATATAATGTATAAGAAAGAGGGAGAGGAGAATACTGTGGCTGCCATTTTATGTTGCTAGGCGCGCAAGAAAATTTGTGAATAGCCCTGAATTTGTGTAAAAGTGTATGTACATGTACAACATCTTATTATGATGTCGTAGCAGTAGTAGTATTTAGGTGGCGCGAAGTAAAAATACAAAATAAAATGGCGACATGGATGCATTGGGTGCGTTCGGGTTCATAACCAAAGCTGACCAAATAGGTTTCTGTTAATTTAGGCCGTGCTTACAGTGCATTTGTAAAAATGCACTAATTTGTAGAAAAGACGAATGCAAATTATAACCTCGTTCTAATTCTGTATCTAGTAAACTGGAGGGCTAGAAATTGAAATTAATTTTTTTCGGTAAAAAATACTTTTGGAACTACTTTTTCACACGCTAACAAATAAAATTATTTAGACAATAAATTAATTTCATTAAATTTGTGTGCCTGCATGCAAGCACATATGACGGGTACCTACATGTAGCATATCAAATTTCGGTAGATGAAATAATAAATTTTTGTTGCATATGCATAGCTTTTTATTTTGCACACAAGAATTGGAAACTAGGCTTTAGATCACTGAATATTATATTTGGAAACCTTGAGGACAGACACGCACTTTCGTTTTAAAGTCGTTGCGATTAAAAAATCGCGATCGCAACAAATTTTTGCTGTGCACGCACTTGCGATTTTTAATCGCGAACGATTGCAATATACATCTTTTAATAGATGTGCACGCACATGCGATTTAAAGTTGTTGCGACTAAATAGTCGCTCTCCTATAAAAATGGAACCTGTTATATATTTTTAAGCACCACGATTTTTCAGTCGCATGTGCGTGCACTCACATTTAAAACCATGTGTCTCATTTTCTTGATACTGAAAAATCACGCAACTGACAATCGCAAGTGCGTGCATGTTTAAAGGCTCTCCCAAACCAACTATTCGTCGCGACGAACGAAAACAACAATAACAACACGTGGCTTTCAAACAAAACAACACGTTGTTATTATTGTTTTCGTTCGTCGCGCTGAATATTCGCGTTGGTTTGGGAGAGCCTTAATTCTTTCTGCGACTACGATTTTTGAATCACAGAAATGTAAATCGCAAGTGCGGTCACAAACATGTAATTGCATTTGTTTCATTGTATTTTGCGACTAAATAGTGGCGCGATCGAAATGGCAAGTGCGTGATTAGCCTGAGACGTTAATCAAAATCAGTGATATTTTTGTTGAATGTCGAGGTAAAGGTAAGACCGCATTCGACGGAACTGCACCTCAGCGGAACTGTTTAGCAGTAGAACTTCACGAAGCGGCAAAATATTATTTTTATGAAATTGTATGAGCTATTTCGCAATAAGCGACAACGAAACGGAATGACCGGCGCGACACCTAACTACAAAGTTGCTTATCAGAGCAACTTTGTCTCCTCGGTGCAGTTCAGTTCATTGTCGTCATAGCGCGATATAGCAAGCGACTTGACACAGTGCGTCACAACTTAAGGCTCTCCCAAACCAACGCAATACATTCGGAGCGAGGACGAAACTACCACCTTCCCAAATTTATTTAATGGTGATTAATGAGAGTGCCCACACTGCCACGATGCGAATCTTGGTACATTCTACAGTCGTCACAAATTCTCAACGAATGTTTCGCGTTGGATTTGGAAGAAACGAGATGGTTTTAAATGTGAGTGCACGCATATGCGACTAAAAAATCACAGCGCTTGAAAAAAATGAAACAGGTTTCCATTTTAAGAGCGACTTTTCAGTCGCAACGACTTTAAAGGCTCTCCCAAATCAACGCAACACATTCGGCACAACAACGAAACTTTCGGAAATCACAATTAATTTACATGGTGATTAATGAGAATCCCCAGGCGCGATGAATATTCGCATCGCGCCAGTGTGGAGACTCTCATTAACAACCATGTAAATTAATTTTGATTGCCGAAAGTTTCGTTGTCGCGCCGAATGTGTCGCGTTGGCTTGGGAAAGCTTTAAATCGAAGTGCGTGCACATTCATTAATTCGATAACGATCAAAAATCACGCCACTTAAAGTCGCAAGAGCGTGCACAGCAAAAATTGTTTCAATCGCGATTTTTTAATCGCAACGACTTTAAATCGGCTGTTGGTAAAGTGAGTTGCAAATCTGCCAAAAAATTGAGATAATGCATTTTTTTGCGCTACTACTTTTTCGCAGATCCAAATCAAAAATAAGTTAATTTCTTTCACCAATGGAAATCTCCATTAGATTTCTTTCGCTCTTTTTATCTATTATTTTTCCAACTAAATAAAAAAAGACTTGGATTGCCCGCGTTCGTATAGTTGTAGGATTGTAGGAATTTGTATGCCCTTAGACTAGGAACGCACTTGTGGTTTCGATCGCGCAACTATTTAGTCGCAAGAAATAGAACATATTATGAGTTTCAATTTCAATGTGAATAAACGCATAAAAAATCTCAACGCTTAAAAGACTGAAATTTGTTTCATTTTTTGGGCGACGCGACTGTCACAAATTAAAATGAAACGAATGCAATTACATCTTTATGCCCGCACCTGCGATATAAATTTCTGCGATTAAAAGATCGTATTCGCAGAAAGAAATAAACATGCACGCTCCTGAGATTTTCAGTCGTGCGATATTTTAGTCGCAAACTGACGCGAAACATTCGGTCCAAATTGGTGACTACCGATTTACATCACCATGCAAAATAATATATTCAAAAGGGCGAAAGATTCGTTGTCGCTCCGAATATTTCGCGTTGGTTAAGAAGAGCCTACAAACGGTTTTTTAATATGATTGCACGCCCATGCGACTAAAAATCGTAGGGCTTAAAAAATAAAACAGGTTTTTAATCTACCCATTTAACTGGATGCGCCGTTCGTCAAAAATACAATGTAAACATCGTCTTAGCTATTAAAAGATGAATGTTGCATTCGATGGCGATTTAAAATCGCGCGACTAAAATCACAAGTGCGTGCACAGCAACGACTCAAAATCGCAAGTGCGTTCCTAGCCTGGACTGCTTTTAGACGCTGCGAAATTCTCCTGCGATTTCGAAAAATGTAGGTGAGGGACGTATGAGGTTGAACAAATTGCAGCGTTATCGCCCTTTCCTCTTTGGTGTTTTTCGTTATTTGTTGGAGTATGTTTTATTTCAATTTCGTCTTCTAATCTGTGAACTTCGCTTAATCAAGTGGAGTAAAGAGTGCAGATAGATGAAACCTTTTCACTTACGCAAAGTATACGAAGTTGAAATGAAAAGGAAAAATCCAAATCAACGCAGAGATAAAATTAGCTGTGTGTAAAAGCGTCTTTGCAATCGGAAGCAGACCAAAGGAAAATTGCAAGAGAATTTCGCAGTGTCTAAAAGCAGTCTTAGGAGTTGTGTAAATGAGAGAATAAACACCTCAGTTTTTCACTTCGTTTTTGTAATTTTAGCAATGCATACCTTATGACGATTAAAATTTCATATTTTTTCTTTTGTCGAATTCCGTTTTTCTTATTAATTAAATTAAATGTCATATTACCGATATCGCGAATTTGGCGTTGAAATTTTTCCTAGTATCATAATGTTTTAATAAATCAAAGTTTGGTACCTATAAGTCTTTGATTTTCATATTTAATAAATGGAAACATTTCAATTGATGCCAACATTTTTCAGCCTTCCGATAAAAGTATTGGATACAAATTTTATTTTTAATAAATATACATATATATTGCATTTTTTTAATAAAATGAACTTCTATTGGTCGGGGAGGAACATTTTATAAAAAAAATTAAGATAAATACTTTAATACACAATATTTTACGCTATTTTGAAAGTATGTATGTATGTTGTGTTAAAAGATAAAATACAAGATTCATCTAACTTCAGCTTTAACAATATTTTCACCCACACTTTTCTTGGTTACAAGCCTATTTGCTTAGTATTATCCACTATACTTTATAGCTATCCCGATATTTTAAGAAATTTCTTCAACTATATATATTTCTGGAATACCAATGTAATAAAGTAATTTTACCTAATCTCTTGGAATGTGACCTATGCGGTAGCTAAGGATTCTTAATTACCCTATCAGTATAGTTATTTTACCCACACATTATGGGCAGTAAAGCAACACCAGTTTGATTAAGTGTTTTAGCAATACTTTATTGGAATATCAACAATAATAAGAAAAGATTTTAACTAACGATATTGCAGCTTTGCCTTAACATTATAGGTTGTAGGCCCTTTTGTTTAGTATTCTTTCCTATACAGTATTGGAATTTCGTAAATATATATATATTTAAAATACCTACCATGTATTGTTAGTTTGCCTAATTTATTGGAATCTGGCCTATACATAATGGCATTATTAATATTGGTTATATCCCTCTCAATATTGTTGGTTCACCATTACCAAATTGGAGTTAAAGGAACACCAGTTTGATTAGGTGTACTAACAATATACTTTGTTGGAATGGCTACAATAACAAAAACAGTTCTCAACTATCTATTTTGAGACCTTACCTATACATAAAAGGTTATATCCCGATTTGATTGGTATTATTTACTATACTTTATAGGGACATTGTAACTTCAAAAATAGTTGAAATACCCATCAAATATAGTTATTTCACCTTATGTATTGGAATTGGAGCAAAATGTAAAGGTACTGCTAGGGATCGGTAATAGGCCTAAAAATGTTGTTGATTAATCAATACATTATTGGAATTGAAATGATACCAGTTTAATTAAGTGTCTTAACCATACTTTTTTGGAATAGCAACAATAATAAGAAACGATTTTAACTAAAGATATTGCAGCTTTGCCTTAACATTATAGGTTGTAGGCCCCTTTGTTTAGTATTATTTCCTATACCGTTTTGGATTTTCGTATTGTTATTTTGCCTAATTTATTGGAATCTGGCCTATACATAATGGCATTATTAATATTGGTTATATCCCTCTCAATATTGTTGTTTCACCATTACCAAATTGGAGTTAAAGGAACACCAGTTTGATTAGGTGTACTAACAATATACTTTGTTGGAATGGCTACAATAACAAAAACAGTTCTCAACTATCTATTTTGAGACCTTACCTATACATAAAAGGTTATATCCCGATTTGATTGGTATTATTTCCTATACTTTATAGGGACATTGTAACTTCAAAAATAGTTGAAATACCCATCAAATATAGTTATTTTACCTTATGTATTGGAATTGGAGCAAAATGTAAAGGTACTGCTAGGGATCGGTAATAGGTCTAAAAATGTTGTTGATTAATCAATACATTATTGGAATTGAAATGATACCAGTTTAATTAAGTGTCTTAACCATACTTTTTTGGAATAGCAACAATAATAAAAAACGATTTTAACTAACGATATTGCAGCTTCGCCTTAACATTATAGGTTGTAGGCCCTTTTGTTTAGTATTCTTTCCTATACAGTATTGGAATTTCGTAAATATATACATATTTGAAATACCTACCATGTATTGTTATTTTGCCTAATTTATTGGAATCTGGCCTATACATAATGGCATTATTAATATTGGTTATATCCCTCTCAATATTGTTGTTTCACCATTACCATATTGGAGTTAAAAGAACACCATTTTGATTAGGTATCCTTACCATATATTCCGTTGGAATGGCTATACTAAAAAAAATATTTCTCAACATACAATGTTCAAATTTTACCTATTTACTATAGGTTGTAACCCTATCAGTTTAGTAGTATTTCCGATATATTATTGGAAATTAAAAGGCAATCCTGATATTTTAAAAGCATTTTGTAACTATAAAATTGTGGAAATACCCATCAAAAATAGTGATTTTACCTTAAATGTATTGGAATTAAACCAAAATAAAAGGTGTTGTTGAGGATTGGTTATATCCCTATCAACATTGGTGGTTTATCTCTACATTATTGCAATTAAAAGAAAACCAGTATGAATTGGTGTCTCAACCACATTTTATTGGTATGATTTCTAAATTACAGGTATGATTTATGCCTATATTTATTGGAAATTTACCATTAAATTTAAGTTTAACCTTCTTCTGGTTATAAGCCAACTTATTCTGTTAAATTACCTATAAATTATGGGAAATTAATTATCTGCACGATCCTATTATTTTTCAAGGTATTCTAGCAATAATTTATTGGAATATCAACAATATGAATATGTTATTCTTCTTTACTTTATAGGAATTTCATCAAAATATTATAGTAATTCCATGTTTGGGTTATTACCCTATATGTATTGTTGTTTCCAACTATGCGTTATTGGAACCACAACAATATATAAAGTATTACTTCCTTCACAATTTGTTATAAATCCTAATCATATTAAAGAATGGGTTTATTCCAATTTGGATATGATCTTTGACAATACTGTATTGTTTTTATATCATTTTTGCATAGGAAAACGTCGTTTTTCTCGGAATTTTGCTATTCCTATACATCAGAAAAAAATAAAGGCAAGCAACCTAATTTTTATAGCGATTTTACAAATCGATATTGAAATATTACACAAATTATTGTTTAATTTCCTATATTTTTCGCAACAATACTTTATAGGCAGGGGACCCGTTCACTTTTTCCTCAGTGTAGAGGTACTGTTAATAATGGCTAACTGTGAATTCTGTTTCGAACAGATCGTAGCCCATACTAATATTAGTATTTAGAACAATTTTAATCAAAATCGTAGGAGTCATTTTCGAGAAAATTTATATTTCCTGTACCGGTTTTTTAACATTTATATGGAAGGTACCGTTAATTTTGCCTATAAGAAAAATTTTTGTTCAAAATATTTTATATAATGTTAAAAAAACGCTTATTACTAAGTTTCATAAAAATCAACTGAGTCGTTTTCGAAATGTTTGGTTTTCAAAAAAAAAAATTTGAAACTCTTTTTAAAAATCAAAAAAAAAAAAATTTGAATATTTTGGTATACAATACTATTTAAATTTTTCAGAAGATTCTTCATAAAAAAAATTATCAAGATCAGTGTATTCCTTTTTTCGAAAAACGAAACTAAAAAAAAAAATGGTTCTATGTGAGGTTACATTTAAAACCATTTTTTGGAAATTTAATTTTTACAAAAATTTAGCATATACCTAAAAAAATTTATTGATTTTTTTTTTAGAAAAATCTGTCGAGCCGTTTTTGAGAAAAATAGGATTTTCCAAAAATGCTAAAAAAAATTTATATGGCATGTGCCGTTATTTTTGGTCCTAAAAATAAAAGGAAAAAATGTGTCGGGATAATGTCCCGAAAACACTTTATACCACGTTTAATTAAAATAGGTCCATGGGTTTAGGCTGTAGGCGAGTCCACAGACAGACAGACAGACGGACAGAATTGCGAGACCCACTTTTTTCGTCTTCCCTATCATCGGAATGTCAAGTTTGATTGTTATCTCGAGTTCAATTTTTTTACGAATCCAAAACTTGCCATATAGTACCTATCAAGTACCAATCAAGTATATCGCAAGTAAAAATATTTAAACCAGACAAAAAAGACAAAATAAAAACAATTAAAATGGTACATGGTAATGTTGATTTTGGTTCATAGAGTAATCAACTTGAAGGATTTTTTTCACTTATATTGATTTGAAATGCAGTTGTGTTGGGAATTTATAATTATAAAAACCCCCAAATTTAACCTTTCAAACATCAAATAAATTTTTGAGCATCGGATACAATTTGTTCGCGTTTACCTGTACCTTACTTTAAAGCCACCCTCTTTGTATAACCTTTCAAGCAAAAAAAAAAATAATTTTAAAAATCGGACAGTTGTTTTAAGACAAGGCGTTGGTGTAACTTTTTGGAAAACTGAAAGACTAATTTTGATCCAAACACATCCACGTAAGATTGCCTGAAATTTTAAGAAAAATCGGAGCATGTTTGCTGTAATTAGTCTAAAAATGCATGCGATGTTTGCACCTTGTTGTCACACTGCAAACCATAACAGATAAATATTCTCGGACTTTCAGCTAAAATTTTCTGTAATTTTGAGCTGGATCGGCCGATGTTTCCTGAAATTTGTCGGAAAATGCTTGCGCTGCTGCAGCTTGCAGGAATACAGTTTAAACGATTTTGACTAAATAAGCACAGGAATATTATCGGAATTTTAACTAAGATTTTTTGAAATTTTGAGCTCAATCGGTACGATGGTTTTGCAGTCTGTCTATAAACCTCATAAAAATTAACATTAATTTGAAAATAGTCGTTAAGTTTTCTAAAATTATCCAATTTTCTGCGCATTTTCCTTAATTTTTCTTTCCATAAGAACCTTCTACAAAGTAAGTATTACAAATCTTTAAAAAAAAGATAAATGAAATCGGTAAAGTCGTTTGCAAGTTAAACAAAATAAGCATTAGCAGAGTCACTGTGGCGTATACGTACTTTTTTATCAGCATGTGTATATAAGTTAGATTTATAAATCTGTACATCACAGCTTTACTTTTCATTTATATAATTTGGTATGAGATACATTTATTTTGAATAGCAACTCCTCTTAAGTCAAAATGAGTCTTTATGTTAGCTAATTCAGAGTTTTGTTGAAAAAAAAAAAATCGATTACGAATTTTATCCCACTAAAATTTTAAGGGTGGATGGTTTTGACGGCTTACGACTTTTTTGGTCAAATATTTCAATTTTGGGCTCCTTAACATTTTAATGTGGTTATATACGAATCCAAAAAAAATAAAATAAAAAAAATAAATATTCAATATTTTCGTACTTTCCTTAATTTTTCTTTCCATAAGAATGTTTTAACAAAGTGTATATAGGAAAACTTCAAAAAAAAAGATGAATGAAATCGGTAAAGCCGTTCTCAAGTTTTGGCGTGACCAAAGGAAAAAGAGATTCATTTGTATATATAGATAGATTATGTTATATATTTATATGTATATGGATTATGGCTGATATTTTCAACAGGAAGTCCAAAAAACTGTGAAGATAACCATCCACTTGGAAGACATACATTAATTAGATAAGAAGTTATGAACCTTTTTAAATAACGTTTAATTTTCTTTAAGAATATGTCTCAATCCATACGTTAAGCAAACAAAAAAAGAGTTCCGATGCATTTTGTTAAAAAGAAAGAAATAAGCGATGAGCGACCTCTAAATATTAATTTAAACAGTTGAAATTATTAAAAAAAAAAAACACAACAAAATAAAGCTCAAGTTACCAAACGCACCTAACAATTTTCTTGTATATATCTGTCAAAATTATTATCATTTTTCAATAATTGTGTGTGCTTGCTTTTGTTTTATTTTCTTTTTATTTTAAAAGTGAAAAACAATTGCTATGAGTTTCTTCATATATTCCTTGAAAAACCTATATTTTGGATTTATATGGTTTTGTAAACTTTGTCGTTGTTGGCTGATTGTGCAATAATTGCAAACTCGATGAGTAGGTGGATACGACATTATTATTTGTATTCCAAATCAAATCTGCAATCTTAACTTATATTTCAGAATAAATTCATTTGCATTCCTTCGCAAAACCACGTAAACGTCGCTTAGCAGAAGTTTTAATTTATTGATAACATTTTGTACTTAGTCCACGGAATAAAGTCTAAACCTTCGCTATTCCACGTTTATTAATTTGGCTGTAAATATCGATATTTAATTTTTTTTTTTGAATCAGTCTAATGTATACTAGGTGTGTGTGTACGATACTGAACCTGCCTTTAGCCGAAACACATGGACCTTAACAAAAGATGTGAAAATAACACAGTATCTAAGACTTAAAATAGAAAAAAAATAATCAAAAAAAAAAACCGTTATATCTGCAAAAAAAAATCATTTTTTACAGCCAAAATTCTATTCTTAAATCTTCTTTTTAAATAAAGCATTCCTCATTCAATCTTTATTTTAAGACACTAACTTTGATACGCATACGATTATAAGAACTGAAGTTATAACTTTGTAAGGGTAGCTTATTTTTCGAAAATGGCATCCCTCCCCCCGCAGACGATCGGTTTGCAATGAACCAAAACAAGCTGGCAATTTGGATGCAATTCATCGGATTATTGTTTGTTAATTTGAAATTATGATGATGATATTTGTTATAAAGTTCATATAAGAACAAATGTTGTCTTAATGTTCTTTTTATGGCATGCGGAATAAAACAAAAAATGTTATCAAAGTCAGCCATGCATGCGTTGATGATTTGTATGCTGATATATTGATATATTTTTACTGTCATTATCTTCGCTCAGCGGTACCTAAGGAATACGAAATACAAAAATATCAGGCCCTAAAATCAAAACTCTTTAAAAGAAAAAATCCTTGAAAAATCTTCTTTCGTCATCATCACCCAGCTATTCCCCTGATTTACAGCGCGGCGAATCATTTGTTAAACATCTCATTGCAGCGTTCGACAGTCAGTAAATCAATGATAACCGTAAATTTGTAAATCTTTAAACAGCTTGATATTGCTAATATATTATTCTAATAAACATCTTAGTGTGAATTGAAAAAAAATATGGAATGCACATGCGTTTTGTCATTTATAACTTTAAATTCATTGCATTTATTATTTATATGTTTTTTTTTTTACATTTCTCTATTTCTGTATGTTTTTGTGTGTTTAATGTCTACACAATTATATTTATGTCAATTTATTACCTACCTTATTTTTCCTTCGATTCATTAATTTATAGGTGTATTTATTTTATATGATAATTTTAATTATTTCCTCTGTGTCGTTAGTTGATAAATGAAAAATAAGGAGTGTAGTTGGGATTTTTTTTTTCTATGAAATACAGCACAGTTAAATTTTTTTAACTTTTCAATTTTAATTTGTTTGTTCAAATTATTCATTGAAAATACTTTTGGAAATAGTCTTCCTCAGAATGTTGTTCACATTTGAAAATTAACTTCATACAATGATTACTTAAAAAAATTCAAAAACATATTATTTTAATATAAAATCTCTAGGCAAACGATACATTTTCAAATACTATTTTTGTAAGGCTTCAATCTATGAAACATGAAGTATCTAGGTTTGTACCTATATTTAAAAAAAAAATTAATTTATCAAATTTGTAATTTATTGAATTATTTATCTGTTATATTCCATTTGGTGTATTTATTTCTCATTGTTGTTTTCTATTTTAATTTCTTTTTAAATCTTTTTATTTTTATTCAATTCGTTTAATATACCTGTCTTGAAAAAGAGACTTTCCTACTTACCGATTTATTTAGAATACTATAATGTTTTATATGAAAATTACTTTTATGTACAATGTGCTATAAAAAAATCTATTCCTACATAATGTTTAAGTGTAAACTTAGCCTGATATTTTTTTTTTTTAAGTTGGAGATCATTCTTATCCTATATGGTATCCTGTGCTGTACAGTTAAATATAGGGACTGAAATGGACACACATACATTTCCGCTCTGTTACCAGCTAACGTACATTTTTGTCAATCTATTTTCTATTTCGCTGGTCGTTATTTATGATGGCATTAAAATATCCCATTTAGTCCTACTGGCTCACGGAGTTATCAATCGAAGCCACTAGGAAATGGTCCTTCCATACGCAGGCCCAGCCACTTTTGCATCAATATTCGACGATATTTTCGGTTTTTGGGTTAAAAAATATTGCAGGAAATTGAGCGGGTACAAAAAACATAAATTGACCTATATTTGCAGGCACGATACATCGATTAACAATATCATGTGTACATACGTCCCTCATATTTGGCCAATCCCTTATCAAGTATTCCGTTTGTGGTGTGCTGATGATATATGAAAATGAAATTAGAAATTTACAGTTGACAAGTTTTCTGGCCAAAGCCTATTTGAATTTCATTTGATTGATTGAACATACATATACGAGTATAGCTTGTTAGAAAGGATTTTGTGCGAACCAATTACTTGGGAATATACTCATCAGCAGGGATATCTGGTAACCTTTTCTATGTACGAAAAATATATATTATTACAGTAAAAACTCGATTAACGGGTTTGACTAACTAACAACACCCATAAAAAGATTTTCAGGTAAGAGTTGCCGTTGTTTTTTAATGATTTTTTTTTCTTTTTTAAGTAGATTTTTTTGAAAATTGCCCCTCCCGCCCTAACGGGCCAAAATAGAGCCCCCTACCATACGATTTTTTTCTTGTCTCGACTCAACCTACACGCCCTAGCTTTTTGTCACATCGTATGCGAATCCCCCTTATATTATACTAACTAAGCAAATACATAATCACAATTTATAAAATTTTTTAAAAAATTCCTAATGCATTTTTATTTTAAAAACTTCAAAAATTCATAACTACCAAATACTGAAACTAATTGTTCCTTTGTAAGTATAAAATAACTTCTTAGATTGAACTTTTTGTATTTCTTTTTTGGAAAAAATGAGTTAAAAGTCTTATACTGTGACATAGAAAAAAATTTTAAAAATTAATTGAAAAATATCCATAGCTGTTAAAATTTCTGAAATAGCTGACCTTTTCTGAGGATTAAGTAAAACTTTCAGATGACATATTGTTTTTTTGAAAATTCCACAAATGAGGTGCTAAGGTCTCATACTGTGGCCTTGAAAAAAAAACTTCAAAAATTCAATAAAATAAATCTATGGCTGACCAATTTCTGAAACTATAGCTGACCTTTTATGAGGATTGAATAACCTTATATACTTTTTTCGCGAATATCTTATAAATGAGGTGCCTAAAATTGCGCGTGACTTTCAAAAACTTTAACCCTGGATTACAAAATTTCTAAGCTTGACCAATTTCTGAAACTATCTAACCTTTTATGACCAATTACTGACCTTTTAGATTGCATACTTTTTTTGTCATATAGGGTGTGCTAAGATCCCACAGCCCAAATAGCCCCCGGTTATTTTTCAAGGAAATGAAACTTTATTGACAGTTAACTCAAGAAGTATTTTTCAGAAAAAATTCATGCGGATATGGCCTAAAAAATTCGAAGAATTAAACATCAGAAGCATCTGTTCAGAAAATCAAATTAGCTGAGTTAACTCAGGTTTGACTTTATTCTTGTACTGGAAAACTGAGCCTGATTGTTTTTTACCTTGGTTCCAAAAAGAACGGAATCTACCGTAAGTACTATTAAGAAAAGTCTTATTGATCTCCAAAACAGATAAAACTTTTATTATGGCATTGTGGTATTGAACTGAATTTGTATACATGTATACACACTATACTTGACCACGAAAAATAACGAAACAAACAGACAAAAGAAAAATATGCTTCCCTAACCCACGAAAAGACTCGAACACATTTCCTTCAGTAAGTTTTTAGTTTACAGCCAGAGTTTCACGCGAGATAACCGAGCAGACGGAGTAAAAAGCTGAGTGCGGCCAACTTCATACAGTTTCCATGTAACTTGACAGATATGACAATTGAGTGCTCAGGTGTGTTTTATAATTAAATCGGAGTGCTCTGAACATACTCTGCTCAGAGTTTACTCCGTTCGCTCAGAGTCTACTAGTGCTTTGCTCTGAACTAAAAAAGAAAAACGCCTATTGTGATCGTCCATAAGCACGACTATGAATGAATACACAAGTACATTATGTAGGTACCGTCGTCGTCGGGACCACGGTTGCCACTTAAAAATAAAGTTTGTGTCCAAAATTAAAAATAAAAATGACCAACTGTAGCTAAAAATGACCAAAATAATCTGAGTCCGAAATATTTGTACCTCTAAACACAGAAAACAATGAATTCATCGCATTTATTTTAACACTAGCCGATAAAACCCGGCGTTGCCCGGGTCTTCTTTAGTAAAACCTTTGACAACCAAATATCGACCAAAAAGATGATTTAAAATCAGCACTCGAAAATGTTCAGCTTAAAGAGCGCTACACACCATCCATGTTACTTGTCAGGTAACATTGACGTTTTTTTTGTCAGGTAACATTGAAAATAAGCCTCCACACGTATCAATGAACATTGACAATTATTTTCCTAAAATTATATGTGTGGGTTGTGTGGGCTTGCATTTGAATAAAAATGTAATGCACCTAATTATGTACCTTACCTGCCTGCCTATAGTGTAATTTTAAGACAACTTTGAAAATCAGACTATTTGTATGTTATGTTATGCCTACCTCCCATTACCCCCTAAGGAACGAACGACCGTGAATTTTGTTAGTAACCACTTGACAAAGAAATTAATAATTTATCAATGAAATGTTAAATTTTTTCTTCTTCTCTACCATATACCTACCATATTCTTAAAACGAAGCATTTTTTCCCAGCAAGGGTTATTGCCGTCTATGAAGAATAATTCCGTGCCAAAAAACGGGAATACATTTTTTACCACCCCACCCATAGTTACTCAACAAAATGAATTAGAAAAACAAATGTATTAGTGATTCAAGTGCCCCCTTACCCCTTATTGTGCACGCTCTTGCCACTAAATAAGTTCGTTTCCATTCACCATCACCAACCACCAACCTCCAAACCAATAAAAATTTCAGTCTTACCTTAAAATCCAACAATAGAACTCACGTTGTAAATTTAGTCGATTTTCATGTAATAAGCATCCCCCTATCCTATTTACGTACGTCCTTGATTGTGTAATTACTCAGAAAAAAAAATTGAAAATAATTTGTATAAGGGGCGCAAATGCCTCCTTATCCCTCCTTGTGCACGCCTTTGCCTCTAAATAAGTTCGATTCCATTCACCATCACCAACCACCCACCGCTAAACCAATTTTAGTAGATTAGATACGAACATTTTTTTCTGCTGCCTATTATACCTACCTACTCATACCTATACCTACTCCAATCATTTCTTACTACACTATAGAAAATACCTACCGACTGTTTATGTTTTGTTTTGTTTTACCATACCTTCCTATACACAAAAATATCACCACGATTCGTCGACGGCGAAACGCGAAAACAGTCAACTTCTACTCACTATCTCGCTCCCACCTACCAAGGCACATTGCACATGGTTTGAATTGTTTTTTTTTTTATTTTTTGACGATGAAGAATAATTCGCTGCCAAAAAACCTGCATACATATTTTTACCACCCCACCATCACTTATCCTCATGAAAAAATTTGTACCTAACCTAAATAAAGTATTTAAAAACCAACCACCCACCGCCAAACCAACCAATTTCAGTCTTACCTTAAAATCCAACAATTAGAACTCAAGTTGTGAATTAAATTAACTAAGCCGATTTATGTAATAAGCACCCCCCATCCTATTTACGCCCTTGATTGTTTAATTTACTCAGAAAAAAAAATTAAAAATAATTTTTATTAGGGGTGCATTAAATGCCCATTACCCCTCCTTGTGCACGCCCCTTGCCTATAAGTTTGTTTCCATTTACCATATCCCGCAAACACCCACCACCCAACCAAAAAATTTCAGTAGCAAAAATTTATTACCTACACTCTTTTTTTTTAAGCTGTTTACTTGTTTGACTGAAAAATTTTTAAGAAATTAAATTCCGAAGTACCTATACTCGTCTCATTTACTATTGAGAAAATCCCTACCGTTGATGTTTTTTTTTTTTTTATTTGAACTATTCCTATTACACAAAAATAATATCAACACGATTCGTCGCCGGTGAAAAACAACTACTCACTATCTCGCTCCCACCAGGCACATTTATTCTGCACATGGTTTGAATTGTTTTTTTTTTTTTCGATGAAGATTTTTTACTACCCACCACTTAATTTTCATCAAAAAATTTCCCTACAAATAAAAAAACAAAAATATTACCCTACCTAAACTACTTTTTTTTTTTTGAGCCGATTCCAAAAAATCAGCCCACCAAAAATATGGATTTGACGAACCGGATAGTACCGGAACCAGCCAAATCCACATGCCACAAAAGGCAATTTTCCATGGCAAAACAACTCCTCCTTATAAATAATTGAACTTGAAGTAAATGTGAGTTGAAAATCTATAAAACAGAATTTTGCAAGGAAAATACCTACATGCTTGATTTTAGAAAATTTCCATACGATTTTTTTTGTGGTAAGTTTTTAATTTGTTTATTATTCTGTATTTAACAAAAATTTTCTTTTCTGCTGTATCCTATAGCATACCAGATGGAACACCGATCTTGGATTAAAATGTGGAAAAGAAAATGGTTTTTTTGTTTTGAAAACAATGTTTCCGGATTTGCCTTATGACATCGTCGAGAGATCTATCAATTCTGATAAACGTCAATTGGTAGACTATCAAAACAGCCCTCTATCGCCCAATGCGACATCTATACGTTCACAGCAGAATGTATTATCTGGTCGACCAGGGACGTCAAAATCATATAAATTTAGCAATTAAAATTTAGCCGTCTGTCAGTCGCCTACTAATTATTGTCCTAATGTAATATCTTTAAATATTTTAAGCTATAATGTAAATGGATTAAAAAACAAATTATTATTTACGAACTTTTTTAACTTTGTTAAAACATTTAATATATTTTTCTTATTTGAAACATTTGTATTAAGAGATAACTACGAACTATTCGAGGGTCATTTTAAGGAGTATGAACTAAAATGGATAGAAGCAATTAAAACTAACAAATTTGGAAGGGCAAGTGGGGGTTGTATTTATGGATTTAAAAAGATATATAAAGACTTCATGACATTTGAAACAACACAAAGACATACTCTACTAAACTTAAAGTTAGATAACATCTACAATCACTGTATAGTCCCATTATATATAAATTGCAACCACTGGGATGATGATTTCAACGCTTTAAGTGATGCAGTGTGCTATAATCAGAACAAAAAACTGATGCTTATAGGCGACCTAAATGCAAGAATTGGGGGTGAACAGGGTATATTTAATGAAACTGGACAACTGCAAATTACTGATCAACGAAGATCGAAAGATTCTAAAGCAGACAGCAAGGGTAGAACTTTATTGGATTTGGCTGAAACTTATAATCTTATAGTCCTAAACGGAAGATCCAAAACGGACACCAATGGAGAATTCACATTCATAAGAGGGAATTCATGTTCCGTTATAGACTATTGCCTGGTAGCAGAGGATTGGCTTCACAATGTATTGGATTTCACAGTCCACACACAAAATTTTTCGGACCATATGCCAGTCTCAGTATCACTGAAAGTAAATGAAAATATAAATGAATTTTTGGACACTGAGATTAAATACCCCAGGCTTATATGGAGAAATAACAAAAAAGCTGAATATCAAATAGCATTGAACTCAGAGTTGGAAATTTTAAAACAAAGCGATGAAACACTTACAATCGATGTTCTGCAAGATATTATCCGTAAGGTAGCACCCAAGACACCCACAAAAAAACAAGCAATATACGCAAAGAAGGAATGGTTTGATAGTGAGTGCCTTCAAGCTAGAAATAAAGCGTTTTCATTTCTAAAGCTATTTAGAAAATATAATGCTGTATTTTTTAGACGAGAATACGCGAAAGCAAACACTAATTTCAAAGCACTCTGCATAGCAAAGAAAAAACAGTTTTATGAAGATAAAGTGCAAATTATTATAGCTAGCAGAAACATTAAAGAATTTTGGAAAGCAGTGCGGTACATAAATGGAACGAAGTTAAGAATCGGTATTAACATCCCAGCAATCGACCTTAAAAATCACTTCCAATCCCTTTTGGACTTCGAACGAACAGCGCAGCCGTTTCACTACTGTGCTAATTATGTCTCAGATCAAACCATGGATCAACCTTTCAGTGTAGAAGAGCTAAAGGAAGTTTTAGAAGAACTTAAAGATGCAAAAACACCAGGAGAAGATCTCATACCTCACGAATTCTATAAGCACTGCACCGACGAATTTTCCCGCTGTGTACTTAGCCTTTTTAATGACCTGTATGAAAATGATACTTCCCCTTCATGTTTTGAATCGGCAGTAATTCTTCCAATTTTTAAAAAAGGTGATCGTAACATGGTCGAAAATTATAGAGGAATTTCTTTGCTCAACACCGTTAGAAAGATTTTTGGAAGTATCCTGTTCAAACGACTCACGAGCTGGGTGAACAAAAACGATATACTAAGTGAATGTCAAGCCGGTTTTCGTCAAGGATACTCAACTGTAGACCAAATATTTACGCTTAGCACCATCGTAGACATCAACCGCGCGCAAGGAATAAATATATATGCATATTTTGTTGATTTTAAGTCCGCATTTGACTGTGTAGACAGAGAATTAATGTTCTATAAACTAGCTACATTGGGATTATCCACTAAAATGTTGAAGATTTTAAAAAAATTATATAAAAATTGTACGGCTAAGGTATGGGATGGAACTACAATGTCAGAAAGCTTTTTAACACCCTCTGGACTGCGACAAGGATGTACCCTGAGTACCCTTCTCTTTTCTTTATACATAAATGATATAGAAACATTCTTAAATGGTGGGATTGAAATTCGTGGTACAAGAATTAAAACACTTATGTATGCAGATGACATAGTTCTTTTAGCGGACTCACCTATAAAGCTACAAATGATGATAACGAAACTTGAAGACTATTGCAAATTGTGGAACCTAACGATAAACCGAACGAAATCGCAAGTCATGATCTTTGGTAGAGGGAAGAGACAGCGCCGTGGTAACTACATATGGAGATACGATGGAGAGCAGATAGAAACTGTTGAAAACTACAAGTACCTAGGTATGATAATAACACCTCGAAACAACATGAACCTTCATTTTGAAGAAAAACTTAAAAAAGCTAAAACCGCAATAAATTCAACTTGGAGAGCGTGTATGCAAAACAGAAACATAAGTCTTCAAGCAAAATATCAGATCTTTGAAGCAACATCAAGGGCAGTTATGCTGTACGGTTCACAGGTATGGGGATATTTGCAAGTCGATGCAGTTGAACAATTGTTACGTTTCTTTCTCAAGCGAATACTGAATCTGCCAATGACCACTCCCACTTATATGCTACATATAGAGACCGGTCTACCGCCCATGTTTATTGTGACATTGAAACTACACTTCGATTATGTGCTCAAAGTACTTAATATGAATGAATTACGTCTTCCCAAAATTGTTGCAACTCTTGCCCTTGATAAAAAAACATCTTTTTTTGAAAAATGGAAGGATTTGGCCGAAAGAAACGAATGCCTTTTACATCTAGAATCCATTGACATGCATCTGATGAAAACGGAATTGTATAACATTATAAGGGTTCTCGATGAAAAGTTTCGTGAAACAATTATTGCACAAGCACAGTCGTCTATATATAGAAATTATTATTCCCAGTTGCAATTCGATCTAAGTACAAGAAGCTACTTCGAAATTGATACAGAAGTGGATAAAATATCAACCCTCTTCAAAACACGTGGAGAATTACTTCAACTAAATTATATCCCTCACCGCCCAGACTTGCCAATTCAATGCAGCCTTTGTAATATGAACACCAGAGAAGATATACTGCATTTTGTAGGAATTTGCCCTATACTTATAGAGTTCAGAAAACTATATCTTGGGAAAGCCATTTTCACAGCCGAAGAAGTTCTTTGCTTTTTGAATGGTAAAGATTGGTCCGCACTTTATAATTTCGTGAAAGCTGCACTTCGGTATAGAAATCAAATTATGAGGGAAGAATTTTAATAATTTAGATTTTAAAGAAAATTGTCAAGAAGTTTAAATAAAGGTTATTATATATTTTAAATTTGTCAATCTGGCAGACGGCTTTTGCCATGTCATAAAAGATTTGTTAATCTCATAAAAAGTACCATTGTAAATATTGAAATTTAATAAAATCTAATTCTAATCTAATCTAAAAAAATCTATAGCATACCAGATAAGTGAAATTTGTATTATATCTATTTTTTAAAAGAGTTTTTTTGTTTGTTTGTGAGTTTAGTGCATACATACAGCCAAACTGACAAACAAAAAAAGTTACTCTTTTATATAATAGTATAGATATTCTTCATATTACACAGATGACATATTTTTTTTGTATGTATTAACTCTAGTTTATATATCAATGCGAAGTAAAACTCAAAACGAAATGAAATGAAATATTAAAAAATCTCGCGTCGAGAGGTGTTCAAAAAAATATTAATTTAGTTTTATATTTGGTTTAGATAAGTCCGTTGAATTGTATTTACTTCATAACAAGTTTCTTCCCCCTTTTCGCTTAAATAAATTCATTTAATTTTATTGTATTTTTCACGCTTGTGAAAAAAGCTATTTTTTTGTATGAAAACTTCGCTTTGCTTCGATCTATAAACTAGGCTTTAATAATAAACAAAAACAATAAAAAACAGAAACCAACAAATTCACAAAGTAGGTACCTAATGAACTTAATTAAATTATTAGACTAACATAAATAAATAAAAGTAACGAATCATAAATAAAAAAAACATAAAAATAATAACTTTTCAAAGCATTTTAAAATGAGATTAAAATGTTTTGTGAAAACAATTTAATTTTATTTAACAAACGTAAAGAACAAAGAATATTTTTAATAATGAACTAACTATTTCAATTTTCTAAATTTGATATTTCAATGATTTCTTAGACTAATTTTCTTTTATATACAACAAGTATTCGGACACAACACCCCTCCACACCTTAGCTTGAACAAGGATTTATGTTACGAAGTCTTTCTGAACGTCTTAGCGGTACTTTTTGTTCTTCAGTCCTTTCTGAATGTCTCAATTCAATTTCAGATGCTTCTGTTGAATTTGGTAGTTCCGGTAATTTGTCTGATGATTCTTGAGATGAAGGATCTTCTGAACATTCTGTTTCTGCAATATTTTCGTTGTTAAGAGTTCGACAACGAAGTTGATCCAAATGTCTTCGGATAACATTACCATCCTCTGTAGTGACACTGTATGACACTGGACCTCTCTGCTTTTCGATGATTGCTGGAATCCAAGCTGGACCCTTTGAGTAGTTTCTCGCCCACACTGACTCATTAGGAGAAAGTTGTTCGACAGGAGCTGTAGAGTGATTCTTATTGGTAGATCGAAACGTGTTATTCTCTGGTTGCAGTTTGTCGAAATAAGTAGTTGGGATTCTTTTGAGGAGCAATTCAGCAGGTGATTTTCCTGTAGTTGAAGATGGCATTGTGTGCTGACGAAGAAGAAACCTTGCAAGTCGAAGGTGTAAACTACCTTCTGAATTTCGCTTCAAATATTCTTTTGTCGTGCGAACCATCCTTTCGGCCTGTCCATTGCTTGAGGGATGAAACGGAGCTGTGAGAATGTGAGATATTAGGTTTCGTCTACAAAACTTGCTGAATTCATCAGAAGTAAACGCTGTCCCGTTATCGGATACTATAGAATCTGGGAGCCCGTGAGTTGCAAAAATGGATCGCAGACTGTTAATAGCACACGTTGTGCTAGTTGATGAAACTGGCTTTACTTCTACCCACTTGGAGTAAGAATCCACTAGAATGAAGAATTGTTGGCCTTGAAAGGGTCCTAGGAAATCTACATGGAGACGAGACCAGGGCTTTGTAGTCTCCTCCCAGGGATGAATAGTTGTTTTTTGCTTTTCTGGTCGTGACTGTTGACATATTACGCACTTCTTCACGGTTGTTTCTATGTCGGCATCTATCTTAGGCCACCATACGTAGCTTCTAGCAAGGGCTTTCATCTTGACAATCCCAGGGTGACCAGCATGTAGCGCTTTCAGAATGTCTTTTTCAGCTGACTCTGGTATAATAAGACGAGAACCAAAAAGTAAGCAGTTTTTGTTTACCGTAATTTCCTCCTTATGTCGTGTATATGGCTTGAAATTTTCATCTATGTGATCATCTGGCCATCCCCTCAACACCCAATGAAAAACTTTCTTCAAAATTTTATCTTTAGATGTCAGCATGGCAATGTCGCTGGATTGAAGAATGTTGAAATCAGATTCTTCAATCATATTTATTTTAAATCCACAATCGGACTCCGTAGCAATTGGTAAACGGCTGAGAGCGTCTGCGTTGTTGTTCTTTTCTCCAGGACGATGTAAGATTTTGAAACTGTAGCCGTTTAAGAAAACACTCCATCTGAGCATTCTAGGTGATAGTATTACTGGAGTAGGCTTTTCTGGGTTGAACAGTCCAATCAGCGGCTTGTGGTCAGTTATTATTGAAAACTGTCTTCCATATAGAAAATTATGGAACTTCTTGACACCAGCAATTATTGCCAATGCCTCTTTATCTATTTGCGCATAGCTTCTCTCGGTTTTAGATAACGTACGTGAATAAAATGATATTGGGCGCTCTTGGCCATTTGGCATTACATGGGATAGTACAACTCCGATCCTATATGGTGAAGCGTCACATACCAAAGCAATAGGAAGACTCTCACTGTAATTAATTAAAATATTGTCACCTGATATGAGTTGTTTGAGTCCTTCAAAAGCATCGTTATGATTTGAATTCCAACACCAGGCCATATTCTTATCCAATAATCTATGCAGAGGTTCAGCGATGTTTGCCTTATCCTTTAAAAATGCGTGATAGAAATTGATAAGACCCAGGAATGCTTGTAACTGTTTCTTGTCGGTAGGTGGGGATGTCTCTTGAATGGCACGTACTTTGTCATCTGATGGACGAATCCCACGATGGTCAATATTGTAGCCCAAAAATGTTATTGATGGCAAGTCGAATTTGCACTTGTCTTTTCGTAGACGCAATCCAGCATTACTCAAACGTTGAAAAACCACTTCTAGTGTCTTAACTAGCTTAGATGAATCTTGACATATGACAAATATGTCATCAAAATAAACAGTAACTCCAGATAGATCTCGCAGTAGGTTTTCCATTCGCATTTGAAATATTCCGGGAGCAGTTGAAATTCCAAATGGAAGACGTTTTACTCGGTATGCTCCTTTGTGAGTAATAAGTGTAAGTATCTTCGATGATTCCTCATCCATAACCATTTGCTGATATGCCTGTGCTAAATCAATTTTAGCGAATGTATTGCCTCTTGGAATAGATGCCAAAATGTCTGTTATTGACGGTGTTTGAAAACAGTGGGCCGAGAGTGCCTTGTTGACTGTGCACCTGTAGTCCCCACAGATACGCACGGAACCATCAGATTTAGTAACCGGTACAATTGGTGTAAGCCAGTCACTGTACTCTGTTGGTTCAAGAATCTCTTGTCGAACTAGCTTGTCGATCTCCTCTTCAATGGCTTGTCGTTGAGCATATGGAACCTTTCCGACTGGTAGCTTTACTGGACGTACAGTAGGGTCAAGTGTAAGCGAAATTTCTTCACCTACGTAGGTACCAAGTTCTTCTGAGAACAATGGTGAATATTTTCTAAAAGTCTTGTGAGCGATGAATGAATATTATGTACACCTTGTACGACAATACCCAGATGTTCAAACCAGTTACAACCAAGTACACTTGTTCGCCGACCAGCAGTGATATATAAGGGTAGGTTTGAAAGATGTTTGTTGTTGTACATAACGTCAACATAAATAAGTCCTGTGATCAAAATACGATTATTTCCATAATCAAAAAGACACAAACTTGATTCTTTAATTTTTGGTAGATTTTTCTTCCAAATTCTAGTCGCTTCTTCTTCACAAATTATTGTATAGGTTGATCCAGTATCCACCTCGAATTCGCAGTTGATTCCGTTCATCTTCACAGTTGCTGTCTTTTTAAGAGTCTTTGCAGGTTGAATAGAATTAACTTGGTGTTGTTTGTAGTTCTTTGCTTTGGCAAATGAGCTATTCTGGTTCTGCTTCATTCGGCATACTCTCTTAATATGTCCAATACGACCACATTGATTGCATTTCGCAGATTTGAATGGGCAATCAACTCTGGCATGTCTGTTACCACATCCTGAACAATTTGATGAATTGTCTGTCTTGGCTTGTTCGAAATTTATATTTCCAGGTCTGTTCTTTTGTTGGATCGAGTTGATTTGGACTTCTGAAGAGTGTTTAGATGATGAGTTGGACTGGATTTCTTGTTGATTTCTGGCTGCAGATTCTGCAGCTACAGCCTTTTCTTGGACAAATTGTAACGTGATTTTATTTTCCGCTAGTAGACTTTGTTGTAAATGAGTGTTTCTCAAACCACAAACCAACCTGTCTCTCAACATGCGGTCTATAACGTCGCCTACAAAATTACAATCAATAATTAATCTTCTTAATTCTGCGATGTACTCAGCTATCGTCTCATTTGGTTGTTGGTCTCTTTTAAAAAATTTAAAAAATGCAGCAATTTCAGAAGGAGTTGGAGTGAAATGTTTTGACAAAATATCGATGATAGCTAAATAGTCAACTTCCTCTATCTTCCTAGGCGCGATAAGAGTTTCCACTAAATCAAAACAAGATGCTCCACAAATCGTCAAAAATGTTGCCTTTTGTTTGTCCTTTTCGGAAATGGCATTAGCAAGGAGGAACATCTCAAAACGTCTTTTGTACGAACTCCAAGTGGTAGGATTTGATATATCAAAAACCTCGATTGATCCAATGGAAGTCATTTTATTAATTTGATTCTTTCTTTGTCGTATAAGTTTGGGTTTGAGTTTTCAATATTGAAAAAAAAATATTCTAGAAAACAAATCCAATTCTCGTCGCCAGTAAAATGTTTTGTGAAAACAATTTAATTTTATTTAACAAACGTAAAGAACAAAGAATATTTTTAATAATGAACAAACTATTTCAATTTTCTAAATTTGATATTTCAATGATTTCTTAGACTAATTTTCTTTTATATACAACAAGTATTCGGACACAACAGAGATCAAAGTAGAAGCTTAATGTAAACAAATGTACATTATGTGATGACCAAAGTGGCAACCGTGGTCGGGACCCAGTTTTGCATTTTATTTTATTTGGAAAGCATTGGTACAACTCCGGAATGCAATGCGGAGTAAAATAAAAAGATGTTTCTTCTCCTTTTTCAACCCTTCCTCCATTTATATATGTAGAATTTTTCCAGAGCTTATAGTATATATGTATGTACATCATATAATAATACATACATATTATATGTATGCTATATACATATGTATGTAGGTAAGGTGCTCTTCAATATTAACTTTCGATTGAAAAACATTGACAATTATTCTAAATTTAGCTTAGCTGATATTGGTTTGGTCAAACATGGAAAAAGTGCTCCATCCAATTTTCGTTTTTTGTTTTTTTTTCTTTTTTGTTTCGTGCACCAAAAAAATTAAATTGATTTTTTTTGTCGTTCATTGCTGTTACGTGACTTGAAATACGATTTTTTGTTTCGATTACTGTCGAAAATCAAATTGGTTCCCTTAAATGTAGGTAATCCTTAAACGGAATTCAGTCGATTGTTTGGTAGAGGTAAAGAAAGTGAAGTAGGGCAGGAAGGTTCTATTATGGTCATTTTGGTCTGTGTATATGGACAAGAGTAGTGTAGAGTGTGACCTTTCTGATATGTTTTAACTCAACTTTGAGTGTTAAAGCCAATTGATAAATTAGTTTGTGAAATAAAATATTAAAGAAGTATCCCATATATGGGATACTCGCAAAAAAAGTATGCAATCTAAAAGGTCAGTAATTGGTCTTAAGATCGTCTCACAAATGCTTAAAAGGGTTAAGTCTGGGCTCAGCGCTAGTCAGTCCATGGTGGCGATACTAACTTCCTTAATCCGATTGTTTCCCACTCAGTGTCGAGCGTTAACGTGCATTAGTACGAAATCTTTATGACAAAAAATCGAATGAATGAATCGAATGAATGAATCGAAAATCGAACGCCGCGCGGCAAAAGTTAAAAGTTAACCAATGTCTAGCGTCTCCATTGTATTCACTCAAACGAGTTTATATATGCATTTTAAATTTGACAAAGCGATTTTTCAAGTGCCGCGCGAACGACCGCGCGTCTATTCTGTTCAGCCAGACACATTCTGCACTCATCCGAGAACATAATTCGCCTCCATTGCTCAAGTTCCCAATTGTAGTCCGCTAGAGCAAATCGTAGTCGAGCTTGTCGGTGATTTTCAACCAATTTCGGTTATTCGGTCCGGTTGCAGGTGTTTTCGAGTTAGGCCGTAGGGTCTGCTTCTTTAATGCCGAAAACAGATGTGCAGCTTTTTCCAATTTAGCGAAAATAAATTTACACCGGTTCTTATGAGAGCTGACATATTTCAGGCTCTGCATGCAGCCTTTGCTGCACGATATCTTTATTTCTAATTTCGCTGCATGGGAAAAAGCTGCACATCTGTTTTGGGCTTAAGACTTCTCCTAACTTTTCATTTATTTGCAATTCTTCCTCGTACCTGTATGGACTGTTGTTGGATGTTAAGGCCAATCAAATGTTAAGATATTTATGCCGAAAACAAACAAAAATTATCAAGTATAAATGCGAAAGTATGATCGTATCGTTTTATGTTCAAGCAATGATCCTGATACAGAAATTGGAACTGTGAAGACTTTTTTGTTCATGCTTTTTGATTTTTTGCATGGGCACGAAGAGAGTTTAAACCTGCCCCTCTGCTAGGGAGTTTGACCCTGCTCCAAAATAATGGCATCAGACCTTTTCGTACTTTGTGTCGTGACTTGTGAACTAGTAAGTAAATCAGTTGTTGAATACTTTTGATTTCATACATGTGCCAGTAGAACATATTGATTTGCATACATTTTTAAGCGAGATACACCATAATCGTTCATGATTCATAACTGAAAGTTCTGAGGGTTCGGACTAAAGATTCAAAATTTCGAAGCAAATGTGGTAAAAAGCGAATAATATTAACATTGAAAATGTTTATAGGATCGATTTGAGAGAGTTATGGTGTTACATAAAGTGATTAAATGAAATGTATTCAATTAATCAGAAATTAACTCCAGCGTATAGGTGAATAACTACGAAATTTTTGGTTGGTGTTACCAAAGAAATGACCGAAATGATTGAAATGAGCACATGAATTTAGAATATGAAAAATGAACTCCAGGGTATAGAGGACACACTATCAAATTTTTAGTTGGTGTTACCAAAAAAATATTAGAATGATAAAAATAAACAATCGAACACAAGCGATGAATTTCAGGAGGCGTAGGTTTGTCGTCAACAGAAAAGTGTCAGTGGAGAATGGTCATGAATGAATATTTCAAAAGAGAAAAAAAAACAACAACAAATACAAGTACTCAGAAGAAGACAAATGACCAGACAAGGCAAGCACACCAACAAAAGTGGATTAAAACTTAGCGTTGTGAGCAGAGACGACATCATTTTTATTTTTTTTTATTTTGGGTATTAAACTAACTAATATTTATTTCTTTAACAAAAAAATTTAGAAATATTAAATTATAGGTACAGAAAAAAAAAACTTCATAATGAATTTTTGGACTTAACGAATTTTGTAATTATTTGTAATTTCACAATTCAGTTAACATCATTGCTTTTGTAAGCCGATTACTCTCTGACTTAGATGCAAGAAAGATGGAAAGAGAACTGAAAAGTTGCGGGTCTAAAACACCGAATACAGCGGCACAAAACATAGGAAAGCCAGTTAGTGAATGGACTGCACGCCGGCCTCTCAAAAGAATTGGACTAACCGCGAAAGAGAAAGTCAAGAAGCCTCTACTTTCAGCGAAAAATTCGAAGGCAAGGTTAGCTTTTGCCAAAAGTCATAAAAACTGGACAATTGACAAAGGAAAAAAGTAGTTTGGTCTGACGAGACAAAGGTCAATCGAGTAGGAACAGATGGCAGATCGTATTATTGGTCACGTCACGGAGAACAACAGCAACATCAAGTTCATAAAACAGTGAAACATGGTAGAGGTTCGGTGATGGATTGGAGGTGTTTTACTTGGAGTTCTGTAAGTTCTTTAGTAAAAATTAAGCGAATAATGAATAAAGAAAAATATCTTGACATTCTAAGCTATAATTTGTCCAGATTTTTCTCAACAACTGGCCACTAGAACCTACTACCTATTTCTTAAATTGTCAAGGAATGGCTCGGAACTCAAGAATTTCAGACGATGACGTGGCCAGCACAAAGCCCTGACCTCAATATGAGAATATGAAAATCATCCATTTAACACTGATGAGCTTTGGGATCGAATTAAACTGGAATGGAGCCGAATTCCAGAGCAATTTCTACACAATTTGGTGGAAAGTATGCCAAGGCGTTGTTCACAAGTGATAAAAAACAATGGATTATGGACTCAATATTGAAACATAAACTTTATCCCGAAACGGTCAAAATTGGAAAAGTCCAAAAATCATAAAATATTTTTTATCTGTATTATGTAATATTTTTTTTTTTATTTTTACTGAAGAAATACATGTTATACACAAAATAAGAAAAATAAAAACGATTTTCTCTCTGTTTACAACGCTCAGTTTTAATAAAATTTTCAAATAAGTAAAACCATGTGTCAACTTTTGCATACATACATAATATTATGGAGGTAGTTAGGGAAAAATAACATTAATTATTATTCGATGCAGTGCGGTCTTAAAGGAAAGGCCAGCGATGCAATGTAGGAGTAAAACTTGTTTGAAATCGATATAATGTAATATGCCAGAGCAAAACTATTAAGACGAGACTAGACTTGATTGGGTTAGGCCATATTTTTGCGTATTTCGTCGAAAATGTATATTTTTTGCATTTTTACGTTTAACGTGAATATTTAAGCATATTTTTTGTATAATAAGGGTCTATAGGATAAGCGTTACCAAAAAATTAAAAACTAAATTCAGGTTAAGTCCAAAAATTCGCGTTATGGAAATTTGCGTTCGACTTTTTTTTTTTGAGAAAATCAACCATTTTTTAGTTGGTTAAATGGGCTCGAACGATTTTGATTTCAATTTTGTAATTAAGTACTTCTAAATATTTAAAACAATGTTGCTTTTGAAAATTTAGAAAATATCAACTCAAAATTAAAAATAATCATGTTCCTAGTAATCCTGATTTTTTAACATTTCTTTCACTGAAAGGTACCAACATTTTTTTTAACCACGAAAGCAAGCTTGTGCAACTCACTCCTGTAGATAAATTTAGTATTTTTGATGTAATTTATTCTTAAATAAACCCATGTACCACAATTTACTCCCTGAACAGAATGGAGACGGAGCCAGAGCTGGAATAGCTGTCAAAATATTGAATACACACACATTCGATGTAGCGAACACAGCGGGACGTAGCCGCATACGGAGCTGCAGCCGCGGAAAAATTCAACAACTTTTATTTTTTCACGCTTTTGACATTTCAAATTGTATTATGAAAAAAAAAAACTTTTTGGGTCGGAAAAAAATATTGTGGTTAATTGCCAAAAAAATCCTTTATTAAAAGGAAAAGTATTGGAAACAAAAAATGTGAATTCTGAGCTTGCACACAAGAACATTGTTTTGTTTTTCTTCAAAATACTTTCAAAGCTGTACAGCTGCATTGTGGACACGTAAAATATAACGTACGACACTTTTTGATAGCTCTTCCAGTTCCGTCTATAGCTCCGGTTCCAGCATTGTATTATGTTCAGGCAGTTAAACGATTCACCATTGTAAAAAAAAACATGCATGTACCCATTTCAAATATTTTTTTAGCTCAAGCAAATTGACGTTTTGTTCGACAATCTCACTTGAACACTATGTATTTTTTTAAGGGCATGATTATAAGCGCTTAAAATTTTTTTTATAGGGCATATTTTTGGTTGCCCTAATATACGAGTTTTGATCTCAGATTAAAAAAAAAATTAACAACATTTATTTTTTGCCAAATAGAAAGTGACATTGAATACATACATAAATGCCTACCTACTTCAGAACATAGAATGGTGTCTGAAACAGCTTATTACGTTTTAATTAATTTAAAGTAAACAGAGCGGCTGATTTTTCTATTCCTAAGACACAATCTTTCAATAACAATAAACTCTTTTTACCTGAATCCATCTTGCGACTAGTTCGCATGCGTAATTCGGAAAGACGAAAATGGATTCGGTACAGACATGATGTTTATAATAACAATGTCAAGATTTTAAATGCCAAAATAAAAATTGAAACTGAGATTTTCAAAAATCGGAATTGGAATAACCTTTTATCTACTTTTGATAAGGGATCTAAACCCTTCTGGAAGGTTACAAAAATAATTAAAAAAAAAAGATTAAACATTCCCCCTCTTCGATTCAATGACAACGTTTTTGTTACTCAAGAGGAAAAGGTAACCGCACTGGCTGAAACGTTTACCCAGAACCATACAATATCAGCTCATCTCAGCGATACTGTCACTGAAAGTATTGTGAGGGACAAACTTACTGAGCTTGACTTGTTACCACCTAACGTTAACATAAATGACGTTATTAAAAATAAATCCGTTAAAGTCTTAATAAGACAACTGAAATCTAAAAAATCAGCTGGGCTAGATGGAATGAGCAACAGATTACCTAAAGCCTTACCTACAACGGCCACAAAATTCCTTACGACCATATTTAATTGTTGTCTTATCCTTTCTTATTTCCCCAAAGATTGGATAATAGCAAAAGTAGTTCCAGTTTGCAAACCTGGTAAAGCTAGGGATAGTCCTAATAGTTACAGGCCTATTAGCCTATTAAGCACTATAGGTAAATTGTTTGAAAAAATTATTCAAGAACGTCTTTTATACCATATCGAAGATGCGAACATATACCCTGTTGAGCAATTTGGTTTTAGAGCTGGTCACTCCACTAGTCATAAAATTTTACGAATTAAAAATCACGTTAAAAGTAACCTAAATTCAAAGTTATCGACTGGGCTTGTACTCCTGGACATCGAAAAGGCTTTTGACACCGTATGGCACGAAGGGTTAATATTCAAGCTTATAATGTTTCACTTTCCTACTTATCTTATTAAGTTAGTGTGGAGTTTTTTAAAAAACCGAAAGTTTGCTGTTCACATAGGCAGTACAAAATCTTCACTCTTTGATATAGTAAGTGGTGTTCCACAAGGTTCTGTGCTGGGACCCATACTCTTTAATGTTTTCATGTCCGACTTTCCACCTTTGGATATTAACACAAAGTTTGCTATGTTTGCGGACGACACAGCCCTATTTTCGTCCAGCGTACTACCTCAAGGCGCTCTCGTTAGTTTGCAGTGTTCACTGAACATCTTACAAAATTTTTTTCACAAATGGAAAATTAAAGTAAATGCTCGAAAATCGCAAGCCATCTGGTTTTCTCGGCGTAGAAAATCTGATTTTTTTCCACAATCAATGTTAAAATTTAATTCTACAGAAATCGCTTGGTCTGATAACTGCAATAAGTATCTAGGTGTAACGCTTGACAATAAACTTACTTTTAGTAAGCATATTGCCATCACAATCAACAAAGCTAATCTCGTAACAAGAATTTTGTACCCGTTCATAAATCGTAGATCAAGTCTAAGCATGCATAATAAAATTTTAATATTCAAAACTATTTTTCAGCCCATTCTCACTTACGGTGCTCCAGTGTGGTTTGACTGTGCTGAGACACATATAAAAAAGATTCAAAGAGTTCAAAACAAAATCTTAAAATTAATGCTAAATTTACCATGGCACTTTTCAACTGTAAGGCTTCATAATAAAGCTAATGTCGATCAAATTAAGCATGTATTATATAAACTGCAAGATAAGTTTTTTAGAAAATGTTCCTATTCTGATAATGAACTTATTCTTAATCTCTTAAATTAGATATGTTGCTTTATATCGTATTTGGGTTTATGTGCAATCTTTTAGTTTTTAAGTATTATATAAGGGTTTTTTTCTTGTAGCTTTTCCCTTACGTAACATTTCTGTATGTTTATAATTACTACATTGTATTTATTATATTTAATTTAAAACTATTGAAGCTGTAAAGAATTTAATTTTCTATATCTCTTAAAATCACAATAATAACAAATGTAACAGATTTCTAACTGCAATAAATAAATAAATATAAAGATTAGTATCTAGCTAAATAAAGTCATTTTCAATGTCCCCATTACTCTATGAGTGAAATCTGTAAATTTTTTTCTGAGACTACGAGCGATAAACTAAATATTATATCGTCTTTATAAGGGGTGCATTGCATTTGATTTGGCAAAAGGCTAGGGTGTGATTTTGCTTTTCAAGTGCCCTAAATCTTTAATTGAAAATATTCAATGATATAGCTATAACTGGCCCCTTACAACTCTCAACGATTCCTGTGTTCGTGTCTGCAGGGATGGATGGGACCTACAGAACAGACTATTGTCTGAACGGCTAATGTGGGCGGAACTTTTCTATGACAATCGAGATACTCTTGGAATTTTTGACAGTTCCTCGCAAGAGGCAGAGGTTGTATGGTGTAGGTTGGATAGAGGCAAGAAAAAATCTATGGAAAGGGGGGTTAATTCTGAATTTCCTCGAAATTTAAATCGACTAATAAATGTTTAAAGATTAAACTCGACTTTAACTCCGAAACTCGCCAAAATCGAGTAATCTCCCATTGGCCAAACAGCTTTAATATACATAGGTATCTTATGCCATATTTTTTGTTAATACTGTTTCGGAATTCTTTAATATACGATAAATTGAAAAAGGACACAGACATTTTAATATTCTTCAATATAAAATTAACATCTTGGCTGCTGGACAGAGTCATAATATTATATTCACTAAATCAATATTTTTAATATTTTGCTGCCAGGAGCAAAATATCCCACAATAATTATATTGTCATATTATTTCGTATTTAACACCCTGAATTTTGTGTGTGTGATTAATCCATCAGATATAATATTAAAGACTTCTCCGTAAACCTCACGTCGTCTTTTCCAAGGAAAAATATTATTAATATTTCTGTCTATCATAATAATATGATTGCAATAGAAAATAGAGGAGTATGTATATTGTATATCTCTACTATAGCCAGAGTCTATAAATTACGATGCTGTGTTTTAATTTCGCCTTTCGAAAAAATTATTTTATCTATTCAATGTTCATTCTCTTCCGTATGGTTTCAAACGATAATATGATAATAACATTATCCTTGAGTTTTGCTTTTTCAGAGGCTGTGTTCCATGGTGATTCTGTGTTCTGTTCAGAGGCTGTGTTCCATGGTGATAAATTTTCAAATTCAATATTCGTTGTTGTCATCTTGTCTCTCGACTCTCGAGCTATTGAATTTCTTTTATCGATGATGGAAAATCCTTAAAATCACCAAAACGACTTAAGCAGAGAACTCAATAAAGAGGATAGACTGTGCCTTAGTAATTTTCCAAAGGATTTCGCACATTCATATAAAACTGAACGGAGTCTGAATGAAGAAGTGCAAAGATTGTCTTTGTGTTCACTGATTCTAATTTATCGTGGAGGCTGATCTTAGAAATATTTATATACAGACGGAGTTGACGCAAAAAAAAAGATATCATAGGAAAATGAGGCTATACTGCTTATTTAAAGTGGAAAAAATCAATCAGGAATAAATTTAAATTTGAATTTAATTATTTTAGAATGCGTACCCAAGATTACGACGGAATAGACAATGCTATTCTCGTATAAGGGATTAAGATTGAAATATTCCTAACAATGTTCAACTCAATTACTGAATTATGACAACGATTTAATAGTTAGATAAAATTACATGAAGAAGTTTTAATTTAAAATCTCTTTTGAAATGAATCTTCATAAAATGAGGTGTTCATAAAACAAATTTTATATAATAAACTTTACATTTTATTATTTTTCAAGTCAAAAACAAAAACAAATTGTTTTTTCCCCTCGCCAGCGCTTCAAAATCGTCAAATTATTTGTTAGCCGAAGAGAAAAAATTATGTGTACCTATGTTAACTTAGCAGGACAATTTTTTTCTTGTTGATTTAAAAGTATATGATAATAAGCTGTTACTTAACGTCAACTTAACAGGATTTAATTCGTGTAATTAATTGGCCAGTTTATATTTCAGAGATCTCAGAGGAATCCGTATTCTCAGAAATATAAACGCAATTCCTCACAAAAATTCCTCAATTTTACTGTTAAAAACTGAGGAAGATTTTTTTTTTGGATTCGTTGCTTAATTATTTTTGTCGCAGTAAATCAAATAAGAAAAAAAGAAATAGAAATTGTTTCTGAGAAATCTTGTTTATATTTTATGCTCATGCTCCTTCAAAGTGAAAATTACTGAGCGCTTTGAAATATTAAATGACCAAAATAAAACAAAACTTCTGTCAATCGGCACTTTTGTTAATTGTCATTTTTATGATTGAAAGCGCTTCCATTTGCCCCTTTTTCGCTATATCTTGAGAAATGCAAAGCTTACAAAAGAAAAAAAAAAAAATATAATAATTTCTCCCTCCTTGTCGCTTAAATAATACTATTTAATTACGCCAGAGAAACAACTATTCTTTTGTATGAAATATTCTTTTTGCTTCGATCTATAAACTAGACGCTTAACAGTTAAAAATAAACGACGAGAACTACAACTTTTGAATAATATTGTTCTTGAAAATAAGTATTAGTCTATTTTTTTAATATTATTTTTATTTCAATTTACTGGTAAAAAAGTTAATTTTTAATCATAATTGTAGAAATTTGTTTTCAAAAACTTACTAATACTCACAATGCAGGATGTTTTAAAACGCATGCAGAATATTTTGGGGGATGATTTCTGGGATCATTCCGAGAGAAAATGATGTAGCAGAAACGTTTCATTCAGCAACCCCCATGACTCAAAACACATAGAACAATGTGCTGTAATTTCTTTGAAAGATAATATTCCATTTTGCCTGCATTTGATGTCAAGGTGCTTAAGTTAAAAACAGATAAAAGAATGGAATGTTTGCTTTCAAAACACCATTGGGTATATATAGTACTTTTGTTAATTTCAAATAATTTTTGTTTCCTATTTTTTGCCTATGCAATTTTTTTCTTAGAATGATCATCTCTCAAAATATTATGCACAAATTATGGGACATCCTTTATAGTTGAAAGATCATAATAATCTCTGACTCGAATGAAAAATGTTGTTAATTTGAACTGCAATAAGCTATTTAAATCCATTCTTTCAAATAACCATTTTAAGAATAATATTAAAATGTGAGGCTTTTTAATTCGTTATAATATTTCTATTTTAACTATTAAATTCTTTTAACTAACTTGACCAATGTGGCCAGGTTTTAATTTCATTAAATAATGCAGTACCAGGACAAGCTGTTGATTTTGTCTGCCTATGACCCCACAGAATATAATCGCTCTTAAGATGTCCCCCGGAAACAGCTTGTGCAATTAGTTCCTTAGCATTATTTAACATAGTTGATGATGGAAGTTGATCTAAACACGAAACATTATAAAATATATACAAATCTGTAAAATGTTCCCTGATCACGAAAGCTTACTTTCAAAATTTCCTATAAAGACGATTCCAATGCTCTTGTCATTGTAACGTGGTGCGTGTGAGCCTTGATTGCCAAAACCACGTCCTTCGTACACTTTTCCATCGCCTGCCACAATAAAATTGTAGCCAATGTCACTAAAACCTCGTCGACCCTTGTGATCCGATTGAATGTTACGGATCATTTGTTGGCAACGTGCTGAGTCAGAACATCCATTTGGATTGTCAGAATGATGAATGATGACATACTGAACAGGCCCTCTTACTTTAGTGTTCCATTTTGGTGGTGCTGCACCCCAAGCGCTACGTGGCTGAATTGTTACCCCAGAACAATAACTCGCAACTGTGAGGAAAAAAAATATACAATTATAACTAAAGACGAAGAAATTCAATTCACAATATTCACCAATGAACAGAGCAGCGCATTGTAAAAGTAATTTAAATTCCATTATGACTTAAGACTTTCGACTGATTGATTGAACTGAATACTTATTTCTTTATTTATATGATTTCTTATATGGAGATAACCCAAAGACACGGTTTGATTACGCTCGCGGATATGTGGAGTACACACAGCGATGCCGACTGAGACTTTTTCATGCCTTTTAGGCATTATTTCAACGCCCGAGTTTTTGTAGCTTATTTTTAACCAAAAATGTGTTTTTTTTTATTATTGATCATTTTTGATAAATTAAAATATTTCTAACGATTTATACAATATTTCAGGATTTTGAAGAAAAGCATTTCAATTTAAATAAAACGCACGACTGGATCGCAAAAACTTGCTCTTGTAGTAAAAGTTTCTTCGAATTTTAAGGATTGGGTGTGATAAAAGTAAATAATTTTTTTATGGGAGCCTTAATTTAACTAGTACCTATTATACGTTATAGAGCTTAAATTGAAAAATTATTAAAAATCAACATAATTCGAATTAAATTTATTAAAAAAGTCGTCTTAAATTGTTTTAAGAGCTAAAAAATTATCTGATTTCTGTAACTAATCTTAGTTTTGGAGAAAAAAATTTTAAATCGTAGGAGCGGTTTTTTTTTAAATAATTTTTTATATATAAAATTTTGTAATCATTTTTAAGAAAAAAAATTGGTACACAATTTTTTAGTATTTATTTATGTTAAATTTTAAATTAAATTTCGAATAAAATTATCAAATTATCTACCCGTTTTTGAAATATCGAATTTTCAAAAAAAATTGAATTTTTTTTAAAAATCCAAAATTTGTTTTTTTGAAAGTTTTGATATGCAGTATGATTTCAATTTTTGAGAAGCTTTTGTATAAAAAATTTAATTTAAATCGGGTACACACATAATGAGATAGGCCAAAATAAATAAAATGTTTCTATGAGAGGTACTGTTAATAATGGTAAACTGTAAATTTTGTTTTTGGCAGATCGTAGACCATATTAGTATTTATAGAACAATTTTAATCAAAATCGTAGGAGTCGTTTTCGAGAAAATTTATAACTTCTGTAACGGTTTTTTAACATTTATATGGAAGGTACCGTCAATTTTGACTATAAGAAAAATTTTTGTTCAAAATATTTTTGATAATGTTAAAAAAATGGTTCTATGGGAGGTACCATTTAAAACCATTTTTTGGAAATTTAATTTTTACAAAAAGGTAGCGTATACCTAATTAAATTTATTAATTTTTTTTTTAGAAAAATCTGTCGAGCCATTTTTGAGAGAAATAAGATTTTCCAAAAATGATAAAAAAAATTATATGGCAGGTACCGTTATTTTTGGTCCTAAAAATAAAAGGAAAAAAGTGTGTCGGGGTAATGTCCCGAAAACACTTTATACCAAGTTTAATTAAAATCGGCTCATGGGTTTAGGCTGTAGGCGAGTCCACAGACAGACAGACAGACGGACAGAATTGCGAGATCCACTTTTTTCGTCTTCCCTATCATCGTAATGTCAAGTTTGATTGTTATCTCGAGTTCGATTTTTTGCACGAATCCATAACTTGTAGGCACTATACTATATGTATATCGCAAGTAAAAAACTTAGATGGATGTAAAATGTTTCTCTTGTAAAATTAAAAATTCCACATTCCTCCTCATTTCAAACTTAATTAACATATACATATATTTTTTGTATTACATATGTATGTATGTACCTACCTACCATTTTAATCAATATACATAACTGAATGTTAAGCTACAGGCATAAGCTATACTTAGATGTTTTTCTGTGATTTATTTAATTTGTTTAATGAATTCTAGTTTTTTTTTTTTCGTTTATTTAAATAAAATTGGTGCTTAATTTTGTATATATAACGATAATAAAAAAATTAGTGAGGCTTTTTTCGTTGGAAAAGGCACGATTTTATTTCAATTGAGGCATTATTTTGCCCAGAGTGGTTGGCAACGCTGAGTACACATTTGAACAAATGTTCCGGTGATGGTTTTATTTAATTGAGTTTCTATAGAAGTCAATTAGTTAATTGTTTCCCAAAAAAAAAAAACTCCAACAACACAGACAATTTTCTGTATTTTTTAAATACTTAAAAAGTTTCTTGTTCATCTGTATCTGATGTATGTTGTTGCGAGTCTGGGTTACCACGGGGGTGTATCTTCATGAGCTGAAAAAGGGCGGTGGCATGCTTGCTCTAGCTCGGCTAAGCTCGACGGATTGGGGCGGTTCTTGCCCTTTTCCAAACTCATCCCACTCAGCAAACAAAAAAAATCATGCCTGTATTAAGGGATGAGGATAGGAATAGTGGATAGGGTAACGGGATAGGGATACTGGAATGGAAAACAAAAGGAAATCGCACAAACCTAGTTACCTTTGCTACTGCATTGGTGAAAGGGTGAGGCATTAGGCAGGTCTTTCGGAAAGACAACAAAAATTGGAAATTTTACTTAATCTAAAACTAATCTAAAACTAGACCCTTAAACCTATAAATTTATATCTGAGGGATATAATCATAAAACTAAACCTAACTAATCTAAAACCTAAAAAAAAAACTCTTCCTTTTTGTCTCACCAAAAATTACCAACAACCCCACTGTCTCACCAACGCAGCAGTTCGCCGAGTCATCAAAAGCTTTGCCTGGTGTTATTGGCAAAAGTTTGGCCTGCCCTCCCTTGTATCCAGGATACAACCATCGCTATCTCCTTGGCCAGTATTCTGGAGATAGCCCCTAACTTGAACCTCCAGTCATAAACTGTGTCGTCATCGTCCTAGTAAAAACTGTGAAAAGTGTTCTCATCTATGTAGGATTACATTTTTGAGATGGTGGGTAAGTATGGTGGGTATCGTCAATAAAATAGTTTACATTATTAGTGAGGTCAGTAGGTCAGGCAAGTAAGTCGGGTAAGTAGGTAAGATCTATAGGTAAGGTAGGTATAGGTAAGGTCTTTAGGTCAGGTAAGTAAGTACGGTAAGTATAAACAATTAGGGTACGTAAGTGAGATAGGTAGATAAAGTCATGTGGTTGTCGGAATAGTCTAATTGTTAGTTAAGTAGGTAATGTAAGTATGGTATTATGTCATAGGTAAGTATAATTGGAATAGTTCAGGTGAGTAAAATCCATGTTCGCGGTCGAAATCGTAAAAAGTCATTGTCTAGTCGTCGCACGTAAACTCTCCCTCTTCATCTTCGGCCCAGCCGAGCCTTCACACACCTCTTTTAAATTATTAGCACTCCATGTTTACTTTTGAAAATTCACCGAAAATTATAATTAAAAAGAATTGATTTCATCCGTATTAAAATTTATTTTATAAAATTCATTAAATAATATTACGCTAATTCAAAATTCCGAAATAGGAAGAAAAGAAAATCCGTGGTCTTAAAACTATAACCGCTTCAATGCGTACTTTTTAAGTTTTATTTTGTTTACGATTATTTAATTTATTTTTATAAAAATTGGCTTTTTTATTTTGCACCGGAGTGTATGAATATTCTCCCCGTCTTGTACAAAAGGCAAAGTAAAATATCAAAGCGGAAAGAATTCAAGTTATCAAGTGGCTATAATCTGAAGCATCGGAGTGTAGGTACTTCCTTCCCTTGCTCACGTCGATGAATATTTAAAGTTTATATATATATATATATGTATGAGAAATATCAATATAGATCAATAAAACTTACAATTTTAATGTCCATCGATGTCCTGCCGGCAGCACTTTTTCAGGAACAATGGCTTCAATTTGGTAGCCTAGCTATATGAATCACATATATATATGTCAATATACGCCTACGTTCCAAAGTCCAGAGACGAACACTCTTCACTTATCACTGTCACTTGTACACTTTCCTTTTTTTTTTTTGTATATATATCTATATATATATATTTTTTTTTTTTTTTCTTTAATTCACTTAGCTTTTGATTTTCTTTCTTTCCTTTACACTGTTCTTTCTTTTATGAAAACAAAAAAAAACTATTCAAAAGAAATTAAAAGGACTTAAATCCGTCCAGAAGGGACTTGAAAAAATTACGTCCAGAAGGGACTCAAAAAAAGGTTGCGTCCAGAAGGGACTCAAAAAAAAAAGTTGCGTCCAGAAGGGACTCAAAAAAAAAGGTTGCGTCCAGAAGGGACTCAAAAAAAAAGTTGCGTCCAGAAGGGACTCGAACACCAAAGTGGGGCACTTCCTGTTTTTCCAATTGGAGTGTCTCTATGAACACCCTATATAAGGCTGAATCACACGCCAACCCCCCAAATCCAACACTCAGTCCTGAGCTCAACCTTTGCAAGTCGCAAAACTATTTTTCAAATTTCGATTCCGGCAGGAAAACCCAAAACGGAGCAGAGGCTCGAATCTTTAAGTTGACGAGTAGGCCCCTACGACTCTTTTACTTCGTAGCTGTCGTGTATATGTATGTACATGCGTATTTCTATATGGACGTATGGACTTATCGGGGTTCCTACTTTATTCGTACTTATGAGTCGAACCGAACCTGGGAAGGTGAGGTACCCATAAAACCACTTGTTAACAAAATTTCATAATGATGCGTCATACCTCTGCTTTTTCCTTTTTTTTTTTTTTTTTTTTTAACGGGGTCCTACAATTTCGCCTTTTTGTGGAGGATTAAACCACACCACTTCGTGCCTCTTCACCCCTTGTGTATTGCCCTCCTTTTCCTAATTAAAATATTTGAATATTAATCTTATGTCTTTCGTTATTTCATTTCTCACCTCTTGTTAAAATTTTATAATTTTTCTTGTCGAGGAAAAAATTGGAATCTTATTAGATGAAGATAGAAATATCCTATTTCGTATATATCCACTGGACACCAAGAAAATTAGCGCGAAGAAACTTATTTCTTCTGATTCTGTGCCGATTTTTTTTTTTTTTGTATCACGGCAACGGTTAGAAAATCAGTGTGCTGTTTTTATGATTGCTAACAAGAGAATGCTATTTGGTTTTACATAATAGACGGTCATTGCCCTTTTGCCTATATATAATTCGGATGTAATAATATTGGTTTATAGACTGGACCAAAACTTATCTACAATCATGTATATTTTATTAATTAGACTTGACCCATATTATGAGTGTGTGAGTGTGCAGAAATACCATCCACTTTTTGGTACTACCCCAGTTTATACCAATAGAATTTACTATTACTTATATCTAATATTGCACTACCCATATACCTATAAAGAAATAAAATTACGCAATAAAAAACTTTAAAATTAATAAATAAATCTACAATAAATTATATATATAACCCTAATTTCTAATCATATTGCACAAAAAAAGTCTTTATTTTCATTCCACATCCCAGCTTTGAAACTACTACCTCTCTATTCAGCACAATGTGCTGACAATTCGTTCTGTCACGTTTGACAGCTCTCACTTATCAAAACTCTATTTATGTGCTAAACGTTTACTTCTTTCTTCCTAAATTTCAATAAAACTCTAATAATAAATAAAAGTTAATAAAATAAATAAACAAAAATATGTACAGACGACACCGAAGTCAACATAGTTGTAAGACCCAACGTGTGAAGGTGAAATCAAAGAAAGTACATGACTTCATCGACTTGAATTGTCGGTAAGTTTTTTTTTTTTTTTTTTTTTTTTTTTTTTTCATGTATCTTCCTTTTTTTTCTAAATTACCTTCTTTTCTTTTCAGGTTCATCACCCAACGTCACCTACTATGTTCCCCAGCTCAAAGATAAGTTATTTTGATGTCAGAAACTGTTTCCTTGTATTCCTTTTTTTAAGGGTAGTTTGGGCGACAGATTCTGACAACTTTCATCCCTCGAACTTTTTTCTTTTTTTATATTTTCTTCTAATTTTTTTTTTTTTCAGGTATAGCTATCATCAACCAGGACATGATCATCGTGACAACGGATCGGATCTCAGGTGCCCCAACCCAATACTCAAAACAGAGTACTACCCACAAATGACCGAACGAAGATGTTTCAAGGCATGGATTCTTTTACTATGAGTGGATAATTGTTTACAATGTGTTGTTTTTTTTTTTTTTTGTTATGTGAATTTTCATTTTTTTTTTTTTTATTTTTTTTTTGAACTGTTTCTTTATTTTGCTTTATTTGTGATAAAGAATAACAAAGTTTATTCGGTGTTTTTTTCTTCCTTTTTTTTTTTCTTTTTTTTTTTATGGATCGTTTAGCTGCAGTGTCGCTGTTTGTGTTACTCGAATTTCGGCCTATTAAGGTGCCTTACGTGTCGCACACTTTGGCTGTGACTTTTTGTTTTCTTTTATATATATATATATATATATATATATATAATATATATGTATAGATCGGGTATGTAACAGGCTCGATTCATTTTTCGAGTGGCCGTGAGAAAAATGTCATCGTAAAAAGAAGGTAGACCGATCGTTAGGTTTTGATTGGGTATTCATTATGCTGTTCTCAACGTGTGGCTCGTCCCACTCCCTGAGCTGTCCCTATATTCATATTGCCGGGCATACTTTAAAGGTTTTATTTTGAAGCTTCAAGCAAACAAAAATTCTTAAAATTGAAGATCTAATTGGGCCATTGGGCATATGACCCGGAGTTATAAAGTCGATATATCTTTACAACGTACACTTAACATACAGTTCAGTCTTTATCTCTTTTATGTGTCACTGATAAAATATTCGGTGATATTTAAATCACAGCTTGTATGTTAATTGTCAGTTTTTAAAGTAGATAAATAAAATATCACCGAATACAAAATATAATAAAATAAAATAATAATTAAATAAAATTAAATAAAAATAAATAATAAAGTATCTCTCTAACGAATACAAACATTTATATCACAGTTAGCATAAATAAATAAAATTTCTATAAACCAATAAATAAAATCTCTATAAATCAATAAATAAATAAATAAAATCTCTATAAATAAATAAATAAATAAATAAAATCTCTATAAATAAATAAATAAATAAATAAAATCTCTATAAATAAATAAATAAATAAATACATAACTATCTACACACCACACCACATAAATATCACAGTCCAGGGTTAGAGCAACAGCAGCTTGAGTCCGTCGTTATGAGTGTATATCTTTTGCGTGGTATGTACCCACTTTCTCACCTCTCAGGTTCCCTAGTTCATAAAGAGAGTTTCCTACTGTTCTCAACACTATAGATTTAAGAAATTTCGGTCCTAGTTTTGCATTGTACTTATCTATGAGATTACTTTGTTTGAAATTTCTTCTATACACGATTTGTCCTATTTTATATGAAATGTCCTTGCTTCGAGTATTATATATTTTAGTTGATCTTTGGTGTGCTAAATTAAGGTTTTCAAATATTTTCTTTCTGAGGATTGCTTGCTTGTCAGACTTATTTACAACTTCTACATCATTTTCCTTGATCAGGTCAAGCTTTCGGAGAAGCTCATATGTCTCGCCGTTTTGGACCATCTGTGATCCGAAAACGGCATAATATGGCTCGAACTTTATTGCATCATGTATCACACTGCGTAAGGAAAAGGCTGTATTGCTCACATGAAGGTCCCAATTGCGTTGGTCACTATCGATGTAGGACCGAATTTTGGTCAATACCGACCTGTTTACACGCTCCGAAGCGTTAGCTTGAGGCGAGTAAAAGGCTGTACGCACGTGCTTTACTCCGTACCTTTTCAGGAAGCTGGAAAACAGTTCGGAAACAAACTGTTTCCCATTGTCAGAGTGAATATATTCGGGCACCCCAAACATGTGGAATACATCTTCTTCTAGGTATTTTACTACCTCAGCTGCTGTTGCTCTTCGTAATGGTTTAAGGAAAACGTATTTGCTGAAATGGTCAAGTGCTATAAAAATGTGGGTATGTCCAGTTTTAGTTCGTGGGTACGGTCCTAAAAAGTCTATGTAGAGTCGTTGGAAAGGTCTTTCGGTTATTGTCTGTTGTCCCATGGGTGGCCTAGATATTGCATTAGATGGCTTATTGCACTTACATATATCACAGTTGCTTATATAATCTTTAACTTCGTTGGTCATATTCGGCCAGAAATACTTTTGGCGAAGCTTAGCCAAAGTTTTGTGTATTCCCCCATGACCGGCAGTGAAAGAATCGTGCGCTGTTTTCAAAAGGCCCCTGCACAACTCCTTCGGTACCCAGAGTTTCCAGGCCCTGTCGTCTTGAATAGGGTCTCCAGTTCGTCTGTCGGTCCGTTTGTAGACGAAGCCGTCCGAAATACATATGTCAGGCAGTCTGTCTTGGTTTTCGTTTATAGTCTTCTTCAATTCAACATATTCTTCTGAAGCAAAGTATGGTGAATTGAAGTCAACTTCTGGCGCTTCGGTTACGATCTCGTCCATGTGAACTCTTGAGAGGGTATCAGGGACTACATTGAGGATTCCCTTCCTGTGCTCTATGGTGAAGTCAAAGCCTTGCAGCTTAAAACTCCACCGAGCTAGCCGACCACTCAAGTCCTTCTGAGTCATCAGCCACTTAAGGCTTGCGTGGTCAGTTATGATAGTGAACGGCAATCCTTCAATGTAAGCTCTGAACTTTTTAACAGACAGAACGGCCGCATAACATTCAAGTTCCGTGACTGTATAGTTCCGCTGAGCGGAATTAAGCTTCTGGGACATGAATGCTATGGGTCGTTCGTTGTTCTCTTCATCCATCTGAAACAGAACACTCCCTACACCAGAAGATGATGCGTCGCATTGTATGTAGAAGTGTTTCGTAAAATCCGGATTCGTTAATATTGGTGCCGTGACCAAGGTCGTCTTTAAGTTCTCAAAAGCTGTCAATGCTTCGCTCGTCATAACAAAGTCTTTTCCTTTCTTCAGACAGTCTGTCATTGGGGCTGATATCGACGCAAAATTTGGGATAAAGCGCCTATACCAACCCGTCATCCCTAGAAATCGACGGAGTTGTTTAGGGGTTTTTGGCACAGGAAAATCCTTTACCGCAGAAACTTTTTCGGGATCCGTTCTTAGACATCCATCACCGACGAAATAGCCTAAGTACTTGATCTCTTTAAAGCAGAATTTGCTCTTCTCCACGTTTATCGTCAGCCCCGCTTCCCGCAAACATCTCGAGACCTCTTTCAGGGCACTGATGTGACTTTCAAAGTCTGGAGAACAAATCAAGAGATCATCTAAATAGACAAAGACACTCTCCCTCAAACGAGCGGGAATGACTTTGTCCATCAGCTTACACATTCTCTGGGCAGCGTTGCACAATCCAAACGGCATAACCGTGAACTGATACAACGGCCGTCCAGGAACTGTGAAGGCCGTCTTCTCTCTTGATTTCTTCTCCAGCGGAATCTGCCAAAAAGCGTCCTTTAAATCGATACTCGAGATGAAATGCGTGTCGTGAAGGCGACTCAAAATCCCTTCAATGTGAGGGAGAGGGTACGCAAATTTTTTCGTTGCTGCGTTCACCTTCCGTGAGTCTAAGCAAAGCCTGTTCTTGCCTGGCTTCCGTACCAACACAACTGGAGAGCTGTAAGCGCTATTGCTTTCTTCGATCACACCAAGCTCTAACATGCGGTCGAGCTCAGCATACATTAACTTCTGAACGACGGGTGAGATCGGATAATGCCGTTGTTTGATGGGAATTGTGTCGTCTTCCATCTCAATGACATGTTCTTCGACGTGAGTCTTACCCAATCCCAGTACCGCGAAAGAAGGAAACGTAAGCTTAACGCGTTTCAGCTCTTCAGTTTGTGTTGGAGTAAGCTGACGCATAGGATCAGACTCTTGCCCTTCCGCCGGTGCTGGAATGTCTAAAGCGCTGATGACGTTTGGAGCAACTTTGAAGGCTCTCCAAAAATCTACCCCTAGGTAGAGCTGCTGTTGCAAACTGGGAACAACATACAGCTCCATCTCTTGGGTGTTGCCACCCCATGAGATTTTGGCCTTAAATCGTCCGTTAATGTGTTGGTTCTTTCCGTCGGCAGTCTTTATGTCAACTGTCATTTTTGTCATTTTTATGTCGTGGTTCATAATGAACTCTATTGCCCCTCTTCCCATGCAACTCACAGACGCACCACTATCTAATAGACCTACCATCTCTTCACCATTTACTGCTACTTTAGCGTAGGGTCTATTGTCCTCAGAAATCGCTAACACTGTAGCTTCTATTTTATTCTTTGTCCGTCTAAATATTGCACATTTTTCCCTAAGCCTACTTATTTTTCTAAAATTTCTATTATTAGTCTGTTCGTATGATATCTCTGAATTGAAAATTCGCTTTCTTGCCTTTTCGTAGTCTTTCATGCGTTCATGAAGACTTTTATATTGCACTGGTGTTTCTTGTTTCTTATTTGTTAGTCTAGTTTCTCGTCTTAGGATTTCTATTTTTCTGGGTTCGGTTTCTCCGGGAGTAGCGCATTTGTCGTCGGAGTGAACCCGGTCGCACTCCCGACTTTCAGGTTTCCCTGACAGGAGGCACAATTGAACGAGAGGTTTCCCTGCCCGCAACTAAAACATGTGAGCGCGTGGAAAGTAGAAGGGCAGGCTGTGGGAGTTGCACTTTTGTCTTTTGTCGGTTCAGTCCTTTTGTCTCGTTCACTGTTTCTATAAGTCTGATGTCGTTTGTCTGTTTTTGTATTTGAAGTTAGTTTGTCCGAGCGGTTATACTGTACCGCAGCAATATGTGCTTCTCGTTCGTCGTCGGAGTCGGTCAGATAATGTCTAGTCCGTACTAAGTCATGGTCATCTAGTTCACTAATCTGTTTCCTCGCCTTTTGGTCTCTAGCTGTTAAGTGCCTTTCAGCACGTCGGCACTCTTCTCTAAGATCTCGGATGTCCTTAATAGGGCATCCGAAGATCAGCGTCGCTACCTTGTCCTTCAGGTTCTGTCGGACTATGGACACTAAGTCTTTCTCGCTTGGTCTATTTCTCATTTGTAGTGTGAGACCCCTAACTTCTTCGTAAAATTCGTCAAAAGTTTCAGTAGGTTGCTGACGTCTGTCCATAATTTCCCTCAATATCTCGTGGTCTCTCTTACTGTTGCGGAATTGCCGCAATAATTCAGATTTTAGATCGTAAAAATTTAAGTACTCGTCACTATGGTTCTCTTCGAGGAACTGCCAATACCACTTTTCGGCAGTCCCAGTCACTAAGTGGTGGAAATTTGCAAACACCTGCTCGTTAGTGACCCCGTTCTTCTTTTGCAGGGTCTCAATCCTAAAAATAAAACTCTCGACCGTCATGGTCTTCGATGTACCGTCGTACTTTACACCCCACTTATGTATATCAATACGTTTACCATGGTCACTACACGGTCTGGTCGTTTCTTGCCGAATATGGTGACCTATGACCGGTGGACTTATGTCTGGGTCGGTGAGAAGCAGATCTTCCCTTCGATCTTGCCTAGCATATGTGGCGAGGGCTGACTTCTCTACGACCCGTAAACGCTCACTCATCGAGGTCATATTCCCCGTGACCATCTCTACCATTGTATGCAACTTTGACATATTTTTCGTTTGTTCTGTTAGGAGCGCCAAGGTCCTATTGTGGGACTCGTTTATAGAACGTGACACAGCACAGTCAATAACCTTCTTGAGGTTTTCACCCCCCATCGTTATCTCGTACTCTGATTTATCTTTGTCAGTACTTTGTTTCCCTTCGTCGTCTTGTTCTATTAAAAAGCGTTCTTGTCGTAATTGCTGTGTCAGTTGGTTTATGGAATCTCTTGTTTCCTCCGAGCCTTCCCTGATTGGAAGCAATGCCTGGGCTCCTAATTCCTGAGTCCCAATAGAACTTCCCCCACCAGTAGTATTAGCTTGTACCCCACTTGCTTCCCCATTCCTAATCACAAGATCGTCGAAAGGGTTTTGCAAAATACTTCGGTTGAGCTCAGCTTCTGACGGAGTTGGACTTAGGTCTTCTAGGGTGGTTTGACGAGTGACCCGTCGCCTATCACCTCTTACTCTACTACTCTGTCTAGGAACGGTGCCCTTTCGGACAGCACCCGTATTCCTATTCATCTTCTTTAAAAAAAATTTACTAACAGAAATTGGTTTCAAAAATTTCTAGAGAAGATTTGAAAATTCTTTGCAGAAATAGAGATCAGTAATTCAAAAAAAAATAAAAAAATTGTGAGCAAAACTAAATAAAAAAATTCAAAAAGTTATAAGAAAAAATTAAAAAAAATAAAAAAAAATTAATAAAAGAATAAAACTTAAAAATGATTAAAAGGTAAATGTTCAAAAATCAAAAAAAAAATAAAGGTATATGAAAAAAATTAAAATGAAAGGTATATCCAAAAAGAATGAAAACTTCAATAAAAAAAATTGATTGAATAAAGCTAAAAAGAATAATAAAAAGGAAATTCAAAAAAAAAAAAATCAAAAAAATTAAGTATAAAAAAAGGTGTTTAAAAACGAAGTTTTTGAAACCAATTCGAAAATAAACAGGTATAAAAAGTTTCTTGTTCAATATTCATTTTAAGGTGTGTGAAGTCCCGACTAAGTTTCCAAAACGACTCAGGAGGGAGAAAAAGAAAAATTGTGTCAGGTCTTGTCCTTTGTCAAGTTTTTGTCCTATTAAGTTTTCGTTAGTTTCTGTCCTAAGTCAAGCATCGGTCCTGTTTACGACTGGTGCCTCTGAGACTCGACGAGTGCTTCGGGTTAAATCTAGTTTTCCTGCCACATCGAACTTTCTGATGTTGAACCTGAAAGGTGGTTGGCTAGAAATCAGAAATAACCCTCCACACGAGCAGAATTTCAGAACTTTCCACTCACGCCACTCAATACATCTGGCTGGGCCTGAATATAAGGATAGCAATGATTGTACTGTTCTTCCACTCTACTCCGCTCCCCACTGTACGATAGACTTTGTTCGACCTCACAAAATCCACTGGTTCTAGACCCGTTAGATCGGACAGCTGAACTCTATCTACCGTGAAGCTAGGAGCTTCTGCGGTCTCTAAGCTTGTGCTTAAAAGATAGGAAAAGGAATTTAAAAAAAGATGAAAAAAAAAATGGGAAATGAGATTGTTGTGAGTCCAAGGGGATGACCTTAAAATAAAAATCATCTCCTTGGAGTCCCAATCAATCCAGAAGCCGTTCGTGCGTTGGGCGCCATTGTTGCGAGTCTGGGTTACCACGGGGGTGTATCTTCATGAGCTGAAAAAGGGCGGTGGCATGCTTGCTCTAGCTCGGCTAAGCTCGACGGATTGGGGCGGTTCTTGCCCTTTTCCAAACTCATCCCACTCAGCAAACAAAAAAAATCATGCCTGTATTAAGGGATGAGGATAGGAATAGTGGATAGGGTAACGGGATAGGGATACTGGAATGGAAAACAAAAGGAAATCGCACAAACCTAGTTACCTTTGCTACTGCATTGGTGAAAGGGTGAGGCATTAGGCAGGTCTTTCGGAAAGACAACAAAAATTGGAAATTTTACTTAATCTAAAACTAATCTAAAACTAGACCCTTAAACCTATAAATTTATATCTGAGGGATATAATCATAAAACTAAACCTAACTAATCTAAAACCTAAAAAAAAAACTCTTCCTTTTTGTCTCACCAAAAATTACCAACAACCCCACTGTCTCACCAACGCAGCAGTTCGCCGAGTCATCAAAAGCTTTGCCTGGTGTTATTGGCAAAAGTTTGGCCTGCCCTCCCTTGTATCCAGGATACAACCATCGCTATCTCCTTGGCCAGTATTCTGGAGATAGCCCCTAACTTGAACCTCCAGTCATAAACTGTGTCGTCATCGTCCTAGTAAAAACTGTGAAAAGTGTTCTCATCTATGTAGGATTACATTTTTGAGATGGTGGGTAAGTATGGTGGGTATCGTCAATAAAATAGTTTACATTATTAGTGAGGTCAGTAGGTCAGGCAAGTAAGTCGGGTAAGTAGGTAAGATCTATAGGTAAGGTAGGTATAGGTAAGGTCTTTAGGTCAGGTAAGTAAGTACGGTAAGTATAAACAATTAGGGTACGTAAGTGAGATAGGTAGATAAAGTCATGTGGTTGTCGGAATAGTCTAATTGTTAGTTAAGTAGGTAATGTAAGTATGGTATTATGTCATAGGTAAGTATAATTGGAATAGTTCAGGTGAGTAAAATCCATGTTCGCGGTCGAAATCGTAAAAAGTCATTGTCTAGTCGTCGCACGTAAACTCTCCCTCTTCATCTTCGGCCCAGCCGAGCCTTCACACACCTCTTTTAAATTATTAGCACTCCATGTTTACTTTTGAAAATTCACCGAAAATTATAATTAAAAAGAATTGATTTCATCCGTATTAAAATTTATTTTATAAAATTCATTAAATAATATTACGCTAATTCAAAATTCCGAAATAGGAAGAAAAGAAAATCCGTGGTCTTAAAACTATAACCGCTTCAATGCGTACTTTTTAAGTTTTATTTTGTTTACGATTATTTAATTTATTTTTATAAAAATTGGCTTTTTTATTTTGCACCGGAGTGTATGAATATTCTCCCCGTCTTGTACAAAAGGCAAAGTAAAATATCAAAGCGGAAAGAATTCAAGTTATCAAGTGGCTATAATCTGAAGCATCGGAGTGTAGGTACTTCCTTCCCTTGCTCACGTCGATGAATATTTAAAGTTTATATATATATATATATGTATGAGAAATATCAATATAGATCAATAAAACTTACAATTTTAATGTCCATCGATGTCCTGCCGGCAGCACTTTTTCAGGAACAATGGCTTCAATTTGGTAGCCTAGCTATATGAATCACATATATATATGTCAATATACGCCTACGTTCCAAAGTCCAGAGACGAACACTCTTCACTTATCACTGTCACTTGTACACTTTCCTTTTTTTTTTTTGTATATATATCTATATATATATATTTTTTTTTTTTTTCTTTAATTCACTTAGCTTTTGATTTTCTTTCTTTCCTTTACACTGTTCTTTCTTTTATGAAAACAAAAAAAAACTATTCAAAAGAAATTAAAAGGACTTAAATCCGTCCAGAAGGGACTTGAAAAAATTACGTCCAGAAGGGACTCAAAAAAAGGTTGCGTCCAGAAGGGACTCAAAAAAAAAAGTTGCGTCCAGAAGGGACTCAAAAAAAAAGGTTGCGTCCAGAAGGGACTCAAAAAAAAAGTTGCGTCCAGAAGGGACTCGAACACCAAAGTGGGGCACTTCCTGTTTTTCCAATTGGAGTGTCTCTATGAACACCCTATATAAGGCTGAATCACACGCCAACCCCCCAAATCCAACACTCAGTCCTGAGCTCAACCTTTGCAAGTCGCAAAACTATTTTTCAAATTTCGATTCCGGCAGGAAAACCCAAAACGGAGCAGAGGCTCGAATCTTTAAGTTGACGAGTAGGCCCCTACGACTCTTTTACTTCGTAGCTGTCGTGTATATGTATGTACATGCGTATTTCTATATGGACGTATGGACTTATCGGGGTTCCTACTTTATTCGTACTTATGAGTCGAACCGAACCTGGGAAGGTGAGGTACCCATAAAACCACTTGTTAACAAAATTTCATAATGATGCGTCATACCTCTGCTTTTTCCTTTTTTTTTTTTTTTTTTTTTAACGGGGTCCTACAATTTCGCCTTTTTGTGGAGGATTAAACCACACCACTTCGTGCCTCTTCACCCCTTGTGTATTGCCCTCCTTTTCCTAATTAAAATATTTGAATATTAATCTTATGTCTTTCGTTATTTCATTTCTCACCTCTTGTTAAAATTTTATAATTTTTCTTGTCGAGGAAAAAATTGGAATCTTATTAGATGAAGATAGAAATATCCTATTTCGTATATATCCACTGGACACCAAGAAAATTAGCGCGAAGAAACTTATTTCTTCTGATTCTGTGCCGATTTTTTTTTTTTTTGTATCACGGCAACGGTTAGAAAATCAGTGTGCTGTTTTTATGATTGCTAACAAGAGAATGCTATTTGGTTTTACATAATAGACGGTCATTGCCCTTTTGCCTATATATAATTCGGATGTAATAATATTGGTTTATAGACTGGACCAAAACTTATCTACAATCATGTATATTTTATTAATTAGACTTGACCCATATTATGAGTGTGTGAGTGTGCAGAAATACCATCCACTTTTTGGTACTACCCCAGTTTATACCAATAGAATTTACTATTACTTATATCTAATATTGCACTACCCATATACCTATAAAGAAATAAAATTACGCAATAAAAAACTTTAAAATTAATAAATAAATCTACAATAAATTATATATATAACCCTAATTTCTAATCATATTGCACAAAAAAAGTCTTTATTTTCATTCCACATCCCAGCTTTGAAACTACTACCTCTCTATTCAGCACAATGTGCTGACAATTCGTTCTGTCACGTTTGACAGCTCTCACTTATCAAAACTCTATTTATGTGCTAAACGTTTACTTCTTTCTTCCTAAATTTCAATAAAACTCTAATAATAAATAAAAGTTAATAAAATAAATAAACAAAAATATGTACAGACGACACCGAAGTCAACATAGTTGTAAGACCCAACGTGTGAAGGTGAAATCAAAGAAAGTACATGACTTCATCGACTTGAATTGTCGGTAAGTTTTTTTTTTTTTTTTTTTTTTTTTTTTTTTCATGTATCTTCCTTTTTTTTCTAAATTACCTTCTTTTCTTTTCAGGTTCATCACCCAACGTCACCTACTATGTTCCCCAGCTCAAAGATAAGTTATTTTGATGTCAGAAACTGTTTCCTTGTATTCCTTTTTTTAAGGGTAGTTTGGGCGACAGATTCTGACAACTTTCATCCCTCGAACTTTTTTCTTTTTTTATATTTTCTTCTAATTTTTTTTTTTTTCAGGTATAGCTATCATCAACCAGGACATGATCATCGTGACAACGGATCGGATCTCAGGTGCCCCAACCCAATACTCAAAACAGAGTACTACCCACAAATGACCGAACGAAGATGTTTCAAGGCATGGATTCTTTTACTATGAGTGGATAATTGTTTACAATGTGTTGTTTTTTTTTTTTTTTGTTATGTGAATTTTCATTTTTTTTTTTTTTATTTTTTTTTTGAACTGTTTCTTTATTTTGCTTTATTTGTGATAAAGAATAACAAAGTTTATTCGGTGTTTTTTTCTTCCTTTTTTTTTTTCTTTTTTTTTTTATGGATCGTTTAGCTGCAGTGTCGCTGTTTGTGTTACTCGAATTTCGGCCTATTAAGGTGCCTTACGTGTCGCACACTTTGGCTGTGACTTTTTGTTTTCTTTTATATATATATATATATATATATATATATAATATATATGTATAGATCGGGTATGTAACAATGTATTCAGCCTCAACTGCTATACAACTTAGAAACAAAAATGTCTTTATTGTAGATAAACTTGCGCACTTGTTGAATTGAAGTGAGAGTTTTTTTTTACTAATGGTACATTGCATCTTTTATGAGGAATGTATCATAAAATGACGTTTAAAATGCTGCTTCTTAGTAATAGTTACTTACATTCGCACACAGCCAAGACGTCATAATTTCGGAACCCATTTATTTTATCTATTCTATATCATCGTGTACCGTTTGGGAAATCCTGAGTTCGATTTTGTACATAAGTTGTCATAAATAATCTTTTAATTGAAATTATTTTTGCACAAAAGGTAAAACATACACAAAAATTTCTTAATTTGTATTTCCCCGAAATACCCAAAATATAGTCTTAAAGAAAAAGTTGTCCAAGGTAAATTATCCAAAATTAAATATGTAAGTAATTCTATTACTTTATTCATTACTTGAGATTTTACAATCAGATGCCGTCTCGAAGTCACATGAATTTGTTTTAATTCTTGAGATTAATTCTGTAGCAACATTTGCCGCATTACCTGACAAGAAAATTAAAAAATCGTAACAAATCATTCTAAAGATAGAAATGACCTCATAGAACCTACTTTTCTATTCGGTTTTCGACTTTCTGGCTTATTAAAAAAAAAATATGAAGGAGCTCCCTAAAAGTTGAAATAACATTGTTTATCAAAATTTTGAAAAATATATATATCGCATTTTTTTTATATTCAAACATTTATCTCGAAAATGTGTTGATGCATTTTTAGAATTTAAAATATTAATAAAATGATAAGGTCAACGCTTTGCAGCATATAGCAGTACTAGCTAGTTAATTTTCATTGTTCCTTTAATTCAAAAAAGTTACTTTGAGGAACTTTTTGTATTTTTTTTTCAACTCATCTTCTTGATGACTGACTCATCATCAGTCATAAGCAGTCAGTTAGTATTTAATATTCAGAGAGAGCAAAAACTAGGTTTTCATTAGTCAGATTGCTCAATTCAGAGCGCTATAAAATTATTCCTAGGAATTAATATTTTCAATGTCAAAAAACAACTTTACTCAATATTGCTCTGAAAAAAACTTTAAATAAAAATTCAATTCTTTGAAATGTATCGAAAAACAAAAACAAACACTAATAAATTTTACGTTCAAATTAAAATATTCTGTAGATAATTTTTTTTATGATTGAAAAATTCGATTTTGTTATCCGATTGTTTAAGATTCAACTAACTTTATTCTTCGGGTATTTAAATGAATGTTTAACTGACGATTGAAAAATCAGTTCTATGTAAGTGTTTTATTTATTTATTTTTATTTCCTTTTTTTTTAAGGACATTTCATTCTTTTTATTTTATCGATTTTTCTTTTAGAACTTTTTGGTAATTTTAAATGTGTATTTGTAAAGTCCTAATAATTAATTTTGCATTAAATTTAATGCAATCACACTTTTTTTCTTAATAATTTTGTTTTATTTTTTTTAATCCTATTTCGTTTGATATATTAACCATATTTTTAACATTGATCGTTCCTTAATTAAAAGTTACCCAGAGTAACTTTCTTAACTATAGCACATTAACTTTTATTTTTAACACATTTATCACAGTAAACTATAGCAGAGAAAAAGAACAAAAAAAAAAATAAACACAAACGCACAAAAAGCACAGAAAGCTATATTTTAATGAAAGAAAAAATAAAAACAAACATGTAAAAAATAAAAATTGTAAAATAAAAATAAGCCTAAGCCAAATAAGATTTCTTCTATCTTTGCTCAGATTAGCTTTTATTTGTTAAAAACTAACATTTTTCGTTGTTCCTTTTATTTAAATTTTTAGTTTGCATAAATATTTGTAAAACCGATTCGAAAAAAAACAGAATTTTAAAAACTAGAATTGCAAGGCAAGGCAGAATTTCGAAAGCAGAATTGTGACCTATTCCCTTTTTAAAATGACGATATCTTTTGAATATCCAATGTTAGGAGAACAATGTTAAAGTTTTCTTGTGGATGGTTCCATAACGAAAACATTTTTCATATGCATATGTTTTCAAAAACACACACCGTTTAGAATTTATTTGCAAAACACTGACATTTTCGTCATTCGACGTTTTTCTTTAAACGGCCATAAGTCGGAAGAAGAAACATATATATATGTATATAACCTATTTTGTACAAAATCCTGTGTTCTAAAAGTTTTGCATGAAATACTTTTCTCTAGCTTTTACTGTTAAAAAATTATGTAAAAAAAAAACTGTATTTTCGGCATATAAGTCCTTATAACTTTGTATATGCAAGCCATTTTCAACCATTTTTGCCGCAGTAAAAGTACATTTTGCCTGCGCTGCTCTGACAGTGCACTTTTCAAACCCGTCTGCCGCGTGGCTAGCCTCTACTTTTTCATCTGCCATTTTGGATTTTGCTTTAAAGATACATAAGTATTAAAATAAAAAAATCGGTATCCATGTACCTTATGATTTTTTGTTCACTAAATTTTCGCCACTTATTGTAAACCGTCTGCCATTTTTTTTTTCACGTTTCTTTACGATGGATAGAAGATATTTGTTTAATCAGAATCCATATACCTTATAACTTTTTGTTCACCTAAATTTAAGTCATAAGATACTATAAAAGATTTAAATCTTATTGTGTCATTGTTATTTATATTTTTTTTTAAATAAATGAAATGAAATAAAATTTGTTAACTTCAACCCCCCGCCCCCGCTTTGAGCCTCAGAATCACACTGGACGTGCAAATTTATGCTGAGCTTCTCTGAATGATGACAACTTTTTTTTTTGTAGCCAGCTCTTAGACTATAACCCTTTTCAGGATGTAAAGGCTCCATTATACGTTCACCGAGCATTCTTATATGTACCTGCACTCAAAAGTGGATTTTTTTTATTTGCTTTTTGCAATCTTTCAATGTAATGCTTTAATGAATGCTTTATTTTGAAAATCTTTTCTAATTCAATCTTAAATTCCTAACAATAGGGCAACGCTTTTCTTATTCGAAAATGAATCTGTTTGTGGATAGATTCCTACATTGTTTGCAAAACCCAATTCAGTTTCCTAAAACGAACAGTCGTCGGAGGTGTTTTTAAGTACCCCGCCTTTTGAGGATTCATCTGGTAAAATTCCGTATTCTTTACATCATCTTTTGAACATTATCCAAAAGCACTTTAACACTATTATTTATCTTTGCATACACTATAGATCGATGAAGGCCGAGGAGTAGAAACCGATGTAAAAGGGTATAGAGAGAAAATCCCTATAACTGTCTTGTTATTTGCCAGAAATGGACACAGGATATGCATACGTTTATTTTGATGCTATCAACTCTCAATCACTTCAAGGATTTCTTCTCTCACCGGATATTGCTGATATTGATGAAACACGAAGAGCATTTCAAACAGCATGGCCCGATGCTCACATAAGACTTTTGGTCATACCACCTGTTCGGAGAGTAGCAACAACTTCACTATAGAAATAGATAAATTACACGATGTGCATACATACATTGTTCTAAGAGCAGTCCATCGATTACATTGCCAATATACTACACAGAAATAGTAGCATCTCAAGGTGTATAAAGCTCAAAATCAAATTTATTTCCTTTGCTTCATAGCTGTAACCGAGTGATGTATGTACATTAGCGTAGTTAGGGATTTTCCCTAGGGGGGAAACCAGCCAGCGGACCATAAGTTCGAAATTTTGGTTGTACCTAGGGGTATTTTTTACCAAATATTTGTTGAATGTTCAACATTATATTCTATTTGCTTGTGGTGTTGAAGCGAACTTGTTTTTACGCAATTTACTATCGAACTTAAGTCAAAAACTTGATTATTCTCCCATTTTTTTTTTTTTATTTTGGATCTGTTTCACTATAAATCTCAAGAAATACACAAAAATAATTTATTGCATAAAAAAGCAAATACCTTCAAAGAAATAAAATGAAGAGGGAGGTGAAATTCAGATCTGTGGTACAATAAAGGAGGTTTTTAACCCTCATTAATATCAGTTGTAGTTAAGCAGATATCTTTATATAAATAGGCTAAAATAAATTTTGTGGTACCATTTTCTCAAAAAGTATTTGACCGATTTCGATGAATTTTATATAGTTGGAAAGCCACAATTGCGAAGATGTGCAGAATATACTTGAGACATGCATCATTTACACACTGTGGGTCATTTTCATTTTAGTACTGTCGAACACTGTGCATATTAAAAAAAAATAAAAAAATGTTTTTCCTTCAATATTTTCAAACAAATTGTTTGTGAAATTGAAAGTGTCGAATTTCAAAACAGGAAGATACTAGTTTTATTTAATGTGCTGGTGAGAACAGTTAAAAAAAATCTATTTTCTTAAAATGTTTCGTAAATCAAACGGTGTTGCATATATAAAGATTATGCCACGTGGAAATCGATTATGCGCGTGGAAATCGTACGAAACTTCATATATTTCCTAATTTCAATTTTAAAGATAAATATCCATGCCAACATGTACATATGGAAATTCATACATTGATAGTAAAGTTGGTTTTTATACTTAAATTGTTAAATTTAACTGTTAACGTTCCATTTATTTAAGTAGTTTGGTTTATTTGAAATATGTTTTTTGATTAATGCGAAATAATTTTAATTTATGGATTGTAAAAATAGTTAAATATAAGAACTGGGCTTTAAACTTAATTTAATTTTAGAAACGTTGAACTAAAACCCTGCATGGCCTTAATTCATAGACTGCGTGCACTTACCCAATAAATTTGTCGATATTGATTGTTTTTTAGTTGTTTATAAGTAAACAAAACATGAATCATTATAATCCAATTAAAATTTCTTCAAAGAAACTTTGAATCCGGTTTCAAAGTCAAAAGTGGGCAAACTTACCCCAAACTAGATAATCTGCGAACTTACGTGATCTTGATTATTTGGTTACTTTGTCTTTACTCTTTTTGAACTTCTCCTAAATGTCAGGGCGAAAAGATAAATTTCATGTCCGATTTACGTTAAATTCCCGAAAGTACCAATTTTAGTCTAATTTAATTCTTTAAGTGCCAGTTGTACAATCGTGGTTTAAATTTTGATCCGTGGTTCAGGAATTTTAACTCGCCGATTTCGGCGGGTTAACTGAGGTTCAACGATGGTTCAAGGTTCTAATATGCACTAAAAGCCAATTACATGCCTGAGCCATCGTTGAACCACAGTTAATCCGCCGAAATTGGTGAGTTAAAATTCCTGAACCACGGATCAAAATTTAAGCCACGATTGTACAACTGGCACTTATATTTAAATGAACTTTGACATATGAAACTTGGAAATAAAATTGGTAGTTTTGGGAAGCAAATAAACAAATATTAATAATTTTCAATTTTTCTAGGGTGGTCAATTAGTTTAAGGTATGGGTTTGGTATTTGGTTGCTGTTTGTCAATAATTAGATACAGTAGATGCTCGATATAGTGAAGTAATTAAAACCAGACCTGTTCACTATATTGAGATTGTTAACTATTTCGAGAGAGAAGTAATAAATGTTTTGCAGAGTAAAATTCGATACAAAATTAACATTTTGTCTGGTTTCAAGTTTCAACTAGGTCAAACATTTATATAAACATTAAAAAAATATTGAGTACTGAAAAAAAGTGTAAATAAAATAAAAATTTCGATATAGTGATTTTTTTGTTCACTAATTAGAGTTTTATGTTCACTATATTGGATAGCTCACTCTACAGAGATTCATTATATCGAGCGTCTACTGTATTTCTTTATCAAGAAGAACTTCCTTCAGGTGTTAATGCGAACAGGTACTTTTATAATTTAATGACTAAAAAATTCAATAACATTTTTATTTGTATGTTTGTAGTTAAGTTCTGTCGGTTTTTCCAGGAGGGCAAGAATTTTTCCAGGGTTCATTGCCCCCCTTGCCCCTACCTAACTACGAGCATGTGTATGTATTGTTGTATATCATACACAAAAGAAGAGAGGTGCATTCTAAATGTAACAAGTGGATAACTCGAATTTAGAACAAACAAACTTTAGAGAGGAATGAAGTTTCAGCAATTCCATTGAGCTAGAAAATGAGACAGAGTGGCCGACATGGTAAGGAAAATTCTTTTTCATAAGAATCCTTGATGTGGGTATGCGAGTAAATTCAATTCGTGTGTTTATTCACTACTGTAAAACTTTTTCTCAATTTCCTAGTAAATACCTATATAGAAAGAAGTAATGCCAAATTTGTCTATTCAAACTAAATAGTTTTGCTGTTTGATGAGATACGAGGAATGAGATATGATATGAACAAAAAACAACATCTTCGTATTCAATCAGTTATTCAGAGAATAGAAGAGAATTTGAGTACAATGTTTTCCTTTTTACTTACTTTTTCTGGGATAGTTTGATGGTGGAAGTGCTAAAGGAATTTTGATCAAGACATTTCAGAAAATTTAATTTGGGTAAACCAATAAAAATAATCTTTTAGGAAAACTGTTGAATGCACAAATAAGAGCAAAATAAAAACCATAATAAAGTGAAATAAAGTAGTTTTTTTCATAGAGCTGTTCACATTAAATACTAAAATCACGTTACAAAACTCCAAATAATATTTAAATTGTTTTCGTAAAATTGGTTATCAGTTACAGGATAACTATAGTTATATAATATACAGTCAATAAGTTTGCATTTTGATTTTAGAATGTTTTGTGCAATTATGAACAAGAATGTCTAATATTCATTTTTTTATTCAATCGTATTAGTAGTATATAATATTAAATATTATAAATGTGAAGGTTTGCTTGGCTGTCTGTTTGTTCCTCTTTATTTTAGAAAATACCTAAGTGATTGTAATGAGAATTGGTAGAGCAAGAGCTTGGAACATGAGGATGGACATAGGCTAGTTTTTTTTTCGAATCTTAGACCAATTTACAAAAAAAAAGTGCCTGGGGTTGACCCACACTGATAACTTCCCATTTGTTACCTTTGAAAATCGACACCCGATGTTATTTTTTATAAGAAAATTACCAAATAAAAATTTTCGAAAAACTTATCAGTGCAACCAAGGGAAGGCTGTTTGCTCTAAATATATGCGACACGAAAAATTCCAACAATTATTAGCAGTTTCTTTTGTAGTTTTTTTGGCCTAGAAAAAACCTTATCACTAATTATGGCATTGTGTCTAGACTAAAATTATCCGGGAGTTGCTATCATTGGTTGTTCTCGAGATATTCGAGCCGAAAACATTTTTTAACAATTTTTAGCATTTTTTTGCAGTTTTTTTGGCCTAGAAATAACACAGTTAATTGAATTTTTTACAAACTCTACCGATTATCAATTATAACTTTGTGTGTTAAATAAAATTAACCGGAAGTTAATATTTTTGTGTGTTCTCAAGATATTCGATATTTTTTAACAATTTTTAATATTTTTTTTTTTTTTAATTAAAAAAAAAAACTATGGGTTGATTTTTTTAAGTATTACCAATTTTTCACTACATCATTAAAACCAGGGCGAAGTCGATAGCATTTATTGTTCTAGAGATATATGAGAAACAAGCCATTTTACAACTTTTTTAAAAATTACTGTAATGAAAAAACCGCTAATTGAATATTTCTGAAAATCCTTTCTGCATGTTATAGCCTTATTATCTGTAAAATAAAATTTATTTGAAGTCGATATCTCTATGCGTTCTCGAGATATCGTGAACGAAAAAAAGCTTCCGACCGTACGAACGTACGAACACAGACATCTCTTTAAAAACAATGTAATCCGACTCCAGAGACCTCGAAACGTCGAGAAATGTCAAAATTTTCAATTTCACAAATAGGACCAATTACAATAACTTCCAATGGGAATTCAATAACTAAAATAAAAAAGAAAAGGGAAATGAAAAATTAAAAAGTTTTTAATGAATGCAAAGCAAGGTAAGCACGGGTTTGCTAGTACATATGATTTGATTTAGGTTTCTCTTTAAATTATTTTTGTACACATTTTTTTTATGAATAATATAATATATGAACATTTTCAAAATTTTGAATTTTTTTTGCCACCAATCAAAATCATGGATTTCTTAATACAATATAATATCTGCAACCCTGAACGTGGTTGATGGTGAAAAAGTTGCTAAAGTATTTAGTACTCCAACGATGTCAGTTGAATATTTGCTTGCATAGTACATTAATTTAATAGCTATGTATCAGTAATTTGAATACCTATAGGCATCGGTTCGATGAATTAAAGTACAATGTAATAAAGTCCAAAGCTCTTAATTTATATTGTACTTTTAAGAATGCATAGGTACTCAAAATGAATATAAAAAAATAATTGTCATTAACAGTAGTTTAAATTAATTTTATCATTTAAAAGAAGCGTTTGCTCAGGCTAACCCCAAGGTACTGTTTTCGAGGAATCTAGTTGACATAGGCGCCTGTGTGGCGACTGAAAATACCCTTCCCGGAGCAACGGAGTATTTAAAAATAGACCCAAAAAATATGAAAAAAAATAAATGTGAAAAAAGCACGCGTCGCAATGGACATTTTGTGTTTTTCCTGAAAATCGAAATTTTCAATTTTATTTAATTTTTTGTTTTTAATTTCAAGAAATTTTATTTATTTAAAGTTAATTATTTTAGAATTTTTTTTTCTAATTTTTACTACTGTCTGGTTTGTAACAAGACAACAACATTTAAAATACTGTCCTATACACCTTAAGAGTTCCAGCTGTCTCTAAATTGGCAATAGGTTTTTTAACAGTGCCCATAGGGAGTAGAGAATGGAGACTTTTTGTATTCAGAAGTATAATTTATAACAAAGTTCAATTATTATAACATTTAAACAATATCTGTTAATCTGTTGGTATATAGGCTGGGAGGATTTCTGATCCCAAGTTATCAATTGAATACGGAAAAAAAACTTATGAAAGTTTATTGGGAATCATTAATTGTTGTATCATCATGCCAAAGAAGTTAATTTTCTAACGCTCGTATTTGAGTATACATACTGTTTTTTTTATTTATCATAAGTTCAAAGTCATCGATTATTACTTATGTTAAATTGTATTATTATTTATTTAAACTTTTAACTTTAAGTCTTGTTATAAGTATTGAAAACTGGAAAACTCAACTGCAACAGGTTTGTACAGTTATTTGTAAATTTATTTTTTTTAAGTTTTTAAAAATGATTACATAATATAACTAATATTTGTGTTAAGTTTGTTTTTTACCCGTCCTACTTTTTTCTATGCGGATAACGGGTTTCCCGCAATTTATCGTCAAACCCATTTGTTGTCGTTTAATGTAGTTTTTTTGATTTTGGAATTATTTTTTTTTTCACAAAAAAACTTTGTTTATTATCGTTTTTCTTTTTTAACGTGAAAGTTCAAATTGTTCTCTTAAAAATACTTGACACTTTTTTTTTGCAAAAAAGTACATTTAAAATTATTAGCAAATTAAAAAAAAATTAATTTAAGAAAATTTGAATATTTTAATAAAAACGAATACAAACTCTATAAAATGTATTTATTTTACCAAAAAAAAATTTGTCAAGTGTTTTTTAAAGAAGAGAGGTAAATACTTTTAGTAATGACTTAGTGTAAAATTTATTCCTGTAAGTTGGTAGATCGTTATAATATTAAATCACAGACAAATGTTGGTCGAAATCGTAGGAGTCGTTTTCGAGAGAAATTGGATTCACCGGTTTTTAAACAGTTTCAACAGTTAATTTTTGGATGTAAGATTTTTTTTTTTAAATCTGCTAAATAATGTTAGAAAATCGCTTGGTGCAAATTTTAATGAAAAACAACTAAGGCCCCGATTGTGGTTGTAGATTTACTATAGTTGTTTGATCTACGACTTTTTTAATTATCATCGATCGTCGATAACTGCATTTCATACATTATGTATAATTTCCCTCATAGTCGAAATTTCTCGATTTTGTCGTCGATTGTAATTTTCTGATCGATGCTCAGGGACGTGATGTCTAATGCAGCGACGTTTATTCGAAGGTGCGAAGGTGTTCACCGCACACCCTACCAACATCTTAATTTCCATACGTATAGCGAAAGTTCTCCAAAATACGCATTTGTCTTTCTTTTCTTTAGTAACTTAACAATACATACGTCAATAAATAATTAAGATCTGTGTACGAACACAAATAATCCTCAAACACAAATCAGAACAAATAATTCACTTCCATTCAAAGTAACGAAAAAAATTCTTTTAACTTCAGCGCACCGCAAGCTAACCCAAATCCACATACAAAAAAATTCAAAAAAAAAGCACAAGAAATCGTTCCCCTTATAAATCTTTATGCATTGGTGTTCACCTTCATCAAGCGCACCAACAAAGATCGTCGCCACGACACGGTTGCAGTGAGGGATGATTTTTTTTACTTAAAAAATCATCAAAAATGTCGATAGAACCTGACTAGATTGTTTATAACTTTTGATTAAGTGGGAGGATTTATTTCATAGAGGTATCTAAAGAAAGGTAAGAAATCAGCCCATTTCCTGATGTACATACATTTATAACAGTTCATATAAAAAAATATAATTGAGGCGCCGTAAACCCAAAATTGATTATATTTAAATCACATTTATCGGTAAATGTGATGAAAAATTTCAAAATTTTCAAAAATTATATACTACAATATTGTGCATATAACAATTTTGAACAAATAAGTTCATGGTTTCATGGCGGTGATTTTAAGAGCGTAGCGAGAAATTTCGATTTTCAACGATTTCTTAAATTTCATTGAAAAAATAGCTTATAAAAAAATCTTACCTCAAAAATAAATGTCACTTCCTTATGAAAGGGCTATCAAAAAAACCTCAATGAATTATCCATTTTATTAATGTGACAATATTACAAAAACTCATTTATAAAAAATCTTAAAAATTTTAAATAGAATGTTTTTTCAATTTTCTTCAAAAACTAGAAGACATAAAACCATTCGGATTCTTGTGTTCGATTGAAAATTAATATGTATACGCATTGACAACAAAAAGTTAATTTAGCACTTCATTTCACAATTTTGAAAAAATTGGTCTACATTTTTTTTTTTCATTTTTGTTTATGAAAATTTTAAGTTTTTATGCGAATGTTTTTAAAACTTTTAACATAAATAATTTAACTTAAATTTAAGATTAAAGAATAAATTTCTGACTGTCAAAACCGGTATAATACTGTATAGTAAGTGTTGCCGTTGTTTTTTAATATATTTTTTTTTTCATTTTAAGTCATTTTTTCTAAAATTGGCAATACCTCCTAAACGGGGCTAGATAGACCCCCGTCCTAAAATGCTTGTTTTTGATCACTCTACAAAAAAAGGTTATCAAAGCTAACGTAGGTACTCTCCCCGAATGGATAATTTTACTGCAGCAGAAACATAGCGAACACCCTACTCAAAGCACCACGGCACGTCACTGGTCTAATGTCTTAAAGTGCTTCTGTGTACAAAATGTGTTTATTTTGTCTAATAATATTGATATGCTTATCCAGGTTCAAGGTTTTATAACAAATTTTAAAAAAAATTGGACATCGTGGTCTTGTCTTGAAATACAAATATTGGAAAATAAAAAAAAATATTTTATACATTTTACATTCCTTGCTCCAGGGATAAAAGTGGCTCTTGTATATACTTACGTCTCCTTTTTTGGACTATTTTAATAATTTTACTGGCATTTTATTAAAAGTGATAAATGTGCAAAGGTATAATTTTTTCTTTGAACATCAAAGAATTGTCTAAATTGAAATATTCAAAGTATTCCGGTGGTTAATTCACAGTAGTTCATTCGATTGCATTAGAAAATACTAAACTTGACAGCAAGTAGTTGCAATCGAAAATCGTTGATTCGATTTTTCGATTCAGGACTGGAAAATTGGTCAATGTGATATCAATGCTGCTAGTTTATCAAGCAAACTATCGCGGTTGGATTTAAAGAGTTTTCGGCCACAGCTTTTGTGTTAATGCTCTAAATGACCCACCACCTCAGTCATTGTCGAGGTTTCTCGTCGGCATCGCTGTACAGCCCATATAAGCTGTTTTATATTCATATCTAATCCCCATTTATGGCGAAAGCTTTGGAACATTGAATATCTTTAAATCCAAACAGCTCTAGACAACATGGAAAAAAGTGTCCCATTCTTCAGTAAACGGTGAAGTTTTGACATTAATTCAAATTGCACGAAATACTGGGGTTGCTAGGGATAAGCTAAAAAGATATGGCACTTGAAGGCGGAGTCATGCTGATCAAATTTAGACAAATTTGCTAAAGCGCATCTTAAGTACTCAAGTTCAAGTTGAACATATTTGCAAGCTTCGTGTCTTCAAAGAAATCTTACTACTGATTTTTTATTATTATTAATTTTTTAATTTTTAAACCATCAATTAAGTTGAGTATACTTTTTTTACCCTTACTCTTAGTCTTAACTATCCACGTACTTTCCAATTCACGATTGCAAAAATCACTGCTTAACATCGAGGTAAGACAAAATTTCAAATACTAAGTATACTTACTTTTTGTGGAAACTTCTGACAAGCCACAGTCATTAATCTTTCAATTTTCCTTACAACAAAATATTAAAATCCACGTACAAATAAGCAATCAATTATCCACGCGATACCTCTTAGCCTGTTTTCTGCCTCTCTGGAGTTTCATCCATATAATAATGAGAATCACGTTGCTTTATCTGACACGCTTTAATAGAAAAACAATAGATTTCCAAGGTGAACCCCACAAACCAAGAAAATCACATCATGAGAACACAATGACATTACGATATGTCTTGTACCACATCCTTGTTTTGCGGATGAAAGTCTTTCTTTAAGAATCGTTCCCTCATAGAATTAAACATACCAAGTCATTTGATTGTGTTCAAACTTTATTTAAGTTTTTTTTTTTTTAATCAAAGCAAGGTTTTTCGGCGTTCTCTTTTTGAGTTTAAAAATTAATTTTTCAAAATATTTGTATTTATCAAAAAATTTTAATTTAAAAAGAAAATTAAAGAATGGATTTCTTAATTTAAAAAATGTATAGAGTTCTTGATTTGAAAAATGTAAGCACGATTTTTTTTTAAATTACCCCTAACGTTATGGATGAAATTTGTTCGTTTGATAATATTTTGCTTACCAAGTTAATACAGTGTGATTTGCATAAGGTGTGACAAAAAGCTAGAGCATGTAAATTGGGTCGAGACCATAAACGAATCGTATAGAAATAGAAAAAAATCATTAAAAACAACGGCAAAACTTACAATGTCATGCTATACTTTCATTTTAAAACCGAAACACCCGTTTTTTATTTTGTTTGTAATTCAAGTAACCGAACATACTTTGCTACTTACTTAGTGGAAAAATCATCTTCTTTGAAGCTTACTTTTGTTATATTCAATATTCTCAAAAACTAAAAGACATTTTGGCATCCGGTATTTAGTTCCTTTTTGTCTTAAAACTTAATAGGAGCATCGAATACTAAAAACAAAAATACGTCAAACTTTGAACAAAATTACTTTCAATAAATTTTTTTCATTAATAAATTTTCAAAATTTTGAGTTTGAAAATTAATTTTTCAAAACTATTCTCTAAAATAATTTGACTGACTTTTGGTTTTTAATGATTTTTTTTTTAATTTAAAGTCAATTTTTTAGAAATTTTGTGGTTTGATAATATTTTTCTTTAAAATGGGTACAAACTACAAAAGGCCGCTGAGTACAATAATGCCAATGACTGAAACGATTCAGATAAATTTTTATTTTGAATATTTTCATAGACACCTAATACATAATAGATAATTACTATTACAATACATTTTACCAAGTTAAAAGGTCTCATCAAAAAAAAAATTACGTATACGCCATAGTGCACTTCTCGCAAATGATAATCCTCAACATACTCGCAAATATACATTACGTAATAATATGTACATAAATAAAACTTAAAATAAAAATGTATTCTGAAAAAAAAATCATCTTCATTTTTCAAAAAAAAAAAAATAAGTATTTTTAATTATTTTAATTTATTTGCAATTTTATTTGAACTTTTTGAAAGCGTGTGAAATTTAATTTAAATTGGTGAAGATAATGAGATGAAATGATGGCTCTTTGAGAGTTATGTTAAATATATGTTAAATACTAGACTGCTCGGGAAAATGGAGTAAGGTGCCCCATTATATACATAACTAGATGAGCCGGAAAACGTTGTTCTTCCATTTAAATTAATTCCAGTGAATATTTTGGTTGTTATATAACAAAATAATGAATGTAGGTATTATAAATGTGTTTGAATGTTTAACGATCGATAAAATTGATCGAATCTGATCGATAAAATAGAACGAATGAAATGATTTGAACGAAAGTGTGTTTGACGTTTATGCTGCCGGCAATGACGGTGCGCATTGTCATTTCATAAATAAACGTAAAAACGTTCGTGATTCTTGTGTTCTTGTATTCTATTGAGAAGAAAAATGTTGCAGCACTATATCGGTGCGGAGCACTTCATCAATGCAGTCAAACATTTCATGGCGTATCTCGTCGGGTCGTTTGGACACCCAGGCGGATGTCTCTAAGAAAAGGAACAGAAGTATAAATCGAAAGTGAAATATTAAATTTGTAACGGAAAGTGTGCTCTTGTTGTTTGTTGTTCTAGGAATTTTTCGAGCCCGATTTCGGATACAGCTGTACCGGGCAGGTTAACTCAAGTATGACGACAGTGGACACAACTTATTCGCCGTTGCAAGGATAAATATTTCACGTAGATATCGAGCAAATACGTGAAGGTTTGAACATGTTTGGTGTTGGGCCGTGGGGAAATGGTCTTCCCGAGCCCGAGTATGATAAGGCCAGGCGCGCACATGCAACTAAACTGTTTCGTTTCGATTTTGAGCACAATGGGCTTATATGGGAGTGCGCGCCGGTTTATGTGCGCGGACTCTCATATAATCCTATAGTACTCAAAATCGAAACCAAACTGTTTAGTTGCATGTGCGCGGCTGGCCTAACGGTCCATTCTTTGTTGATTATGAAATGGATATGTGAGGGCGAAATGACAGAAAGAGGAATGGAGCGCTGTAGACTATTGCCGCCGATAAAAATAAAAAAAACACCAACCATTAATTTTATCACTTCAATGTATTTCATTAACTTAACTGACATAATCATTGTTTGATCTCTTAAAAGTTTAATGTAAAGTCAATAAAATGCACGACTGGATCGATTCGTTCGACAGCCCAAAAGGGCCCCTTTGCATCTTGCTGGCCATGTTCAGTGTAACCCACACATAAATAGACCAAATTGTTGTACTTACTGTTAAAAAGATTTATTAGCTTTATTCCCACAATGTATTTGTTTTTTCAGTATTTTACCAACCGTAATAAAATAAGTAAATCATGTCTTTTTTATCAATACGCATCAATTTCTTAAATTTTTTTTTCTGTTTTGAGAGGTTTCCACACTATTTTCGAATTACCGGACCATTAATTGCGTACGAAAAAGTGACATTTGAGCCTTATTCTTGTTTTTGTTTGTTGTTTCTTTCATTAAAATATGGCTTTCTGTACTTTATGTGAGTTTGTGTTTCTTTTTTATTTTTGCAATTGGTGATACTTTCAATGGGTATTTTCGATGTGGTTTTCGCAAGCATTTTGTTGTAGTGTTGGAGACCAATGAAAAATTTTGTTTCGTATCAGAATCCTACAAGGCTTAACCAGCTACTAGGGTGTCCATTATTTCCCAGACTTTTTTTTTTTTTTTTTGATCAGACACCCCTTTAATCAAAAGTTTATGCTTTAAAAAAATGTATTGACGAACAATTTTGTTTATAGATTTTTTATTCTTTATATTAGAAATTTAAGAATGTCTGCAGTTGTTCTGGGGTGTCTGATCCACACAAAAAATTAGTTTGGGAGATAAGGGACATCCTAATATGCATGCACAATTTTTAAAATTTACATTTTCAGTTAAAATACTGAAACGGATATTTTTACAAAATTGTTACGAAATAATTAAAAACTTATTAAATCCATTTTTATAAAATTTTGAATAAAACTAAACTCCTACCTACTTGAGAACTATACTAGCTGTACATAATTTCTTGAAAATAGCAGTGCCAGTAATAGCTATCATTGAAACTCATCATTGAAAATTTGTATGATTCATTTTAAGACGTTTAGGATGCAAAATCATTTCGATGCCAAAATATAGCTTTAATTAATATATCTGGCCAAAAAAAAAAATCATTTCGGCCCAACCTTTCTCATGAAATGACTTTTATTATTTCAATGATCATTGATAAAATGAAAATCTATTTATGTGGAAGGTTGGACCCAAACAATTTTTTTTTTGCAATATACAGGGTGATCGGTATAAGATGCACCAAACTGCTGGAGCGAGTAGGTTGGGTTAAGACAAGAAAAAAATCGTATGGAAGGGGGGTCTATTTCCCCCCGTTTAGGCAGGAGGGGCAATTTTCTAAAAAAATCGACATAAAACAGAAAAAAAATATTTAAAAACAACGGTACAATTCAAAATGCCATGCTATAACTTTTTGCAAAGCCAGAAATCTTTTCTTGGATTCATTTTAAATTAAATTATGTTAGTGAAAAGTATAATTTTTGTTTTCAAAATTCAATGTTCCTATTAGTTTTCAGTCAAAAACAGAAAACGGGATGCTAAAATGTCTTTTATTTTTTGGGAAAATTGAAAATAACAGGAGGAGCAATTTTCTAAAATAATTGACTTAATACAGAAAAAACAATATAAAAAAACAACGGTAACGGTTAAAACGACGTGCTATACGTTTTTGTTAAGCGATAAATATGTGCTTCTATTTTGTTTAAGTTCTTTTAGTGAACAGTTTTTTAAAAATTAATTTTCAAACTTAAATTTTCGCAAAAAAAAAATTAAAAAATTGTGTTAAAACTGATTTTGTTCAAAATTTTACAATTTTAGTAGTATTTTTATTTTCAATATTCCATACTCCCATTAATTTTGAATCAAACACTGAAAACCAGATGTCAAAATGTAGTCTAGTTTTTGAGAAAATTGAAAATAACAAAAGTAAGTTTTCCCTGAATTCGACTTCCATCCGTTATTTTGTTGTTCAAAAGAACCAATTTCTACAAAATTAAGTAGTAAAGTAGATTTCGTTATTTTCAATTTCCTCAAAAACTAAAAGACATTTTAGCATCCGGTTTTTTGTATTATATTGAGAATCAATAAGAGCATTGAATTTTGAAAATAAAAATTATACTTAATTACATAAAATTTTGAAAAAAAATTTTTTTTTAATTTTTTTTTCAAAATTTCGAGTTTAAAAAAATTAATTTTTTAAAAACTGTTCACTAACACAACTTAATTTAAAATGAAAATCAAATGAAATCCAAAAAAGTATAGCATGGCATTTTAAATTGTACCGTTGTTTTTAAATATTTTTTTTTCTGTTTTAGGTCAAGTTTTTAGAAAATTGACCCTCCTGCCTAAACGGGGGGAAATAGACCCCCCTACCGTACGATTTGTTTCTTGTCTTAACCCAACCTACTTGCTCCAGCAGATTGGTGCATCTTATACCGATCACCCTGTATATTAATTGAGTCGTCAGCTTCAAATTGGCATCAAAATAATTACTGATTTTGCTTTTTAAGTGCCCTAAATCTTAAATTGGAAGTTTTCAATGATTAATTTCAATGATAGCTATAACTGGCGCCTAAGTGAGGAATAATACTTTTAGTCCGCCGGTACTTACATACATTTTCTATTTTCGTGACTTCAAGTCCGCAAAATAAATTTTATGCCCTACGACTTCTTTGTACTGACCGATATGTTCTTTAAAAAAAAATTAAATCAAATGTGAGTTAGCCCCCCCTAATCGGAATCCTACGTCCGCCCTTGTAAACCAGGTCGATCCCCCGGAATTTTTCTCGGGAAAATTGCTTCTTGGGTTAATTGTATAAGTACATTATATTTATATCCCAAGTTAACTACCCACTGAAAAAATGGGCCTAAGAAAATGAATATCTAATTGTAAACATACATCAGAAAAAAATTAATATTTCATTTCAACTTGAGGTGAACAAAGAAACGGTTCGGTTCAACTCAGCTTAAACGGTGAGAAATGTAAAATATGTGAACTCCAGCTGTGTACGAAGTTCTACCTGAATCATCTGGTAGTTAAAGATTGGCATGTTGAGTCCATATTAGTAACGAATACAAACAACAATTTTTGTATTATCAAGAACTCGAGCAAGTGACTCAGAATGTTTTTGCAAAATATTTTCCAGGTAAAACAAAATTGAAAAGAAAACGATAATTAATGACTTTTTCGTCATTGCATTTCAATATCCCCGAGAAGAACCAAAACAAGGAAAGCTTAAGAATTTCAATTAAATCAAACCCATCGCCTGCCTGTCTACAAAAAAGAGGTTCCCCTTCTTGAGCTTAAATATTTGCTTGTTGCCTGCCATTTTCCATTAGATTTATACAATTTTTTAACCTTAATTTTTTTGTTCTAGAAAAGTAGTGCGCGGGATAAAAAAAAAATCTTGTGGTTTTTCATTTTAATTGCTTCGGCTCTCCGAAGTGGTCACATTGTGGTGATGGTCAGCTCAGTTCAGCTTTCTTTCCAATTTGCAATTACTTTGATTAATCTCGGTTTTAGTCCGGGAAAACTCCTCCTCTGCAGTTCTAAAGTTTGGTTAGTGTGAGTTTACAGTTTCGAAACCGCGAATTGAAATGAAAGTTTTCTTGTTTAAGTATGATAGGCAAGATTTGGTTAGTTTAATTGAATTATAGATGAAGGATATCCACTATCCGCTTCAACAAACAAAAAAAAATTAAAGAGAGAAAGGAAACAAACTTAAGGATCTACGCGCAGGAAAAAGAGGTCACTTTATTGTGAAGGCCAGTTGACTAAAAAAAACTCCATCGTCGTCGTCCTTGCCGTGGTTCATCTTTTATTAAATTTCAAGAAGGATAACAAAATCGCTAAGCGAAAAGATTGCAGAAGGGCTTTCGTTATTTTATGGAATTTTATCTATTATTCACGCTGTTCTGTTCAAAAAAAGGAAGGATTTGCGGGGGATTTTTTCTCGTTGAATTGATTGCAACTTGGACGTTCACTTCACTTTGAAAATGGATGTGCAATAGGGATTTTGATGGAAATGCGTTTTCAAAAGGAAACAGAACAAAATGAATGTCTCACTTATTGCATTAGATATAAGGCTGGGTTTTACGAGTTGAGATTTATGTGGATATAAATAAGAAACGCGTATGATTTTGCCTTCGGCATCCCACAGAAAATTCAATCATTATTGTGGCAGAGAATTAGATGAAAATCTTATCCTCAAACAAAATAATATACAAAACAAGTTTTTTTTTTTCCTAGAGCTGTGTGTGTGTCTGCAGGAATGGAGTGGACCTACAGTTTATTGGCAAATCCAATAAACAGCAATTTTCTGCGCAAAGTGATACGCTTGGAGGTTTTATCAGTTCTTCGCAAGAGGCAGTAGCCGTTTTTTTATTAATATTATATTATGTGGACAATGCTGGCCATAATGCCACGGCTACTACCAAACACAAATGGAAAGCTAGATAAATTCTCAGGATAAGATGGAGTTTCAAGACTTATTAGTAAGTTTCATTAATACCTAAAATACGTCGATTTTGTCACTGACCATTGCTCACTCGTCAAAATCATTTACCGAAGTTCTAGAAAGCTAAAATTTTTGCATGCTAAGATTCGCACGCAAATTAAATTTAAATTTAGAACTAGGTCCTAGTGATTTACAACTCTCAACTATTCCTTTGTGCATGTTATTGGCAAGAATGAGTTTTCTGCCGATTCCGAACGGCTAAGGTGAGAGGCACTTATGTATTTATGACACAAGAGTTCCTCTTGGAGGATTTTTCATTTCCTCGCAATAGGCAGTAGCTATTTTTTTCGTAGACGAGGCTGAAAATCAAACCCAGATCTCTGGCATGACAGTACCACTAACTATCATGCCACACGGCGGACGTCACACAGCCATTCCCATGAAATTATGATAATAAATTGTATTTTTTGCAAGTGAAAAGATTAATATTATATATTTTTTTGTAAATTCTATTAATACTAAATATCGGTTCAATACTTTTGAATATTGATTTTAAGTTACTTGATTTTTTCCCGAAAAGGAATAAAATAGATGGAAATGATGGATGGAACACTCAGAAAAAAAAAGTTGTTAAAACAAGAATTTAGCGCTTTTAAAAAGTTGTAAGGTAAAAATTGTTGCCTTAAGAACTAGTTTTTACTACTAGAATTAATTTTTGAATGTCCAAGAAACAAGGTTCTTGGCACAACAATTTTCTGTTTGTTATAAGCAATTAAAAATGCAAAATTGTTCTCCCAAGTATTAATTTGTTGTGGAAACAATTTTTAATTGTATTATTTAATATCAACAATGGAATTGTTAGTTGAAGAATCAGTTCTTGCGGTAACAATTATTTTCAAGAATTATTTTTCTCGGCACAACAATGAAAATTGTTGCTTTAAGTATTTTAATTTATTACTTATGTTCAAGAACTAATTCTTGATATTGAAACGAAAATTGTCAAAATATCAACAATTTGTTCTTCGCACAACAAAAACTTGTTCTTGAACTGCAGGAACTGTAAATTTAATGACAAAAAAAATGCACCATTAATTTTGTGGCCGCCAACGCGACGCCGATTCCAGTAGTGTTACTGGTGAGTGCAAATTAGAAGTACGTGCAAGTTTTTTCATCCATTGAGTAAAGTAAAAGAGTAAAATCGCTAAGTAGAATTAATTTTACTTTTAAAAACTTCTTTTCTATAGTGTACACTTATCATGCTGCCCAAGTGACGAAGCCCTCCTCTTAGGATTGGAAACGAAGAAGGTCGCTCCCCTGAAGCCTGAACTAATCAGCCGGTTTCTTCCAGAAGTACATAATGTTTGTGAACAAAAGTTTTTGCAATAAATGTGTTTTCAAGAAAATGTAAAAATATTTCTACAAAAAAGTCAAGATTTCATGAAAATCTTGATTTTTTTGTAGGTACGTATGTATGTATATATGTTTACATTTTATTGAAAATACATTTTTATCGCAACAAACTTTTAAGAATTGTTATTGTTAGCGCAACAAATTAATTTTAAATTTTCTCAACAATTAAATATTTGGGGTAACAATGAAAGCTTTCAATTATCTGACATTATAAATTGTTGGGGCAAGAACTTAATTTTTAACTTATTTTAAAAACTAGTTTTTGAGGCAAGAACTTTAGTTCTTAAGGGTTTAACAATTTTATTTTTAATTTAAAGATTTAAATTCTTATAGCGTTGTCAACAACGCATTCTTAACTCAAGAATTTAGATATTTGGGTTCATTTTAACCAACGAAAATTGTTGAGCCAAAGTATAAAATTGTTGGCATTACAACTTTTTTTTCTGAGTGAACCAGAACGGAATGAATAAAGAAACAAAACCATAACAAATATTTGTATTTTAGTTAATTATACATATGTAATGATTTTTACGGCCAAATTATCAGTAAAGTTAGTCCTACTTAATCTTTAGATAGCAAACATTGGTTTTTCAATAGTAGCACTATTTTATAACATTAAAATAGATAAAATATTTTTTGACGGCCATGCTGCATCAAAGAACAATTCTTAAGATTTTACGACCCCATCATATATTGTTGTTAATCCTTATTTCTGAACATACATAAGGCGAAGAAGCGTAAAAAACTTGTATGAAAGTTGTCCAATCTATAATGAAAATAAAAACGGATTTCAATTATTTTGGAGGCGTATAAATAAGTAGGTATATGTCATACATATATTTAAAACAAATACGTTTTTATCAAAAAAATATCAGAATCCAGTTTGACAGTCGTCTATATCCAGCATTTTTGGACCGATTGTAGTAAGAGAATGGTATTCTCTCACTACATTACTGAAAAACGCTATTATTTGAACTGATGTTATACATAATGACAATAATGAGTAGATTGTATCCATTATTTTGTAAGTTTTGTGACAGAAATCCTAAATGCAATGCAGTAAGATTTACAATTTATATTGTAGATAACTTATACCATTTTAGTAATGTAATTTTAAAACTAGGAAAATGTTTAAGCGTTGGCATACCTACCTCTTGACAACATGAAATAAAATGCAAGTTCGCAATTACTTAATCTTGTATAATTAAAAACTATAATGATACAAAAGATTCAAGTTAAGTATACTACATAAAATATAGGCAAAACCATCAAACCTGTTCCACGTCTACCTACGTAGTTCTAAGAAATACGAAAACTTACCTCTGTAAACGTGCTCAAGGAAATAGGCAAAGCTACTGTCGCCTTCAACTGCACTGGCTTCTGTGCTCTCCTCATCATAAAAATCATCGATTTCTTATACGAAGTACTTGCATCTTTGTACCATGTCTGATTGTACAACCCAAACGCAATGTTTTCACTCTTAGAAAAAATAATAACTGTCTTTAATGCTCAACAAAAACTCAGAAACTTACCGATAAAGTGACCTTTTGACCATAATAACAAATAAGATAAACTTGAAACAACGATGAAATTAGAAAAATCGTAAATTTTAATGACACCAAGTTAAAAACTCCGTTTGTTACTTGAAATCCAACAAAACAAATAATAAACGACGAAGTCAAAAAGTTAAAAAGCAATGATACACCAAACGTTGAATTGACGCCATCGGTAAGGTAAATTACTTTTTGATGAAACGCAATCATTCGATTCAGATATAATAAATCTTCCTTTCCTCCTTTTGGCGTGTATTCCTCGATTTTTCTATTAATATAATCGAAGTGCATGCAAATTTGTGACAAAATTGCACAAAGTAATAAATCCGAAGCTATAAAGCCTGAAGCTGCTGTATATCCGGCCAATATTTCGGTAGCATTTAGAACATAGTACCAAGGAGTATTGTGCCAATCCCAAGGCAAGTACACATGATATGGCAGGAATTGCTCAATCGGTCTGCCCACCGCCATAGCAATGGCATATTGTAAAATGGCGAATAGATTGAAAAACCATATGAGAACCATGTACAAAAAAACGAAAAGATACATAACAAATTTAACGTCCCGTAAATATTTTTTCAATTTATATTCTCTTTGTTGTGTTTTCGAAGTTGGATAAATTTCCTTCAGGGCTTTAATAAGTTTCGTGAGAGCTTTTTTTTTGTACCAAACCGATATCATTTTACAATCGGTTGTAATAATAAAACCAGTATAAGAAGCCGTCTGAATAGCCTCGGTGAAATTTGTCCCCGTGTACAAGGCCATATAAATAAAGGCCAATTCAAATAAAAAACATAAATTTAAGTTAATTGACGTGATATAGAATACGAGTGCTAGAATGAATGATTTTTTGGGAGTTTGTTCCAAGTTCTTGTAGGGCTGAATGCCAACACTAATGTAGAAAAACTTAGCCATTTTTAAGAACTCTTCGAAAGGTTCAGGCATTTTAAAAAGACAGAAAGTTTGTTGTTTACAAGTTAGATAAATTAATTCAACTGAACTAAATGCAATGACATTTTGAATATCCCGACTGATGATTGTAAAATTTTGATGACGTGTTTACGTTTTCAATTTATTATTTAAAAGAGTTAAGTTCATAATTATAGTTTACTCTGAATGCCCGCACATGTGTATGCTTTTAAGGTTTATTTGGGGAATTTAATTTTAAAAACGTATATGTAGGCATTTACCCCAAACACCGACTCTAAGCACCTCCACACATATATACATAAATACGAAGATTTTTTCATTATACATATTTAAATATTTTTTCCAATGAAATAAAATATCTAGGTATGTACACCAAATTCAATAGCCCTTATAACGGCTTTACTGAATATGATTTTGAGCAACTATTTCGTATACCTATTAGCAATAACTGCTTATGTTGTCTGTGGTTTTCTGTTGTCGTGAAATTATGCGCTTATCGAATGTTTCCTGCAATAACCTAATCAGATAAAACGAAAACGGTCAAAAAATGGGTTGGCCTCGAAATAATGTGTGTGGCAAAATACTGTTTTCAGAATACTGTATGCCAAAATACTTTATGTCAAAATTCAGTACATGCAAAATGTTGTATGAGCAAAATACTGTATGTCACAATTTAGTTTATCAAAATTTTTGTTTTTTTGTAATGCAGATTATTTATTAGAGGTTTTAATGACTTCATATCATTCTTATGATCACCTGAAATATTTAAAACTCGAAATTAATAAAGAAGCAAGCTTTTATTGTTGATTAATATACAAACCTACATAATTAGGAGCTAACGGAAAAAGGAGAGAGAAAACAAAATTGCGGAGTTTCGCCCGAACAATATTTCACCTTAAAGATTCATGTTCGTGCGCAATTTGAAAAGCTATTGTTAGTTTCACCTGAACAAAATTTACATTTTTCTACTGAAAATATGCGAAAATTAAAGCTGTGAGAGGTATAAGGGGAATTTTCGAAACATAAAAAACTCACATTAAGTGAAAAATTTTTCGGGTGAAACTCACATTAAGTGAAAAACATTTCAGGGTGAAATGTTGTTCGGGCGAAACTAGCAATAAGGCTAAGTAGTTTTAACTTGCGATATATGTACTAGAGGGCAAGTTATGGTTTCGTGCAAAAAATCGAACTCGAGATAACAATTAAACTTGACATTACGATGATAGAGAACATGAAAAAAGTGGGTCCCGCAATTCCGTCTGTCTGTATGTGTGTATGTCTGTCTGTCTGCATGTCTGTCTGTATCTCGGCCTACAGCCTAAACCACTAAAGCGATTTTCTTCAAACTTGGAGCATAAGATTTTTGGGTTATTCCCTAGAGGGGAAATCGAAATTTTTTTAGCTCAAAAAATAACGGTACTTGCCATAGGACCATTTGAAATAAAGTTATTTATCTCAAAAACGGCTCCAACGATTTTTTTAAATTTTGTGTGTGTACTAGTAGTGGTATGGTCTATATTTTGGTGAAAAAAAAATTTACCAAAAACCGTTACTAACCGTACCTGCCATAGAACCGTTTTATTTTATTTTCGACTTTCTCGTTACCCGCTTAACCGATTGTGAATTATACTGCATACAAATACTTATTTTCAAAAAAATATTTTTTGGATTTTAAAAAAAATTCATTTTTCTAATTTCCATATCAACGACTTAACTGATTTAAAAAAAAAATTCTTAGGGCCAGTTGTACAATCGTGGTTCAATGTTTAACCCATGGTTCAGCAATTTTAACTCGCTGATTTCGGCGGATTAATTGAGGATCAACGATGGTTCAAGGTTCAAGTATGTGATAATAGCCAATTTGTCTGAGCCATAACTGGAAACTCAGATAGTCCGCCGAAATCGGTGAATTAAAATTCCTGAACCAAAGATCAATATTTGCTTAATCTTCGGGAATGTCGTTCTGGAATTTTGTGTAAGAAATCTTTTTTGTGAAGAATTTTGCAATGCTTTAAATTACAACCTACCCAAAAAAAGTGAGTTTGATAGTGGAAAGAAAATGTTATGAAAACAACATTTTCTACGTATATTTAGTTTTATTTTTGTATAATGTATGGCGATTCAGAAGTATCAACTCAATGCTATAGAGAGTTCATTTACAAAATTTCAGTTTTCTAGCACCTTTCAATAAAAAGATTAAAAAGGACCTTTCTAGCAGCTTTGCTTAAAGGGAAAATTTAATTTTAATTACAAGTGGGCGTGGCAGAAGGCGGATTCAAAAGTGGCTACTTAGAGAGTTCGTATTATTAAGAGAAAATTGAATTTTTAAAAAAGGGGGGTGGCAGGAGGTGGATTCAAAAGTATGTACTCAATTCTTTAGAGAGTTCATAAACAAAATTTCAGCTTTCTAGCGCCTTTGAATAAAGAGAAAATTGAATTTTAATAAAAAGTGGGCGTGGCAAGAGGTGGATTCAATATTAGAAAGTTCATGTACAAAATTTCAGCTTTATAGCCTCTTTGAATACAGTGTAAACTCAATTAACTTTTCCTTTTTCTTGTGTAAAATACCACCACAGTACCACATTTCACAGTTCAGTTCTACTTTCTAGCTTCTTAACTTAAAATTAAACTATTGTTCATATTTTCGACATGAGTTGTGATTTTTGTTCAGTCGTTAAAATAATAAAAAAAAAAAAAAATCACGACTACAGCTCTCGTTCTGATTTTATTCATTGTTGTGACTTTTCTCTGGTCGTGCTTTTGTTCAGAGTTCATAAAGTAATCACGATCACGACCACAGTCCATTCTCCGATAAAGCTTTTCCAAAAATTGTCTTTGTCTATTCTCTTTCTAATTTTGATAGTTAAAACAAAAACAAAAATGAAGACAAATCCTGAAAAGAAGAAAACAAATGCTCTTTTCAGTGCAATAAAGGCGGATGAAAAATATTTTTCAGATTACTTACTTCTTACTTTACTTTAGATGGCGCTCACAGCCCAGGATGGACTACGGCCTCAACCAACAAGCCCCTCCAGCCAGCTCGGTCCCTAGCTAGCTGCCTCCAGTTACGCACTCCAAGTTGGTTAAGGTCGTTCTCCACTTGTGTGCGCCACCTAAGGTGGGGTCTTCCTCTGCTGCGCAGACCGTCAGGGGTAGATTCGAAGACTCGTCGGGCTGGTGCGTTGGTGTCCATACGCTCCACGTGTCCCAGCCATCTTAGCCGCTGTATTTTAAGCTTCTTGACCAGGTCGACGTCGCTGTAAAGCCCGTAAAGCTCGTTGTTAAATCTTCTCCTCCATACTCCATCGATATACATACTGGACCGAAGATCACCCGAAGAATCTTCCTTTCAAAGCACCCAAGCAGATTCTCATCAGTTTTTGACAGGGTTCATGCTTCTGCCCCATATAGCAGGACCGGGATGTTTAGGGTCTTATAAAAGGTCTTCTTGGTTCTCTGAGAGAGGGCTTTATTACTCAAATGGCTTCTTAGCCCGAAGAAACAGCGATTGGCAAGAGTAATTCTTCGTTTGATCTCTGCGCTGATGTCATTTTGCGATGTTATAGTGGAGCCCAGGTAGACAAAGTCCTTGACGACTTCGAAGTTGTATCTATCCATCGTGACGTTTTGCCCGAGCCGACGATGTTGAGATTCCTTTCTCCATGATAGCATATACTTCGTCTTGTCCTCATTAACAGCCAAACCCATTTTCGCCGCCTCCGATTCAATACTTGCAAACGCACCAGTGACAGCTCGCTTCGTTCTTCCAATGATGTCAATATCATCTGCATAAGCAAGTAGTTGAACAGACTTTTGAAAAATTGTACCTCTGTTGTTGACTAGCGAGTTGCGTACAATTGATTCAAGAACGATGTTAAACAAGTTGCATGATAACGCGTCGCCTTGCCTCAAACCTTTCTCGACATCAAAGGGTTCGGTGGTGTTCTTGCCGACTTTGACGGAGCAGCGAGATTTCTCCATCGTCATCCTGCACAAGCGGACGAGTTTGGCAGGGATGCCGAGATGCGCCATGGCTCTGAATAGCGTCTCTGTCTACGCTATCATATGCGACTTTAAAATCGATAAAGAGGTGGTGTGTATCGATTTGAAACTCCTGGGTTTTTTCCAAAATCTGTCGGAGTGTGAAAATTTGATCGACGGTTGATTTGCCGGGCCTAAAACTACACTGATAGGGGCCGATCAGATCGTTGACAAACGGTTTTAAGCGATCACACAGTACAGATGACAAGATTTTGTATGCGACGTTGAGGAGACTTATACATCTGTATTTGGAACAGGTCAGAGCATGTCCTTTCTTGTGGATGGGGCACACTATACCAAGGTTCCATTCATCGGGCATACTTTCCTCCGACCGAATTTTGGAGATAAGTTGGTGTATACTCCCTACCAAGTCATCTCCCCCTGCTTTGAATAGCTCGGCTGGCCAGGCCATCCGCACCAGCAGCCTTGTACGTTTTAAGCTTGGCTATCGCTAACCACACTTCATTTAGGTCGGGTGGACGGAAATTTTTGACCATCATCGTCCAGGGTGAATGGAGTGTTCTGTTTTACAGCGGAATTTTGGCCATCTTCGCCGTTTAGCAGTCTAGAAAAGTGTTGTTTCCAGATCCTCAGCACCGATTGTGTGTCTACCACCATATTCCCACTCTCATCTCGGCAGGCTTCCGTTCAGATTAAATTTTTTTAAATAAAAGTGTTTACGTGCGTTTGATTCGTTTAGAACATATTATTGAAATATTCGGTCGAGTTTTAATAAGGAAAATCGAAGATAAGAAGTGATTCTTTAGAAGCACAATTAAATTTTTTCACTATGCGCGCCCCTTTAAACAGAATTTTAATTTTTCTTCATTCCAGATTAGCTGCCATTTTTTTTTACATTTGCTTTTTTGCCAATTTCACTCTGAAGTTTGCAATAAAATTCAGAATTGTCGTGATTTGTGACCCATTTCTGTTCGTTGTGATTTTGAAACCCTTTGTTGTGATTTTCATTCAGAAAAAACAAAATCACATTTAAGGCACTCACAGGTTAAAAGTGATTCGCTCACGGGTTGTGATTGTGATTTTTGAATCATAGGTCAAAAAGTGAAAAAATGTTGTTTTGAGAATCAGCTATACATGTAAATTATCGTCCAGGGACTTACATCGAAGGATGAGTATTTTAGCCGATATTCTTCTCCGAATATAGCTTAAACTCCATTTTCGAACTATTTGAGCAAAATTTCCAATGTTTGAAGTGGTAGATCTATTTAACCTAAAAAGCTGCGGTAACACTTTAAAAATGTAGAAGATGTTTTAGCAATTATTATTTTAAAAGTTATAATCTAAAAACTGAAATAAGGCCGAAAATGTCGAGGTTTTTCGAGAACCACGCAGTTAGCACAGGTCTTTCGAAGCTGCAAACTTGGTTTAGACTGCTGCTATCCATCCTAAAACTTGCCAAAAAATTTTTGTTTATTGATTGGCCTAAGACAGATTAAAATAAAATGCACGACTGGATCGCACGAACTTGCTCTTGTAGTAAAAGTTTCTTCGAAGTTTAAAGATTGAGTGTAATATCAAACACATAAATAATAATTATATGTATATATGTATTTATACATTTAATAAATTGAAGAAAGGAAATTTGAATACGGAAAAAAGCATGAAACACGTTCTTTAAATTAATAAAATAAATACTTGAAATAATTTAATCTCAGAATGAAGAACGCCGTTTCAATTCTTGAAAAAAATGTGTGTTTAAAAATATAATAATATACACCCAAAACCATAATTTCAAACAAAATCATCAAAAATTTGAACTTTTTTTAAAAAATCAAAAAAAAAAAATTTGAAAATATTTGTATGCAGTATTATTCACACTTCATAGGACCTTCTAAATAAAAATTTTGATCAAAATCGGCTAAGCCATTAACGAGAAAATCGAAAATAAAAAAAAAGGGTTCTTGGCAGGTACCCTTAATATCGGTTTGTAGAGCATAGTACACACAGAAATTTAAAAAAAAATCGTTAGAGCCGTTTTTGAGATAAATAAAATTTTTCAAAATGGTTGTATGGCAAGTACCTACCGTTATTTTTTGAGCTAAAAAAAATCCCGATTTCCCGTCTAGGGAATCACCCAAAAACCTTATGCTCCAAGTTTGAACGAATCCATAAATTGCACTATAGTACCTATATCGGAAGTAAAAAAAGATCAGCAATTCAAGGAAAAAGGCTTCATGCGGATTATTGCTAAGAAAATGTTATAAACAAATATATGTAAAATGATAATTCGTTATTCTTTGTTTTTAAAATGGAAATGGAAATATTTAAAGTTGTTTTTATCCATTTTTTTTTAAATAATAATTTTAAGTTTTAACTATACAGAAATTCTTTCTTGTTGTGCCAACAATACAATTGAGAGCCCTAAAGTGTTTTTTTTTTTAGAATCGAAAAACCAAAATAACCCCAAGAGTTGTCATAAAAACGACAAAAATCTCGAAAAAACAATTTTTTAATCTAGACTGCAAAAATCGCGAATACACAAAAATCTAGAACGAACAAAAATATCGAAAGAGAATATCTCGAAAAAAAATATTATTCTAGATTTTTTTTTTACATTTAAGGAGTTTAAACTTAAATAAAACTCCTAAAGACTTGCATATTTGCGAATAGAAAGTAAAGACACCTATCTTATTGCATCATTAAATTTTTGCTATACTTCACACCCACAAATTGCTTTTATCTCTAAACAGTTTTTTTCTTTCTGTGTAGGGTATAAATTTTTGATATAGGGGATGTTTGACCCAAACAAAAAATGAGTTTGGTATGCTTATAAGCATATAACGTACAACAGGGGATCCAAAAAAACTATGAAATTAACCATACACTTAAAAATTCAATAACTTTGGAAGGAGTACTGTAATTAAACAAATGTTAGACGACATTTATAAGAAAAATTTGATTCCCTTTACGAATACGCCTCAATCATTTCCGTACGATAACCGGTTGTAAAGTTATAAAAAAAAAGCAAACAAAAGAAAACTTCCCATACAATTTGTATGGAAAAAAGAAATTTGCGATGAGCGACCTCTAAATATTAATTTAACGGCTAAAATGTTACCAGGCTTATTATTTCACTTAACTCTAACTATTTTTTCAAGCCCACAAGAGGTGTACCTAAATTTGAGATCGCCGGGACAAAACGCCAATTTTAATGGACTAAAGGCCGTTAAAAGCTATTTTGAATCAATAATTAATGTTAATAGATACATTCTTTTTTTAAAACAATTTGACAACGTGACTAATTTTTTAGTCACGTTGATGCATGATGATGCAAAATTTGACGTTAGACCAACAGAAATGAAATGTCTTTACCAAATGAAGGGTTGTTTCGTGTACATCATTTTTTACTATGGCGACAAAACCCAAAGCCGCTGGGGAACAGAGTTAGAGCCAGTTTTGAAAGATTGCATATGTACCCGAAAGTGCGCTTATGTGTACACTGTTAGGTGTTCATACATAGATTTAAGCCTGAATTACAATTTAATGACATTTTATCACTCGTATAAATCCGGCATTATTTTTCAGAAATTATGCCAAACTACAAAATGAACCTGTTCGTTGAGATTTCATAATTTTGTCTTACCATTAATGTGTCCTTTGCGTAAATGGGCTGAAATCTGACAGTATTTTTATACATAATATGTTCAACACAAACTTTTAAGAAGTTAAAATTAAAAAAAAATGATTTTCTTCTTTGATTTTTTTATTAAAAAAAAAAAAATGTTTTAATTGTTGTTTAAAGCAAAAAACTTTGTATGAAAAATAATGTCGTACAAAAGATTCAAGTCTATTCTATTAAAATTGATGTAAAGTACTACGTATAGAGTTAAACCATCAAATCTGTTCAACATCCATTATAGTATGTACGTAGTTCTAAGAAATAAAAAACAAATTACCTCTGTAAATGTGCTCAAAGAAATAGGCAAAGCTACGGTCGCCTTCAACTGCACTGGCTTCTGTGCTCTCCTCATCATAAAAATCATCGATTTCTTATACGAAGTACTTGCATCTTTGTACCATGTCTGATTGTACAACCCAAACGCAATGTTTTCACTCTTAGAAAAAATAATAACTGTCTTTAATGCTCAACAAAAACTCAGAAACTTACCGATAAAGTGACCTTTTGACCATAATAACAAATAAGATAAACTTGAAACAACGATGAAATTAGAAAAATCGTAAATTTTAATGACACCAAGTTAAAAACTCCGTTTGTTACTTGAAATCCAACAAAACAAATAATAAACGACGAAGTCAAAAAGTTAAAAAGCAATGATACACCAAACGTTGAATTGACGCCATCGGTAAGGTAAATTACTTTTTGATGAAACGCAATCATTCGATTCAGATATAATAAATCTTCCTTTCCTCCTTTTGGCGTGTATTCCTCGATTTTTCTATTAATATAATCGAAGTGCATGCAAATTTGTGACAAAATTGCACAAAGTAATAAATCCGAAGCTATAAAGCCTGAAGCTGCTGTATATCCGGCCAATATTTCGGTAGCATTTAGAACATAGTACCAAGGAGTATTGTGCCAATCCCAAGGCAGGTACATATGATAAGGCAGGAATTGCTCAATTGGTCTGCCCACCGCCATGGCGATGGCATATTGTAAAATGGCGAATAGATTGAAAAACCATATAAGAACCATGTACATAAAAACGAAAAGATACATTACAAATTTAACGTCCCGTAAATATTTCTTCAATTTATATTCTGTTTGTTCTGTTTTTGAAGTTGGATAAATTTCCTTCAGGGCTTTAATAAGTTTCGTAAGAAGTTTTTCTTTGTACCAAACCGATATCATTTTACAATCGGTTGTTATAATGAAACCAGCATATGAAGCCGTCTGAATAGCCTCGGTAAAATTCGTTCCCGTGTATAAGGCCATATAAATAAAGGCCAATTCCATTACAAAATAGAAATTTAAGTTAATTGACGTGATATAAAATACCAGCGCTAGCATGAATGATTTTCTAGGAGTTTGTTCAAAGTTCTTGTAGGGCTGAATGCCAACACAAATGTAGAAAAACTTAGCCATTTTTAAGAACTCTTCGAAAGGTTCAGGCATTTTAAAAAGACAGAAAGTTTGTTGTTTACAAGTTAGATAAATTAATTCAACTGAACTGAATGCAATGACATTTTAAATATCCCGACTGATGATTGTAAAAATTTGATGACGTGTTTACGTTTTCAATTTATTATTTAAAGGAGTTAAGTTCATAATTATAGTTTATTCTGAATGCCCGCACATGTGTATGCTTTTAAGGTTTATTTGGGGTAATTTAATTTTTAATATATGGTCATTTACCCCAAACATTGGCTCTGCACCTACATATACATGAATAAAATTTTTTTCAAAATACTTTGTTGCGTGGCAAGAGGATAGGAAAGGAAGGGTCGGTAAGTTGATAGAGCAGGAAAAATAAGTAGGTAGGAAAATAGGAACGGAAGAGGTTGGAAAAAGGACCGGAATATCAAGTTCCGGGAGACGCGGCCTGCTTGCTAAGCACGGCATTAGCTCGCCGGAATGTGGGGGGGGGGGGGATCTTGCCCCCGAAACTCAACCACACCTGCAAGCAAAAACATAAATAAGGCCAGAGAAATTTCAAAGAGACAGCGGACGGACTATCACCGCTTCAAGGGCGCTGCGGATGTTAATGCAGCGGGGCTATTACCCACCCAACCTAGGAATCCCTCGGCCATGTTTGGATTTCCCCAAAATGTCGATGACCATGTTTGGGCCGCACCATAGTCACAACGGTTTTGTTACTATCGGCCCCCCTGAAAAATAGCTCTCCAAAAATCTATATTTCGCTCGGGCGAAACAGGTAAACACCAAAAGTTTCATCAAAAAGGCGTAAGTGAAGTTTTTATTAACAAAAATCTTTTTATAACTTAAGCACAAAGGGTTATAACAAAAAACATGTATAGGCATTAGAAGAATGTATCGACTGAAACCAAAAAAAAAAAATTAATAACTTAACCCTCTATCAGGTATAAGTTAATAATTTGATAGAGATTAACATTATATTTATCTATTAAAATAAGTTAAGAAAACTTAAAACTAAAAAAAAAAAATCAAAGGTGATACAGAAATGTTTCCTATCGGGACTATCAACACCAAAAAAAAAGCGGGGTACCAGTTTTGGAACCTTTCGCACCGTAAAGACCTTTAGTTTTGCTTCAAATTTCCCTACCTACAAGGAGCTCTTTGGAGGTGGATTAAACTTATAAAAATCGAATGAATCGAATGTGAAGACAGACCTGGGAAACAAGACTATTTCACTAACAAATCTGGTTTTATTTTAAGTTAATTTGTTCCTTTTTAACCAAGAGAAAAAAGTTAAACACCAACACTTAAACGCCGCCGCTTTAAAATAATATAGGTTAAATTTTCGAACAAGCACCAGAACAGTAAGTACTCTACAGCAACACACAAAAAAATATATAGGTATATAGTAATATCCAAATATCGGAATCCCTTCACGGCGATATTCATATTTTTACTACCAAGTAGAAACTTTGCCAATTAACAATTACAATCTTGCTTTAATCAATTATAATTTTCTTACTTTTTCATCGATTCATACTTATTTTTTTGTCAACCTTACTCCCACTATTGCATCATCCCTGCGACGGCACTGAAATTTTTGATAGATTGAATAAATGTTGTCCCTGAAGAAGTAAGGAATACTTACGAAACGTCGGAAAAAGAATGAAAAAAGTGTTTTATTTGCATTCCAAAATCAAAAAGACCAAAAGAGCCTAATTTAAAAAAAAAAAAAAAACCTTATCATAAATATATTTATAAAACAATTGGTCAAAAACATAAAAACAAAACTGTTATACTTTGTAGGGAATCCACTATCCAGTGTATTATTAACACCAGGAGTCACGGCACCTGGCAGTCAGTAAGTGAACTACTAGAGGGGGATAAAATTTTTTTCGATTTGAGAAAACGAAAAAATTGTCTGGAAAACATTAATTTTATATGAACGGGTATCCATATAATAATTGTATATATATACCGAATATAACTTCTTATTTGCTTTATTTTGCCCATAAAGAATTTAAACAAACGTGTATTGTTGTTGTTGTTTTTCAAAATGGATGAACGTCGGGAGTTGAAACGAGATCATGTGCGTAATTAGGGGAGGATTTTAGGGGCAAATGAAATTATGGATTCAACTGAAATAGTTTTTTTAACATAGAAGTATAGATAGGTATATTGTAGGCACCTATGTATTTGCATTTTAGTATGTGAAATAGGATAATAGGTGTGTTTTATGTTAAGAACATTTTAACGTAAAACTTTCTAACAGAATATAAAGAAAACTTAAATAATTAAAAGATATGGTAAATTTTTAAACACAGGATTGGAACAGCTTGTTAAGGGCACACATTTATAATTCACTTAAAATGTTATTATTCTTGCTAAATTTTTGATTCTATTTTTGCTTTTGGGAGCTTTTCTTAGCATTCAAATTAAATTTTGTAAAAAGTATAAAACAAAGTAAAAAATAATTTTCGGCATTATTCGATTTAAACAAAAAAAAACAAAAAAATTTCACCATAAAAAATAATTTCATGTATTTTCATAATTATGGGCAAAATTTCTTTAAAATTATCAAACACATTTTACACAGCACAAAATAAAAATCAACATATTATTTTAAATAAAACTGGCTACGCCTCTGCCTTGCTTTTTCCTTAACTGGGTATCGTTGTTGTTGGTTATCATTGTGAGGATGATTTGTTTACACTTTTTATCTATAAATTAAAGCATTCTAGTTTTTAGTTTCGATATATTTTAAGCTCGATTCACAAACTCACGTGTTTTATTATTACATTGCAATTAAAATACCGATACCCGTTCATATAAAATAAATTAGTAAAATTAATGTTTTCCAGACCATTTTTTCGTTTTCTCTTATGGGAAATACATTGAATGTCAAATCGAAAAAAATTGTAGTAGTTCACGCGCTGATATGCAGGTGGTGTCGAAAGCAATTTACCTGGTGTCAATAGAGATCAGTGCCTACAACAATCATTGGCCGCGTTCGGGGGCCAAGCCAAACCTATCCGGATAGGTTTGTGTTGTTGTAATCCCTTGTTGAAAAACTTCTGATGTCAGCTGATGCAACAACAACTCAAGGTATCTGAAAATTTTTGGGATAGGTGGATAGCCTATCTCACTACCACCCGAACGCAAGCATTGGCATCGTACAATCCTTCCAATGTAATCTGTGAAACAGAAAATTGTATGTAATGTATGATCGAGAAATTGTTGTATGTTGTATCTAATGTACATATGTGATGTATGTATGTTCTGTGAAATAGGCCCCCATTGAAAAAGAAGTAAAGGAACTGGTGTATATCATATATACAGTGTACATGAGTAAGGCCGCAAGAATTGAAAAAAAAAAGAAAAAAAAAAACAAATTAGACTCAGAGCTGTCATTTTGCCGACGTCTTGAAACGTGTATGAGATCTTAAATTGTGTAAAAAAAAGTGAAATAAAAATAGTAGAACTAAAAAAAAACGTGAAACAAGGGTGAATAATTAACATATTCGACAAAAACAACATAAAACAACATGCGGTGCTGTGTGAAATCGTGTAAAAACACAAATAATAAGGAGTGCAAAAAGTTTTCTCTTCACAAGTATATTTTGACTCATATGTTACATAAATTAATGTAAAATGATGGTTTTTAGATAAATACATTTTCCTAGAATACTTGAATAATGATATTTCGTGGAATTTTGCTATAAAAAAGCAAATTGGTTTAAAATTAAAATACACTCCTAAAACATACTGATCCTGTCAAAATTAGAATTTCTCGTCCAGGGACGTATTAGTTTTTGTTGGTGATAGCAAGGCGGTAAAATCCGTGGAGTGTCCGTAGTGCAAGTTATTTTTCAACGATTTAAGTTTATGTTATTATGTTCACTCTTAGTTTTATCATAATTTAAAAAAAGAATGACTCATTCAATTATATATTTATTTAATCGGATAAATATAATCCAATTTTTTTTTTAACAGATTTATTAACCTGCCTTCTTCCTTTAAAGTTGCCTAACTGCTTCTGAGAAGATAAAATTCGTAATCTAGTTTTACCAGCTACATATTTTCCTACTTTCCTGACCGAAAAGAAATATAATTAAAAATCATTTGGGCGCCCCAGCTATTAGCCGTCTAACTTCACGCCGACCCTTCGTGAATGCATTTAAGTTTGTGCAACTCACACTACTTTGAAAAAAGCCTCAGTTTCTTTTTTATTTTTAAATGATAGCAATGTGTGCAGTGATGATAGTCTATGAAAAAATAAAATTCCTGCTAGGGAATAGCATAAATAAGTACTAAAAAATTGTGTACCAATTTTTTTTTCTTAAAAATGTTTACAAAATTTTATATATAAAAAATTAATTTAAAAAAAACCGCTCCTACGATTTTATTTTTTTTTTCTCTAAAAATAAGATTAGTTAAAGAAATCAGATGGTGTACTTCTTTTAGCTCTCAAAACAATTTAAGAAGACTTTTTTAATAAATTTATTTCGAATTATGTTGATTTTTAATAATTCTTCAATTTGAGCTCTATAATGTCTAATACTAGTTCAAACTTAAGGCTCCCATAAAATTATATTACATATATGTATATAAATATATCCCATATATTTATAATACACTCAATATTTAAAATTCGATTAAACTTTTACTACAAGAGCAAGTTTGTGCGATCCAGTCGTGCGTTTTATTTTTAATGCTTTAAAGCACCACAAACAAAAACAATAACAACAACGTGTTGTTTTGTTTGACAACCACGTGTGGTTATTATTGTTTTCGTTAGTCGCGCCAAATAATCGCGCTGGTTTGGGAGAGCCTTTAAAAAAGAAATGCCTAATGCCTATAATGTAAAAAAAAATACTTGAAGGAATTTTTTTCTATGCATACTATCACTAGTCTCATCTAGGAAAACCATCCAAATTTGAAATGTCACACACACAATTGCAAACAAAAAAGAAATCCATTCTGCGTTGCTTTTGCTACAGTAAATTCGTGATCCTGGATAAAAATCCCTACTTTTTTGCAAAAGAAAAACGACATAAGATTCTAACACCACCATACATAATTTTCTTGATTATTGCCGCTTGCAGGTAATTCCGGTTCAACCAGAATACTTGTCACGTTTTCCAAAAATAATGCAAAATACGTGATACCATACATTCGTTTTTTGAATGAGGTTCGTTCCTACTCCTTCTTGTTCATGTGCAGTGCAGCCACCTGGTTCTATTCTTCTTTTTTGATATGCAGTTTTCTCATGCATTGCAGGGCGAGGGTCTTATCCTTATGTGTGTTTTATAACAGGGCATTCTAATTCCAGTTGGCCTTTTTCTTTTTTCTCTGACTGGGGCCGAAATTTTTAGTTCGTCTCTAGAAAAATTTGTGTAAATTGTATGCTAAAGGGTATAAAAAGGAAAATTGTAAGCGGACAAAATCGAGGATATCCTTTCAAGTATTAAACGTTGTTAAATATATGTGTGCTTTCCGTTCGAGTGAGAGTATTCTTTACCTATTTGCTGCCTTTATTTGAAGACAGTTATAAAAAAGATCGAGCAATTCAAAGGAAAAAGACTTCATTCGGATTACTGCATAGAAAATACTATTAAGATAAATATAAGTATAAAATAATAGGTATACGGGTTAGTGACGATAAACAAAACGACATAATCCCAAAAAAACAATCTCCACAGACAAAATCCCCAAGAGAAAACCGAGCAAGGACAAAATCCTCAAAAAAAATCCCTAGGAGAAAATCCCAAAAATAGAAGGTATGAAAGCAGTGACTGCGAAAAAATAATTTCTGGTACCTACGTATACTTAAACTTTAATCAGCTGTTTTGATTTTTCATAGGCTACCTATCCGGTTCGTTCGAAAACATATTAGATACTAAAGTATCTCAGATAGCCTATCTGAGTGCCGCACGAACGCGGCCATTAGGTAGGTCGTCTCGAATATTTTAAAATGTCAAAATAAATTCAAAGTCTTGAAGCAGGGCTGCTTAAAAATTAAAAACATGCGAGACGATCAGGATTTTAATATTAAATTTATATCCCTTGTACAGGCATATCCCTGTTTATATGATAAATACCCGGAGGATCATCATATAATCCATGTGCAAGAGTGGGCCTGGGCCAAAATTGCGAAGGACATTGGAGGTAATCAGTGGCACCATACGTAGTTTGCTACCTCAGTGCTCGTTAGATCAGTTTCGTACCACTTAGCCACCACTCCATCGCCAATCCACATGTTCAACATTTCACTTCCACTCGCTACTCCACTACCACTCCACTTCGTCACCACTTCAGTGAGCGCCTTGCCTTAGAGGCCAGTTATAGCTATCATTGCAATTCATCATTGAAAAGTTTAATGATGTATTTTAAGACGTTTAGGATGCAAAATCTATGATTATTTTGATGCCAAAATATATCTTGTAACTTAATTAATATATATGGCCAAAAAAAATTTTCATTTCGGTCCAACCTTTCTCATGAAATGACTTTTATTATTTAAATGATCATTGATCATTGTGAAAAATGGGTGTCCTGTTAAGTTGACGTCAAATTAGCAGGTCAACTTTCTCAAAACTATAGATAAACGGTCTGAGATTGGATATATCGTCCCCTTTCCGCCAAATTATCGTAAGCTAATTACAATATCATTTTTTCCTGTGCATTAAAAGCAATCTGACTTTTTGTTTTCTGTCAGTAACAGTACTGTCACCAATGTTCAATGCTGAAAATTGGCCTAGTTGGTTTCATTGCTGACCAAACAAAAAACAAAATGTCGCTTACGATACTTTTATTTTTTGTCGCTTACTATAATTTGGCGGAAAGGGCTCGATATATTAGCTGTATTTTATTTTCCCCCAGATCTAAACCGGATCAGATCATGATAATAAAACAAACTGGATCACAAATTTATTTATTTCTCACAGTTGGCTTTATTTGCACAATAAAAGCTGCATTTTATTTTCCCCCAGATCTAATCCGGATCAGATCATGATAATAAAACAAACTGGATCACAAATTTATTTATTTCTCACAGTTGGCTTTATTTGCACAATAAAATTGACAGAAGGAAAATTTTCACAAATATTATTTGAAATAATATTTGGTATTGAATGTTTAAAATGGAACAGTTTTATTTTTTTAGTTTAAATTTCATTAAGTTAATAGTTTTTATGTATTTTTTCCGTGCCTCGCGACGCGTCGTCTCTATTGAATGAAGAAAACCTCATAAAAAAAAATTGGAATGATGGCGGCATTTGTTTGATTTCGAGAATTTTTAATTTTATTGAGTTTTTTCTGTAAATCTCAGCAGTGGTACCAACCTATAAAATTAAAATATTGCTAGGGAAGTGTTCAAAAAATGGATTTCGAAATCCAAATCTAGAAGCAGACCTGGATCTTGTGTTGTTTTTGTATTACTTGTATTTATGTTTCCAAATCAAATCCGGATCAGATCTGGGGGAAAATAAAATACAGCTAAAATTGACAGAAGGAAAATTTTCACAAATATTACTTGAAATAATATTTGGTATTGAATGTTTAAAATAGAACAGTTTTATTTTTTTAGTTTAATTTTCATTAAGTTAATAGTTTTTATGTATTTTTTCCGTGCCTCGTGACGCGTCGTCTCTATTGAATGAAGAAAAACTCATAAAAAAAAAATTGCAATGATGGCGGCATTTGTTTGATTTCGAGAATTTTTAATTTTATTGAGTTTTTTCTGTAAATCTCAGCAGTGGTACCAACCTATAAAATTAAAATATTGCTAGGGAAGTGTTCAAAAAATGGATTTCGAAATCCAAATCTAGAAGCAGACCTGGATCTTGTGTTGTTTTTGTATTACTTGTATTTATGTTTCCAAATCCAATCCGGATCAGATCTGGGGGAAAATAAAATACAGCTATTGAGAAATACTTAATTGCTAATTAGTTAAGCCTAGTTTATAGATCGAAGCGAAGTGAAATTTTCATACAAAAAATTTGCTTTTTTCCCAGGCGTGAAAAATTCAATAAAATTAAATGCAATTATTTAAGCGACAAGGAGGAAGAAATTTTGTTCGAAGTGAATATAATTCAACGGACTTACCTAAACCAAATATAAAACAAAATTTATTTTCTTTATAAACCTTTCGAGGCAAAATTTATTGATGTTTCATTTCGATTTGGATTTCACTTCGCATTGATGTATAAACTCGGCTTTAAGCTAAGTACAGACGATTGTCAGATCTTACAATATTGTCAGATCTGTCAGTGAAAATACTGTCCCAAATATCTTACAATCGTCTGTACACACAATTTTGTCTGACAATATTGTCAGAAACGTCATTGTCAGGTAATTGTCAGATGACAATCTGACAAAAAATTGGGTACGTTCAGAAGACATAGGGAACTTCATATGTAGTCAACTACGTTGGTTGAACGCAAATTTGACCTAGGAACGTAGTTGATGACTAGAGGTGTCATCAATGCCAAACTACGAACTTTACTTCAAACCTTTACCTTCCGTTGATAGAAAGAAAGTAGTTTTAATAATATTTTTATCTGAGAATCACTTCACACAAGGCAGAAATCAGTTAGGAATTTTGTAATATTATTTGTAAACTTTTCTTACTAATGATGCATTGTTTAAATTGAATATTTATTTATTTATTTCAAACTGTTAAGATAAACGTGAAAAAAACAAGTCACGGAAGAATAAAGTTCAGCTTGCTATTTAATGACAAAATATAATCAGCTGATATTCTGACATAAATGTACTTGCCTAAAAATGTAGGGAGATATTTCTCACCTAGCTTTCCAGCCATTTTCCAATAAAAATTGCCTAAATTGGAATGCATATTTTTGACAGCTGACCAATCAGAGACTAGAAACTTGCCTAGCTTCCTAGTCACCTACGTCTTCTGAACGTGCCCATTGTCAGGTATCTTACAATCGTCTGAACGCACAATTTGTGTCATTGTCAGACGATTAGGACATTGTCAGACTCATTGGCCATTGTCAGATGTTTTCATTGAAAACATCTTACAATTGCTGACAATTTTTTTATTGTTCGAAATGTCAAACGGTTGGAGCCGAGTTGAGAGATAAAAAAAAAACATTTTTGTAGGAAATTTGTAGTTTTTCCACAACTGAATAAAAGAAATCTATAAAGCAACTGGACTCAATTTTATATTAAATTCCTTGTGTTGTACCTATATTTTGTTCGGAATAAATAAAACCATTGAAAGATATCTACTCAAATGAAGATTTAATATGATGAAAATAAAGTGAACAGCAAATTCCAACAAGTTAAAAAAAATTCGACTTCAAAATGGCCAAGAAACTATACGAGCAATCAAATAAATTTGAAGAATGCCAAAACGAGGGACACTACCTGGAAAAAAAACAGCTCAAGCAATTGGTAACAATAGGCAGCCTGCCGCCAACTCGCTCAGACCTAACATAGTCTCAAGGTCACTTTCTAAATCAGCCGAGCTCTCTAGAGTAAGCCTGCTGAATTTTTTGTACGCAAAGGTTTATTTTTTCTTCTAAAAAATATAGTTCAATTATTGCAAGATCCTCTCATTCTTGCGTCTTTCAAAAAATAAATGATTTAAAATTTAAATTCTTTTTTTTTTGTTTAATAATTTGATACAGAATATGGACTTTTGTTCTTCGTAGCGCGTCTTGACGCCATCTGGCATATTTCTCCTTCGTAGTGTGTAAAGTCGTCCGTCGCCCTCGATGTCCAGTTGTAGTTAAATTGTTTCAAATGCTCGTCCAATTGTTTTGGCATTACCACTATGACACTAGATTTTCAAATCACTTTGAAAGTATCCTCTTCTTGATAGTGGCTATTCTATAAAAGTTTGTTTGATCTTGAAATCAATTGAATTGAATTTTTATTGTGACTTGAATTTTTACTGGTCTGCCAACCGTGTGAACAGAAAATTTTCAAATTGACAATATTGTCAGATATATAATTGTCCGAAAATTGTCAGACAAGAGCTGACAATTAAATTGTCAGACTTTGGCACAAAATCCACCAATCGTGTGAACGGACAATTTTACATTGTAAGAAATTTGTCAATTGTCAGCTAATTGTCCGCTATTGTCAGACCATTGACAGATCTGACAATATTGTAAGATCTGACAATCGTCTAAACTTAGCTTTACGCAAAAAAATGAATTGCTCTGTTGGCTTGCGAGAAAATGGGTGTCCTGCTAAGTTGACGTCGTCAACGCTTAGCAGGTCAACTTTCTCAAAACTAGAGATAAACGGTCCGGGAGTGGATATATGTATATTGAGAACAACTTAATTGCTAATTAGTTACGCAAAAAAAAAAAATAATTGCTCTGTTGGCTTAGAGATAAATAAGAAATTGAAATGAGAACAGTAGCGTAGCTAGAAAATTCTTGGTATGGGAAATAATACTGCAGTATCTAATGTAATTTATATTCGAGATTTTTTTTATAATGTCCTTACTTTACTTCCCTCCAGAGTTTTGAAATGGTCGCACCAAGTTGGTAAGTGGTAACCATATTTTTGACAAATAAGGATGCCGGCAACAAAAAGTTGCCCTGTGAGCGAGGGTAAGCAACAAAAAGTTGCCGAGAAAAAAGTTCCGCGAGCAACTCCGAGCAACAAAAGTTGCCTAGTAGGCGCTCTCCCATATAAGCTAATAATGTAATTGGATTGGGAGTAACAAAAACTTGCTGGGGCTAGCAACAAAAAGTTGCCTAGTGGGCGATGGGCCTTAAGGCTGTTTCACAATGCGACGAGAAAACTAGACGTCAGCGTGACGAGATCTCTTAGCAGTTTTTCTCTCTTAAAAACGAGTTTCAAATAACGAAATAGCACATAATAAAGTATTTCTCGTCGTCACATTGCGTCTTTTTTTCAATTTTTCGAACTTTACGACGTGACGAGACGGACGAGACGACGAGAAATGCTTGATTATGTATTATTTCACTGTTTAAAATTCTTTTTTAAGAGAGAAGGCTGTTTCACAATGCGACGAGTAAACGAGACGTCAGCGTGACGAGATCTCTTCGCAGTTTCTCTCTCTTAAAAAAGAATTTTAAACAGTGAAATAATACATAATCAAGCATTTCTCGTCGTCTCGTCACGTCATAAAGTTCGAAAAATTGAAAAAAAGACGCAACGTGTCGAGGAGAAATACTTTATTATGTATTATTTCGCTGACGTCTCGTTTTCTCGTCGCATTGTGAAACAGCCTTTAAGCCTAGTATACAGTTCCTCCTCGAAAAAAAAAATACACGCACTTCTTATGGGAGCCATTTCATCGCAAAAAAAAAAAATTTCTGCTGATAAGTTTTTTTTATTGAACTGTGAACTATCCCCAGAAATAAAAAATTATACTCACCACGATTCTTTTTCGCGCAAAACATTCAGTGACATTGTTTTGTGCAAAAAAATATAGTTTGTGCTTACACGGTGCCTCAAGAGTTATGACTCTTTATGAACCTAAATGAGTATGAAAGAGACAAAATATCAGATAGTCATGACTCTTGAGGCATCGTATAATATTCGACTAAAAACAATTTTGTTTCACCACAGATATTTTTTTTCCGGAAAAAAAGATTTTTTATTTTACCACAATAGTTTTTTTTATTCAAAAGAACTGTATACTAGGCTTAAGCGTAAGAGGCCTGTGGCCCAATAGAGCTTTTTAACAAACAGCAATATATCTGTCTCATTCATATTTAAATGTCAAACTAAAATTCTTGGCACAATGACATTTAACTGGCAGTCATTTGTTTGATTTATTTTGGAGGCAAATAAATATTTGGAATTGTTTTGTTCCTATTTTTATAGAAAACCTGCAAGTAAAAATGTTTTTATACTTTATATGAGATATTTTAATCTTTTTATGGCACAAAATAGCTAGATTTTTGTAATTAAAATTAGCCCGCCTTTTTTTTTCTTTCCAATTTCATCTGTCATTGTGCCAAGTTTTTGCTGTCATTTGAAACTGACAATTTGGTAGAGATCTCTATTGTAGTAATGCCGAATTCGATTTTTTTTCTAAACAGAATCCATTTTTTTCTTTCAATACAAGGGATTTGTCCAGAAAAATCGATTTTTTTCTTCTGAACAAATCGATTTTTTTGTTAAAAGGAATTCGACATAAGAAAAAAGTTTTTTTTATTGCGGCTACATAAAACATAAATCGCGCGCCGGTCGCGTCTGCGTCTAGCCTTATGAATATAGGCTAAAACAAAAGTAAAATAAGAGAGTTTTCTCTTACTCACCTCAAATAAATTTTGCGGATTTTACAGTCAAGAGGGGTACGAGTCGGTTCTCTAGATAATAGGTAATCTATGGTGGTGGACTTGTCGCTGCTAATTCCAATAATTTACTGTTGATAAATTGTCAACAAATAAGTGGGTTTCATCAAAATTAACTCGAAAAAATGTACTGAAAATGTCTCTACACATTAAATCAGAAAATAGTACTTTTATAGAAAAAACATGCAGGTCATGTTGTCGCTTCGATCCAGATAATTTTATGACACTACACCCGATATTTAATGGTGGTAATGAAGGTGAACCTAGTGCTGAATTTGCGAATGTTTTCAAAGAATTTCTTCTTTGGAATTTAGAGGTATGTACTTGTTTTGGATCCAAAACTTTCAATTTTGAAATTATATTCAGATATTTTTGTTAACATTATTGTCTAAAGATCAAACCCAACGATGGCTTGCCACAACAAATGTGCACTGAATGCCTAGACAGATTTGTACAGGTTAATATTTTTCGCGAAGAGGTTATCGATTCACAGAAACTACTATTGTCATACATTAGCGGAGGCATTAACACAAGTGAAAATGCAGATGTGTCTACAACAAAAATTACTGAAGAATACTTTCCGACTGCCCTTACTGCAGATAAGGATGACTTATATAAAATAGGATACTTATCTCCTGGTAAATTAATTGAGTACGTGGGCTCTGAAGAGGAAGATTTATCAAACTCGACTTCCCAAATCAATGTTCCAGAAATAGACTATTTCGAGGCAAATGAAAGTGACTACGTGTTTAACCATCCAAATCAAATCAAAACCCACACAAATAGTAATAAAATTGTTGCAATTGTTAATCCAAAGAACAATGAATGCAATAACATACCAATTTCTGAAAATTTTGAAGAAAAACCCACTACACCCTTGACTAGAAATGAACCAATACCCAATGCTGATGAATTAAAACCTGAAAACAACGCGGCAATCCAGTGTGATATGTGTATGAAATTTATACCATCAATTGCGAAACTGAAGCGCCACAGACAAGAATTTCATCTTCGAAGGGATTATGTATGTTCGATTTGTAATAAAAAACTTGAACAAGTCACTCAGAGAAATTATTGTTATCACATGAAAACTCATCGACCTAAAAAACACAAGTGCTCTTATTGTGAAAAAGCTTTTATCCAGAGAGTACACTTGCTAAATCATGAGAGGATACACACCAGAGAGAGGCCATACCAATGTGATGAATGTGGAAAAAGTAAGTTTATTTTTTAAAAGCCTTCTTTTACTTTTGGAGCAATGCATACCTTCTATTCTATAAAAGGCCGTTAGGTAGACTAACTGGCTCAACTCTAAATTCTGAAGTTGCGGCTCTAGCTTCATTGTCTTCACTGAACTAAATTGTATATATTTTACCTTTGATGCGGAAAAAGAGTGTTTTGCTATGCGACCATTGTGTCTAAGAGCAGTAAGGCCTCCCATCGAATCGACATTAATTGTATTCCCTTCGGGCCCCAATATCCATTGCTGCAGTCAATTACTTTTTGCCTCTGTGAAGTAGTTTATTAATTAAGTTGCTAACGTCATCTTAAATAAAATACAAAGATTCATCAGCTTCTAAGAATGTTTTGAGAATTTTGTTCTTAATTAAGTTTGTTTTCCAATAAATTTGTTCGACTTTTTTTTAATAGAAATGTACGTTCGCCACTTGCCTTTTAGCAAAAGATTGTATTTCTACTTAGCAATTTCTTTAAAAAAAATGCTTTGAAAAATTAATATTTACATACATAATATGCAATTACAGTTTTTATTTGAAATAAAGATTTAATTTTAAAAAATCAAATTGCTACCATCGAAAAAGTGAACATTAACTGATAGCTTAAAGTCAAACATTTACAAATCCACTGGTCGGTCAAGTTTTTTCATGTTGATTTCTCAACTTTTCTTTCCGCTAAGTCTATTAGCGGAGAAGTTTTCTTAAAAAAAAGGAGTCTTTTTCATGTAGTCAGGATTATTTCTTAAGGTAGGGATGACCCCTAAATACAACATACTTTAAGTCCCCAGCCCAGGGCCCCTTTCCGACAAGCAACTAATTTCGAATTATTTTTAACAAAAAGTTCAATTTTTTTCTAAACAGAATCGAAATTTTTTTTCTTCTAAACAAATAGAATTCCTTGTTAAAACGAATTCGACATACATATGTACATAATAAAAAGTTAAATTTTCAAAATTTGTTGTACCTACCAAGAAAATGAAAAGAATGTGGATTTTAAAAAAGCTATAGTTGTATATAATAGGTATTTCCATTATTTTTAAAAAATTATTTATCTACTTTACGCCAATGTCTTAGAAAATGAGCCCTCCATTATTAATTGGGATGAATAGACCCATTCTCCTAAATGATTTTTTTCTTAGTGCATACATACGGCATAAAACCAGCCGAACTCCAAATGACTATCGAAATCATTCTGCCAATCTTGGAGATAGTATTCAATAGTTGTGTGAATGCTCCCAGTTGGTAAGTGCTCCCATGTAAGCCCGAAAGATCTCCGTCCTATCCTATAGTTTGCTTGTAGAATTGATTAATAGAATGCTAAATAGCAGGATTATTAGCCAAGACTGGGCAGCTTCTCTGCAAGAAGATGTGTCAGTAAAGGTACGCCGCAAGGCGGTGTTCTTTCCCTCTTTTTTGGAACTTAGTAGTGAATAAGCTACTAATCAGCCTGGAAGTGGAGGGCCACAGGGTGATTGCCTATGCGGACGACGTTGATATAGCTGTATCGGGAAAAAACCCTAATATGTTGAAAGAACTTCTACAAAACGCTTTAAATTTGCTTGGGCAGTTCAGTGTGGACTGGGAGTCAACCCCCATAACACCAATCTTGTTCTGTTTTCTAGGCAATTCAAAATCCCACATATAGACCCACCTACTATTAAAGGTGTACCACTAACTTCGTCAGATGAAGCAAAATATTTTGAATAAGAAGTTAAGCTGGAAACCTAATTTAAATGAAAGGGTCAAAAAGGCCACAATAGCACTCTTCTCAAGTAAAAAGGCCATCGGGAACAAATGGGGTCTGCAAACCCCACATTACTCTTTGGCTATATACTTCAGTAACCAGACCGATCCTAATTTATGGTGTGACAGTATGGTGAACAGCCTTAGGCCGTGTGTGAATTGAGTTAATCCGAAGATTAATTTTTGACACTAGTGAGGTCAATCTGTACGACGAAATGTCAAAATTTAATCTCGGATAAAATTTAACCGAAAATTTAAACGAATTCGCACACGGCCTTAGATTAAACTACTAAAAAAGAAAAACTAAACAAGATCCAACGCTCAGCCTGCAAGTGTATGGGTGGAGTACTTCGTACAACCCCCTCTGCTGCACTTGATATTCTGTTCTATTTCACACCACTCGATATCTTTGGTAAACAAACAGCTGCAAGCACAGCTATTCGTCTTAAAGCTTCCTCCCAGTGGACCAATAATGGCATTGGCCACTTCACTATTCTGAATTCTTTCAGATCTATACCAAGCAACACAGACTACACCATTCCTTAATTACAGTTCGATAAAAACTTCGAGGTTACCATCCTCTCCAGATCCATCTGGGAGGACTCAACATTCCTGGAAGATGAATCAATTCATTTTTACACTGCAGGGGCTTACTCCCAAAGACGTAATTTAAGTGTTATGTCCGTGAGTGACATACAAAATAATCCAATGCTATCAATCAAGAAAACGTGATATCCAACAGTGATATCCGTATCTTCTCAGATAGCCAAGCCGCTATCAAATCCCTGAACTCTGTCTCTACAAACTCTTAAACAGCCCTTAGCTGCCGATCATCTCTTATGGAGATAGCACAGCAGTTCAATATTCACCTATTTTGGGTGCCGGGCCATAGGGACATCACAGGTAACTGTAATGCTGATGAACTCGCAGGAAAAGGAACAACATTATCTATTTTGCCTCACCTAACAAATATAGGTATACCTATCACTACATGCAAACTTATGCTGAAACAAGATGCTATTGCAACAACAAACCTTAACTGGAACAATATCACCACCTGTGTGGCGAAAAAACAAATCTGGCCACAACTAGATCTAAAGCGCTCTAAGGGTTTGTTATCTCTAAGCAGATCACATATCGGCTCAGTAATAGGTGTCATAACTGGACACTGTCTAATAAGCAAACATGCGACGAGGCTCGGGCAATAGATACTCGAACGATCTCTGCAGAAGCTGTATGGACGAAGAAGAGGAAGAATCCATTCCTCATCTTCTCTGCACATGTCCTGCTCTCTCTCAAAAACGTAGGCTCCATCTAGGAGAGTTCTACTATGATGATCCTAGCGATTTGGAAAACATAGACATTAATCGTATCGCACGCTTTGTAAGAAGCTCTAAATGGTTCAATTAGTAGAAAGAATTTCTACTTGATTCATGTGGTATCACAATGGACCAACTCATGGTCTAAGTGTGTCAAGCACTTGTGCTGACAGCCACGCTAACCTAACCTAACCTAGTAGACCGAGAGCCCACAGCAATTTTTGGGTGTGAAGTATAGCAAAAATTCAATGATGCAATATGATAGGTCCGTACTTCTTATTTGCAAATATGCAAGTCTTTCAAGCCGTAGTTGGGGCTTTGCAAATAATGCTGCATTAAAAATGCATTTTTTTCTGAAAGCCCAGATATAGCACTTAAAAAATTATATTTAATAAAAGAGCTGAATACAATAGACATGAATATGAGGGTCCAAGACTTTTTAGGTGGGGCCTTCTGTATGCAAGACGCACTTGAAAATTCATTTTTATAGTGGGTCTTGCATACAAAAGGCCCACCTAAGAGGTCTTGGGCCCCCATATTCATGTCTATGGTATTCAGCTCTTTTATTAAATATAGTTTTTTTTAATGGTATACCTACCACCGTGCGTGATGGTATACCTAGCCGTGGCGTGATGGTTAGTGCGATGGACTGTCATGCCAGAGGTCTAAGGTTCGATCCCCAGCCTCGCCACCTATTTATTTAAAAGAAAAAACGGCTGCTGCCTCTTGCGAGGAATTGACAAATCCTCCAAGAGTATCTCCTGTCACAGAAAAGTGCCGCTCGTTAGCCGTTCGGATTCGGCAATAAACTGTAGGTCCCCTCCATTCCTGCAGACACGCACACAGGAATGGTTGAGAGTTGTAAGTCACTAGGCCCTAGTTCTTCATGAGCTGTTGTGCCATCAAATTTATTTTATTTATTTTTTTTTATACCTACCTTTCATCTGGACTTTCAGAAAGAAATGCATTTCTATTGCAGCAACGCCCCAACCACAGCTTGCAAGATTTACATTTCTTCACCCCGCATCGCCCATAGTATTGTTCCTAGCGAAAATATGAATAACATTTTTTTGAAGGAAATTTAATTTACTATCATTTTGTAATATGTACTTTTCCACTGAGGGTCACCCCAGACAACATGATTTTTTTAATTATTTTTATGATTTTGGGTCTTTGTTGTATATTTGAAACCAATAAAAATCGCAGTTATCTTTCCAGCATAATGTTTTTTTGGTTCAATTAAACCAAATTTGATGAGTTTACTCCGGTTACTGAACAAACAGTTTTGATATTTCATGTTTTTTTTTACCAAACAGCTTTAATATTTTTCTCAAAAACAGCTTCTTGAGTGACTTAAAACTATCAACGATAAAGATGTTTTATTAATAAGTATTAAACTAAAACCAATTTTTTTTTAGAGTATCGACAAGAGATTACCTTACAAGAACACAAACTATTACACAAAGATCCTTTCCCGTGGAAATGCAATATTTGTGGAAAAGGTAAGTAGTGCTCTGGTGCTTTTATTTAGCAAAGCGACGATGGAAAAACTACGTTATTTCGCGATACGCGAGTGCCTGAGCTCAACAATAATACTAATAAGGGATACTTTAAAACTATTCCTAAAATTAAACTAATTTTGTATACTCTTTACTAGGTCTCAAAGGTCGTTCTTGTCTAGTGGCGCATATGCGATGCCACAATGATGGTTTCCAATGTGAAGTTTGCGGCGCAAGATACACTCACAAGGAAAATTTAAAAAGGCATATGTTGAAACATACCGAACGCGGCGATAAAATCTTCCAGTGTAAATTCTGCTTCAAGACGTTTCGTAAACCTTTCCAGCTAGGGAACCATTTTCATACACACCACTTAGACAGCTCGAACGTAAAAGGCTCTTTTAGATGTGCGGAATGTGATTTGAAATTTGTAAATGCATCGGAGCTCATTGAACATCGTAGCTCACATGATAAAATTGAGCGTCCTTTTCTTTGTGGGCCTTGCGGAAAATGCTTTATGAAGAAGATTCACTTGGAGACTCACAATGATATGGTGCATCTTAAAAAGAAGTCCTTCTCCTGTATGCATTGCCATAAGAGCTTTTTTAACGTTTCCAGTTTGAATGCTCATTTGAAGATTCACAGTGGCCAGGGTATGTTATCGTTTTGTTTTATCCACAACAAAATCTTTCGGAGACAAATCAGAATATTTTTGTACTTATTCTATTGTTTCTATAACCCTTAGAACGTGCACAATACAAATGCAATGATTGTGAAAAAGTTTTCTCTGCAAAAAAATCATTACGCGTGCACCAATTTTCTCATTCCAATGAAAACCACTTCAAATGCACTTTTTGCGAGGAATCGTTTAAGTATAGGAACGAACTTGGAGGTGAGTAATTAATTTGTAATGAAGCATAATATCTTGCCTAATGAAAAACTAACCTTTATGAAACAGATCATGTATTAAATCATTTTCGTGATGAAAACAACGATTCCATTGCTAAAGATGTTCCGAACGATATAGACTTCGAAAACCATGAAGATAACTTGGGTCTCGGGTCTGAATACAAACTACTGGACTCAGTTATAGAAGACTATTCTGTTTAAGAGCTCATTGAGAAATATTTTTTTAATTATTATTTTATATTTTAAGACTTCAACATTAAAAAAAACAGTGAATTATTTTAATATTTAATTGTAGACTCAAAGAAGTATTTGTTAAATTTCTTCCAGCCGGCGCGTCTTTTGGGGTCCTTGGCACTCCATGCTGGTGTAAGGTTCGGCATAAGACCAGCTTTTTGTGCCATTGTCACGAGCGTTCCCATTTTCTTTTGTTGACGACGACAAAGTCCAGTAATCCGGCGGGGAAGCATACAGCCGTCCGAGCGAACATACTGGCTGAGAATAAGAACATCGGTGTGCTTGACATTCAGTCCCAAAGAGCATTCGGGGCAGAACTTGGGTTGACATGCTAGTTTTAGCATTTTATTAGCGCGTGGAGATACAACGTCGACCCCTTGAAGAACCAGGACATCATTTTCTTGCTTTGATTGAACTTTTGAAAAGAAATAGGTTAAGGGTGCTCCATAAATACGCAAATTAATGGTCACTCACTCTCTTTTAAAAACAACGATGATGTGGTGGACACATTTCTTTGGATTATCATAGGGTTGACAAATAATTGTTGGGCCGCACGAAACAAAGCAATCATTTTTATTTAGTTAAAGTTCTTACAACTTTGATTTCAATTTATTTTTTTTTTTACATATTTGACATTACATTTAAGGTTCGTTCGCCAACATACATGAATATTCCTACAAGGTCCGTTCCATTTAAGCTAAGTACAGACGATTCTCAGATCTTACAATGGCCGCGTTCGGGGGGCAAGCCAAACCTATCCGGATAGGTTTGTGTTGTTGTAATGCCATAGGAAAATTCAGCTGATGAACCAAACAGCTGTTGTCGAAAACAAATCTAAAATTCAGCTGATGAACCAAACAGCTGTTGTCGAGAATAAATCTAAATCTATCCTAAAATTTTCGGGATACTAAACTATCTGATGTGCAATTTGAGGAACAGCTGATTACAGCTGACTTTTGGTTTTCGGGTGTCGCTTGAGTAGTTGTTTGATTTTATTTTTTGTTGTTTGTTTTTGGCTTTTAAACATAAAAATACCTATACAAATTGTTGCAAAAATAAACAAAATGAAGATATCTGTTAATTGTAAGGACACAACATACGTTTTTGAAGACACAACAGATCTGGGAAAAAATAATTTCTGGTACGTACTTAAACTTTTGTCAGCTGTTTTGATTTTTGGTAGGTAACCTCTATCCGGTTCGTTCGAAAACATATCCGATACTAAAGTATCTCAGACGGTACGGTACCTTTGGCAACCGCAAATTGATAGACGGACACTTCACCACCGCCGATTGAACGCTGGATATTTGAGTGCTGCCATTTAAGTGCTGGATATTTCACTGCCGCAGTTGTAAGTGCCAGATTTTTTATGTCTGGATATTTCGTTTTCATGTTGGCAGGGTAGTATAAAGTATAAAATGGTTGATTCACAATAAGAATCAATGTTTTCAATAATAAAAATAACACAAGGCGTTATTTTTTAGCTTAATTATATTCATTTTATTTAAGAAATCGTGCAGAAAAGCAGCTTTTGTCAAAGAAAAACCACGAAAATTAAAAATTTACCATGTAAATTAATAGAAGATCATTTAAAAGGTTCGTTCGCGTACTCCCCAAATCTACGAATTTTTACGAATTTCTACAAATTTAACGCAAATTGTGTTCGTTTACTCAATAAATGTGTAGTTTTTCGAAGAAGAGAGCGCTCTCAAGAGAGTAAATTATTTCCCCTTTCTGCTAATTTCAGCCCAAAGAAATTCTTCGGGCAGAAATATGAGTTCAGTCAAAAGTCACTTTGATATTTGCCAGAACATCTCTTTTCTTATACTCCTCTGTTTTATTTAATTTAATGTAATAAATTAACTTTTTCTCACTTTTTTATTTTATTTTGAAAATCTTTTCAAAGAAATGATGACGATATTTATTTTTTTTGTTTTCAATTATTTGACGTTTGAAAACCTGTAAAATTATTTGTTCAAAGCGTTCGTGTACTATTTCGCAGTTTTACTTCTCACTGAGAGAAGTTCATCGCCAATCCTCAATAGGTTCGTTCGTGTACTCCCCAAATCTACGAATTTTTACGAATTTCTACAAATTTAACGCAAATTGTGTTCGTTTACGCAAAAAATGTGTAGTTTTTCGCAGAAGAGAGCGCTCTAGAGAGAGTAAATTATTTCCCCTTTCTGCTAATTTCAGCCCAAAGTAATTCTTCGGGCAGAAATATGAGTTCAGTCAAAAGTTACTTTGATATTTGCCAGAACATATCTCTTTTCTTATACTCCTCTGTTTTATTAATTTTGATGTAATAAATTAACTTTTTCTTACTTTTTTATTTTATTTTGAAAATATTTTCAAAGAAATGATGACGATATTTATTTTTTTTTTGTTTTCAAATATTTGACGTTAAAAAACCGGTAAAAATTATTTGTTCAAAGCGTTCGTGTACTATTTCGCAGTTTTACTTCTCTCTGAGAGAATTTCATCCCCACTCCTCAATATTTGATAGACTGTGAATTTTAGTGCAGAAAGTACACGAACGAAGCTAATATTTGATAGACTGTGAATTTTAGTGCAGAAAGTACACGAACGAAGCTAAAATCACAGTTTGTTAAGGCCTGGTCAAACAGAACGCGGGCCGACGGGACGGTCAATACTTCAACATGGAAGGAAAGAACGCGGCGGGCAAATTTTGTTTGTAATTTCTTACAAAGACCGCCGGACCGCGCTCTGTTTGACACGGCCTTAACTGGCGAAAAGCAATTTTTTAATGTTTTATTGTTAAAAAGCTTAAATAATAGTTGTGTTTTGTTGAGCTAGTTACTGAGTTCAAGCTCATTTCAACTCGATGCAGGTATACAAAGGGTCTAAGTGAGCTTCAAGCTCGCTTAAATACCACATGGAAACGTAGTATTTCACTTACGAAGATCTCGTGTACCTTTCACACACAAGCAACAAAAACCCGGAGATTTCCATAGTCCCCTTTCACACAGGGCAACTGAGTTGCCGGCAACAATTAGTTCATTGGCGAGAAGGGCAAGAAGAAGGAGGGGGAAATGAAATCTCCCCGGTCAACAAATTCAGGAGATTTTTTTGACGTTACTCTTCACACTACGTTTGTGTGCGTTCAACCAAGGTAGTTTAAAAGGAAAATAAAGAAAATCTCCGGGTTTTTGTTGCTTGCGTGTGAACGGTACAAGAGATTGTTAAGGAGATTTAAAGAAGACGTCAAAAAAATCACCAGCAACTAGTATCTTCGTGTGAAAGGGGACATATTTTCCTTTTAAACTACCTTGGTTGAAGGCACACAAACGTAGTGTGAAGAGAAACGTCAAAAAAATCTCCTGACCGGAAGATTTCGTTTACCCCTCTCTTCCTGCCCTTCTCGACCATGAACTAATTGTTGCCGGCAACTCAGCTCCTCGTGTGAAAGGGAACTTACAATCGTCTGAACACACAATTTAGTCTGACAATATTGTCAGAAACGTCATTGTCAGATGACAATCTGACAAAAAATTGTCAACTATCTTACAACCGTCTGAACGCACAATGTCATATTGGCCTCGTTCGGGATTGTATCCATAGCCAAAAATCTGAATATGAAGATATGAATCCTCGGCTGTCAGTTCAGTTTGCCTACAAGCTCTATCAGATAAAAAATGAGAAAGTATGTGTAAAAATGGTGGTATAAAACTCACGCATTCACAGTATACTTATCTTCATAACTCACACATTCACAGTATTTATCTTCACATCACTCTGCTATATTGTTGTTGGATTTCACATCTATTCATCGACACAAAATTAAATTACAAATACAATAATGTAAACAAATGGGTTTTGGAGGGTGAAACGTACGAAGGATTCATTTCGTTATATTCAGTTTCTTTGTCCATAGCGATCTGGGCGTGTTATGAAAAAACAGCTGATGCAAACAACTAAACGCATGAATGAAAAAATACAAGATTACGCCATTTCATTTTTTCGCTTTGTGGTTGTAATTTTTGACAGCTCGTATGGCGCAATCGGAGACAAAAATATGATTTTTTCCTACTAGATAAGGCCGGGAAAAGTTTTTAACTTGAATTTTTATTTCATTGTTCTAATTTGAATTAATTTAAAGTGAAGTGTAGTGTAATAAGAGTGCACAAGTTCTGAATTATCTATTCTACAGTACACATTTCCGCTTTATTTGCTTTTTGGCGATTTATTTTAAATGAAAAAACCTTTATTTCAAATGAAAAATATTAATTCGGTATTTATAACCGTATTTCTAAACGAAAACCGAACAATCGATTAACTAAACAAGTAAACAAACTACTGGCGGCCATATTTGTTTATATATCATTTGTCTCCAATGAGATAACAAATGGTGCAATCCTTGTATTCTTTCATTCATAATAGGATAGGACATATTGGGTATGTTCAATAAAAAAAAAAAAAAACTGACAGTCGTATTAATTAGATTTCCTTAGAATACTCTTGGACAGTTGTCCAGCTAGTCACTGTCTAAATATTTGGACATCAACTCATTATTAATAATCACATTCCAGCAGCTGTCTAAATGCGACCTCATATTTCCGTGACATACCTGGAATATAATTCATTCTCGAGTGAATTAATGATTTTAGCTGACTTTCTTGGCTACATTTCTTTTATTTCTACATAACTTTTCGTTTAGAAACAAAAAAATTGCCTTACTTTGTTCATTGAACTTGCCGACCTAGAATAGATTTGGACAGCCAATTTCGGTGTCTAAGTTGGACAACCGATGGAAATGTTTATTAATACGATTTTGGAGTTGGACAGCTGTCTAAAGTTAGACATACTTTGGAATGGGTTTATTAATAAGTCTGTGAAAATTCAGATTTTTCGTTGAACGCAAAAAAAATCTGAAATTTTAGTCAAAAGCCACTGTGTCAAATTCCCGTATTTACATATTGAATTTGCATTGAAACGAAATAAATGAGAACTTTAAATATCGTAAATTGTTAATTTAACATGAGCTTTGTAGATGAAATTTTATGTAAAAAGATTACCGACAGGTTTGTTTTAACTTCAATGAAAAATTGTTCCACAATAATCCTATGGACAATTATGGAAATACTATTGTAAGACAAATCATTATTCCTTTTATTAAAAAACAGTCACTAAAAAATTAACAACTTTCTTTTAATCAAATATGTAAGTATTAAGCCTTAACTACAATGGCCACTCTTTGCAAAATTAACAAATTTTTTTTCAGCTAAGCGCAGTTGTTTTGTGAAAAAGAATTTACACATTTTTGGTCTTATTAATAAACATTGTCTAACTTTAGACAGCCGTCCAAGTTTTTAAAAAACCTTTCTAATTTTTGCTAAAGTAATCTATCTTTTTATCTTGCTTTAGACAACGTAATCTATTGTCTAAACCTAGAGAAATGCAATATTTTTTTTATTAAAAAAGCATATATCCGACTGTTTCAAAATACTTAGACATAGTTTAAACATCCAAAAATCTAATTAATAAGACCTAAACTAAAATTTAAGCTTTCTGCATCATTTTTATAAGTTTTTCTGCAAATAGCCATTCCACACTATTAAATCGAGTATTAAATACATGTCAAAAAAATAGTGTGATAGAATCACTTACGACTGCCAAATTTGTGTGAAGAAAATATTTTCATATTTTGCTTTCACACTTGCGTCCAAACGAATCACCATAACCTCAAACCCCCAAGTGGCAAGTGGGATAGAATGTGTGATGGTTTTAGAACCAATCCTAAAAATTTTCATGTATTAATATATACCTTTACATGTCAAATTGTGTGAGTCATGTGGGATGAAATTTCATATTTTGTCTCCACACTATTATAAATGATTTACTTCCCACTTTTTTGACATGTGTTAATATCCAGTGGGATAGTGTGGAAGGCCTTTAATGTCGTTTTTCTTTTGCAAATAGGGATTTTGATCCCGGATCACGAATTGTCTTGGCAAAAGAAACGCAGATTGGATTTGTTTTTTATTTGCAAATTTATGTGTGGGATATGTCAAATTTAATTTTGTCAACAATAATTTTAATTTAATAAAGCAAAAAATAATTTTGATGGGCAAAGAATCAAAAACGGAATGCAAATGAAATAGAAAATCATAGAATCACAGAATCACACAAAAGCACAAAATGACGTTTTATAAATAGTGTGTGTGCAAGTGCGTGTTTCATGTAGGTGTAAATCTCTCTTTAATTCGGGATCAGAGATTTTGATCCCGAATTGTCAGGGATTGATTTTTTTTTGGTTAAATGTAATGCAAAAACTTGTCCGGGATCAAAATCCCTCACAGGGATCAATTTTTTTTTGGCTGAAAGAAAAACGACATAAGAAACACTATCCCAAAATGAGTTTGAAAATTTTCACTTTTTCACTTTTTTGGCTTATGTAGTTAAGGCTTAACTACATTCAAGACTTTTTGCAAAAAGTACAAAAGTGAAAAACTAAAACATGCGCTAGAAATGCCTGTGTACGAAAAAGCCGGGGAAAATAGTGTTTGATATATCATTTCAGACTGATACTACAGATAAAACACAATTTTTTCGCACACAGGCATCTCTAGGCATATTTTTGCTCATCACATTTTCACTTTTTGCCCTACTTTTTGCAAAAAGTCTTTGATGTAGTTAAGCCTTTAGGCCCATCGCCCATAGGCAACTTTTTGTTGCTCGGAGTTGCCGGCAACAGAGTGCAACAAAAATTGCTTGCTATGGCCCACTAGGCAATTTCCGAGCAACTTTGTGGGACTAGACTTTAACTTTTGTCGCCATATTTTTTTGTGATGGCTGCTTTCCGGTTGTCTGATGGGTATGTATGATCGTAAGCTGGCAATGCGAAATAAATTAATATTTATAATTATAAAATATTATATTATTTATTATTATAATGTGTTGTTGAAAAAAGGAAAGCACATTCCATTTCCAGAAATTGACCAAAATGACAGAGGGTAAAAAGGAAATGCACGCCATTTTGGCAACCTCAATGTTAAGCGGAAACGCCATTTTGACATCATATTTTTGACAAATAAGGATGTCGGCAACAAAAAGTTGGCCTGTGAGCGAGGGTAAGCAACAAAAATTTGCCGGGAAAAAAGTTCCGCGAGCAACAAAAAGTTGCCTAGTGGGCGCTCTCCCATATACGCTAATGTAATTGGATTGGGAGCAACAAAAAGTTGCTGGGGCTAGCAACAAAAAGTTGGCTAGTGGGCGATGGGCCTTAAAAGCCTTCCACACTATCCCACTGATGCCGTTTTCGATTGGATTTTCAAAGCGTTTCACTCCTTTTTGACAATTAATCCAACACATACTTTTAAAAGTATGTGTGTTTTCAGAGTGCACTCCTAGGACTCCTTATGTCGTTTTCCGTTGGTCACTCCTAGCACTCTTTTTTCACTCCATCCACACTCCCAACACTCCAAAAACCTTCCATTGGCTGTTCGGAGTGATAATTTAGGAGTGTTTTTTCACTCCGGATTTCATTAAGGAGTGCTAGGAGTGCACTCTGAAAACACACATATTTTTAAAAGTATGTGTTATGTCGAATTCCTTTTACCAAAAAAATTCGATTTTTTTTCTAAACAGCATCCATTTTTTTCTTTCAATACAAGGAATTTGTCCAGAAAAGTCGATTTTTTCTTCTGAACAAATCGATTTTTTTTTTAAAAGGAATTCGACATTAGATTAATTGCCAAAATAGTAAATGCTTCTTCTTGAGATGATCTGAAATTGAAATTATTGAAGAATTCATTTCAGTTTTTACTTCTACATAGATACACATATTACGGAAGAGAGTTTTTCATATTCCATTGGAATCAAAAAAGAGTGAAACACTCTGAAAATCCAATCGAAAATGACATTAATAAAATCCGGAGTGAAAAAACACTCCTAAATCATCACTCCGAACAGCAAATGGAAGGTTTTTGGAGTGTGGATGGAGTGAAAAAAGAGTGCTAGGAGTGACCAACGGAAAACGACATGAGTATTAACACAACATGTCAAAAAAGTGGGAAGTAAATCCTGTATAAAGGCTTAACGACATTCAAGACTTTTTGCACTCGATGGGATAGTGTGGAAGGGCTTTTATCAGTGAATATTATTGAGATGACTGTTTCTCAAGTTAACTCCTCATACCAGAGTTAACAACAACACGTGGTTGTTTTTTATTGTCGCAGCGATTAATCGCGTTGGTTTGGGAGAGCCTTTAAATGAGCACAAATTTCGACTCGACTCCGCTCCTAAAGCGGGTTTAAGTTCACTTCAACTAGATACATGTTTACAAGGGGTCGAAGTGAGCTTCAAGCTCGCTTTAAGACGATGTTTACATTGTATTTTTGACGAACGGCGCATCCAGTGAGATGGGTAGATTTTGTGTGAGTAAGAAAGAGGAGGGAAGATCCCACAAAAATGGGCGAAATCTACCCTTCTCTTTCTAACTCACCATAAAATCTACCCATCTCACTGGATGCGCCGTTCGTCAAAAATACAATGTAAACATCGTCTAATACATGAAAACATAGCTTGCGTTCGGGTGGTAGTGAGATAGGCTATCCACCTATCCCAAAAACTTTCAGATACCTTGAGTTGTTGTTGCATCAGCTGACATCAGAAGTTTTTCAACAAGGGATTACAACAACACAAACCTATCCGGATAGGTTTGGCTTGCCCCCCGAACGCGGCCATAGTGACAGCACAAGTACTTGCTCCGAATTCTCCACTTCACCACCACCGCGTGTTTACGTTTTCATGTTGAGGAGACGTGTTATTTTTTATTGCTATTTAAAAAACGTAAAAAAAGAAGAAAATCAAAATAGTTTTATTTAAAATTAAATAAAAAAGCATGATAAATCGAACCCATTTTACAGTGTTTAAGGCAGGTGAATTTATATTTTTAATTTTCCTACATTTTTTCAAGTGTTATGATTCTTGGTTGTAAATCCAACCCATAAATGGTTTCTGCCGTATGAAATGTTTAAGAAAATGCCATTTTTCAGTGTAAAAGTAGACAAATAATGGATAGAAAAAAAAGAACGTTTTTAAGGAAAGATCGGGCAGAACCAAAATCATTAAATTTTTAAATTTCATATTCGATACAAATCCCAAAGCGTGTACTGTACTGTCGAATTTTATATTTACTGTCTAGACCATACTTTTTCATTTAAGAACGGATAAGACGATACACAAGCAATTTTGTAGCTGCAATGTCCGAAGCAATAAATGTATTTAACCAGAAAAAAGAGGAGCAGAAACAACTGAAACTTGAGCATAAGACACGATGCATAAAAAAACGACAGTGGGTCGAAAACAAGCTCAGCGAAGAAGAGATTGCTGCCAAGCGCGCCAACTTCGATCCAGCTGATAGAATCAAGAGGAAAAAATGTGCACTTTTGATGGGATACTGTGGTGCGGATTATTATGGTATGCAGCGGAATCCGGGGATGCTCACCATCGAAGAAGATCTCTTTTCTGCCATGTTGAAACACAAATGGATAACCGAGGAAGGTTTTAATCAAGCTCAACAAACACAGTTTCAGCGAGCCGCAAGAACTGACAAGGGCGTGTCAGCAGCGCGACAAATATGTTCCATAAAATTACGTTAGTATTTGGGAAAATGAACTCATGCTTGTTTATAAAATTAATTTTATTCTTCTAGCTGATGATATTGACGTGGGAGCATTAAATTCAGATCTTCCTGAAGTAATTCGTGTATTTGCAGTAAAACGTGTTACGAAAGGCTTTAATGCAAAAGATAAGTGCAATGCTAGGACCTACACTTACACGCTTCCTTCGGTAGCCTTTGAGGATCATTCCAAGGAACTGAACATGGAAACATATCGAATATCAAAAGAAGTCCTGGAAAAGGTTAGTTCAGTTCTGAAACTTTATGAAGGAACCAAAAACTACCACAATTTTACAAGCAAGAAGTAAGTTTTTAAGTTTGTTTTTCCTGTAACAGTATGTACAAACAGATAATCATTTATTTTCAGAAATTTTTTAGACCCGTCGTCTAAACGTTTTATGATGTCGTTCGCATGCAGTGAACCATTTATCAGTCCTCAGGGTATTGAATTTCTCACACTTAAAGTTAAAGGTCAGAGTTTTATGCTGCATCAAATTAGAAAAATGGTTGGAGTCGCAATTTCTGTGGTGAGAGGGAATACGACAGAGTCAACAATCACTCGAGCTTTTACAGAGGAACGATTGGATCTACCAATGGCCCCTGGATTAGGTTTAGTACTTGATCAGGTACATTATGACCGATACAATGAACGTTATGGTGAGGATGGAATCCACCAGCCCTTAACATGGGATGAACTGGAACCGGAAATAGAGAAATTTGTTGAGAAATATATTTATTCAAATATTTACGAAACTGAATACAAGGAAAAATCCATGATTGAGTGGTTGGAAACACTAAAGCTTCATTCGTATGATGTAAGAGACAATAACGATGAATTAAAAGGATCCGAGGAGAAGAATGATGTAACAGCGCAAGTGACGCAGTAAAATGGAACAATTAAATTTAATTGTATGTAAATCGGTTTTTTTCTGTTTTATGTCTACTATCTACCAACATCTTTTTTGCCGTCAAAATTATTTCATTACAACTTTTCAACTCAAGGTCTTACTTAAAGTTATAATCAGATAGTTTTTCAATAATTTTGTTTTTTATCGAAGAATCTTTTTTCAAATGCAATTACAACGTATGTCCATTTAAAGGGCGGCTGAGTTCCAAAATGCATCAGATGCACATTTGCTGCAAAATCATAAGCTCGAAAACTCAAACAAAAAAATTATGACAATGTAGCAATTTTCGAAAAACATCCGAAAATCTATGATGCGCAATAACTGCGCTTTGACTATAAATAATATAAATATTTTTTTTTTAAAGAACAAAATCGCCTGAGAAGTCATCAAAACATGTATTGTTTATTTTGCGTACCGACACGCCAAACTTATGCAAAGTAAAATGTTTACAAAGCATCAAGTTTGCGTTGCTGATGCGTATGAAAAAAGTATTACTACCGCATCTAAACATTTTTTTTTACATTTTTGGACTTAGCCGACCTTGAATATGCATTTTAGATGAGGATTAAGCAACTAAAATTTCACATAAGTATGTACGTTTGCTTTAAATTCTTCTCTTTTTACGCACATCAAATCTACCCGTTTCACTGGATGCGCACTTCAGTAAAACGACCTTGCCCCAGAAATAAAGGGAATGCCCATTTTACTATGGAGCTTTGGCCAAGAGTATACACGAACGAGTTTGGTATTAAATGAAAGGTGACGTTTAGCTTGTTAAAATGAGTGACATATTTTCAAAATCGTTTATGAGAAAGTCGTGATAAGGGGGGTTCACATTCAACGACGTGTCGACCGACCCGAGTCGTTTTGCTAGCGTTCACATTCTACGACCGTTTCGCCGACTTCATTTGAAAACAAAATTTCAATGAGCAAACATTACGCGTATTTAATTTTTTACACCAATATAACTGCACTATTTTTGATTTTTTGCATTTCTATTTATTGTTTAACTTCGATTTCAACGCGTGCTAATTAAATCTTACATAAAAAAATAGAAAAAATTGTTGATGAGCGGTGAGTTAAACAAAGTTAGAAGAGTTATGTTTGTTAGTTTCGTCTCAAAGGTTTTTCTATTTGATTGGGAAGATGGATGTACCTCTTTGGATTTTACTCGAAGAAGATACTGTAGCAAGGCGATATGCCCTCCTTACAACGCGAAGATATCGTAGAATGCTAAGGGACCATTCGCACCCCTTACATATGGATAAATATTTGTAAGAATTACATTTACTTATTACTAGAGAAATTTCAAAGTTCATACTTTACCTTGATTCCTTTAAGATTCATTCGGGCTTTTAGAATAAATAAGGAATCACTTACATGCATCTTAGATGATGTAGTAGTCTAAAAAAGCATACAATTTACGGATAAAATTGCTGTCTGGGTCGATTTATTGAGTCAGATTTATCTGCTACTGATTTAGTTATTTTTTCTTACTTTTTGTATGTTCTTTTGACAACTTGCCCGTCACATCGCAATATCGTGTTGATGTGAGCTGGTTTTTGATCGCACCTTGATCGCGCGATAAAGGCTATGGTGATCGCCACCACCATCGCTTAGGTTTGCGCATAGCTTAATATGTGTATCCAAGAGCCTTACATTTAGATATGATATTCCGTCAACGGAGCAGTTGCAAATTAAAATTGAATTCATTGATCCAGAAGTACATAAGAAATGCTTTAAGAGTTAAGGAATGTCTTTATGGAATGAAGTCAGAACATCGGATGAGGAATTGAGGACTGGTGTTATGAATATAAAAATATTTTCATTTCAAATATTTTAATTTTCCCAATCATTTTTCATCTATTAGCAACGTTGTTTATTTATTAATATTTTCATATATCTATATATTAATACGCTTGGGAAAAACTTACGGTAATTTATAAAATCTAAACGAGATTAACTTGCAGTGAAAACGTAGTAGTACACTTTTCTCCGGCACAAAAAGTTATTCTGAAAAAATGAAATTGCTTACTTTCCGTAAAGCTGCGTAAGTAGTTTTATATATTTTAAGGCTAAAATCACTCATACGAGTAATATAAAATACATAATTGTATAACATGCATAGCTTAAAGCGATATTTTTCTTTGTTCAAATAGTTAAAAAAAAGTTTCGGAATGCAAAAAACAAAAATTTACATCGAATCAGCTAAAAAAAATTTTGGATGCAGTAAATGCGCATCCAGTGGCGTAGCGTGGGTATCAGCCGGCCGGGGCGAAAGAAAATTTTGCCGCCCTCTTATTTAGGTATTTCAATTTAAAAAAACTATAGTATAGAGTGAAGTAACTTTATCTCTGTAAAAGAGAAACATGGTCTCTTTTTTGAAACCGATCTTTCTTACTCTTTCTTTTTTCATCAAATTCTTTAGTTGTTCTCTTTTTTGTGTATGTGTCCTGTTTTTAGTCACTTTTTGTAGAGTACCTACTTACTAAAAGCTTTAAACCGAGCAAATGTTATTATAAGTGAACAAAATTTTTTGCGTATTTATTAAATATTAAGAAAAAGCAAATCCGTAAAATATCACCCATATTCTGAAACTCGTATTCGACTACAGTCGTATTTCGGTACGGTATTCTAAGAGTCGAACATCCGACTTCACCTGTACTAATATTGAGAAACGCAAAACATCGCATACGACTGTTCATATTTTTCAAAAATTCAACATATTTTTCATTATTCTGAGGGTTTGTTTCACAATGTCTAATTAAAGTTCCCCATAAACTATCCGACACATAAATTATCCGCAACTTAAATCCTCTCATTAAAAAACTTTGCGTTTCACAATCATAAATTTATGTGCCACTTAGCTAGTTGTCAGTTATTCCAGTTTTCCAAAAAATTTGACTGATTGAAAATAATCAGTCAAATAATTATTATCCGTATAACAATAGAATTAAAAACACCATTATATTGAGATTATAAGTTTTTTGACAATTTCTTTATTTAAAAAATCACTTTCAATTTAACATTTAAAAATTTTTTAATTGAAATTTAAAATTTAAACAAAGAATTTGAAAAATTAGTTTGAATGCATTTCGGCTAGTCTACTAGCCATCATCAGCAACACGACTGAGAGGAAGCTTTTTGCAAATATTAAAGTGAACAAATTTTATACATGTTTGTCAAACGGATACAAAACATATGGCCGCGTTCAACCTACATCTAAAATTTCAGATATCTGAATTTTTGGAGCTTCTGATTGGCCAGCTGTCATAAAAAGTTAGATGACTTTTAGTGACTTTTAAGCTAAGTACAGACGATTGTCAGATCTTACAATATTGTCAGATCTGTCAATGGTCTGACAATAGCAGACAATTGAAAAATTTCTGACAATGTAAAATTGTCCGTTCACACGATTGGTAGATTTTGTGCCAAATTCTAACAATTAAATTGTCAGCTCTTGTCTGACAATTTTCGGACAATTATATATCTGACAATATTGTCAGCTTGAAAATTTTCTGTTCACACGGTTGGTAGATCAATAAAAATTCAAATTACAATAAAAATTCAATTCAATTGAGGATTTCAAGATCAAACATCTTTTATAGAATTTCAACAATTTTTAAAAATGTGAATCCGTATAGTGGATATATTAAGAAGACGATACTTTCAAAGTGATTTGAAAATTAAGGGTCATCGTGGTAATGCCAAAACAATTGGACGAGCATTTGAAACAATTTAACTACAACTGGACATCGATGGCGAAGGACGACTTTACACACTACGAAGGAGAAATAAAAAAAAGTCCATATTCTCTATCGATTTATTAAAAAGAAAAAAGAATTTAAATCATTTATTTTTGAAAGACCAAGGATGAGAAGACCTTGCAATAATTGCACTATATTGTTAAGATCAAGAAATAAACCTTTGCGAGCAAAAAGTTCAGCAGGACTACTCCAGAGAGCTCGGCTGATTCAGAAAGTGGCCTTGAGATCTGAGCGAGTTGGCGGCAGTCTGCCAGTTGTTACCAATTCCAGGAAGTGTCCTTGTCCACCCTCGTTTTGCATTCTTCAAATTTATTTGATTGCTCGTATAGTTTTTTGGCCATTTTGAAGTCCAATTTTTTTAACTTGTTGGAATTTGCTGTTCACTTCATTTTCATCGTAATCTTCATTTGAGTAGATACTTTCAATGGTTTAATTTATTCCAGCACAAGGAATTTAATATAAAAGTGAGTCTAGTTGAATTATAGATTGTTTTTATTCAGTTGTGGAAAAACTACAAATTTCCTACAAAAAAGTTTTTTTTTTATCTCTCAACTCGGCTCCAACCGTTTGACATTTCGAACAATGAAGAAATTGTCAGCAATTGTAAGATGTTTTCAATGAAAACATCTGACAATGACCAATGAGTCTGACAATGTCCTAATCGTCTGACAATGACACAAATTGTGCGTACAGACGATTGTAAGATACCTGACAATTTTTTGTCAGATTGTCATCTGACAATTACCTGACAATAACGTTTCTGACAATATTGTCAGACAAAATTGTGTGTTCAGACGATTGTAAGACATTTGGGACAGTATTTTCACTGACAGATCTGACAATATTGTAAGATCTGACAATCGTCTGTACTTAGCTTTAGTTACGTTTAGTTACGTTTATTCTGAAATTTCAGACTAGAAAATTTCATCTGAAAATTCAGATGACAGTTGATTGTGGTGGGGGAAGTGTAAAAAGAGCTGAAGTGCTACACATCAAATTGAACTTTATGATTTTCGGTGTGGTTAGTGGTTGATGTGTGCTTATAAGTTTTTATAATAAAATTTTAATATTTACTTATTTAATTAAAAGAACTGTTTGTTAATTGTTTAGTGACTCTTTGAATAAAAGGAATGATTTGTCTTCGAAAAGTATTCCCATAATTGTCAATCGGATTATTGTGGAACAATTTTGCACAATAACAAACAAACCTGTTGCTAATCTTTTTACATAAAATTTCATCTACAAAGCTCATGCTAAATTAACAATTTACGAATATATAAAGTTCTCTTTTATTTCGATTCTATGCAAATTCAATAAGTGAATACGGGAATTTGACACAGTGGCTTTTGACTGAAATTTCAGATTTTTTTTGCGTTCAATAAAAAAATCTGAAATTTCAGAATCTGAAATTTCAGATTTCTTTGCTTTGAACGTACCCAATAAATCAATACATTTAAAACATTCTTGAAAAAGAGCTTTTTATAAAAAAAAAAAAAAATAAAATAAAGAGAAAGAAATATAGAAAAACAACAAAACATATTGTAATTACATTACAAGGTAAAGAAATAAGACTCTATATTTCCCATATCTGCATTCAACGCTGCGGCATCTCTGTGGATGTAAAGGCTCTCGTACGCATCAAGTTTTCTGCTATCGCTTACACACTTCAAGAGTTGAACGTTAGTTATTGTTGTCGATAGATGTTGTTCTTGTAATGCGTGTAGTGCAAATGCAGACTTCTTTGGTTCGTTGTTCTTGATGTCAACGACGAACTACACTAATGAATACAATTACATTAAAAACGCAGTTAAATTTTTTAATCGGCACTTCAACTGGCCTGTAAAATATTCAGAACCTTAAGTGCCACTTAGACCTAATAAGATATTCTTCTTTCTTCTTCTTTCTTTAGATGGCGCTCACAGCCCAGGATGGACTACGGCCTCAACCAACAAGCCCCTCCAGCCAGCTCGGTCCCTAGCTAGCTGCCTCCAGTTACGCACTCCAAGTTGGTTGAGGTCGTTTTCCACTTGTGTGCGCCACCTAAGGTGGGGTCTTCCTCTGCTGCGCAGACCGTCAGGGGTAGATTCGAAGACTCGTCGGGCTGGTGCGTTGGTGTCCATACGCTCCACGTGTCCCAGCCATCTCAGCCGCTGAATTTTCAGCTTCTTGACCAGGTCGACGTCGCTGTAAAGCCCGTAAAGCTCGTTATTAAATCTTCTCCTCCATACTCCATCGATACAGACTGGACCGAAGATCACCCGAAGAATCTTCCTTTCAAAGCACCCAAGCAGATTCTCATCCGTTTTTGACAGGGTCCATGCCTCTGCCCCATATAGCAGGACCGGGATGATTAGGGTCTTATATAAGGTCTCCTTGGTTCTCTGAGAGAGGGCTTTATTACTTAGATGCCTTCTGTGGCGGGCTTGTTGAGAGTTTAAGAGAGACGTGGTCTGCAAAAGTCCTGGCTATCTCTTGCTATTTTAGCTTCGCGACGTTAAATCGTTTTACAGCATCCGCTCGTCGTTGTGGCGCCATAGATATCCGCATACGTACTTGCGCTACCACCAGGTAGTGATCCGAGTCTATGTTGGCACCTCGGAACGTTCGGACATCCAGGATACTGGAAGCATGTCTGGCGTCTATCGCAACATGATCAATCTGGTTGACGGTTCGTTGATCCGGAGACCGCCAGGTCCCTTTGTGTATATTGAGGTGTGGGAATAGAGTGCTTGCTATGATGGCATTTCGCCCCGCCGCGAAATCGATGAGCCTGAATCCGTTACCGGAAGTGTTGTCGTGCAGGCTGTGTCCTCCGACTATCGAACCAAAGATGCCCTCCTTTCCAATCTTGGCGTTGAAGTCGCCAAGAATAATCTTGACGTCGTACTTGGGGCACCTATCATACGTATCCTCGAGGAGATCGTAGAATTCTTCTTTGGTTGAGTCATCCTTTTCTTCTGTTGGGGCATGGGCACAGATCAACGTGATGTTTTTGAACTTTGCTTTGATGCGGATTGTGACCAGGCGCTCGCTTACATTTCTGAAGCCCAAGACTTCTTGCCTTAGTCTTCCCCTTACCACAAAACCACAACCAAAGAGCCGCTGACCTTGCTCCTTGCAGCACTCGCCGAAGTAGATGTCACACGTTTTCATCCTTCGGATGCACTCTCCATCCCATCGCACTTCCTGGATGGCTGTTACATCAGCCCTTAGCCTATCCAGGTTCTCCACTAGTTGTTCGGCTGCACGTGGCCTGTTTAGGGTCCGTACATTCCACGTGCAGATCCGAAATTCATTGTCCTTGTTTTGTTTGCTGGGGTCGTCAACATTAAAATCATCCATATCCGAGGCTTGTTGTTGTTTCGGAACCGATAATTTTTTACGTGGTAGGGAAGTCACCCCGACGCAAAACCCCCTAGCCTGGAGGACCAGATCCTTATTATAACTCCAAGGACGGGGAGCCGGATAAACCGCTCCTTATAGGCCTGAGCTACGAATACGTCGTAGTAGCCCATATAAGGTGTTTACTAAGTAGTTCAAACTGACTAGAACTGTAGACGCCACCGTTGATTCCATCTGGGGAATTCCTCCGCTGCCGCCTGAAAAAAGGAGAAGTGCCTTAGTGGAAACACTCCTCCCCCCCTCTCTCGTCTGTTGCCACCTTAAACCGTCCACAGGGATTGGATCCCCATCTTCAGTCAAAGGTACTAGGCACCCGATGTTCACCACGGGGAGGTGAGAGTAGGAGTTGATAGACAGAGGTTGAATGTGGACGCTTGTGTCCTCTTGGATGCACCGCGTTGTCTACCCTTTGAACATCACCTAATAAGATATTGTGAAACGTAAATGAGGTTTTTAAGTGACGAATAAGTTCCATGCAGCTTAATTGGAACTTTAATCAGACATTGTGAAACAGACCCTGAGTCTCGTATTTATTTGAATTTTAATCGTATGTATGTCGTATATTCCTCGTCTGAAATTTTGTAAACGAGGTTTGTTTTGCCACATAATATGTTTACATATTACTGAGGCTTTCAGGTACATATGTACATACTTAATGTAATGCATAATTTACGTTTAGAGTGCAATAAAGTCCAAAATGATTTAAGACTTTTTTGCATTCTCGAAAGTGTAATAACATCCCTTGGACTTTTTTGCATTTATCTAGTTAAAAAAAAATGTGGAATGGTGAAAGTGACAGTTGCAATAGTAATTAATAATAAAAAATGCTCGGCTACGATAGCTCGGTGAATGTTCTATGAGAAAACATCAACAAGCGGACTGCTGCTTTTCAAGGCTTTCTATTTCTTTTTGTTGCCAGAAGATAATCGGCCCTATCGAGGTAACCGTCGGAGCGGAATTCTCTCCGATTTCCTACGAATCGGAGACATTTCGCTTCGAGGTAGTTCTCCGACCAGCAAAATGTCTCAGATTCGTGGGAAATCGAAGAGACCTCGATAGGGCCGAATAAAAGCAGGTTTCTCAAATGTTTGTTTGTGCTGCACCCAGCTACGCTTCTTATTGACAAACTTCCTATTTTTTTTTTTAAATTTTGTTTAAATCGTTTCTGACTTTCGTATGAAATGTTTTCATTATTTGGACCGCAATTAAAAGTAATTGGCGACCCCTGTTTAAAGTATACATATGTATATGTATATCTAACTATCTATCGAATCATCAAACTGACTGCTGGCTCTTAAAGTTAAAGCAAACTATAATTTGCTTTGTAAATACTTTATATGCGGCCTTGATATTTATAGTAGCCTTTGGCGTAAAGGTTAGTGTGCAGGACTGTTAACACCGAAGATCTGGGGTTCGAATCCCAACTTCTTCAACCTAAAAACATAAATTCTTTTTCGCGGGTACTACCTATTGCGCAAAATGACAAATCCTTCAAGAGAATTTCTTTTCATGAAAAAGATCCTCTTGTCTTAGCGGTTCGGGTTCGACAGAAAATTGTAGATCGTGCCGCTAACACGCGCACATGAATGAGCTCTACCTACACTAAAATTATTTTTTATTTTTGTAAACAAGGTAGTGGTGTCGATTTTCTTTTTCCGGGTTTTCTCCAAGTTCTGCCATATAATTATTAGTCAATGGTGGTTATTTCTGCTGGAGCAATTAAGAGAATGCATCGGTAGATTTTAAAGTATTTTCGAAGCAGAGATACAAAATAATTCTTGAGACATTTTATTTTCCTATTGAAAAAGGAGATAAATGCATTTTCAGAGCTTAATGTCTGCCCTTCTTCTTTTTATTGTGGCCACCGCCTTTACGGTGCTGTTGGCGTGGCCCAGGAGTAGCTTCTTGATACACCGGGGTAACCGGTGAATTTTTGCTCAAATTCTGAGTTTTTGACATATCACTAAAAAAGAAAATACTTTAATTAAAGAATCTTTTTCGATTCAATCTACTTACTATTGGTCTGCAGCTCCAGTTGACATTCCCTGTGAGCCCTTGATAATATCTTTTGCTCTGCGATCCCTCTTCTTACGGAAACCAGCCCGCTCATATTTAGGAAGCCATCTCTCGGGGTCAGGTCCTATCTCTGCATTGTAGTTCTTGGGCAACTTGCCGATTCTCTTGCGATTGGTTTTCTTTTTCTTTTGTACATCTCCTGGGGTACTGGGTGATTGTTCGATTTTGGCATTAGCAGACTTCTTTGCTGCTTTGGTACTCATGACCCAATTGGCTGCTTCAAGAGCATCAATTTCAGATGTTGTGGTCAATGTTTCAAGAGCAGGAAGCTTTTTGCTAACTTCGAGGGCTTTTTTTGGGTTGATCTGAGCGTAGGCGATAACCAACTGAGCAATCACCTTCATATCGTTAGGCTTCAACTTAAGGAGTTCTTCAAGAGAACTTGCAGCTGTGTCAGTTGCACCACCACGAAGATGAAACTCGGCCGCTTGGCGCCACATATCGGACAAATCAGCACTACTCACCTGCAATTTGGATTTAATTTAATTTAATTTGATTTTTTTTTCAATTTGTTTTACTTACGTTATTCTTCTTGTACCAGTCAACAGCAGACTTAAGAAGTGCGGACGCCGCTTGTTTGTTGTCGGTTCCTAGATAAAGAGTTACCAAAGCTGAAACAATTCCCGGTTTGTATTTGGACTCTCCAAGAGAAAGAAAAACTTCGATGGCTTCTTTGCGATTGCCCTACAAAAATGTAACTTAAGAAGTTGCTAAAAGAAAGTTAGAAAGTTAAAAACCTGCAACAGCAAAAGCTGAATAATTGCAAATTTGCTAGCAAAAGAATTCTTTTCATTGGCAGCTGCATATTTAGTTAAGATATCGACAGCTTCTTTATACTTCTTATCCTTAGCCAGCTGACTGCATTTAATAAGGAGCGCTTGAAACTCTACATCGGGATTGGATTGTATCAACTTGTTACATAAAGCTTGGCAATCATTAGCATTGGTGAACAGAGCCAGCAGGCAATTATTTAAAGAGATGATTTTCCTTTGACGCGAAGTCAATTTGTGCTCACAAGAATCAGCCATTGCCGAACGAATTTTTTTCTTGGAGTCGAAGACGTTTTGATCCTTGTTGATGACCACTGAATTATTGCTTGCCACAGCGACAAGGGCTGGATCTTTAGGCTTGTTTTTAAGACAATCAGCGTATATTACACCAGATTCTTTTATCTTGCCTTGCATATGGAGACAATAAGCAATTTGAACCCTGAAATTTGTATTTTGTTTTAAAATCGTTTATTATTAATAATAAAAAAAAAATGTGTTAGTGAAACGAATCAAAGCGAAACCAGTATGAAATATCTCAAACAAGAAATGTTGCATCATTCTTTTTCAGATCTTATCTAGAACGTACTTTTTGAATAAAACATGATAAAATTGAAATAGTGCAAATCTTTTCACAAAAATATCAAATATTTCCTACAAAGAAAGATGATAAGGCTTTATGGTTGAAAATTTAAATTTAATGAGGTTTTCCATTGTTGAAATAAATACATTTATTTTTGATTTGGATTTAAACTTCTGTACTGTCTATATGGGAAAAAAGAAACTTTTTTACTTCACATTTTTAAAGAAAGTAGAGTTAAAAAAAAAAAGAAGTAGCCCGTTGCGTAATGGTTGGTACACAGAACATGCATTGGCCTTGGCCCAGCTTTTGCCACCTGAAACGAAAATATTTTTTTGTTACGCGTACTGCACCTTACGGAGAATAGATAAAGTCCCCTCCATTCCACGGTTAATAGTTCTGGCTCTACACTGTAAAGCCACTAAATTTATTTTTAAGGCCGTGTGCGAATTGGGTTAAAATCGCGTTAAATTTTATCCCAAGATTAATTTGTGACACTAATATGAGGTGAATCCATATGAAGAAGCGTCAAAATTTAATCTCGGATAAAATTAAATTTAAATTTGAATCGTATATACATACATACGGCCTAAATTGTAAAAAATGTTTTACTTAAAATGGTGCTATGATCGATTTTAGGAAAAAGATTTAGATGTTGTTTGTTAGTAGATAAAATTCACCCTTACATATAATATATAAAAACAAATGGTATTTTCGATATTTAACGTTTTTTAACTACCAAACAGATTTAAAACATTCTTTAAATAATAGAAAGCTATAATGTCCAGGATTGTTATAGGCTTTTTTTTATTTTGATTGCCATTAGTTATCAGATGGAAATGTCAAAATTTGTAAATTTTGTATGGATTTTTTTGAAGGATTTTTACTCTTCAGAAATGATTGAAATTATAAATCTGAATAATTGGTGAAAATTTTGAATTTATAGAGTACAGTTAAATGGTACAATATTTTGTAGCATATTAACAATTTTGAAATACCCGACCTTTTATAGGGTAAAATATCTCTTTTGTTTGAATTAATAGTTAAATTTATAAACAGTGTTCAATGAAATTTCAAGTATATTATTATATACTAAATAATATTGTGACAAATAAATATAAACCCCCACAGATATTGGCAAAAAACCAAACGAAATGTCGGGAAAACAAGTTTATGAGTCATTCAATTGCATTAAATATATAGATCAAAAAAGCGCAAATCAAAAATACCAATTAAAAATTGAAAATTATTAAATCCTTACCTAATGACATCAATTTCCTCTCTTATTTCATCTTCAGAAGCTCCGTCTTCTTCCAGAGTTTCTCGGCAAAGTTTTTCGGCTGCCTTAAGTTTTTTCTCTGCTTCGAGATACTTTCCACGGTTTGCTAGGGCACATGCCACGTTGAAGCACATTTCGTAGGTGTCTTCGGGTAGATTAGGGATTTCTCTCTTCTAGAAAAAAAAATATTTTTACTTAATGACTATTCAGATTCAAAAGAATCCTAAGCAGATTAATTCACTTCATCCAATGCTAAATTAGCAGCTACAGCGCTCAAGTTAGTCCTCCTTTCGTCCTCGTAGTCATCAGTAGTGTTCTTAATAATTTCTTTGTAGGACTCATAACATTCTTCAAAACGCTCTAATCTGTACAAAACTTGAGTACGGAGTTCCTTCAGATTTGGAGGAAGAGGGCTAATATCACTGCTATCAATGGTCCTTAGAGCTTTTTCAGGTTGATTCAAACGATATTCGCAATATGCTCGCTCAAAGACCAAAGAATTTAATTTATTTTTCTCAATAAATTTGTAGGCTTCTTCAAGCTTCGACACTTGTATCAAGCATATGACCTTGCAATGAAGCGCAGTTTGGTCGTCAGGTTTTATACCAAGAACTACAAGGGAAGGTGATTAAAAATATATGCACACAAAACAAGAACAAATTGAAATTACTTCTGTTGACGGCCTTTACTGCCTTTTCAAATTCTCCATTTTGTCCAAATTTATTAACATCAGCATAAGCTGCTTTTATTATAACTTCTTTTTGATCTCCACTGTCTTTCGACATTTTTAATCGGTTTGATTTTTTAATTTTTTTTTGGGCTTTTATAAATTTTTTAGCACACTACCTGCCACACACACATCAAGAAAAAGAAAAGTACTCTTTTGACACTTCCACAAAACTTGACAACTCATCGCTTTTGAATGGCCGCGTTCTATTCTGAAGTTCTTGATTTGGAAGCAAATACTACCGCTTATATTCAGGATCGAGAGCTCGAGTTGGATTAGGGTCGAATTTTCGACCCAGTGCCTACGTTCTGTCTCACATCAGTCGAGAAACGCTGAAATGGAACGAACCATATGTATTTTGTTTCAGTTTCCATCGTTTCTCGACCGATTTTGTGCATAAGTGGGGGAACATGGGTCCGTTTTTCGTTCAGATTTGAGAGCTCGATATTGAGTTGAATTGAAATGGTGTTGAGATGACATCGGCAATTACTACGTTTATATTCAGGATCGAGTGCTCGAGTTGGATTGGGGTTGGATTTTCGACCCAGGTTTTTCGTTCATAGATTTGAGAGCTCGATATTGAGTTGAATTGAAATGGTGTTGAGATGACATATGGTGTTTCTCAAGTTTACTCCTCAACCCAGGTATTTTAGCACAAATTTCGCCTCGACTTCACTAGTGAAGTGGAATCGAGTCGGTTCAAGCTCATTTCAACTCGACGCAGGTATACAAAGGGTCTAAGTGAGCTTCAAGCTCGCTTAGTCCCCTTTCACACAGGGCAACTGAGTTGCCGGCAACAAATAGTTCATAGGCGAGAAGGGCAGGAAGAAAGAGGGGGAAATGAAATCTCCCCGGTCAACAAATTCAGGAAACTTTTTTGACGTTTCTCTTCACACTACGTTTGTGTGCGTTCAACCAAGGTAGTTTAAAAGGAAAATACAGCAAGTCTCCTCCAACTTTGTATCTGCGTGTGAAAGGTACAGGAGATTGTTAAGGAGATTTAAAGAAAACGTCAAAAAAATCACCAGCAACTAGTATCTTCGTGTGAAAGGGGACTTAAATACCACATGGAAACGTAGTAAATGGTGTTTCTCAAGTAAACTCCTCACACTGATCTCTATAAAACACTAGTGGATTCTCTATATGTATAACAGTTCTTTTTGAAGCAAATTGAATTTGACGGCTGTACTTCCTCACAGGGACTGTGTCTTTTTTAAACTAAAGGAAAGAAAGAGAAAGATGTTAGTCATCAGAAAAAAAAAACAAACAAAACGTTCACTTTCAATGGCTGCGTTCAATAGAAAATCAGAAATTTCAGCCAAAATTCACTGTGTTTCAAATTCTCGTATTTACTTATAGAATTTGAATTGAAACAAAATAAAATAGAACTTTAATTATATTTTATATTTATGCTAAAAGCTCTGAAGATGAAATTTTACGTAAAAAAATTAGCAACAAGTTTTATTAAATTTCATTAAAACTGCTTGTTAAGCCTTAACTACATAAGCCAAAAAATGAAAAAGTACAAAAGTGAAAATTTTCAAACTCATTTTGGGATAGTTTATCTCACAGGAAAACTTATAGAAATGATGCAAAAAGCTTAAATTTTGGTTTAAAAATAAAATGTGTATATTCTGATTCACAAAACAACTGGGAAAAAAATATTTTTACTTTTGTAATTTTGCAAAAAGTGACCAATGTAGTTAAGGCTTTATTCTGAATTAAATTTTGTTCCTGGTTTTCAAATGTTTTGAGATTACAAAAAGTTTTGTATTTAAATGTATTACAATATTATTATAAAAACTCATTATTATAAAAAATCCACCACACAGTAGAAAATCAAAAAGGTTCCATTTGTATATACTTCAGCTCTTTTGGCACTTCTCCCAACACAAACAATTTTCCTCTAAATTTTCAGATGAGATTTTCTTGTCTGAAGTTTCAAATGAAATGTAACTAAACGTTACTAAAAGTCACTTAAAGTCATCTAACCTTTTATGACAGCTGGCCAATCAGAAGCTCCAAAAATTCAGAAATCTGAAATATTAGATGTAAAACGTAATGCATTGAACGCGGCCATTGTTGATGTGAGTCTGTGAGGTAGATAAAGAAAAAACAAAAATATTGGAAACAAGAATTCATAAGGTACAATAACAGGTAATTCAAAGTACCTAAGTAGAAATTTTAATATATAATACGTATATTAATATAATTTACTCGCGAAAAAATGCAAACGAAAAAAATATGCAAACCAAACCAGAAATACTTAACTGTAATAAGTGTTTTAAACGGTCAAAAAGAATCTGACGTTGTACCTCCTCACAGTTATAATATTCCTTCAATTTGCTTCAAACTTTTTATATGAATCCACTATCCAGTGTATTATAGAGATCAGTGCTTTGGTCATGTGTTCCTACCTTGAATGTTTGTAAAAACAAGTGGCTTGGCAATACCCATAAATGCCATTTGTCAACAAAACAGTCAACCATTTTCAAAACGTCAGTTTTTGTTAACTTACCTACAAATTTATTAAAAAATTACCCGAGCTCTGAAAAATATTTCCTTTGCTCTCGGTCTGTATAGTATAATCAGCATTCAGCACTATGCTACAAAATCGAATGATTTCTTTATTCTTTTTCTTTTTAATAATAGCAGTTATATCAGGTAAATAAGTCATGACAAATTAGAAAGTTTTATTTATTGTTACAACATCCACCTACTTTTCTTTTCGCACCTAAAAAAAAACGGACCACATTTGTTAAAAAATATAAAACGGCAAAAATAAATAATCCAGTAAAAGCCTTTGAAGTTGATATCAAATTTACGGGGTCGTCGGTATCAGGGGCCTATGTTAATTTCACAGCAACTTTGTACGAAGATGGCAGAATTGCAAGAGATGGAAACTACGCATACAACTGGAATGATAACGCCAATCCACCACACTCAGCGGTGAGTAATATTTTGTTATTAAAATATTAACTAAAACATTAGTCGACAAAAAAAAAAACCTTTTCTTATGAAGAAGATTGTCCAATACTAACGATGATGATGTCGTTCCATGACAGAAATCGAGTCCCTGTATGCGATGAAAAAGTTTGACTGCGTCTTACAAAATGCATAAATTATTATTCGCAGTTTTAATGAGAATTTGTGTCAGTGGGTAACACTTTGTGAAATTATAGATAACAAGAATTAAGCTCGCTCTTGATGGTCGGAGCAAAAGAAAACACTTTCGATTGAACTTGAAAGAATTTTATTTATATTATTTTTAAGTTGATTTATTAACTTCTATAAATAAATAAAAAATGAATAGTCTTGCGTTGTGTTGTAGGTGCATACACTGTATTTTTCATGTTTGCGTTGATGCTTTTCCTAGTTATATCTACTTAATAAAACAAACAATGAATCCAATTATTCGCTCGTTGACTTCAATTTAAAGAAGTAACAAACTTTTATTGTAGGATAAAGACAAATTTTTAATCTTTATTTCAGAAAATATCCTAAAATAAATTTTTTGTTTACTTGAGCTTCAGTGTAAAAGCGCTGTGCAATATGTTTTTAAATTAAACAAACAGGTTATCATTATCTTGACAGGTTTTGAAAAAACACCTCTGAGAGGTCGGGAACCTTTTCGAGTATGCATATAAATTGCGGCGTTAAGTACGCTTAATCTGCTAAACCAGAAAAAAGTAATATTTGAAATGCTTTTTTCTTGTAAATTTCTAACTAGGCCGTGTGCTATATTAATTAAAATTGCGATTAAGTTGTATACGATTCACCTACAGATCCACGTCATTAATCTTCGAAATTTAATGCGATTTTAATCCAATTTAAACACGACCTAAAATAGCTTGTGGTATAGAAATACATTTTGTCTGAGGTTTACAAATCACCTTACGCTATTTTAATTTTTTATATCAAAACTGTTCAATCTTTTTGTGTGCTAACTAACTGCACAGGCCTTAGCCAGTTAAAATTTTTAAGCTTAAATACCCTTTATCACGCCATTGGTTAAATGGGAAGGGGAGAGGTGAGGAAGAGGGATATAAACATCTGCATTTGAAGTTTATTACTTTCATTGTTTTACTGATGTCAGAACATGAAAAAAATAATTTTTTTAAACTGCAATTATGCAAGTGTGAATAAAATCAAAAGTATTGTTTTTATTAATAATGAATTTTGATGTAAAACATCTTTGGACGCGTTGATTTTAAAATTTCAAAATATTTAAATGTTTAAATCATTGTGCAGCAGAGTATGTGGGTGGTAGAGTAAAAGTGAACCTTTTAACGGAATTTTGAAGAAAAAAAAGTCCTTTAAAATTTCCAAACAAAATTTACTGTTTCTTCCAAACGAAAAACAGTTACTTTCTTCAAAGCAAATATGTCTAGTTTATACATATGTTAAACTCTATAGTATGCTTTATTAAAAAAAAATTACTGGCAGAAATCTGGTGCAGTACTTATTTTGTAACGGAATTTAAAAAAAAGGACTCGGAAAATCTCCATACAAGTTCTGCTTACTTACTTACTTACTTTAGATGGCGCTCACAACCCAGGATGGACTACGGCCTCAACCAACAAGCCCCTCCAGACAGTTCGGTCCCTAGCTAGCTGCCTCCAGTTACGCACTCCAAGTTGGTTGAGGTCGTTCTCCACTTGTGTGTGCCACCTAAGATAGGATCTTCCTCTGCTGCGCTCCTCGTCGGGCTGGTGCGTTGAAGTCCATACGCTCCACGTGTCCCAGTCATTTCAGCCGCTGTATTTTCAGCTTTTTGACCAGGTCAACGTCGCTGTAGAGCCCGTAAAGCTCGTTGTTGAATCTTCTCCTCCATACTCCATCGATACAGACTGGACCGAAAATCACCCGAAGAATCTTCCTTTCAAACCACCCAAGCTGATTCTCATCCGTTTTTGTCAGGTTCCATGCTTCCGCCCCATATAGCAGTAATGGGATGATAAGGTTCTTATATAAGGTCTCCTTGGTTCTTTGAGAGAGGGCTTTATTACTCAAATGCCTTCTTAGCCCGAAGAAACAGCGATTGGAAAGAGTAATTCTTCATTTGATCTCTGCACTGATGTCATTTTGCGATGTTATAGTGGAGCCCAGGTAGACAAAGTCATTGACGACTTCGAAGTTGTACCTATCCATCGTGACGTTTTGCCTGATTTGACTATGTTGAGATTCCTTTCTCGATGATAGCATATACTTCGTCTTTTCCTCATTGACAGCCAAACCCATTTTCGCCGCCTCCGATTCAATACTTGCAAACGCGCCGGTAACAGCTCGCTTTGTTCTCCCAATGATGTCAATATCATCTGCATAAGCAAGTAGTTGAACGGACTTTTGAAAAATTGTACCTGTGCTGTTGACTTGCGAGTTGCGTACAATTGCTTCAAGTATGATGTTAAAGAGGTTGCATGATAACGCGTCGCCTTGCCTCAAACCTTTCTCGACATCAAAGGGTTCGCTGGTGTTGCCGACTTTGACGGAGCAGCGAGATTTCTCCATCGTCATCCTGCACAAGCGGACGAGTTTGGCAGGGATACCGAGTTGCGACATGGCTCTGTCGCCTCGATAAAGAGGTGAAACTCCTGGGTTTTTGCCGGGCCTAAGACCACACTGATAGGGGTCGATCAGATCGTTGACCAATGGTTTTAATCGTTCACACAGTACACATGACAAGATTTTGTATGCGACGTTGAGGAGGCTTATACCCCTGTAGTTGGCACAGGTCAGAGTATCTCCTTTCTTGTGGATGGGGCATACTATACCGTGGTTCCATTCATCGGGCATACTATCATCCGACCAAATTTTGGAGATAAGCTGGTGTATACTCCCTACCAAGTCATCTCCCCCTGCTTTGAATAGCTCGGCTGGCAAGCCATCCGAACCAGCAGCCTTGTACGTTTTAAGCTTGGCTATCGCTAACCGCAATTCATTTAGGTCGGGTGGACGGAAATTTTGACCATCATCGTCCAGGTTGAATGGAATGTTCTGTCTTACAGCGGAATTTTGGCCATCTTCGCCGTTTAGCAGTCTAGAAAAGTGTTGTTTCCAGATCCTTAGAACCGACTGTTTGTCTACCACCATATTCCCGCTCTCATCACGGCAGGCTACCATTCTGGCCTTGTAACCCTGGATAGTTTCCCTCACCTGGTAGAACTTTCGAACATCCCCCCTGTCGCTACAGTCCTCAATAGACTCGACCGCCCGCTTCGCATGCTCTCTCTTTTTCTTCCTGAGAAGTCGGCGTTCCTCCCCTCGTTTTTACCCGGGCTGCTCTCTCAGCAGCTCTGGTTCTAGTCTAGACCTCATTCTTTGCTGTATGCGCCAGCCTGAATTCTTCATCGAACCCGGGGTTTCGTTGTGGTGGCCTAGTGAAACCTAGAACATCAGAAGTGGCACTTCTGGTCAAATCTTGACCACATTTGACTTTTGCAGGGGGTGTCAGGATGAAGAGGCGGAGGAGGGCTCCTATCACTTTCTCTGTGAACACCCCAGCCTAGCAAGTGCCAGAAAGACAGCGCTCGGAGAATACTCTTTCGACGAATTGGGTGACATCTCATGACATCTCATACCTACCTTGCATTTATCCTGGGGAGCAGAATGAATCCACTGAAATCAGAGTGGTATAATGCGGCTTGCCGTATCATCGCCCCTTCAAACCTAACCTAACCTAGGGCATATAATCATTTTTTTAAGGGCATATAATCACTTTTTTGGAGCATATGTATATGTAATTGATTTTGAAGGGCATATTATAAGCGCTTAAAACTAGGGCATATTTATGGTTGCCCTAGCAATAAAGTAGAAACTCAAAAATTTTTATTGAGTTTACATATATGTATGTATGTAAACTCAGGGTGATTCTATTTCGGATCACAAAATTTTGATAATTTTATATAATTTGCGCGTGTTCAAAGAGTCAAGGATACCTTTTTGTTTTTTTATTTTTTATACAAGGTGCAAAAGACTAAAATAAACAAGTACCATTACTAAACTAAAAATGTCAAAATGTGGCTCGAAATCTTCTTTTTTTCATATTATTATTACAGTTCAATGTATGTTATCTATAACATCACTGTTTCAATTAATGTTAGGTTAAAAAAAAAAGCATTTGGCCAGTTTATATCTCAGAGATCTCAGAGGAATCCGCATTCTCATAAATATTAACACAATTCCTCACAAAAATTCCTCAGTGTTGCTGTCAAAAATTGAGGAAGCTTTTTTTTTGGATTCGTTGCTCAATTATTTTCCGTCGCAATAAATCAAATTAGAAAAAAAGAATAGAAAGTGTTTTTGAGGAATTGTTCGTTATATTTAATGCTCCTGCTCTTTCAAATTGACGGAAGAAAATTACTGAGCGCTCTGAAACATAAACTGACCAATTGAAATGTGTGTGTGTTTTTTTTTAATGTGCTTCACGAGGTGTCTGCCATTAGACTATAATAATATTATTAACATATCGAAGAGGCAGAAATGCTGCTTTAAAAAAAAAAACTTCAATTTAAATTTTTGGGAAATTAGCAGTACTTGTTTTGAGATTTTTCGAATCCTTTTTTTAAATTCCGGTAAAAAAATAAGTACTGCACCCGGTTTCTGCCAGTAATTTTTTTTTTAATAAAGCATACTTACTATAGACCTTAACATACATATGTATTAACTGGACATATTGCTGTGAAGAAAGTAACTTTTTTTTCGTTTGGAAGAAACAGTGAAATTTGTTTGGAAATTTTTAAGGACTTTTTTTTATTAAAAATTCCTTTAAAAAGGTAGTTCCTACATATCTGGTAATAATAATTATTTTATTATAAAGACTATACAAATTAAGACTTTAAAAATTCAGAAATGCTTGACGAAACAGTATTTTTTTCACCTCCAAAAACTAACGTAATTTTTTTTGAAAATTGTTGTAGTCTACTGCAGCAGATGTCTGCCATTAGTATTTTTCAATAACGGAAACTATGTAGTATAACATATCAAAGAGACAGATGTCCTGCTATCACTTTTTAAAGGGTCGATTTTTTTGACCCTTGTGACCCCCCACCCATTTCCAAAGGTAATGTCAGCTGAGATTATGAATGCTCATTTCATGCTCAAGAGGTCTAAGACAATGACTTAATATGAATCGTGCTGAAACTGGCTCTTGGATTTCAAGAACAAAAACGTCTAACATAAAAATCAACCAAAAATAACATAGAATTTAATTATCTTGGGTACGTTCAGAGGATATAAGGCAAGTATGTATCTGATTTGTCACTGAAAACCTTGTCAAAAAATATCTCTTTTCATTTCAAATTCAAGTGTATTTGAGTCAAAATATCAGCCTATTATATTTTCTCACTTATCAGCAATCTTAAACTTATTTTTTTTTTTTAATATGGGTTCTTTATCAAAATATCATGAGAAAAATTTGAATTATGAATTGCCCAGTTTATATTTTAGAGATCTCAGAGGGCTCCGTAGTACGTATTCTTCGAAATATAATCACGATTCCTCATACAAAGATTTTTTTGGATTCGTTGCTCAATTATTTTCTGTCGAAGTAAATCAAATTTAAAAAAAGGAATAGGAAGTGTTTTTTAATGCTTCTGCTCAAAGTGACGGAGGAAAATTCCTGGCCGTTCTGAAATTGAAACTGACCAAATTAATTGTTACTATGAAATATTGCAAAATTATAGCCCTGTTCCTTTACTTTGAAACTCTGTTATTTTCTGTGCATTTGTGTGAATTTCAGTCCAACGTTATGTCAAAGTTCATATAAAACAATAAAATGGCAGTAAAATGCACAGAAAATCACAGATTATCAAAGTAAAGGAACAGACATTATAATTTGGCGTGTTTAGGAAAATGAGATCTCAGAGATTTCTCTACGTCAAAAAGTGAGCAAGCGAATCCAATTTTTTTTCCTCAGAGATTTGACAGCTAATTTGAGATATTTTGCTGAGGAATCCTGGTCATGTAACTGAGGTTGATGAGGTTCCTAACATCTGATTTTCCTGAACTTGCTTATTGACGACAACTCATAATTATTGATTGTGGGGCGTTTCGGAGATAAAAATAATTTTAAATTTACTTTTTGCAATATCAACGAAAGATAAAAGTTCAAACTAAATTGCCAAACTTGACATTAATGACATCTCAAAAAAAAACTAGATTCTGTATGTCATACATTAAACGAAAATTACATAGTACAAAATTAGATAACAAAATGAGGTACAAAACACGGCCTTTAGCCCATAAAAATTGGCGTTTTGTCCCGGCGATCTCATTTGGACTCATCAGTTGACTAGTGGAGGCACGGTTGCCACTTGAAAATAAAGTTTGCGTCCAAAATTAAAAATAAAAATGACCAACTGTAGCTAAAAATGACCAAAATAATTTGAGTCCGAAATATTTGTACGTCTAAACACAGAAAACAATGAATTCATCACGTTTATTTTAACATATTCTTCATATTACACAGATGACATATTATTTTTGTATATATTAAGTCTAGTTTATACATCAATGCGAAGTGAAACTCAAACCGAAATGAAATATCAATAAATCTCGCGTCGAAAGGTGTGCAAAGAAAAATTAATTTAGTTTTATATTTGGTTTAGATAAGTCCGTTGAATTATATTTACTTCGAAACAAATGTCTTCCCCCTTTTTAGCTTAAATAATTGCATTTAATTTTATTGTATTTTTCATGCCTGGGAAAAAAGCTTTTTTTTGTATGAAAACTTCGCTTCGATCTATAAACTAGGATTTAATAATAAAAAAAAAAACGCAATAAAAAACAGATACAAACAAATTCACAAAATAGGTACCTAATAGACTTAATTAAATTAGACTAACAGAAATAAATAAAAGTAACGAATCATAAATAAAAAAACATAAAAATGGTAACTTCTCAGAAAATTTTAAAATGAGTTCAAAGAGAAGCTTAATAAAAAAAAATATACATACCGTGAGTGGAGGTCCCTGTCAATGTCAATACGCAATTTCTATCAAGTTCAGTTCTTCTTACATAAATTTCATGATAAAAACCTAGTGTGAACTTATGGACTAAAGGCCGTTAAAAGCTATTTTGAATCAATAATTCAATAAGTCCAATTAAATAGTGCTAAGTCTTCTACTTGGCTGATTTATTTCAGTAGTATAAAGAATTAGTATTATTAAAAAAATCTTCGTATAAAATGAGGTACATGGTTGTTATTTTTATGTTTCTTCTGATGAAGAAAATTTTCCCAAAGACTAGGCAACAACACTACATAAAACACTGTATACTTCTTATTTGTAACCTCTTTGATTTCATCTTATGGCGGGATCTTCTACTATAATAGAGATTTTTTTAATATCAGGTGGATTATGAAAATTTGAGAAAAAAAGTGAAATATCTCTTAATAACTTCAAATGTCGTATTTCTGAACACAAGTTTCATTCAAAACCTTTATTTTTAATATGATGGTACAAACATTTTGCTTTCTTTATGAGGGACACAAAAATAATATCAATTTTAAGCTTTGTCTAAAGTATTTTAATTGGTTATTATATAATTACAGGTTTTTAAAACAGATCGGCCCTATAGTAATTGGACTATTGAATACCCGAAAGGAACTCAACCCAGTCTATACGAAGTGAATTTAAATGTCGAACGATATAATTTTATCTTTTGGTTTCCGATAGCGCAAAAAAGTGTTCACTTTAAAGTTACTGAACTTTTAAATGGAAATATGTCATTAACACAGAATGGAACTCTCAGAGAGGAACAGTATGTCTCCTTCAAAGATGCGGTTAATCATACAATTACACTTAAAGAGAGCGATATAGAATTCCTGAAGAGAAATGCAACCTACGTTCAAACGTTTTGGTTTGAAAATTGCACTTACGTTGGAGTCACTGATGGATACACTTATATGAACCGATATCCACACATAGGTTCTACATTTGATATCGAAGCACTGGTTGTTGCATCATTTGATAAACTACCAACTCCCACACCAAGCACAACAACAACAACCTCTACTACCACGACAACGACCACAACTACAACAACCACCTCTACAACTCCAAAGACTACTACCACGACAAGTTCAACTACATCCCCGACAACTACAATGGCTCCTAATACGACTAGTACATCGACAACTACGCATCCTAGGGCTAGGCGGGACACAGCTGCATTAATCGCAAACTTCAATAATCTCACTGCATCAGAGAATGCGAAAATTCTGGGAATCGATTTGGCAACATTAAATGAGCAACACTCTGCCACTGATAATCATTTCATATCTACAACCGCTAACCCTCTGGATACTCCACTGCCTTATATATGTTTCAATAAGTCAATGGTTGCAGCTGATCCAAAGAAGACGTATGGATATTTCAATAGAAGAGTTGTATCCCTGTGTTAGTTAATTTTATTTTTTGAAAATTGCCTCTATGAAACTTCTGAAAATTTTTTTTCTAGTACCGGTTGGAGAGTTCTCATCAAATGGCAAAAACTGGTTGCAACATGGGGATGTTTTAAATTTGGATTTATCTTGTAAAGGATCACCTCCTCTCGAATATTGCTATAAAGTCTTTGACGGTATAAAAAGTAATTATATTGCAATTATGTGTTAGTTTAAGTTTGTGATTGCAGCTCCGTATAATTCAACTGGAAACGAGACCTGCTTAAATTGGATTCCAATTAATAGTTGTTCGTTCCAACTGCGAAGATGGTTTACCGAAAGCAAGACAATTTTATTTTTTGTTAGGAATCCAATAACTACCTCAGTTAATCAAGTCACCATTAACTTTTATGAAGGTAAGTAATAAACAACTGCTTTGATACATTTAAGAGTTTCTGATATGTCTTTTAATTGAAATAGTTATAGCAAACCATTGCGAGTATAGAAAACAGAAAAATAGAAAATAGTTTTTTTGTTTTTTTTATAAAACACTAGAAGAGCCTTACCATTGCTTCGCATTTTTAAGATATTTTGGGTTGTATGGTGAACATTGGTCAAAATGATATAGCGAAAATAGCATTTGTGTCGGAAAACAGGTGAAAAAGTATAGTTTATTGCATTTTCGAGTAAATGATGTTTTTTGCAAGCTTCTCTGTATGTCTGATATTCGCCTATAGTTCTCAAATTTTCAAATGATATTGGATCATTTATATTATTCAATATTCTCAAATTTTCATTATTTGGATGTACTGTGTAATTACGGCCCAATGCTTTAGGTAGGTAGAAATAGCGGCCACGAGCAAAACCTAGCTCAGAGGAGATGCTTTATATAAAAACAAATTTTGAAAGCCTCTTCAAACTTCAAATCGTACCTTTATTATGTGGCTTTAGTATTTTTCCGATGTTCCATATTACTGTAATACTTCTGCGTATTACTTAATTTTTTCAAAATTATCTTATTCGAAAAGCGTGACTGCCATTGTGGATTGTATGCTGGTGTTCAATTTAGAGTTAATTTGAACACTTGGGAGCAGAGATCAGAAATAACTGTTGACCTTTATTTTCAATTGGTTTCTCTCTGAGAGTTACCATATTTCTTTAAGAAGATTTCGGTTACGGTTTGAGATTTATTTATTGAAAAACAAAATATCGGTTATTGGTTGAGATTTATTTTTTAAAATATCTCTCAATGGTTGAGTTTTTTACGAAAAAATTAATGGAAAAGGTCAACCTTTAACCTTTTTCGTAGAAAACAAATAAAAAATGGTTAATTCGAACAAAAATTTTTAATAATGTAACTAAGCGACCTAGCGACTTCAAAAATGCATATTCGTGATCTAGGTAGCGCCAGTAGTTCTAAAAAGTCAATAAAAAAGTTGGTAAAAAAAGTTTGTTTTTTTTCAAAAACTTTCAAAATAAGGCCGGGCAAGGTGCTTTTAATAAAAAAGATTGTAAAGAGAAATTAAATTTTTAGTTAATGAGTATTTAAGGTCAAGAAAACTTTTCACATTGGCGCCTGCCTGGCGACTGATAACCCCCTAAGCGGAGCAACGGATTTTTATGTTTTTTTTTTTTTAATTTATGGTATTAAATTTCGCTAATGATAAACTCTCAAGGTTTTTTTTGACCCAAGATTGTCCTTTTTTGTTACTAAAAATAAAATTTAAAGATGAAAATTCCCTTTCAATTTTGAATTCAGTCGCTGGGACGCCAAGCAAATATGTCAGGAAACTTGATGATGATGACTAAAAAGCCTAATAAGCTGCATTTCAGCATGCAGTGTTAACAAAAAACTAAGGGCCATACTAATAGACATTCTGATTGATAAAATTGCAGATGAGATTTATTTTTTTTCTCAGCGATTTCTCTCACTGGTTGACCGTAACATAAAAAAAAACAAAATAAAGGTTTCGCTCAGACCTTGACCGAAAAACTTTTTTTTTTAGAATAAAGGTTATTTTGTGACTTTTATTGAAAATAGCAACAAATAAGAGTTATTAAGGGACCTTTCAAAAGGTTGAGATTTATTTCTGATCTCTGCTTGGGAGATACATAAACATGGGACCAAACAATAATTAAAGTTCCTTAATTTTGTGCTCGTTTTCCTAGGGTTATTACTTAAATCAAAATTCAAATGGTGTTTTATTTACAGCGAAAAAACAATCACAACTTTCGGTCATTGTGGTTCCTGTGTCATTTAGTTTGATCGCTGTCATCTTAATTGTATTTGGTGTTTCTTACTATATTCAAAGTAGGAATCGGTAGGTTGCAACTTTATTTTGTATTTATTTTAAATAATAATATATACGTATATGTATATTTATACAGCTTTAATGTAGAAGTGGCTGATTTTAACTTTGGCGAAACACAATCCGTCGATATGGAATACAAAACATTCCAGCAGCGTCTTATTGAGAGTCTTTGCGATGCACTTCCACATAGAAGGCGCAGTGATAGCAGTGAGTTCCTACCCGACTCTAGTCCAACGGCAAGTGAAGGTGGTAGTCCAATGCGCTACAATACGATGACATAAATGAACAGGTGTATGTTTTTTTTTATTAGTGTTTATATATATATACGTATGTAAGATAACAGCATCCTCCCATTAATTCATTTTAGTTTTGTCTCAAGGACATACATATATTTTTCGGCATTTGTTTTATTGTTATTCTTAGTTCATCGAGTGTTTTAATGAAATGAAAATGTTTTAATTTAATGAAAAAAAAAAAAAACTTTTAAAAACATTTAATTGCTTATCCAAATAAGGTTAAACCTTTTCTCTTTGTTGATCTAAAATAATGTTATTCTTAACTTAAATTTTTCCAAAGACTGCATTTTTTGTTGGAGACAATTAAATTAGAGAAACTACGTAAACAACAAATTATAAAACCAGAAAACAAAAATCTACAAATTTAATGGTTTTCTAGACTAGTTATGTTTTTTCAGAAAATTATTACATTAGGAAGAATGAACATAGATTTGATGACAAAAAAAAAACAAGAATAAGGATATATTAAAAAAAAGTGATGAAAAAGAATAAATTGTTTTGGATGTTTTTTTTTTTCAATTATTATTTAAGTCATTGTTACTTCTGTTTTAATATTAAAATAAGATCAGATAAAGAAACTCGTTTAAATTTATTTTAAGTACTAATGCTGACAGGCTTATAGAAGGGTTTATTCATTTTTATTTGCGATACATGATAAGTTTAAAATCCAAATCCATATTTCGTATAAGTACATACATATGTATATGAATTCGGTAGGTGCATGTGTAGTCATTTATACGTACCCACAACCTGAATGAGCTTGTCAATTTTCTTTTATGTTTGCAACTTTAAATTTTAAATTCTTAATACTTATAACTTTTAAATTATTATTTTTCTTTGACACTTTAATGCTATAACGAGTTTTAGAAAAGCGATTTATGTGTACTATTGCAAATCTAAACATAGTCTGACTTTTAATCAGAATTAATTCTACTTAAAATCATTATTAAAAGTATTTCCCGGAGAAGTTCTTTATTTTAACCGTTAAATATTTAACCAATTTTAATTAAAATAAAAGCACTTAGATAGATAGTTTGATTAATATTACATTCAAAAATTTTCAAAAAGAAAATGTTAAGAAAACGCAAAGAAGCCAACAATTAATATTTATTAAAAAAATGAAGATTGAATTGTAAACTAATTATTTTTTAGATTTCGTAAACTTATCAACATTTTTAGTTAGCGCTCTTGATCTTCTGTACTATCTCACAGAGTATATTCAAAAATGTGTAAAAATTATTGTATTATAGTGTGGAAAAAAACTTTGAAAATTTATCTCACATATTTTGATGTGCGTCAATTGTCAATAATTACTAGTATATGAACATTTTTGGGATAAGTTGTATACCTATCCATTTTATGTGTTAATAGTTTGCGAGATAGGTGGAGGTTCTTTTAGTAGTTGCATTTTGTTTAATAAAATCGTCGTCCATCCATTACAGTCATTTTTATATTAACATTTTTATATAAACAAGATTGTTCCTCTATTAAGAGCTATTGAAATTCTTTATTTTTTCTAAAAAATCATTTTATCATGTTTATTTTTTTTACAAAATTTTATTCGCACACTATGCACATTTTATGTATATAAAATATACATACATATTTATATATATATTTTAAAATAATCTTATTAATAAATTAAAAGAGAATCTTAATTATTTCTTTACATAAAAAAAAAGAATATATTCGCTTGTGATAAAAAAAATAATAAATTTATTCAATGAACTTCTTACTATTTCGTATTCGTTGTAGTTCAATTAGTTTTATCCATTTTCCCTTAATACAACGGTAACAAATAAAATACTACGAAGTGACTACCCATTTAAAAGAAGGTAAAATTATAAAAGAAATCATTGTTTTTTTTTTTTTTTTTAAATAATAATACATCTTCAAATTTTTTATAATATTTATATTAAGTAACAATTTCATAGGGGTAGTGTCACAACATCTAAGTAAATTTCTCATTAGCTATCTGATAAATAAATTTTTAAGTCCACAAGCCCAAATTTCACGGCTTCTTGAACTATTGGGTTATATAATGTACTACGCCAAAGTTTATGTTGCGAATAACCAATCAGAACTTAAATTAGGTATGGTGGAGCACGCCCTTACAAAAATTATTTAAAATAAAAAAGTAAAAAAACATAGGTACATACAAATTGGAATTTCGTTCCGAGGCATAATACATAAGTATGCATTATAAAAAAAATATATTTAATGTTAAATAAATTAAAGAACGGATTGTGAGGAATACAAATATATTCAAAACTATGTACATAGACTAAAAATAAATAAGTAAAAATCTTTAAAATAGATGTTTTTTTTTTCATTGTGGATATTTTAAGTTTCTAGGAAATTTGAAGACGTATGTACTATCTGGAGGGGGGGGGGGGGGGGGGGAGAATGGGTGTGAGCGGCCAAGAAAAGTTTTATTATATTTAGTCCGTGTAGCTCCTGGCGTAAGGTTAGTGCGATGTTCTATCACGCCAGAGGTCTAGGTTCGGTTCCCAGACTCTGACACCTAAATACAAAAAAATGTTTTTTCAGGGCTACTGCCTCTTGCAAGGAAGTGACAAATCCTCCAAGAGTATTTTCCAGTCACAGAAAAGTACCGCTCACCTTAGCCTTTCATATTCGGCAATAAACTGTATATCCCCTCCATTCCTACAGATACGCAGTATTGTTTTTTAGAAGATTCTAAAACGTCCCACACTTCTAATAACATCTAGACGTATATGTCTAGACTTTAATCGAATACGTAACAACCAAACATTTTGCTATTCGATATGTTGGCTTCGCTTGTTTTTTGCTGTACACAGTATTTTGTATATTATACAGTTTGATAATATAAAAGCTCTGTATTTGATGCTTAGCACAATTGCAGCGGGTTGTCTTTAACTCGTTACTTACCAGTGGCGGATCCACGGAGGGGGGTTTTCGGGTCCGGAACCATTCATTTTTGGATTGGAGGGTTATTTCATTGGGGAGTTATTTCCCGGAGCCGCAATAATAGTTGTATACATTGCTATAGCTGTAATTGGTGCCACCCCGAAAAAAAATAAAATAAACTAACTCCCACTTTTTACATCGGGACTTAGTTCAATTGGGAGTTAGTTCGTAATGATAAGTCCCAACTGAACTAACTCCCAACATTATGAACAGTCCCACTGTAGTGCGTTCTTTTATGTTACTGTGGTTAAGTATAGTTAATTTGTCAAAAATAAAAGTTGATGTGCCACAGTTAAGAAAGTTACTCTGGGTAACTTTTTCATTTAGGAACGACTAGAGTTAACATTATAGTTATCATAATGGACCAATAGGCGCCCGTGTACGCAACAGCCTCAGGGCTGGGCACACCCTTGCTAACCTAACCTAACATTATAGTTAACTGTCAAACGAAAGGGGTTGAACAAAATTCGAATTGTATTTGGAATGAATAACTAAGAAAAAATGTGATTGCATTAAATTTATTGCAAAAATAACTATTAGGAATTCAAAATAACATGTGTACTATTTCCGATTAAATTTCTTTACACTCAGTTTTGTATTAATCAAACAGAAATAAGAGCAATTTTTTTCATTGCTTATGGCACAGAATTTTTGATGAAAAATTGACCAAATAAGGGGCCAGTTATAGCTATCATTGAAAACCATCATTGAAAATTTAAATTGTTAATTTTGGGACATTTTGAAAGTCAAATCGGTGAATATTTTGATGCCAAAATATAGGCCATGACTTGAATTATTATTCTAGTAAAAAAAAATTAATTCCAATGACTTGAATTAGAATAATAATTCAAGTCATTGGCTATATTTTGTCATCAAAATATTTACCGATTTGACTTTCTAACGGCCAATTTTTTGACAAAGTTCTAACCCCTAAAACTCGGTTTATCGAAAAATTAGAACTTGATTGAGTTCTAACTCATTTCTTTACCGAGTTCTAACGCGTTAGAACTTCGTTGGATCTCAGTTTGAAATAGAACTTAGATAAACTTGGACCCTCGAATTCGGGGGTCTAGAGACTTAGAACTCGGTTTAACAACATTTTTATTTCTTCAAAAAACTTATTTGGTTATAAATTTTGATTCGAATTTAAAAAAAAGGTAATTCAAATCAATTTGGGATAAATTTAGTTTTAGTTGCAAGCCATCTCGTGTGCGCTGAAAAATCCATATAACCATCAGATAGCGTTCTGGACAAAACACAAATTTGTGTACCTACATATTACAAGATTTTATGTACATATTACAAGATTTTAACTACTATATTTTCCTGGTGAGGAAAGAAACAGAAATGCATTAATGCTGCCGTTGTTGGTTAAGACAAAAAATGCATCTAAAGCACTATTTTCCTCAAAATAATGCAATTAATGACAACCGTTCGCATTTTGACACTGAAGAGTGCAAATTTGAATCTGAAAGACGGTGTTCACATTGGACTCAAATTTACGATTTTTTTTGACAGAAGTCAGTCAGCTCGTGTTCAGACACACACAACCGATTCACTCTGACGTTCAGTAGTCGTTAAAATAAAACACACATTTTTATTCGCCGGAGAATTTAAATAGAAATTTTTCAATCACAAAATTAATATTTCACTAAAAAACTATTTTTCCAATTGAAAAAACTTCGATTCTTTAGTATTTAAGTGCCAAACAAAAACTAAATACTAACAAAACACATGTCACAAAAGGAAACGTCAAAAAAAATCCACAAATTTTTAAAAAATTTAAAAAATCCTGCCTCACTTGCCTGTCTCTTTCTCACCACAGAGTGGGAACGAGAAAAAGTATATAGACGTCAAAAAAAATCCAAGGAGTAAGTCCAATGTGAACACCGTCAAAGACATTTTGATTAATCTTAACCCCGGACAGAAGCCACAAAAAACACGATCTTTGTGGAGTTTTTGGAATGACTTTATATAGCATTTATGTAGGTAGATATATTGTTTTAAAGTTATCCTTTTAATTAATTTTAAGTAAGTGGTCAATTTTGTTGTATCCAATTTAGTTGCATATGCTGGTGTTGTTTTTAATTCTCGTGGTACCTATAACATTTTTTTATATTGTGCATTTTGTTAGTATTAATTTTTGAACTCGCACCAGATTTTTGTTTCATGAAAGAAAGCCAAAAAGACATGTAGTAATGCGTGCTCAAAGCTCATCTTAAGTAATTGCCATTTTTCTAAACAATTTGTCAGAACCACGTCCATAATCAATGATTCGAGACATTGGAACCGTTACCCTCTTCTTTTTTTTTTTTTTTTTGATGCACTTTGATGCACTTATATTTTTGGGTTCATTTCACGTCAAAAATTTGTTGCAAGCTATCGGACTAATAAAAGTATTTACTACTTGCAAACACCAATTATTCAAAAATCAATACGCGCGAAATCACACAACATAGAATTGAAAACGAAATAAAAACATCAACACCAATACAAACAAAACTGGCACATCAAAAATGAGAATATGTTTTTAATTAATGAACAAAATAAAAGAAATATGTACCTATATTCACAAAAAAAGTATCCAGCAAAATGAAACTGACAAATATTTAAATATTTAATGATAGATTGTCAGAAATTTGTGTCAGAAAATGATACTGGGTGCTAAAAAAGTATTAAAATATACACTAGAACTTCGTTTCTTTAAACCGAGATCTAAAGTACTTAAAACTCAATAGTGATCTTAGACCGAGTTCTAGAGAAATGATTAGAAGTGAAAAAATGATCAAGTTCTAAATGTTTTTTAAACTAAGTTCCAAAGATAAACCGAGAGTTACTGGATCGAGTTTTAAATTGATTTTAAAACTTTGTGAAGAAATTGGCCGTAAATGTTTTTAAAACAGTTTCAAAGATAAACCGAGAGTTACTGGATCGAGTTTTAAATTGATTTTAGAACTTTGTGAAGAAATTGGCCGTTAATCTCTCAATATAAGCAACGCACTGCCACAGAAGTACAAACGATGACTCTACCGAGCGCTGCACGCTTTTAAACGGACGTAAATGCACACAAACGGCATGAATATAGGGACTATCAGAACTATGTTGACAGGACCAACCAATATGACCATCAGTTCATCGGCAAGCTGAGACGTTGTAAGTACACTGAAGTCTTCGAAGCAACATTCTTCCATGGCGATAGACTGGCCACGAAAACGATCATTTAGAGTGTATAACCAGGGTGGTGACTAGTGAGAAAAAAAAAACATGTAAAACAAAATATGTGGAACAAATCTAGTTTTAACTAGTCAGGGCTTTGGCAGAATTTATCTGACGAGGCAAAAAGGTTCATAACTATCGAGGGCCTAGCGAATGCCTCTAGTAACCCTTGCTAGACCCTTGTTAGTAACTATGAAAAACTTGCCAGGGCCTTTTTGAAAACTAGATTCTTTTTCCAGGCGGGCAAATTCGACAAAATAAAATTAATGAAATTGATACAAATATATTGTAACGATGAAATCAGCACCTAACTACTTTCGGAACAAACAAAGAGCCAAGTACAAAAATACCCTTATCGAAGACAACAACCATTTATAAAAAATCCCGAGAGAGCGCGCCCATCTCTCTCAGGGGAAAAATCCGCTGAATGGAAGAGTGGAGAGAACGCCATCTCTCTTCATTGGAATGGAACCTTCCAGAAGCTTTTGTGCCAGTACTTTCGAGTAGAGTCCCGAACCTCTCAGCTCACTATATAAGGAGAAACTTTTTGAGCACAGACACAGTTTATTTTTGAAAGCGAAAGTGTAAAGTTCGAAGTTAAAAGTATCCGGAAGTGAATTTAAGTTGCATACTATTGAGATTGGTGATTAATAAAATATTTGAAGTTAAGTAAAGTGTGTTTTATTTAAAAAGGAAATAATTGACGGTTGACAGTTAAAAATAAATAAGTTTTATATCGAACCGTGGTAAAACGTTACATTGGTGTCAGAATAAGGGATAAAACTTATTTTATCTGTGCATTTAAGTAAATTAACTTAAAATAAAAAGTGCGTGTGTGTTTTTAAATAAATAAACAGACAATGGGTAAAAATTTGAATGATTTAAATTGTGTTGAACTTAAAGCAGAACTAAACAAACGAGGTCTTCCTACTGCTGGATCAAAAAATGACCTCATTATTCGTCTGCAGGAACATTTAAGACAACAAGGTGAAAACCCAGACTCGTTTATTTTCACGATTGAAATGGAGGAAGAGCAAGTAAGTACTAGTTTAGATATGACCAATATGATGGCTCTGCTGCTCGCCCAGTTCAAAGAGCAAAAGAATCTTCTCGAAGAGCAAAGAAGAGAACAAAAGAATGAACAAAATAATCTTCTCGAACAAATGGGAAAACAAAGTGTTGAGCATAAGAATCTTCTAGAGGAACAGAAAAACATCCTCGAAAGTAAATTAACTGTATTTGAAAACAAGTTCATTGCTCTTGATGAACGTTTTGAAGGCGTCGAAAAACAATTTTCGAAAGTAGACACAAAGATCGAGAACGTTCATGATAAATTCGAGACAGTGGAAAATAAAATTCAGAGCATTACGATGGAACTAGATAGAGTTCGGAAAATGAAGATTCGAGAAAGTTCTGGCGACTTTGTAAAGCGAAAGGAAATGCATCCGCCAACCTTTGATGGACAAACTTCTTGGTCGATTTACAAGAAGCAGTTTGAGGCAGCCGCGGCAACAAATGGCTGGGATGACGAAGACAAATTTATAGCTCTGACGCTTGCCCTAAGAGGACCTGCTGCTGAATTGTTGCAAACCATACCAGCGGACAAGAACGGCAACTTCACAGCTCTTGTTCAGGCCATTGACAAACGCTTTGGAGATGGCCATATGCAAGAAGTCTTCCGCCTTCAACTCAATACCAGAATCCAGAAAAGAGGAGAAAGTCTGCAACAACTTCAAGCAGATATCGAACGGCTGGCTCACCTGGCATATCCAACTGCAGGAGAGGAAATAATAAACCAGTTCGCAACAGAAGCATTTGTCCGCGCTGTATCCGACATCAACCTTCAGCGAGCGATTCGAACTGCCAGAAAACGCACGCTTCCTGAAGCATTGGCGTTTGCTCTAACTATGGAAGCAGCAGAACAGGCTTCACAAGGAATCCATCGGGTAAGAGAAATAGAAGTTGAAGAATGCTCCTGTCAGAGAACCGCATTCCAAAGAAGTCAGCGAGACGGACCTGCTCGATGCTGGAACTGTAACAAGACCGGACATCTCCAGCGCCAGTGCAGATTGCCACCAAGAAGAGCTGCATGTCAACATTGTGGAAGTAGAAATAGTACTCGAGAGCAGGTAAGCAATAACACCAACAATCCTGCTCAGCTTGTTTCCCAGCCGGGAAACGAGTAAGAACCAACTTCGAGGGGCAGAAGCTGGTTTCTGGTATCGATGGCCCCAGAACCACTATCCAGGTCTCACAGACTAAACGAAACAACAAAAGTCTGACTGTGGAGGCAACATTAAACGGCAAGAAACACGTGGCTACAATCGACACTGGTGCCACTGCCTCCATTGTAAGAAGGGACTTGGTCAAGATGACATGGCTGCATAACACCAATAGCTATCGTCTGAAAACTGCTACAGGAGAGGCAGCCAAAGTGTACGGAGAAGTTCGTCTTCCGATTCGTTTGGCAGAACTGGAGTTTTCACATCTGTTTTTGGTAGCAGATATATGTGACGAGTGTATCATTGGAATCGACTTCATGAAAGAACACGGAATAATTCTGGATATCGGTAAGCAAGTTCTTAATTACCAAAATGTAGAGATTCCTATGGTTTATGGTGACGAAAAATCATCAACTCTAAGAAGTGTCATTAAAGAAGACATATGCTTGCCGTCTTCTTCTGAAGTGTTCGTTTGGGCTAAAATAAAAGGCGATTTGGGTGGTCATCGATACCTCATGGTGGAACCAGATACTGACCAAGACTTCCAAAACATCATCGTTGGGAAGACTCTTAAGGCACCAAAGAACAACATGGTACCTGTACGGATTCTGAACATCAAACCGTACGAAGTTAAGTTGAGAAAAGGAGAAATAGTCGGAAAATGTGAACCTGTGTCAGCGATAACTAAGATCACAGAAGAGGACACGAAGAAGCCTGTGAACTCCGAACAACTAAAGGCAAAAATCCTTAACTCAACAAATCTGAGTCAACATCAACTAAGTATTGCTGGTAGTCTTCTTCATGAGTATGCTGACATATTTTCTTCACCAAGTGGGCAGTATGGTCGAACACAACTCGTGCAGCATCGGATCGACACAGGAGACGCCAGACCGATTCGTCAACCAGCAAGACGTCTCCCCTTAGCCAAACAAGCAGAAGTTGAAGAGATGATATCGGGCATGAAGAAAGATGGGCTGATCGAAAACTCTAAAAGCCCTTGGGCGTCGCCAGTGGTCCTTGTCAAAAAGAAGGACGGAAGCACTCGATTCTGTGTGGACTACAGAAGGCTAAACGATGTGACAAAGAAAGACAGCTATCCTCTGCCCAGAATCAGCGATACCTTAGATGCAATGGAAGGTGCTAAATGGTTCTCTACACTAGACCTAAAGAGCGGCTACTGGCAGGTAGAAATTCACCCAGAAGATCGTGAAAAGACAGCTTTCTCCACAGGAAATGGTCTGTGGCAATTTAAAGTGATGCCATTTGGACTGTGCAACGCTCCGGCTACATTTGAGCGTTTGATGGAATGCGTTTTACAAGGACTAACCTGGAAATCTTGCCTGGTCTATTTGGACGATGTCATCGTGTATGGGAAAACATTTGACGAACATTGTGGCAACCTGAAAGCTGTATTCCAGAGGCTTCGAGAAGCACACCTCAAGCTTAATCCAGATAAATGTGCTCTTTTCAAGACCGAAGTTAAATATTTAGGACACATCATCTCATCCCAAGGAGTAAAGACTGATCCTGAAAAAGTTGACACAGTAAAGAATTGGCCAACACCACAGGACAAACATCAACTCCGAAGCTTCCTTGGCCTAGCCACATATTACCGGCGTTTTGTGAAGGATTTTGCTGGAATCGCCAAAAGCTTGCATCAGCTTAAAGAGAAGGGAAAGCCGTTCAAATGGTCAGGTGAGTGTGAGAAAAGCTTCCAGGAGTTAAAGCTGCGTTTATGTAATGCTCCTGTGCTTACCTACCCAACTCCAGGAAAACCTTTCATTATTGACGCGGATGCAAGTAATGTCGGAATTGGAGCTGTACTGTCACAAGTCCACGACGGAGAAGAAAAGGTTGTCGCCTACTACAGTAAGGTACTCTCGAAGCCAGAACGGAATTATTGCGTGACCAGAAGGGAACTTCTAGCTCTGATATTGGCAACAAAACACTTCCATAAGTACATCTATGGACAGAAGTTCCTTCTCCGAACAGACCATGGAGCACTCAATTGGCTTCTGAACTTTAAAAATCCTGAAGGTCAAGTAGCAAGGTGGATCGAGAGACTACAGACATATGACTACCAAATTCAACATCGAAGAGGAAAGTTGCATTCAAACGCAGACGCATTATCTCGACGGCCTTGCAAACAGGACTGCAAACATTGCACACGCCAAGAAGAAAAGGAAATGATTGCCGTCCAACGAACAAGAGCTGATCCCATTTACGGTTGGAGTAATGAAGAACTTAGGACTGCCCAACAAGAAGACTCGGACATAGAGCCCATTCTTGCGTGGAAAGAACACCAAGAAAAACCAGAGTGGTGTGACATCTCCGACAGAAGTCCGGCCCTGAAAGCATATTGGGCACAATGGGACTCACTTCATGTGGAGGAAGGTGTTCTAAGGCGTAAGTGGGAATCCGCAGACGGTAAGTCCTATGTGATGCAGCTGGTCGTTCCTCGGTCCAAGGTTAATGACGTTCTTCGAGAGATGCATGACGGAGCTTCTGGAGGTCATTTGGGAGTCAATAAGACTTTGGAAAAGATACGACAACGGTTCTACTGGCTACATGCAAGAGAGGACGTCGAAAAGTGGTGCCGAAAATGTGATACTTGTGCTGCTAGCAAAGGCCCAGGTAGGAAGCTTCAAAGTAAAATGCAACAATACAACGTAGGCACGCCTTTCGAAAGGATTGCAGTAGACGTCGCAGGCCCTTTTCCTGAGACCAACAGTGGAAACCGATACATCCTTGTAGTCATGGATTACTTCAGCAAGTGGCCTGAGGCATTTGCCATCCCAAACCAAGAAACCAAAACAGTTGTGGATCAGATTGTCTTCAATTGGGTGAGCAGGTTCGGCGTACCGATGCAACTTCATTCCGACCAAGGAAGGAACTTCGAATCTAACATCTTCCAGGAAGTTTGTTCGCTCCTTGGCATTAAAAAGACGAGGACAACGCCGCTTCATCCACAATCTGATGGGATGGTCGAGCGATTCAACCGGACGCTAAAGGAACATCTATCTAAGGTTGTCGGCGACTACCAACGAGACTGGGATAGACATATTCCATTATTCCTAATGGCATATAGGAGTGCAGTACATAGCTCGACAGGACATACACCATCGGAAATCTTGTTTGGAACGTCAATACGACTGCCTAGTGAGGTGAAATTTGGATGCCGGTCAATTGAGCCACAACGAACAGAAGAATATGTGGATAACCTCAAAGAAAGGCTCATTGACATTCATCAACGAACCAGAGCATTCATAAAAACATCTAGTGATCGGATGAAAACACGTTATGATGCCCGAGCAACAACAACAGGATTTCAAGAAGGAGACCTCGTGTGGTTTTACAATCCCCATCGACAAAAGGGACTTTCACCAAAGCTTCAACAGAACTGGGAAGGACCCTACACTGTTGTGAAGAGACTAAATGATGTGGTCTACCGTATACAGAGAGGAGTAAGAGGGAAACTGAAAGTAGTTCATTGTGACCGTTTGCATCGTTATAATGGTGAAAGGAGCGACAGAATTGTTCGGGACGATCAATCTTAAGAGGGGGGCAATGTAACGATGAAATCAGCACCTAACTACTTTCGGAACAAACAAAGAGCCAAGTACAAAAATACCCTTATCGAAGACAACAACCATTTATAAAAAAATCCCGAGAGAGCGCGCCCATCTCTCTCAGGGGAAAAATCAGCTGAATGGAAGAGTGGAGAGAACGCCATCTCTCTTCATTGGAATGGAACCTTCCAGAAGCTTTTGTGCCAGTACTTTCGAGTAGAGTCCCGAACCTCTCAGCTCACTATATAAGGAGAAACTTTTTGAGCACAGACACAGTTTATTTTTGAAAGCGAAAGTGTAAAGTTCGAAGTTAAAAGTATCCGGAAGTGAATTTAAGTTGCATACTATTGAGATTGGTGATTAATAAAATATTTGAAGTTAAGTAAAGTGTGTTTTATTTAAAAAGGAAATAATTGACGGTTGACAGTTAAAAATAAATAAGTTTTATATCGAACCGTGGTAAAACGTTACAATATTTTAAATATTGAAAAAAATTTCAAATCTAAAAAAAAAATTTCAAATCAAAAGGGCAAAGAGGAAACAAAAGATCCACCATTACATTTCAGCTGTGTTTGACAGATCAACTATTTCAACTCATATCAAGGGGATGAGTTGGAAAAAGTTACAAAAAGTTACTTTTTGACACTTTTACTTTGAATTTAGGAACGACTTTATGACTTCATAAAGTTAACTCCAAGTAACTTTTTTGAATTAAAGGAACGACCGAAGTTAAATATAGTTAACCACAGTACATAAAATAACGCACCACTGACAAATTTGGCGGGAGTTAGTTCATTTCGGCCAGTGGGAGTTAGTTCGTAGGGCCTTTGAAATCTTTTTCTAAAAAGAATTGATTGTTTTTCTTTCAATAGCTGCGTTTTATTTTCTACGGATCTGGATCAGGATCATTTTTTAACTCGTAATACAAAAACGATTCGGGATCCTGCTCTCTATTTGGATCTATTTCAAAGATTCAAATATTAATTCTTACTCTGGCGTGTAGATGGCTTTTATGGTAAGGTATTGTTAATTGCAGTGTAATGAAAAGAGACAGAAAACAACTGAAAATAATTAAAACGTAAGTAAAAAAGAGAAGGAATTTGTCCAGAAAAATCGATTTTTTTCTTCTAAACAAATCGAATTTTTTGTTGAAAGGAATTCAGCACCTGTGGTGCATTCTTTGATGTTAGTTACTGTGGTTAACTATAGTTACTATACGAATTAAAATACACAAAATTAATTCGTAAGCAATTGGTGGTAGCACCTTTAAGTTGTTGTTGTTGTTCGAAATTCAATGAAATTGACGGAATAAAGAATGGTCAAGTCTAATAAACTGACATTCTAGTAGAAATAATACAATACAAATAATAATAAGTTAACTATAGTTACTATAGTTAACTCCGGTCGTTCCTTTAATTCAGAAAAGTTACTTGGAGTTGACTTAATGACGTCATAAAGTCGTTCCTAAATTCAAAGTAAAAGTGTCAAAAAGTAACTTTTTGTAACTTTTTCCAACTCATCTCCTTGATATGAGTTGAAATAGTTGATCTGTCAAACATAGCTGAAATGTAATGGTGGATCTTTTGTTTACTTTTTGCCCTTTTGATTTGGAATTGTTTTCAATATTTAAAATCAATTTTTTTTTTATCTCGACTCAACCTACACGCTCCAGCTTTTTTTCATACCTTAGGTGAATTACCCTGTATACAAAATTAATTTAAAAAAAAAAACCCTCCTACGATTTTGATTTTTTTTCTCAAAACCCAAGACTTGTTAAAAAAATCCTACTTACCTATACTTTTTTTAGCTCTAAAAACAATTTAAGAAGATCTTTTTACTCCATTAATCTTGACTTTCAAAATAAATATTAGATGAGTAGAGTTAAAGGAGTACGGTATACCTATACTATAAACAATGCGCAGATTTTAATGAATAGGGCAACCAAAAATATACCATGCCATATATTTTCGAAGAAATATGCGCCTTAAAAAAAAATTCATAAAAATACCTATTTATTTTTTTACAAGTGTTGCTAGAAAAAATACTCTAGCATATTTTTGATTGTCCTAGTAAATATCAATATACTCCCAGTTTCGATAAGTTAGGAATTGAAATCGTTTCAAAATTAATTTTCATCTGTATACACAAGTATGTATGTACATACATAAATAATTCTACAAAAATTATAAATTGCAGACTAAATACAAACACTTTCGTTTCCTTAGAAATATATACAAAAAAAAGAAAACAAAACAAATTCAACATTTGTTTCTATAGTAATTAGAAAAAAATTCCCATTCGAATTCAAAACCCTTATGATTAACGAAGTTTGTTTTATTGAATACATCAACCTATCATGCGATAGCAGCTCTAACTACAAACAGTAGTGACGAATTTTCCCGGTGTCTACTTCTATTTGTAGTTATTAAATGATACTAGTAAAAAAAAGAAGTATTTCAAATGTTTAACGGCTCAAAAGTGAGATAAAGCTTTTATTTCAAATACAGCCTTATCACCGTACCCGATCGGATCGAAATTTTCTGATTTCTACCGAGTGTACGAATTTTGTAGGTCCGATAGTCCATTTGGACAGATCTACGAAAACAAATTTAATGTGCGTTGAAAATCTAAAATCCGTGCGTTGCATTGAAATGTCAAAACGGCGGCAAAGCATCCCGAATTTATGCGATGTGTGAAGATATTTGCTTTCTGATTTCCCCGACAGAAAGTTAGAAGTTGAAAATTTCCCGTAACCATACGATACGATTCGTATACCATGAACAGAAAAATTCGTCCGATCGAAAGTTTTCTCCGATCATACATTTCTCCGAACGGTTACGATAATATGGCTGATAATAATAACCATTCCAAAGATTTAAGACTTGGCTGTTGCGTCTAACTCAAAACATCCAAAATTGTTAAATATGTCTTTTTTAGTTAAGATAGAAGAATTAAACACTTTAAAAAAAAAATTCTTTTTTCTATGTTTACCAGACAAAATTAGTTTTTTTAGGAAAAGAGTTGAACTGCCCATGCTCGATCAAATTACATGCTGTATATAAAAATTAAAAAAAATTCGATATTTCAAAAACGGGTTGATGATTTTTTGCGAAATTAAATTTTTAATTCAACATTAATAAATACTCAACAATGGTGTACCAATTTTTTTTCTCAAAACTGCTTACAAAATTTTATATGTGTATATCTTGTTTTTTGTTTACTCAGCAATGAAACCAATTAGGCCAATTTTCAGCATTGAAAATTATTAAAAATACTTTACTGTCAGAAAAAGGTCCGATTACTTTTAAATGCAAGGTCCCCTTTCACACGTAGATACTAATTGCTGGTGATTTTTTTGACGTTTTCTTTAAATCTCCTTAGTCTGCATTTACATTGTTCAACTTTTCCAGTTCCGATCACTTGTTCCTGGGTGAGCGGTGGTGCGTTCTTTTATGTTACTGTGGTTAACTATAGTTAACTTCGGTCGTTCCTTTAATTCAGAAAAGTTACTTCGAGTAACTTTATGACGTCATAAAATCGTTCCTAAATTCCAAAGTAAAAGTGTCAAAAAGTAACTTTTTGTAACTTTTTCCAACTCATCTCCTCGATACGAATTGAAATAGTTGATCTGTCAAACACAGCTGAAATGCAATGGTGGGTTTTGTTTACTTTTTGCCCTTTTGATTTGGAACTGTTTTCAATATTTAAAATATATTTTTATCAATTTAATCGATTTTTTTTTGTCGAATTTGATTTTTGGAATAGTTTTCTTTTATTTTCTGATGCATTTTCTTTCTGTCGGCATTTTCTTCTTTATATTTGGTTAATTTTTCATCAAAAAATTCTGTGCCATAAGCAATGAAGCAAATTTCACATATTATTTTGAATGAAATTTAATCACATTCACATCACATTTTTTCTTGGTTATTCATTCCAAATATACAATTCAATTTTTTTTTCAACCCCTTTCATTTGACAGATTAACTATTGTTAACTCTGGTCGTTCCTAAATGAAAAAGTTACCAAGAGTAACTTTCTTAACTATGGAAGATCAACTTTTGTTTTTGACACATTAACTATAGTTAACCACAGTAACATAAAAGAACGCACCTCGGGGTAAGAAGTGAGGGGGATGGAAGAAATCGGTTGTTCCGCAAAACTCATCCGATTTTTCCAGCCTAGTCTGGATTTACATTGTTCAATTTTTCCCATAAGTTTTTTCCAGAAATCGGGTGAAATGTTCATATTGTCCGATTTTTCCAATGAGAATTTCTGTTGTTGCACCCTTCGGTCTTATTGCTTTCCTCTTCATTTTTCATTAAGATTTACTCACACCATCAAATAAACGGCACATGTATACTAAACACACACAAGAAACTGGAAAGGAGGTAAAAGAGAACCAAAATAGGCTGGAAAAATCGTATGAGTTTTCGAGGAACAACCGATTTGTTTCATCCCCCTCACTTCTTACGCCGCTCACCCAGGAACAATCGATCGGAACTGGAAAAGTTGAACAATGTAAATGCAGACCTATTTTGGTTCTCTTTCACCTCCTTTCCAGTTTCTTGTGTGTGTTTAGTATACATGTGTCGTTTATTTGATGGTGTAAGTAAATCTTAATGAAAAATGAAGAGGAAAGCAATAAGACCGAAGAGTGCAACGACAGAAATTCTCATTGGAAAAATCGGACCATATGAACATTTCACCCGATTTCTGGAAAAAACTAATGGGAAAAGTTGAACAATGTAAATCCAGACTTAACAATCTATTGTACCTTTCACACGCAAGCAACAAAAACCCGGAGATTTTCTTTATTTTCCTTTTAAACTACCTTGGTTGAACGCACACAAACGTAGTGTGAAAAGAAACGTCAAAAAAATCTCCTGAATTTGTTGACCGGGGAGATTTCATTTCCCCCTCTTTCTTCCTGCCCTTCTCGCCTATGAACTAATTGTTGCCGGCAACTCAGTTGCCCTGTGTGAAAGGGGACAAGGGAAATGGGAAGGGGTCGATATACCCAAGTGAATAAGGGGACACCTGTAAAGTGATAGAAGAACATTCTCATCTTTTAATATGGACGTTAATTGTTGTCCAAACATTAAATTAATTTTTTTTTTCATTTTTACACAATTGTTTTAATTTATTTCATTTTAAGGATTTATTATGTTACCTTTACTTAAATCTTTGGTTAGCTTAACAAAATTTTAATCAATCAGTATAAATATCGTTGTTATTTGATTTTTTTTCTTACAAACAAAATCTTCTATGGAAATGCATATACAATTTCAGAACAAAAACTTTAACCTAAAACTTTATTAAAACAAAATATTTAAATGCTTCCTGAGCCAGGTTCTAAAAAAAAAACAAGTCTATCTGTTTTAACTAAAACATATTTTTTTAGGTATGTCGCTTTGGAATACCAACATAGTTTCATATCTAACTCTGTTTCCACTTCTTTCTCTTAAGTAAATTAAAATTGCCATAGGTGATGTGATTGTCGGTCAAGAATGGAATATAAAACGCACGAAGAAGTCTATGCGATTTTTCTTGAATTAAAAACGGTAAACTTTTCAGCACTGTCCACTCTCGAAGCCTTATTGCGTAGTTTGGTTCAAGATCGGTGTATTTGCCTTCGTCCAAATCGATCAGAAAGTGGCATTTGTTGTAGTCAAAGTACATGTGTTCATTTTCCTGATTCATGTCATTAAAGTAGGGATGTGGAATAGTGGTAGCATTTTCACCTCCTTCATAGTAAGCAGGAAGAATTCCTTTGAATTCGGACTTCAGGAATCGAATGCGAAAGTTTGTGGATGGAAGGAAAAAACTGCCCGGGAACCTATACCAATCCTTGCCAACACAAACATTGTAGATTTTATCGGCATTGTAGTCTGGAGCTGTTTTAACTTGGTTCAATTCAATAAGCAGATCCATTGGGGCGTGGTAGTTACGATAGAGTGAAAAAACTCTGGACATCCCCAAAAGAGTACTCACTAACATAAAGAGTAGAGGAATAAACATGGTATGGTCGAGGTAATGTGCGCCAGCTGCAAGTTTAGTACATGTCGTTTTCAGTCGGAAAAAGATTCGCTGGAAAACATCGATCGTTATGGCGCCGCAGAGACTGATCATCGGATAAATAGGGAAAAGAAATCGTTCCTCTTTGTGCGGCTGAAGAAGAAAAATTGTCAACCAGAGGAAGAAAGGAGCCAAACTCAGGTAGTGTGGCAGGTGTAATGTACTCTTTGATCTAGCCGGGATAAAGAAATAGTCGATGAGCAGCATAAAAGGAGTGATAATAGCTGCAAACTAAAGGAAAAGTTTAAGTAAAAACGCAGGCGAAGGATCTTATATTATAATGACTCACCCAGACGACGTTGAAGTTTAGAAATCCATTGATTAGGTAATAACTGAGCGGCTCAGTTCCATAGAGATTAGGTCCATGACTGGTAAAGACATTGTATATCACAATATTCAGTGGAGCAAAGACGACTCGCCCAAAGTAGCTGGAATCGATGACAATCATTGGAATACCAATGGTTGCAGCAGAAATCAGCCCCCATATGAGGAGCGATTTGTACATCCGCTGTCGGATGATCATGTCGAATGCAATCGGAATTCCAATCAGGACCGCGAATGGCCAACCTAAAAGAGTTGATATGGCTGTAAGAAAAACGGCTAAATTGTAGCTCTGTTGCCACCAGGCTGCTAAGGCAGCACATCCAAAATACATGGAAAACGAGCTTGGCAACAAAGCTGTGCTGGATACGAACATTCCCACGCTGAACAGCTGAAAGATGAGCCACAATCTCCCAATATGTATTCCAAATTCTCGACAAATAGCCCTGCAAATTTTAAAATAAGTGTTCTTCCTGATAAGAAAGTTCTCTTTACTCACTTGTACATATATCGCTCCATGACCGCACAACCAAAGCCTAGGATGCAGCGAATCATATAGAATATCAAGACTGGCGATGGTTGAAAAAGCTTTTGATATATCCAACCGGGTACGCCCTGGAGGAGCAGGTATGTATACGAGCGCAGTGCGAATTGTGGACTGTACTCCCATGTTTGCAAGCCATGTCCGTTGATTATGTAGTGCAGGGGTTCCCAATAATTAAATGTTTCGTCACAATCCGAGATGTATGACCAAATGGCACTGCAGAGTCGAGCGCTTACGAATGTTTTGAAAGCGGTATCAACACCGGGGACGATTGCGTTTGCTTTAGTGGACGATACAGGTGCCTGACTGGAGTTATACTTGTTTTAATAAAAAAGATTATTCAAGCAAGATTAGCACCGATACTCACGACTTGTCTTTGCTTTTCGATTCTTTGGGTTCCTTTATTATTTTTCGTAAGGCTTTTTTCGAAAAGGACGTATGATTATCGGATTTATTTACATTATACCTATGTCGAGCGGCCGGCGGCGCCATTATTGATATTTTTAGCTGAAAAAATCCAAAATCCACGAATGTATTTATGGGACGTGGGACATTACAGGTGTATTTTGACAGCATGGAATACTGGGATGGTTTGTGTGTTTGACAAAGGTACAGGGTGTTTCAAAAAGAAAATTCTATCTCAAAAAATTTGCAGAAAATAACGTACATGAAAAAGATTTTACTGTTGTCGCGAACAGATAAAAATCATAGAAGATGAAATAAGATGAACTGGCATATCGTCTAAAAACTGAAGCTTTTTTTAAAAGTAGTGTGAGTTGCAAAAATACAAATGCATTCACACAGGGTCGGTGTGAAGTTAGACGGCTAAAAGCTGGGGCGCCCAGCTTTTCGGTCAGGAAAGTAGGAACATGTAGCTGGTAAAACTAGATTACGAATTTTATCTTCTCAGAAGTACTACTGCGTTTTCATTAGAGCAAATGAGGTAATTTCGTTCAAAATTTACAAATTCAATTCGAAATCATCTCATTTCCCATACAAATTCAAATTTCCAAATGAGGTATTTTCAACCAAATTTGCACAAAATTCTGTAGGAAATTACGTAAAACTTCTATGAAAACACCCAAATGGAATCCATTCAAAGTGGAACCCATTTAAAATGACAGGATTCAATGTAAAAAACAACAAAAGCAAGCGATTGACAATCTGGACCGTCAAACAAAATTAGGAAATTTTTAATGTGAACACTTTTTTTGTAATTTCCAAAATGAAAACACAGTAGGTTTGTTCGTGTACTTTCCGGACTAAAACTGGCAAATTATTAAATTTTGAGGAGTCGGGATGAAATTCTCTCAAAGAGAATGGAAACAGTCCAAAAGCTTGGTTGAACGCACACAAACGTAGTGTGAAGAGAAACGTCAAAAAATCTCCTGAATTTGTTGACCGGGGAGATTTCGTTTACCCCTCTTTCTTCCTGCCCTTCTCGCCAATGAACTAATTGTTGCCGGCAACTCAGTTACCTTGTGTGAAAGGGGACTATCTCCCATATAAGCTAATGTAATTGGATTGGGAGCAACAAAAAGTTGCTGGGAGTTGCTTGCCATCGCTCACTAGGCAATTTCCGAGCAACTTTTGGGTTCAATATTTTTAATTTAAATATTAAATTGACCTTGTATTTTGGATTAGTGACGGTACAAAATTAGTTCAGTGTGAAAATTGTATTGTTGTTTTCCCCCATCTAGAGCTTCTTTTTGATTAAAGAACTGTCAAAATTAGAAAGATAAAAGACAGAGTCAGATTCTGGAAAAGCCCAATTGACCGGCCCGTCGGCCCGCGTTCTGTGTGACCCAGCCTTAAGATAGACGCGTGATCGAGGGTGCGTTCGAGAGCGCGTCTATTGTGTTCAGGCAGTTAAAATCCCCGCAGCTGATTTTTTTTGACAGTACTTGATGTCGCGCGGCTCGGTAGAATCTCATCATGAGCCGAGTTCGAGGAAAGCAACAAGCAAATTCAATTCACGCATCTAGCTACAATCGACAAAGAAAAACACCACTTTTTTTTAAAGACGAAGTATTTTTCTTTAAATTTAAAAGAATACTCATAAGTATTACAGTTTGATTTTAAATAAAGAAAATGACATCTAAAGACGATAAAGATAAGCCCCAAGTGGATAAAGAACTAGACCTCTCAAATGCTGGTCGTGGCGTCTGGCTAGTGAAAGTGCCTAAGTACATTGCCAACAAATGGGAAAAGGCTCCCTCAAACATGGACGTAGGCAAGTTACGAATCAGCAAAACTCCCGGTCAGAAAGCACAAGTATCTCTTTCGCTTACTCAGGCTGTTGTGAACCTAGACCCTGAAGAAAAAATCCCAACCGAACATATTTTGGATGTGTCGGTTGTGACGAAACAGACGCTTGGAGTCTTCTCGCATGTCGTGCCTAAAGAATCATCCAAAGACGATGTTATACCCGAAGCTGAAAAACTGTATATGGAAGGCAGAATCGTTCAGAAGCTTGAATGCCGTCCAATTGCTGACAATTGTTATATGAAACTCAAATTGGAATCGATTCGAAAGGCTTCCGTGCCACAGCGTCGAGTTCAAGCAATCGATAAAATTGTCCAGAACTTTAAGCCAGTCAAGGACCACAAACACAATGTAAGAGCACAAATGCCAATCTGTTATTCTTAGCTAAACATATTTCCTTTCTTATAGATCGAATATAGAGAAAGAAAGAAAGCCGAAGGCAAAAAGGCTCGTGACGATAAAAACGCCGTCCTTGACATGTTGTTCAATGCATTCGAGAAGCATCAATACTATAATATTAAGGATTTGGTAAAGATAACCAAACAGCCTATTGGTTACCTTAAGGAAATACTTAAAGAGGTCTGTGATTATAACATGAAGAATCCCCATAAAAACATGTGGGAATTAAAGAAGGAATATCGTCATTATAAGGCTGATGAAGAGAAGAAAAACGAGAAATCACCATCAGACAGCGATACAGACTAGCCATAGATGTAAATTGTCTTTTGATATACAGTCTAGCTCCTGTAGGTTTCTTGTAAATATAGAAAGATATTAATATTTATCAATGCGGGAAACATTCATTCCCTTATTTTGCAAAATACATACACAAAAAGTGGAAACACCTACTTAAATTCAATACTTTAATGGAATTTTGGAATATAAGGCTGAGTTCCAAAGTGCAAAAAATGTTTTGATGCGGAAGTAATACCTACATTTTTCATACGCATCAGCAACGCAAACTTGATGCTCTGTAGAAATATTACATTGCATAAGTTTGACGTTTCGGAATGCAAAAAACAAAATATTTTAAATCGAAACAAATTGGAACTCAGCCTAACTTAAAACAAAAAGAGCTCAAGTGAAATACATGATACACAAAAGTAAGAGTTGACTCATGTACATGTCCGTTCAAACTGAATGAATCTAATTAGAGATTGCAATAATGGCCGCGAAAATTAGGTAGCAGTATCAAAAAAACTAAAACATTTCTGCTACATACATACATAAGTATACAGTGTGATACTTATGGTGTCACAAAAGGCTAGGACTTAGACAAGAAAAAAATCGTATGGGAGGGGGCGTTCTATTTCCCTCCGTTTAGGCGGGAGGGGCAATTTTCAAAAAAAAAAAATAACCTAAAACAGAAAAAAAATATTAAAAAATAACGGTAATACTTAAAGAGTCATGCTATAGCATTTTGAAAAGCCAAAGATCTATTCTTTAATATTATGTTTAAATTTATGAATGAAAGGATTAACTTCATTTTTACTATTTTTTTTATTATCAGTCATTTAAGCATACAATAAAGTGACAAAGTACTGGATTAACCATATATCACATATTTTTTCATTAAGAACACCTGCGTGAGAGTATTAGGTTAAAATTGACCTGCCATTCTTTTTATTACGATGGGGTCGGCTTGGCGACGGGGTCTACCTGTTGAGGTAAAGAAAAAAACATTGCGTAATTTTTTAAACCAAATAAAAATATATGCTACCTAAAAACAAATAAATTGCAAGAACATTTCGTTGTACAAATTATTTGTAATTTGAATACCGAGTCGTCAACTATCACGATGTCATATTACTCCAATCTTGAATTAACGGATATTCATTACTGCTACGGTATGGCTCATGGTCGAAGTCGTGAAGTGCAAAGACTACGCTAAAATGTATCCTAATCAACGTCTTCGAGACCACGGAGTACTGGAGCACCGAGGGAGAGAAAGTTCATCTTATGGACCAGTACAAATAGAGGAAAGAATTTTGGATATGGTCCGACGTAATCCCTCCCTTAGCACAAGGAGGATAGCTACTATGCTTCAGTTGCCCCCCTAAAGTGTGGACAGTGCTTCATAACGAGAATTTACACCCGTACCACACTACACCAGTTCAGGAGAAAACCGCAAACGATAAGTTATTAAGAGCTGCATTTTGTCGAACTACGGGATGAAACTGAGCAAAATTACTTTGGAAGGATATTCTGGACAGATGAAGCCGAGTTTACCAGAGATGGAGTAACAAATTTCCACAATTTACATCACTAGAGTAACAGCAGTCCGCATAACAAGAAACAAACCAAATCTCAATACCGCTTTAGCTGTAATGTTTGGCTTGGTATTGTTGGACGAACAGTTATTGGACCACGGTTGCTGAATTCAGTAATAAATGGAGAATCCTATCTGCAGTTTCTACAACGTTCTGCCCGATTTGAATGACAACGTTCCCTTGGCCATAGCAGACAGTTTAATCTACCAGCAAGATGGAGCTCCAGCACACTCTAGCCGCGCTGCAAGGAACTGGCTTGTTGAACATTTTAGTGACTGTTGGATAGGAAGAGGAGGTCCCATAGAATGGCCACCTAGATCCCCAGATCTAACTCCGTAAGATTTTTATGCTTGGGGATTCATGAAAAACTATGTGTACGAAGTGGAAATTGAATCTTTGGAACAGCTGAAGGAACGAATTGAAGTGGCTGGAGTCAAATTACATGAAAATTTATCAGGTATAAATTTATGCTCAGCAATAAGAAGACGCTTTAATCTTTGCCCTCTACAAAATGGGGATCATATCGAAAATTTTTTATAATGAGCTTTAGTTAAAAAATTCTTAAAAAACTTAAATAAATAATAACTATATTTTTTTTATCTAAATATGCATGTATTTCTTATTTTTATTGATTTCAAGATTCAGGAACATTTGTTTGCTTATTTTGCAATTGCATTTTTTATCTACTAGTTATGTAAAGTGTAAGTTGCATGATTTTAAATCATTTAAAATCAGGTCAATTTTAACCCAATGCTCTCACGCAGGTGTTCTCAATGAAAAAATGTGTGAAATATGGTTAATCCAGTACTTTGTCACTAAAGGCCAGGCGCGCACATGCAACTAAACACTTTGGTTTCGATTTTGAGCACAATGGGTTTATATGGGAGTGCGCGCCGGTTTATGTGCGCGGCTTATATAATCCTACTATAGTACTCAAATTCGAAACCAAACTATTTAGTTGCATGTGCGCGGCTGGCCCTATTGTATGATTAAAGGACTGATAATAAAAAAATAGTAAAAATAAAGTTAATCCTTTCATTCATAAATTTACCTAAGAATCCAATAACGTAAAAACAAAAATAAAAGGTTTTTCTTAGAAAAAAGTAGTTTTTGTTATGTTTGATTTTTGAAAAAACTACAAAACATTTTGACATCCGTTTTTTTTGTGTTCGATCAAAAAATAATAAGAGTTTTGAATATTAGGGGAAAAAAATAATACTTATTCACATGAAATTTGGAAAAAAGTTGTTTAAAAAGAAAAAATTTTTTCAAAATTTTGACTTCGAAAATTAATTTTTCAAAAACTATTCACTCGAACAACTTAATTTAAACATAATAGGTCTGTTCCTCTACTTTGAACCTCTGTGATTTTCTGTGCATTTTACTGTCATTTTATTTTTTTATATGAACTTTGACAGAACGTTGGACTGAAAATTACACAAAAATCACAGAGTTTCAAAGTAAAGGAACTAGGCTAATATTAAAGAATTGACTTTTGGCTTTTTAAAATGCTATGACTTTTTAAGTATTACCGTTATTTTTAAATATTTTTTTTCTGTTTTAAGTGATTTTTTTTGAAAATTGCCCCTCCCGCCTAAACGGAAGGAAATAGACCCTTTCCTCCCATACGATTTTTTTCTTGTCTAAGTCCAACCTACACGCCCTAGCCTTTTGTGGCACCTTATGCAAATCACCCTGCAAATGTATGTACATAACTATACAGTCTTAGGGTTGACGGTTAATATACAGGGTATCCATTAATTTGTGCCTGATGATTCCTGGGATCGAAAAAAACTGTACGGGTACAAAACTATCCCCCCTCTGAGTGTATTTTCTGAAAAATTTGAATAAAAACCAGGATGTAATATTTTTTTAATTTTTAGAAATTAAAAAAAAACGAAAGGTACTACTCATGTTTATTTTTTTATATTTATGATTCAAAAAAATTATCATCCATAAATTAAAACCCTTTTTCGGTTCTTTTGTTTTTTTTTTAATTTCTCGAAAATTAAATTGATAAGAGCATTGATTCTTAAAAAACAGACCCACTTAATTAAACAACATTTTGAAAAAAATCAACTTAAAAAAAAATCACAATTTTTTCAAACAAGTTGTTTTAATGGTATACCTTTTATCTGGGCGAGAGAAATGCATTTTTATTTCAGCAACGCCCCAACCGTAGCTTGCAAGATTTGCATATTTGCGAATAGAAAGTAAAGACCTATGTATCTTTTTGCATCATTGAATTTTTGCTATACTTAACAAAAATGTCTGTGGGCTTTTAGTCTAATATCTTTCGAATCGAACAGCAGAGTAGGGCCAGGGGTTCAATCGATTTCTATAAGTTTTTTCCTATACATTTTGCTCTATTTATTGCATGCCTTACAATTTTGGATGTTAAAAGTATATTTAAATTGTTTTTCAAAAGTTGTTTAAAGTAAAAAGTGTTAATATTTAAAAACGACATAGGTGCATTATGTTACTACCTACCAGTCTTTTTTTTTTTCTTTTTGTGTTTAAAAAAAATGTATGTACAAATAATGTTGAGTTGCCTTAAAACAAAAAGTGCAAAACAATAATAAATAAATAAATTGGTTATGTAAGGGTCGTGGAAAACCAGAGTCATAACTCCATTCGCAGGAATAGAAGGGTCTGCAATATTCTGCTGAATACGAAGATAAGAGTCACTGTTTCGTGTCAAGAGATAATTTTGGAAGATTTGTCATTTCCTCACCTAACCATTACGGTGTACCTATGTATGTACTATTCACAATTATGTGAACGTTTAATTTTTATGACTGAAAGAATATACTACAGGTTTTATTAACAACCCAATTCTAAATATTGCGCGGGAAAAAACTCCCCGGGAGACGCATTCTTTCGGGAGTAAAATACTCCGATTCCGAATTCCCCCGTTGAATTCTTTTATCCACGATGGTGGGAATGAAAGTTCTGAATGATACAAACAGTTTTTTCAGTATTTGACATATAAATCAAATTTTAGAAGAAAAATAATTTTCATTTAGAATTATGTGTGTACATATCTAAGTCATGAACGACTTATCTCGAGCTTATCAGTTGTTGTTATGTTATTTACAGCATTTTCAAAGGTTCGTTGTGAAGGCCTATTATCACGTTCCTTCGCACACCAATTTAAACAAAGTTCAATGCCTCCCGCTTTATTTTTATAAGCGGGTACAAAGTAGAGCTTATGTCGAATTCGAAGGTAATAAAGTATGAAGTAATTAAAGAATCGCCATCAGCTTTATTTCTAAGGGTTGTACTGTTTCTGCGGTCCCACAGAGCCTCCCACAGAGGACTCCCTGCCGTTGGGCATACTTCGGGCTGCAGAGTTCTTTTTTTCATACACACCTACTTAAAAACTGTAAATAAATATGAATTTCTCAAGTGTTGTCCTTTGTCCAATAAAGTAAGTGGAACAAACTCATTTAATAAAGTTTTTATTTATTTTAATAAACTAGGATGTAATGTAAAAAAATTATGTTTATTTCGGAAGCAATTTTATGACCTTAATTTTCTATTAATTTGCCAATAATAAATTAAACGTAACAAAAAACAAACATGATACCTACAAACTAGCAACGTGTAATACTTTTTACAAAAAAATGAGATCCTACACGAAGGAGAGTATTTTACAGTTAAAAAAATGTTATCCCTAGAACTATGTATGGTGTTTTTTTCGTTTTTATTTCATTTTTTTAAAAATATACTGTTAAATTATTCTCCGATGAACCCATATCTTCTGTGGCTGATAGTAAATTCGACTTGTGCGGTTCCCACGCTGTCTTTTTGTTGCCATTCTCCGATATATTATGTTCTACAGTCTCGTGGATTGCGATCGAATGTCGCTCCATTTCGCCATCGTAGAGTTGGCCGTTAGCTGATGCCCTAGATACAATACCTAAATAAACATTTTTGGACGAAAACAATTACAGGAGAGTTTTAAAATTTTCAATAGTTAAAATCTAACTTCTCACTGTTGCCGCGTAATTATCACGTTCACGCTGTCGCTCCCTTTCACGTTCGCGTTGCGCTGCGCGTTCAAGGCTGGCAGCTAGGATTGTTGAAGCTCCAGCGCTGAGACTACTTCCTGATCCACCATGTCCGTTGGTGATGGGGTTTGTTAGAGTGACATTGCCACCGGCTGTAGTTTTCACCCTTGGAAGGCCATTGTGTGCAGGCACTTTGGGTCGAGTCATCAAATTTGCTGACGAAACAGCTACTTGACTGTGAACTCTGTTTCGAGATTTCGCAGAGTTGGTCTTTGTTTTTGAACGAATAATGTAACAAGTGAGAACCAGAATTATTAAAACAAAGATGCCCACGAGAACTCCAAACATGCCGAGAATGCTTGAAACCCATGACGTCTGAGCCAATGCGACACCTTTCATTGTAACCGTTATTGGGACTGATGTACTTCGGGGTGGGACGCCAGAATCTGTAGCAATGGCAACGATGTGAACTGTCGATTCATTCAGAAGCATCTCCGGTCGAATGAACAGATTTCCGGATGCATCGATTTCAAAAAGTCCTGCATGTTTACCTCGAAGAGAAAGCTCAATTTTATCATTTCGATCCCCATCAGCGGCTTCGATTTTACCAATCATTACTCCGTCGAAACTTTCTGCCCTTGATCTCAGGCTCTGTGAAAAAATTAAAACGTTTTTGAATATCTAATCATTATTTCGAAAATAATTCGCAATACTAACACTCTTCGGAACAACAAATTCGTAATGGGTCTCCCGGAATCTGGGTTCCCAGTCGTTTACATCGATCACCTCCAAGCTTACTTCTGCTGTTGCGTTTGCAACACCATCCGTTGCTACCACAATAAAGTCGTGGTGCGTAGCTTGTTCGTAATCCAATGGTTTTTGTAGAATAACTTCTCCCAGCGATCCAACGTTAAAGATTTGTGATTGCACTGGATCTGGAATGTAGTATTTCAAGTGCTTGCCAGGTTTATTAGTTGGCAAGGCTAGAATTCTATTTCCAACAAGCATATCCTCTCGAATCCTCATGAAAAATCGTTTTTGTACAAACGCTAAAGTTGTCATGTCGCTGTGAGTTCCTGGCCGCGACAAAGTCACAGTTGTCAAAGCATATCTATCCGGATTGTCTATTTGAGTCGCTTTTACAACCAAAGTTGCACCGTTCACTAGATCGGAGTAACCAATTGGAGCAAGCAGAGTGATCGCACCAGTATTTGGATGAATTCGGAAGTACTTGGTGTCCTGAGATTGGACAATAGAATACTGAATTGGAGCACAGATGCCTTCATCCTGATCAACAGCCTTGATTGCTTCGGGGCGAATTTTTAATTCCCCCGTTCGTCCATCTAGCGGAAGTTCTCCTTTATATGATTCTCTTAAAAACTTCGGATTTTGATCATCTGCATCAGTGATAACCAGCCTTAGCATGGTATCTGTGAATTTTGGAGGAGTTCCCTGATCCTGTGCTCTCAGTTTAAGAGTAAAGTTATGCATTATTTCATAGTCTAAAGGCTTCTTTAGCACCAGGGTCCCTTCGAGTGGATTCAAAAACTGTACATACTCTGAGAATGGTCCTGGAAGCACCTGATATTCAACTGTTGAAAACGGACCTTGCTGATCTATGTCTGCTGCTCGTGCTCCCTGTAGTATTCGTGTACCCGGAACTGTTACCTCTGACAATGTTAAAGTGTATGGTGTGCCAATCCATTGGGGTGCATTATCATTGACGTCTATCACTCGAACGTTCACCGGGATGACGAAACTCTGGAAATAAAAGAAGACATAAAAAGCTTCATTTCGTTAACAAGTATAGGTCACATGCTTATTGAGGAAGGTTCAAAAACAAAGTTGAAAGCAAAATGAAAAACTGAAAAGACAAACCAATAACAAATTGACTGAGTCAACGGCCTTTAATTTGTTGCGTATCAACAGCAGAAACCAAATATTTATATGTATGTACATATGTATACAACTCCAAGGGGGTTGAAGATTAGTCAACTATGTACAACTTTAAAAGAACTAAGTTATTGGATTTTTCTTCTCTTTAGTAGTTGTAAATCCGTGGGGGTTTGAAGAATTGAGGTTACTGGACTTTTAGAGATGTTCTGTATAATAGGGTTAATGGAATAATTTGTTGTAAGGATTTTAAAAGTATGTACATACATACAGGATACAGCTACATATGTACATATGTATATATGAAATAATAGCGGAATGTACAATGTTTGATAAATTGTGGACATGTAAAGTCTGGCCATAAAAGTTGAGCCGACAAAGTCTTTGGTGCATTTCTTATTTTCTTGGACCTTATGACTAATACGAAGCGAACCAAAAAGCTGGTGAATGAATCAAATCCGTATTAGGCCAGTCGGCAGAGGTTTTTTTTTTGCAAAAATAATATGATCAAATTTTATGATTGGAATTATTAGATTTGTTGTTTCTGAGTATAAAAATTAAATGGCGGGACTGTAAGTGTTGTGCGTCAGCCGCCACTTTGAAAAACGCGTTTTAGCCAATATCTCAAGAACGGTGTTAGGTGTTAGGGCGCCTTAAAGTATGTAATTTTTAGTTTTTCTGTAATACCTCTTTAACGGTTCATATTATGAATAAAACATTTAGCACAAAGTTGTAGAGCATATAATTTTCTACAAGTTTGGCACATAATTTTTTTTACACTTAATATAACATAAGTTATATTAATATATGTAAAGACGGAATTTTCACGAACAGACCTGACTCATTTCCCCAGCACTCAAGAGGTACAGTCAATGGAACGTTTTTTTATGTGGTGTCTGGAGTATGCATCTATGTATGTATGTCTGTATATGTACCTCGACCAGCCTAAACCAATTAAGCGATTTTCTTCGAACTTGCATCAAAAGATTTTTGGGTGATTCCGATCGAGACCGTTTTGAAAAAGGTTGTTTATCTAAAAAACGGATCAAACGTTTTTTTTTAATTTGTGTGTGTACTAGTGGTGGTATGGTCTGCATTTTGGTGAAAAAAAAATTTACTAAGACCGTTATTAACTGTACCTGCCATAGAATTTTTTTTTTTAATTTTCGACTTTCCGGTTAACGACTCAACCGATTTTGATCAAAATTTTTACTCTGAAGGTCCTATCAAGTGTGAATAATAGTGCGTACAAATATTTACAAAAAAAATTTGTTCGGATTTAAAAAAAAAGTTCATTTTTTTTTGAAAAATCATTTTTTAGAAAACGGGTTTATGAATTTTTTTTTGTAGGTATGGTTTTAGTTGTTTATTATCATATTCTTAAGAATGGCATGTCAACTTTTTTTTTCTACAAATTTTCAAGATTTTTAAAAATTTTCCTGCATACATTTATATTTTTTCAAGAATTGTTTTATCATTTTAAAGAACGTATTTCATGCTTTTTTTCCATATTCAGAATGGAAATTTAAATAAATGCATAAATACATAAGTTTATTGTAGCGTTTTTAGAGACTATTTGCGCAAATAATCAAATATATCCTATATTAAACAAACACAATAAACAAATTTCGGTTAGCTGTGTCGCGCCAGATGCTAAATGTGCGCAAATAACTTTCGGTAATCTGCCCGCTGATTTCGCCACCACGAACAATCACAACAGACCCCCTTTTAATAAACCAGAGTGAAACTGGGGCAAGGGCGGATCCAGACTTTGAGTCAGGGGGGTCATACTTCAAAATACAATCGCGCTAAAAATTTAATAATTCACCTTCCGCCTTTTGCAATTGATGAACACAGCTACATGTTTTTTATGGACTTAGAGTGAAAAATGACTTTTCGTATGTAACTATATACTTTCAGGCAGACCTGTGTAATTTAAGCTTAAGTACAATTACAAGTACAATTACCTTGTATTTTAAAATTTTAAGTACAAGTACAATTCCATTGTAATTGTACTTAAAATTTCCAAGTACCAGTACCGTTACTTGTACTTGTAATTATAATTCCACAAAAGAATTGAAAAATGTGTACTCATTACTTTGGTACTTAAAATTGTTGTACTTAAATACTCTTCAAATTCTTTTAATTTCTTTTTAATTCCTTGATAAATTGTAATTCCTTTTAAAAATACTTAAGGAATTAAAATAAAAATTTAATTTGCAATATTTTGGAATGAAATGTTATAGATGTATTCACTGTCCAGTGCAATTACAATTTTTGTTATAAAAGTGCAAAAAGTGTAACATTTTCCTACATTATAGCAACAAAATATACTGATTATCTCGCTCTTTTACTATGATCGATCCCCATTGCCAGATACATACACTAGACGGATTCAATTGAAAATGTCTCCGATTTTCAATGCCACTAGCTTTTTAGTTAGAGTTTAGTGAAATAATAAGTCTGGGTGAAATTGCAACCGTTTTGATTAATATATAGAGGTCGCTTATTGCTAATTTCTTTTTTTTCACAAATTGTATGGGAAGTTTTCTTTGCCTCTTTATTTTATAACTTTACAACCGATTATCGTACTGAAATATTTCAGACGTTTTTCTAACGGAAATTAGCGCAATCCTTCCAAGAAAAAAGTCTTGGATGTCCACATTCGTTATCAGAGGAGAAGCTTCTAGAGCTGTGTCAATCGTTCATTTTCAATGATCGAATCAATCAATGATTGATTGCTTCAAAGATTCGGTCTTTTCAATCAATCATTATTTCAATCACTATGGTCAAAGATTAAATCGTTCACTATGTCAATCAGATTGATTCGGTCTTTGATTGTGATACGTTATAAACATGAGTTTTTTGCAAATATCTCAGAAACGGTTTGTGCTAGACAAAAATTTTATTCGACAACATTATAGCTGAATGCATTTCCCACAAAAATGGTATATATTATTTTTTTCGTAGCATTAACCGTTCAAAAGTTACAGCAAATCGAAAAGTCAAAAGATCCATTAAAAGGGGCCAAAGGTCATGAAAATGTGCTGCAACTTTTAAACGGTTAATGCTACGAAAAAAATAATATATACCATTTTTGTGGGAAATTGCCACGGCTACAAAATTGTTGAATAAAGTTTTTTTCTAGCGCAAACCGTTTCTGAGATATTCGCAAAAAACTCTAAAAACTATTCTTGCTGTGCGTCAAAGATTCGGTCTTTTCAATCAATCATTATTTCAATCACTATGGTCAAAGATTAAATCGTTCACAATGTCAATCAGATTGATTCGGTCTTTGATTGTGATACGTTATAAACATGAGTTTTTTGCAAATATCTCAGAAACGGTTTGTGCTAGACAAAAATTTTATTCGACAATATTATAGCCGAAAGCATTTCCCACAAAAATGGTATATATTATTTTTTTCGTAGCATTAACCGTTAAAAAGTTACAGCAAATCGAAAAGTCAAAAGATCCATTAAAAGGGGCCAAAGGTCATGAAAATGTGCTGTAACTTTTAAACGGTTAATGCTACGAAAAAAATAATATATACCATTTTTGTGGGAAATTGCCACGGCTACAAAATTGTTAAATAAAGTTTTTCTCTAGCGCAAACCGTTTCTGAGATATTTGCAAAAAACTCTAAAAACTATTCTTACTGTGTGTCAAAGATTCGGTCTTTTCAATCAATCATTATTTCAATCACTATGGTCAAAGATTAAATCGTTCACTATGTCAATCAGATTGATTCGGTCTTTGTGATTGTGATACGTTATAAACATGAGTTTTTTGCGAATATCTCAGAAACAGTTTGCGCTAGAGAAAAACTTTATTCAACAATTTTTTAGCTGTTGCAATTTCCTACAAAAATGGTATATATTATTTTTTTCGTAGCATTAACCGTTTAAAAGTTACAGCACATTTTCATGACCTTTGGCCCCTTTTAAGGGATTTTTTGACTTTTCGAATTGCTGTAACTTTTTAACGGTTAATGTTACGAATAAAATAATATAAGCCATTTTTATGGGAAATACCTTCAGCTATAATATTGTCTAATAAAATTTTTGTCTAGCACAAACAGTTTCTGAGATATTTTCAAAAAACTCATTTTTATGACTTTTGACCCCTTATACTGACATAGCTGTCATCGGATCGGTGAGGAACTCTCTCATTGTTTTTCTTTTATGTATTTTAATTTCTTTGTGTGATCTGTGATGTGATTGAGAATGATTGGAATGAACGAAGCATATATGCGTGCTTCGGTCGTTTATTCAAAAACTGAAATGATTGACGTTGAGATTGATTGTTTCGGATTACTGTGATTGCAATCAATCATTCATTTTGATGAACGGGTCACAAAGACCGAATCAATCACGATTGACACAGCTCTAGAAGCTTCTATCAGTGCGAATATATTCCTAATTGCTATCACAATTTATTTAGAACTTTGTTTAGTACTCATCTTTTAGTTCGTCTGGCATTTAAAAGGCCCCATCCGAGAGGTATTGGGCCCCCATATTCATAACAAGAGCGCTCAGCTCCTTTATTAAATATACAGCCTTATTGTGAGTTTCGTCCGAACAAAATTTTACCCGGGAAATGTTTTCGCCTATTGTGTTTCATATTAAGAAAATTTCCCTTATTGTGAAGATTAATTTTAGACAAAATGTAATGCCATCCATAGCTTAAATTTTGACCTATTTTAAGTAGGCAAACGAGAGAGCAATAAGGCGTAAAACTTTAATTTTGATCGAGCGAAACTTACAATAGCTTTTAAAATTCCGGGCGAACAGAAAATTTTATTCGGGTGAAACTCACAATAACTGTCTGAACAGAATAGAATGCTGGAACTGGAGCCGCAGACGGAACTGGAAGAGCTGTCAAAAAGTGTCGTACGTTATTTTTTTTTACGTGCCCACAATGCAATTTTTAACATAATTTATAATTATTTTTGCGACACAAATAACCACACAGTGCTGGGGGATCGTGGGAAAAATCCCTTTTTGTGGGAATTTTGACCTCTAAAGGGAAAAAGGGAAAACCGACCCATTTTGTGGGAATTCTTTGATTTTTAAAATTTTTTATGATGAGCTCTTTCATCAACAAAATTATAATCAATTTGTTTAGATTAATTCGAAAGAAGTGAAAATGAAGTTTAAGAAATGTCAGAATTATTTCTTAAAAGATTTTATAAAACCTGGTCGTGAATATAGTAGGTACTATCAACGACTAGATATGTATATGTATAGGTATATCTTTAGCGATTATTTCTATACTCGTGTTCAGTTATATCTTTAGTGTTTAGAAAAAACATGATATATCCACAAATAGATTGCTTCTTCACTTCCACAGTTAAAAGAATAAACGCTTGGACCGATTTGCTTCAAATTTGTATGCACTTAATAATATACAGGGTGTCATCTATTTCGTGTAATACATTTTGGGGGGACTATTTTTGGGTCATTCTATATGAGATCAATTTTATCTCCCCCCACCCCTGAGGCTGGAGGTAGTATTTTCTGAAAAGTTATTCATCATTCTTTTAGTAATTTTTTAAATCAAGTTGTTTTAAATAGTTTTAAAAAAAATTAATTTCATATTCTAAACTTTTGTTCTTTTTGTTTTTTAATTTCTCAAAAATTAAAATTAAACATTATTTATGTGCTTTGTTCGTTTTTAATATTTCTTTATTTTTCATTTTAAGTCCACTTTTAAACTTTTTTTCTGTGGGAAATAAAAAGGGAAAAACGAAAATATTTGTGCGACAAAAAGGGAATTTAACGCTGCAAATAATAATTTAACCTATAAGTTTCATGGACCATCTAGCCATCCGGAGGCATTGATGAATTTCGACAGTTGCACACCAGATAGGTTGGAGAGCTCTTCTAGGTTATTGAAGAAGTAGTTTCCTAGGTGTTTGTTTCTTAGTTGCGAGAGTGCTGAGCACTGACATAAAAAGTGAGAAGAGTCTTCATGTGCTTCTTCATCGCCACAGCCTCTGCATAGGTCATCCGTGCTGAGCCTCAGTTTTTTCATGTGGTACTTCAGCAGATTGTGTCCGCTGACTGTACCTACGAGAGAGTATAGTGATTTTTTATTTAGCGTCAAGATCCTATCTGTTTTCCCCTTATCAAAAAACGGCCAAAGTTTTTTGGTATTCGTGCAGGAGTCAAGTAGGGTCCACCTTGCATTTGTTTTCTCAAGAATTTTCTTTGCCACAGCCTGTTTGAAGGAGCAGATTGGTGCATAAATGTTAAGTTCTGCTTGGTTTGGATCAGCTAATGATCCAATCCATGCTTGGAAAACACTGCTATTGTCCGGGAGTCTAAAAGGAGCTGGCTAAATTTAGGGTTTCTGAATAGAATCCCGCTCCAACTCCACATTCCATTTTTGACCCATCTACTGCTACCGTTGGGTCATGTGGTTGAGTGACTTCCCACTCCTGCCTACTAGGGATGTTAGAATTGAATGGTCTATAGAAATCTAGTTGGGGAGTAATATAGTCCGTGCAAACATTACTACCTATATATTTGTTTAAAATCTGAGCGTGGCCAGCTTGACTGTGTTTCCAGACATTTGTTTGGCTTAGTCGTATAGTGCAATACAGTGCTGCAGATTCTTGTACAAATAAGTCTAGGGGCTTAAGATTAAGTATGGCTTCAAGCCCCGCTGTCGGGGTGGTTCACATTGCTCCTGTGATCCCAATGCATGACATTAAAACCCGTTAGATTTGAACAAATCTGGTGAGCCCTTGATGGAAAGCTATTATTATAGAGTTCTACATATAATAAATAGATTATATAGCAGCAAAAACAAAATAAGTTGTTTTCAGCAAGGGATAATTTTTGAGTGCAAAATATGAATGTTTTGAAATATTGACTCATCTAAAATTTATACCCTTTCAATCGACATACCTAAATACGTTTTTTTTTTTCAATCGACTCTTGCACATATATTTTTGGGCATTCTATTTTACAATTTTTTTTTTCAAGTACAACGGCTCAAAAAAACGAGCGCAATTTTGAATTTATCTACGCTTCAGCTATGTTAGAACGGTATGTGCGGTTAAATTTGTAATTTTTGAAAACTTACCGGATCTGTTGAGTGCCGTCTCACACAAATAACATTCACATATATTGACGATGGCCCTTTTACTCCTTCCTTATCTAGTTCGACTGCCAGTACTATATTTTTTGATCCTGGCACTATTTCTACAGGTGCATCTCGTTCTCTTAGAGACAAATTTATGTCACCCAAATCCTCGTCTGGATTTCCATTGATCCGAAGTTTTCCAATCAGTGCACCAACTTCGAGGTCTTCGCTGGCTAAAAAGCTCTCTGCCGACCCACCACCTTCCAGATAACATCTTGAGTCTAGTATCACGCTTTCCACTGCTAAAAGTATAAATTAAAAATAAATTAATTGCTAAATAGAAAAAAGAAAGAAATATCGAAAAATTTTTTGATTAATTAGCCAAGATCATGTTAGAAAACATAAGATCTGCTAATATTTAACACACTCTTAATCGCCGTCATGAAATCTTTTCATTTACCCCCCATATACCTACTCGTAAAGTAGCCAACATGGCCGCTGGCTGGTGGGTAAACATTTTCTTGATATGCTCTAGTAAACTGCACGATTTTCATTTTTAAGTTATTCTACCGATAGCGATGCCAATGGAAATAGAAAAGTGCATATAATTTGTTCTTCTTTTTTTTATGAAATATGTACATACATACATATGTACATTCATAATGTTTGTGATTAATTTATATGCGAAAGGTTTAATAAATTCATAGAGTGAAGTAACAAGTGCTATGACGCTGCATAGTATCTTATCCAAGAGATAAGAAAGGGATTGCACTGGTATAATCCAAGGGTTCGGTATTTTTATTTTTTAACGCAGGCCCTGATAGGAAGGATAGCATGGGTACCATTAAAATAACATGAAAAGGGTGCTTTAGTGCCAAAATTAGAAAAAAGATCTCTAATTTGACTGAACATACATTTCGGCCCTGTATATATGTAGTAGTAGCCGTAGCGTGATGGTTATTGCGATGGACTGTCATGCCGGAGGTCTAAGGTTCGATCCCCAGCCTCGCCACCTATTTATTTAAAAAAGAAAACACGGCTACTGCCTCTTGCGAGGAATTGACAAATCCTCCAAGAGTATCTCCTGTCACAGAAAATTGCCGCTCGTTAGCCGTTCGGATTTGGCAATAAACTGTAGGTCCTCTCCATTCCTGCAGACACGCACACAGGAATGGTTGAGAGTTGTAAATCACTAGGCCCTAGTTCTTCATGAGCTGTTGTGCCATCAAATTTATTTATTTATTTTTTTTTATATATGTAGGTACATAGGAAGCTTCTAAAATAATCGTATGCAACTTCATTTTTAAAAATAAGTAGGTATTACTTAATGTCCAACTAGGTATAGCACGCATTTTATATTGTCAACTGTTTTCTTTTTAGCTTAATTAAAATATCTTATGAAATACTTAAAAAAAAAAAAGGAAAACCATAAACCGCTTCAAACCTATAATTTTTTACGGAATAGTTAGGTAACCCAGCGACTGTAAGCCATCACCATATGCATTGTTCCAAATCACTCATATGTGACATAACTGCATTAGCCGTACCTCTTTGATGACAATAATTTACATGTAATAAGTCAAGGCACTTTGTTCTTGCATTTAAGGCAAATGAAAAAAGTCAGATAAGTTTCCAAGATGCATTGAATAAGAACGATAAATTCACTAAGAATTATGTTCCTGACGTTCTGAGGCACAAAGGAGGAAGATAATTGCTTCGATATCGCTATAGTTGTGGTAGTCGGCCTGTCTATTCTTACATGCACCTATAACCAGTTACCCACACAAAAATGTCAAAATTTCCACATCATTAGGATATGGGAAGATGAAGGCAATTTCAAAAATCAAAAAGCACAGTACGTCACTGGAGCGCATCAGAAGGTAAAGCTATGGAGCAATTGCCACAAAAAAAAAAAAAAACAACAACATAATTATGGTCATATTGGGTTAAATACATAATATGTTCCTACCAAACTTCTCCTAAGGGCAATAAAGCTTTTTGTAATGTCCATAAATTTAAAGATCTAACATCATAGCCCCATGAAGTTTTTTTTTTTTGTTTTTGAGTCTAGTGTGCGAAGGAAGAACAATATGAGTTAGGTTTGTACGAACAAATACAGCACCTACGAAATCATCCAACTGTACAATCAAATGAAAGTAAAAATTATGCCAAAAAACAAATTTCACTTTCTTTCAAATACAATACTGTTTTTCTTTGTTATTCTTGGGCGTTAATGAGGTTTAACCATTTCGGAGACGAAGAAAGTGACTGTTTTTCTGTGGTTTGTCTGCGGTCGGATGGATGTTTGTAGGTGCTTTTACTATTACCGCTCACTGTCACACTGTATAGTATTGCAGACATGATTTACGGATGAAAAAGCTTAGGATATCAAATAAATGTTTAATGTTCATTCCTTTTTTTAATTCGGGAACGTAGTGTTACGTTTGACAAAGTTACTACTGAAAACTCTAACCTTTCACAAAATGTTAGGGTCAGTTGTATATAGTTAAGGAATTTTATTTCACCGATTTCGGCTGATTAACTGAGGTTTTTAAGACTTTAAAGCCTTTAAAATTGTTAAAAGGGCTTTAACAATAATAATACTTTGATTGAACACGTGAAAACAGTGCACTATAACATAAAAAAACTATAAAATCTTAATGATTTCACAATTTTTGTGTGAACACATTAAGGTGTTATCGTTATTTTATGTTATAGGCTTTAACAAATCGACTATATGATAGTCTATATTTTCCAATTTAAAAAGAAATAGTTTTTGATTAGATAGCATTGTTGGTTATAGTTAGACGTTTCCGCCGTAGTGTCTAATATCGGTTATAAAGTGATAATTTACACCTCGGGTAATACTGTTTTTAACCGAGCTCGGTGTTAGGTTCCAAAAATTTTTTAAACTTAGGTAAGCTAGAAGCATAATACCCCGCAAACTTAGATATTTGTCTATTTTTTTTTTTTGGCTTTTAAAGGACACAACCACCACTACCAATGAATTTTGAAAATGTTCTCTTTTTTTCCATGCACATTATGGACACCCTATCTGATACCAGTATAAGACCTTGTAGTAACCCGTGGCGTAATGTTTAGTGCCCTCGACTGTCACGCCAGAATCTGGGTTCGATTCCCAGCCTCTTCCACCTAAACACTAAAAATGTTTTTCAGGGCTACTACCTCTTGCGAGGAAGTATCTCCTATCCTAGAAAAGTGCCGCTCTATTTAGCCGTTCGGACTCGGCAATAAACTGCAAGTCCCCTCCATTCCTGCAGACACGCACACAGAAATGGCTGAGAGTTGTAAGTCACTAGGCCCTACTTCTTCATTGAGCTGTTGTTGTGCCACCAATTTTTTTTTTTTTTTTTTAATTTATACCAGACTAAGAGCAAGACGGGATTAACAAGTTCAGTTTTTGAACTTACGACACTTCAAAATACACGGTGCGATGTTTGCTGAGTGTATCCCACAGGTTTCGCTTCCTTTTAAACTACCTTGGTGGAACGCACACAAACGTAGTGTGAAGAGAAACGTCAAAAAAATCTCCTGAATTTGTTGACCGGGGAGATTTCATTTTCCCCTCTTTCTTCCTGCCCTTCTCGCCTATGAACTAATTGTTGCCGGCAACTCAGTTGCCCTGTGTGAAAGAGGTCAAAGGAGATTTAAAGAAAACGTCAAAAAAATTACCAGCAACTAGTATCTTCGTGTGAAAGGGGACTAACCACAGACTTCTTACGGCATTGTTTTTTTAATTTCCTTTTTAAGCGACGTACATAAGTACCAGTGTTGCCAGATGAAAAACATCTCCCGGGAATATTTAAAAAAAACCCAGATAACCACATTTTAATAAAAAAACCCTAACTTTTTTTTTAACTTATATTTTTGTTTTTATTCATAGCTCATAAATTTATTAGGTAAGTATTCAACTGATATTTAAAAAAATATTTTGCTTTTGTTTAAAATTTAATTAATTCACAGCAGTTCAAAAATCATTGGATTTTTTTTGACTCTTATGACATTTATAAAAATTGTATATAAATATGTATATACCTATACGAATTAAAAAAAAAATGAACATCCCAATAACCAACAAAGAACCATAATTTTAAACTGACATTTGAAATTGACAATGTGTCCATATATTGCACGAGACAAAAAACATATAAACAAAATAATGTAGTCGAGTCTTTGTTAATGTTTTGTAAGGCAGTGTGTATGCCCTTAAGAAAAACCAAGAGTTTTTGAATATGTATATACATATACAGGAAATATCAACCATCCGTTGATTTCTATAAAATACATACATAGGTCCATCACGTGATAGTGAACAATTCAGGTAGATTCAATTTAAGAGGAAAATTATCAGGTTTAGGAATCAAAATTTATACAGCGGTATAGGTATATGCACCAAACTGCTAGAGCGAGTAGGTTGGGTTGAGACAAGCAAAAAATCGTAAGGGAGGGGGGTGGGTGTATTTCCCCCCGTTGAGGCAGGAGGGGCAATTTTCTAAAAAATTGACTTAAAACAGAAAAAAAAATATTTAAAATTAACAGTACAATTTAAAGTGCCATGCTTTACCTTTTTGGAAAGCCAGAAATATCTTCTTTGATTTTCATTTTAAATTAAGTTGCGTTTTTGAAAAATTAATTTCCAAACTCGAAATTTTGAAAAAAAAAAAGTTTCAAACTAATTTTTTTCAAAATTTTATGTAATTAAGTATAATTTTTGTTTTCAAAATTCAATGCTCTTATTAGCTTTCAGTCAAAAACAGAAAACCGGATGCTAAAATGTCTTTTAGTTTTTGATAAAATTAAAAATAACAGGAGGAGCAATTTTCTAAAATAATTGACTTAATACAGAAAAAAAAATTATTTAAAAACATCGGTAATGGCTAAAATGAGTTGTTATACTTTTTTGCTAAGCCAGAAATATGTGCTTCCATTTTGTTTATAGATTAAGTTCTTTTAGTGAACAGTTATTTAAAAATTAATTTTCAAACTAAAATTTTTGAAAAAAAAATTTTTTAAATTGTGTTTAAACTGATTCTGTTCAAAATTTTACGTTATTTAGTAGTATTTTTATTTTTAATATTCAATACTCCCATCAATTTTTAGTCAAACATTGAAAAAGATGTTAAAATGTAGTCTAGTTTTTGAGAAAATTGAAAATAACAAAAGCAAGTTTTCCTTAAATTCGACTTCCATCCCTTATTTTGTTGTTCAAAAAATCCTATTTCTACAAAATATGTAGTGAAGTAGATTTTGTTATTTTCAGTTTTCTCAAAAACTAAAACTAAAAGACATTTTTTAGAAAATTGCCCCTCCTTCTTGTCTTAATCCAACCTACTCGCTCCAGCATCTTATACCGATCCCCCTGTATATGTACAGATTTAAAAAAAAAATTTTTAAGGTGAGCGGCACTTTTCTATGACAAGAGATACTCGTGGAGGATTTGTCACTTCCTTGCAAGAGGTAGTAGCTCAAAGATAAAATCCTGGATTAGGCACTGATTGCTATGTTTTGAATATCGCTTGAAAACATAATCAATTTATTTGCACCGTTAAGGAAGAAATATTTGCCGCTTTATTTTGTTTTGAGTAAATAAATACTTACCAAAAAAGGCAATTACAGTCCAGTGATGGAAATCGACTTTTGTCGATAGTACTGAACGCTAAAAAAAAAAAGTACTGAAAATGACCAAATAGTACCGACATTTTTCAATCGTGAATTCTACCAGGAATTTAATATTTTGTTAGATGTTGCCATCGTTACGCGCCAGTTACAGCTATCATTGAAACTCATCATTGAAAATTTTAATGATGAGGTTCCAAAATCTATCAATATTTTGATGCCAAAATAAAGCATCATAAGATATCTGGTCACCAAAAAATATCATTTCGGCCCAACCTTTCTCATAAAATGACTTTTATTGTTCCAATGATCATTGATAAGGTACCTAGTGCAATCATTGAAATAATGAAAGTCAATTTATGTAGAAAGTTGGGCCCAATTGAAATTTTGTTATGGCAATAATAATGTTAATTGAGTCGTCAACTTTTCAATGATGAGTTTCAATGAAAACTATAACTGGTACCTTAGAGAAAGATTTGGTTCGAGTATTCTGCCATCGACCCCTTGCAGCCATATTGATTTAGAGATCAAATACTGTTCACTATTTTATTGAACGAGAAGATGTAGAAGCATTTTTTTGTAGTCGATTATTTTTTAAATGTATATGTCACAAATTCAGAAAAATCTAACGTTTAATAAAAAAAATTGAAATAAATCGGAATCATAGTAGGTATGTTATTGAATTTTGTATTTTTGGAAACATAATATAATCACCTGTTCTGATTTTCGCTTCAGTAAAAAACACTTTGGCTTTAAAAAAAGTTTTAAATACAATTTAAATTTTAAATCCGTACGAAAATCAATTTCGTTAAAGAATTAAATTCGGAACGAAAATCAAAACAGGGTTAAATATTTGACCCATATTTGAGGAATATTTGGTTTACTTGTTTTCTCGTGGAGGATTTTTAAAAAGCATATTTTTTTCGAGAGAAATTTTTAACAATTTATAATAATATAATTTAATAATACATTTTTTTTCATATTTGGAATTATTGTTTTCAAAAAACGTTGACATTGTTTTAGGACAAATACTTTTGTTTTTTTAATACAAGGTGTCCCTCTCCCTAAGTCGTGGACTATATGTTTTCAGGGATGATACCTGGGATCATTCTAAGAAAAAAAAAATTTATAGGGGGAAGGTTCTATGCTATCTTCCCTCTCTTTTTTAGTCATAAACCTAATTTCTAAGGTTTATGACGCAAATTTTTTTTTTATAATTAGAACCCTTTTTCCGTTTTTTACCTTTCTTCACAATTTTGTATAGAATTATTGTTTAAAATTTAATTTCTCAAAAACATTCACTAAACATGAAATATAAGATTTCACAAAAGGTATCACATCATTTGGTTTTTAAATACTTTTTTTTCCATTTTCATGCAATTTTTCAGAGACTGCCTGAGCTTTTTCTAAAAAAAAGTTTTACAAAATTGATTAAAGCGAATAATTTTTTAGATACGAACAAATATTTTTTATGTACATATACATACAATGCTATGCAAAACTAAAGCAAGGTCCTACCCCATCAAACATCTACATTCGAAAGGTACATAAATTACCTACATTTTCTAACTTTTCGATGATCTTAATTGAAATTTGTAAGAAAATCTCTATTTTTTATAGAGATTACGAAATCAGCATAATGAATTTCAACAGACTTAAACCAAACTAGCACTTGAGTGATGCGTTCAACTCAGGTAATGAAAATTTCAGTATTGGTCTTTTGCCAATAATTGAAATAGTACTGAAAGTTGAAAAGTGGTAGTTACGTACTGGGAAAATTAAACAGTACAAATTTCAGTACAATAGTAAGCCTTTTTCCAACCGTGTTACAGTCTATTAAATCACTTAAAAGTAATAGTTTGTTCCTGGCGTGTGCTTATTAATGGATCTGTATAATGTCTTTTGTAACATTAGGTATCATCATAGTCTTTCAAAATGATCTTTAACCATGATGGGTCTAACTGATTGTGAGTAATGGGTAATAATAATAATATGTGTCCGTGAAGATCTCAATAATTTCAATTGAAAAATCTGTCATTATCATTGCGCCTATCGTCAAAAGCTATATTCATATGTGTAGGTAGATATTTTCTTATATTTTAGCCATTACTTTACTTTGGTAAGAACTGTGAGAAAAACCTTCATTATTTCCGCAACAAAGAAATGTTTCTTCGTTTCTACTCTACCTCCCCCATTTAAGTATATGAAAAGTGGTGTCTTGCTACCTGAATTTCTCAGAAGCTCTTAAACTCTCCATAAGGCTTCAAGTAAAAAGCAACCAGTGTCAAACGTGAATGTTTTGTTAGCTTATTTGACCTTAACCTACAGCAATTTTGCCTGTCGTCAACTAGATTAACAACAATGAAAGACTAAACGTAATATAAAACACTATAACAATCTTATTCCAAAACAATTAAGCAATACGTAATTGGGTCTTCTGCCAAGACAATTTAAAAAAAAAATAAACCTGAAGTTGTTTAAGAATAAGAAAAAGTGTAATATGAATAGCTAGAGTAGACTTTTTTTTATTTTTTTATGATCTATTGTGAAAAGATCATTGTTCGGCTCGTGTTTGTTCTTTTATTTTTCTTTGCAAGATTCTGGAAACAAATTTTCAAACCTTCTTGTTAAACTTGACATTTTGGTGATTCATTTATGAAATTCCAGTTAATTAATTATTTTTTTGTTAGTTTTTACCAATATTTATATTTATGAATAGATTCAAATGACATCTTTTAGAAAGATGTTAGACCCTGCAATTGAAACAAAAATAAAAAAAAGCCTTGCACCTTAGTTCTCAGATGGCGTTTGTGTTAAATATGTACCTATTTAAATACATTTAAAACATTAAAAAAAAAAAAAACTAAAAAGTTTTTCTAACCCCATACATTTAAAACGATAGATACTACCAAAGAATATAAAGTTACCAAGAAGGCGCATCTCATACAATTTTTGTATTGTACATTTTTATATGGTGGGTTCCAATATTGCGGCCTGCGCCCAGAGTTTTTGCTTTTTTTATTTTAAAAGACAAAAAATCAGACTGTTTCAATGTGTGTGGTAGCTCATTTTAAAAGCGCTGAGAGAATTATTGAAAAGCCAATAAAAAAGCCAAAGTGCAGGTTCCAACATTGGAACCCGGCATTTTCAGTAGAAAATTTGTATGAGATGCGACTTCTTGGTAACTTTATATTCTTTGATACTACTCACACTACTTAGAGCCGATTTTTCAATCGTCAATTAAGCAGTTAGTTACATACCCGAAGAAAAAAGTCAATTGACTCTTAAACGTAAGGATAACAAAATCGACTTTTTCAATCATAAAAAAATAATCTATAGAAAATTAAGGGTATTCATGTAACGTCTTAAGACCATCGTAAAATATGACGTCGAACGAACTGTCAAAATTTGTATGAAAAATCTTTTCCAACAAATCGTAAACTTTAAGACACGAATTCGTGTGTTAAACGAAGATGGTAAACTTTGTTAACATCTTAAACTCTTGGAACGGTACTATGACGTTCAATGTGTCGCAGCTTTCGAGCTGCATAGGTTAAAGGTCTTTAATTTTAAGAAATACATTTATATGCTTAGCACACCAAAAAACATATACATACAATGATTTTTGCCAAATAACTCAAGAATTAATATGTCTTTAAAGCAATTTGTTCATACCTTTAAACAATTTTTTTTGTTATTTATTTTTGGGATCTTTAAACTGCAGGTTAAAAAAATTACTTAAATTAAAATTAAAGAAATATGTTTTAAACTCTGAAGTTTACTAAACAGCTGATTGGTTTGCCACATCTTTTATGAAATTTACGCAATCAGTTTTTAAGGGCGTTCATGAAACGTCTATCGTAAACTTTTTAAACGATTTTACGACGTCGTAAAGTTTCCGACGTGCGTCGTAAAGTTTCCAACGTTGCATGAATACCCTTATTAAAATTTAAACGTCAAATTTATTTTTGTTTGGTTTTGTTTTGTTTTTGATAAGAATTTAGTTTTTATTTAACGTTTATTTCAAAGCAGTATAGGTTTAAAATCTATTGCAAAATGTGTACCAAAACCAAAAAAGTATAAGTTAGTAAAAACGTTCGAAAAGAATTTGAAAAATTATGACAAACTTTTCCCATTTGATTACAATTTGTATCTCTATTATAAGAAAATTAAAGTTACATACATACATACATATGTAAATAAATAAATTTGGTGGCACAAACGGTTCATGAAGAACCAGGGCCTAGCGACTTACAACTCTCAACCATTCCTGTGTGCGTGTCTGCAGGAATGAAGGGGAACTACAGTTTATTGCTGAATCCGAACGGCTAAGGTGAGTGGCACTTTTCTATGACAAGAAATACTTTTGGAGGATTTTTAACTTCCTCACAAGAAGTGGTAGCTCCGAAAAAAACATAAGTTGGAAGCGGCTGGTATTGAACACAAACATGACAGTTCAACGCACTAACATTATGTAAAACTTCATAAAAATTATAAATCAAGAATAAAGTAAAACATAATATTTATTGCTAAATTTTACCCTGTACACAGTAAAAACAATTCAAAACCTTATCCAATAAATTTGTTTTTAATCGGGGTGGAAGAAGTTCTAAATTTGCTGAGGTATCACTATCATCGGAATTATTGTCTTCTGACTCAATTGTTGTTTCATGTATGCTAAATGTATCTGATAGCTCTTGTTTCTTTGTACTCTTCAATTTCAAGGGAAAGAAAGATATTTCTTCTTGATCGTCACTAGAAAAGGGAATCTATAAAATCAATTTTATTTTTTAATATTTTCAATTCTCAGAATCTATACCTTTCAGATTTGTAATCAACTAAAGGCTGATTCTCGACATAACCAGGTATTTGTAAGCGACTAATTGGTATTAAACTAGAAGATTGTGACTTCTTTGACTAAATAAAAAAAAGAGTAAATTTAAAATGGAATTATGTTTGTTTCAGAACAGTTTAATCTCACACAAGTGTCCTGATATTGGTTGTAGCTGCGTTTCGCTTTTTCGACTTTTAATTCTAATTTTCTCTGAAGAATTCGGCATGTGTTTGTCTGTTTGTAATAATCGGAATTTCCATTTTCTTCTGCATTTGTATTTGATCGCCCACTAAAAGAGACTTCCAGATGGTTTGTTGCACTTTCATTAGCCTTAAGAAAATGTAGGAAATATAATATTTAAAGAAATATATATTATATTTATTGTAATTTCTTACATTTTCAGTCTTTCTAGAATAACCATTGATTGGTTCAAATTCATTGTCGATTTTAGTAGTGTTGTTTTCCATGCTATTGATATTTATATTGTTTTCTCTCATATGACACTTATCTTTGTAAAATAATGCAGTTATTGAACTTATAAACTATCTACGTCAACTATTTGTTGGAATGTTTTCATTTTGGCCATAGGGTTGAAATGTCAGATTGGTATGTCTATGTCTGTTATTGATTTTTTGAAATTCGTTTTATCGTCATGCGCCTTTTTAATTTTATATGTACAGTACATATACATATATTTTTCGAAATTGTGTTAACTGACAAATAGGTACATTGAGCCCTGTTCACAAGTATCAAGTTGGCGTTTACGTTTTAGGGCCGCCTTACAAGCTTAAGTACAATTCTCATATCTGGGCAGAATCTTTCAATTTGTTTGGATAAAAAGTGTTCCAGTGAAATAGTCTGGTATTTCTCTAATATGTATGTTTAGTTCTTATTTACCTGAAGTTCCTATCCAAAAAATAAAATTTTGTGCAAATTGAATGAGTGGATTTCAATTGCCTGATTGATTTACAGTATTGGGAAAGCGAATAACAATTATTTTTGCACCAATTATATAGGAAATTGTCTCGATAAATTCGCATGCAAAAAAGTATTAAAACTTCTAGCTTTTCAGATTATTTGATTATAATAAATTGAGTACTAGGTATATGTTTCCTACATATGATTCTTAAAATCTTAAGCACAATGGTCACACCTTGGTACTTGATTTCTAACTTTTTTTGGGTACAATATAAATAATTAAAATAATATAAGTATACTATCTATCTATCCCATCTATCGTTAAAAATCAGCTGTTCGTTTATGCACTAAAACTCAAAAACTAACACACAAATAGAGCTGAAAGTTTTTAAGTTTTTTAATAAAAGTTTGGGTGAAAAACAAAACCATCCGATTGAGCTAAAAATTTACATAATATATTCCTTATATGAAGCAGAAGTTTACATAGACAAATTGTTTTTAAAATTTTTTGATAGATTGCGTTGAACAACAAAACCTAAAATTTGCATAAAATATGTCTGTGCTTGAGATGAAATGACAAGAGCAATACTTAGTTCAAAAGTTTTCCTATAGATGGCGCCGAACACCAAATTATAATTAGTTGAAACTTATTCAATATATATTAAGTAGATATGAAATGAAAAGTAAATTAAAATAAAAAGTTGTTTTAGAGATGTCGACTAAAATATTATTAAATATCGTACATTTTAAAGAATTAAAGTTTTATTTAACGTTTATTTGAATGCAATATTGACATAGCCGTGGCGTGATGGTTAGTGTGTTGGACTGTCATGCCGGAGGTCTAAGGTTCGATCCCTAGCCTCGCCACCTATTTATTTAAAAGAAAAAACGGCTACTGCCTCTTGCGAGGAATTGTCAAATCCTCCAAGAGTATCTCCTGTCACAGAAAAGTGCCGCTCGTTAGCCGTTCGGATTCGGCAATAAACTGTAGGTCCCCTCCATTTCTGCAGACACGCACACAGGAATGGTTGAGAGTTGTAAGTCACTAGGCCCTAGTTCTTCATGAGCTGTTGTGCCATCAAATTTATTTATTTATTATAATATTGACAAGAAATGTATTTTAATATTGAAAATATTTATTCCTTGAAATAATTTTGTGACTCTGAAATGGGCTCATATTTTTATTTAGTATTCCCAGGAACATTTTCTATCTGACTGTTAAAAAAACTTATATTTGCTCTATGTGAAGATAAGGCATTAGCTTACAGCTTAACTGAATACTTAAAAATTGGCCTTATTGATATTAAACAAATAACGTATGTAACGTGCATAAAAAAAAAAAACAATTAAAAAAATCAATTAAATAATAAAAGTGCGTATACGCCCAGGTGTACCTATACAACTGTTTTATTTTTTCTTAGATAAAATAAAACTACGTTATATTTCCGCCATAGTTTAATGCTGGTGATAGGTAAAATCTAAAAAAAATGGGCTTACATGAAGTAAGAATGGCCTACATATTTGAAAAAAAATTCAGCAAATGTTCCCCCTGAGGTTACAATAAAACAGGAAATTTTTTAATTTGATATATTTTGATCAAATAATATAGAGTTTGTTAATAACTCGATTACTAGCTTCATTTATCAGGTCCAAATTTCGTCATCATGCATTTAAAGGGGGCAGATTCGAACTGTCAAATGCTGGTGTAAATTTACTCTGAACAAATTATCTTTTGTGACATAATTGGCCAGTTTATATTTCAGAGATCTCGGAGGAATCCGTATTCTCAAAATATAAACAGAATTCCTCACAAAAATTTCTCCATTTTGCTGTCAAAAAACTGAGAAAGGTTTTTATTGGATTCGTTGTTCAATTATATTCTGTCGCAGAAATCAAATAAGAAGGAAAGGAAAAGCGAGTGTTTTTGAGAAATCTTGTTTATATTTAATTCTTCTGCTCTTTCAAAGTGACGGAGGAAAATTACTGAGCGCTCTGAAATATAAACTGACCAAATATAACCACGAAATTCAACTATATCACAAAACGTTTTTTATGGTTCCAAGTGACATAAGGCCAAATTTTATTCTACAAATATCAGTTGCCTAAATAGACGAAAGAAAATTAATATATTATTATTGTACTATTCATACTAGAATGTCAGCTTATTAGACTTGACCATTCTTTATTCCGTCAATTTCATTGAATTTGTGAACAACAACAACAACTTAAAGGCAACGAATTGTTGTCTATCGAAACAAGGTGAAGGAGAAAAATGGAGGTGGAAAATTTCCTTATTCTCGAGTTGTTTACGTATAGCTTATCCCTAGGGTTACCGATTTTGTTATAGTTTTGCAATCTGGTGCTCCTAAGTAGTTCAAACAATAAAGTATTTAAAAATTTTGAAAATAGTCAAACATAAATTAATATTTTTGTATTACTTTAGACTTTTTTTTAACATTTTTCCTTAAAAAATATCATAAACAAACTGCATTATAGTTTTTAATTACAAGAGCAAATTCGTGCACTCCAGTCTTTTGTTTGTTTTAAGATATATCATAAAATATAAAATTTTAAAACTCAAAATATTAATTTAATTTATTTTAAAGGCAAAAAGTTGATTGGTTGAAAATAACATTAACTGCGTTTTATTATCTTCTAAATCAATAATCATGATAATAAAACAAATAGAATCTTCACTTACATCTATTTTTACTTGCGATATATATGGCAAGTTTTGGATTCGTAAAAAAATTGAAATCGAGATAACAATTCAATTGGGTATATGCTACCTTTTTGTAAAAATTAAATTTCCAAAAAATGGTTTTAAATGGTACCTCCCATAGAACCATTTTTTTTATTTTCATTTTTCTAGAAAAGGAATAAACTTTATTTTGATAATTTTTTTTTATGGAGAATCTTGTGAAAAATTTTAATACTCTTGTATACCAAAATTTTTCAAAAACTTTTTTTTTGGGATTTTCAAAAACAGTTTCAAATTTTTTTTTTGAAAACCAAATATTTCGAAAACGACTTGGTTGATTTTTACTTGGTAACAAGGAGTTTTTTAACATAATCTGAAATATTTTGACAAAAACTTTTTCTTATAGTCAAAATGAACGGTACCTTCCATATAAATGTTAAAAAACCGTCACAGAAAATATAAATTTAGTCGAAAATGACTCCTAAGATTTTGATTAAAATTGTTCTAAATACTAATATTAGTATGGTCTACGATCTACCAAAAACAAAAATTACAGTTAACCATTATTAACAGTACCTCTCATAGATCCATTTTCTTTATTTTGGACTGTCTTATTATGTGTGTAACCGATTTAAATAATTTTTTTTATACAAAAGCTTCTTTAAAGTTGAAATCATACTGCATATCAAAATTTTCAAAAAAACAAATTTTGGATTTTTAAAAAAAATTCAAAATCTTTTTTTGAAATTTCGATATTTCAAAAACTGGTGGATAATTTTTAATTTTTGAGTCAACATAAATAAATACTAAAAAATTGTGTACCAATTTTTGTTCCTAAAAATGTTTACAAAATTTTATATATAAAAAATTAATTTAAAAAAACCGCTCCTACGATTTTAATTTTTTTTTCTGCAAAACTAAGATTAGTTAAAGAAATCAGATAGTGTACTTGTTTTAGCTCTCAAAACAATTTAAGAAGACTTTTTTAATAAATTTATTTCAAATTATGTTTATTTTTAATAATTTTTCAATGATGAAATGTACGTAGTGAAAGAAAAATCATTCTGTAAATTTTTGTATTTAAAAAAAAATTCGTTTTGATAATGTAAAAAAGCTCGCACTTTTCTACATTATCAAAACGATTTTTTTTAAATACAGAATTTTGACCATACAGTATTTTAAAATACAGAATTTTGTGTAACCAGAATTTTGAAATACAGTATTTTGAAATACATTATTTTAAAAATAGTATTTTGACCCTAGAGTATTTCGACCCCAACCCGTTATAAGTTCATTCTTCAATGCATCATTCTGTTCAATCTTCAATGTTTTCTCTGTTTTCCGTCTCGTTTTTTTTTATATGAATAACTAAAATAACTGATTCAAAAAAAAAAAAAAAAAAAAAAAAAAATCTTCGTATATAACTAAAATAACTTTCGCAGAATGCGGATACAGCAATGCTTAAAAACAAGCATAAAATAACAAAAATAACGACTTTTCTCACTTGTGTAAATGAGGCGTTACAAATCATTGAGGGTGAATACGAAGTATGCATAGTAAAATTAGGTAAATCGGATCTACTCTTAATATTGACTAAGCATATTTGAATCCTCTTATGCTAAACATCCGACAAAAAATAGCATACGTTCAAATAAAATAATTGAATATACCTAGTTTCGGAATTTGTAAAGGAGGACATTTTAAAAGAAAGGAAGGACGGGAGGACAAATAAATTGAAAAGGAGAACCAGTTGAAAACCATAAAGCACTTAGTAAGTCCTCCTCATTCCTGGCTGTCTTACAAAGCGCTATACAAAGGAATGGTTAAGAAAATGAATAGCCTAGTTCGCCACGAGCCACCAAAACCAAAAGTAGGTACCTTTTTATTTTTACAATTATTTTTAAAAATTATCAAACATATCTTTAAAGGAAATATCTGAACAAAAACTTTCTTTTCATAGCATTTCACGTATGTATAAGTAGTTACATATACAGTAATTTCTTTCTGCTTCTTTACGTTCTATCCACTAAAACCTCTATTAAAAATGTTAATACATTATTTATTCTGTTACTTATTTACCTAGATAAATACTCACCGTCTATCTGTAGTATTAAGCAAATCCCCACTGCAACAGTAGTAATCCAATTTTGTGAAGCGATCGACATTTTTCGGTCAAAGATAAAAAAACTGTATTTTCACAAACATAACGAAGCACATTATGCACGTTTGTATGTATGTACTTATGTATTCACTTAATCCTTTGATCAAATTTTTCAGCACACAAACATTTCCCACTACTAAAAAGTTTCAATACTTTTCTTTACAACAACTTTATCTTTGTGTATTTGCATTAAATATTCTCGAAGGACCTTGTATCCACTGTCCCGACTGTATAGTTATAACTCAGATTATGTATTGCACTTCTATCATTTTAAGGGGATTAATACACAGTGCGAACCCATTTTGGAATGTTTTGCATTTTTTTTTTATTATTTATTTAGAACACAGAACTACTGTGCCAGTTATAAGTAAAAAAAAAGTAGGTAAGTCCCGGTCTGAGTTAGGAATTTTACGGAAGACACAGAAAGATTTACTCCATTACACAAACCCGGAAATCTAGTGCTGAGTTGTTTTTACGAAGACAATCGTTTGGAAATAAATGTTATTTTTTTGATTGTATTTATTTGTCAGATCGTCAGATGCAGTTGTTGGGACTGAGGAGAACGTAATGTGTACTCGTGTGGCAATAATCAACATAAATCTGAGCTAACACAGAAATCCATGCATGTGGAACACACCTATCAAACTTTGGAGCCTATACCGCCGCGTAGCCCCAAAATCAAAATGAAGCCAAATTGAAATTACGAATCTCGGTAAAACATTAGCTTTCTTTTGTTCGTGACAATTTTGTTAAGAAACTTTCAAAATTATGAAGGTACATTTCTTCCTCCCACTTTTATAAGGGTTAACGTTTGTGAAACCCACCAGCAGTTTGTAATTTTACCCCACCAACAAAAAAAATTTGAAAAACTTGACCGGAACTAGGAACTAAAACTGCCACCACCGCTAAGGTGGAAGTCATTCACCCGCAAAGTGATTTCGAATTTCTTGTGCTCTCCTTTTGCTCCCCTTGCCACAAAAATCTCTCTAAATGATTGCCCTCACTAAAACAACCCTTATTTGAATTTAATCACCACACCGTTAAGAACGGGAGCAAAAAATGCACTTTCCCTATGTTTTTGTTGTTAACGTCTTTGTTTCTGTTGCACGCAATGTCCAGCGTTTGTAGCCGAACACTTTCCTTTATACACAAGGGTATATAGAGACGAGTGTAAATGATAACAAATGGAAAACACAGGATAATATAAAGCACTGGCTTCGTTTGTTTGACCAACCGGAAATGGTGATTTGAATAATAACAAAACCAAACAAATAGATTTTTTGATCGCGCACGGTTTTTAAGTTACTCGAAGCTTCTTCGTTAACTGCTGAGTGTTAACTGAATTAGGAGTTTCAAGCAAAAGAGCTTGATGGTGTCGACTGTCGACTCTAATGGCTAATGTGCTGATTCTTTCCACATCACCCGTCAAGCGTTGCAAAGAAGACCAGACTTTCCACCAGGAGAAGTACCTTTGTATATTGTTTTGTTTTGGTATAGTACCTACTCTCTGTACTACAACTGGAGTGTGTTGTTAAGTTTTTAATGGAGTAGTACAGAAATGAGTAAAACGAGTTGTTTGGTTTTGGTTCGAAATTAGGACGGATCGGGAATCATAAGGAAATGCTAAAAGTCGAGAAGAACATTTCAAATATTTTAGTAATTTGTAATTGGGTTCAAACTAAATAAATAAACGAGTGCAGCTAAGTTTTTACAAGCAAAGATGGGATGTTTGCAAATTTATATGGATTAGTGAAAGTGTGACAAAAGTCAAAAATACCTATTAGTAAAAGTTGATGAGGATCTGAGGCATCCCAGATCTAAACCCCGACAAGTGGATGGGTTGTTCTTCCTCCACTTCAACCTGCTGTTAGAAAAAGCTTCGCGTGATTTGCGTCGGCCCAGACTTCAGAAACTGACACAGACTACACAAACAGAAATTAATTTCAAGTTGTTTCACTAACGATTTGGTAACCTGGTAATCGAAAAAAAGCGTCGAAGTAGGTACATGGTGGCACTGTCTGAGAGTAGAGTAGTAATCCAGGTAGATCATGAAGTCTTACAAATCTTGAACTTCTTTGGCTCAATATAAGCAGACCCTAAACAAGCGGGAGGCTGATCATTTTAGTTCAAATGGGTATTGGGTGTATATTCTTAAATAAAGGAACTCCTTCTCCTACGCTCCCCTTATTAGGCTTACCAATGTTTTCATGTTTCTAATACATAAGCAAATGATAGCCGTATCTTAATATCTACGGATAGGGATCAGGATAATTCTTTAACACATAATACAAAAACAATTTAGGATCCTGCTCTCTATATGGATCTATGACAAAGATCTAAAAATTAGTTCTTACTCTGGTGGATAGATGGCTTGCAGATTTCAGTGTAAAGAAAAAAAGACAAGAAATAATTGAAAATTCCAATCTGCTGAGATAATCTAGATCCAGATGAGTATCTGGTAGATAGTAAAACATTGCTAATATTTTTCACAAACACCAGCTTTTTAAAGTATTTTAATTAATTTGAAGTAAAATATTAAATTATGTTTGAATTGAACTCCTAAGTCCGTACCGTACATAGTTTTGTTATACTACCAAAATTGTTTCATTAAAATTCAAACTATAGAATTGAGTTTATACTTCTTGAGGAGGAGAAACAAAAATGTTTCGCTCTGTTGCTATCATCAACATATTAAAACCTTACTCTTTATTGTATTGCTATTGCCGGCTCTTTTTCGGTTCATTATAAAAATCTTCCTCATGTCAAACCAGGAGAGTCTTTGCTTCTTATTGTTTATAATCATGGTTTGCCTTTGTTTCAACTTAGCAACTGGAATGCCGCCAACAAGTCAGGAGGGTTTTCTTTATGTACCTTGTCTTGGTAATTCTTTCAGGAGCAACGAATTTGCGCACGAGTGAGCGCAATGACACTTGATGCAGAAACAACGAAGCGTATAATTTGACACTTGATCCTGTTCCATGACAATTTGAGAAGTTTTTTTTTTTAATTAATCAAATTTAACGTGACTCATACATACGTCATAAAAAGAAAGTGTTTATATTTAAGTATAAGGCAAATTTCTAAGAAATTGACTTAAAACTGAAAACAAATATTAAATAACAAGGGTTACGCTTACAATACCATGATATATTTTTTTGTAGAGCCATAAATCTCTTCTTTTATTTTATTTCTAAATTTATCTCTTTTAGGGAATAGTTTTTGAATTTTGAACAAAATCACAATTTTTTAAATTTTTTTTTCTTCAAAAATTTAAGTTTGAAAATTAATTTTTGAAAAACTGTTCATTAAAACAACTTAATTTAAAAACAAAATAAAAGCAGAGATTTCTGGCCTTACATAAAAGTATAGCATGCCATTATAACCGTTACCGTTGTTTTTTAATAATTTTTTTCTAAATTCAATCAATTCTTTTAGAAAATTTCCCCTCCCGTTATTTTTAATTAACTGAAAAACTAAAAGACATTTATGCATTCGATTTTCTTTTTTTGACTAAAAACTAATACATAAGAGCATTGAAAACAATATTAGTTTTTAATAACGTAAAATTAAAAAAAAAATCAGTTTGAACTTTTTTTTTCAAAATTTTGAGTTTGAAAATTAATATTTAAAAAACAATTCACTAAAACAGATTTATTTAAAAATAATATAAAAGAAGACTTTTTTGGCTTTACATAAAGGTATATCATGGTATTGTAAGTGTAACCGTTGTTTTTTAATAATTTTTTTCTGTTTTAATTTAATTTTTTAGAAAATTGCCCCCCTCCCATATGATTTTAATCTTATCTCGATCCAACCTACATGTTATAGCTTTTTGTCACATTTTAGATGAATCACCCTGTATACATACCGGTATGGGTTAATTAAATGATTGTAGTTAAAGAAATTCAATTTAATAAAAATTCCATTACTGAATTCAAAAGGACCGATGCATATTTCGTTTTTGAATTTCTATTTTACTAGCATCATATTTTCATTTTACACTTTAAAAAAACAAAATTAGATATTCAGCTATGACCTGAATTTGGTAACTTGTCCATACCGAATTATAACGGTTTTTAATCAACGGCTGCTTTTTTCTTTCAAAATTTCGAAAAACTTTTACATAATTTGCATTTGTTCACCTCATATACTTGATTTTTGTTTTTTTTCATTTTTTACGCTTAAATATATTGGTCAATTATTTTCATTAAAATATTTATTCGCTTAAATTTTATACTAACGTCAGTCTTACACTCCGGTTTGATAACACATCTAATGTCGAGAAACGAACTCTACTCAGGTCACACCATCACCTCATCGATGCATACAAAAAAACTCTGAAGGGATATTATTTTCATCCCTTTATACTGATGGATGTGGTATAGAATATGGATAGCACGGACAGAAACCAATTTGTTTAGAACATGTATATAATTTTTGCAGTGTATTGCGACACCTAGTAGCCAGATATTGTAGCACGTTTACGAGAATTGTTCCGAATTATTTTTTCCCATAAAAGAAAAGCAATAAACGACAGGATATAATTATTGCAATAGAGACAAGTGGATTTTTTTTTAATATTGAAAAGAAAAAAAATGATTGTTGTTTTTCAACAAAAATAAGTGAAGTCATGACGTCTCTTCATCACAATAAAGAATTAGTGTTTTGCATTGTATCCATCTTGAAGAACTTTTATAAAGAAAACTGTTGTTAATAGAGTCACTTTTTTATCTGCGTCTTTCTTAAATTAATTTAAAAATATGAACAAAAATTCTTTTTTCGCTATATATACAAAATAAAAGCTCAACGAACGAAATATTTCCCAAAGAAGAAATTCAAATAAAAATGCAACATGTGGGGAGTCAATTTTCTAAAAAATCGACTTAAAAGAGAAAAAAAATCATTCAAAAAACAACGGCAATAAAAATATACAATGTCATACTATCCTTTTTTTAAAGCCAGAAATTCATTCTTTTATTCTGTTTTTAGTTTAATTTTTTTTGGTGAGAAGTTTTTGGACTCAAAATTTTGGGGAAACTAAATTAAAAAAAATGGGTTTCAACTAATTTTGTTCAAAATTTTACGTTATTAGGTTTTTGTCTTTGTTTGGTTTTAATATTCATAATGCTCCTATTACTTTTATAATAATACCTTTATCTCAATAAGTGGTACTTTTTATTGTATGACCGTAAGTCTGTATCTTTCAGCTTTTAATATAAAAGTTCCAAGAAAAAAATTATTTTTCCGAACTTGGCAATGGACTTGATATAAAAACCAGAACAGAATGTATCAAATATGAAAAATATTCATTAAAGGTGATATTACATTGTCATATATATATGACCAATGCTAGTCATATAAAATATGGCACAATATTTGTGTATATGACAAGTATTAATAGACTATGCCATACATGTATGCCATATAATGTTCACAAGCTTTTTCTGTCAATTTTTGTTTACAAATATGAAACAGTTGCTACGAAAAATAAAATATTTAAAAAAATACGATATATTTGACCAATCACGTTTCATTAAATCATATATTTTTTTTAAATTCAAAATAGTTCATGATTGTCATATATATGGAGTCTTATATATTTTGTCATATAAATATGAATATCACACTTATATGACATTTTTGAGCCATATTTATTTGGCAAACTTGCCACATATATATATGACAATGTAATATCACCTTAAGTTTTTTTTAAAGGGACATTGCTCTCGTTTATCTTACCTTATTTTCCAAATTTTAATAAACAAAAATTCCTAATGCAAGATTTTGTTTGACGGGATTTAATAAAATATGGGAACATTTGTTGTTGCAATCGTATGTTCCCAGCTCTTTCATCTCGAAAACGGCTCGATTTGAACAGGGAAAGGAGGTCCATAACGTGCAACCGGGCCCCCTTTGGTTACGGTGACCATATTTCTGAGAGCAAAAGAGGGAAAAATAATAACAGAAAATAACAAACAACAGAGATATTTAAAAAAAAGGAACAATGAAATTAATAATAATGGCGCAAAATTTTAAACAACCTGGCGCAAAATTTTAAACAGCCTGATGTTAAGGCATTAGCATGATACTTATTAAAAATTTTCTAACTTTAAAACTCTTTACTAAAATATTCTTAGTTTTAAACATTTTCTAACTAGTATCATACTAAACCTATTTTTCTAGCTGAACACGCCTAAAACAGTGACAGTTCAACCCATTTTTTCAATTTTAGCTGCCAAAGTGACACTTGGATTTAGTATGATATACTAACAAATATAAAAGAGGCATTTTGCGACTTTAACTTTAGTAAAATGTTAAAAAGATAATACGACTCTAACTCGTTTAAAATTTGGAAAAGCCTGTTTTTAACCTAGCATCATACTAAAAATGCTTTAACATCATACTAAATCGTCTAAAATTTTGCACCAATGTCTTCACAAACATAAAAACTTAGAATTTTTATTTTTATTTTTAAAATAATTTAGTCCTTAAATAATATTAATTAAATACTAACAGCGACGGTGACCCAGTCAAAAAGCTGAAAAAACAGCGGCTGAGAAGGCTGGGACACGTTGAGCGTATGGACACCAACGCACCAGCCCGACAAGTCTTCGAATCTATCCCTGACGGTCTGCGCAGCAGAGGAAGACCCCTCCTTACGTGGCGCACACAAGTGGAGAACGACCTCAACCTAACTTGGAGTGCGTAACTGGAGGCAGCCAGCTAGCGACCGAGCTGGCTGGTGGGGTTTGTTGGTTGAGGCCGTAGTCTATCCTGGGCTGTGAGCGCCATCTAAAGTAAGTAAATAAATAAACATTATGTAAAATAATAAGAAGCATTAAAATTTCGTAATGCACATCAAGCTAAATTTACAACGTAATTAAAACTAAAATAGAAAAAGAACAACAGCATGACATAGTTTATAAAATTGGGTGCAGTGGCAAGGAAGGGGAGACGTGCAATCTGATCTACATTGGGACAACTAAGAGATTACTGGAGACGAGATTAATCGAACATAAAGCGGATATTCGAAACAAAAGAGTATCAACTGGGTTATCACAACATATACTAGAAACTGGACACTCTGCAGAACATAGAGTACCTATACCTATATTATCTAGAGGACCGACTTATGGTGGTTGTTCTCTTCCACCCTACAAGCTGTACTGCGAGAATTTGCCCATTTTAAATGGAACTCCAACCACAATATGTATACAGTTTGCCCTATATTTTGAGCATGTATTAGTGGTCCCGTGCAATTGAAGTGCAAAAAAAAGGGTTTTCTCTTACTCAATTTAAATAAAATTTGCGGGTGTTTCAGGCAAGAGGGGTACGAGTCGGTTCTCTAGATAATATAGGTACTCTATCTCTATGCTGCAGACTTTGACAATACAATAATAATGGACAAGGAAAAGAAAAGAAATAATAGATACAAGTTATCACGGTCAGGCATTGACCTGACAAGAAAAAGTGCACACGCTGCACACGAGCGATGGATATTCCCTTAGAAGGTACCTATCTGATTCAGCTGGACAATGAGATGGTTAAAATTAAGGAGAAGACATACTATAGCAAGCTGGTTACGAGTCCTCAAGCGCTTCCTCCTGTCCTGGCGAAATAACAATCCACAAGATTAAGCCAAACCTGGAATACGTGCATGATCTCAGCACCAAGAATATAGAGCTAATTAACGCCGTAAAAAATAATCTTAATTCCTCTATCGTTACATACACACTTGAAAGTCTACTATACAACAAAATATAGACAAAACAATGAATACACAGGAAGATAGAGACAACACAATAGCAAGTTATTCTCTTGCATTAAGAGCGGTGTGATTTCTCATTAAATTTTAATTATTTTATTTTCATTTAGTTTTTCCAAAGTGCTGTGCTGTAGGTTTTTATTTTATTTTTCTTTTATTTACTTTCAAAAAATGTTTAATAATTCATTTTTATTTTAGAAAATTTCAAAGCTTAAAATTATCACCATATATATCAATAATTATTATTAAATGTAACAAAAAGTTTTTTCATGTAAGTTTAACTTCAAAAATTTTAAAAATGTACATTGTTAATTTTAAGTTTCTACAGATTTAATAAACTACCCCTGATGAAGTCGAGAAATTACGACGAAACGTAGGGAAAAAGTATAAAATAAAGTTTTATTTGCATATAGAAGGAAGTGACTAAAAAAGCCCGATTTATCATAAAAAATTTTCTTTTACAATTTTATCGTTTTCTTTTAATTAATTTTTAAATTCATTACAGCTTAAATCGTAATTACATTTAAATATTAATATGGCTTTTAGAGTTTTTAAATTTAGCTCACATTTTTTGCTCGTTCAGATATGAAAAAAACCATTTCTGTGGGAGCATTAGAGTCTACCAAACATAAACCGAACTCGACAATTTTTAAAAGGTTTGCAAAACCAATGTTTTTTTTTTTTAAGAAATACGTAAACATTTGTACCCATTTTTCACCTAGGAACTGTTTTTTTGTTTTCCGTCCATTTTCTAATAATATCTAAACATAAAAAAGATTTTAAGCAAAAAAAGTCATAAAACAATTAAGAGTCATTCATTGTAGTGTCGCTTCGCTTTTGGTTGACAAAAACCTTCATTACGAAGAATTCAATTACACACCTAACTAAAAACTTTAAGTTCTTTATGTATCCCGCTGATTTAAATATTCGTAGCAAATTTTATGAAATTGAAAACATTTTCTTCAAATTTCTTTTGTTCTATAATTTTTTCTTCGACGTACATTATCATTATCAGAGGCGTTCATCGTTTGTCTATTTTCTTTTTTAATTTTAAATCATGATCTTTTATAATCGGACATGCAAACTTCCTGAAATGTTACCATGGAAAATTAAAGCCTCTGAGTAAATTAAAAAGAGCAAGACTTTAGAGTTTAGAGGAATGATTGTTAAACAATCTTTCAAGACAGCATGACACTTTGTTTTGCAATAAAAAAAAAACTGTTTTAAACTCATAATTATACAGGGTGTTTAGTATAAGGTGCACCAAAGAGCCAGAGCGAGTAGGTTGCGTTAAGACAAGAATTTTTTCTAGTTTTGCAGTAACCAACTACTTAGTTAACAGTATTCATTTTCAGAAGTTTTTAAGGCGACATCTGCACTTTCACACCTATGTAAGTATGTATATGTAGGTTTATCAAAATTTTTTTGTTTTATTTAAATATAAAAACGTTAAATAAAAAACAAACATCAGAAAATTTACAAATACGGGACAATTATACAAGACAAACAACTAAATACGAGACACTTGTTCCTACATCCTACATCCCGGGTTTCTTAAAAAAAAACCACAGACAGGCTATAGAAATACGGGACAGTCCCGGATGGTCACAAGAATGAAGCAAGAATAATATGCTTTGGCTATAGAGTTTAAAGTTTAATCACGTCGAATAACAAAAGTTGAGAAATACATAACAGGAAGACAATTAAAAAAAAATTGTATCCAAAGATTTTGCATCAAATCATATGTAGGCTACTTATTCCAGAAATACTTTGGCATGCATTTTTCGTACCTAAATGTACGTTACATACCTACCTATTAATTAATTTTCATCAAAAAACATCTAAAAAGCATAGGCGACCATTAGATAACCCATATTAAGCAACCAAGAAGTTTTCCAAAATCAAATATTTGACCCATTCTTTTTCCAAAGTTTCCAAAAACATTGGGGGGATTTTTGAATTTCTTTTTCCTTCTAAATTCATTAGCCAATTACTTTTACACAACAACATCGATACTCATATGATATGAAATTAAGTTAAAAATATCTTCCTAACTAAAAATGTCCTTTATGTAAGTTACAACTTCGACTACTTTAGGTTGCTACTTACAAAAAGTAGATTTCTCTACTTTTTGTTTGCAGCAAGTAAAAACTTACTTTCTCCATTAAATTCAGAGGAAAACATATCGCCAGATACAAATAAAAGAAATTACAAAAACAAACGAACACCCGCAACACAAAAAAATCTTTATTCTTACTCACGTTATTACCCATTTCAAATCCAACAACACATAAAAATCGTATTCTCCATTTCTGTGTCCCTTATTTTTCTTTGTTGATCCTCTCTAACCACCCTTCTGCCGTCTCATTGTTAACAATAAAATTTACGAATTCCTGTGTCATCTACAAAACAAAACAAAAAAATTATACATACAACCATACATACATATAATAAACATATAATATATATCCACCCACGAAAAAAAGGCCCCTCCTGGCATTAAAGAACCCATCATGAAAACATACTTTTCAGCCTACCTCCCAGCTCGAGTCCCAACCCCCGGACAAAAACAAAAAAAAAAAAAAACAAGAAAAAAAACCTTTAAGGATTTTTACAAGAAAAAATAAGGGAAGCTTCAGCAGGACGAAAATAAAACCTACGACCTATCATTATGATAATACGTGTATAAACCTTACGCACAATGAACGCACTTTGCAATACATAGTGAATTTTTTCCCAAACACTAGCTGTCACCGAGCTCCGTTCCATAAAGTCCTATCCGCCAAATAATGGAATCGAATAATAAAATAACGGTTTTGGTGGGGATTTTTTCTTTCAGTTTTTTTTTTTTTTATGTTCGTATTTCTTTTATCCATGAGGAAACAGGGTTGTATTAGTTGCGAATGATGGTAGGTTGGGCAGGCGCAAGGTCTAAGTTAATCAGGTGGTTTGATTCTGTTCTCAAAAAGTTTTAATTTTTAAAATTCATTGAAAGTTCGATAGAAATCAACTACTTCTACTACTTATATCATATGCTTGTGTTATTCAACTATTAGAAGTGCGAGGTGTTATCGCTGATTGGGTGATGGAAGAGCTTCGCAACAGAATGATAAGCGTCTTTATAAAAGAAATTGCGGATAAAGTGTTATAGGGAGTTATTATTATTTGTATTGTATTATTTTATACTAGAATGTCAGTTTATTAGACTTGACCATTCTTTATTCCGTCAATTTCATTGAATTTTGAACAACAACAACAACTTAAAGGTGCTACCACCAATTGCTTACGAATTAATTTTGGGTATTTTAATTCGTTTTATTTTTTGTTTTGGCTAGAGATATAGCTATTTCAAGGGGTGCCAAGCCCTATCATCAGTCTCCCTTATAGTGGTGCTGAGCTTTAATCCAATTTTATTTGAAAAACTTTCTACACATCATGCGGTATTTGAACCCGCGCATCAGACAATACAAATAATAATAACTTAATAGTCTGGTTTGTTACCGATCTTCCTGGTTTGTTACCGATCTTCCAACCTCTCCCCCTTTGATACGTACTACGAATTGTAGTCTATCAAATAAGGTTCGGAGAAAAATGGAGGCGGAACAAGACAGCATACTTAAAGGGGCTTATAAAAATGCTGATGCTCCAAATGCAATTGATAAACAAACAGCACATCTAGACCTGTGACGTCAGTGGTCAACGGTGGCATAGTACGTAGGGTACACAGCTCCGAAGACTGAGCAAATCTGATGCGCGGGTTCAAATACCGCATGATGTGTAGAAAGTTTTTCAAATAAAATTGGATTAAAGCTCAGCACCACTATAAAGGAGACTGATGATAGGGCTTGGCACCCCTTGAAATAGCTATATCTCTAGCCAAAACAAAAAATAAAACGAATTAAAATACCCAAAATTAATTCGTAAGCAATTGGTGGTAGCACCTTTAAGTTGTTGTTCAAAATTCAGTGTTATAGGGAGTATCATAGGGATCTATTTTGGGTCCACTTTTATTAATCCTTCACACGAACAAATTTTAAGAAAAAGCATACCACTAGCTTTTGCTGACAATTCTGTAATAATAGTTCAGCTCTGTAACTCATGTTTTTTAAGATGACGATGATTTTAGAATACAGTGAAAACTCCCTAAGCCGGACAGCGACGGTCCGTCTAAGCGAGTTGTCCGTCCAAGGAAAAACAAAATAATTATGTAAGGAAATGTATAGTATATAGTGGCATCATGAAACATTTTTGCACCTACAAGCCATGAAATTCATTCAAACTAAAAAATGAACATAGAGATGGAGATACAAGAAACAAGAAACAAAAAAAGACTTTAGCTGCAGAAATAAAATCCGTTATGCATTTTATCACAGACAATGATTTGGTAACATATCACATTTATTCGTTGTGAACTAGGGGGAATGTTTTTAATGTAAACTAAATATATGTAAAAGTATTTTGAAAATAAGGGTTGAAATTTACATACTAAACAAAGGTTTTTGTCCGCCCAAGGGAATTAAATTTAACAAATCACGGCTAATATTCTTGTCACCGTCCGGGTAAGGGAGTGTCGGCATCACAAAATGTATGGAATTTAGATTCAAGATCCCCGGTCGTGAGAATTTGTCCGCCTAAGGAGATTGTCGGCTTAAGGGAGCTGTCCGCAAAAGGAGCTTTCACTGTATCATGATATTAAATCGTTTCGTTCAATCAATCAAACACAAGTTGAATACCAGATATCGCGACGTCCATGCTACAAATCACAAAGGAATAAAAAGTGTTAGAGAACTTACTTAGGTATCGCGGTTCAAACAATAAATCAATAAACCTTCATAAATTTCAAAACTATAGGAAGAATAACTTACAAAAATTCTTTTTGAATTCTTACAGTTGAATCCACCATTTTGTAAATTTAATTACATAATTTTTTGCTCTTAAATTCACTTTCCGCAGTTTTTTTTAATTCCCTGTTGAAAATTTCAGCTATGTATGTATGTATATAATGTATCACCTTTGATTCGCAGTTTATTTTAATGAAAAAGTCTGCAGGCAAAGAAAATGCGAACTCACATATTTTTTTGTATATTTAGGGTATTATTTAAATTACAAAAAGCATCGTAAGGTATGTTTGTTTTTCAGTCTGCTTTTGAATATATTTTTTAGAAAGACGACTAATTCTTTAAATAAAATATTATCAGTTGCACAAAATTTTGAACAGCCTTGTTTTAAGGTATAAGCATATGATTATTTTACAAATAGATTACAGTTTTTAACTACATATGTATTTTTATACCAACTTATACAGTTTCATGAAATTTGAAGATTACTCTTCTTCGGCTTGTTTGGTCGAATTATTTTATTAATAAAAAGTCTTCATTAGTTTTTCCGACGTTTCGACTGTGTTTAGTCTTCTTCAGGGGCAAATAAGATTGAAATTTAAAAATAAAAATATTTAAAAAAAAATACGTAAAACATGGTAGGTACTAAAGAAAGTTAGATTACACTTTTGAGCTCTTCTTTATTAGAAGTTTAGTCTAGAGTTGTAGACATCTATTTTAGTCTTAAATTATCGTTGTTCCTCAGTCTGTATGGTTCCACTTCTTTAATATTGACAATAAGCGATTGCAGGTAATCCGGAACCAAACTGTTTTTCATTTTTTATAAATAAACATCATTGCACTATATTTCAGCCTCTGATCCACACTCATCCAATTCTACGCACTCAACATCATCCTTATTAAAATAACTCGCATAGCCCTATTTTGCAGTAACTGAAGACAAGTAATTATTTCTCTTTGACAAGCATACAGCAAAGTTGCACAATAATTAAAATGAGTTAACACGACAGAATTATAAAGGAGTAAAGAACTTTCAAATGTTAAATCACACCTAATTCTTTTCAAAAACCTTATTTTTTTGGCAATCTTTGCATTTGCACACACATACTTTCCATATTCTTAAAAATTCAAGTTAGAATCCAAAACCACACCAAGATATTTAAAACTGTCCACGCATTCAATATTGTTTCCATCCATACCCACAGTTTTTGGATCAGTCACTCTAAACTTCATGTTCTTTGTCTTTTTCACATTCAATTTCATCCTATTCATTTGAAGCCACTTGTTAAGACCATTCAAGTCCGCATTCATAAACTTCAATAAAACCTTCACTTACATATATAAATTAAAGCATCATCAGCAAACAGCATAATTTTACAAAAATTTAATACACATTTTATATCGTTTATATACAAAAGCAACACACCCAATACTGAACCCTGGGGAACACCAAAAGATCAACGCTCAGCGAACCAGAAATTATGTTGCCAACCTTTAAGACTGAAATAGTTCGCGCAAAAGCCTATTTTATCATTTGTAAATGTGAAAGTGATTATGGAGTCAGTATAATACTAAAGAGATAAAAAAAACTTAAACTTTTACAAAATGTTACTTTAGGATAAGTAATCAACTCGTTTAAAAGCTTCCTTTTTTTCGGTCAATTTTTTCGTCTTTTTGACTGATGTAATGAAGGCTTTAGAAATGTAGAGGAAACAATTAACGAGGTAAATCTGTCAACAAGGCGAATGAAAAAAACGAACGAAAAAAGGCAATTATCAGTCTCTTTATTAGTTTACTTTCCATTAGATGCAATCAAAGTCAAGTAGCACTGACACATGAAATGACATATTTATTTATGGATGAATGCATTCTGAGCAATAGTTTTTTATTTTCTTGTCGTTTAGGGAGTAGCACACATACAAAAATTAATTTATTTTGCATTTTTGAAAAAAATCGTTATAAAATCAGGACACTTTGTAAATCGGGATAGATATATCGGAACAAAGCTCAAATATCACGGGGCTAATATTTGAACTTTCTTTTCTTCTTGAATTAGGCCTTTTATATTGTAAAAAAAAAACTACTACTGCGGCCTTGCTTACAAAGTATCACTGACAGTAAGTTGTTGTTGTTGTTGATAATCTTAAGGATACCGTACACCATACCTATACACCTAATGGCTTTTTTCTGATTTTTTTTTTATATTTTTGTTCTTTTTTTTCATTCCAACTAAACTAAACTAAATAGCTTTTTTTGTGTATGAAAGTGTGCGTCTTTGGGGTGGAAATCTTTCGTTTTTATTTTCCCCAGTGGTACCTACCTACATACATATATCCTGAGTTTTGTGTTTCACTCAAAAAAATTACTTTTTTATCCTCGGTCGTAAACGAATACCCTCAAACCAACTCTCCTGTCACTCTGTAAATACAATCCTTAGCGAGCATTGGTAATAATTCTAATTCCGATTTAGATTCAAGCATTTTTGGTGAAAATAAAAGAAAAAGTATCCTCCCTCACAATGCTGACGGTGTATATGTGTGTGTGTATTACACGAATTCAACAAACGCATTTATGGGCGAATCATCGACCCTGTGACTATGAGGGGAGAGGGTGGAATTTAGTGCTTTTTTGTGCGATTCAGCCATATTTTTATTTTTGTTGCACACAATATACCTACAACATAGTTTCTTATGGGATTGTGGGGGTGGAGATGCTTTAGCTTTTTATGAAATAAGGGATATTTCCCCCCTTCATTTTTTCATTAATATAAATACTAAGCCGTTCTAGTTAGTGTTGCCATGCAAAATTTAAAGAACATGATCATATAAAATATGCAATTTATATTTTCCTCCGTCTGTCCAACAAGAAGAACAAAAACATGTACACTATCTTGTTGGACAAAAGAGTTAAATTTATTCCATTATTTTTCGTCGAACCAAAGAGAATAAATGGTAGGTACCAAAGGATTTATGCCGACACAGTAAATTGCATAGTATTTGTCTGGAGTGGAATCGCGTAAAGTGAAAACAAATAAATTTGATGGCACAACAGTTCATGAAGAACTAGGGCCTAGTGACTTACAACTCTCAACCATTCCTGTGTGCGTGCCTGCAGGAATGGAGGGGACCTACAGTTTATTGCCGAATCCGAACGGCTAACGATCGGCACTTTTCTGTGACAGGAGATACTCTTGGAAGATTTGTCAGTTCCTCGCAACAGGCAGTAGCCGTTTTTTTTTTTTTCTTTTAAATAAATAGGTGGCGAGGCTGGGGATCGAACCTTAGACCTCCGGCATGACAGTCCATCGCACTAACCATCACGCCACGGCTACTACAAAGTGATTAATTTGTAATCATGATATTTATGACAGTCACATGTGACAATCACCTTACGCATGGACGGAATTTGTTGGTAAAGAGAATGAATATCACTTATCGCAAATCCACCTTAGCCGAATCCACGCCTGATTTCAACTTAAGTTTCGTAAAAATAACATCACTTGGTTTTCAAATGTATATGTACCTTAACCTCAATACTTACTTCGTTATCTAATGCTTTTTTATTTTTTATGCCACACTGGTAACTCTGGCAGGGGAATAGTAGACGTGGAATGGGGTTGATGTTGAGCTTATACTCAAATGGTTCAAAGTGTGTAGTAAATATGTATGAAATCCAAGGCCATAAAAACTGAATATTTTTTGCAGGATAAAGATAAAGAATGTAAGGAAAACAAGGGTGGTTGGGGAGTGTTGGTGGAGGATTCAATGGCAAATAGAGGAAATTCGAAGATAACATTCGGTGTAAGGTGGAGGAAGGCAATAAGACGACAATAACGACACAACAACGTTGAGGACACTGTTTTCTTTAATGTTTCCATGTTGTTTTTTTTTTTATTTCTTTTTATTTCCTTCCATTTGCATTTAAGTTTGACCTTTTTTTTTGGGGGAGTAAAGACACTTGGCTTTTTTCTATTAATGTTTTTCTTTCCGCGGGATATGATCTTAGTGGTTGATACCTATATTCTGTTATTATTGGCTATTTTTGGGGTGGAAGATATTTACACTTGTACAAATGGATATTCGTAAACATATGTATCTACCTACGTATAGATAAATATATCCAAATTATGATGGCTCCTGTTAGTACGTTCTATAAAAACCCTAAAAAATTCTTATAGAAATCGTTTCTTTCGAGAAAAATTAGATTTTTCTGAACAGTTGTATGGTACCTACCTAGATACTTCCATTTTGAAGTTAAAATAAGTTATTTGTTTAATCCGATAGATAATGTTCAAAAACTTCATGGTTCTAAGTTTCATAAAAACTAACTTAGACGTTTTCGAAATACATAATGAGTTTTCAAAAAAAAATATAAAATTTGTTTTAAACGTGGGCTTTAACCTACATAGGTGGCGTTTTGGGTGTGTATAAACAAATATATAAGACATAAAGAATGGCTGCCAACGGGAAGAACTAATAAAATTTAAATAAAAGGACGCACAAATAGGATCAAATCGATTCTACGAACATTAATTTTAGTTTTATAAAAAAAATATCTCTTGTGTTTTGGTTCTCCGATTGCATTTTATCTTTTCATAGCTCTAGCCAAGCCTAAAGTCTATTGGTGTGTTGATTTATTTTTTCGAAAATAATGGATTTTTAGAGTTTGCCACCCCCTGTCCTCATCAGAATTTTGTCACATATGTTTGACCTAAAATATTAATCAAAGAAAATAATAAATCACCAGTTTCACCTTCGGATGCTCTTGCTTTGTACTTCAGGTTGCAGTTAATCAGGGGCCGAATTCCCGCATCGGCGAGTGGACCATACGTCATTGAAATATTTTACATTGGCATTACTGCTCCATTTAAATACATTGTAAAGAGTAGTGCTAATTTAAATAATTCAGTGACCTAAAGAGCTCACCGATGCGATTATTTGGCTCCAGATTGTAGTTCCCCCGCTGCTGACTGAGTAAAGGAATGTCATATATCTGAAGAAAATACAATTAATATTATAATCAAAGCTCTTCCCATATGCGGTTGTGAATATGGATAATCTACTGCTTTAGAAAAATGTGCATTGCTCCCTTATATATTGACAGGAGAAATTTTTAAATTGAATAAGCGTTTGCCCGCAAATTCTGTACCGAACCCACTTTTTACTTGCGATATATAGGTACTATATGGCAAGTTTTAGATTCGTAAAAAAAATTGAACTCGAGATAACAATCAAACTTGACATTACGATGATAGGGAAGACGAACAAAGTGGGTCTCGCAATTCTGTCCGCCTGTCTGTCTGTGGACTCGCGTACAGCCTGAACCCATGGGCCGATTTTAATTAAACTTGGTATAAAGTGTTTTCGGGATATTACCCCGACACGTATACGACCAAAAATAACGGTACCTGCCATATAATTTTTTTAGCAGTTTTGGAAAATCTTATTTTTCTCAAAAATAGCTCGACAGATTTTTCTAAAAACATATCAATAAATTTTATTAAGTATATGCTACTTTTTTGTAAAAATTAAATTTCCAAAAAATGGTTTTAAATGGTACCTCCCATAGAACAATTTTTTTATTTTCGTTTTTCTAGAAAAGGAATAAACTAATTTTGATATTTTTTTTATGGGGAATCTTCTGAAAAATTTTAATAGTTTTGTATAGGTATCAAAATTTTTTTGGATTTTCAAAAAAGTTTCAATTTTTTTTTTTGAAAACCAAATATTTCGAAAACGACTTGGTTGATTTTTATGAAACTTGGTAACAAGGGGTTTTTTAACATTATCTTAAATATTTTGAAAAAACTTTTTCTTATAGTCAAAATTAACGGTACCTTCCATAAAAATGTTAAAAAACCGTTACGGAAAATATTAATTTTCTCGAAAACGACTCCTACGATTTTGATTAAAATTATTGTAAATACTAATATTAGTATGGTCTACGATCTACCAAAAACAAAATTTACAGTTAACCATTATTAACAGTACCTCTCATAGAACCATTTTCTTTATTTTGGACTATCTCATTATGTGTGTAACCGATTTAAATTAAATTTTTTATTCGAAAGCTTCTCAAAAGTTGAAATCAAATTAAATTAAAACAAATTCAATTTTTTTTTTAAATTCATTACATATTTCAAAAACGGGTAGATAATTTTTTACGAAATTTAAGTTTTAATTCAACATAAATAAATACTAAAAAATTGTGTACCAATTTTTGTTCTTAAAAATGTTTACAAAATTTTATATATAAAAAATTAATTTAAAAAAAAACCGCTCCTACGATATTAATTTTTTTTTCTGAAAAACTAAGACTAATTAAAGAAATCAGATAGTGTACTTGTTTAAGCTCTCAAAACAATTAAAGAAGACTTTTTTAATACATTTATTGCGAATTATGTTGATTTTTAATAATTTTTCAATTTAAGCTCTATAATGTATAATATTAGTTTAAACTTAAGGCTCCCATAAAAAAATTATTTATTTTTAATACGCTCAATCTTTGAAATTCGAAGAAACTTTTACTACAAGAGCAAGTTTGTGCGATCCAGTCGTGCGTTTTATTTTTTTTTTAAATAAAGAAACAAATTCATGAAAATACTTTGTTCAATCGAAACAAACCAAAACAAAAATACAAATTTTAATGAAATTTGAAAATAAGAAAAGTGCGTATACGCCCGAGTGAACCACCGTTTTAATTTAATTAAGACTAATTAAGACTACATACATATGTATACATAATTTTTTTTTTTTTTTTTAAATTAATTCTTTATTTTCCTTGCTAGAGTACGTTGTTTTTGCTAGCCGAATTTCGGTCATTGGGCGATACTAGTTTTTAAAATTTTGTCTGCATAAATTTATATTTTTTCAAGAATTGAGATGGCGTTCTTCATTCTGAGATTAGAACATTTTAAGTATGCATGTATGTACTTATTTTATCAATTTAAATAACGTGTTTCATGCTTTTTTCCATACTGAATCTCCGTTCTTCAAGGTCATGAAGAACTAGGGCCTATAGTGAATTACAACTCTCAACCATTCCTGTGTGCGTGTCTCCAGGAATGGAGGGGACCTACAGCTTATTGCCGAATCCGAGCGGCACTTTTTTATGACAATAGATACTCTTAGAGGTTTTGTCAATTCCTTGCAAGGGGTAGTACCTTTTTTTTTTTTTTATTTATTAAGTGACGAGGTTGGGGATTCAACCTAGACCTCCGGCATGACAGTCCATCGCAGTAATCATCACGCCACGGCTACTACTTATAATAAGCTCAATCTTTAAATTTTGCGCATAAAAATAAATATAGCTCTGTATGTATTTAACACGGTTAAAGAAAGAATATTTGTATAACATTTCGTCCATAATGGGGCTCAAATGTAAACATGGTGGACATTGTTTCCGGAACGAATGCTATAGCTGCATATTTTATTGTTTATACTTTTTTATGTACTATAAAGTGTCCGACTTATGACAGATACCTAAATTGCTTATTTTTATACATTTGAGAAAAAAAATAAATATGTACATACATACATAGGTATCTACGATTTTTTCAATAATTACTTATGGAATCATTAAGAACAACAAGTAAAACAAATAAGAGTCCACTGTTTGTCTTTATAACAAAACCAAACAAAAAATACACAAAGCCACATGAAGATTAGCAATTCGAAAATCGAGTAATTTAAAAATTGATAAAAAGTTGCAATACTATGTAATCGTTTTTAAACGATGGCCGACCGTAATTGGTTTTTTTCCATTCCATGTTATTTGAGCAGTCAATGATGAAATTCTAATTACAAACAATCTATAGTCACAAGAGTTCTTTATTTGAAACAAATATGTTTGAAATGAATTAGTCGTCTGAGATTAAATTGTATTTCTTATCGTTTTTTTTTTTTTTTTTTTTTCTAAAAATATTTGCGTTTAAATTGATCTTTGTATTTATGAAGGTCTACCCTACGAAGGGCTATGAAATGACTTTTTAATATTAAAATGTTAAGTTTGCAGTTTATTTTGAATGTTAGAGAAAATTTGGAAAAAATGATAATGCAACGAAGCGGGTTACGGAAAAATTCCATGCTGAATCCTGAACGAATGATCAAGGAAGGTTCACATCATTTTTGATTGGCATTGTTTTTAACTTTATTTTGGATTTATTAAGATGACTAACAACTACATTAGGCATTTTTTTCTGATTTTTTTTTAATAAAGCTATGCGTTTTGAGAAGCAATGCGAGAAAAGGTTTTCTTTCAAAATGAATCAAAACAAATCAAAATAAACAACAAAGAGACTCGCACTTGTCGCACTATATATTGGCTTGTGCGCAGCTACATCCTACATATGTATGTATGTATGTACATAAGAATACCCTTGAGTTCGTAAAAGTAAACATGCTCAATCAGTGCAAAAAACTGCAAAAAACAATTGCCAAAAAATGGTAGTAGTTGTGTACATTTTGGACAAAAGCGCTTCAACGCTTCTAAAACAGTGAACACAATTTAAAAAAAAAACTGCATTTGCCTGCGAAAATGCGACTTTAATAAGGCAGTGTTGCCGAAGTTTTACTTTTACGAACTCTATACCTTCATTTGAACACTTTTCTTGCACTCGCGTCCTTACTTCTCGCACTACTATGCGCGCAGCCTTAGATACAAATTAATTACATACAAAAAAGATGAAGATCCTTACATATTTGTATGAAAGCAACGAAAATGTGTGTACTTATTTAAAAAAAACGAAATTAAAAGGCCTTCCACACTATCCCACTGAGTATTAACACATGTCAAAAAAGTGGGAAGTAAATCCAGTATAACAGTGTGAGACAAAATATGAAATTTCATCCACACGACTTTACAGCCAATCTCACACAATTTGACATTTGTTAATACCTACATGAAATTTTTTAGGATTGGTTCTAAAACAATCACACATTCTATCCCACTTGGGGGTTTGAAGTTATGGTGAATTGATTTTTTGGATGCAAGTGTGAAAGCAAAATATGAAAATCGTTTCTTCACACAAATTTGGCAGTCGTAAGTAATTCTATCCCACTTTTTTTTTGACATGTATTAATACTGGATAGTGGAAGGGCTATTAATTAGAGCTTTGTGGAAAAGCTACACAGCTACATATGTGTAATATGTATTTAAAAAAAAAAAAAAAAACAACACAAACATATATTTGCCAGTAGGGGGGTTCACATTCAACGACGTGTCGACCGACCCGAGTCGTTTTGCTAGCGTTCACATTCTACGACCGTTTCGCCGACTTCATTTGAAAACAAAATTTCAATGAGCAAACATTACGCGTATTTAATTTTTTACACCAATATAACCGCACTATTTTTGATTTTTCGCGTTTCTATTTATTGTTTAACTTCGATTTCAACGCGTGCTAATTAAATCTTACATAAAAAAATAGAAAAAAGATACAAAATTAAAATCATCGGTCGTTCAACTAGTGTTCACATTTACTACAACGGTCGACCGACCGAGCAAAATATTAAAAAATTTGAACTACACAACAAGTCGGTCGACGGTCGTTCGACTGCTGTTCACATTACAAAACACTGTCGACTAGATACATGTTGATCAACTTGTCGTTGAATGTGAACCCCCCTAGTTAGACCTAGGGTCTTATAAATTAGACAATGTTAGAAGGAATAGAAGGATAGGATAGATTTTTTGTTCGCACAGTGGACTGAGAAATAAGGTTTTGATTATCTCATTAAATCCCAGGGGTGGCGTTCAGTTGAGGGAATATAGAAAAGAATGCTGCCTAGACTGGGACTCGAACCCACACATCCAGGTTAGCAGTCAAGCACTACTTCCACTGCGCCGGGGCCATTTGCTGAAACGAAACTTAAATATTTAAGTTCAGCATAATAGAAATGGAAATAGGAAGGTATTGAAATCTCAGTCTTTTAAGAAGCATAGAATAAAAAACAATTGAACAGAAGGCAATAATGAGAAAGTCGAAAATCCAACAAAAAAAAATTACAAAAAAGACTGGCAAGGCATAAGGGGGTAAGGTTACTCAAGAACCAAAATGTCACTGAGTAGTAAATTCAATAACCGAAAAGTCGAAACCAAAGTGTCATATTACTGGCTGAACACAATAGTGACGGAGACGGAACTGGAGCCGGAGCTGGAATAGCTGTCAAAATATTGAATACACGCAAATTTAATGTTGCGAACACAACGGAATGTAGACGCATACGGAGCTGCAGACGCAGACGGAAGAGTTTTCCAACTTTTCACGTACGGCAATTTTGACGATTCAAATTATATGAAGAAAAAAACAACTTTTTTGGTCGGAAAAAAATATTGTGGTAATTTGTATCGCGAAAAAAAAATTATTTATTAAAAGGAAAATTATTGGAAACAAAAAATGTGAATTTTGAGCTTGTACACAAGAATATTCTTTTGTTTTTCTTCAAAATACTTTCAAAGCTGTACAGCTCCATTGTGGACACGTTAACAAAAATATTTTTTTTGGATGCTTGGTTTACTATTTCATGCAAAAAAAAATATCTCTCATGAAATGTCATCATAAGAAATATGACATTCAGTTTTCCAAAAATATATACGTATTTGATTAGATTGAAAAATCGAATCGTTAGGAGCAAAAATAGAAGATGATGGGCTATATGTATGTATATTTTTCAGCGAGCAGGCCAACTTCAAGTGCGATTTTATTCAAGGTCCTATCAAAAAATCCTCAGTCAAAAATCAGTTTCTTTTCATAAAATTCTCAATCCTTCTTTTTGATTTTCTCATTATTATTCCTTTTTATTTTGCACAAACTAAATTTATTTATATCTGTTACTGTAATAAGCCGAAATAATGAAATTCTTGAATTTACCGGTAAATTCTAGAGCACCCAGCATTATATACGGAGGCGTATAAACAGTGAGGTATGAATGGGGGCATGCTGCCCCCTGCAACCCCCCTGCTTGACCCACTATAGGATTTGGGGTAGGTTCGAGGTTGGATATATGCAAAGTTTCTTTTGCATTTAAAGAATCGGGATTTAAAGAAACTTTGAATGATTGGCTGAGTTCCAAAATGTAAAAAATGTTTTGATGCGGAAGCAATGCTTACATTTTTCATACGCATCAGCAACGCAAACTTGATGCTTTGTAGAAATATTACATTACATACATAAGTCTGACGTTTCGGAATGCAAAAAAAAAAATTAAATCGAAGCAGCTCAAAAGTTTTTGGATGCACAGTTTGCGCAGTTAATGCGCATCTGATGAATTTTGGAAATCAGCTTATTTTATGTATAAACAGTGAGGTAGGATTTACCGGTATATTCAAGGATTTCATTATTTCGGCTTTTTACGGTAATATCTAATTCTTCTTCAATTTCATCGGGGAAGCGTATTTAAAAGTAGTCATCTTCCTTTTCCATACCGAAAGTTATCATAGAAATTCGATTAAAATTTTATTTATAAATTTTATGTACCTACGCATATGTACTCATTTATTTTATACCTACTCAGTGGCTTAAAGCGAGATTTTTTAATTTCTTTATTGGAAGTCGCGAAAATCTGTCATAAATTTTATTTTCCATGCAAATAAATTGACCGACAATTATTTTGGAAAGAAGAAAATAGTGTGGTGAATAACAAAAATTTTAACATTTTATGTTTGTCTCCAGTTGTGCGCGATATGATGAAATATATATAATAAATTAATTAATACCATTATATATATTTCAAAAATTTTAAACCGAGGTCAGTTTACACTTCCGAAAAAAAATTATATCTATCTCACAGCGTTATTTGCATGCAAATATTTTTTGCATCGAAAAATAATTGTTTTCCATTTGAAAATTTAGTGAAAATGTATTAAAATTTCGAGTTTCGAGCAAACTAACACAGTTTTCAGTATGGAGCATATGTTATGCTTTTTCCTTCAAAACATTTATTTTCTTGGTTATTTGTTTATTTAAAAAATTGTAGTCATAGTAGTAAAGTTGATTTATATCATAACTCTGTAAATTGTGCAATATAGGTTATTATAGTTTATACAATATAATATTGTATAACTATTCTGCTAAAAAAATTCAATTCCCAAAAATTAAGAAAGATTTTTATATTAAATTTAAAGTATTTGACTAAAAATTGGTAAGTTCATTGAATATTTAAAACAACAATCGAACTTAATGACGCAAAGCCTTATAAAAAAATCCACTTGAAAAAAAAAATCTTTAATTTGAAATTTATTTTCTCAAAAAATATTCATCAAAAGAACTTAATTTAAAAAGACAACTTAAAGAATGGAATATTTACTTTCAAAAAAGCTATAATATATCATTGTACCTATGTGCTTTCTTTAATTTTGAATACCTTATTTTTTTCATTTTAGGTAAATTTTTCAGAAATTGAGGGGGACCGGGTAGATATGTATATGTTTCTTGCTCAACCAATTTTTGCTTAGAATCATCCCGGGAATCATCCCCCACAGTATGTATAAAGCGCGAAATGTGGGCACTCTTATAAAACACTTAACTTATTTTTTTAAATAAAAATCTGTGGGCCCGTTTTTTAGAAAAATAAGATCCTAAAAATTAAAACGAAACGTGGGAAGAATTTCCAAAAACGCACCGGTACCTAGGTTAAACACTGGGTTTAAACAGTTTTTTCTTAAAATAAAGTTATAAAATAAAATTTAAAAACTTAAAAGATTTTTTTATTTTTAAATAAATTAAAATTTATTGGATTATATCACAACATTAATTAATTGAAATTAGCGACGCGTTTCGGTTTTAGATAACCATCATCGGGCTTAAATGCGTTGACTCGGAATGTTTCTTTGCCAGAGTATTTTTGGTTGCTGTATTGTTTCTTGTTCTTGGTTGATACTTGTGTTTGTATGTATGTAATTGTTCCTTCATTCGGTTAAGTTTGCTTGTTTTGGTTATTGATTGCTGTGTTATAAAGTGTATTGGTTTTGATTGTTAATTTGTCATTTAGTATTTTGTCTTGTTGTCTTGTAAGCTTTGTAAATTTCGTACTCTTCTAGTGCGTCTAGTTTTGTCCCTTTTTTGCAAAAATGTAATGGTGTTAAGTTCGTCTCAAAGTCCGTGTAATTGTGGTTGTTGTCTATTAGATGCTGGGCGTATGTGGATTTCGTATTGTTTTTTGGTCTATGTTCTAAATATCTGTCGTAGAAAGTTCTGCCTGTCTGTCCAATGTAGTAGCTGTCACAATTATCACATTTTATTTTATAGCTTTTTTCTTCTTTATGATCGTTTTAACTAGAGGTCTGCATGAATTTCAAATGGTTGCACTACTTTAGTAGATATACTCAATTCACAAAACATATTTAAGCAATTGCACTTACAATATGGTACTCACAAAAAGAAACAAGACGAGTAGGTATAACATTCATTCTCTGATAACAGAACGAACACAGTTCTTGTTTCTTTTCCTTTTCGTGAATCGTGAACCGTGGGTACTTTTTTTTTGAATAACCAAACTAAAACATGATTCGTTGTACTGCTGAGCGAAAGAAGTGCACACATTTAATTTTTTTCAAGCATCGAAAAAAGAGAAAAACAAATTTGGTTATTCATAAAATGTGTTTGATTGAATGAGTACTCATTTAAATTTCTACGAGTACCCACGATTCACGATCACGAAAAGGAATAGAAACAAGCACTGTATTTTTGAATTAATTAATTTTAAGAGGGCCCACAAATGGGTACTCGTAATAATTTTCGGGTACACTACAGTATTCACAAATGAGTACTCATTCTTTGTGGGTACAGTGCTCTGTGTACTTGTAAGTAATGACTGTTTTCACATATCAAGCAGTGAGTACAATGAGTTGGGTGCAACAAAAGTTAATGAATGTCTTGAAACTAGTTTCAAGACATTCATGCAGACCTCTAGTTTTAACCTTATAATATGATCGAAATCTATATGCATTTACATTTACATTTCTTAAAATATTCAAAAGAATGATTGGTGTCCCATCGCACAAAATCAAATGCAGTTGTGTAAATTGTATATAGATTGTAAATACTTGTTCTAATGTGCGACAGGCAAGCAGATAGAAAGACTACAAACCACATATTTTTCATCTTATATATTTCAATTTTACAAATGCAGATATATCGACGGTTAAAGTGCAGAACCTAGTAAGCCATTTTCAGTAAGCTTGTTTTTCAGAAAAAAAAAAAACTTCAAAAACATTTATTACAGTTCCTCGTATACATAAATATATTTTTTTTAAATTACTCAAAGCAGTACCTCGTATTTTTTTTTCAATTGAAATCTCCAAAAACTAACTAAATACAAAAAGATACTTAAAATTTTTTTTCTAAAATTTAGTAGCCGTGGTGTGCTGGTCAGTGCGATGGACTGTCATGCCGGAGGTCTAGATTCGATCCCCAGCCTCGCCACCTAATAATTTTAAAAATAAAACGGCTATTGCCTCTTGCGAGGAAATGACAAGAGATACTGTCATAGAAAAGTGCCTCTCTCTCACATTAGCCGTTCGGATTCGGCAATAATACGAGGTTTTGAATTCTGCCTTTTCTGTAAAATGTTTGAAAACAACATTGTTATGCTGAAAAATCCAGAAGGTGGTTCTGATTTTTCTAATATTTTTGCTTTAATAATATTTTTTTTATTTAATTTTTTGACTTACAATTTAATGCAGTTTAACGCGTTGATATGTCAAAATATCGAAGGTTTAAATGGCCTGATGGCCTTAACCTTTAAGGCTGGTCATAGACGATCAAGCAAAATGGCTTAGCCAAGCCAAATTGCAAAGTGTAATTATGTTCGGCCGAGCTATTTGGATTTTCAGCAAGTTATAAATCGACGAGTCCAATTATTGGCACTGAGACAAATGGTTCGATCGTGTTAAGCCACCTTAAGGTTTTAAAACTATGTATATGTCGAGTCTCGAGTGTACAATTTCGAGTCTGATTCTGATATAGGTATACAAAAAGAATCATAATTCACTAACAAGTCATTAATAGAGGTCCGTCAAGCTGGGTCCACCACAACGGAAATTAAAAAATCTAACTATGCAGGAATTAGGGGCTAATTTAGTACTCCAATACCGAAAGAGCCTCAAATTCCCTTCACCCTAAAACTTGTGGTGGGCCCAGCTTGACGGCATGGGGAATTTGGGGCTCCTTCGGGATTGGGGTACTAAATTAGCCCCAAATTTCATCAAATCAGTTTTTGCTCTCTAAACGGTGAAGGGAATTTGAGGCTCTTTCGGGATTGGAGTACTAAATTAGCCCGTAATTCCTGCATAGATAGATTTTTGAATTTCAATTGCGGTGGACCCAGCTTGACGGACCTCATTAATAGTGATTTTTTAAAATCTAAAATAGAATCAAATTTTGTTTTTGCACTCAATAGGTTTTGTAAGAAAGCCGATAAGTGTTGATATACCTACTTCTAAATTGAATTTGCCGCCAATCCAAAAAAAAAAAAATAATGTCACCCTTGGTTGCAATACCTACTTGGAAGCGGTTTTTGCTCTGCCACCACTGCTTTTGACTCATATACCTTTTTTTGGTTCACTTTCACACCCCAAAATTTGCTGTGGGCTCTTGGTCTATAAGTCAAAGCATCACTATCTCATGATGGAACGATTTTGTAACGGAAAAGTTAGCCGTTTGGCGGGAACTTCCATCACAAATGCTTCAAATTCAAAAGAATACCCTCTGAGAGTTGAAAGATACTAAAAAAAAATTTAGTTTTTCTTAGCCAAAAATAAATACATACATACATATGTGTGTAGGTACATAAAATATTTTAGCTAATAAATAATCAGAAAAAGGTCACATTAAATGGTCGCGAAATTGCTATACTATCCTGACATGGGGTCAAAAAGTATAACAATCAAGACATTTCTAAATCTACAACTATAAAAATATACAACCTCCTGCTTCGAATTTTACATCCAATGTCATAACGACCCGGACACAAATTCACATTTACTTTTGCGTACATCCTTTTTTGCAATTGAAAAAATAGTCATAAATTAACGAGCCTACTGCCAGGATCACACAATCAGGACATTGTTCTTTTCGTTTGTTCATCAGTGAAAAATTGATGAAAATTTTTAATTTTCTCCCCAGAAAAATGCAATGAAAAAATCCCTTTTTTTTCTATTGTTTTCTATGGTCTGTGCGTGACCTTTCTGCGTCTTCGCAAATTCCTTATGCGTGACCCTCGATTATAAATTCGAACCCCTCTGACCCTGGTTGACAGCAATGGTCACTAAATTGACCCTCGTGTCCCATAGTTGTGATGCAATTCTATAAAATATATCTGTTCCGCATTTATATTGCGGCTTTCGATAAAGGATAAATTCTCAACTCAACATTATGTATAGAGAGCCAGATAGAGTGAAAGAGTCAGGATCAGGATAGGATATTTATTTACACCTATATTTAAACGTGTGAAGTAAATAGAGCGCCATTCTATTGTTCCAGCATTCATTGTTGATTCGTAAATCGTATGAAATAGAAATTTTTATTTGACCCGCATCTGTTCTTAGAGGCTTCTAGGTGACCCCAATATAAATCGGGTTATGGCAACACATTCGTGGTCCTCTTGGACAGGACGATAAGCAGGATTACATGGTATTATGTATATGAAAAGAATTATTGCAGCGGCCGGCGGCGCCGTCATCAGCCGTTTAGAAACCATTTCTTTATTGGATTCGACTATGTCCCTTTTATTATGTTGATTTCAAAGAATTTTTCATTTTGCAATAAAATATCCTTTTTTTTCTGATTTTTCATCTAACAATACAAGTTTTAAGTCTGTAAATTAATGATTTTGCGAAGAAGGAAATGCTAAGCGAGAAACAGCAAGCTGGTGAGTTTGTTGAATTGTTTTGGCGCGCATCCCATTGGTCCAATATTTCTTTTTGATACGGATGTGTGAATCGAGTAAGCTGCTTTTATCCTGGGAATGCTTACAGTTTGGGAAAACCTATAGGTATTAGGGTAATCAAATGGAAAATGTGTTTTTTTTTAATTAATACGTGCATAGTTTGCATTGGTTGTCGAGTTATCAGTTAAAACTATAATGCAAATTACGTGTACATAAATGCATGATGTCTTAAAATTATAGGAAGTTTATTTATCAAATCTATGTATGTATGTCTATGTATATGTACTTAGTATGTTAGGTGAGGTTGAATAGGTTTATGGTAAGGCAAGCCACGCCATCTCAGTCGATCCACAATAGATCCATTGCGCGTGCAGCGGCCCAAACACCTTCAAAATGCACTTTCAACATGCAACCAAAAAATCGGAAAGGGTTTTATACCGCTCCAAAATTTGTTTAATAGTAGGTACCTACTTGGTAACTGTTCCATCAACCTGACAGCAATACCGCATCAGCCCTAACACATCCATAATGCAAATTGAAAAAATGAAAAGGGAGCATATCGGAATCCAGCTTTTTAAAATCCTATTTTTTTTTAAATCCCTAGAAAAAAGTTTTCTAAAATCCCGTCTGGTAAAAATCCCGCCTTTTTATAGCCCCGCTTTTTAAGATCCCGCATTATGCCGCTAAGCCCGTTCTTTATATATGACATGATTAAACTTTATCAAACATGAAGTTGGTTATTTTACTATTTTCCACGTTTTATATTTTTCAAATGTAACAAAGATCTGAGAATAACTCGACTGCTGTTTTTGATCATCGCTGTACACAATTCATTTTTTGCTCTTATAAACTAAATTACATTTATTCTGCAAAAATTATTGCAGTTTATAGTAACGGCAAACAGTTTCACCGTTATCACTTAATGCAGTACTATGAGGTTGAGGTGAAACATTTTGTAAGTTTTATTTAGACAAAAAAGCGCTAGGTTGTAGAAAATAACTAGCTAAAGAAACAATTGCGGTATATTTAAATAGCAGTAGAAAAAAATTTAAACGGCCAAGCTTAATTATATATAAACAATTATGAGAAACAGGAGCAAAATGAGTAAAATTGGTTTTTTGCGTCGTATCGCACACAGTATTCAATTGAACTAACATATATGTAGAATATAGGTACATACATATATCATATATAATATTTTCTTAATTGTTTGTTATTTTAAATGAAGTCAACTACAAAAACTCACTTTATTTCACTTATTTTTAAGTTTCTTCTTTTTATTGCAAAAGCGGGATAGTAAGAAACGGGATTATAAAAAACAGGATTATAAGAAGCGGGAATATAAAAACAGGATTATAAAAAACAGGACATCGTAAACCCTTTTAAAATGCAACAAAAAAATAAAAAAATTTTAACCGCTTCAAATTTTGTGCACATTTAATTATTATCTGTCGAAATTATTAATTATTCCATCGGTCTGGCAGCGTTACCGCGGACCTAACACTACCAAATTTAACTTACAAAAAAAAAAAATAGTACATAGTAGCATTTTTAAAGTACATTATGTGGGTGTTAGGCCCGCGGTATCGCTTCGCTGACAGAGCAATGAAATTCAGTTTGGACAGGTACAACATTTGAAGCTTTTTTGGTTGCATTTTAAAACTCCATTTTGAAGGTGTTAGGGCCGATGTATCGCTATACAAGACCGATGGAATTTAGTTTGGATACTTATAAACATTACGCTCAAAAAATCTGGAACGGTAACAAACACAGTGCATTACTGCGTGAACAGAATAGAATGCTGGAACTGGAGCCGCAGACGGAACTGGAAGACCTGTCAAAAAGTGTCGTACGTTATTTTTTTTACGTGCCCACAATGGAGCTGTACAGCTTTGAAAGTATTTTGAAGAAAAATAAAAGAATATTCTTGTGTACAAGCTCAGAATTCACATTTTGTGTTTCCAATATTTTTCCTTTTAATAAATAATTTTTTTCGCGATACAAATAACCACAATATTTTTTTCCGACCCAAAAAGCAGTTTTTTTTCTTCATAAAATTTGAAACGTCAAAAGTGCCGTACGTCAAAAGTTTAAAGTTGGTGAACTTTTCCGTCTGCGGCTGCAGCTCCGTATGCGGCTACGTTCCGTTGTGTTCGCAACATTGAATTTGCATGTATTCAATATTTTGACAGATATTCCAGCTCCGGCTCCAGTTCCCAGTTATGGTGGTCTTAGGACCGCAATATCGGTGAAAGGTTGATGACATGTTGTTTGCATTTGCACTGGTACAAATGCCATGCTCACAAATTTTGGAGTCGTATAAAATACTTTCAACAGTTCTCGGTTTATTACACTTGTCAATATATAAATTTATATATTAACAAATTAATATAAAGAAAATCCGATGTCTGCCCAACTTCCCTTAGGAATAATAACATTTATTCGTCTGATCCTGCCATAATCACCAATTTGTTTGCAGACTCTTTCAAACAATTGTTTACCGACTACGGTATTGAACCCGATACCGAAGATTTCCACTATTTGAAGAATTCTTCTCAAACTAAATTTTCATCTCTGTTCATCTAACCAGCTACGGTAAAAGAAAAAATTGAAAAACTTGAACTATAAATGTTTTCATTCAACCACTTACTGACTATCCATTTTGCAAGGCACCTTTCCTCAGTGATGGAAAGATATGTCATGCAAACGATATAAAAACCTTTGAACGTATTTCATCAGCTGTTGATTCTTGTTCTTTACAGCACAATCTTGATACTTTTACCTTCTAGTGTCAAAAAACCTACTTGAGCTCAACGTAAGTAAATGCCACACCCTAAAGTTTTCTCGTTAACACCTATTCATCAATATATTTGTATTAGGTTTAAGTTTTTTGCTTGCATTAAGCACACACAGTAAATAAAAATAAAAATTCACAAATTTTTGCAGATCTTGCAGAATTTTGCAATCCGATCCGCTGAGGAGCTTACTGTTCAAAATATTTTCATGTCGTCGGCGTTAATCAATCCCACTGAATTTTGTAAATAAAACAATAAAAGAAATAACAATGCACCGAAATGACTTCCCTGTGGTATACCAGAATCAATTTTAAACAAACGTTAATGGTTATTTTTGATTCTAACACTGTAATATCTATCGTTTAGGGAAAAAGAAATCCATGTTATCATGGACTAAGTTCAATTTTCTTTAATTTCTATCAAAGTACTTGATGACTTGACTCGTCGAAGGCCTTACTAAAGTCTGTCAACAAACAATCTACTTGCTTTTTTTTTAATGTAATAAATCTATGAAAAATGTAGAAAATTCTGATAAATTTGTAACAGTTGACTTTTACCTTTACAAAACCATGTTGATTTTCACATGTAACCGAATTACAATTAAAAGAAAAAATATCACATATGTATGTACTAGAACTCAAATAGTTTTGTAATAATTGAAGATTTGGCCATAGGAAGGTAGTTGTAACTAAATACTTAGGGCCTTTTTTATGCGCTGGGTAAAGGAACGCACATTTCTAACATTTCTACGATTGATTAAACAATAGATGTAACGGATATAACAAATGCGTTGCAAGTTTTTTCAGCATAGATGATGGTAAACCATCAGGGTCAGGACTAAGACTGCCATCGAGTTTCATTGAAAATCTGTGTTGTTCATTTTAAGATGTTTAACTTCGTACTTTGCTGAGTGCTGATGCGAAACGAAAAATGCCACATAAAATATTACACATTGAAATCATAAACGAAAAGCCTGCTTTTAGTTTTGTAGTAGGTATACATTGTTCAATTAGAGAGAAATTGATAATATAGATGGATTTCATCAACATTTGGCTGTTGTATTGCGTATAATTTCAGATTGAGTACCAGAGCTGTAAAAGACTGCAGTACTTTGGTAATGCAGTTAATAAAGTCACAGTTAATTAACTTACCTATTGAATGTAAGTTAATACTGTAAATAAGTACTTTAACTGCGAAACAAGCAGTCAGCAGTCAGTACTAATATTCCGACTGTGCAGTTAAAAAAAAAGTTAATTAACTTTAAGTTAATTAACTGCAGTACTTTTTAACTGCTTTTAGTCTTTTTAGTCAGTAAAAAGTCTTTGTACTGCAGTGATTTTACTTTTAGTCAGTAAGTATTTTAACTACAGTCAATTAACTGTAAGCTTTTTATAACTTTTTTTTCTTTTAAATTTCTTTTCTTTTTATTCCATCCTGTTTCTTTTAGTTAAAAGACTATAGAAAACGTTAAAAGACTTACAGTTAATTGACTGTTGTTAAAAGACTTGCTGACTAAAAGTAAAATCATCGCAGTACAAAGACTTTTTACTGACTAAAAAGACTAAAAGCAGTTAAAAAGTACTGCAGTTAATTAACTTAAAGTTAATTAACTTTTTTTTTAACTGCACAGTCGGAATATTAGTACTGACTGCTGACTGCTCGATTTTAGTTAAAGTATTTTTGTAAGTTAAAAGACTTAATGAAATTAGTCTTTTTAGTCAATTAACTGCAGTACCGAAAAGACTGCAGTTTTTACAACTCTGTTGAGTACAAAGAAAAATAACGTTTCTGACCAGACCAAATGCATGCGGTGATGGTAAAAGCTCGAAATGATTATGAAACAAAACATTCCAGACTATTATCAATTTTTCTGACAAATTCTAAGATTCGATAGTAAATTCTTGAATTTCCACAATTCGGAGTTTTGTAGTAATATATACATACACACGGTGACAATATTTCTGAGAGCAAAACCCGGCACAAAAGTGAAAAATTAAAATGTATGAAAAAATATAGGTTTTTTCATTAATTTTATTTAGATATTAAAAGAGGGAAAACATAATAACAGAAAAAAAGAAAAGAAATTCTTAAAAAAATTAAACCCCCAAACTGGCAACCCTAGCATATTCTCAAAGTCAAACGTTTATTAAATTTTATTTATGAAATTTTACATTAAATGCATAGCTCTTATACTGTGGGACTTTTATGTTGGTGTTTTTTTTTTTTAAATAATTAACACCAATGTGAATCTGCCATAAAATAGAATAGATACGTCAATTAAACATAATCTTTTTATTCCACACTCCACATCGAATTAAAAGAATGCATTCCAAATATTTCAGAATGAATAAAGAAACAATGGAATGGTTTATATGGAATATTCCATCGAATACGGAAACGCATGTATTCCTAATATTATGAATATTTAGAATTAATAAAGTAACACACTCAGTGTGATTTGCATAAGATGCAACCAAAAGCTAGAACGTACAAGATTTTCAGAGACAAAAAAACACGATTGCAAAAAAAATGTAATAGTTACGCACATTATGGTTGAAATTTGTTTTCAATGCTGCGAGCAAAAGCAAGCATCAAAGCTTCTAAGACAGTGAACAAAATTTAAAATTGACATTTCTGCCTGCAGAAATGGGACTTGAATGTTGCAGTGTTGCCGAAATATTACTTTTACGTATTCGACCTATATTTCTTTAAGGCTTAAACTAGTTTTGTTTGTTTATGTCTGTGAGGATTTATAAGTTATCTTTTTATGCGTATACAGTTTACACCAGCCAATAGAATTTTCTGTGAACATCGATCGGCTATAAATCATCAGAGCAGCGTCATTAACACTTCGTAAACTCTCGCTCGCATAACCCAATGGGTTTCAAGGTTTTTCAAAAAAAAAGATTTGAAAAGAACATTTTAACGAACGGTTGTTTTTAAAACAAAGATTTTTAGAAACTGAAAAAAAAATCCGTGCTCTAGTTTTCATTGTTTGACTTAACTGGATGACGTTCAAGGAGACATAGCTTGTCTCATAAATAATTATGACTACACGTTTACCAATCTCTGCATTAAAAGGAATCTATCCCTATTTTGCATCACTACAGGTATACCTAACTCTCTCTCAATGTCTTAAAACTAAAAACTAACAATGAATTTCTTACGCGAAAACAAACTACCGATGCAAATTTTATATTCGAGATTAGATGCAAAAAATATAGTCTACTGTTTTTACTGACCTCTTATGGATTGTTAAACGAATATTGTAGGTAGATTTTGAATGTTATAAAACAAGCTGACATAATTATTATCCTTAAGAAAGCATACCCTTGTTTTTCGAAAGAAGGAAGGATTAAAGTTCTTCGCTGGCGTATTGATCCCATCAAATGACCAATACCTACCGCTTTGAAATATAAACGGTGTGTCCTTGTTGAGGTCAGTTATTGTGTGTTTTTCTCCAGTTTTGTGCGAGTCCCTTTTTATGGCTTCATTATTTTATGATCCCTCAGTAAATGATCTCGGGAACCAAAAAAGTTTCTATTTTTGTTCACCTTTTTTTCTTTTATTTTTCTTGGTGTTTTTGTTCTTTTTATGATCGCAATATAGCGGTAATACTTAGGATTTATTTACACAGGATTATTTGTTACTTAATGGCAAAAATTACTATGGTTTTTTTTTGTTTTATTTTTAGGTGTATTTATTTTTTTTTTCTATAACTCGGCTAACTTAGGACTAGGTACCTACCTATGCAAAAAGGACTTCTGAGAAAATGTATACTTCTTGTTTTTATGAAGCTGTTGTTTTTGTATTGGATATATGAAGAACAAAACAACGAATGGTTTAATTTTTTTATGACGGAGACTTTCGTTTTATTTTTAATTTCTAACCCTTTCGTTTGAGTTTAAAAATGTATCTTTTTAGCCATAAAGTTGCCGGTAGTATTTAAGTATTTTTTTTTTTTATTGAGATCTATTCTTTTTTAAGAATATTAATAATTAGTAAATGCATTTCTAAACAGTTTAACCCTTTCTAAAATCCAAAGGGTTAAGAAAGGTATTCAATAATTTTTAAATGAATGGCGGAATCTTACTAATGTATTTGTTTCAAAAGATTTTAGGCATTAAAGGATTCTGTATCTTTACCTTGCCTTGGAATAGTAATTAAACTAGATAGCTCTCTAATACATAATGCTTATGAAAATAGAAATATTTTATTTTATTTTATTGAGGAAACGACAGTTTATAAATTACGATTGGATAGAAATATAATTATAAAAATAGAAGGGTTAAAGTTTCAACTTATTTATGTTATTTCTTAATATTTTTTTATGGGATAATAAATTTTGTAGTTCCTAAACGAAATTAAAAATTAGTATTTTACAGTAGGTATAGAAGACGAAATGTTATTTTTTGTAATGTGAACGCTTTGAATACTTGAAGGTTTCAAACTTAAATCTCAGATTTTCAAAAACGTCAAATCAAAGCCAATTTTAACGGAATTTATGATGCAGAAGTTGCAATTGCAATAGTTAACGAACACCAGTGCTAAATGCAGTAGAATTTGTATTTGCATTTTTGAAGAAAAGACTTTTGCAGTTTGCGTTTAAGAATATGTTGCGAATTTATTTTTGAAATTCGAAAACGGCCTTTGCTTTGGTGGAGCACATAATATGCTAGCGGTGAAAACTGAATTTACGTTTATTTCGAAAGCCCAGATAAAAGGTATAGAAGTATAAAGATAAAGAGCTGAGCGCCCTGAATATGGGGATCCAAGACCTTTTCCATGGGGCCCCTATCTGTAAGACGCTGTCAAAGGATGCAAGCAGCCGATTTTACTATAGTAATTGTGATAATACAAAGCATATATTAAAACTAATTAAAAGCAGTTTAAAATATTTTTCTATTTTTGTCTTTTTACTTTTTTTCTAATCAAAAATTTAACCTGCTTGATAAATTCACACAGACAATGGACAAATCTGTGCGTACCCCCAAAAAACTGTTTGCGTACCCCCAGGGGTACCCGTACCACACTTTGGCAAACACTGCTCTAGAGGGAATTTGCCATACGACCGTTTTAAAAAAAAATTAATTATCTCAAAAACGGCTCTAACGACTTTTTTTTTAATTTTTTGCTTGTACTAAAACCGTTATTAACCGTAACTGCCATAGAACCGTTTTTTGTTGTTTTCGATTTTCTCGTTAACGGCTTAACCGATGTTGATCAAAATTTTTACTTAGGAGGTCCTATCAAGTTAGAATAATACTGCATACATATATTTTCAAAAAATAATTTTTGGATTTTTAAACAAAAGTTCAAATTTTATTTTTGAAAAATCATATTTTAGAAAACAGGTTGTAGAATTTTTTGGAATTTTGGTTTTAGTTGTATATTATTATATTCTTAAAAATGGTATACCAATTTTTTTTTCCACAAAATTTCAAGAAATTTTATATATAAAAAATTGTTTTTTTAAGAAAACCGCTCCAAAGATTAAAATTTTTTTTTTCTGCAAAAATTCACATTTTTACAAGAATTGAGATTAAAAAATTTTAAGTACTTTTTTTTATCAATTTAAAGAACTTGTTTTCAACCTTTTTTTCCATATTCAAATATCCATTCTTCAAATAAATGGATACATACATATAATTATCTATATATAAATAGGCTAAAATAAATTTTGTGGTACCATTTTCTCAAAAAGTATTTGACCGATTTCGATGAATATTATATGACTAGAAAGCCCAATTGCGGAGATGTGCAGAATATACTTGAGGCACGCATTTACACACTGTGGGCCATTCTTGTTTTTGTACTATCGAACACTGCATATTTAAAAAAAAAAATTAAATTAAAAAAAAAAAAAAATTTTTTACTTCAATATTTTCAAACAAAATTTTTGCGTCAGTTTTTGTTGGCCTAATTTCGGCCGGTGGGCGATACTAGTAATTATTAATTATGTGTTTACATATATTACTCTCAGTAATTAAAATTCGAAGAAACTTTTACTACAAGCACAAGTTCGTGCGTTTTATTTTGTAGTTATTCTCCTAAGGAAAATACATTGGATGTGATTTTATGGTAAGATTAATATTACATAACCTACAAACTTTATATTAAATAGATACTTTTCGATAACATTTAACGTTTAAGAGTTCCATGTGAAAAACTGATATTGTCAACACTTGGTCTGTTTTGAAACCGAAAAATCTTAATTTCAGCTTAAAAAATTACCAAGATCTTTTTTGTAGAGAATCTCACAAGCATTTATGTATGTACATGAACGTATACTTTTCGATAATATTTACTGCTCAAGAATTATATGAAATTAATTTGACGTTCAAATTTTAATATTCCATAGATTTCCATCATTGAAAAAGGAGGCGAAATAGACCCCCCTCCCATATGATTTCTTTCTTGCCTCAACTTAACCTACACGCTTTAGCTTTTTGTCACACCGTATGCGAATCACCCCGTATATTTTTATTGTACCACAAAACAAAATTGAATTTAAAGACTTGTAGCGCCGCCAAATTTATTTTAATTTTAATATGTTCAACATCACCATGAACTTTTTACATACATATTTAGTAAAGAGCTAATTCAAAAGATTTAAACAAAAAAATTCTCGACACCTTATTTTACAAATGACATCCAGCTTTAAATCAAAAAAGGACATTCTTGATTCTCGGAATAAAAAGGATTTACATATTTAGATACACTTTTATTCTTTTGTATTTATATTTGCATGTTATTCTTTAATGGATTTTATTTCTAATCCTGATGTATTTTTTTTCTACGTAGTTTGTTTGTTTTTGACAATTTAAAATAAAAGTTTTTTTTTCAGTATTTCATGCTCTATTTATTATAATTTATTATTTTATGGATTCGTTTTCTTTATATATTGCAAAATTCTTTGAAAATTTTATTATATTAGTTTTAGATTGTTTATTGCCCTTAGGTAGAATTTATTACAAAGTATCTTAATTAGATAAAGAAAAATCACCAAGGGGTGTTCCTAAGCCACCATAACTACTATACAAATATTTTATCCAGGATCGAGTAAAGTCTGAATTTTATGTTGCGACCGACGGACGTTCTGTCGACCGATGACGTGTGGACGTGTGCAAAGTGATTCTAAGAATTTCTTTTGTTTTTACTAAACAAGTTAATGACTTTCAAATTTAAAAAAATAACACCTCCATCAAGTTTAACTTTGGATTCTCCCAATTAACTTAGAGGTTTTTAATAATTTGATCACATACTTAAATTGCTGTTCAAATTTATGGGCGGTGAGGTAATTAGAATGTACAGCCTTTCATACAGTCCAACCTACCGTCACCAGCCTTTCATACAGTCCAACCTACCATCACCTACCTAAAATATTTAGGTACATAATAATTCTATTTTCTTGATCAAAATGTATCTTCAGATCAAAATTGCAAACACGAGCGTAAAATTAAAACATCTTTCATCAGATTCCATGTGTTGATATTATTTCTATCTAATTACCATTTATGACGATGGGTATTGGATTAGCTTTGCCATTGGGCTGACAATCATCTTAAGAATATAAGAAAAAAAAGTAAGCATCAAGAACTCATTGTTGGCACCTTTTGACCACAAACATTGAATATGGTTGAATGAATTTGCATATGTTGTCTGATCCCTATTCGGATAAACAAAGATTTGAAAAGACTATTGTTTGATATAAGATGAGGGTATCCTTAAGAAGCAACCAATTGATCTTTGAGCCCTTAAGCATATTTGCAAAAAAATTTATTCATCCTTCTCCTTGGGTGCATAGAGAAAACCAAATAATGAGGTCATTCTTACTTATATAAAAAAAAAACCGACATCTATGTGATTTCTTCATCTTCTTCATGATATAACCCCTGACCTAAGCCGAGGTCATCAAGTCAAAAACCTCTTCATCAATCTTTTTTATTAAAAAAAATTGGTCTAAAGATTAAAATATCGTTAAAGCTTGGCGAAATTGGCGAAAATGCTGCGAGGAAAAAGCTATTTAACAAAATATAAAGTTAGTATTTTGAAGCTTGTGTATGCAATTTTAATCCAAAAATATTCTTTTTCAAATCCATGAGGAAGGATAGAGAAACATAACTGTTGAAACAATGACGCGACGATCGTTCAATCCAACATATAGTTCTAAAGTCTTTCGTGGCCCTACTTTATGGCTGATGGCGGAACCGAGTACTAGACTGGGTTCTTTCGAAAGAAAAATTCTTTAACGGATATTTGGCGAATTCTAAAAGCTGTAGCAAGATGCAGAATTAAATAAAAAGTCCAATCGTCAAAACAAGTGGACTACATCGACGTAATATACAGCAATACTCCAACCAACACAGTCTTTTAATCCCAGTCTTTAGTTTCCAGGCTACAAGGAAGATCGAACATTTAGTTTGGACACCATGCCATTGTATAGTGTATGCCATCAGAAAGTTTGGTCTGTTGGATGACTGGAAGCCTATCGATCGGGATTTTGAAGGATATGGGAAGCTTCCGTGTTCAAGGTTGGGGAGCCCGTTGCGCTTCGCGGAACTTAAATTTTAAATTTTAATACTTAAAAATTAAAATTAATACCTAATTGTTGTTGATGAGTTAACATTAAGGCACCAGTTATAGCTATCATTGAAATTCATCATTGAAAATTTTAATGATTCATTTTTAGACATCTAGGGTGCAAACTCCATGATTATTTTGATGTCAAAATAAAGTTTATGGCTTATTTAACATATCTGGCCAAAAATAAAATTAAAATCGGCCCAACCTTTCTCATGAAATTATTTTTATTTTTTCAATGATCATTGATAGGGTAGCGCAATCATTGAAATAATGAAAATCAATTTATGTGGAAGGTTGGGCCGAACTGAATTTTTTTTGTTGGCCAGATATATTTATTAAGGCATAGGCTTCATTTTGGCATCAAAATATTTATAGATTTTGCTTGCTAAATGTCCTGAAATAAATCAATAAAATTTTCAATGATGAATTTCAATGATAGCTATAACAAGCGCCAAACAGTGGCTTTATATTGATGTAAGCTTGCTTGGGTACAAATTGTCATATCTGCCATATTTGTCAATTTACCTACATAGAAACTATAGGCGTTTTTTTTAGTTCAGAGTTGGCTCAGAACGGAGTAAACTTTGAACAGAGTATGTTTAGAGCACTCCGATTTAATAATGAAACACACCCGATAAGTCAACTGTCATATATGTCAAACGACATAGCTGGCCGCGCTCAGTTTTTAACTCCGCCTGCTCGGTCATTCTAAGCTCATGGAGCACGCTCTGAATACACTCTGAACGAAAAAAGAAACACATATTTCAAGCTCTGATCGCTCTGGACTCAAAGAGAAACGTAAAATTTTTGTTTGAACTATAAAAAAAAAACCTCCTTTTGCAAAAAATTTGCTCTAAATCGGTTAAGCCGTCAATAGGGTTTCCAACTGTCCTCCTTTTCAACTATTTGTCCTCCCGTCCTTCTTCACTTTGAAATATGATCAATAATTCATTCTGTTAGTATGTACCTTTGTTGTAATGCTTCATAATCTCACTATTTATGCTATTTTATTAAAATGTTGGTCATAATCCTGCTTCGTAAAAAAAAAAAAAAAAAAAAACTGCCAAATAATATTTTGTCACTCATGAAAATGTACTACTACTACTTTTCAAGATCCAATGGAAGGAATGCAAATTTTTTTGCAAGACAAAACGTCTTTTTTTTCAAAAAAATATTTAGTTTTGAAATGCAATTTATATTATGATGAATAAGAAGATATCAACCAAATTACTTGTAACTTTCCTTTTCATTTTGTTAAGTTTAAAGTTATTTCGTTATTATGGCAACAAAATGCAAATTTTTTATAATTTTATTTATATTTTTTTTATTAATATAAGGAATAACATGATAAAACTTGTATTTATATTTTCCTTGTTATTTAATTTTTTTAAAATAATTTATGCCAAAGTAAGTGTTGCCAAGTTTAACGAACGCCCAGAGAATGTTCATTAGGGAAAACTTTGCAATTACTCGTAGGCCCTTGCTTGAAAAATTGTAAGACAAGTTTTCCTATCGTATCAGAATTAGCCCTTTAAAGATTAAAGTTATTCATTTTAACAATTGAACGTCTGTATTTCAAAGTAGCCAGTGCAGTGGTTAGCGTATTAGACTAGCAAATCGAAAGTTCTAGTACCGAATCTAAATTAAACCAATTTTTGTTTTCTCCTAAAGTGGAATGGTAATAACTGGCGAGGGCCTGGCCGACTTTGAAAGTATCTGCTTTGATAGTGCCTTGTAAGAAAACTTAACTGATTTTCCAGGCGGCAAGGATAACTTTGTCACTTTGTTTAAAAAACATTTTGAGTTATTGATTTATACATTTAATAACTAAAATTTTATTAAATATTCAATCATTCTGTTTTTATTACTTGAAACTGATTGTGTATTTTTAATTACAATAGGAATTAATAATCTTTGTATTCAACAGGTTATGGGCCCAGAACAATCTACATACATTGAAAGTCTTAATTGTTATATTAATTGAGGTTCTTGAATGTTCAAATATATGGTGAATTTTTCTCTTTGACAAATTTCTCGTTCTGCAAGAACTTTGGGAATCTGTAATAACTGTAAAAAAGGGCCAGACGAAATGTGCGAAGGCAAAATCAAAATATTAATATTATTAATCGAACCGAAAAATTTCGTCCAATAGCAAAAGAAGCCTACGACCAGCTAGCTGTATTTTTCGATGGTTTTGTGAACCAAAACGTATGGGACTTAAGGATAACATTAAATTTTTAAATTTTGTCTCTAGAGAATCGCCAAAAAATGTTAAGTTCCAAGCTTAAAGGAAATCTCTTCAGTGGTTCAGGCTGTAGGTCTAGATACAGGCAGACATATACCTACACCAGAGAGCCGAAATAGCGAAACCCACTTTTTTCGTGTTCTCTACTATCGTCATGTCAGTCCAGTAAGAATAGACGAAAAAATGCCAAAGAATTAAAAAAATTAGTTTGAGGTTAAAATTTGTCATGGACGTTGGTAATGGGACTCTTCAAAACTGAGAGAGTTCCTCATCGATCCGATGACCGCTAGGTCTTATACTTTTATTTTTTGTTCGCTTACGATATTTCGGTGGAAAGAGATCGATATATTGATAGTTTGCGTATTTGCGTATAATCACGGAAATTCGCAAGCTTCAAAATGTGTGCGCACAATTTAAATGTTGGTGAAATATTTGACCGAGCATCAATTGCGGTCCATTTTTACTTTTTAACAACGCTTAGGGCCAGTTGTACAAATATTTGATCCGTGGTTCAGAAATTTTAACTCACCAACTTCGGCGGATTAACTGTGGTTCAACGATGGTTCAGGCTTGTAATTGGCTTTTAGTGCATATTGGAACCGAAATCGGCGAGTTAAGATTCCTGAGCCACGGATCAAAATTTAAACCACGATTGTACAATTGGCACTTAGTCAGCCAACGATATTTTCCGATTACGTCGAAAGGTCAAGAAATCGGTAAAATGCATCAGCGTCACCGCTATATGCATCGAACGTCTTGACTATTTTTAAAAACCAATAAAATAAGAAAAAGCGCTCTTATTTTACATTTATTTATAAAAAAGCAATGGCAAGAAGTTATAAAAACTGAGCAATATTTCTCGGACCGAACTTTCTTTCCTTCTTCATAGTTTTTGAAATCGCGAAACATATTGTCACTACCAAAAACTAAATCCATTTTCAAAACAAGAACATCACCGATTACATAGAATTAAAAATAAAAAAAAAAAAAAAAAAAAAACTAGAATCAAAATTGATAATAGGAGTGTTCAGTGAGGCTGTTCCGAACAGTTTGAAACAGTTTAAAACAGAAAAGAACAGGTTTTTGCTGTTCAGTGAGAAATTTTCTGTTCTAAACTGTTCTGACTTGCTGTTCAGTGAGTCTGTTTGGAGTAGTTTAGAGCAGGATTTTCTGTACTTGCTTTTGAAGTAAAACAACTTAGAACAGATTAGGACAGGATTTGTGTGAAATGTCAAAAACAGTTGTTGTTCTGTTCTGTCCTGTTCTGTTCTGTGACTATTTCTTCACTGAACAAAGCTAATGTTAACAAGAAATGGTCAAACCAAATGAAATTAATTGCTCTGATTTGAGTATAAACCTGCTAGCATGTCGATTTCCAAGTCCTAGCTTAAACCAAATCCTAACTAGTAAGCGGTACCAATCGGCAGGACTAGGGCTTGGTAGTTATGTGAAGAAATGAGTTAATAGCGATTTGAGTACTAATGTTAGTACAAGTACCCGGCACTAGTGTTAGGACTCTGTGAAGAAATTGGCTGTAAGCGTTGCTAAACTAGTTAAAAAACTGCGAAGTCTTCATTTCAACCTAGTTCGTATATCATATTGCACACATAAAATCCCTAAAAATCGTAGATATTAAATTTTGCGCCATTAAATTTACGGCAAACTTGTTAACCCTACGTTGGTTGTCTCATTTAGGACTTTATAGGTTAATTTATCAGGTAGAAAATGCATCTGAGCGTCTATGTTCGAACGGCCTTATATCATGGCTCCATTATCGAAATGAACGCACAGCTGAAACGCTCAGACACCCGTCCAACAATAGTTAAGGCTTAACTACATTCAAGACTTTCTGCAAAAAGTACAAAAGTGAAAAACTAAAACTTGAGCTAGAAATGCCTGTGCGAAAAAGCCGACGAAAATAGTGTTTGATATATCATTTCAGACTGATACTACAGATAAAACACAATTTTTTTCGCACACAGGCATCTCTAGGCATATTTTTGCTCATCACTTTTTGAAAAAGTCTTTGATGTAGTTTTAAGCCTTTAATGTCAAAAATCTTCTTTTTAGAGCTTGTCCAAATAATAATCAAAATAATGTTTTAATCATTTAAATCAATTTATAAATATAATCAAAAAAATCTTTTTACCATTTAAACCAAAAAAATAAAATCTTTAGACCTTATCCCCATAGCCATAGGTATTCACACAAAGGGGATATCGGGTGATCATTCCATCATTACAAAAACAATATAAAAATAAAATGGGCATACGAACCATTTCTTACCAGGAACCCTTCAACCTTCGTCGGCGTGCGTCGGCGTCGTCAACGGCAGGAATCGGGGACAAAATAATAAAATCGACTTACTACCAATTCAATCTATGTTGTTTTTTTATTTAACATATTTTTTGTAATTGAGTAGATATGAAGACAAAGTGTGAAATGAAAAGTCCACTCACTCAATGGACCACTTAACAGTTCGAGTCAATCTTAATATTTCTGCGCCTACCTGAAAGCCTGCACTCTACACTCTGTGACATTACAATTGCATGGATTTCTTAACTCGTAAAATGCACTCACAATTTATTTTCAAATTCATTCTATGAATCTGCTTCTGCATAAAATAAAATTCATCTTAACATAGAATGGTGTATTGAGTGTAAAAATAATAGTTTCTAATGTTCATTGGCCGACTCGAATTTTCTAGGAGGGTGCGCTGCGCTTTCACTTTGGCTCCGAGCTCTGACTAAAAAAAAAAGGAAACAAATTCGATTTCCTTTGAGGGAAAACTCAGTGGAATCTCAGTCGTGTTCGAGACATCACAACGTAAAGGATGCGTGCGATCACGGTTTAGATATTTGTATACAAAATAATTTAAATTTCGATAATAAATGCATTTTTTCGTATTTTATAAACAAACAACAATTACCCCCTTTACAACTGTCAAATCCTAGACGATAATTATAACAAGTGAATTTATTGAAACATTACAAAGACGAATTAATTGGATAACCATATAATCGCAACGATTAAATTTTTTTTTTTAAATAAACTTTTGCCAATTTTTCGTGAAAACATACATATTATGTGGATTTATAAACAATTAACTGTGAAATAAAATTTTGCTAAAAAAAAAAAAAAAAAAAAACGGATAATAAATTGTGAAAAAAAGAGAAGAGAATATTATTGAAAGAAACAAAAAAAGCTATACATTTTTGGTATAGTATATGATGCTGGCGCGTGTTCGAAAATAACGGATATTTAATTAAAAAAAAAAAAAAGAGAGAAAGCATTATTTTTTTTTATATAAGGTTACCTATATTTAATTTTCGAAGACGGGGAAAATAATTTTTGCAAAAGAAAATAAGGTGGTGAAAGCCGTAAAAGGTGGAAGCGAGAGAGAGAAAAGCACGTCTGGAGACGAAATTGTTATTAAGGTAAGTTTCAGATTATTGGAAAAAGTTTTTGTTTTTTCATTTAATGTTCAAGTTTTCAAATCCATTGTAATTCTATCGCAGAGTCAATTTGTTATAGGTACGTAGGGAAAATGTGATAATTTAATTGCAAGTTTAGTAATTTTTTAATTAAAATTAAAATTTTTTTAAACTATCATAATTCTGATAATAATTAAGCTGAACGTTTCCTTAAGCTTAAAAAATCAAATAAGATGTTTCAGTGCCGTATTAAGACGGACAGCATTTCTTTTAAGGCCACTTCGTTCCTTCCTGTAGTTACTTCTAATAGGGCCGGTATTGGTGTCAAAAAAGATATTTTAAAAACATAAGGCACGTTTTGGTGATTAATTTTAGTTTCTGGAATAACAACGATGAATATATCGGAAATTACATATGTACCTATGTATGCTGTTGATAACTCGTTTTGTCTATGTTTTTGACTTAAGGTTTGATTATAGAATTAAGGTTTAAACTTATTAGCCAAGCATTAATATAGATTTATTTAAATTAAAACTTTTGGTTAGGTACATCATTTCAGAGAAAACCATACAATCGTTTTCATATTCCATTATAAAGAGGCATGCAGATACATAATTTCAATGCAACGAAGTGCAAGTTCTGACTTCTTTGGAACTTAACTTCGTATTGCCTGCAATATTATTTTCCAATAACAAATTATTTAAAATTATTTTATTTATTTCTCATCTTCAACCAAAATAGTTTTCAGCTGTTTTTTTTTTTTTTAAGTTCCCTTTTCATCTTCATCATCAGTGACATGTAAAGCGTTTAAGGAACGTCAAAAACGTTTAATTTTTAAATCAACGATTAAAAGTTAATCTGATAACTGTTGCTAAGTTAAAAATGGGTTTGATTGAATTTTAAGACATTTTAATTTAATTTTGTTGGTGAAAAATTTCAATATTTGAAGTCGAATAAACTAATAAACTCTTATTTTCATAATTACAAAACAGAATTTGGTTATAGATAGGACCTACATTCATTGATCTTATAGCTTTTAAACTGTAGTTTAGTAAAACATGAGTTTATCAAACGACTATGAATACGCGTCATAATAAGTCCTTTTTGCTTTTGACTTTCAGGAGAACTAAATATTTGCTGAAATACAAGTCTGATCTTTTTTTAATAAATCTACATTCTGATAATTCTACGAGCTTTCAGTGCATCTTTATTCTTTAGTCTTTTCATTTTTATTGTTGTTGAATAGGTAATTAAAATTTTTAAATATCTTTTTTTAGTTCAACAAGGTGAACATATATTAAAAAAAACTGTATGTAAACCACTTAATTTTTTTCCAGAAACTACTAAATCCCGAATTACCAAATCCCGAAAAACAGAATCCCGAATCTACTAGGGATTTACTACTTTTTTAATTAAAAATTATTACTTTTTACTCGATATTTAGCATACCAAAAATACTGCTTCTCATTCTTTTAAGTGAAGTAATATACTTTAAATATTTGAATCTTGTTTATTACTGCATATAACATTTAGTATGTATGTCTGAATTATATTTTTAAAAAAGTTCAATTCAGACATACAATTGGAAAAGTGCATTTTCTAACCGACCGCGACGCAACCATGAAAAGCTTTCCTATCGACTCTGGTACCCTCTTTTTTAATAGTTATCCCCAGATTATATTCTTTAATATTAATTAATCATTTTTAATATTTCAATGATTGAACCACCTCATCTGTGATTATTGAAATATTAAATCTTATTTAAATCTCGTTTTTTTTTGTAGAAGTTTGGACCAGGATTATTTTTTTGTATTGAAATAATATTTCAAACCAACATCAGCTTTATATTTTGGCACTATTAATTTTGCCTTTGAAACGTCTCCAAATAAAATACTTAAATTTTCAGTACAGAGTTTCAATGACAGATAGCTGTAATTGCCTTTGAATATGCCAGTTATCGAGTTTTATTTAATAATACTCTATTCAATGTTGCTTAGATATTAATATGTGTATTTAATCACAGAAGCAAAGTTTTGTTTTGAAAAACATTTTGACATTTTTATGCAAGCAGATACAAGTTTAAAAATCAAAGTAATGTTACTAATGGTTGATTTCATAAATTTTAAATGACGTATGTTGTAAGGAGCAAGCGTCATTTTAAGATTTAAACGCCTGTTAAATATTTAAAAAGGCTTTATGAAATCAACTAAAAAAAGGATCAAATTAAGAAGAGATAAATGGGCCTAGGTATCTACCTACATATGAAAGAACATATTGATGCAGAAAATTTCCTTAAACACATTGTATAAGATTGCTAACTAACCATTGTTATTATTAGATTTTTGACTACTTAAACAGTGTTTGTATTTTATTTTGAAATGGTCGGCAATATGCTTTATTTAATAAAAAAAATTACATTTGTCAAGGTTTAGACAATCGATTTCGTTGTCTAAAGTTAGATACAAATTTAGATCACTTTAGCAACAATTAGAAATGTTTTCTTATAACTTAGACGGCTCTATAAAGTTAGACAACGTTTATAAATACGACCGTAAATATTTATGTATATTTTTAGCAATCATAGTAACATTAGTTTAGAAAAAAAAAAACGATCAAATCAATCTCATAATTTTGTGTCCATCGCGAATTAATCAATAAATAAATAAACCTCCCCGCTAAAACAAAATATTGAAGTCAAAGTTTCTTTAAATTCATACACGTCATATTTTATATTTTGTATAAAATAGGCGCACCTTAATCTCCTTAGACTATATGGTATGTAATATAATACCAAATCAAACAAAACATACTTATAGTGTTTTTTAGTTAATAAAAACGATGATCTAATCTTCCTCTCAAAATTCACCATAATATATACAATATATTTATATCGAAAACAAATTTTTAAAAATGTTAAAATAAACCAGAAAAACTATAAAAAATAAACAGAACAAAAAAAAAAACAAAGATTTTAAATGAAAAATCTCTGTTCTTGTGGTTAAAAAAATTTACGAAAATGCATTTTGTGTTTTGCTAAAATTTATTTTAAAATCATTACTCACAGACTTAAAAGCATCAGCGTGTGCATTGTGCCCCTACCTACCTACCTCTACCTACCTATACCTTCCATATGCCTCTGCCTTTAGAACATTTTTTTGCTGCTGCACAAAAAAGTGTGCGGAATATAGTTTTTTTTCACAACAAAATTAGAAACAACCATAATTCAAAGTCACTAAAAAACTTGGCGCAAAAATATACTCTATTCACTGGGAATCATCATTCCCGTCATCATCGTCAAGATTGTGTTTTGTTAGATTAAAAAAAAATTAACATCATGTCTTGCATTCAATTGCAGTGTTGTCTAAAAATCACCGACGGCAAAAGTGTGCATCATCGAAATTTAGAAAAAAATAAATCTGACTTTCATTTATTTTCTTTTTTTTTTTTCTATAAAACAAAGATTTTCAAAAATACGCAGATACAATTTTGCAGCGTCTGTATTTTTCAGCCGTTTTTTTCCTCCTCACCCACCGAGAACTTGACCGGAACACAACCAAACTATAGAAAAAAAAGATGAAAGAGAAAAAGATTTTTGCACTAAAATAGTTTAAAAATATATAAAATTAAAAAAAAAAAACCAAAATGTATCATCTACAGGAAAACTTTTTCTTATAACTAAAAGAATGTTTCTTAGATTTTTTAAACTAAATTTTTTGTTTATGCATCGCTTGATGCATTTTTAGTTTATGGTTGCAGTGCAGTAGCTATATCGGTGTGGAGCAACGATGATGAGAAATGAAGATTCAACAAGCCGATTTAGATGCAAGCAGATTCTCTGATAGATAAATTTTTCGAAAATTGCTTCATTAATTTTTATTTAAAAAAGAAAATATTAGAAAAAAGATATAAAATCTACACTTGGCCTTTGGGATTAGAAGCGCACATGTGGGCGTCGCCGGCATTTTTTTTTTTATTAAAGAAAATATTTTTTTCTTTCCGTATGCCAACACAAAGCGAAGATACCTAGATATTAATTATTTTAAGCAAAAATTAAATTTGCTAAAATAAAACCTTTCTATTAAAACTAGTACATACATATATATCTATTTGAAAAAAAAAACTCACAGACACACGCATATTTGTTTTACAGTTTTACATTTTTGATCAAACAATGGCTACATTTTTAGAATGCCTACTTCTAATGTTTGTATTTAAAATTATAAAACAAATATTAATTACATATTTTTTTTTTATAATCTTAATTTTATTTTATTGTATTTATTTTTTTCATTTTTGAAAATGTAAAGGAACCAAATACGTGTGTATGCAGTTCGAAAATTCAGATAAATTCAATCTGGAACAATATACAAGGTGAAATTGGGCTTAAAAAATTATAAAGATTGGAAATATTTGCTTTTCCCTGATTTAACTTTCTGGTACCTAAGTAGGTAAATAAAAATCTTAAAATGTTGGCTCTTGTTTTTTTACTATGTACTCTTCCATTGTTTGTAGATGCAAATAATCAAAATAGAAAATAATAATTAAAATTGGTAATGGAATTATGCGGTTTATTTCCGAATTTCCGATGGCAAACAGTTTCTGCTTAGTTTTTTTTTTTAATTCTTATCTAATCTTCTAAAACTAGGGTTATTATTTTGGTGTTTAATGGTTTCAATTTCTTCTTTAAGTTACGTTTTTCTTTATTTCTATTGTTTGCTTCTTTTGTATTTCCTAATCTGATTTCTGTTGTTGATACAGTGCATTAATAATCTTTTTTTTTATGTAGTAGCTGTCAAAAATCAGTATCTATTTATTTAATTTCATGTCAATAATTTCAATCTTTCGTATCAAAGTATATCCATTTAAAGCTTCCATTGAAAACCATAATTATCAATTTTTAGAGGTTTGGAAATTACAATCAATAATAATTTTGATCCCAAAATTAGGCTGATGGCTTGAAGTCATTGTTTATGTGAAAAATCATTCCAATCCACTTAATTTAAAAAAAAAGTATTTTAAATAGTTTTTTTCTGGATATTCAAATTTTTCTTTAAACATTGTTTATCTTATAGATAAAAAATATTAAATACTTATGAACCTACCTTTTTTTTTACAAATAATTAACAATTTTTCTAAATTGAAGTGCGTTTTAAAATAGGATTATTATTAACATTACGACATTATTGGAACCATTTTAAGAAAATTTGCTATACCTACCTAAAACTTAAGAAATATACATAAGTCCACAAGAGTTAATTCCAGAGGACTTATTTCACTGTATCAATTAATAATTAAAAAATTTAAAATCCTTTTTTTTTAATTAAGTAGATTGTATTGGAATGATTTTTCATTTGAACAATAAATTGAAGCTTAATTTTGACATCAAAAAAATTATTGATTTTCATTTCCGAACCTCTCAAAATTGATTAAAATTTTTAATTTTGGTTTTCAGTGGAAGCTAGAAATCGATATACTTTGATACGAAAGATTGAAATTATTGACATAAAATTAAAAAAATAGATACATATGTATAATAATATTATAAAATTTATTTTTTTTTTATACCAATTTTTAAAAAATGGTGAGATTGCATGTATTCACAGTATAATAATGCTCTTAAATAAATATTAAATAAGAAAAAAAAAAAAATCGGTTGAATTGAATCACAAATATACATTCGCTATTCCAATATCAGATAACAACAATTATTTTCTAGGATATTTACATTTAAAGTGAATCTAGATACTTTTTTTTATTTTTTCAAAAGAAGATAACTATTATTTTGCACCACACGAATGCTTTCAGAAGCATTCAGAATGCTTTGACGGCCGAAATAAAACGCTATAACTGTCGGAATGTCATGAAATATTGACATGTCGTTTCTTTTGAATATCTGTGCTAATTTATTATAGATAGGTAACTACCATCAGTGGCTGATCTATCAGGATTTCATTAAGACAGGTGTTCTTTACTTTTGATATTATTTACTTGTTTGAAAGATACATAATTTTTGTTCGGAAAAAAAGATGATTTAAATGCTTTAAGGTATTTATGGTTTTTCGTTTGGTAATCCGAAAAATTAGTCTTTTTTTCTATCCCTCAAGCTATAAGCCATGTTGAATTCAATGGAGAGACGACTGTTATGTCGATGAAATAAAAAAAAATATACATATGACGAATTCGAAACTCGAAAGTATTGACTTTTGGTCGTATTCATTAGATTTTTGACTGTTTAAACTATCCCCGAATTCGTAAAAGTAAACATGTTCAATCACTGCTAAAAACAATTGCAAAAAAATGGTAGTAGTTATGTACATTTTGGGCAAAATTTGATTTAAATACTGAGAGCAAACATCAGGGCTTCTTAAACAGTGAACACAATTTGAAACAGATTGCATTTGCCTGGCAGAAATGCGACTTCAATGTGTGCAGTGTTGCCGAAGTTTTACTTTTACGATTTCGACCTATGTCTAAGTATTTCGAATCAGTCGGAAATATTCTTTATTTAATAAAAAAAAAAATATTAAATTTGTCAAGGTTTAGACAGTCGATTACGTTGTTTAAAGTAAGACAAAATGTTAGATCACTTTAGCAACAATTACCTTTTCAAAACTTGGACGACTGTCTTAAGTTAGATAGTGTTTATTAATACGACCATAAGAATTTACAAATACATACGTTTTCACCGATTACTGAAAGTTGTATGAACTTTTCTAACTTCCTCAGTTTTGCAGAAATTACCGAATCACGTTCATAACTTCATCTGTTTGTTTCATGTGAAAAAGGATTGTTTTTTCATGAATGCGCAACACACACCTACACCTAATCTACATTCTTCATCTCAAGTAATAAAGGAGTCCCACTTATTATCTTCTACCTGTGTTCGAAATAAAAAAAGAATAATATATAGTTGAAGGTAAATTGTCTCTTAAATAATCCTTCTATATTTACTCTGGGTCAAAAGTCGAAGAAAAACATACATATATCGTTGTGTGTGTGACTCTGTATGTTTTCTTTTGTTTTATAAATGCGTTTGTGATGTCCTTTTTTTGTGAAAACTATGAAGACGTATCTATAAAATTTGTTTACTCATATTTCCATTTCATAAATATGCAAATTTATGTGAAATCCTTAAAATGTGTTTAAATTTCCATTCGATGTGCACAATAAAAACGATGTTGATTTTTGCAAACCGATTTGTATTGCAAGGTTTTTGACTTTTACTTTTACAGCTTATGAATACTTTTTTTTTTGTTGCTCTTTCTTCTATTGATTTAAAGCCAGGGAATTTGATTATTTTGCAAGGAAACTGTGCGACTGCGACTGGTCATTCGGTTTTTATGAGAACCTATTTGCATCAAGGGATATATTTTTGTTTTTACAAATAATGGTTATAAATTCTGAGAAAAAATTAACAAAAGACGACAAGTCATAAAGGTTTTAAGTAAATACATATAAAGATGTAGAGAAGGTTCTGTATTCTTTTTTGTTTGTTGGTCATCTATTTTTTCGTTTAATAAAACAGACAGGTAGCTAATCTTTAAGTGAAACAGAAAGGATATTTTGTTCAAAAATCTAAGATTGAAGAGTCTGAAGGTACCTACCATTTTTCAGTAAAGTAGACAACTGGACTTAGGGAATATAATCTGTCACAACTGATTAACATAATCAATTCAACGAATAGTAATAATTAATATTAGCAATATCTGAGGTATAAAAAGTGTGAAAATCCACTTTAATCTTGTAGAATCTTAACGGAAGGGACTAGGCCAAATTTCAAACTTCCACCAACTAAAAAAGACGTATTGCCTATTAAAAACTAATTGCTTAAAATGACCGGTTTAAAATGTTAACAGAAATAGTGCAGCTTCTTAATATATCTTTTATTGAACTTCCTTTTTAGTGCAAATAATTAAAAATACGATTCTACTATCCATATAACTAATACGTTAGTAATAAATGCTTTTGTGAAACTTTCATAGTTGCAATTACTGTATGTAATTTCCGTGGTTTTTACTACAGGAAATGGAGGTGTAAATACGAAATATTTAGGTAGTTGCTATGCAGTTTTAAGGTATCTAGTTTCTGCTTGCGAAATCACAATAAACCTCATCTATTTTGCTAAAAGAAAAAGGATATACAATTTATTTGTAAATATATATATCTAAATCTATTAAGTATTTGACAATTGAAGTAGTCAACCAATCAGGAAATGTCTAAATGAGTAAGAGACAAAATTAAAATATACATATGTTCCCAGAATCGTATCCTGATCATAATATTATGATATTTTAAATTTGTTTCCCTCAAACCTCGCGGGATTTTACCTGCACGGATTACACATATCTGCCATTGATTTGACCTGCATTCCATCCTGCCTATAAAGATGAGTAAATTTCTTTCAAAAAATTTAGTTGGTGATCGTCTTTCGTGCTGTAGAAACACACGCTACATATTAATGTCCTAAGAAAGAAAAATCGGGACATCACAGTCTTGATGTCTAAAAGCGTATAATTTTGCCAAGGAACTAACAACATTTTAAGGTACATATAAACAAACTTGCAATCATGGAATAATTAGTTTTCTAATCGTAAACCTTGTTCCAATGCCATTTCCTATAGTAATTTTCCCAAAATATCTGAATAAAAAGCACTCAACTTCGAAAGCATATAAAACCTCAAGTGGATTATTCTTTTATTTTTCAAGAAATGTGCTGAGCGCGTGGATATATTAAATACGTTTTTCTTCATACTTTATTCGAATAGGGGGAAGAAAATACAATAAAAATGTCCCCCTTACTTCCCAAAATATATAAAAAAAAATCATAAAACGAAAAAAGGACGAACGACAAACCAAAAAAAGTACCATCCAAAAACCATTTCAAAAGCAGTGTGCTATATATAGTCATCGCTTCGGTTCGTATTCTTATGTATTACAACCCACCCCAGGGATTACAAACAGGGGAGAGAGTAATCTAAATACCACCCTTATGTACAGCTACTTTATAGATTAGCATTTTCGGAGGGGTGATGTTTTATCACAGACACGCGCAGTAAGCGTGCCAAAAAAAAAACATAAAAAGAGGGATATCTATACTGATAAAAAATGGCGTAGCGTTAAAAAATATAGGTGCAAAACAAAATGGCGTTCATATACTAATATCAAGTTCTTTTTTTTTTTACAGTTTTCTCTTCGAGCAATACACTCAAAAGCGACTCAAAAATGCAGAACTGGGATTCAATGCAGCCAGCAGCCAATTACGAGCACAATTGGTACAGCAACATGTTCCATCAGACCATCAAACAGGAGCCGTCACAATCTACCAACCCCACCAGCAACCAGCTGGAGCATTATCTGAACATGAAACAGCAAGAGCTGTCATCGGTAATGACTCCCTCCCCAAGAGCTCCCGAATCAAATGTCAATACAACGATGACAGGTGCCGATGTTGTTAACAATACGCAGCATTACTTTGACAGTTCGACAGGAATGTTGCATCAACATCATCCACTTGGATTTAATCCACTTACCCCACCAGGTTTACCAAATGCTGTTTTGCCTTCGATGTCACATTTTTATCAACAGAACACCCATCAAACTGTCAGCACAGTGAATCCTGTTGAATCCGTGACCAAAATGGATCAACAGTCATCGAACAATAACTCATTGACACCGAGGAATACTCCACCGATGGACGTGACTCCACCTAAGTCACCGAAACTATCTCTTATGATGTCCACAACGAGTGAGTTAGATCACGATGTAATGTCATCGAACTCCAGTGAGGACATGAAATATTTAGAGAGTGAAGATGATGAAAGTATCCGATTGCCAATTTATAATTCCCATGGCAAGATGAAAAATTATAAGTGCAAAACTTGCGGATTTCTGGCTATTACTAAAGTGGCATTTTGGGAGCATGCACGTTGCCATATGAAACCTGAAAAAACACTTCAGTGCTCTAAGTGTCCTTTTGTCACGGAGTTAAAGCACCATTTGGAATACCATATCAGAAAGCACAAGAATCTCAAGCCATTCCAATGCGACAAGTGTAACTACAGTTGCGTTAACAAATCTATGTTGAACTCACACCGGAAGTCCCATTCGTCGGTATACCAGTATCGTTGTTCAGACTGTGATTACGCCACCAAATACTGCCATTCATTCAAATTGCATCTGAGGAAATATGACCACAAACCAGGCATGGTTTTAGATGAAGATGGTGCACCAAATCCTTCTGTTGTGATCGATGTCTATGGAACACGGCGTGGACCAAAAATGAAGTCCGGTCGCAAAGAATCATCTGGATCGTCAAAGATGCCACAATTGAGTGCTGCCTTGCAGGGATTTGCTCTGAACCAGCAGAACAATCACCATAATATGCCTGCCTCCCCAGCTAAAAGTACTACTTCGTCATCGTCCGAGATGGTTGGAAATTCCCAGCCAAACATCCAGCCTAACCACCAGCAATCTCAACAATTAGCTGCTGCTCAACAAGAGCAGATGGAACAACACCATCAGCAGCAGCAGCAGCAGCAGCAACAGCAACAACAGCAGCTTTCGAATCTCATACCTTCATCATTGTCAGTAATTCTTCAGCAGCAAAGAAATATGCCATTTTTCCCTTACTGGAACCTTAATCTTCAAATGCTGGCTGCCCAACAACAAGCTGCTGTTTTGGCCCAATTATCTCCGCGGCTTCGAGAAACGGCTTTACAAAATCTCCAAAACAAACAAGAAAATGACAAAAGTCTATGCTACGTGAATGAGGACGATGACGAACGTGATGAAAGTTGCGACGGAACAGCTATGGATCTCACATCAGCCACCCCCATTAAAAATAACGAAGATATCAATTCTTCTATTGTGAACCTCAAATTAAAAGAGGAAGAACAGCAGGAGACTCCTCTTATAAGTTCATCCAACCAGTTCCGTCGCAAGGGTCGAGCATTGAAATTAGACACAGCTCTTCAAGCCAAGGAAAATTCCTTGAGTCCAGAAGAGAAGCCGAGACTTACAATTAGTCCAAATCTTACTGAAGTACCGTCGTCTTCTTCATTCGATGATCCATCAAAAGAGAGTGAAGGCTCACAATCGAACGGAGACTCGTCAGCGCCCTCGAACAGCACCTCGAATCCAACTTCAACTGCCACAACAACATCCTCATCTACCACAAATACATCACCTCCGTCGGGCGCCATTTTCGAATGCAAATACTGTGATATTTATTTCCGTGATGCAGTCCTCTACACTATTCATATGGGCTATCACAGTTGTGATGATGTATTCAAGTGTAACATGTGCGGCGAAAAATGTGATGGGCCCGTCGGACTGTTCGTCCACATGGCGCGCAATGCTCACTCTTAAAAAAAGAGTCCGCCTAATCAACCCCTTTTTTTGTTATTTCATAGCTCATTTTGGGAGTAAAATAGTTTCTCCCAAAAATGAGTTTCGTTGTCAAAGATTGTAAATATAAAACATAATAAAATTTATATTTTGTTATAAAGAAATTAACTATAAGTAAAAAACACTGTTGTCAAAGATTGTAAATAATATGAATTGAAAAAAAAAAATCAAAATATGTTAAATTTATAAGTTTTTATAAGTATTTACATTAAAAATAAATAATGTACTTTTTTCTTTTAATTTTAAAGCAAAACAAACAAACATTTAAACAAAATTTAAAAAGAAAACCAAATCTATTTTCAAAAAATATATATATTTTATTACCAAACATACAATATGACAAACAAAATATATATACATAAAGCCGTCTAGGAGTTATTAATAAAAAAAAAAAAACTTATATATATGCAAATTATGTATTTCTTTCTATAAATGAAAATAAAATGTAAACAACTATGTTAAAATAGGAGTACTTATTACAAAATTGAAAACTTTTTTATTTTTAATATCCATCTAATTTTGTTATTAAAAGGAAAATTTAATTTGAATCTTAATTTATTTTTTTTTATTTTATGGTAAGGTTTTTCTACTTCTTCTTCGCTATCAAAAAATCAAATAATTTTCTAGTCAATCAGGGAAGCCGTTTTATTCTTAACATAGTCTTAAAAGCTAAAAAAGCCAAATCCAAAGAAGAAAAAAAAATGTAAACCATACAAAACCGTTGACAATACTAAGGTACAAAAAATAAAATAAAATAAAAAAAAAAAATATGAAGTAAATTCTTAAGTGTACATAATTAAATAATTTGCAACCTGAGCAAAAAATCAAAAGTATTTAAGACTAAGATATTAAAACATATACATAGATATCTACTATTTAAGATTTGAATAAGAAAAAAAATAAAATTAAGTTAAAATAAAAAGAAATATAAGCATTGTTTTTAGTTAAAAAAAAAAAATAAATACATTTTTTAATTTAAAGAAAAGTCTTTTTTACTTATTTTTCTATTTACTTCGAGAGTCTTTCATTAAGAAAGTCACAAACCTAAATAAAAATATGAAACATACGGATACGGAGGATCAAAAGGTAATATCCAGCATTTAAAACTCACACTTTCATAGAAAAATTAAAGGTTTATAGATTTTTGTTACCTACGTGATTTTAAGAAACAAGGGTTTTTCCGGCATTGTTCACATAAAAACAGAAAAGAACAGTAGTTAAGTAAACTACAAAGGATACTTGCTGCAAAACTAAGTAGACAGTAGACATTGAGTTAAAACTTTGGGATTATGTTGGTTATTGTTTTTTGCGATTTATTTTATGCACCCTTCATTTATGTGTCGTTACGTTACATAGTTGTTATTTTTCTCTAGAAATCAATTTGATGTGAACTTTTAACTTTATTCTCCATGTACATATGTATGTGTTATAGTGATAGTTATATCGGCTTTTCTGTGGAGTATCACATTTGAATGGCAATATAATATCCCAGGGAAATTACACTTTCACTTCGAAAAAATTCCGACAAAGCTGAATTTTGGTGAAAATGTTTGTTTTTCTGTTGTAAGGGTTTTCCAAAAAGTACCCTAAATTTTGGGCCGGGGCTAAAATTTTTACGGGGGTCTCTATTCGTTTTTTTTATAAAGGGGTAATTTTTTGTTGTGGTTTTTTTAAGCATTTCTTAATTTTTTTAAAGATGAAAAAAGTATCAGAGATAGTTTATACCTCATTTTGTAGGTATTTTGATTCTATAAAAATTTTAATTGGCCATTTTGTTACAAAATTAAATCCAGGCGAGTTATTAAATATATATATAAATAAAAATAACCAGCTGTTTTAATATGTCGTTTTTTTTTGGAGATGTACCCAAACACATACGATACAAAATATTTGCCCGTCAAAACATGCACCTTCAATAAAGTTTTTTGAATAAATCCAGTACATTATAAGGTTTGTGCACGTTTTTCTCAAAAAGCGTCAAAATATTTTTAATGTAAAATTACATAAGCTACAACTTTTTGCCTTCATATTATTTTAGGAACACTTACAGTTTTTGAGAAACTGAAATTCAACCCCTTGCACCACCCCCCCCCCCCCCCCCGGTAAATTTTTAGCTCCGTTCCAAATTAAGGGGACCTTTTTGGAAAATGCTAACTGTACAAAAATAAACATCTTCACCAAAATTCAGCTCTGTCGGCTTTTTTTTGAAATTTGGCCATTTTTTAGTCTAATTTTTCTTGGCTATAAATCAAATGGAGAAAACAAATTCTCTGTTGGTTTGTTTTTCCAGATTTGTAATTTTTAAATTCTATTTTCAGGGACAGGGTAATTAGCACTAGATATTATAAGAAGCTAGGAATATAAAAAGACGTTTGGTCGGAGGGGGTAAAGCATGAAGTATGTAAATAAGTGGTGGAAAAAAAGAAAACTAAAAGTTATTGAAAAAGAACAAAATGTAAACATTGTTCATCAATTTGCAGGTACATTATAATACAGGTACATAATTTTTGTATTATTAACACCTAAAAAAATAAACCGCTACAGATCAGAATATTTAACAAAGTAAGAATAAATAAAAGCTTGAAATAAGAAAAATCGAAATAATTTCAAATTTAAAGCCTTCGACTTATAGAAAGCTGCGGCCATCAAGGATTATACAAAAATTAAAACATTATGTAAATAGCCTCAACTTCTATATGTGGTTACAAAGAAATGTGAGATTTATTTAATAAAGAAGATGATCCATAAAAAAAATATGAAATTCATTTAATTATGTTAGTGGTACACTGGGGCGTATACGCACTTTTTTATTTGTTGAATCTTAAACAGCCGCTAGCGCTGGTGCAAAGGGCTGTGGCTTTGATCCCTATTCTAACCTGGCATACGAATTTAGTCAATCGGTAGGGAAAAACGGTTTGATGGATCAATTTGAAATTTTACATAATATATTGGTGGTCTATCTACATTTTTACTTGCGATATAGGTAATATATAGAGCAAGTTATGAATTCGTGCTCGAGATAACAATCAAAGTTGACATTCGATGATAGAGAGCAAGAAAAAAGTGGGTCCCCCAATTCCGTCTGTCTGTCTGTATGTCTGTATGTATGTCAGCCTACAGCCTAAACCACTGCAGCGATTTTTTTTCAAACTTGGAGCATAAGATTTTTTGGTGATTCCCTAGGGGAGAAATCGAGATTTTTTTTTAGCTCAAAAAATAACGGTACTTGCTATACAATCGTTTTAAAACAAGTTATTTATCTCAAAATCGGCTCGAACGATTTTTGTTTAAGTTTTGTGTGTACTTAAAGTACTATGTCTATATTTCAGTGAAAAAAAAATTACCAAAAACTGTTATTAACGGTACCTGGCATAGAACCGTTTCAAGTGTGAATAATACTGCTTACAAATATTTTCAAAAAAGTATTTTTTGTATTTTAAGAAAAAAGTTAAATTTTTTTTTATTTTAAATCATTTTTTTTTTGAAAACGGGTTGATGAATATTTTTGAAATTATGGTTTTAGCTGTATATTATTATATTCTTAAAAATGGCATACCAAATTTTTTTTCTAAAAAATATCAAGAAATTTTATATATATAAAAAATTATTTTTTAAGAAAACCGCTCAAACGATTTTAATAACTTTTTCTGTAAAAATTCAAATTTTTTCAGGAATTTAGATGGCGTCATATTCTGAGATTAAAACATTTAAGGTACTTATTTTATCAATTTAATGAACGTATTTCATGCTTTTTTTTCAAATTTCCGTTTTTCAATTTATTAAATGAATCCGTCTGTCTGTCTGTATGTCTGTATGTATGTCAGCCTACAGCCTAAACCACTGCAGCGATTTTTTTTCAAACTTGGAGCATAAGATTTTTTGGTGATTCCCTAGGGGAGAAATCGAGATTTTTTTTTAGCTCAAAAAATAACGGTACTTGCTATACAATCGTTTTAAAACAAGTTATTTATCTCAAAATCGGCTCGAACGATTTTTGTTTAAGTTTTGTGTGTACTTAAAGTACTATGTCTATATTTCAGTGAAAAAAAATTACCAAAAACTGTTATTAACGGTACCTGGCATAGAACCGTTTCAAGTGTGAATAATACTGCTTACAAATATTTTCAAAAAAGTATTTTTTGTATTTTAAGAAAAAAGTTAAATTTTTTTTTATTTTAAATCATTTTTTTTTGAAAACGGGTTGATGAATATTTTTGAAATTATGGTTTTAGCTGTATATTATTATATTCTTAAAAATGGCATACCAAATTTTTTTTCTAAAAAATATCAAGAAATTTTATATATATAAAAAATTATTTTTTAAGAAAACCGCTCAAACGATTTTAATAACTTTTTCTGTAAAAATTCAAATTTTTTCAGGAATTTAGATGGCGTCATATTCTGAGATTAAAACATTTAAGGTACTTATTTTATCAATTTAATGAACGTATTTCATGCTTTTTTTTCCATATTCAAATTTCCGTTTTTCAATTTATTAAATGAATTATAAGAGTTTGTTTTGCCAATTCTTCAATAGTTGTAAAATTGTTTTTAATAAAAAAAAGGATGTGTTTCAATTGGTTAATTGCTTAAAAAGTAATATACAGCTTTGAGTTATTAAGGCATCTCGTTTTTGTTTTTGACTTAGAATTGATAATGGCATTGAATTTTGAAAACAAAACAAGTGCTCAATATAACGTAAAATTTTATTTAAAAAAATAGTTTTTAGAAAAAACTGGATTTTTTTTTCAAAATTTTGAGTTTAGAAATAAATTTTTCAAAGACTATCACTTGAAAAATTTTATTCAAAAAGAAAATCGAAGAATGGATTCCTGGCTTTGACAAAAGGTAGGTATAGGAATTTATTCCAAATATTGTCGTTGGATTTTTATGAGCCTTTTCCTATTTCAAGTCAATTTTTTAAAGAATTGACCCTCTCAATTAAACAGGGGATATAGACTACCGCATCCAAAGGATTTTTTTCTTCTACTGAAACATTTAGTATTTTTATGCATCTTGTGCCAAGAACTATGTTTTTTTTTACTATACTGAAAATTATACTACATATTTTTTATTGCTAAATTTGAATATCTGTACTTTCGAAAGTATTAGGTCTACACCAGATGACCAGATGAAGCTCAAATTGAAGAAAATTTAATTACTTTGAAAACGTACAGCTGTATTCGAAAAATTAGTCTTTTTGGCTTAAAATTGCCAATAACTGAAAAAAGCGCGAAAATTTCGCGTTTTTTTGGATCTTTGATCATGATGCGTTAGGCGCTCGAGTTCGAAAACTCGGGTTTTTTATGAGGCCAATATCATAAACGGTAGTAGCCCGTACTCAGCAAAAATTCAGAACTACCGGATCTAACGCAAGAACGTCCTCCTATAAGGCGACAAGGTTACTGGAATATGTATATAAATTATCAAAAGTGCTTGAAAGCTATTCAAATTTATGAGAATCAGACAAAAATTAAAAAAAAAAAAAAACTATTTTATTCACAATGTTTTGTAGGAAGTATTTTTGTTTTAGGTATTCAATGCTCATATCAATTTTTAGTCAATCACTGGAAAATCAGATGCTTAATGTATTCTAGCTTGTTTATAATTCTGTGATCTGTGATCTCATACATTACTTCAGAAAAGAGGACCTATAGGGAACAAAATGAAAAAGATTTTAACTAGCCTAACAACTTCATAAATATAAATATACAGAAATATGTTACTGTTATGGACAAGTTTGCTTTTATTCGCAAAAAGATATAGTCAATATAAGTCTTAAATAACAAGCCAAAATTTCATCCAAATATTCTTACCAACAATAATGCTCGGATTTTTATGTGCTAAAAAACACAAAATATGAGAAAATTAAAATGAGAAAATATTCGTTAAAAATATGACAATATGCTTTAAAAAAGTTATTACGAAAAAATGAAATACATGAAAATTTAAATAGAAATCATTCTTTTATTAAAAAGTAAAAAGAAAATTACTTATTAAAATAAATAAACTTTACTACTTTGAGTTGAAAATAAAATTTAAAAAAAAATATATTTAAAATCTGTGTGTGTGAACTACAGTTTTCCAAATTCCTTAAGCCTTGTTAGCATACCATCATTTTTTTTTTCAAAAAGAAAATTTGGTCTATCAGGTCCCCTTTCACACAAAGAAACAAGTCCCTGGAGAATTTTTTGACATTTTCTTTTAATTTTCTTAAAATCTCTTGTACCTTTTACCCAAAGAAAGAAAATAGTAAGAGATATTCTAAAGTTCCTTTAAAGAGTATCTTGGTTGAACGCAACTTACGTATTATGAAGAGGAATGTCAAAAAAATCTCAAATCGTCCAACAAGGAGATTTTGTCCACCCACTTCGTGCTCTTCTTACACAGGAACTATAAATTGCTGGAAACTCAGTTTCCTCATGTGAAAGGGAACTAGGTCTGAAAAAAGTCTTAATTGTACATATGTAAGTTTGAATTTAAATTTTGATGCATACATTCTTATGCACTGTCGTCAAAATAAGAAATTCAATTTTTTTAATATTTTAAAAATATTCACGAAAAATATGCATTTATTATAAAAATATCCAAAAAATGCATTTATATTAAAATATGCAAAAATATGCTCTAACGATTGAATGCCATTTGTATTGAAATTTCCTGATTCGTAAAACTATGTAATTCGTTTGCTTCTATGTTCACCAACTAAAAATATATGTATTAACATAGAAATCCTAGCCCTGCTGATAAGTATCAAAATTTTGGCACTCATCATTTATTTATATTAATGAGCTGATTGTATTTCTGAATTATTCATGTTCATAACTCATAAGTTTTGAAATAATCATATTCCTTTTAATTTGTACGTAAATTTGGCAGAAGAAATTAATTTTTAGAGGCGCTTTCCAAAGTTTTCTTTTAAGCTCTCTTCGTAATATCTTCGTTTCGAATTGAATATTGATACTTAAAATATTATAGGTACATAACTATCCATTATTTTTGAAAACCCATCGATTTGTGATAGTAAAATATTACAAAACCCATTATTTTTCTTTACCTACACTATTAAGTAATAAATTCTTAGGTCTGAAATAAAAGGATCCGGCAGTTTGTTAAAGAAATCAAAAACATATGCGCTTGCTGCCAAATGTCACCAACGCAAAAACGAATTATGATTTATTGATTTTGAAATAAAAAGAACAAAAAAAAACTGCTCCATCATATTCCAATCATAATTATTTGTCCAGAAGACCTCCTCAAGGAAAAACAGAAACAAACAGACCCTATATTTTATATACATACCTAATGTATAAGTGTGCTTAAACTGGAGAAAATAACAATTGATATAATATGCTGGCGACCCAAACAAATACCCGAACAAATATTTTTCATTTTCCACCATTTTTATGGTCCCAATATATGTACAGCAGTGGCAGCACCCTCATCATTAAGATCTCTTGGGCAATCATCAGCAACACGGTAGAGAAACGTGTGCTGATAGAAAAAAAAACTTCCTATTTGATTGAATGGAAATATCGAATACCATCCAAAATTATCCAAGAGGTGCCCGCCTTCAGTATCCCAAAGGAGCTGAGGATGAGGAACCATCACGATCATTGAACACAAGCCACATCCGTGTCTTAGATGACGTGTGCCGTACTACCGCTCGATCGGAAAAAAATAAGTATTCGATTACCTCAAAGATGTTCAATTGAAAAAAATATATAATGTAACCGCGCTTATGTGCACACCTTAAATTTTGGGTGAACCTATGATAATTCTATGGAACGCACGTTTCCTGACGCCTCCTTGAAAATACGTTGAGTGTGGAACCGCGTGCTTAAATTGTAAAAGGAAAATAAAGGAGGAGTTCCTTCACGTCATTTTCGTCGACATTATTCTCAAAAATAAATTTGGTATTGAAATTTGGTTGTTAGGAAACAAAAATCTCTGATCCAATGAACATAATGTATTTTTTGTATTTATAGAAATATAAAAAAAAAAAACCAAGAGTTGAGTATCAATGTTATGTATAGGTGCCTTAAACATGAAGTAGTATATTATGTAGATTAAAAAAAAAGAAAATATTTCAAATAGTAGATAGTTATATGAAGGTATATGCTATACTTACATCCCTATATGTTTTCAATAGGAAAAATGGAGAATTGTTTTCCTAGTGTCTGTGGTTAGGGTGTTGATTTAAATACACACTAAGGAATAGTTTTGAATTTATTTTTACAAACTAATTTTCGTGGATAATGTGTTAAACACAAACTTAGTTTTTGGGGTTTCAATAAATTCTATTTATATAAGCATAAGCAAACATATTTATGTATATTTCTTCTGAGAGTACATTTTTTTATAAAACTTTCGTAGCCATAGGAAAATACCCATAATTTAATTTGAGACAATAAAACTTAAATATTATGTCTTGGAGGTTCAAGCCAGACGACTTTATTTTTTTAATTAATTTTCAACAGTTTATTTTTTAGGTAAGAAAAGGCATACACGACGCCTTTTTTTAATTGCATATTGGATAATAAATTCGTTTGATTATAATAAAATTCTAAAATATTTGTTTTTAGAATCTTTTTAAAAATCCTAATTAAATTAAAAAATATAAAAATAAAAAAATTAATTAGGTACTTTGTACCCAACAAGAGCCACCGAAATTGCCCGATTTCATAAAAGACTTTTAAATATTTAAAATCAAATTTAGTAGTAAAATGGGGTTTTTGGTTTCAACAATTGCTTTTAAAGTTCAAAAGCTTTTAAACAGCCCTGTCCCACATATAAGTATATTGCCAGAAAAAAATATGCACGACTTGATCGCCCAAAATGCCAAATAAGACACCTTTAACAAAAAGATGTAGAAAAATAAATTTTTCTTGCTGATGTTTTTTTTAGTTAGAAAAAAAAAATAAAAATTTTAAAATGCAATATTTTTGAAGTTGGATTTCCATTAGGTGTGCGGTTTTTTTTTTAAAAAACCTCAAAGGCTGTTTTCTTACATTCACTGTGGTCATTTGAAAATTGGAAAAAAATTTAAATTGATAAATCGCATATAATCATCTGCAACGAGCTTTCACAAAAAAATTTGATTTTTTTTTCTTCTAAAAATACTCTACCAAATTTGAAGCAAATCGGTCAACCCATTTACATAATCTCTAGCTCAAATTAGAGTGGAAGCACGAACGCAAAGTTGCCCGAGACCAGCGAAAAAAAAAATGCACGAATAGTTCGCACGAACTAATTCTTATCGTTCAAAACGTTAACGTGGTGAACCATGTACGGTGATCACGTATTTTTTGGACTTTAATTTACGGAGAGTGTTGGCCTAGCTGGCTTTTGCTCTTTAACAAAATTTTATCAATCAAATAAATTTTTTTTAAATTTGAATACTAAGCAGCTTTTAAATTCAAATTCAACTTTGATATTTCTTCCACAAAAAACACAAAAAACGCCATCAAACGTTTACGATACCGAGATGAGACTTAATTGTACTAAATCAACACTACAGTGAAATTTATGGATTTAAACGATAAATATACTATGGTCAGCCATAGTTCAGAAGCAGTGCAGGAGGTGTGCGAGTGTTCCACCGCATGCGGCCACGCACTTCGAGAGGCCCCCACATCGCCACTGCTGGACAAAATTAAAAAAAAAAAACAATTTTTTTAATATGTTTTTTTTAAGAAGATATTAAAAATGGTATAATCGAGATGAAACAAAAACAAAAAAAAAAAAATAAAAAAAAAGTTATAAGTTTCTAATTTTGAGTTTTTTTTTGCAATTTTTTAAGTAGGTGCTGTTATTTTGCAATAATGAAAAATTACTTTGGAACAAAATTTCCAGTTTTTTTGGAAAGGGTTTAGCTTTATGCTTCGTAAAATAAATAAAAAAAGTAAATGTCTATTTCTGTCACATTCTGTAATTAAAATTTTAAAACTATGTACATGCGGAGTTTTTGGGTCACAAAAACTTGGAAAAATCTATCTGGCTTTTTGTTTGTTTTGCCTAGTCGTTTAGTATTTCATTTAATGAAAAATATTTGATTGACAATTTAAAAATATTTTCAATAATTCCGCAAAATTTATTTAGCACTTTTTTGTTCAGTTTTTTTTTATTAAACAGTTTTTCATTTTACCAATATTTGAAAAATATCGCCTGGCTGTGTACTCTTAGCACCCCATATATGGGATATTCGCAGAAAAGTAAAGTATGCAGTCTAAAAGGTCAGTAATTGGTCATAAAAGTTCAGGTAGTTTTAGAAAATGGTCAAACTTAGAAAATTTTGTATCCAGGGTTGAAGTTTTTCAAGGTCACCCGCGATTTTTGGCACCTCATTTATGGGATATTCGCAAAAAAAGTATACTACTTGAAGGGCCACCCCTATGACCCCCCCCTGGACACCCTACTGCCTCAGCTCTCCAAAAGTGCCCACATAGGGGGGGGGGGGCAGATTTGGACAGTTATAATAGCTTACTAAATGGAAAAAATTTAATATTTACATAAAATACAAGTCAAGGTATGAGAAGGCATCTACATATTTGCAAGAAGGAATAGTTCAGAGCAACGTCATTCAAATAAAAATTGGATATCGTGATGCTGATGAAAGAGTGCTCCACTCCATGATGATTTTTATTAAAAGCGTGTGTGTGTTACTCCCTCTCTCTACTTGTACGTACGAGTATGTTATAATGCAATGCAAGTGAAAAAGGAAACTACCCCAAAAGGACAGTTGTGAATTCGGATTTCATTTATAACAATTTCTATGGGAAACGCAAATATGCACTTAAAGTAAGAACGAAGAACCGTTTTTAATTTAAGTTGATATCTATATTCTAGACGTAAATATCGGTTCACGATTATAGTTTAAATCAATATTATTTTTCTGCGAATATCAAAGGGCGAAGGAGAACTAAAATTACTAGCTTTTCTGTTTTCCCATGAAGTTAATTTTGAATAGGACCGTGCGTGTAGATGAATTTAGTAGCGAAGCCAATTCTATATTGAATATGGCACCTATAGTCATGATCATAATGACTCATGAGTGTCAAAAGATTGCGGCTATTATTTTCAAGTTGGCCTAGAGCACTGGCTTATATTTTTTTTTATCAGAAGTGTTAACACCTTTACATTGTTTTATAAGATTATACTATGGATACCTCAAATTTTGGTTTCCCTTTGTTAACAGAAATAACACACACTAATTTACCAAAAACAATCCACAATAGCTAAGATAACAGAAAAAATAGGCATTTGATCTCCAAGACCTTTTCATTCCCACCTTCCTTTTTATGTAATCATCTCATCTTTCTCCTACATCAGGCACATGCCAAATGCCAATTATTCCATATAAATCATTTTTATAAAATAGTAGATAGATATTTCCAGTGTCCGGTCAAATAGACAAAAACGTTGAGTTCTTTTTACTTTTTATTTAGCCACGAGAACGATCTTTTTAACATGCTATAGCCGCATTTAAGAACTATATTTTAGGTAGGTATACCTTAAAAATCAGTAAAATATCGAACAAAAAAATTGAAAAAAATACTTACACTTTACCAACCCTCAACTAGAATTGAAGGAACCTTTTTATACCTACAAGCAAAACTGTTTATACGCATCAGTTTATGTGTAAGTATCCTTTTTGAATAAAACAGGCCACCAGGCAGATAAATCCAATTTTTGGATGGACACGAGGATTCACCCAAAAAAAAAATCCAGAAATAAATAAAAATTATCTGACCCTTGAACGTGCACCATATTAATATGTAAAGAACATACATATGTAGATATCCACTTCCACATACATCCATATCCATACATGTATACAGAAAAACGAAGAATATGTATAGTTTCTATGCAGAACAGGACATTGTGGACTGTGTAGCGAGGGCGCTAGGAAAGTGAAAATGCGTGTGCCCATACCCAGATTCAAGGACACGGACAGATGTTTTTTGCCGATTTGTTTCACAACAAAATACACCTCTTCTGGAGTCTGATGAAGGGGACATTTTAGTATTTTGAATGTATTTATAATCTTTATTCAAATGAAAACCTTAATATAATAAAAATCTGTTGAAATTTAAGGATTATCAAATTAAATCCGCCGAAATCAGAGAGATTAAAGTAATATAACTCAGTGCCAGTTGTACAATCGTGGTTTTAATTTTGATCCGTGGTTCAGGAACTTTAACTCGCCGATTTCGGCGGGTTAACTGAGGTTCAACGATGGTTCAAGGTTCTAATATGCACTAAAAGCCAATTACATGCCTGAACCATCGTTGAACCACAGTTAATCCGCCGAAATTGGTGAGTTAAAATTCCTGAACCACGGATCAAACATTTGTACAACTAGCCCTCAGAGTTCAACCAGAGTTAGTCAGTCATTTAGGTAGTAAAGTTTAAACATTTTAACGTGCTGAACTTAAATCCGAAGTCCGAAATATTGTATCACGCTACGTTTTTAAGATATCCTGAGTTAGTTGTAAATCCCACAATACTAAATTTTTTCTTCATTTTTAGCTCATTAAAAATGAGCCTGTTTTCGATAGACATTTGTGGATCCTTTATTTATTGGACTGTATTTCCTTATTTTTCCAATTGAATTAATAAATATTATTTTTCCGAAATAAATAAAATGATTTCCTTCCTTCCGAATATTTTTTTGATTATTAAATATTTAAGACAGGAAAATAAAATAAAAACAAAAAATTAAGAAAGAACTTGTATACTTTATAAAAGTAAAAAACTCTTTCAAATTAATCTTGCCCTCTTCCTACGGTAAGTTGTTGTTTTGTTACTGTGGGTGATGGACTAATTTCTTTTGTTGCTGCTTTAATTTAAATCATAACTTTTAATATTTATAATAACTTTCCCGAACAATAAGGATTAACACCATTAAACGAAAAATTTAGTATAGCCATTGAACAGTAAGTAATTTATTTCAGATGCCATTTTGATTAACTCCATACTCTAATGTAAATCTTTTCAATAACACAATACAAAATCTATGAAAATCGATAGAAAATGGTGGATCGAGTGCTCCTTTACTGGCTGAACAGAATAGAATGACGGAACTGGAAGAGCTATCAAAAAGTGTCGTACGTTATTTTTTTTACATGTCCACAATGGAGCAGAACAGTTTTAAAAGTATTTTGATGAAAAACAAAAGAATATTCTTGTGTACAAGCTCGGAATTCACATTTTGTGTTTCCAATAATTTTCCTTTCAATAAATAATTTTTTTCGCGATACAAATAACCACAATATTTTTTTCCGACCCAAAAAGTTGTTTTTTTTTTCTTCATACAATTTGAAACGTCAAAAGTGCCGTACGTCAAAAGTTTAAAGTTGGTGAACTTTTCCGTATGCGGCTGCAGCTCCGTATGCGGCTACGTTCCGTTGTGTTCGCAACATTGAATTTGCGTGTATTCAATATTTTGGCAGCTATTCCAGCTCCGGCTCCAGTTCCGTCTGCGTCACCATTCTTTACAGCCAGTTACTTATCAAATGTCGATATTTGTTTTTGTGATGAATTGATTAATTTTATTTATTTAGCCAGCTCACGTTTCTGAGATCTCACTGAGCAAGCTCCATTTCTCCGCTAGAAGTCAAACCAGTCCCCATATGTTTTTTTATTAATTAATTAACTGCGACAAAAAATAATTGAGCAAAGCGAATCCAAAAAGATTAGTCTCAGCTTTTTGACAGCAAAAGTGAGGAATATCACTAAAGAATTAGGATCAGATTTCTGAGATTGCAGAGCGCTCTGAAACTTCAGAGATCTTGAGAAACCTGAACGTTTTTATACTGCTGCTACTATAAATAAGTAAAAAATAATTTTTTTTGAAGTTCCAGTAATGCGAATCCCTCTAAAATTCGAAAACAAACCTGTTTTGATTAGTTCACATTATCGAGGGATTACTGTATACATAGTTTGGTTTGTGATAAAAAAAAATTAATTTTGTTGACCAAGTGTAACTTAATTTAACTGTTATTTAATTGTCTGGATAAGAGTTGAGCAAACTTAATTTTATATTGGTTCCCGTGAAAAATGTTTCTAGTTGGCAAAGTTTTATTGAACTCCGGAAACTGCATACACCCTACTAAAATAAATAAAAACTTTTATAAGTAAAACAAAAGTTTAAATTTCGCGGTTTATTCAAAATTTTGTGGTTGAATAGAGACATTATATGTTCATTTACATATGATAAAAAAGGACATACAAATTTGAACTATAGGGGAAAAGAAGGAGATTTGATTCCCCCCCTAATAAACAGATACAACAGAGTTAAAATAGCTCATTCGGAAGAATTTACAAGTGTCTTTCAAATCATATCAATGCGTTTTTACGAGTCATAATTCAACTCACAGAGATAGAGAGAGCACATGACAGTTTTTAGCTTTTTGTTAGTTCGTACAATATATTTGGCCTTTTTGTTGATTCTGTCTGGGCTGTTGATTTGTGGAGTAAGTTGCACAAATTATTTTTTTATGTTCCCAATTCTTTTATGAAGATTTTTATGCAACAGAAGTTTAATTGAGAATCAACAACCCCATCACCACCATACCAGCCAACGACCGTCAGCAACGCTCATGCCGGCGAGAAAAATTCAATTATTATAAAACAAACAATGTCAGATTAAGACACTTTTTATTTAAAATGTAAAAAATAACCAACACTTAACGAAGCAGAGCCCCTTCTGAGCTCGCAGATTTAAAATTATAATAGACTTAAGTCTTAAGACTTAATAGCTGCGTTTTATTTTCCACTAAATCTGATCCGGATCAGATCATGATAATAAAACAAACTGGATCATAATTTTTTTTTTCTCACAGTTGCCTTTATTTGCACAATAAAATTGACAGAAGGAAAATTTTCACAAATCTTGTTTGAAATAATATTTGGTATCTAAGGAAGAGCGAATGTTTAAAAATGGAACATTTTAATTTTTTTAGTTTAATTTCTATTAAGTAAATAGTTTTTATGTATTTTGTTTCGTGCCTCGCGACGCGTCGGCTCTATTAAATGTAGAAAAAACTCATAAAAAAATTGGAATAATGGCGGCATGTGTATGATTTCGAGAATTTTTAATTTTATTGATTTTTTTTTGTAAATCTCAGCAGTGGCACCAACCTTTAAAATTAAAATATTGCTAGGAAAGTGTTCAGTAAATGGATTTTGAAATCCAAATCCAAAGGCAGACCTGGATCTTGTGTTGTTTTTGTAATACTTGTATTTATGTTTCCAAATCCAATTCGGATCAGATCTGGGGGAAAATAAAATGCAGCTAATATTGTAAATAATAATCATTTTAAACACTTTGAGCAAAATAAAACCTATAAATTGTAAATTGAAGTTTAATTATGCGCCAAAAATAAATCGTTATATTTTTTTTTCTCCGTTTAGCCAAACCAAACTTGCATTCAATACCAAATCTCTCCAGTATTACTTAATTTTGGAACTCTTGCATTCATAGTCATTTACATGTTATTCAATTCAAAATTTGTATACTGATGAACATTGACATTTTTATGTGATTAAAGATGATTATCATTTGTAGATCTATACATAATGTCATAAACATGTTTGTAGGCCGTCAAAAATACAAAAGCGGGAACTCCACTGGATAAAAATAAAGCTAAAGAAGCCACATAAGAGATAATTGGGCTATCATTAAACATATTTTATAATATACTTCATTGTCTTGTCATGTAGCCCAAGTTATCGAAAAAAAAAACTTAAAATTTTAAGATCAAATTTGCTCAAAAAACAGGCGATAAAGCTGTAAAATGGTAAAATGGAAACAAGGATATCATCGAAGTGTCTGGAAACTTACGTCATTTACACTGCGTTTATTTACAATCAAATTGTTCTTCGAAAATGCTACTTTTATGGTCCTTAATTTTTAGGCTTTCATTTGAATTGATTTTTCTTTTGTATCAAATGAATTCGGTATTTTGTTTTTATCGTTGAATTAATATTTCCAAACTAACAATGTTTTACTTGAGGAGACCAAAGTCCCCATTTACACGACGAGACTGAGTTCCCGGCAACAGTTCATGGGCGAAAAGGGCAGGAAGATAGAGCGGTAAACGAAATCTCCCCGGTCAACAAATTCAGGAGATTTTTTTGACGTTTCTCTTCACACTACATTCAACCAAGGTAGTTTAAAAGGAAAATATGAAAATCTCCGGGTTTTTGTTGCTTGCGTGTAAAAGGTACAAGAGATTTAAAGAAAACGTCAAAAAAATCGCCAGCAACTAGTATCTTCGTGTGAAAGGGGACAAAGGGATCAAGTCTCCCATAGGGAGGGGAGCAAGTCTCCCATATTTTGGGGAGACTTGATCCTTTTGACTCTTTTAACTTTTTTTAAAACAGCTCCTTAACTATTAACAACTAAGTGATAGTTGCTATTGAAATAAGGAAGCTAATAAATGTGTCTTTATTTTAAGATAGGAACGAGTCTTCTAGAAAATCTAAATACAAAGTTATGATACAAAAACTGCAAAATGAATCAAGTCTCTCTCTTCTCCCCTACCTAAGTACATCTTTATTTTAAATTTTATGATTTTTTCTTAATTTTGATGATTTGCTAGTTTTAGAGGAACGTTTAAGACATTCAAAACATCGTGATTGGCAAACTAAAATTTTCAAATTCATATCATAATTCATAAGAAAACGTTTGCTTTCAGCTTTTGTTCAATCTTTCCCATACATTTTAAGAACGCCAAAAAAGAGTAATATCCTTTCTCTTTTATAAAGTCCTTCGCAGGTGCTATCACACAACCCTCTTCAAGTACAAAACATTTATGAAAGATACATTCATATTTTGAAGAAAAAAAAAAGTGAAAATCAAGCTGAAAAGTGAATTTTCCTGTGAATCCATGGAAGAAATGCATATGTCCTGTCACATTAACCAAAAGTGCGACTCCTTTTATCCCTTTTGTTGATTACTCCTTTTCTTTTTTCATTCAAAAATGCGTTGGCATTATTTTTTGCATGCAATTCAAATATACATTATTTCATTGAAACTGCTTAAATTCGAACATGGTGTGCATCTGTTTCCGACAAAAAGGATATAATGTACTGTACATTATTGTTAAATAAATAATGGTGGACACATCGATCCCAGCAACTGCTACATACTATCCCTCGAATAAAAAAATTCACACATTTTATCCCAAAAAAAAGGGACCTTCTTTCTATTTTGCTGGAGAATATAGGGTTGCAACTTGCAAAACATGAAACAAAAAACAAACTAGAAAAACTAAAAGAAAAATGGAGTTTTGATGGAAATTTTGGAATAAATTTTGGTCTGTAGGACACCGTTTGTTCAAGGGCTCTCGCTGCATGTGAAAAGATTTTAATTGAATCCCACCACGACTCTCATGTTTTGCTAACGATATGGCATTATGGATGGATAACTTATTACAACAAAAACAACTAACAGTCAGAAGCATCCCTTTCGCTGTTCCTTTATTAGATACATTTTTTGCAAAAATGAAGTGAGGGTGGATGTTTAATTATCGAATCACACACACAGTGGGGTATTTAAGAATTAAATATGGCAGTGAAATCGTCCAAAAAACTAAAACTAATTAACCTATAAGCTTTTACAAATACCTACATAATATTGTATTATAATTTTGGAAAAGCCAAAATAAAATGAGCTCTTGAATTTTATTTCTGTTGGTATTTAGGTACGTTTTAAGCTGGCCCAACCCTGCCTTATCAATTTAAAGAATAAAACGTTTCCCATGTCTACACATTATAGCTGAGATACTATAATAACAAAATCAAACGAATTCCTATATCTATGTACATTTCTGGAAAAGTTGGTGGGTAGTTGATGGAAGTAATTGCCAGCTTACATTTCTACACTTTTACCTTTCTTATGCTAGATAGGTATGGATAGCTTTTGTTGCTCGAAGTTCCTCAGGGAAGCCATGTTGGACCACAATTTTTTAATTACTTTTCAATGTTCAATGTGTATTTGTGATGTGAATGTCTTTAGAATTTTAGTACCTACGATGCTTACGATGAACGTCAAGTTTAGTCATGGAGTCACAATTTCAAACGGTAAACGAGCAATATTGGTTGTTTGTTTTACACAAACAAAACATTAACTTAATCAATGGAACATTAACTTAATTAATGGAAATAAATGAGCATAAATAACAAGTCCCCTCGTAAAATTATACTCTAGGTGAAAAGATACAATTTATGAACTTAGATGCCATTCCCATATGAACGAAAAACTTCCAAAAAATTAAAATTCTTAGGTGCAGCTGTAAATACTTAGTTAAAATATTGATCCGTGGTATTGGTTTATCTGCACCTAGTTCTAAGAACTGTTCTGTTATCGAACTACGTTTTATGGCCATCTTTCTGTAATATATACGTAACTACAATTCTGGACCTAAATTTAATTTATGTAGTTTTTTATCTTCATGAGATTCTCTGTTGCACCTTCTGCTTCTTAAATGTTTGCTATACATAACACTTTTAAACCTTTCGTACTGAAATGAAATGAAAAAACTGAATAATGTTTCAGCATCCATAAATATCAATATTAATAAAATTGATATTTTGTAAACTGCCGATGATTTCGTAAGGGTCCTAACTAAAAAATGCAATAAACTTAAAATCAGAAATTTTGCAGTTAGGGTCATTACGAAATTATGGGCAGTATAAACAGCTGCGGACTTATTAAAATTTGTATACAAAAAATAATAAAAACCAAATTTAAAATTACATATGTAGTATGTATGTACATAATGTACATCTATTAATGTTGTTTTTTGTTGTTCTTTATTTGGAGTATCTACCTATTGTTTTATGTGTTTAAAGAACTTGTTCACATTTGATATAAATATAAAATATATAAATATATAAAATTTATAAATTTTGTACTCAAATAACCCACTGTATAACTAACTTCCTTCGTGGGTGTATTTCATGTTGGGATTGATAATGAAACTCTCACCATTTGGATGGTAATTTTATAAAATGTTCCTTTATAAAAGTACTTATTTGAACAACATAACCATTTTAATTATTTTAACTAATCGAGGGGTGATTTTTTTTTGTTTTTGTAAGTGTTCACGGCAAAATTTAGACATTTTTTTGGAATTTTCATCGAATTAACGATTAAATACATGACGAAAATTTCTCCAACTGATAGCAACTTTCTCTCCCTTAATATTTTAAATTAAAAAGAAAGACAAAAAAAAATATAAAAAAATGAGGGTCAGTTTATCCGTCATGCTCATTTAGATGCTGCAGGTCTTCGATTTTGATGATGAAAACCCGCGTAAATGTTTGGTTTTCCATTTTAAATACAAGCAGACTTTTGAATTTGACGTCATGTGGCTGGCGCTTATGATTTGTTGTGAAAATGTTCGGCAATTTAAAATGACGTATGGGAGTGCAACCGAGGTAAATTGTTAAATGGATATAACTATAAATTTTGAGCGATTAAATAGTTTTTGACAGATCTTTCGGCAGAGAAAATTTTTAAGAATTTTTTTCTTAACTATAGATGCTGACAAAAGATTGTAATTATTAAATGGTAGCTACGTTGTATGTAAGCATTTTATGTACTTTTTTAGTGGAACAAATTTCCTCATTTTAGGTACTTACATACTAGAAAACAGAACCCGCCTTTTTGTTGTTTTCGTATCAGAATAATCAACAATAACGTATGTAGAGTTAAAGTTAAGTTATATGTACTTAGGTATAGAGCTGGTAAGATTAAATTAATGTATACAAATAATTGCTATTGTTCTCTTATAGCACTTTAAACATACAAATATGGAAATCATAAATTATTTTTTGATTTTCCTAAGCTTAACTCTTTATCACTTTACTTAAAAAAGAATCTAAAGCTCCATTTAAAAATCATCCAAAAAATAGTTGGTAGGTTCAATATGTACATTGTGCATGCATATCTATGCTGCCCATAATTTCGTAATGGCCCTAACTACAAAATTTCCGATTTTGATTTTATGGCATTTTTGGAGTTGGCGCATCGCCCTAAGACCAAAAATGCCATAAACTCAAAATCGAAAATTTTATAGTTAGGGCCATTACGAAATTATGGGCAGTATGTACAATGTACATATGGCGTGTTTAGAGGTTTTCGTATAGAATATTTCATAAAAATCCTTAGAAAAAAACGTTAATGAAAACATTTTTTTAAACAAAAGAAGGCGTAGGTATATGAATATTTTCCTATCGCATAATAATTACATTATCAAAATACAAATTTTGCACAAAAAAAAAGTTTTTCCCTGATGTTTAGTCCTATACAGAAGTGTCTTACCGGTACATTAAACACTGACAAATTTATAGTAAAATCTTGTTATAGAAACCAGACAGTCTAACAAATGTCAATGTCATAAGAGATTCATATTTGAATATTTTCACCAATACTCGGAATACTGTCAGTGTAAAAGTGTAAATTGGGACTGAAATCATAACAATAGCCGTATTACTTTGAAGGTGGCGAAGTATTTATGAATACTTTACTAGAAATTTTCAAAGGAAAGTACAGATAAATGACTTTGCTGATAAATCTACTTCAATTTCATGCTTTCGTGTGATTGTCAATTATTCATTTTCTGTTAAATCTGTATTCTGTACCAAAAACAAAATTGAGACATTTTACAAAGAAGTTACAAAAAGAAACAAAAGTTAATGACGAAATGTCGGTTGATTTCTTTAAAAATAATTGTTTGTTTCAAAAACTTAACTTATTCGCCATCTAGCGGTTGTTATAGGTATAGGCGTAACTACCCTGCTTTGCATCTATCAATTACTCAGATTCAATTACAAGTGATTAAAAAAATACTTTTTGTTTTAAATAAAATAAAGATAATATTTTTGCTGTATTAAGTCCTATAATATAGGAATATGGTGTGGTAAAAATTCATTTAATCAACAAAACAAAATGTTTTTATAAAAAATGCGTATAAATCTGAAATAAACGAAAACTACAGAACAACTGCAATATTAAGTTAAAAAGCAATAAAACGTAAAAAGGTGAAGGAATTTAAAAGTTAAGTAACAATACTTTAGGAAAAAAATTCTCATGCTTTATTTATTTTTAAATGTAATATGATATTTTTTGTAAATAATTACAAATAAAGTAATCAATACATTAAAATCAATTACCTTTATTATTTTCAATTAATAATTACAAGTAATTTTAACTGAAATTTTTCAATTAGGTACATGTAAAAAAAATCAATTACTGATTACATTTTAATTGTAATCAATTACTGAATGTAATCATAACTTCCCAAGAATGGCTGCTACTTGGTTTTCAATTAGTTTAATCGCTCTAATGATTGGTGAAAAAATGTTTCAGCTTCTCAAAAACAAAGATAAATCGATCCGGTGTTGGATATATGTATGTTGAAAAACTACTTAATTGCCAGTTACGCAAAAAAAAAAATTCGAATCGCGGTTTTGGTTTTCTATAGAAAATAGGTTTCTGCTAAGTTGACAACGTCAACGATAAGGCATTGACAACTATTCAAACGTCTATAAAAATCTAATAAATACGACTTGTGCAAATCTAGATACGTCATTTTATTTGGATTTTGAGAGTTATTGTCAGATTTGATTTTTTGTTCGATACAAAAAAAGAAGTTTAAAAGATATATGTATACATAATACAAAAAAAGTATAGTTTTGAAAATACTGCTGAGATGCCTTTTCAAAATGTGTGCTCAAAAATTATCCAACGGTACTGTATCTAAGTATAACTATTGTAAAAATAATAAATACCTAAATGTTAAATGTATCTCAGCACACATCCTGTAATCGAAGATCGATGGCCAACCCTCAATAAAAATATCAAACAATCTCTACGTAGAGTATCATATCAAAAATGGACTCAATTTCACAGTAAAACCTCCAAGCGACACATGACAATTTTACTTTATGACTGGTATACATACAAAAATAATCCTCAATACAATACGCCTTGGGTATTTTTTTTTAAACAAAAAATCCATCACCTGTTTTGAAATGTTTTTTACACTCAAATTACAAGAGCCCCACATCCATCGATCACCGATATTAAAAGAAGTAAAACACTGATTCTTCTTCCATTGTTATCTGACCAACCCACCTGAACCATGAAATCTAATCTTTTTATCTGATCCCGAATCCGCAACAAAAAACTACCCTCGGATAAAAAAAATAGCACAAAGGAGAGAATCAGAGGAGAGGCATCGATCAAACAGGGGTTGGATTTTTTTTTTTGCTAACCTCAGATTAGCTATTTTTTTATTTGAATTTCTTCCTAATTTTAAATCTCAGGGATTGCAGTGAGTTATATGTGAAAAAAATTCATACCCTCGTTACCATTTTTTATTAGTGTTGACGGTGAATAAAATCGTTATTTTGGGGGAATAATGATTCGGCAATTGATATTGCATAAGGGCGCGATTACGCGCAATTGACTTTCAATCATATTTTTTTTCTTCACTTTTTAGGGGATGGTCTTAGGGTTGCTTTTTTATGTTTAAATTAAGGTAAAATACATAAAAAATAATGAGGGGTTCTAAAATGATCAACAAGTTTATAGGTTCAAGTGGGGTTAATCGCGTTAACAGGGGTTATTGTGTTTTTTATGAGGGTCGTTTTTTTAAGTAGCTGACACCCAATAAGTTATTCATTTTTTTTTTTTCTGAACCCCTCGCGGTTATGTGTGATATTATATCATATCGATCTTACCTAATTGACTTGTTGATTATACCTTTTTTGTGTGTTGTGTGTTTTTTTTAAATGTGAAATGAGTGGAGGATCCTTTTTTAATTTCCCATTAGGAGGTATAAGTTGACAAGGGTTGTGGATAGGATTACGTGGTTAAAAAGAATTTTATAAAATTAGAAATTGGATAAGGGACTGGTTGACGTGTTGAAGGGTTTAAATTACATAACACATTGGAACAATTCTAATGTGAGAAGGGGTGAACCCCTTTTAAATAAATCTTTTTTTAGCCTTGGTATATGCATGTGTAACCAATCAGAGAAGTTTGTTTATTTTTTATAAATGATAGGTTGTAGGTATATTCTTTTCTGAAATGAATAATGGAATCCGTTTGGTAGCGTTAAGTGTTTTTTTTTTTATTTCATAGCCCAGAACAGAAGTTGAGGGGCGGTTTTATTTCTATATATAAAACTACATGTATGTACTTTGTCTAGGAACCCTAATAAAATTGTAATTAAGTATTTAAAAGTGTTGAGTTTGAAGTGGTTATTAGTGTTGATGGCTTTATCCATTCAAGGAGATTTTTTGTATTTATAGAAAAAATCATTTAATTTATTTTTAGTAGAAACATACCTATAAGATGTAGTAGCTCGTGGCGTAATGGTTAGTGCGTCAGACTGTCATGCCAGAGGTCTGGGTTCAATACCAGCCGCATCCACCTTAATTTTTTTTCAGAGCTACTACCTCTTGCGAGGAAGTGACAAATCCTCCAAGAGTATCTCTTGTCATAGAAAAGTGTAGCTTAGCTTAGCCGTTCGGATTCGGCAATAAACTGTAGGTCCCCTCCATTCCTGCAGACACGCACACAGGAATGGTTGAGAGTTGTAAGGCGCTAGGCCCTGGTTCTTCATAAGCCGTATGTGCCACCAATTTCATTTATTTATAAAAAAGTGTACTTAGTACAAACTTATAAAAAATTGAATTTCCTACAGAATGTTTTAATTAGCTTGTTTTTTTTTTGATAATCGCTATTGCTTAAAAGTTACAGCGCATTTTGTTAACTTTTTGTGACTAAAAAAACGTTGTAAAAAGTTTTCTTACAATTATCTATATTTTGTCTGCCTATTGTTTTCTAATGTGAATTACGGTGCTTACTTTGCAGGGCATATGTATAAAATTTAAAAATCCGTATGAGATCATTTTAATCCCATATACGGCTAAACGAATTAAAAAAAATTCTGACATTTAGTTTGGTCTTTAGCATTTTCCATATATCCAAAAAGTATACTTGTAAGAATCGGGCCTACAGTTTTTAAGGGCGTGAAATTTAGTTTTTTGCAAATTTATCATAAAAGTAAAAGTTTTTTTTTGTTTTTTTTGAACAAAAATGTGTAAGTTCGTTTATATTTAAGTTAAACCTACATATATAACAAGGCCTTATGTGGTTGGATGGAATGATTAATCCAATAAAATTCAACAAAATAGCTTCAAAAACAGACCATATTGTTCAATTTTGAATGATTATTTATATTTGATCTAATAATTTGCTGCAGAATGAAAAAAAAATGAATAATTCAAAATCGATGGTTGACTTTTAAAGCTATAACTTCAGCTGTAGTAGTCGAGTCTTTAAATGAAATCATAGAATATCGAAATCTTTACCAAACATTAGACAAAATTTGACATTTTTCGTCTCGTTGATTTTACTTTGACTTATTTGTGATGACCTCGTCAATTCGAAATTTTCGTTAGACTTATTTTGACTTATTTCATTATTTTTGGACACAAATTTGTATTCATTAAGCTGGGCATTTTTGTTCAGGCTATATTGCAACATTAATATTCAACAATTTAAAAGTGCTAAGTCTTCTCCTTGGTTGATTTATTACAGTTATGCATATTATACCTATAGATATAGAATTTATATCATAAAAACATTCTTATAAAAACAATGCCTGATAAGCAATTCTACACAAGCAATTCTCCTTTAAATTAAGTATAGGTAAGCTCTGCACGACCTTACAGCATACAAAAAGTATTTTTGTCTTTAAAATTTACAACAACAGGCTAGGCCCTTAACTTTATTAAAGCAGCACTAGGTCATAAATTTATAATTATTACGCGAGAAAGAACATAAAAATTAGAATTTTCGAACAAACACCCGGCCTCTAAAATAAAAAAAAGGCTTCCTCATTGCCAGACGTCAGTCAAAAATACTTTAAACGAAAACAAAAATTGTCACCCCAACAACGCAACGATAGCTCGCGCCATTTGACATATTTTCCAACAAAATACCAAATAACTTTGACCCAACTGCTACGAAGGGCACACAAAATCATCACATCCTATTTTTGGGTCACCAAAGTCCTTATGGTAATTCGATTCGATTTCAAGGAGCCGTCGTCCTTACATGCATCTTGCAATCATATTAAGTGTGCTGGATTGCATTTTCCATAAATACCACAGTCCGCATCTTAGGTAGCTCTTTGTATATCCGAGGATATAAATCTTAAAAAAAAAAAAAAAAAAAACAGAGCCCAAAGGAATTTTCAACGATCCAAGAGCCTAGAGTAGGAAAAGGTCATACATCAGGGTTACACCAGTTCAACGCATTGAATAATCAGGAGATCACATTTTGAGTCTTGTCTGGAGAAGGAACCAAGGAACTAAGAATTTTCTTTTGTTGGTTAAGGCGTTCCTATAGTGTTCGTTTCCCTGACAAGTTCAGTTTTTTTTTTAAATCTCATATCTTAAGTGATCTCTGAAGGAAATGAAGTTACATAACAAGGAAACGCGTGTGCAGCACGCTTCTACCTTTAGATAACCTTACACTTAGGAAAAGGTATATGGGGGAAGTATTTTAATCTCGTGGTTTCTCTTGTTGGTTTCAAATCAATTTAAACTAATGAAAATCGCTAAAATAAAATTAATAAATAAATAAAATTGCACAAAAACTAGGGCCTAGTGACTTACAACTCTCAACCATTCTAATGTGCTTGTCTGCAGAAATGGAGGGGACCTACAATTTATTGCTGAATCCGATGTGAGCGGCACTTTTCTATGACAAGAGATACTCTTGGAGGTTCTGTCAATTCCTCGCAAGAGGCAGAATCCGTTGTATTTAAAAAAAATTATTAGGTGGCGAGGCTGGGGATCGAACCTAGACCTCCGACATGGCAGTCCATCGCACTAACCATCACGCCAGGGCTACTACGATAATCGCCAAAATGCTTTGACAAATTTGACGGTTTTCAAAATTCTTTTCGGTCAAAACTTAAATTTTCTTAATTTAAAAATTCTTTGAATGCGCAATATTTTATACGAAAAATTTTGCTTTCAAAATTCTGCTTACGCTGAAATTCCTGCTGTATGACAAAGAAAAAATAGTATACGCGTTTATTAAAGAATTATTTAATAAACCATTTGCTCCGGAAATAGGACTTAAATGTGGTAATAGGTTTGTTCGCTGTTCTCTGACCCAGGGCGACGTTTGGAACGTCAATCAACTGTCAAAAAATTCAGGGCTTGATCTGGGTGAGAGATGACCCCGGAAATATATATCGTGATCACAGTGCAAAAAAGTTCTACATAAAACACCTCGATCGAGTTAAGGGGCAAACCAGTGCGCCCTAGTGCTAACATGGAACAAACCTAGTGTTTGCTGATGCCGAACTTTTACTCGACCATTTTGTTAAATGACGATTTGGAAATAATCTTTTTTCATATTCGATTGAAATTTTAAAATCAGTAAAACAGTCTAAAACGTCATTAATATTTTTAAAAAATGACAGTTCATTTTTGAAGTTACAAAATGTATTTTATCAAGAGAGTGCCACTCGCAGATGTAAACGAAGTGAGCTATATATTGTCATAAAAAAAATGCTTAAGAAATATTTAGGCGGCTGTAAGTTGGGACTCAGCAAAACAAATAAAAAAAACAATGTAAACAAATGTAAGACCTTTTAAAAAGTTTTATAGTCAAGTACATAGGTTTTTTTTAAATATTTAGTTAGAGAATATATGGCACGATTTTGTATTTCCATTATTTTACTTAAAATCAAGCGAATTTCAACAAAATTTAATGAAAATTGGTCCAAATTCTGTAAAAAGTAGACAGAAACGCATAATTTTTGATAGAGAAAGTGATTTTCATTAATTTTTGTTACTATATTACACCCCGTAATAAAATTGCTGTAATCAATTTGTTTTTTTTTTTTTCATGTGGCACGAAAATTGGCACGTTTTTTCAGAAAATATGACACGGTAATGTTATATTTCGGGCGGCAACGCTTCTTCGGAACGTTAACGAATCTAACATTTGCCTGTAATTTAATTTCTCTTGCATTCGGGATCAGAGATTTTAATACCAAATCATCACCGATCGATTATTTTTGCTTGAAAGGAATGCGAAAATTTGTCCGTGATCAAAAATCCACACGGATCAATTTTGTTGGATTAAAGGAAAACGGCATAACGCGCAAACACAAAAGTACACTGCAATTTTTGTATCGATATTTTTTTTTTATAAAAAATTGATTTATTTTTTGTTTTAGCTATAGGTCCGTTTTATAAGTAGTAGATACATTTTTTTTCGATTTCTTCTTTCAGCTAGAACCCAAGATGCTATTTATAAGAAATCATAGTACTTAATAAGCAGGACCGGATTCTGTGAAAAATGCCTTTTTGTTTTGCAAAATCTGATCGAAATTCTGATTTGAATCAAATATGATGGACGTCCACCTGATTCCGAATATATAAATTTTAATTTTTCTTTTGTACATTTTTTGCCTTTTTGCTTAGCATTTTTTCCATTTTCTGCACCTTTTTTTACTTAAAAAAAATAAATTGCGTATTTACAAAACCTAAATATCTAGACGACAAAAAAGTTACATTCCCCTAATTCAGCATACTTGTGAAATTTTTTTTAGTTCAAAGTTCGCATTGATCTCAAACCATTTATTTTTTTTGTTGGCAAAACTTGATCACAAATTCATGCAAGACAGCTAAGGGGTTGGCAAAGAAGCCATACAAAAAAATTAATGATGTTTTTTCTTCTAACGAGGAACTCAAATATATTGAACCGTTAACATAGACACCATTGGTTTCAACTCATATCAAAATTTTAAAATCTTTTTAGTTGTACATTTTTTTATATTTATTAATAACTTTCGAAAATTTTCTTAATGAAGTTATAAATGCCCTTTTTTGCCTTTTTCATGACTTTTAAATTCCTCAAAATACGATCCCTGGTAATAAGAATGAATTCGAGACAGCCAAAATTGTTGTAGGGTTGCTAAAACAAATATTCAATTTTTTCTTAGGAATTTTCCTTTTTCCATTCAAAGTTTGGAAATACAGTGGTGGTCCAGTAAAACGAATGATATAATGTCCAGAGTCAATTCGTTATATCGAAAATTTGTTATATCGAATACGTTTTTTTTTATACAAATCTTTAGATAAATAGAAAGTACAACTGTATTTTTCATTATTTTGTTTCATATTTCACTTAAAAGAACAAAAAAACATATTTAACTTCATTTACATATACGCATACATTGTATGAGGGAAAGATTTATTAATTTTGTTCAAATTATGTACATAAATAGAACATACAGATATTTGTGCTCATATTTAGGAAAAAAACACGTCAATAAGCATTTGTTTTTTGGGCGTTTAATGTTATGATTGAATGCCTCTGCCCGTAAACTTCTTAGAACTAAGACTTAAGAGTTTTCAATGCCATTTTGTTCTGCATATTGGATGCAATTGTCAAAATTTCCGACAGCTTCGTAATGACTCACTCTTGGAACTTCAGTTTCTGAGCTACCATTTTCATTAAATTTTCTTTAAACCTGATGTAGCATTTGAGTACGCGAGAAAAGTAAGACGTTCCTTAGAAATTTTTTTACCAGGAGCACTCGTTTCACCAGCGTGAACGTATGTAGTGTCTGATAGCATTTTTCAATACAACCCAGTTTCATCCGCATTGAAAATTGCATTATAGCTGAGTTTATTTTCTTTTATTATTTCAGCTAATTTCTTCTTAAACGGTTTGACAAGGTCTGCTCTCAGTGAAAGCTTTTCACCAGACTCTTTAAGAAATCGAATTCCAAAGCGCTTTTTAAATTTTGTTAGCCACAACAAAAAATGCGACGAAAAATCCGTTACGTTATTTTAACGTTTGTGTATAGCGAACGAAAATTTGAAACTTGAAAAAAAAAAACACTTGAGTAATGGAAAATTATCATAAACATACATATAAGTAGATTTGTTGTTTGTAATTTTTTATTTTTTTTTATTTTCTGAAATTCGTTATTTGTTCGTTATATAGAATATCTAATGGACATGAAAAAAGTGTTCGTAATATCGATCATTCGTTATATCGACATTCGTTATACTGGACCACCACTGTATAGAATGCTATGTATGTAATTTTTAAAAATAGCTAAGTTTTTAATGCAACATGAAAACCACGAGTTAAATGTTTTTTTATAAATAAATATTTCATAGGCCATTTGTTTAAATTTTTTAGATTATTTAAAAAGTAAAACATTCAAGAATTTGAATCATTTACAACTATCCTTCAGAAAATTTCTGACAATAAATTTAAGGATGTGGCTTGAAATTCTAAATTCAGAATTTTATGAAAAGCAGAATTACGAAAGATGAACTTGAAAAATAATTTTGACCCAACCAGAATTTTGATCCAAATCCCAACTTTTAGTTTCGGCAATACCTATACAATTTATCAAAATTTATGATTTGGGGATTTTACATTTTCTTCTCAGTCAGTAGCGATTCAAACAGAAAAAATGGAAAATATTTCTAATTACCTTTATTTCAATTTTCAAAGTACTATGTATATTATTTGATTTATTTTCATTTTTCTATTTAATTTTTGTTATTTTATTCAGGATGTAATAATAATAATAATATTTAACATAATGTCATAATAATTTCACACTGCTGCGAAGTATTAGGCCCTTGAGTAACATTTAAAATATATTTTACAACAATACCTATCAAAATCAAGTAAGGCTATTATTGAAATACATCATTGAAAATTTTAATGATGTATTTTAAGACGTTTAGGGTGCAAAATCTATAATTATTTTGATGCAAATTTAAAGCTAAAAACTCAATTAATATATATTGCCAGCAAAAATTTTCATTTGAGCCCAACCTTTCATATAAATTGACTTTAATTATTTCAAGGATTGCACTACCTTATCAATGATCATTGAAAAAAGAAAAGACATTTCATGAGAGCGGTTGGACCGAAATGAATATTATTTTTGGCCGGATATATTAACTAAGTCATAAACTTTATTTTGGCATCAAAATAATCCTAGATTTTGCATCCTTCTTAAAATAAATCATTAAAATTTTAAGTGATGAATTTCAATGATAGCTATAACTGGCCCCTAAATATGTAATTTTATACGAAAGATTTTTTTACAAATTTTAAGTAACTGAAATAAATCAGCCAATTAGAAAACTTATCACTATTTAATTAAACTTTTTGACTATTATTGTTTCAAAATAAATTTCAATAGCCTTTAATCCAAAAAAATAAGCATTTCGTGAAGGCGGATTGGCGATCTCGTGAGCGAGTGGCCAAGAGCTAAGGGGAGCAAACCATGGCCAACAACTGAAAACCACGAAAAATCAGGGACACTTGTAATAAATCCCTAGTAAAAAAAAATTAAAAATGTAGTTAATTGAAGTTTTTGAGGCACTTAAAAGGCAAAATCAGTGAATATTTTAATGACAGTATGAAGCTGACGACTCAATTATTAATATTTTGGGAAAAACATTTTCGTTTGGCACCAACCTTCCACATAAATTGACTTCAATTATTTTAATGATTTTACTACCTTATCAATGGTCATTGAATGAAACATTCAAAAATCATTTCAGGAGAAAGGGTGGGCCTAAATGAAATTTTCTGTTTGGCCAGATACATTATATTTATTAAGTCATAAGCTTTATTTTGGTTTCGTATAAAAAAGAATCGTGGTTTTGATCGAAACTAAGATTCGAATTTTTGCTCATCTACGGTTTCGGTTTTTTTTTCAATTTTATGCAGCAAACAATATAACAAAAATACATTTATTCATATAATTTTGGGCTGAGGACCAAGCATAAATCTAAATCAGCATAATTCCTTCGCGTTTCATCCTGCTGGTTGATATTATTATGTGTACGAGTATAATATGAAATTACAAATGTCTCGGTTTATTATGGCACGGGATATCACTTCTGAAACGCCTGCATGTACTGACAGACACCATCACTACCGTCCACACATTTCTTTATTTGATTGAATATTATTTTTTTCTTTTGATTTGCTATTCCAAAACATTTGAATGACATTCACGCTTTCATATCCTGTCCTCCTGCCATGCTATATGCGATTTGTATCCTATAAATACAATTTCATTGGATTCCTATATTTATGTAAGGAAGTGTGCGCACATTTTTATGTTTAAGTGTTGGTGGTTCTGTTTCTAAGGCTATTGTTGATTTGAGCGCCCATCCGGTCGCCCTTTACCTTGGCATATTTATCGGAAACGAAAAAGGTGTTGGTACATAAAGTCTACTCGAAAACGTTCGTTCGTTTTTGTATATTTTTTCCCCGAAAATATAGAGATGACAAAGTGAAAAGTGATAAGCGTGACATATTCATTTGGGTGATGATTTTCTATTCATTGTGAACATTGTTACCTCAAAATTACAGATTCTCTATCTGAAGGATTAAATCAACCATTTTTATTCAACTGTGACTACTTGTGACAGGATTAAATGCTCGATTGATCTTTGTCCTTAGACCAGTCGTGACCGAGAGTCATAGACAAATGTCTGGAAGAAGTAGCATCATCATGTTAGATGATTGAGACGTACATTATGTACATTGTTCGTCAAAAGATGTGTTTTCTAAGTTGAAGGGTCCTTGTTTATAAAGATATGTTATGATAAGAAATTATTCGCGCAAATGTTCTTATATAGATTTTCTTCAAATTTTAGAAGCATGAAATTATTTTCAAATTGGATTACGTATGATTCCTTTATTTCATTTATAAACTATATTGTTTATTTTTTATTTAATAGAAACTCATAAATGCCGGTAAATTGGGTAAAAAAGTGAATTGGAGTTTTCAAAATTAGGTTCATTTAATTGGCTTATCGAAAGGTGACAATTTGGAAGTCAAATGATTGGAATTCTTTCGTTAACGAAAAATATTGATAACTTTGTTGGCAAAGAATATCCCGCTCGGAAAATGATCTAGTTTTTAATGAGGCTCTAAAAAGGTTAACTTACATACCTAGTTACTTAGAAGGTACTAGCAAGGGTTGCTATCGAAATTAGCTTTCTCCAGTTAAGTGTCACTTTACCTCAAGACATAAAAAAAAATTGAGATTTTATCCTGGTATCTTCCTCTTACTAGTGCCAGTCCAATAATCTAACCACTGCTGTGCTGGTAAGCTGGTTAGGTGCAGGAAATCCTGCAGAAGAAATAGGGATTATATTGATCTACCAACTTGATCATTAATCGGCTAGTGTCAATATTACGCCGCGGGAATAAAATGTTGCCGATTCCATTAAATCTTCCAATAGCTACATATGTATGTATGTTTGTACTATGCCGAAAACAAATGTGCAGCTTTTTCCAATGCAGCGAAAATAAATTTACACAGGTTCTTATAAGAGCTGACATATTCCAGGCTCTGCATGCAGCCTTCTCTGCACGATAACTCTATTTCTAATTTCGTTGCATGGGGAAAAAGCTGCACATCTGTTTTGGGCTTTAAACCCAAAAGATCTTTGACAAAAACCAATGGAGAATTCTTAAGAAAATGGTTTCGCATATAAAATACATTATGTAACTATTTACACTAACCTTCCTATCAGCGTTGCCCCCCTACTACAAATGTAGCGTTTTTGCTACATTTTTTTCCAAGAAAAATTCACTCCGTACAATAGTAAAATATTCCAAAAACACTACAATTTCAAAACATAAAATTCTAATTTAAAAGGACAATTTTGATCTTACTTTCCATTTGGCAAAATATTTTTTTTTATTTATCAATAGCTGATTTTTTTTTTTTTGCAATCCCGAAAGGAATTGGATGAAGAAAACGGTGTTCGGGCTAAACAGCTTACGTGTTAAATCCAACAACAACTAATTCGCTTCGGGTTTAGCTAGGCACAGTAGGGAGAATTCTCGGTTCCTAACTTAAGCACGTCGAAAAACTGTTTTACTGGCAATATTTACATTCATACACGTTTTGGATAGTGTGGTTGGGAAATTCCACGTTTTTCTGTGATGGCGGGCGTCGGTAATCTCCGATGCCGTTTTTTTTTTCGACCAATTTTTTTTTAGAAGTCATCAATTTTTCGTTTCTGAAAGTGGATAATGTGATTCACTTTTTTTTTAAGTAATCACTCGGAAAATATTATAATTACAAAAAAATCAATCAATAAAATCATATTCGACACCAAAAAATCAATTTTAAAAATAAAATATAAATAAACCAATGTAATTGACATAAAAAAAAAATTATAATGCTCTAATAATGTTGTGTGTCCACCTTGATTTTGAAATTTTAGTAGGAAATTTGCAAAAATGTTTTTGTAAGCCAGATATTTTTGCTGTGTAAATATGCATGAAATAAAATCCAAATTTAGACCTTTTATTATTTATACAAATAATATTGTCGTTCCGAAAAAATTTACAGTTTAGTATGTTGTGTTTTTGCGCGTTTTAAATTTTACTACATTTAAAATTTGCCACACTACATTCTCAACCTGTTAGGGGGGCAACACTGCTTCCTATATCGACATATACAAAAAAAACTTCTCCTGTCCAAAATGCAAAATCAATGCAACATTTCAATGGACTAAGGAATTTCTACTTATTGTAGTAGATTTTCTTAAAGAAATTTCAATAAACGTCAGCTTACTACAATTAATTTTTCAGAGGCAAGTTTTATAAATCAATTTTTAGTACATAGCAGGATTTCGAAGAGTATAAACATATACGTATACGTATTTAATATGATTTTTTTCAAAAACAAAATGATGTTTCATTCCGCACATTCCAAATATTTTTTTTTTCACAAACTTCGATTTCTCTTAGGTTGGATTGCTCTAGTGTGAGACATTGCTGTCGTTTTGGCTACTATGGTAGCATTTGGCTACTTTGCTGCAAAAAGGGCTACTGTGCTACCCTTATCTCAAAATCGCTCCCCAGTCCCCAAGTCACCACATTAAAGAAATAATTGAAAAGATTATCTTACATTTTATGAACACAAATTTTTATTTTGTCACATCACTGTTTCAAAAAAATATTGCAAGGTTTCAGAAAGCGATATAATGATGAAGAACTACTCGAAATGTCAAACTCGAACTCGCAATGAAAGTATTTAACAAAGTGGTGTTTTATTCATATTTATTTATTAAAATAATGCCCAAAAAGTCTTTCGTTTTCTAGTTAAAAAAAAAATAAGGGAACATATTTGTATACAGTATTTTTAATGTTTTTTTTTTTTGAAGAGCTTTTTTTGTTCTATTTTAATGAAGATTTCACAATGTTTACAATTTGTTTCTTTAATTTTTTGTGTACGACTTGATCATTCGGTAAGGAAAACAGTTCGATCGATCAATTTTAAATCTAAAAAAAAAATTGGTGTTCTAATAGGTCTTTAAAATGTTCTACCAAATTAAATCCTACTATTATTTTTGTTAAGTCTATAAAAACCTTTTTTAGTTCTTTTTTTAAACTAACGTTGAGGTGCCAAAAAACATATTGGCTATAAAGTTTTGAAAAGTTCTTGTAGAAAATTAATTCAGGTTTTCAAAACTTAGTTATCAAATTTAAAGTTGTCTTTCTTCATTCAAAGTCAGATAATTCTTCGGAAGAAAAATTATAGAACAAAATATGAGGACATTAAAACTAGATAAACAAGTTATCGGACCAATACTTTTAATTGGTTAACAAAAAAAATAAGAAAATTATATTCTTAAAAAAAAATTGGCTCGTGCTCATTTGCAAAAATGAATATTAAAAATTGTTATATTTCGATAGAAAAAAGTACTAAACTTGTCTCTTTTCATTTTGAATCATATTATTAAATAAATTATTTTGAATTTTTGGGGCTCCTCAATTTTAGAAATGCTCCCCAAATTTTCTGACAAGTCCTACCCTCGGAATTTGAAAAACGACAGCACTATGGTGTGAGATGGCCCAATAGTAGTATTGTGATGAAAATTATTTTATTAAAATATTTAACGATTTCTTATTTCTTAACTCCAAAATTTATTGTATGTACAAATCAACACATATCTATAATAATTAGTTATCCTTCCAATAAGAAATCTTTAAAAACCGTTACAATCAAAACTATATGTTCCTTTCATCTTTCCTCAATAACTCGCCAATATATGTCCTTTGAGAGAAATAAAAATCAAAAAAATCCAAAATCACCCGCAATAAACGGTCCATAAAGAACCTCAATGTTTAATCAAACAATAGTTTGATGCTGTTCAAAGGAACATCTTGACCATAAAGTAAACGATGATCATCTGCTCCCAAAACACCATAAGCATTTTGCGCGCACACTCCATAGTTTTTTTTTTTTTTGCTTTTTTGAAATTGTTAAGTAGAAGGATCCAGAGAGGACATTAATCTTTAATGATCGAAGGACCGAAAGATCGTCGCAGTCGTCGTCTCCATTAGAATTCATTGTGTAACCTACACCCCTATTTGACCCACAAAAACATTATTCACATTTTTCATTCATCGCCTGTATAAAGGAAAATCAATAAGACACCAATACAAGCTATAGGACATTTTCATCTTAAAGATAGTAAAGAAAATACAACAACTGCAGTGAAACAATACCCATTGGTGCACCAAAAAAGGTCAAACGGCTGCAAGTCTGCGATGCCCTTTGCCTTTGCTCTCTGTCATCTCAGGAGCCTAATTCAGTTAGCGATTACTGTTAGGAAGAAGAGTGTTCCGTCCTTCCTTCCTTTCTGATCCTCCACAGATACATTTATGTTCATTTGATTGCTCGAAAAAATAAATCGTTAGAAGAAGAAGAAATAGCTGAAAAGTACTGCCCTCTGGTTAGTAAGTTGACCCCTAATTCCCCTTAAGATCTATGTCCAGGATATTTTGTTTGTTGTTTTTTTTTTTGAAAAAAAATCAAGACACACACAAAATCCGGATTTGTCCATGTACGTAAAGGTGTCACATGGACACTTTGAATGTTCTATTATTTTCTAACTGAAGACACATTTTACGGCAATCAATGAAACTAAGGAGAATAGAGTACCGCGCACACGCTTCTTTTTTTACCTGTTTTAAAAAACAGGACTTGCTGATCCTTTTTGCAAACATGACTAGAAAAGTTGCTTTTGTCTTCTTGCTTTTTTCTAAAGATATCTTTCATAATTGATCTTGATCGAAAGATGTTCTTTTTTTTTGCTATCGATTTTACTCCTTGCTATGTATTTATGTATGTACAAATCTATTTATATTATACAGAAATGAGGAAATTGTTATTTTTTTTAATTTTTATCCTTAAAAATACCTCATAAATATTCTTTGATGAACACCTTGCAGTCGGGAAAAGATTTCTATTTTTGGTTGTATGTGCGTGCACAGATGACATCGAGGAACCTTTTCGGGACCTCCAAATGAGTAAGAGCGACCCATGTGACTTATGTTATGTATCTAACATCTGCAATTAAAATATCGTTTTAAATATTTGTTCAGACATCAAATTAACACACAATGATGCAAATGAGGAACACGCACTAAAGATGTCGTAAAGAGCGTGTGTTTTCGGAGGCGGAAAGGATCCCGAAATTGAGTGATTTGTGTATGATGAGGGAAACTTTAAACGCGTGGTCAAAGGGTCAAAGTAAGGTGCGTGTAAGGACGGCAATATGAAAAGGATTTTTAGATTTTTCAATAGGTCCCTTAGACCGAGAGCCCACAGCAATTTTTGGGTGTGAAGTACATATAGCAAAAATTCAATGATGCAATGAGATAGGTCTTTATTTTTTATTTGCAAATATACAAGCCTTGCAAGCTGTGGTTGGAGCGTTGTTGCAATCAGATCAGAAACACCCAAAAATACAGAAATAACAGCCACAAGAAGTATTTTTGTCAGAAATTTATCAATTTTATGCAAAAAGAAGCAGAATCTGGGAAATAAGGCTAACCACGAGACGAGGGTTATCTGCTTGTATATATTATAAACAATACTCTGGCGGACTAAGGTAGGGGCAGAGGGGGTTGTCCATCCCGGGCCTCCGATGTAAGGGGGCCTCCAAATCCAATTCAAACTCCATACAATGATTTCGTAACTTTTCATTGAATAATGATACAAAATATGTGTACAATGGATGTGGGTATATTTTAAGAAAAATTAGTATACTTTACTTAGAGTAATTTTTGTCATAATGTTTCTACATCACGCATGAAGCAAAATTATATGAGGCTCCCAAAAATACGTCATTTTCTTAAAATGTATATTTCACAAAAATATATTTGTATTTGTATGTTTGAAAAACAACGGCAGCGTCCTCAAAGTCATGCTACAATATTAGGTTTTTAAAGAATTTAGATAAAAAGAAAAATATTCAATCCGGAATTTAGATACCTACCCATTCCTTAATTTTCTGTCTAAAATAATTAAAGTAGTATAGCTCTTGAAATTTATCCTCGAATGAAAATTTATCCTCGAATTCAAAATTTAAAAAAATGAGTTATTTTGTTCAAACTACTTTTTTTCAAAAATTTAAATTGTTACATACAAACATAAGTAGTATTAGATTTTTAAGTGCTGACTGAAGATTCTCGAATGTCAAACTTTATTATTATTTGAAAAGAAATATCTATAGTTCACAAGTTTTGCACAAACCTTTTTTCCATTGTATTTCTAAAGTCAGTAGTTTAAGTTGTTAAATTAGTTTAAACAGAACCATTATTTGTTTTTAAATTTTGAATGTGCACAGTCTTAAGAGCTTTTAACCCTGCGCCACGAGAGCGAGTACTCACTTTCGAGTTGGCCACATACATATGTACATACATTAACTGTCAAGTTTCTGTTTCGCTTCCCAAGAAAAACTGAAAAATTCGTTCGGGTCATTTCATATTTGAAAAATAATGGTAGGTACTTAACAAATTGCTAAAACTTGAATCTTTACAGTGGCTTTTGTTATATCTCGCTTAACCATTTCTAAGCTCTAATTATTTCTAGCATTAGTGCGGGGCCGTATGCGCTATGTGGTTGCACAACACAACGCACACCTCTTTCGCCAACTCTGCTCAAAAGTCTTCTAGTTTTCCTAAAAATTAAAAATACGAGTAACTTAAAAGTACTTCTGTTTGTTTTTAGTTTTATAATCTTCAAAATACTCGTGCAACTCATTTGAAAACTGTTACACTAATACATATTTTGACATTTTTAACTTCAGTGACTATTTCTAACGATAAATTCGTTCAAATAAAATTGAGATAAACATCATTTCGTAGTCGACCGACCTTTTCAATCAATTCACCTAAAATACACATCCGATTTTAATGAATCTTCAGATTAGCTTAACTTAAAATCCATCACAGGATTTAGCGACCGAATCAAAAAGATTTTTTTGGTTAAAGTCGAGTTTACAGTTCCCGTGCGAAAAAAAAATTATGTTATAATTTTCGAATGCCAAAATTATTAAGGTGGATACCAATAATATATTTTGGCATGCTTGGTTTATTGTTTCATGCTAAAAAAAAATACCCTGTCATGAAACAAATCATTTTTATTTATGTCTAATTCTTCTTCAATTTCATCGAGGAGACATAATTTCACAGTAGTGCTCTTCCTTTTCCGCATCGAAAATTACCTTAGATTGACATTTTATGGTAGGTAAATTCATTTATTTTGTATTGAAGTTTTTGTCATACAAGGAGTCTCATATTAGCAATGCCGCCCCGGGCCTCCAACAAGCTTACTTTACAACTGAAACAATAATACAGTTTCCTACATGCAATAATAAATTTCAAGTTTGTTTTACATCCTTACCAAAATGGTATAAGGATGAAAGAAAAATTGCAAACATTTGTGCAATTGGTTTTTTGATACTTTTTGCAAATTATTTTTTCTAAATTTAAATATATTTTGAGGTATTTAATTTTACCTATTAAGTAACATTTTTGTCGATCCGTGTTTTTTTTCGTACATCTATAAACAAAACTAATTTGACTATGCTGCCTTCACGCCAAAAATAAAAAAATTGAGTTTGAGAGGATGAGTTCCAAAATTCATCAGATGCGCATTTACTGCGCAGTTTGCGCATCCAAAAACTTTCTAGCTGCTTCGATTAATTTTTTTTTTGCATTCCGAAACGTCAGACTTATGTAATGTAATATTTCTACAAAGCATCAAGTTTTCGTTGCTGATGCGTATGAATAATGAAGGCATTACTTTCGCATCAAAACATATTCTACATTTTGGAACTCAGCCAGACATTTTGGAAACGTCAATGTCTTATTTTTGTGTGAAAAAACAAAAATAATTTCCAACTGTAAAAGGCTCAATATCATTTTTTGCCATTTTCCTAAGCCAAAAGGGCCCATATGACAAAATGATCTGCCTAGCCTATGTGCCTTTTTTGCTTATAGTGTCTTATAACTTTTTTGGTTCATGCGCCTTTTAAGTTTTAATCCACAACACACTAGACTCCTAATCATAAACTTGCTTCTCTTCATGAATTTCTGGATGTCTATGAGAGTATAAAACTAAAACTCAATCAATTTGATAATTCACAACAGGGATGAAATTAACGAGCAGGGTTGCCACTTTTCTACAAACTTTTCGCAGTAGATTCACAAAAAAAAATGCAGTAGTTTGAACTTTTTTGCAGTAGATTTGTTTTATTATCAAAAAACAAGAAAGATTAAAATTTGAAAAAAATATTAAAGGCAATTAAAAAAAATAATTAACATATTTTTCATCAAAAATAGAAAGTGTTGTTAAAAATACATACCTATTGTTAAATATCGGGCCATATAAGTTATCTCAAACAAAAAGAAAAGGTATCGTATTAACTATTTTTTTAATTTTAAATTCCCTATCGCTACTAATGTCAAATTCATTTTACCAAAAACATTTGTTTTTTTTCTAAACAGAATCCATTTTTTTATTTTAATACAAGGAATTTGTCCAGAAAAATCGATTTTTTTTTCTTCTAAAACAAATCAATTTTTTTGTTAAAAGGAATTCGACACAAGTCTTTCATGACTTTGGCCTTTACCAACACTGTGCATCACTACTTAAGAAATGCATATAAAGTACAATATGCATTTACTTAATAAGAATTCTAACCTTTTTGTGCAAATTTTATTAAAAACTTTCTCATATTACATGCCACAATTTGCAAATTAAAAAAAAAACGCAAATTAACAAAAACAAGATTTCCGTCAGCTTTCAATATTCATCAAAACAGCCGTATAGCCGAAAGCCGTAGATATTAATTAGTGAAGTAGGATGTGAGTATTTCCTGAAGAATTAGAATGATTGCAATCAATGACAAAATTGAAAAATTATTTGTGGGTTATTTGTTTAAGGACAATTTTTTATAAAACCAAAAATGCAGTAGATTTGATTTAAAGACAGTAGATTTATTTTGAGAAAAAATGCAGTAGATGTACTGCAATTGCAGCAAAGTGACGACCCTGTTAACGAGTGTCTTAGTCCCCTTTCACACGAAGATACTAGTTGCTGGTGATTTTTTTGACGTTTTCTTTAAATCTCCTTAACAATCTCTTGTACCTTTCACACGCAAGCAACAAAAACCCGGAGATTTTCTTTATTTTCCTTATAAACTACCTTGGTTGAACGCACACAAACGTAGTGTGAAGAGAAACGTCAAAAAAATCTTCTGAATTTGTTGACCGGGGAGATTTCATTTCCCCCTCTTTCTTCCTGCCCTTCTCGCCTATGAACTAATTGTTGCCGGCAACTCAGTTGCCCTGTGTGAAAGGGGACTTACAATTTCTGAGTCGACCACAAAATAAAACGCCGCCGTTTCACTGAAGTGAAGCTTGCTACATATAGATCAATTTATTTGGATGAAATCCGCTTAATTAAAATTCAAAGCAATATTTTTTGAGCTTCTTTACTAAGCAAAAAGACGCATCTCTATTTCTTAGGTGTTTTTACTAAGCAAAAAGGGCGTAATTCCAGTTTCTCTAAAAAATAAGCAGAATAACATATGTAAATTCATGAATAACATAATTTTTTTTCATTAACAAATCATTTTTTTAAAATAAAAAAAAAATAATTTGAAGGTGCGAAAACCAAAAACAGTAAAAATGCATTTATCTCAAAACTAAAATGATAATGAGGATACGCCTTTTTTGCTTGTGACGGCAGTATGGTACTATGAACTTTTTTATTTGCCGTTGTTTAAAAAAAATTAAAACAGCATTTTGTAATACTAACTTCAAGATTGAAAAACAATCTTTACAAAACAGTAAAGAGGCTAAATTTTGCTGCGCGAAAGCCCGTGAATAATCATGGTCTTATGAATTACAAATCTCAAGTCTCAAACCATTCTAATCTGAATGACTATAGGTTGACAGGCACTTTGAAGTTTGCATGGCGAGAGATTTTCTTGAAGGCTTCGTCAATTCTTGACAAGAGGTTGAAACAAATTATAGAGAGGATATTAAAAAATTATCGATGAAGACTTTTTAAAAAAATTTGAAGGTTAGCCTGAAGAGTTTTCTTTAACAAAAGAAAATAAAGCGGCTGCAATTTTAAGGGATTCTGGAAGGCTGTTGCCATCAAAGAATTATATAGAATTATAATTGATAAATATGTAAATAGCTTTAACTTATTTATACACATAGTTATAAAATTTAAAATTTATTAAATAAATAAGATGCTCCGCAAAAATAGAATAATAAACTGGTTTAAGCCGATTGAATTATTATTGTGTTAGGAAAACTCGCGGTTTTAAAAAGAAACTGATGCGAGAAAAAGCTATGTTGGTGAATTTTCTTCTTTTTATTAAAGAACAAAAGTTGGGCGTGGTACGGAGTTCGCAGGCAAACTCTTGTCATATATGCTCTAAAAACTCGAAAACTAGGATTGAAAAAATATGAGGTCTATACAGGGTGATCGGTATAAGATGCACCAAAATGCTGGAGCGAGTAGGTTGGGTTAAAACAAGAAAAAAATCGTAAGGGAGGGGGGGGGGGTCTATTTCCCCCCGTTTAGGCAGGAGGGGCGATTTTCTAAAAAAATTGACTTAAAACAGAAAAAAAAAATATTTTAAAACAACGGTACAATTTAAAATGCCATGCTACCTGGAAAGCCAGAAATCTCTTCATTGATTCTCATTTTAAATTAAGTTATGTTAGTGAAAAGTTTTTGAAAAATTAAATTCCAAACTCGGAATTTTGAAAAAAAAAAAATGAAAAAAAAAGATTCAAATTTTCAAAATTTTATGTAATTAAGTATAATTTTTGTTTTCAAAATTCAATGCTCTTATTAGCTTTCAGTCAAAAACAGGAGAAGCAATTTTCTAAAATAATTGACTTCATACAGAAAAAAAAATTATTAAAAAACATCGGTAATGGCTAAAACGACTTGCTATACTTTTTTGTTAAGCCAAAAGTATGTGCTTCCATTTTGTTTATAAATTAAGTTCTTTTAGTGAACAGTTTTTTAAAACTTAATTTTCAAACTTAAATTAAAAAAAAAAATTAAATTGTGTTCAAACTGATTTTGTCCAAAATTTTACGTAATTTAGTAGTATTTTTATTTTTAATATTCAATACTCCCATCAATTTTTAGTCAATCAATTTTTTGAGAAAATTGAAAATAACAAAAGTAAGTTTTCCCTAAATTCGACTTCCTTAAGTTATTTTCTTGTTCAAAAGATCCTATTTCTACAAAATATGTAGTAAAGTAGATTTCGTTATTTTAAATTTTCTCAAAAATTTTAATTTAAATAAATAAAATAAAAATTTAAATTTAAAATGAAAATCAAAGAAGAGATTTTTGGCTTTCCAAAAAGGTAGCATGGCATTTTAAATTGTACCGTTGTTTTTAAATATTATTTTTCTGTTTTAAGTCAATTTTTTAGAAAATTGCCCCTCCTGCCTAAACAGGGGGAAATAGACCCCCCTCCCATATGATTTTTTTCTCTTCTTAACCCAACCTACTCGCTCCAGCAGTTTGGTGCATCTTATATCGATCACCCTGTATATAAATAGCCTTAAATAAATTTTGTGGTACCATTTTCTCAAAAAGTAGGTATTTGACCGATTTCTATAAATTTTATATGGTTGGAAAGCATTGGCGTAGTTAGAGATTTTCCCTAGGGGGGGCAACCAGCCATCGGACCAAAAGTTCGAAATCATGGCTGTACCTACGGGATACGGGGTGTTTTTGCAAACGTAACCAAATTTTTGTTGGATTTTCAACAATTTCTTCTGTTTGCTTGTGTGTACTAAGTACCACGTTTATGCGATACTATCGAACTCAAGTCAAAAAATTAGTTAATCACCCAATTTTTTTTAATTAATCGTTGGAATATTTTAGATCTATTTCTCTATAGATCTTAAGAAAAACAGACAAAATTATTTATTGTATAAAAAAGCAAATACCTTCAACGAAACAAAAATAGGAGAGAGGTGAAGTTCAAATTTGTAAAAATGCACAATCAAGGAGGTTTTCAACCCTCGATATCAGTTGTAGTTAAGCAGATATTTTATTTTATGTGCTGATGAGAGACAATTAAAAAAACTTTACTTTTCTTATAATTTTTCGTAATTTTCAAACCGTGTTGTATATTTAAAGAAATAGGCCAATAATTTCCTTAAATATACAATTGTATTTTAAATTTGATGCAGACATTATATAGCATAATAATTCAATAAAAATTGTTTTCTTTTTATAATTCATTTGTCTTAGCAAAAATAGAAAAAATCTTCGTTTATGTTTAATGTGCCCATTCATTTTGAGGGCAAGTCTGCGAATGGAAATCGTATGAAACTTCATATATTTCAGCTTAATTTCAATTTTAATGAAAAATCCCCATGCGAACTTGTATGAAAATTCATACATTGACAGTAAAATTGAATTTTATAGTTAAATTGTTAAATTTAACTGAAATGTTTGACGTGTTAAAGTTCCATTTATCAAAGTAGTTAGGTTTCTTTGAAATATTTTTTTTTGTTAATGCGAAATTTTATATTTATTTTATATTTATTTTATATAACATAAATAGGATTGTAAAAATAGTTAAATATAAAAACTGGGCTTTAAACTTAATTTTTCCAGGAGGGGCAAGAATTTTTCTAGGGGGGCATTGCCCCCCTTGCCCCCCTCTAACTACGCGCATGTTGGAAAGCCACAACTGCGGAGATGTGCAGAATATACTTAAGAGACGCATTTACACGCTGTGTATCATTTTTGTTTTTGTACTGTCGAAAACTGTGCATATAAAATTTAAAAAAAAAAAATGTTTTTTTCCTTCAATATTATCAAACGACACAGGACGATACTAGTTTACATAAATATCTTATTTTATTACTATACTAGTAGGCCCGTGCTCCCCGTGTATTTGTTTTTTGATATTTTTATATTTGAATATCTGACATTCCAAACAATGTAGCACTTATTTTATATATTTAAACTATTGTTTGGTAAACTGTTGTAAATTTTGAAAACAAAAGTAGCCTATGTCTACCTTCATGTTCCAAGCTCTCGCTCTACCAATTCTTATTACAATCAATTAGGCATTTTCAGAGATTAAGAGGAACAAACAGACAGAAAAACAAACTTTCACATAAATAATATTAATAGGATTGTAGGTAGGTACTCGTGTTGATATACATACATATGAAATGATGTAATCAACTAATACATGAAATTTTACAATGTTTTGGTACTAACATCTTTATAATTCACCTCAATATCCTTATGTTAAGAAATATCAACCCGTTTAATCGCTGCTCACCATCACCAGTCACCAGAGAAAGACGCGTTCGCTTGAAGCCGCAGATACGAGAAGAGTTCCACCGATCTGTATAAAGCGATGTATTGTTTGATACAATAAACCAAATTTTGTTATCCTTCTCTTTATACACTTGCACTCACCAACAATTCAAAAACCTATTGGAAACTTATAAGATGTTTGAAAGGCAATATGAATGTAAGAGGCATAAATATAGATACTGATGCCTCAGCAGAACATTCTAAGTCACTTCTTAATAATCTTAATATAGATTCGGCAACATCCTACCACTTTGCATTCCCTTCAATCCCAGAGGATTTATTTACATTACAAGAAGTCAAATGTGCCATCGATAAAAGTAAAATTAACAAAGCGCCAGGTGAAGATCGTTCGAATTCTTCAAAAATGCTTCATCTTGCTTTATTCAAAAGATCACAGATGGATTCAACCATGGGGGTCATTCCGTAATTTTCAAAACGATAATCATCAAAACGATTATCGCTGACGTGATCGTCAATAATTTGCTTCACGTAATTCAAGCACTATCTCCTCGTCTATCGTTTTTCCAGAGATTGTCAAACCATCATTGAAATGTCATAATAACAATTTGCGTTATTAGAACGAAGGGGTTTAGTGCACGGTTTGTTTATAAACCCAAGAAATTGGCAGAAATTTATATTAGATGGTGGCGCAATGGAATAGGTACTTGCTTCTTAACCGAGAGGTTCGGCGTTCGATACCTGCTGCGACACGTTTTTTTTTTTTTTTAATTTTAATATAATTTGTATTTTTCTCAAATGTTTGTTGCCATTTTGCAAAATAAGTAAATTATTTCACTCATTTAACTATAGTCGCGTACAAACTTACATACAATCATGAAAACAAATGCGAAACGATACCTATTTAGGTATCGTCTAAAAGCCATCGTTTTGACGATATCGTTTTGATGATAATCGACTTACGTGAAGCAAATATTTGATCGTCAAAACGTGATCGTCCAGACGATATGCATTTTTAGGGTTACGTGAAGTAGGACTATCGTCGAAACGTTATCGTCGGGTGATAATCGTTTTACGGAATGAGTCCCCATAGTACAAGGTAATCAGCCTTATTGTTAGTTTAACCCAAACAAAATTTCACCTTAAAATTTTCTGTTCGCCCAGAATTTTAAAAGCTATTGTGAGTTTCACCCGAACAAAAATTACGTTTTCTGCCTTATTGCTCCCTCGTTCGCCTAATAAAACTTGATGAAAATTTAAGCTATCGATGGCATTACATTCTGCCTTAAATTAATGTTCACAATAAGGCGAATTTTCAGAAGATGAAATATTTTACCGGTGAAACTCACAATAAGGCGGAATATCTTCCTAGTTTTCATTTTTGTTCAGGGGGGTCATTCCGTAATTTTCAAAACGATAATCATCAAAACGATTATCGCTGACGTGATCGTCAATAATTTGCTTCACGTAATTCAAACACTATCTCCTCGTCTATCGTTTTTCCAGAGATTGTCAAACCATCATTGAAATGTCATAATAACAATTTGCGTTAGTAGAACGAAGTTCTTTAGTGCACGGTTTGTTTGTAAGCCCAAGAAATCGGCAGAAATTTTCATTAGATGGTGGCGCAATGGAATAGGTACTTGCTTCTTAACCGAAAGGTTCGGCGTTCGATCCCTGCTGGCGAAACGTTTTTTTTTTTTTAATTTTCATATAATTTGTATTTTTCTCAAATGTTTGTTGCCATTTTAGAAAATAAGTAAATTATTTCACTCATTTAACTATAGTCGTGTACAAACTTACATACAATCATGAAAACAAATGCGAAACAATACCTATTTAGGTATCGTCCAAAAGCCATCGTTTTGACGATAGCGTTTTGATGATAATCGACTTACGTGAAGCAAATATTTGATCGTCAAAACGTGATCGTCCAGATGATATGCATTTTTAGGGTTACGTGTAGTAGGACTATCGTCGAAACGTTATCGTCGGGTGATAATCGTTTTACGGAATGAGTCCCCAGTTCTACGCATGTCTTGTATTTTGTTTTTGTAAATTGTGGTCGAGGGCCTAAAAAATCATTGAAACTGTCATTCCGGCTGACGGATTTTGCCATTGCTAAAAAAGAATTTGTACCTAAAAGTTGTAATTGTTTACAAAATTTAATGATCAAATAAATTCAATCATTATTACCAAAACCAAAAAATCGATCCAAATTAATGAATTTGCAAATAGTTTCCCGCCGATAGCGTATCCTATAGAAACATGAACAGATACAAACTTTCTTCGGTAAAAAAACGCATTTCTGTATAGTTCAATTAAAACAGCAGTCCGATTTACATTTAAAAACTTTAGCTCCTTTTCGACCCTTGAACTCTTGTTTATAAGTTGTCGACTCTTGAACTCCTGTTTATGTGTTATTATAGGATTGTAAATATTAAAAATTACGTTTGTATGAGATGATTTTGAATTGAATTTGGAAATTTTGAACGTAATTACCTCATTTGCTCTAATGAAAACGCAGTATTAGTTTCAAAATGAGATACTTTTAAGCCTTAAATTGATCTAGATACAGGATTTAAGAATTTTGACTTTTGAAAAATGCGATAATTTCTTACAATAAAATTACTATTAGACGAATATGAGTATTATAATAAGATATTCATTCTTAAGCGTACTATGGGTTAAAAAAGAACCCTAAAACCATCCCCTGCGTTCGCCCCTCCTTATACCTTATGAAGTAAGAAATTTAATTTAAAATGCCTTTAAAACTTAGCTCATTTTCATCTCAGTAATTTTTTACCGCTATGAGAACAAAAGTATTGTTCTAGGCAAGTACATAGGTATGAACCTACAAATACTGATATTTGTCTTCACATTTTTTTTTTAAATTATGCATACAAGTTATGAATTCCTGTATAATTCGAGTTCTTTTTATTTAAAAGTTTTAAATATTTCTGACAGATGACCTTGCTTATTTATAAATCAATATCTTACCAACTGATTAGTGAGAAACTTACTCAATATATTATTTGGCATGAAATGAGAAATGCACTTAAATGTAAAGTTTTCAATACAAGTTTTCCGGTATATGGCGCTAACAGAAAAAATAAAAAAAATGGTTAGAGATAAAAAATATCTATAATGTTTATGGCATATCATCGGATAGCATCATGAATCATGGGTCCATTAAACCCAAAATCTCAAAAACTCAAAATTCAAGTGGCCAGGGCCCGTATTACGAATTACGAAACGAAAGGCCAAACAAACGACACCCAAAAAAATGATAGTCATGACATAGACCGATTATGATTTACCAAAATGTATGCATGAACATACATATTGCCAGATAAAATTTGTTAAATAAATATGCGACAGATACACAATAAACTAACTCAGAAGTGTCAAAACTATAAAATACGACCGCCACAAGCAGTCGTAAAAGAAAACAGTATCGTTTAAAAAAAAGACTTAACAAGAACGATTAATTTTCAGCGATAATAGTATAATTAGACTAAAATCCTATAAGTTAGAATTGATTAAAGTAATTAATAATAATATAAGTTAAGAAAGTTAAGAAACTGTTCTCAATTGCTAAACCAATTAGCCAGTTTTACTTTTTGAGATCTCACAGAAATCATGATTTAGCATGATTTAGCATGATTTTCATGTTTTTTGGACCAAAAAAAAAAAATAATTTAATATAAAAAAAAAATAGATCTTTTTATAATTGCTCTATAAAAAAACATGTCTATTACATTGTCATATTTATATGGTAAATTTGCCAAATAAATATGGCTCAAAACAGACATATAAGCGTGATAGTCATATTTATATGACAAAATATATATGACTCCATATATGTACATACATTTACAAATGACAGTCATTATTTGGAATTAAAAAAAAAATATGATTTAATAAAACGTGATTGGTCAAATATATATTTATTTAAATATTTTATTTTTCTTAGCTAGTGTGTCATAATTGTGAACAAAAATTGACAGAAAAAGCTTTTGATCATATATATGGCAATCTTAATTATATGGCATAGTCTAATACTACTTGTCATATATACAAATATTGTGCCATATTTTACATGACTAGCATTGGTCATATTATATATATATGACAATGTAATACTTAACTACTACTAATAAAAAATATGAACACGGCTATTCTATTTGAAAACAACTCAAATTCAGGACTACATTTTTGTTTCTGTAATTTAATTTCTTGTCTGTAGATGTGAATTCACCATACAAAATTCTTAAAGAAAGGACCACATACTATTATACAACTCATCATTTTAGCTATATAATTATAATTTATTTTAATTTAATCCTCCCATCTGGACCCGAAATATTAATTACGGAAAGGCAAAACAAACGATACCTAAGAAAACGAGAGCCATGATATAGACCGATTATGATTTACGAAAATGGATGCATGATTATATTGCAAGATTAATTCAAAACTATTTTTTTTAAATAAATAGGCAAGAGATATTATAATAATCCTAAGTCAGAAGTATCAAAACCATAAAATACGACCGCCGAAAGCAGTCGTAAAAGAAAACGAGTATCGTTTAAAAAAAAAACGACTATCGTAAAATGTAATCGCAACGTATCGATAACTAGGGATTTTGAGCGAAAATCGTAATTCGTAATACGGGCCCAGGGCCCCTATTCTGTAAAACGACTATCATTGAAATTACTTCGTTATCGTTTAAAAGCGATTACGTGTTGCGAGAATCGTTTCAGTTTTAACGATACTCGTTATTTTGGCTGCTATTTGGCTATCGTTTAGCTTTCGTTTTCGTTTTTTAATTTTTGACAATGCAAAGTAGAAGTGGAGTTGGTTGTGCCTCAAAATACATGTTTGTTTTTTTATTTATTTAGACAACATCTTTGTTAAACCTTTCTCATTTTAAATAATCGCTCTTTGTCGTGAAATCGTTTTTTTTTGTATCGTATTACTTTCGTAATAGGGCTCCAGACTTCATTAACCCAGCAATCTTTGAATTCATCCATAACAAGCCGCATGATAAATATATAATGACATTTGAACGAAATAACTAATAATTATTATATGTGTATGCTACTGTAAAAAGCCGATCTAATGAAATTCTAGAACTTTTTATATTGTTAACACCTTAACTATACAACTACATACATATTTGTATGTAATATCAAGGATGTCATTATATGACTTTTCCGCCCCAATGCCTTTAATTAAGAAATATTGTAAATTAAGTTTATATATTTCTCCTAAATAAATAAATTAAATATTTCATGGCAATAATCCCAAGAATAAGTGAAAAGTCATAACTTATGTAAGTTCTTATCAATGGATTTTCCCGTAAATACTTTTGTTTGTGAAAGACCAATGGGTAGGAAGCTTAAAGTTTTTTTTATGATTTCTATGTTTCTTCCTCGCAAAAGATAGCATTTCTTATATTCATAAAAAAATCCACAACAAAAAATAGAACAATCTCCCGAAACTTATTTGCAAAAAAAAAAAAAAAAAACATTTTCGTATTTAGTATACGAAAAAATGTACAAGAAATTTCGTTTTTTTTTTCGTAACTAGTCAAATTCACTATTCAAAACGATTTCTTTCGAATTTCTTTAGCAGTCCAAAAGCAATCATTTAAAAAGAATCAATTTTCTTTGGCAACATCATTATCACTTTATTCCAATGATTCGGTACTAACAAAAACTAGAGTCGTTAAAAATATATTGCTTTCCCCGGGCAGCGTTTATATACTTATTTCACACAACAAGAAAGAAGTCGGCCGTAGATCTAAATTTCTATTATTCATCCAAACATCAAAGAATATTCTGTGTATACAAACACCTATTATTTATTTCTGATCGTGTGGTGTGTCTTGTCATACTCAAAAACAAAATATGTTCCAATAGTTATCTTTCTAAAGTTCATCCTTAATATCAACTGGTGATCTGAACAGCGATCGTGTCAGTTTCTCTATTAATTTTGCGACTTCCAAACGATACTCGTCATTTGTGTGAATATAACGGTTTTTGATTGTGAGCAAAGAGTGTCTCAATTGACTACTTTGGGACCAAACTCGCTGGCATATATGTTCCGTGATTTCAAGTGATTGCACAAAATACTCAGTTATATCAGGTTGTTCAATGAGGTCATACATTTTTTGCGATAACGCTCCATCCACGGTTTGGCAGAACTCATTAGCAATCAGCCATTCTTCAAAATTCAACTCAAAGTATTGAGAGGCATCTTGAGTGGCTGCGTTAGCCATTGCTAAATCTTTCTCCACAATCAAGTCAGAGATGAGTGTCAACGCTTTTGCTTTGATCTTCATCTCACAATCCTTGCTGAGAACTGTGATCAAAGATCTTATGCCCGATCGAGAGAGAATATTCTTCTGAGCATGTGGGAATTTTCGGAGCAGGCTGCCAAAAGCATACAGCGCGGTGGAGAGTTCATCCGTGGTCGCTGACGAGATGAGTATTTGGCTCAGGTAACTGCCAAAGTTCTTTTCGTAAACGCTAATCTGAGCTTTTGGATTGTTCTGTGTAAGAGCTCCTAAAACTCTCATGGATTGCACTCTCAGTGCTGTATTGGTGTTGTTAACTATATTTGGCAACAACACAAGTTCTAAGCCATTCTCTTCTATAAACCAAATAGCGTTGTCGATCTGGTGGACGAGATAATTAAAATTGTCTAGAATTCTTACCACATCCGAAAGTCTATTCTCTTCCTTGGTAACATTTTGGAAATCTCTTATCAATTCACTTATAATCTCTGCATCTGACTTGAAATTCATGTTCATGTCTTTCAAAGATCGCTTGAGCTCGTCATAGCTTTTATAGTTCTTTTTGATTTTTTCGAATTTTTCCGCATTGAAGTCAATTCCTAAAGTTCCCTGGGGCAGAGACTTGAGTGCTTCGGCGAGGATTTTATTAATTTTAACTTTTTTCTTATCAGATGGATAAGACTCGTCATCCGACTTCTCTTCTTCCAGCCTCACAGACAAGCCTGATGATGATTTTGTTTCCTGCTTTTCTTCATCGTTCTCTTCTAATAGTCTTGCTTCTTTTTTTCCAGATTCTAGATTCAAACGAACATGCAATCCTGCTGGAATTCCTTGGCCTATAAGCAAACCACGTTTATATCAACACAACAATCAGAAGGGTTAACAAATTTCAATGAATTCTATTCTGACCTGGTTTGATTTCTTGCCATTCTTTTGTCGGGATAAATGTTTCATTTTCTGAATAGCAAACACATGTTAAGCTACATAAAATGATTCCAATTTTAAGCCAGTTCATTTTTGTAAAAAACTAAAATTGAAAAATTGTTATATTGTTCTGTAAATAGATAGAAATATCAATTTTAAATGGGAATAAAAAATCGCTATTTTTTGACCTGCGATTACGTGTATTTTTATTCGGCTATTTTGACAGTTCAAAATTTTGTAAACAAATTCCTCGACATGTTCGAAAAGAGTAGGATTCCACAATAATGGCCGCGTTCAACAAAAAATCTGAAAACTTATTTATGAAATTATTTCGCTGAACGCAAAAAATATGTGGAATTTCAGTCGCAGGTATCAAGTTGTCGTATTTAAGCTAAGTACAGACGATTGTCAGATCTTACAATATTGTCAGATCTGTCAATGGTCTGACAATAGCGGACAATTAGCTGACAATTTACAAATTTGTTACAATGTAAAATTGTCCGTTCACACGGTTGGTAGATTTTGTGCCAAAGTCTGACAATTTATTTGTCAGCTCTTGTCTGACAATTTTCGGACAATTATATATCTGACAATATTGTCACCTTGAAAGTTTCTGTTCACACGGTTGGCAGATCAATAAAAATGAAAGTCACAATAAAAATTCAATTGAGGATTTCAAGATCAAACATCTTTTATAGAATTTCAATTTTTAATGTAAGTAGCCACTATCAAGAAGAAGATACTTTCAAAGTGATCTAATCTAGTGTCATAGTGGTAATTCAAAAACAATTGGACGAGCATTCGAAACAATTTAACTACAACTGGACATCGAGGGCAACGGACGACTTTACAAACTACGAAGGAGAAATATGCGAGTTAAGTTGATTTATAGATTTTTATTATTCAGTTTTGGAAAACTACAAAATTCCTGCAAAAATGTTTTTTTTTATCTCTCAGCTCGGCTCCAACCGTTTGACATTTAGAACAATGAAGAAATTGTCAGCAATTGTAAGATGTTTTCAATGAAAACATCTGACAATGACCAATGGGTCTGACAATGTCCTAATCGTCTGACAATGACACAAATTGTGCGTTCAGACGATTGTAAGATACCTGACAATTTTTTGTCAGATTGTCATCTGACAATTACCTGACAATGACGTTTCTCACAATATTAGGTCTGTTTGGTTACTGATACGTCGTACCAGTACGTAAAAATTTTATTAAATGCTGAAGCTCTAAAAAATACTTTTCATTTTAAGAAAGAAAATAATACAAAAATATGATTTTGACGTCACAAAAATGCAAAGATGGCGACTAGAGTGTGTATAAGGCCATGCAACTAAACAGTTTGGTTTCGATTTTGAGTACTATAGAATTATATGAGAGTCCGCGCATATAAACTGGCACGCACTCCCATATAAGCCCATTGTGCTCAAAATCGAAACCAAACTGTTTAGTTGCATGTGCGCGCCTGGGCTAATGAGCATATACCTTCTATGTTCTGTCTTGTTTATTGTGGACTGCTGCAACTAACGTTTGACGTTTCAAACACAAACTGCAACAAGGCGTTTGTTAACTTTGTGGCAGGTTTTACTCTCTTTGAGATTTTTTCTCTTCTTTTAGAAATTTGACAGATTTTCAACTTTGTGCTACAAAAGTAACCAAACAGACCTATTGTCAGACAAAATTGTGTGTACAGACGATTGTAAGACATTTGGGACAGTATTTTCACTGAAAGAGATCTGACAATATTGTAAGATCTGACAATCGTCTGTACTTAGCTTTACCCACCATTGACTTATGTCGAATTCCTTTTACCAAAAATATTCGATTTTTTTTCTAAACAGAATCGAATTTTTTCTTTTAATACAAGGGATTTGTCCAGAAAAGTCGATTTTTTCTTCTAAACAAATCGAATTTTTTCTTAAAAGGAATTCGACATTATTATATATAATAAGTCAATGTAGGAGATTTAAAGAAAACGTCAAAAAAATCACAGGCAACTAGTATCTTCGTGCGAAAGGGGACATACTCTTTCAACATACCCCACGTTGAAACCATTTTTCGAAATTATTTTTTTTTCCATCAGCTGTTAGCCCTGATTTAGATCTGACATTTCGTTCTATTTTTCTTTCAAGATAACACGCAGTTCTCATTTCAATCGACAAAACATCTAGGAAATAATTCATAAAAATACAAATATTTTATTAGTTTTTATTGCGAAAAGTATTATGTCTCTTACCCGAGCATCCCGAATTCTGCAAAGCCAATTAAAGCGGGTGCAATCAGTGCCAGCTGCATTTTATCATGAAAATGTAAGTACTTTATTGAAACCCTCAAATAAGGGAGTCTGTTATTGATCAATAATCCAACCAAAGTTTCATAATCATCCCAGTTGTGAAATCAAAATATATTTTAAAATCTTTTTTTTTTTTGTTCGATAGGTAGTTGAACACTACGAAAATCCTCGTAATGTCGGCTCTATGAACAAAAAAGACAAAAATGTCGGTACCGGACTAGTCGGTGCTCCGGCTTGTGGCGACGTAATGAAGTTGCAAATCAAAGTCGATGAAAATGGCAAAATAATCGATGCCAAGTTCAAAACCTTTGGTTGTGGTTCGGCAATTGCTTCAAGCTCATTGGCTACCGAATGGGTGAAGGGAAAGACTATAGATGAAGCTGGAAAGCTAAAGAACACGGACATCGCTAAGGAATTGCGTCTTCCCCCTGTGAAATTACATTGCTCCATGTTGGCTGAAGACGCAATCAAGGCTGCTTTGGCTGACTATAAAATCAAGCAGCAGGGAACAGATGCGCAGTAGATAGAGGGAGAGATGTTGGGTCAGTGTGTAATGGATGTATGATGCCGTTATATAATTTTCGGCGAATAAATGCAGATCGAGATATTTTTCTAGAGCAAACATATTAATTGTATTTTTAAAACTGTAGAATTTAGAAATTGTTTTTGAACTAAAAAAAATAAATCGCCTTTAACGCTTCTTGTCATAACGCATGGTTTATTAGGCAGGAAAACGACTTCGGTTCTAAGGCGCTAGTTATAGTTTTCATTTAAAACGATTATTGAAAATTTTGATTGTTTATTTTGAGATGTTTAAAAGCAAAATCTGAAGCAAAAACAAAGTTTGATAGAATAAGACTTAATTATTATCTGACCGAAAAAAATTCAATTTGGCCTAACCTTTTCTATGTAGTAAATTTTACTATTTCAATGATTGAAGATTGAACTTTTACCAATGACAATGATACTTTTTTTGATAGAAGTATTAATATTACCATAAGCTTCAATTTAGCATAAACATTCATACATCAAAATAAAAAAATCAATAAAAGCTATAACTAACTATTCCGAAAATAAGAAGGATTTAATATTTAAAACTAAACTTTTGAAAAGTTAAATTAAATTATCAAAATACCAAAAACAACAAGTTCATATTTGTTTGTTTATTTCTTTATTCAATCATAAAAAATTCAATCAATTTTTAAGTTGTTCACTGGAGGCGTACGCTAACTTTGTTGCCGCATTCACCACCTGATTTTTTCTCATAAGCTGGGGAAAAAGAATTAAAATTAGTGATTAAATTTTTTCTTCGAAGTTTTATAACTTACGATCGTCGGAATGGTCACAGTTGTAATTGTTCAAGACACACTGATTACCAAAAGTCAACAAGCGATCCTTGCTTCCGTTCTTGGCTTTTGCACAAATTGGTTCATACTTAGTCTCGCAGACCCGAGTGCAGGTGTTTGGTGGTGTGCTTTTAGCTGGCTTAGCTAAAGCCACAGCAGCGATAAGAAGAACTTGAAAATATATAATTTAATTGTTAGTAAATTATAATAATTGATAGTTGATAGCTGCCATTAGTAGTTCAATGCTGTAAAATGCTGAGCACATAAAACAGATAGAAATTCGGACGGCTTAGAGCACGCTATAGGTTTTACCAGAGGAAGAACACATTTTCATAACAATAGGTGGGACATACTATCTGGTCAGAACCAACGATTTGTGTATTTATAGAAATCTAGCAATAATACGAATATGGAACAAGATAAGTCATTATTTTTTTTAAATTCAACATTTTGAGGAGATGGTGGCGTATACGTAATATTTTATAGAAATAAAATATTTATGAATTTTTGAACAACGAAAACTTAAAGGGGCTACCACCAATTGCTTACGAATTAATTTCAGGTATTTCAATTCGTTTTATTTTTGTTTGGCTGGAGATGTAGCTATTTCAAGGGGTGCCGAGCCCTATCATCAGTCTCCTTTTTAGTGGTGCTGAGCGTCAATCTAATTTTATTGTTTAAAACTTTCTGCATGCATACCATGAGATTTGAACCCACGCATATCAGATTTGCTCAGTCTTCGAGGTCGTATGCACTACGCATTCCACCACTTTTATGACCAAATTCAATTGAATTGACAGAATAAAGAATGGTCAAGTCTAATAAACTGACATTTTAGTACAATCAATAATAATAATAAAATATTTATGTGCATAGGTACAAGAAAAATAATTATTTTTGAAAGGGGCCTTTTATGGCCCTGAAAAGTAGAAGTCTTTTAAATCAAATTTTTTAGTTGCAATTTAAATGGAATACAACTTAAGAACCTCACTTAACACGGAAGTTACGTTCCTGAAAAATTCGGTGTTAGAGGAAATTGCGTTAAGCAATACAAGATATCAGTGCAAAAAGGGGGTTACGTTCCATGATTTTAGAAAAAAACACATATGTATATACTATACATACATACGTTCATATTTAATTTTAAATTTTAAACAAAGAATAAATAAAAACAAACAAAAACTGTTCTTTTCTGCAAATCTTTGGGTAAACTCAACAAAAAATGTGCAAACAAAATAACTAGCTTTTTTTGTTTCCGATACCGTGTTAGAACGAGGCTTTTACCGTGTTAAACAGAAATATGTCGCAAAAAGTGAAACGTGTTAGAGCGAGGCCGTCCTGTACGAAGTATGTATGTATGTACGAGTAAAGTGAGGCCTACCGTCTACCTGTGTTTAAAGATTACAGTTTTTTTTTTTAAATAATATGAGTTTTTTATTTACTGTTAACTGTAAATTGAAAAAACGTACCATTTTTTCAAGATGGCGGCTTGAGTGCAACAGATTTTGACGGGGACTATTAGTATGTTCAATGGGAAGCCCCCATAAAAATGTATACCAAAATTCAGATCTTTACCGATTAATGCTTTAATTTTTTCTAATTTGAATGGACTATTATACATAATTTGGTGTTTGTTTTTGATATTTTTGAATTTCAAATAATTTAACGTTGATTTCAAAGCAATACTGACGAAAGTTGTTTGTTTTGGAAATATTTGGTCAGTTTATAGTTCAGAGCGCTCAATAATTTTCCTCCGTCACTTTGAAAGAGCAGGAGCATTAAATATAAACACTTTCTATTCCTTTTTTCTTTTGATTTACTGCGACAGAAAATAACTGAGCACCGAATCCAACGAAATCAACGAAATTTTTGTGATGAATTTTGTTGTTTTTGAGAATACGGAGCCTTCTGAGATCTCAGATATATAAACTGGCTAATTTTTTCGTAGGAATAATTTTATCTTCCAGTAGAAAGACACTGTCCCAGTAGAAAGGTAATAATTTACTATAAAATATATGAATTTGAAATGTCTGGTCATTGATTTTTGGAATTAATTGTCACGAAATAAATATGCTGTGTTTCTCGTTCTTGAATAAGGAATAATATATAAACATGCCTATGCATTCTCGATCATTGAAAAATGTAATCAGGTATTTAAAACCCATCAACATAGAAAATCTATAATTTTCTCATAAAATTGATCCTATAATGTTAAAGAAATAAATATAAATATAATAACCTGAATGAAGTATTGGGTTATACTCGTATATAAAAATCAGAGAAAAATTATATTTAGAAGAGAGGTCCGAATCCGAAACCATATAAAAAAAACAAAAATGATCTATTTACAGATACAAAAACTTATTTGCAATAAATAAGAGAGGTCCATTAAAAAAAAATTGATCTATTTACAGATAAAAACTCTATTTACAATAAATAAAAATAATTAAAAAAAAACATCATCTATTAACAGATAAAACTTTGAAACTCTGTGATTTTCTGTACATTTTAATACAATTTTTAATTTTTTTTATATGAACTTTCACAGAAATTCGGACTGAATTTATTATAAACTCAAAAAAAAAATCATAGATTTAAAAAAAAGGGAACGCACCTTCAACAATAAATAAAAATAAATAATAAAATTTTAACAATAATATAATGTAACGGCAAAAATATAATTAAAAATTTTTATGTCGAATTCCTTTTAAGAAAAAAATCGATTTGTTTAGATGAAAAAATCGACTTTTCTGGACAAATCCCTTTTATTAAAAGAAAAAATTCGATTCTGTTTAGAAAAAAAATCGTTTTTTTGTTGGTAAAAGGATTTCGACATTAATCAAAAGGTATGCTTATCTAGGAATGATTTTAATTTTATATTTATTTAGGTAGGTAGGTCTTCCGAAAAATTAAATGTATGAATTAATTGGGGAATGCTACAACTGAACTTGAAAAAAGTCGTACAAAGTTCATATATTCCTCCCTCTTGTTTTGCTCAATATCAAAAACTGTCAACAATTGATTATACACATAAATACAATTGTTAAATATTTTTATATCACGAATAAAAAATGTATATTCGTAAAAATTCAACAATGCTTTTAAAAGCTTACGAAATCCAACCAGATTTTGTAGCATGAAAAAAAAAATCATATTTGTAAAAGGGCTTACATTTGTGTTTATAAAAACTTAAAGAAACTTAAAAACTAAATTTATCCGTAGTTAAAACCGAAGTTAAAAGAAACACTAAGTTTTCCTTCTATATATACAAATTAGGTACGAAATAATCTCGTGCCGAAGCTTTAGACGCTGCCGATCGTTTAATTTTTTAATGAAATGTGATATAAGCCCTACATTTTTCATATGTCAGGGTATAAATCCAAATTATTTAAATTGGCCTAGCACCACTTTTTTGAACAAATACAAAATTCAATCAAATCTATGAAGTATTCGATTTCAAGGTTAAAACCTTATTTGACTAGACTATGAGCAGCAGATTTTAGAACAAACATACCTACGTATTTTAAATCCTTCAAACTGCTATACAATTTTTTTCAACTTTTCCTCTCTAAAAAATAAGAACTGAATCACATACTTTCCAACACAACGTACATAGGTACCCATTAAATCAAGGCACATCATTCAATTATATTATTTTTTTTTTGTGTTTTGAACAACGTTTACCCACATACCACAAACACAAATAATTAGACTAAATGAATTTCTTATCACATTTGTATAATGCAAAAACTGTTACCTATCACCCTAGATAAGGTTTAGGCAAAAACAGTAAGTTTAATTTGTTTATATGTTTTTTTTTTTGTAAAAAAAATCAAGGTAAAATTTACCGAACATTGTTACAACAGCAAAACGCATCTTTATCTTGTTTAAAACTTGCAAAATAAAATTTAATTAGGTATCACAAATTAAATTAAAATAAGTAGGTATACAAACTTTTTCCTAATTTATAATCAAATCACAAATAAGTGGATGGTGACTTGAGCTCAACTGAAACCTATAGACCGATATAAACCGGCTTTTATAGGAAACCCCCATAACGCATCTGAGTTCTGAGATGATACTCAGTCTCAAAACGATCACATAAAGATTGACGAACACAGATCCAATCCGAGGCGTTTCCATTTTTTCATGTATCTAAATAGGAATACGTACATATAATACCTACTTTGAAAGTGATTACCTCATAATAAAATAAGATTTGTAGATTCAATAAAATCTTTAAAAAAAGAAACAATTAGAACAGAGAAGCTCAGAGGGAATTAAAAATCCTACACTAAGAAACAAATTCGAATACCTACTGAAGTAATTCAGTCAAATTAACTTCTATGATTCTTATTCCCTGGCTCAGTGAGTTTGTGCCCAGAATTACAAATATACAGAAATGAGAGCTTAATAACTCATGGTTCGTTGATTTTACTATCCCACTCTAAGATCTGCGTTTTTCATATCAACTAAATTAAGTTTTGTAACCACTTTATGTGAAGCTTAAAATTAAAATTTCTAAATTGAGAGTGAGAGCGATAAATAAAACAGTTAATGGCATAGTTAGTCAGGTTAAGTTGGAAACGATGAATGTATTTTACGTTGGCTGATATTTGTATATAGAATATATAGAAAAATATAGAAAGAATCTCTTAATCAAAAGTTTATTTCTTATGTCCATTGTTTATCCTATATTGTTTTAGAAAAAAGTTTAAAAATATGTCGTTTTAATAACGGTTTCAAATTTTTTGTATTATTTTAGGCGCCAGTTATAGCTTTGATTTGAAACTCATCATTGAAATTTTTTAAGTTTTGAGGCATTTTAAAAGCAAAATTAGTATTTTTTATGATCCCAATATGAAGCTGACGAATATATTAATTCGGAATTATGCAGGATTAACACGATTGACAAAATGTCATTAATTATTTTTTTCATTTTATACCAATAAATTGTCATAATGCGGTTTTATGACAGTTAATTGGTATGAAATGACAAAATTAATGACATTTTGTCACTCGCGTAATGCCGGATTTACACAAGTGACAAAATGTCATTAATTTTGTCATTTTATACCAACAAATTGTCATAATTCGGTTTTATGACAGTTAATTGGTATAAAATGACAAAATTAATGACATTTTGTCACTCGAGTAAATCCGGCTTAAATCCGGCATTATGATGGTCCTCGCAGGGCCGTAGCTAGAGTTGAATTTAAGGTAGGGCAGCAGTGGTAACAGGTAGGGCGAAAGCAAAATTTCATTGCTTTGAAAAAAAATCAAAATTTGTCTTTTATAAAAAGATTAAAAAAAAAATTTTCGAGGCTTTTTTTTTTTATATGAGCATTTTTTCACAAAGAAGTGTTTTAACTTTCGGGAAAGGGTGATAGACCGAAAAGTGTTGTTTATGTTTAAAATTATATAAATTTATTTCTTTTTCAAATAAATTATATTGCAGGTATCTTAAAAATAATTTTCTTAAAATAACTGAACTCGTCGATTCTTCATAAAATTATTAAATATCTTCAGGACTGCTTCAATATCGAAAGATTAAAAAAAAATAAAAACAACACAAACATATATTTGCCAGTAAGACCTAGGGTCCTATAAATTAGGCAATGTTAGAAGGAATAGAAGGATAGGATAGATTTACAGTGGACTGAGAAATAAGGGGTGGCGTTCAGTTGAGGGAATATAGAAAAGAATGCTGCCTAGACTGGGGCTCAAACCCACACATCCAGGTTAGCAGTTAAGCACTACTTCCACTGCGCCGGGGCCACCCCTTTGGTTCTTTTTTCGAATGCAAGAAAAATCAAGCTTGCCATTCTTTCATGATTCATTAAAAGCCTTTGAGGTCTGTTCACTGAATTTAATGTAGATAACGTTGACTCACAAACTGCATTGCTGCAGCCTATGGTAGCCACAAGGCCAAAAAGTTCATATGTGTCTTTAAATGCTTATCGCTGTCTGTACAAAACATGGATTATGTTCGCATTATTTTCTTGACGACTCAAAAAAGCTTTGAAAATTGTAGCTTCCCCTTTTGATGGAATTGTAATACTGCGTTTTCATTAGAGCTGAAATGAGGTAATTTGGCAAATTACAAAAAAAGTGTTCACATTTCAAGTTTGCTAATTTTGTTTGAAGGCCCAGATTGTCAATCGCTTGTTTTTGTTGTTTTTTACATTGAATTCTGTCATTTCGAATGGGTTCCACTTTGAATGGAATCCATCTGGGTGTGTTCATAAAAGTTTTACGTAATTTCCTACCGAATTTCGTGCAAATTTGGTTGAAATTACCTCATTTGGAAATTTGAATTTGTATGGGAAATGAGATGATTTTGAATTGAATTTGGAATTTTTGAACGAAATCACCTCATTTGCTCTAATGAAAACGCAGTATAAGACCTCAAAAATCAGATGAAAAGTTTTGAATTTTTCAGAAAAAAAAAATTACACAGGTCAAAGAATTTAAAACTTTAATTAATTTTAATTTCTTATACTGCGTTTTCATTGTAGCTGAAATGAGGTAATTTGGCAAATTACATAAAAAGTGTTCACATTTCAAATTTCCTAATTTTGTTTGACGGTCCAGATTGTCAATCGCTTGTTTTTGTTGTTTTTTACATTGAATTCTGTCATTTTCATTAGGTTCCACTTTAAATGGATTCCATTTGGGTGTGTTTATAAAAGTTTTACGTAATTTCCTACAGAATTTCGTGCAAATTTGGTTGAAATTACCTCATTTGGAAATTTGAATTTGTATGGGAAATGAGATGATTTTGAATTGAATTTGGAAATTTTGAACGAAATTACCTCATTTGCTCTAATGAAAACGCAGTATTAGATAGATTTTTATACTGCGTTTTCATTAAAGCTGAAATGAGGTAATTTGGCAAATTGCAAAAAAAGTGTTCACATTTCAAATTTCGTAATTTTGTTTGACCGTCCAGATTGTCAATCGCTTGTTATTGTTGTTTTTTACATTGAATTCTGTCATTTCAAATGGGATCCACTTTGAATGGATTCCATTTAGGTGTGTTCATAAAATAATTTGGTTGAAATTACCTATTTGGAAATTTGAATTTGTATGGGAAATGAGACGATTTCGAATTGAATTTGGAAATTTTGAACGAAATTACCTCATTTGCTCTAATGAAAACGCAGTATTACGTACAATTTTATAATTATTCAATGGTAGAATTCAAATCTAAAATTGAAAATTTTGTATACCTAACTTTATACTGCGTTTACATTAGAGCAAATTAGGTAATTTCGTTCAAAATCTTCAAATTCAATTCAAAATCATCTCATTTCCCATACAAATTCAAATTTCCAAACGAAGTAATTTCAACCAAATTTGCACGAAATTCGGTAGGAAACTACGTAAAACTTTTATGAACACACCCAAATGGATTCCACTCAAAGTGGAACCTATTCAACATGACAGAATTCAATGTAAAAAACAACAAAAACAAGCGATTGACGATCTGGGCCTTCAAACAAAATTAGCAAATTTGAAATGTGAACACTTTTTTTGTAATTTGCCAAATTACCTCATTTAAGCTCTAATGAAAACGCAGTATAAATGTTCTGTAATATGTACTTGGAATTTAGAACTCAAACTATTATGGCGTTTTTGAAGACGTTCAAATTTATCAAGATACCTATGTATATTCAAACCAAAGTTTACATAAATCAAAAATACACAAGGTGCGTTTTATTGGCAATTTTATAGCTAGCGCAGTAAAATTTCCCCTGATAAACAATAAACAAAACCAAAAGTGCCGATAAATTAGCCAGTAAATTTGTAAATATAAGAGCGGACAAATAGTGTGGACTTGGACCTAGCTATGAATAATTGCCCCTCAATGCCCTCCCCTAGCTACGGCCCCGGGTCCTCGTAAATGTTTAGGTAGTACCATTCACAGTGTATTATTTAGGGCCAATTCCATTGTGACCCAAACCAACGTGAATATTCGGCGCGACGAACGAAAACAACAATAACAACACCTGGTTGTCAAACAAAGCAAAACTTTGTTGTTATTGTTTTCGTTCGTCTTGCCGAATATTCGCGTTGGTCTGGGAGAGCCTTAATAGAATAATTTGTTTCATTTTGCCCTCTTGGCAAAGGAAATAAAAAACTTGTCTCAGATCGAAAAAATAAAAAAAAATCGAATATTTTGGTCGAAAAGAAGGAAATCCACACAATTTTTTTGCACTTTTGCTTGGTTCAACCAAATAAATGTTTTAAAGCCTGAACGTTTTTAATCGAATGATGAACACATCCCTCGTAGGTACGATTTTTCGGAGTGTGCATAGCATCGCATCAGCCAATCTGTCAAAAATTGTCAAACCAAGAAAAAAGTTAAAGTGTTAAGAAAATTGTTTTTGACTATTTCCTATAGAATAATATTTTTATATAAAATTTGTTGACTTTATCTCACATCAAAGAAATAAAATCAACTGTAACAAAAAAAAAAGTGAATAGCAAATTCTTTGCTAGAAAATAAAAAATGACTTCACGAAAGAGAAGTGGTTCGGGATCATCGAAACGCCCGAAAGAAAAAGTTGTTTACATTTATGAACTATTTTTCCGTGGTGAAGACCCTACTGGTGATAGTTCGGAATTCTGGAATGAATTTTTTCTACTCCAACCAAACGTTGAATCCCTGGAAAATGAAATAACTAAACTCACCGGAGAACAGCTCCTTACCGTAAAAACGAATATAAATTTGATATTCGAGAAATGTATTGAGATTTTAGATTCAGGTAAGATTTTTGTTAAAATTGTTTGAGTCTTCTATAGCAGATTTATTGTAAACTGCATAGGTCACCCTAAAAGGATGTGCAACAGTCTTCAGACTCTCTGCTCCTTGTTTTACTCGGTTTTCAAGAAATCCTCGATTGACACTAGCTTCGACGTCGTCGGCCAAGTATTCCAGTACGATGAAATGTATCAAAAAATGAAGATCCTCCTGAATCACTGTAACCAAATTCTATTAGGTAAGACAATCTTCAGTGCTTGAACTGCTCAATATTATTATATTAAAAACTATCTTCTCCTTTCAGGTGATGTTATTGAAAATGCCCGTTTCATGTGTCTTAAACTTTTACTAGTGCTCGTTACTGGGACAGATAATGTAAGTCAGAATGTTATTGTAGAGTATTTGATGCTCCACACGCTCTTCGATTCCTTTGTAAGACTGTTAAGTGATCCGACACTTCGTACCCAACACGGACACGACATCGTTATCCTCCTGACAGTCTTAGTAAACTACCGAAAACACGAAGCAACAAATCCATATATTGTTCAGCTATCGATTCTAGCCGATGAATTGGCTTTGAATGGCTACGGACAAATGATATCGCAATCGTTGATAGATTTCTGTCGCCAGTATATGCAGAGCCTTTCTAATGTTCAATCCTCTTCGTGGTTCTCCTCACTGTCGAATATTGTGGGCAACATGTTTGTATCGGACGAAGGATGTGAACGTGTTCAACAAATCAAAGCTAACAATGGGCTTCTGCTCGCACTATACGAAGCTGTTCACTTGAATAGAAATTTTATTACGACTTTGGCTCATACGCAGGCAGAGTCAAGTGCTCCTCCATCGCCAAGCAATACATTAAGCCTAACCCAACCAGTTCCTGATTTAGCAAATGCTCCCATCATCGATATTACACAATATCCGACAAATTTGCTGGTAGCAGTTTTTCAGTACTGGTATGTAACCATACAAACTTTTTAAGGAAAGCAATTATTCTAGTACTGTAGTCTATTGATTTAAAATACAAAATTATTTTTAAGAATTTTAACTTCACCAACTTCAACTATAATTTTAAAATCATTATTAAATATAAACAATAAAAACTGTAAAGTAAGCTACTCATTTTTAATTTTTAACGCTAAACAAAAACAAATCGATTTACTCAGTGTTGCTTTGTTATTGCCTTGCAAATAAAATGAGAAAATGAGTAGCTCGGTTAAAATAACTGAGGCCCATTTGCTGAAACGAAACTTAAATATTTATGTTCAACTTAAGCGCTTATGTTCTCCTTTTTCCTCAGCGTAAACTGTCCTATAAGCTTTTATGTTAAACTTAAATATTCAATTATTTCCTTTTTTCGTGATCTTTTTAAGTTATAAGTATATACCGAAAGAATTAAATAAATAAAAGACAAGCACTGATCTAAAGCCCACTAGGGGTATATACTTAAATATTAAAGTTTCGTTTCAGCAAATGGCCCTTATTTCGTTTTCGATTGTGTTTTGGGAGTGTTTCATTCCTATCGAATACGGAAAATTTGGAGTTACTGGAGTGAAAAACATTTCCATATTCAATAGAAATAAAACATTCCCTAACTCCTATCGAAGTAGTAGCCGTGGCGTGATGGTTAGTGCGATTGACTGTCATGCCGGAGGTCTTAGGTTCGATCCCCAGCCTCGCCACCTATTTATTTAAAAAGAAAAAACGGTTACTGCCTCTTGCGAGGAATTGACAAATCCTCCAAGAGTATCTCCTGTCACAGAAAAGTGCCGCTCGTTAGCCGTTCGGATTCGGCAATAAACTGTAGGTCCCCTCCATTCCTGCAGACACGCACACTAGGCCCTAGTTCTTCATGAGCTGTTGTGCCATCAAATTTATTTATTTTTTTTTTTTTCAAATCCTATCGAAAACGACATTAAAGTAACATCCTTTTAAATATATTTTTGACTGTTTTTAAATCGTTTACTTCAAGTAGCTTTGATTAATAAAATTAATTTTATCGACATGACGATACTATCTGTCTAATACACAGTAAGGGTTTTAATAACGCCAACACTACAGGTCTGGTTCTTTACTCGCCCGCGGTATACCGTAAACCGTGGAATCCCAAATCTAACCAAAATGTTTCTTTACTTTTTTTCTGGCACGAAAGTGCCAGTATCGTATCAGTATCGCATAAGCAACGAAATCTTGATGCTTTGTAGAAATATTACTTTGCATACGTTTGACGTTTCAGATGCGCAGTTTGCGCAGTAAACGCGCATCTGATGCATTTTAGAACTCAGCCTTCATTTCATCTCCACTCGAGCAAGAATCTACCCGAACATGACAACTACTTTCTTGTCAAACTAGAAATCAGCTGATAATTTTAAATTTAATTTTTGCAGGTAGTGTTCACAAAACAGTTTTTAAATGGTAGTTGCATATAAATGAAATATGTTCTCGTGCTTAACACAGCTATCTTTCTCTTCATTTATTATAATTAGTTATTCTTTGATTTTGGCTTTCTAAAAAGGTTGTTTTGAAATAATTGTTTTTTTTTTTTAGTTACTATAGTCTGCTGTGAAAATACATAAATTTTTTTACAAGCCCTATTCTGCTAAAATATAATTTGGGTTTAAATGAATTTTATAACCGTCCATTAAATCCGCATTTTTTAAACCTGACAGTTTACACTTATGTATGTTCATAATATTCATTTAAAAAAAACCTTCAAACTCGTAGAACAAAAATGAGTAAAAAGCATGTTAAATTGTTTAAACTTTACTGAAAACTTATTTAAAAGCTGCGTAATATCAATAATTTGACATTTGTAAATATGTTTCTAATTTTTGTCAAGTTTAATTTTTTCAAGTGCTCCCTGGAAGTCTGTTTAAATTAAATCCAGTCAAACTTGACAAGGCTTACAAATAGGTTTATGTCCGGGTATACGAGTGAATATGATGAGCTTGGATTTTACATTTGGGTTTAGCTAACTTTAAACCCAGATGTACATTTAAAACCGGATTTAAGTGACTGAATAATATGGCTGCTAGATTTCCTTCAGATAAATATCGGTTAAGATTTGCACTCTGAAGGCAACATTCACGTGAATCGAAAGATTCGATCGAATCGTTTAGATAGCTAACTACTTACCCTGAAATAAACCAGAAACATCCCAAATGCGTTTCTTTACTTTTGATTTCACGTAAAAAAATACAACAACATCAAAAATCTTGAGCCCAAAATTTTTTCTAACCTTTACTCAAAAGGTAAAGAAACAGACCTTATGTTTAAACATTAAAATGGAATTTTTAGAGGATCCATTCAATTTGGTTCAATAAAAAATGAGTCCAAACAAAAAATGAAATATGACCCAATATCCCTAACTTATTGAATAAACGCCTGAAAAAGAGAAAAACAAATTATATATAAAGCAACAACAACAAAAGTTGATTAATTTTGCTTGTTTGGAGTGACCGTTTTAAATTTCGAAAAACCTAATTAAACATTCGTACACAAAAACCAGATTTTCAAAATTTTAAGGATACCCCATAGGCAATGAGTTAGAAATTTTATGACAACTGCAGGAAAATCAGATTTAAGAGATTTCACTTCGTCAAAAAATGAGAAATTTTTATGAAAAATCCTGTTAAAATCATCCTGAAACTGCTGAGGTTTCATATTTCCTAGCTTGCTTATTAATTAAAAAAAAACAGGTATATGTACGTCATTCTTAAAATTGTTAACGTTTTAATTTTTTATTTCTATTCGGCGATCGGCTTCCTTTCTGTACTTTTTTAATATAACTACAATTAATCTCATTTTCATGGTCCAGATCATACTCCTCAGGAACATTACAAGTGCTTATATGTTCCTGCCTTTTCCACGATTTTGATTTTAAGGTACTTGTTTTGACTACAATCTTTTTCGATGTACGTTCAATCGTTCTCTTCAATCGAAATATTGTATCAGTTGCATAAGTTACATGATAAAACAAACCAATGCTTGTTAAGACGGTCATCAACTCAACCAACCAACTTCCTTGGAAATTCTGTAATTTTGGCACGACTAATGAAATCCCAATTGTAAGAGTGCGATAGATTAATTTCTCCAAATTATTCCAAACTGTCAGAATGCCAAATTCAATTAATAGCAAAGAAGTAAACATTTCTATCCACCAAAGACACCAGAATGGAATGGTCTTATAGCGTTCAGGTATCATTTCTACATCCCAAAGAATTTCCAATATGGTCAAAAGAAAAATCCAGCTTGACACTGTAGTTTTCGGGAAACTTGTAGTATTCGTTGGTACTAGAAAAATTGTCATCCTCAGAGTCTTGTGGACGATTAATGCCATTATTATAGGCAATAATTTGGTCATATTAATATCTAAATACAAAACATTAAGCAAAAGTATTAGAATAATAAATAGTTAATAATAATTTTGAATTGACTTTCAAATTGGGAATCCAAAATCCAAAGTGAAACGAAATTAAATATGGTCACTACTAATTTAATTGAAAAGCTTTTTGATTTTTCGTTGACAGCAAATCAAAAATTATTTGACTCTAAATAGGAAAGCAGATTTTACAAGTGGTAAAATATCATAATGAACAAGCATAAATTGGGACTTACGAGTACGTCTCATTCGATTGTAAAGTGACAATTTTAACTCTACTAAATGCAAATCTAAGAAAATTTAATTTCTTTGGGTGCACGGCTCCATACTTTGACTAACGCTCCTTTAATGGATGCACAATTTGGACATTATTACACGTGCTGTCGCCCGCCAATTTTTTGTATTTTTATTTTTCAGATAAAAGCGATTTGTATTTGAGTTGGCTTCTCAGTAGGCTATACATTGTATTCTATACATTTATATGTACTCTCATATACGATAATATCTATATTGAAACTGCTCTGCAGATGAAGTAAAATAGTGGTAATATTCTATAGCAAAGATTTTATTTATAAAATTTGTTTTAAGTTTTAAATACAACAACTTAAATTCTTGAAGGGTACAACATAATGCGAATACGATGTCCCTTCTGCATGTTGATTAAAGTAAAGTTTAGTGTAAAGTTTTTTTTAAGGAAGTGTTTGTTGTTAGTAAGCATTAAGCAATATTCCACCACAGCCAAAGCAAGCTCCGCATATCGGCCCTTTAGAAACTTATTTCTAAAATTGAATATTCGATTCAGTATAGTATAGGTAGATGATACTCCTAGATCGTTGTGTAGTCAAACGAGTACCAGAAGCAGTAGAGGAGAAAAACTAGTTTAACTTTGAATTTTCTTATCATTTTTTTTTTAAAACCATATTCAAACATCTATTTTCTAGTTCAATAGTAATGCAAGATAACAAAAACGAGTCCAGCGTTGCAAACCTAAAGTTATGTTTCCTCATTTTAACCTGCATCTCCGAAGACCAATACGCAAACTCTATGATGCATGACAACAACCTTACATTTAAAGTGATGTTACATCGTGCCCAAATGAGGCATCGAAAGCTTCATGTCGATCGTGTGGGTAAATCTCAGCCCCTTGCCGCCACTCTTCTTGATCTCCTTGTTGAATTCATTGTTTCGCATTTAATGAAGAAATTTCCCATGGAATTGTATCTACTGTGCATCGGAATCATCCAACGCATTCTTTGCTATCAAAAGCGTTGCAGAGTTCGTCTAAATTATCCGTGGAAAGAGCTTTGGTCGGCACTGATAGGGTTGTTGCGGTTTCTAGTCAATCAAGAACAGAACTTGATCAAAAAGTGCAACATTTTCCATCTATCGTTGCAGGTTAAATACAAATTCACATGATTTTTTTAAGGAATTGTTGAAATTATTCGTTGTTTCTCAGGTGGTCAATATCTTCAACTTGTTCATTACCTACGGCGACACTTTCCTAGCGACAACGAACAGCTACGATGAGCTGTACTATGAACTCAATCGAGAAGAAAAGGTTTTCTCTGAAATTCAGGCCATGGGTAATTAAAGCTTCCGTTACTATTTAAGTTTTTATTAATTCTATTTTTTAGTCCTGCGTTACACCACAATGCCTGACTGCGAATATAAAGACGACGTTATCAAACTCCTTAATGCCTTAGTAAATATTTTAGCAATTGTTAAGCATTTTCAATATAAAATCAAGGAATGGCTGGCTGAACAAGGTCTCTCAACACCAACCGAAGAGCAGATTTTGGATGTAGTTAGGAAGAACTACGATTTAACTCTTAAATTGCAGGATTCCTTAGATCATTATGAACGATATTCAGAGGCTCCGAGGCACTCTGCCTTTTTCACAGCGATGATTCGGGATGTTGTGATCGATACAAGGAAAAGCATTTATGGGTATGTTAAGGAAGCTGTGTCAGTGGTACCTGAACAGGAGTTAATGATAACCTCAACCTCACCATAGACAACGAGTAATAGATCATAAGTTTAATAAAGCAAAATTGTTTTTCTCTTAATTTTTTTTGCAAAACAACACATCAATATTTTACTACAATATAGGGGATGTTATTTTTCGTCTATTTTTTTCTAAAAAAAAAAATATAAACAAAATTGTATACTGTTTTTAAATTTGGCAAAGGTTTTATTATATGAAGATATTATGTATTGCGAAAATAATTATTATTATGACTTTAAACTATATAAATCATTAAAACTTTTTTTTATCAAAGCTAACAATTTTTGTGTTTGCTTTTCCATTATAACAAAAAACTTGTGTTTCTCTATTTCATTAATACCCAGCTGCCACGCTTTACTTCTATTTCTGTTAGAAAGTATAATTTCTTCATCAATAATATTTCAAAAAACAAATAAGATATGAGTGTATTTGATATGCATATATGTACATTGTACATAGTATGCATTGGGCGCACATTTTGGTATTCGACGATTTCTTGCGAACATTATATAATTTATGTATTTCTAAGTTTTATTGATCTAAAAGTTAAATACTAAAAAAATTATGTGTAGTAAAATTTAATAATTCTTATTTTTATTTCATTGAATGAAATGACAAAAAAAAAAAACAATTAGATAGCGAACAGTCTGTACATGGGGACCTGAGGAACCACAATAGACATGTAGAGCCTGTCGCATAGTATCTTTGCATATATAGAGTGTCCCAGTAAGACTTGAAGATTGAGGTCTCTAAATCAATAACAAATAATGGACTATAGGTCAATGTTATGCTATACAGCTTTGTGGCTTTGGACATATTTATTTGATCTTATTTCGCGGCATGACACAAATTCTCAGTTTTTCTAAGGACTGCATCTTTAAATTTTTTCAGAGTATATTTATTGTTTATATCTTAGAAAGAGGGCCTTTTCAAACCCTTTCGAATGAGATATCAATGACGTCAGCGGCACATATATGTACATACATATATATGAAGAAATGTTGCTCAAATTAATTTAAGTACTCCAAACTGAGCTGCAATTTACCCCAAACTGCTCCAAAACCGGAAATAAAAAAGGGCTATCTCAAAGGGTACTCCAAATATTTGCATTTTTTCGTGCAGTGTATTTTTTTTTTTACTTTACATTTTGGAATACCATGACTATGGATGAATTCCATCGATTTTATTTTGCAGCAATTTTCTACACTATTGATGCCAAAACATAATCGGTAGAAAATTTTAATAGCTCTTGGACTTTTTTTTATTAAAAAAATAATAAATTTGTTTTTAATTTCAAAAATTGAAAAAAAAATAAAAAAAATTAAAAAGTTAATGCATCTCTGGTATAAAAAAATCGTATGGACATCCTTGTGGAAAACTTTTTTAAAAAATTGGCGCAACAAATGTATGTAATGGTATGTATTACTTTTTACAGTATTTATAGTAAATAGGTTATTATTGGCCCTTATATGCAAAAAGAATGAATCTAATAAAATAATTTACTTAGGACGTCTGTACTGTACATACAGTAACTCCATACCATCCAACCCTCCGAGAAAGACATATAATCCATGTCAAAATAGGAAACAAAAAAGGTTCAATGGAAGGTACTTAAGTAAACCGAGTCCCGGCACTCACACATTTTCTATTTCGTACTTTTCGACAATCCGGAAATTTCTATAAAATATTTAATTTTTATTTATATTTTGGATTTTGAAACATATATTTTTTTTGAATGGTTAGTTTACTGAGGCAAGATTCAAACTCAGACAGCGAAATGGGTGGTCGAGTTCGTAAAAGTAAAACTTCGGCAACACTGCCACATTCAAGTCGCACTTATGGGATTGCCTTATGGGACTAGTTTGAGGTACAGTTTGATTGGCTGCTTTAAGGAGAGATTTTTTGAAAGTGATGGCTGCAGATCTAATGATATTTTGTGTAAAATTCAATGTTTTGTGAGATGTTGGCAGTAGCTTTGTGTATTGGGGCCAGTTTGCTCGATCTAATTTGAATTTTAATGCAGGTTTATCTTTTTCACCTAGAATGAGAGTGGTAAAAATAGGAAAATGACCGCTGTTCTGTAGATCATTTCAAATTCTCCAATATATAAGCGGGTATAGCTCAGGGGCGCAGCAAGTGATGTCGATGTGAGTGAGCGTCATGTTTGTAGAGAAGTTTGTAGGGGAACCATCGTTCAATAAAAGAATATTAGAATTCGTTATAAGATTTTCATAAAAAATAATTTTTTATACATAAAATTTCTTCAAATTTTTTAGAAAAAAATTTTCATTGATGTATCTTTTTTTATTTGTGCTAGTTGAGCCCCAAAGAAAACTCCAAGCATTTACATCTCCTCCTATTACTATCAGCCCTTGGACTTGTATTGGTATTTTTTCTAAATCGCACCTCGTGACAATCCACGCGCACAATTTACTACGTGCTGGCGAACAGAAAATTTTAAAGTGAAATTTTGTTCGGGTGAAACTCACAATAAAGCTGAATATAATATACTGTTATTTTGCCAAGTTTACCTTTTGGTAGTATCATATTTCTAGAGTTATTCTGATAAACGTGCGTTATGTGCATGCGGCTTATAACGTATCGCATAATCCATGTATCGAGCCGAATTTATTAGATTTAAAGCTGAATTTTATTAACATTAAACAATGTCTTTATAAAACATGTAATAATTTAATCAATTCAAAATTAAATACTTTTTTGGTCATTGAAATTTGAAAACGGCAGACACAGAAAAAAATGATTATGCTAAAAATTAAATAAAATTAAATATCTGAATTTATTTATTTTGTTTTATTACTGTTAGGGAAAATTTCGACTAATACATTCACACTGTTGTATTAGTGTGCAAATGCGAAGCGAAGAAAGGAAGAGACCGAAGACGAAAAGTCAGTAGCATTTTGAAATCGACCGCATACAGTCCACTTGACATCGTCGTGAGAAATAATTCAATTATTTTAAAGACTTTTATTAATTCTATTTTGTGTTTTTAATTACCGACCTACTTTGTGTTAACTTAAATAAAATTGAGTAAAACTATTCTGTGTGTCGAGTGTTCTTCCTTGAATTTTGTTTTATTGGAAGGAAATTTACTAATGTCGTTTTCGATTGGATTTTCAGAGTGTTTCACTCTTTTTTGATTCCAATGGAATATGAAAAACTCTCTTCCGTAATATGTGTATCTATGTAGAAGTTAAAACTAAAATGAATTCTTCAATAATTTCAATTCCAGAACATCTCAAGAAGAAGCATTTACTATTTTAACAATTAATCCAACACATACTTTTAAAAATATGTGTGTTTTCAGAGTGCACTCCTAGCACTCTTTAATGAAATCCGGAGTGAAAAAACACTCCTAAATCATCACTCCGAACAGCCAATGGAAGGTTTTTGGAGTGTTGGGAGTGTGGATGGAGTGAAAAAAGAGTGCTAGGAGTGACCAACGGAAAACGACATAACAATATTACATTATTAAAGGTTCACATTTTTTCTAAAAACAAAACCATAAACAAACGCTCTCCAGCACTTTTGGCTCGAGAAATTATAAATTATTGATCTCCATCATCTTCAAAACGGTGTTTTTTGGGCTTTCATCGTGCGAAAAAAATTTGATCCTGTGTTCAGTATTGTTGTTTTTTCGTTGTTGATGATTTTAAGGTATTGTGCCACTTAAAATTCCCGCCCCTTTGGTTGGGAGGGGCAAATTCCTTAAAAAAACACATAATAAAAAAAAAAATTATTAAAAAACAACGGCAACACCTTAGCTTTTTTTAAAGCCAGGAACTCATTTTTAAAGCTTGTGTTAAAAATAAGTTATTTGAGTGCTTAGTTTTTGAAAAAAAAAATAATTTCAAACTCAAAATTTTGAAAAAAAATATGAAAAAAAATTATAGAATTTTGGTATTATTTAATATTTTTTTTTTTACGTCATTTTTTTCTAAAATACCCCCTGCCTCCTAAATGGGACGATAAAGACACCCTTCCCATGGTCAAAAAATGCTTGCTTTTGACCATTCTACAAAAAACCATTATCAAATTTTGGCACCAAAGTTATCGTACTCTCCCCGAATAGAAATTTTACTGCCACAAAAAACATAGCGAACACCCTACTGAAAGCACCACGTGACGTCACTGGTCGATACGATAAGAGATTGAGCGGGTGAAGATAAAGGTCGAAGATTGTCAGAAGAACATGGTGTATTTTCCTAGTTTGTTTTCTGACTTTCGATGTGTGTTTTATTTGTAGCGGTTGAGGGATTTTCCGTTAAGTCAGGGGGGTTATTCTCAAATGCGCGGCGGATCGCTTTTGATGGCGGATTTGCATTTTTCTATTCTCAAAAGCGATTCGCTTTTCATGCCAAAGCGAAAGTTCTCACTACATGTCATTTTGGGTTTGAAAGCGATAGGTGTCTAGGTGGCGGATTGTTGGCGGATTGAAAGAAAATGTAAATACATAAATAATTTGCAAATAATTATGTGTCTTCTTCAATTTCGGCAAATAAAAACACACTATTTCATCAAAATGTTTTTATTTTTTTTTTTGTTAAGAGCAACAACATTGCAAAATTACAAATAAGCACAAAAAAAAAAAAAAACAACTTCTTTGGATGGCAAACAGCTACCTACTATCAAATTTTTGGAAAAAACTGACAATTAAATGAGAAGAGTGGAAGTGAAAATGGGAGTGGCCTGGAAAATTTGAGCATAAAGTGAGAGAAACTGGAAGGATCGTTTTCGCCCTTGTTCGCTTTTGAGAATAACCCAAAGCGAAGATGGTCGAAATTGAGTTATTTTAATCCGATCCGCCGCGCTTTCTGGAATAGGCCTGCAGAGTTTGGAGTAATTTTGTTGATTGGCATACATTTTTTAGGGCCAATTTCAATTGGAATGGAAGAGGGGGGCAAATACGGGATTAGCTTGTTTTGTTATATTGGCAAATGAAGTGTTGTTAAAGTCGATTTGGAATGAGAATTTTTCATTGTAGATGCGTTTAGCATCCGTTATGCTGCACTTTTTTTATGTTTTAATTTTAAATTTTCAGAATCTCTTTCATCTGTATAAATTTGGGACAGTCTTTAGATGAGGATGGGTGAGAATCTAAACAGTGTTGGCACACATGATTCGGGAGCACTCAGTCTGTATGTACTGTCAAATTGCATATATGGCAAATTGGGGTTGTTTTGTTACACTTTTTGGATTGACCCGGTAAGTGCCATTTCCAGCACCGCATTATATTTGGAATATACTCAATAACATTGGCGTTGTACCAGAAAATTTCAACAGTGTTAGGAAATTGAATTGTGTCAAATGTGAAGAGCATTAATCTTGATGGTCGCTGGATTCCTTCTACCTGTTTTGCGAATTTATATATTTCCGAAACTTTCATTTTCGATACAATTGCTGCCTCGTGAATTTTTTTAAGCCAAGGGGCGTATACAATGCCTTTTGAAGAATTGAGTTGATCGTGAAGAGTAATCTTAACGGGACATAGGTTGGAAATGTTTTTCTTGGCAATGAATATATCAGAAACCGTTTGATTTTTTGTGAGAATTATGATTTTACCATCTCTGAGTAGTTAGATTTGCTCGTACTCAGTGCTTATTGCATCGATGACTTTTCTCAACGCAACAATGCTAACTGATGAAAGGGGTTTGCTTTCGGTTTCGAGAGCATCAATGATAATCTTTAGGTTAAAACTAAAGAAAATTCAGTCACCTTTAAATTGTTGAGCGAAGTTTTGGTCGAGAGACTAGTCCTTCAGGGTAAAAATCACAAATAACTTAAAAAAGCGCGAAAATTTGGCGTTTTTTTTTTTGGACTTTTTACCATGTTGCGTTCGGCGCTCGAGTTCGAAAATTAGTGTTTTAAAGCGAAATTCACTTCGATGAAATAATTAGTTTTATTTATTTATTTAATATAATATGTATATTTGATATAGTTAAATTTCTGACAAAAAATACACTGCATTTAACTGTATTTATTTAAATAATTAAAAATTAATGAAGCACAATAATGTAAATTTATATTTTATTTTTCCTTTAGGGTAAAACAATAAAAGAAAAAGGGCTAAGTAAAAAGTACCTACATATGTATGTTTAATATATAACAAAATGGAAAATTGATCAACTAAATATTTTCTAATACAAATTTAAAATAATCATTCCACTAAATAAAAATGGTTCTCTTTTTATTAATAATGTTTTTAAATTAATTCAATATTTACAGGAATTATATGTATAAAATAGCGTACTTACTTATTTTATTATAATATTTTTATATTTATTTCATATGTATACGATGCTATAAATGTGGTTCCATACATACATATAATGTGTAACTCGATTTTTCGTAAATATTTATTTAATGAATTATTTTATTTGCTTCGCTTTTTTCCTTATTTTTTTTTTATAAAAACGAAAATACTTAAAAGGCACGAAATAATATGAAAATTTATCTTTCGCTTTTCGTCATTGAATTCGTTTTTTTTTTCTTTTTCATTTTAATAAAAGATTGAAATTTAATTATTTACATAAAAATACAAATGGTTTCTTACCCACTAAGAATATAAGCCAACAATTAAAAGAATTAAAAAAAAATCATAGAAACAAAAAATATAAACAGTCAGAATTAAAATAATTAAAATTAATTATGAAACTTAAAGAAAATACCGTTGTTATTTATACTTTTTTTGCTTAAATTTAAAATTAAGTTTATTTCAAAAATGGTCGACTTTTACTGAAACTGTATGTGCGGCTGCATTACTTGGTAAATCAATGTTATCCCATTCGGTGTGGAGATTTTTTTCGCTATCAGTGGCTTTGAGGGCTAGTCCCAGAGAAGCTGTTCGTCCGGCACAATGAGGGATGTTTAAAGTAACTGGGACAAGGAACTCCAAGCCCTGTGGGCCGCACATCACTAAAGGCGAGAGCATTGTTTCACCTAAAGAAGTTAAAAAAATGAAAATATTTTAATGAAACGTCAATAACAAAACAATGGGTGTGAGGTGGTCAAACAGTGATACATAGGTGTCAAAAAGGCAGTCAAACTTATTTATTTTTTTTGTTGGTTATATGGAGCAAACAAAACACGTGCTTAATTTCTTTTGAAAGAAAAAAGGAAAGAAAGATATTATTTATGCATTTGGAACCGTAGAACTTTTTCTTTCATTCAATACGTGCATGCATTAATTTAACTGTGGGTAAAGATACTCAAATTCTACTTTTAAATACATAAGAGGGATGGTATTAAAACTACTCTATTTCAATTATAATATTAGCAACAACCAGACCCATACTTTCGTTGCTTCTCTTAATTTTGTTTTAATTAGAAAACCAGCTCAAGGATTTTTTTTTTACATAAGGCATATTTGTTGAGATATGTATGTACTGTACATAGTTACTTTTTTATAAAGCCATATTTTTACTGAACAGGAGAATTCAATGAGAAGAATTTCTTGATAGGCGTCTTTCTTTTTTAGTTCGGAGCAGAGCCCGAGTTTTCAAAAAAGTTTTTTTTTTCAGCTCAGATCATTCTAGGCTTATTAATAGCTGCATTTTATTTTCCCCCAGATCTAATCCGGATCAGATCATGATAATAAAACAAACTGGATCACAAATTTATTTATTTCTCACAGTTGGCTTTATTTGCACAATAAAATTGACAGAAAGAAAATTTTCACAAATATTATTTGAAAAAATATTTGGTATTGTTTGTTTAAAATGGAACAGATTTATTTTTTTTGTTTAATTTTCATTAAGTTAATAGTTTTTATGTATTGTTTCCGTGCCTCGCGACGCGTCGTCTCTATATTGAATAAAAAAAAACTCATAAAAAAAATTGGAATGATGGCGGCATTTGTTTGATTTTGAGAATTTTTAATTTTATTGAGTTTTTTCTGTAAATCTCAGCAGTGGTACCAACCTATAAAATTAAAATATTGCTAGGGAAGTGTTCAAAAAATGGATTTCGAAATCCAAATCTAGAAGCAGACCTGGATCTTGTGTTGTTTTTGTATTACTTGTATTTATGTTTCCAAATCCAATCCGGATCAGATCTGGGGGAAAATAAAATACAGCTAATATTATTATTACTGCCTGAGACTAGAGACTTTAAGGGGCTTATTCCGAGTCTATTCGGAAAAGAAAAAAATAAAATAATCAATACATCAATACAAATATATAAAAGTCAAATAGAGAAAAATAGACTTTTGAAATAGTGACAGTAGAATGTAATGGGGTTTTCCAATAATAAAAAAAAATTAATTTTTTTTGATCTGTCAAAACTTTTATTTCGATAATTTTCGTCTTCCAATGGAAAAAAAAAATAGATTTCTTTTCGAAAAAAAAAATCAATTAAGCAGATCTGGATTTTGCGGCAGGTAGGCTGAGTTCCAAAATGTAGACAATGTTTTGATGCGGAAGTAATGCCTACATTTTTCATACGCATCAGCATTGCATAAGTCTGACATTTCGGAATGCAAAAAAAAAAAAATTAAATCGAAGCAGCTAAAATTTTTTTGGATGCGCTGTTTGCGCAGTAAATGCGCATCTGATGAATTTTGTAACTCAGCCATACCCTTCTTTTTACGAACACCACTATACACCAGTACAGTTGACAGCTTTCAGTTTGACAACGTAAGGTCGACTAATCCATGACAAAAAAAAAAATTAAATCTGAAATCGTACTTCATTCGCCACGAAAAAAATCAAATTTTAAACAGAAATCTGAATTTACACAAGACTCTCGTAATAAGACCCACAGTAGTGCGAGAAGCGATGCTATACGAGAGCGATTGAGTGCGAGAAAGGTTTTTCCTTCAAAATACATTAAAACTTGTTGCACCAAATATAGCTTCACTGTGCGCAGCTACATTAAAATACATATGAACACTTTTCTCGGACTCTCATCGCATTACTATGCGTGCAACCTTTGACTTGTTTTCTTACCAAAAAGGCATTGAATTCAGACGTTTAAAAAAATTAAAATCTTGCTACCGATGTAATAATTCCGAGTTTTGGAAAAGAGATCGCTGATTATCAATTTATCAAAATTGAAAATTATATAGCTATAAATTTTATGAATCCACGGTTTGTGGAGGTCCTCAACATGTGGTAGCTCCGAGCTTCTGCAATAGTTGCTCCGCCGCGCCGTAAATTCGACCCTGATTATTGTAAAATAGAGCTTACATAATATAATATATCTCTTGATTTTTCAACACAGGACCAATATTAAAAGTCTCATAAAATCTCGAATCGACTCGTATTATTATTACTCTGGTTGCCGTATATCTAACTGATTGCTGTTGTATTAAAATAAAGCATCCAACACCAACTGCATTATATAATTGAGACATACATACATTTATCTAGCTACATACTTATTTACACAAACTCACACACACGTTCACACAAATTTTTATGGTAAAAAAAAAAACAACAATTTAAATAAATAAAACTGTACACAAAGAAATATTATTTACAAAGAGAGGTTGTGGTTTAAGTGCATTAAATAAGAATAAAGAGTGACAAAGAGAAAAACAAACAACATCCTAATAACAAAAACAAACAACAGTTAATATAATTTTTCATTAGTTTGTACACAAACCATTTTCCATATCCAATGGCGGTCCACCAACTGTTTCACCCATTCGTGGATCACTAACTGTAAAATAGATCTCTTGTTTGACGCCTGGGGGTATCGCACCTGATGGTATTTGAAGCGAAACATTCCAGAAATTATCCGCTAAGGTACCACCGTTGTGATCGAAGACGCCTTTGGTTGTTGTGGGTTCTCGCGGTACTGTTGGAAATCGTTGGTTTGGAGATCCTTTAGAAACTGTTGGTGCTGTAACGGGTCCAGCCATTGGTAGCGACATATCACTAGCATAAGGTGTGCTAGTTGCATTCGGCGGTCCTATTGGCAGACTAGCTTGTGATGTGTACTGAGTTTCAAGTGATGTTCGCGAAGCAGCAGTGCGTCGCATATTTGCTATGTGGTAAGGAGAACGTGTTGCTGCTGTTGGTGAAAGTAAGGGCTTTGGGGGTTCTTTAGGCTTTACACACGCTTCTTCTTGACCTTCTTCTTCTTCATCATCATCAGACACGTCTTCTGGCTCGGCAAGACTAGCTGCAGCTAGGGCTGGAATTACTGTTTTTTCTATCACCGTGTCGGCTGATAGTTGCAGATCTGATTGTTTTGAATTATTTAGGGTTTCTTCTTGAGAAGAACCATTACTGTCTCCGCTATTTCCGTTTGCAATCACTGTTATATCTGTTTTTTCTTCTTTCTTTTCATCAGTTTCGTTTTCTCCCGATGCTAGTATATTGCATTCTTCTTTAGTCTCGTAAATAGGCTCAGGCCTAACAACATCTCTTTTCGATACATAAATGGGTTCCGCCATTGATTCCATTGCCTCGCGGCGTGTTTGATATATCTGTTCCCGAAGCTGAGTTCTTGTTTTAAGTCCGCTTTCTTTAACTTCTCGGCGGGACTGATAGATAGAGTCTCGTTCGGATTTGTCATCACGTTCCGACTGACTACTACTGGGCGGACTAAATTCTCTTTCGATATCCTTCTTACCTGCAGCGATGCGTTCTTGCATCTCCTTTTTCGACTGATATATCTGGTTCCGTTGTACTTCTCGGCGCGTCTGATAAATTGGATCTTCTGATATATCTGTTTGATCCGGATAGAAACGACGTCGAGTCATGACTTCGGAGCTTGGAGGCCTTCTTGGTTCCGTTAACATATAAGCACCCTGTCGACTTTGATATATTTCTTCGCGAGCGTAGACTTCAGGACTTTGCATTCGTTGGGTGGGTCTTCGACGCGGATCTAGACCACGATCTGCAACACTTGTACTATGACGACGAATAATTCGACGACCACCCCCTCTATTGGCAGCAATCATCTCTGCCTGTCTTCTTTCCAGATCTATTAGAGCTCTGTTCGAATACATGTCGTCGTAGTCCTCTCGTCGGGAGTGAGGAGGGGCTATGTTTCCATATATGTCCTCGCTCTCAAGGTTCTGGTATGTGCTATTCATCATATCTTGCTGTTCGCGCGCGTAATAATGATCTCGGGCTGGTACACTAGTCGCCCGACTACCATTATATGGAATTTTCTGGTCATGCATTCCAGCAGGATATGTGGGATAATCTTCGGGGTATTGAAGCCGCCCTATTCCCCGTTCCATCATTGAATACTGCCTCCTTAAGGGCTTTGATTTTTTATCTGGCTCCACCATGCTATTCATTCGCCGCAAAGGTCTAGTAGATTTAATAAGCGCGTTCTTGATCGCAGTCAGTGGAGATTTGAGAACAGATTTTTTTTTCACCTTTGGCAATGGTGGTGGTGGTGAATTTGGATACATATTATAATATTGTTGTTGCTGAAGTTGATGGTATGCAGCAGGATCGGATGGATAAACGGCACGTGAAGAATGTTGTGGAACTTGGTAGTAGTTATTATACCGCTCGTCATATGGCTCCATATCGCTATTTGTATCGATAAAAATGGGTTATATACGTGTGTGTGAGAGAGATACACAGAAGACAAAACAATAAAGGAACATTTAGCTAAGGATCAATTTTGGATTAAGGAAGGTACATACATATATATTTTGTATTTTTTTTTTATATATATATTTATATATTTTTTGTTTGTAAAAAACAAAAGTTTTATCAACAAATTAAAACGAGCTAGGTTCACTTATATTCAGGTTTATTTTGACACAAAGAGATTCAGAAAACAAGGCTTTACTATTTTAAAAATAGAATATTCTTTGTTATGTCGACTTCTTATAATGATGTTATGGTCCGTAATCAAAAATCACCATATATGTACATATGTTTCTATATATAGGTATTCTCGTTAGTTTTAAAATATAACAAAACGAGCTAGTGACCACAGTAACGCCTTTTCAAATGAAAAAAATATTTTAGTGAAAATCAAAGGGGCCTAACAACAGAGCAGTTCGAAAAAATAGAAGAATTCGCGATTTAATGTGAATCAGGTTAATAAATTGCTATTCAATTGAAAATTTATACTCCACCAGTCGCTTATTGAAATGTTGCCAAATATATTTTAAGTCAAGCTTCCTGAAGAAGAATATCGGGTATCTGATGCAGTTCGAAAACTAGAAAAGATCTCGTAACTTGTGCAAAAGAATAAGGTAAATAAATTGAAATACAATCAAATAAAAATGTATAGTTAGTTTAAATTGAAAATAACATGAGTTAAAATTGATATACTTCGAGCAGCTTTCACTCTAAGGAATATGAGAATTCAATGGACTTTGTGGTGAAAACTTATCGAAGATTTAAAAGACTTATTTTTGTGTACCCTGCCCTGAACACCTCGATAAATAATATCAATATTGGAGTACTCTTTCTGTAGAACAATTTTTTTTTTCTTAGAATATACCCAAGAATCATTTCTTAAATTATATTCGAAAGCAAGTATATCGGGCAGTGTTATCACGCTAAAATTAAAACACTTACTAACAATAAGTCGTTTTAAATTGTGGAAAAGATTTGATCTTTTTGCGAAGATTTTTCCTTTTAATTTTTTGTATTCAAAAAAATGCGTTCTGGCTTCTGGATGAGATCTCAAACGACAGATGCGATAATTTGGGCCAATTGATCTGCATTCACCCATACTCGTAAATACTTTCACGTCAAATTTATATGTGGGAACAATCGTCACCGATACTAATGAGCTGTGGTGCGTTAGGTTAGGTTAGGTTGTTGGGCTGATAGAGGATCTTGTATCTATCACACTTAGATCAATGTAGATCTCTTGTGATACCCTGGAGGATTGCTGTGGTGCGTTCTTTAATGTTACTGTGATTAACTATAGTAACTATAGTTAACTTCCATCATTCCTTAAATTAAAAAAATTTACTTCGAGTTAACTTTATGACGTTATATAGTCGTTCCTAAATTCAAAGTAAAAGTGTCAGATAGTTAATTTTTGTAATTTTTTCCAACTCATCTCCTTGATATGAATTGAAATAGTCAACCTGTCAAACACAGCTTAAATCCAATGTTTTCATTGTGTGGATCATTTGTTTTCTTTTTGCCCTTTTGATTTAGAATTGTTTTCAATATTTAAAATATGTTTTTATTAATTTCATTGTTTTTTTTTTTTAATTTGATTTATTGAACAGTTCTTTTATTCTCTAATTCATTTTCTTTCTGTCGGCATTTTATTTGGTCGATTTTCATCAAAAATTCTGTGCCATAAGCTATAAACAAATTGCACTTATTTATGTTCAATTTGTACCAAAACTGAATGTAAAGAAATCAAATTTGGAAATTTACAATCATGTGATTTCGAATTCCTAATAGTTATTTTTGCAATAAATTTAATGCAATCACATTTTTCTTTTTACTCATTCCAAATAAAATTCGATTTTTTTCAACCCCACTCGTTTGACAAATTAACCATAATTTTTAACTCTGGTCGTTCCTAAATGAAAAGTAACCCAGGGTAACACAACAACTTTTATTTTTGACACATTAACCATAGTTAACCAGAGTAACATAGTAGAACGCACCACTGACATGCTTTGAAGATAAAATTTTTCTATGCCAATGCAAACATGTTTGATTCCAAAGATCAATTCTAGACCTTGAGAGGAGATTTTTCAGATAGCAATGAAAAACGACATTAACTATGTAGATATATGTATATAAATAAAAGATTAATTTTAAAGGAATGTTTAAAAGACGAACAAATCAAAGAATGGACAAACATATTGTTTTTATTTTTTTAAAGATCTGAAAAAACAAACACCAAAATATTTTGATTCAATTACATTCAGTCACACACGCACGCACTCTAGGATTAAAATGCACAATAACTAATTATGTATGAATGGAAGAAGCCTTTCACCAACATATTTCTATTATTCTTTCATTATTCACCATAACATTTAGTTTTAGAAACAAAAATGATTTAGTATTTGTTATATAACCATTATTCCTTTTACTGTAAAAAAAAACACATTGTTTTCCATTCCCAAAAAAAAAAAAAAAGTTTTAAGTTTTAACTCACACGAACACAGAATATTATAAAGAAATGAAAAAAACAGATTTGTAGATGTTATAATAATAATACCCGAAAAATGTTTTTTTTTAAAAGTTAATTTAAACAAAAAAAAAGTATTTCAGAGTGTCTTTGTGCGTATGTCAACAAAATGTGTTTGAACCAAAAAAAATTTAAACAAATAACGAGTATTGAATTTTGTTTTTGTTTTTTTAACAATGAATGAATGGCGATGAATATAAAAGCCAAAAAAACAAAACACTAAATACTGTGATTTTTTTTCTTTTCAAAACCTAACAAATAAAAAAAAAAACATTTTTCGTTAGAGACTAAAACACAAAAATTAAAAATATTTTGCATGCATAGAAGAAAATGTTTTGTTTTCTTTTACCTATTTTCGTTTATTAAATTTCAATTTTGAGGGAAAGAGGGAAATCATTAAATGATAAATTTAACAAAAAAATCAAAAGAAACAATACCTATTAAAGCAAATTAATCAGTTTTAATACCTCATGTTATGATGGTGCCCGGCTGCTCCAATTTGCGGTTTACGATATAACTCAAAAGCTGATCCTCGTTGTTCTCGACTGCCCGCCAAATCGAGAGCATGTCGTTCTGGGGTATGTGGGGGGAGGTTGGCTGTTTGAAAAAAAAAAACATTTTTAAATCAGTACCTTTTATAATAATAGTAAATTGAATAATTAAAATATTTTTTTGACAATTTTCACAATTCTAAATTAATTTCAGAAACCGCCTCTTAAAACTTAGTATTTAAAATTGTGAAAAATATTAGTATTCAATTTTTTGTTTTTCAACATTTTTGAGTTGAAATTAAATTTTTCGAAATAAGTTGATACTTTATAAGTCTCACGAAAACACGGCTTAATGTTATCATCAGTAGAGTTCTGATTTACAGGTAAAAATTAGTCATTTTCGCTTTCTTTTCCAGAAGATCCACAATATTGCTTCATCTAATTATTTTATAAATTAACTCAGTGTTGGTATAGGGCATTTTTTGGTTTCCTTAGGAGATTCAATGATTCCCAGATCGAATGGGACGGAAACATTGAGCGGCTGAGAAAAAAAAGGAAAACATTCCACAAAAATACGAAATCCAAGTAATTATAAAAAAGTTTAGATATACATATACCGCAACTAATGAGTCTTAAAATGAAAACATTCCATGAAAACTTATGCTTAAAATGAGACAACAAAATTTCGTAGAGTAGAAAAAGGAACTGTCCAATTAAAATTTAAAACCAGAGTACGTTGAACGTTATTTTTGAAAAAAAAGGTTAACGCTATAAAAAGATGCAATATTTTTCTTATCGCGGGCTTTGAAAAAGATGAGACCAACTGATAGCTTTAGTCCAAACATAACAAGCTTTTAATAGTCGCTTCGATAAAAAAAATACACTTTTCCAATTGCAAATGAAAGCAAAGACTGCCCTCTTTACGAATACATTTGTACGACAGGCTTTTTTGGTGATTGTTGATGCGAACCCCATCACTTCTGTATTTTTTTTTACTTTACGCTAAACATGTTTAAAACTATTCACAACACCGCGAGATAGTGCTCTCTTTTGGGATCTCGTTTCATGCTACAAATTCCAAACGTTCTTAGTAGCGTAAGGAAGATTCGTATTGTTTTATTTTCGTGAGATGGTCTATCTACCATTATCATTATACGGCTATTATAATTGAATTCATGAAGAAAGCTCACCAATCGGTGGAGGATGACTTCGGTGCATGTATTGTTGTCCTCCTCCCCCGGAATAAGGATGTCCGTTGCCATTGTATCCATTTGATTGAACATAAGATGCTTGTTGACTATTTCCATTATAATGGCCACCACCACCCCCGCCGCTGGTACCGTAAATATGGTTCTGTTGACCTGAACCATTTGAATTGGAAGTATGCGGTGACCCGGGTGTTTGTGAATGATGATAATGCGAAGGAGTTGGAGGATAGAAAAACCCATTTGGTGATCTAGGTGAACCTGGTTCCTATAAAACAAATTGAGATAATTTTACTATCTGTATTAACAATTTTTTTTTTCTTTTTAAATACTCACCCCATTCTCCCACTGTCCGCTACCCTGCATAGGTGGACGATAATTTTTCGGTTTTGGTGGTGGCACTGGTTTGAATGGTCCACCACTTCCATTTGCTGTACCATTCCCATTGGCGTTGACATTTGGTGGTGGAACAATACCATGTGGATTTTTAGGAATTTTCGAATAGTCAGCTTGGGATGCTGAATTATTTCGGCTGCGTTTCATTTTTTTGATGGATGTGAATATAAAATAACAAAAAATGGCAAGAAATGGAAGAAAAAACATAAAATGTATGCAACAAACAAAATTTGGAGACAGGGATAAATAGCAAGGAAAATTAAATTAAGCAGAAAAGAACTTAAAATTAGCTTTCGACCAATCAGGCACAATACTCAGGTATGAGCAAAAGTAAGACACCGACAAAGTTTATTTAAAAAAAAAAAATGGGATAACATGTTACATATAAGGCATTGACTTGATCCAAAGTTTAGATATTCTGTCAAATAACTATTTTAAGGTCAGTTGGTTAATCTTAGACCCTCAAATAGTCAGGTAACAAAAAACTATCTTGCATTGAACCCGACAATTGTGAAAAAAAGGGGCAGGGTAAGGATTTTTTTTAAACAAGTGTATCATATCGCGAGATGGTGTGAAAAATTGGTTTCATATAAGAAACTCCTGAGTGAATATCAGAACAAATTGGCGGTATGATATGTAGATCTTGATGCGACTGATAGCGCAATTTTAAACCTTGCAAGTGAATATGATGTCTAGTTATTATTTTAATTTTTTTTTAACACAAACAAACATGGGTATTAATAAAAATAAAACAAATATTTAGTGTACAAACATTATGATTTTTGGCAGGAAAATATGCATGCAATGTTAGTTTATAAAAAAGAAAAGAAAACAAAAAGAAAACATGTTTATTTCTTATAAGGTTCTTGTTTAAGTTAGTTGTATTTATGTTTTAAATTTATTTTTATATTAAAAAGCGGCAAGGGATTGGTTTGCGTAAAAAGTTTCTTTGCCTTACCTGTATTTGCCATAATCGGTTTTTGTTTCGAGAACTTGCTTTCGCGGACTATTTTCCAGGCCGAGGTTGGATGGCCTTGGAGGTGTGTTTAACACTGCGTTTCGGGGATCTAAATAGAAATAAGAGCAAATATTAGTTTTAAAAATAAAAAAAAAGTAAATCGCGATTCAGTTAGCGAAAGCCTTAAATCGATTTTTTTTGAAAACTTACCAATATTCCTCGCCGAAGATAATTCATGATACTGATGCCTACCGGGACTGTTTTGTCGATTGAGATCATTTGCCCCGATGAAGTTCCTTGCGTGATGATCATGTGCATTCCTGAATTCTTGTCCATTTGGATTTATTCCACCTGGAGGTAATGGACGTCCACCACTAAAATTGAAAATTATATCAAAAATATTCATTAATTAGAAATATATGAACTGAAAAACTATAAGTTTGCTAACGACAAACACATACTTTGCATTCGGTACTGACTTGAGATCATCTGGTGCGTTTGGTCCCAGCCTTACGTTTTGAATGCCCGCTAATTGTGTTGTATTGTATGAATCATAACTAGACACACTATCGTAAGCCGAACCATTTTGTTGTGTTGGTTTAAGTGGACTTGCTACGACAGAATTCATCCTTTGCTGTCGATCTAAAGAGCTTTGTTGAGTGCGGTCCATTGAATCGTTGGTTGTTGTTCTGGAAACATATTCAGCTTGGACATCATCGCTGACAGTGGGTTTGCCAAAGAGGCGCTCCTGAGCAGATCGACCTATTGTCCCGCCTGAGCTATTTGTGCGGGATGGAGGTGTATTTCCAATAATGTCGGAAGGTTTGACATGTCGATCGATGCGTGGAGGGAGATCAGGAGCATTTATACCATAAAGCGATTGTGGTCGTGTATTCGAAGGAGTACCGTTGGACTCGGCAGTAACCGATTGATTCACGCCTGCAGGGTAATTATATTTGTTCGTTAGACTAGTGTCCATGGTCTGGCGACGATTTTGCGGCGGATTTGGTTGTTCATAGGGGTTCTACAAAAAAAATATTATTCAGATGTTATTTTTTATGTTTTTTTTAGTATCATAGCCTTAGGTGTTTTTTGTTCTTCGTATCTTACTTTGCATAGTCACAAAAGCTTTATGATTGATTGTATTTATAAATGTTTAAAATGTATTATGTCCTCTTACCGTATATGGAGGCGGTAATCCTTCACCAATAATGTCTCTATCCCTATCCAAGTTATCCTGATTAGTTGCAATCGATGGATCTGAGCTGGATTTAACCAATTGCGGTAAATTGCCAAGTGATAATGATGTTGATGGTCCAGGACTTAATTCCAAATCGGATTCAGGACTTGATGCATACGATAGACGGGATGTGGTCATTGGGAAAAGGAAATCATCGGATAGGGATTCAACAGGCTTTAGGTTTATTGTTTAGGTTATATTTGTTTTAGAAGGATATTCACGAAAATCGATTTTAAAAAAAGCGGTTCGAAATTTAGAGCGCCAAAATTTAAGGAAAAGTAAGGACAATTCAAAAATAAACACAAAACAAAAAATTGGTGTTTAAAAAAAATTAATTTATAAAAATAATATGTATCGATTCGATGATGATTCGCAGGATGATTTATCGTATATTGGATGATTTATTTTTTAAATTGTTTTTGGCAAAAAAACACATTAAGGATATCAGGATAAGCAAGGAAATGACCAAATGATGAATAATATTAATATTTGTTTGTTTGGGGTTTTATGTAAAAAGAAACAAAAAAAAAACATTTAAAAGAAAACATTTAGTTAGCATTATATCGTTGGTAGTTAATTGTATTTTTTAATGATGTGTGAGGTTGTGAACTAGGTTTTAGTAACAATAATCTTATAAGCATATTAATAGCTGATGTAGTTGGTTAAAATTTTATTTAGATATTGATAAAAAATAATTTTTTGAACGAAGTGTTCTTTAAAGGTGTCATCGTTCAAAGTTTCAATGGCTTGGTAAAACTTTGAAGAGATTCCTCTTTTGGGAATTTGCTTCGACATCAAATTTCCCGTTAATTCGGATTTGTTTAAATTACGACTACAAATTAAAATACAATAAAATTAAAATTTTAGAAGAATTTTTCAGTTTTGGATGTACACCAGAAATGAAACAGATCTGGCCAACATTTGGTCTAAAAAGTTCTAATAGTTTTATATATGTGATGGGACTTAACATTAGCTCTGTGAAAGATATCATAACTGGACCCTTTTTTATAGACAAGAACGCAACGCGGCTAAGAGTATTTTCAAAGTATTTCTGCAGATGCTGTATGTTCTATAAATATACCTTTACTTATCCAGCTTTCTGCCCAAGACGTAGGCACAATCTAGGAGATTCTAGTGTAATTTTACTATTGATGTTAAAAGAGAAAGGAGAAAGTTTCCTAGATTCATGTGGTAATCTATTTTTGTTTTAAAAATCATATTGTATTTCGAGTATTTTAGGTCGATTTATTTTCAACAAACAAGCCTCATATATTTTTAATAAATTTTGTTTTAATTCAGTCATCAGCTATTAAAAGTTAAAAATATTATGTATGATCATGCAGCAGTAAAGCAAAATCAATAAAACAAATAAAGCTTAAAAACAACAACAAATCTACATTAGTTATTTCATAATACTATTATAATACAGTGTCTGAACTGGAATGGATTTATTACATCCGTATCAACACCGTAGGCTGTAATGGACACAACTTTGGGAACACACAACAGTTATAGCAACCAACACTTATCATGTACAAAACATTGCATCAATTCTTATGCACTTCCATTTGCGACGACATTCCGCGCTGCTGGAATCGGAACTCCCCCTTTGTCATATATATCACTACCTTTGAGTTGGTCACGCAGGGTGCCAGTACTTCCGCTAACACTACCCGTTCCACCACTACCACTAGAACTCGATTCATATCGACTATTGCTGCGGCGATGCGTCCTCGATGCACTAGATGGAGTTCCAACAATCTCATCCACAGATTTTTCCTTGACAATCCTGCTTGTACCATTATTGTTATTCAAATTCAACTCATCGTCGGTTGCATAGCGAAGATTCAAATTTGAATCAAATACCGAAGATGAGTTATAAAGTTCGTTGTAATAATAGGGAGTAGTGCGGCGTTCTGTACGATCATTTCGCGGTGTTCCTGTAGTTAAATTCGACAAGGAGGAACTATCACGTTTACCGTAAGATTGAATATTACGATTTTCGACCACTCGCATTTGAGGCTGAGGTTGCGCCAGTCCGCCAGGCATCGAGGAGGCAGGCTTTATTACAGACAACATTGTTGGATACGATTGCATTTGTTGTTGCTGCATTGTCGACATTGGCATGGAGGCAGGTGGTGTCAGTGGGTGGAAGTTCGTCGATTGGAGTTGCATTTGAATTGCAGGAGGTGATGGGCGTGGTGGGGTCAAAGGTCGTGCGGGGGATAGGGAAAAGGATGTGCGGCGCGCAGAATAACTGGGTACCGAGGTTGGACGACAACAAGGAAGATTACAAGGAGGAGCTATGTATGGGGGGAAAATCATTTCGGTTGGGGATTCTGGAAGCTTTTTTTGTTTTTTTTTTTAATGTGCGAGTGAAATGTACAGAGTATAAAAAAAGAAAAATAAAAAGAAAGAAAAGAAAAAATTATTTTTTACCCATCACCTTCGGGATGATCATTATTAGTGTAAAGAACAGAAATAAATAATTAATAGGAAACCTCTTTAAAAAATTACTGGTTTTTCATAATTTGACACTTTAATAATTCAAACAAAATTATTTAATTTTGAATGCATTAATTTACGAAGTAAATAGCTAATATATTTAGTTGTTTCATTAAAGGGTTTAACATAAATTATGTATTTACGTTATAAAAAGGGTAGGTCGTTAAAATTTTTTGATTTCAAAACAATTTTGTCTCCAAATGGCGTGAGGCACGAGTGATCGGGTGGTTTGGATGGAAATTTGTCACGAAAATAAAGACACGATTTTGTACATAGCGTTGTACATTTTATACGCCATTGCTTTAAAAATACAAATTACTTCATTCGAAAGGGCCTACAAAGCCTCTCCTTTTAACATAACCAACCACAGATATCTGTGTTTTATTTCAATATCAAATCGTGATCTACCAAGAGATGTTTTAAAGATATAAAACAATAATTTTAAAGTAACTTAATGCGTTTAAGTTTTCCTAATTCATAAAGCGAGATTATTAAATAATGTTTTGCATAAAAAGCACGCCAAATAAAAAATGCCAGTAATTAACCAAGCACTATTAAAGTACCAAATTCATTCCTGTTGAAAAAACATCTTAGTTATGTATGTATTTTTTTCACTAACTACATTACAATCAAACAATACTGCATTTTCAGCCAACAAAATGCATTTTCCACGAAGAAAGTTTATATTTTTCTATTTAAAATCCTCCACCGATCCACTAAAGACATTCATTCCAATTAGAAAACAAATAATAAATTAAATTAATGTAACATTTTACAGTGCAGCGAACATAAAAAAAAAACAAATTTCCCATAATAATTGTCTCACATCGCTTACCTTAGTCTCTGACATCCAAACAGCACCACTTTGCTGCAAATCAATTGCTTCACGCAACTTTCGATACCATGATTCTGTGTCATTCAGAACAATTTGAGTGCTGAAAACATGTGACCAAACACGTTCCAGCTTCTGACATTGTTCTAAGAGTTTTTTTGAACTCTTATGCGCTGATTTTGGAATACCATGACGCATTTGTTTGATAACATGCTTGCTGTCGGTTTTAAGGAAAATCACAATCGGATAGAATTGAGCATAATTTAGGCGATCTACAGCATTTGGTGTGATATCGAGCAGCGCATGCTTTCCGCGATCCATAATGTCACGAATGTTTGAAAGTCTTACAATGCGACACTTGGAGTTTGTCTTGTCGTCATCTTGTAGTGGAGCAGTAAATTTATCAGGGAAATCTTTGGTCAGTTTCTCACGGGATATATCTGAGACAGGCCCAAAAAGAACTACTGGACGAACAAAACCGGGATGGCGAAGAACTACACGTTCGTAGGCTGGAAACTTAGAAATGGAGTCCGAAAAGACAACATCATCCCAGTTCTCACGAGACAGACTCTTGGAGCGTCGATGGGTAGACCTAAAAACGACAAAAAAAATTAAATGCTTCAACAAAATAGGTTTTAATTTTGTACCTCCTTCGCCTAAAGAAATTACCCCTAGATTCGGAGGCATTCATTTCTTTCTTTGTTGCATTAAATTGTGCAGTTGCTAGTTCTTCAGCGCGGGATTTATTCGGAATTACGCCCCGCTGCATCTCCTGATGACCACGTCCAATTCTGAGAACTTGCCACGAGCCAACTACACCATTGTGAAGCGTGTCAATTACTCGAAAGACGTCACCTGCCTTAAAAGCCATTTCTCCTTTGGACGGATTATCGCAATGGAAGTGGGTCTTTATATGGAAGGAATCACCTCGCTGATTAGCGACTACTTCTTCATATTCTTCCTTGCAGTACTGTACAATCAGGTCGATTCGATCTTGGAGACTTAGAAGGAAGAGAACAGCTTCTTCTCGTGTCACACCATGCATATCCATATCGTTCACTTTCAGAATCTTATCACCTGGTGTGAGACCTTGCAGAGAGGCAGGACTACCTGGCTGAACGGCGGTCACAAAAATTCCAGCTTCATTTCCTCCAGTTAGTCGGATGCCAACACTGCCTTCTTTTTGAAACGAAATGAACCTTGGTTCAGCAGATTGTCGAGACCTTTGAAGAGGGTCTTCCTCATACAACTGTCTTCGAGAGCTGTAGAAATCCTCACCAGCACCACTACCTCGCGGTGGTGGAGGTCTTGGAGGCTCATCTGTCCTAGTTCGAGAGCTATTTCCGTTTGGTGGAGTACTTGGACGGTCTAATTGGGAGAGGGATACATCCATCAAGGGACCTCGTGAGCGTCCTCGAGGAGTTAAATTACTCTTTTCATCGACTAATCCGACTGGACCGTTTGATGAACGCGTTGGTGGCTGCACGTAGAGGTTCTGAGAGGAATAGCTGGCTCCACCACCTAAATACGGGTCCTCCAGATTATTACTGCAATTTGAAACCTGCTGTGTGTGTGAATATAACGAAGATTGAGTTGTGGAGTTATTCAAATGATTGCTATTCACATTTGTGGCCACCCCTTGGTTTGTTATATCCCGAAGGACAACCAAATTCAGACGTTCTTTGCATCCATCAATGATTTTTTTGGCTTCTTTAAGGCTCATTGTATCACCACAATTTGTGTTGTGTATTCTACTGATGATATCGCCTTCTTGTAAGGAATAACCATTAGCCGCAAGTTGATCACGCGCTTTGGAAGAAATTTCCTAGAAAAAAAAAATAAATAAATTAATTGAAAATGGGTTTGGATCTCTCTACTATACCTTTATGAATAGTCGACAGCCAAGGACAACTCCATAATCTTCTTTTTTGCTTGATTTGGTAAGGGTGACTTTAATGGGTTGTCCAGGGCCGGGTGCATTTAGAATTGGAGAAGCAGTCGCCGCACTCAGACCAGGTGCTGTTAAAGGTTGCTGCACCAAACCGACCGAACTCATACTGTGCGAGTGTTGATGGGCTGTTGTACTACTGATGGGAACTCGACGTTTGACTACAAGTGTTACTGTATTTCCACTATCGCGAAGAACTTGAACTGCAGTGGCGTATTCAACGTTTTCCAAGCTGACACCATTTACTGAGATGATACGGTCATTAACTCTGGAAAAAAAAATAAAGAAGAGAATATTGTTTGATTAGGTAATTAAATTTTAATCAGGGCAAATAAAGACGTTGTGTTTGTTTACAAAAAAAAAATTATAAAATTAAACTGATATGCTTCTCCGGCAAACAAAAAGATTACAAAAATAAGCAATTTATTGATTGTTTATATGACAATGTGGATATTTAAGATAAGCTTTTTTTATTGAATGAGATGTTTTTATAACTTTTTTTATATTGAAGATATTGTAAATATGATACCTATTTTTTTATAAAGACAAAAGAAAAAATAAACAAGGGGACATCATGAAGTTTTTAAGATAAGAAAAGAACCGCAGAGGATCGTCACAAGTCAAGAAAACATGGAGCAAGTTCGAGCTGGGCTCTTTGTAGTACCCGCTAACAAATTAAGATACAAAGTTAGGAGTTACTCCTAATTGGTAGGTTTTTTTCATCAATTTAAGGATTTGTTAAATATACATATATGTTAGGAAGCATGGACCCTGTCAAAACGGATGTGAATCTGCTTGGGTGCTTTGAAAGGAAAATTCTTCGGGTGATCTTCGGTCCAGTATGTATCGATGGGGTATGGAGGAGAAGATTGAACAAAAAGCTTTACGGGCTTTACAGCGACGTCGACCTGGTGAAGAAGCTGAAAATACAGCGGCTGGGACACTTGGAGCGTATGGACACCGACGCACCAGCCTGACGAGTCATTGTAATTGCTCCAATTTGGCGAGTCGAAAATTTTACATTTTTTTACGTTACGAGGTTTCTGGAAACCGAATCCAACGTTTTTAGAAAGATGTCTCTGTAGTGTGTGTGTGTTTTTCGTAGCAAAATCTCGACAACAAATGGAGATATCGACTTCGAATAAATTTTATTTTACAGATAATAAGGCCATAACGTGCAGAAAGATCTGCCAGAAAAATTTAATTAGCGATTTTCTTCTACAGTAATTGAGAAAGAATTGTAAAATGGCTTATTTCTCGAAATCTTGACAACAGATAATGCTATCGACTTCGGCCTTATTTCATTCTATACTTAATGACTATGGTAAGACTTAATAAAAAAAATCAAGTGACAATTGTTAAAAAGTGATTTTCGGCATGAATATCTTATAAGTATTGGTTAAATTCTTGATAGATTTAAGAATCCTTATAAGTGAAACAAAACGTCCTTATAGAAATAATAATTTTTATTCGTCTGAAAACTAAACTAGAAAAATTCTATTTATTGATAACAGATTCAAATGATTTCAGTTTTAAATTAAAGCAAGTGATAAGAAGAAAGTGTTTTGTCATTAAGTTTAAAGCTTGATGAATGTTATATTTAACAATAAGAACAAACAATTGAATTGACTTCAAGATGATTTTACTCTACACACAATGTCTAAATTGATTACTTACTGCTAGAGTTTGGAAAAAATTGACAGTTCTGATAAAAAAAAAAAGATTTTGAATTGGTAATTTTCTTATAAAAAATAACGTCGTATATCAAAGGGCAAGTTAGAAATGTGGGGCACGTCCAGCCTCTTTTCAGTAACAAAAATATTGTGTTACGTTCGTATTATTAAATTTAAACGTTTAAAGGTCGATGGAATTCAAACATATGAACATGCTTTATTATAGTTCTCATTTTGAAAGAAAACTATGTATCTACATATTGAAATCAGGTCACCATCTGATGATTATACATAGAACTGCGGTGACATAGATTCGGACAATTCAATTTAATTTGATAAAATTCTGGTTGTTTAAAATTTCTATTCCTTTATGAAATTGTGATTCAATTTTTTTAGTGATGATGGAATTAAATAAACGCGATCGTATCTTGTATAGCTTAATTACAGTGTCGGATTGCAAAACTCCTTTGACATCAGATATCGAATCGGGCTTCGCTAAGCCTAAGATCGTAGAGTATGGGGGATCTATTCCTTCCTGTTGTAGGCAGAGGGAACAATTTCCTAAAAAATTAGTACATATGAACCACAATTTTATAGATAAGCTCTCCCCACCTGGAAAAATTATAAGTTTTAGTCAAGACCCTGGAATGTTTTCGGGGTCCTCGTCAAGAACATCTGGACGAGGAAAACTTGTCAAACCAAATTTAAACCCACAGATTTTTCTGGAACATATACCCACGCCATATTATAATTAACACACAATGGTATGAAATATTAAAGTATAAAGTTACTCTTTTAAGATTGTATGTACTTCTGTTTTGCAAATTATACCCATGGTTAGCTAATCGAACTGTGGGACTAGTAAACAGAAAGTACCAGGATCGAATCACAAATAAACAAAGTTTTTCAAATTCTTCTTTGTCTCTCGAGACAAAATGTTACATATATGTAACTAGTAAGGGCCTAGCTGATTTCTTTAGTAACTCCTACTAGCCCCTTTTTTAGGATCTAGTTGGAGCCTCATTAAGAATTCGATTATTTTTCCAGGTAGGTTTGTTTCAGCAAGAAATCCATTGTTTAGTTTTAGATTCTGTTTGAATACAGTGCAAGCTGTACTTGCGGGCATCTTCCATAAGAGGACAATTCGGTGGAAAAATCGCAAGTTCTTGCCAAGTTAAGTATCTGTGTTTCCAGCAAGAAAAATCTAGAAGAGGAAAACTTGTCAAATATTCGTAAGGCTCTTGCTAGCAGAAACTTGTTGGACTTACAATTTTTTTGACTTTTTTTTTATTCCAAACTTGGTTTGAAAATATTTCTTTCAAAAGACTATTAATTGAATCAACTTGATTTTAAATTAAAATTAAAGAATCGTCTTCTGGATTTGTATTAAAAAGTATACAATATTTATGTTTATATTTTAAAGCTCTCTACACCTAAAATTTTACAAGGCACAATACTGGACATGGACTGTTGTGACTTTTTAACGGTTAGGTAATGCTACGAAAAAAAGTGAAAGGCCATTTTTGTTCAAAATTAAATGAACTACAAGATTAGGGACTAAAATTTTACTCCAATACAAACTGTTTGGAACCAAAATAAGTAAATCATTTTCAATACGAAAATCAACAGTCACAAGAAATTCCATCATGACATGCTGTTAATACCTTCTGAGATAGCTTGGAAGTATAGGTATATTTACCTTCTTTCTCTAAGTCAGTCAATTATTGTAAATCCAGCACTGCTCAAACCACATGACTCGTTACGCTCTTAATTTTCCACACAGCACGCCCATGTGTTTGACATTATTTTGGATGCTGTGATGACATTCATGAAATTATGATTATTGCACAAGAACCGCAACCAATTCAAAAACAATTTTCTAAATCACTGCTTCATGCTATGTACTAAATTACTCCTTCCTATTTCAATTCCTGAAATAAATTGCCTACGATTCCCCCTTCGTCGTTCTATTTTTACTTGCTCTATTATATGGCAAGTATTGGTTTCGTGTAAGAAAAAACATTTTCGAGGCAATCAAAATAAACACTACGATGATGATTAAGTCCGAAAAATTGTTTTCGCCTTTAATTCCGTTGGTCTGTACGTCCCCTGTAATTTAAGCTATGTAGATCCTAAATAGGTAATCAATTTTCTTTAAATTTGGAACAGGGAATTTGTTTGTCATTCCTTAGAGTTCGAATTTTTGATTTAGGTCATCTAGAATAGCTGCCATACAAATGTTTCGTTTTTTTTTTATTTTTCTCAAAAACGACACAAACGACTTTGATTAAACTTCGTACCTGTAATATAGTTATGAAAAAAAATTCCATTTTAAGTTTTTGCCAAACAGCAAATCATCTCTTACAACAATGAAATTGAACACAAGTCCCCACCCCTCCTAACCAATCTAATAAACTTCAATTTATAAATTCTAAGAACGAACATTAAATGTCTATAAATCTTTTGTATCTGCATTTACGAGGACTAATACATATTATCGGCTGAGTAGAGGTTTTTTAGCTATTAAGATCCAATCCACGGCCAAAAAGACAATTTGAATATAACAAAAGAACACAAATAGAACCTTTAACAGGTCACCAACCAAGTATCTATAGTAAATATCCATTTATTTTCATAGGACATAAATTACCAACGGTACAGCTCTCGAGACTTTTAAATAAAAGCAAAACAAAGATTGAAATTAAAAACAATATTTGTGTAGCACAGAAACCAGCAACAAAAGACGGAACTGTGCCAGATAATGGCACACTGGGTAATCCCAAATGAACCTGGTATGTGAGCTGTTTAAAAAAAATAGTATCAAACCTACATACCTACTACCTCTCTACCGTTTCTATCTTTACGGTCTTGGTTTGAGCTGAAGGTAACTATGCATGGGAATTTCGTTTTTTCGCTGTAATTTAAGTAGGTAGTTATGCGAGTATGGTAAGAATCTGAGGCAAAAGAAAAACAGCATAAACGTATCAATCTCAATATCTGATTAATGCGTTTAGGTATATGAAATAAAAAAAAAGAAAGAAAGTGTTACACTTAAGTCGGTGAGTCAGTAACTTGCAAACAGGTTAGATTTGAGCTTCTAATGATTGCAAGGTTATTCAAGGTTATAAGCAAAATTCGGACTAATCATGTGAGTCATGAATTAATAGGTATGCGTATGTGTTAGGGAAGCTGAAAACGATAGGGTGTTTTGTTTGATCTCGACACCTTATAATATTGGTTCACAATTATTATTAATCTTGTTTTTAGTAACATAAACATTACACTCAGAAAAAAAAAAGTTGTTAAAACAAGAACTTAGCATTTTTAAAAAGTTGTAAGCTTAAACTTGTTGCCTTAAGAGCTAGTTGTTACTACAAGAATTATTTTTTGAATGTTCAAGAACCAAGGTTCTTGGCACAACAATTTTCTGTTTGTTAAAAGTAATTAAAAATGCAAAATTGTTCTCCCAAGTATAAATTTGTTGTGGAAACAATTTTTATTTGTATTATTTCCTATCAACAATGGAATTGTTAGTCGAAGAATCAGTTCTTGCGGTAAAAATTATTTTCAAGAATTATTTTTCTTGGCACAACAATGAAAATTGTTGCTTTAAGTATTTCAATTTATTACTTATGTTCAAGAACTAATTCTTGACATTGAAACAAAAATTGTCAAAATATCAACAATTTGTTCTTGGCACAACAAAAACTTGTTGTTGGACTGTAGGAACTGTCAATTTAATGAAAAAAAAAAATGCACCATTCATTTTGTGGCCGCCGACGCGACGCCGATTCAAGTAGTTTTACTGGAGAGTGCAATTAGAAGTACCTATAATTTTTACAAGTGTTTTTTTTTTAGTTTTAATCCATTGAGTTAAGTAAAAGAGTATAGTGACCAAGTAAAATTAATTTTACATTTAAAAACTTCTTTTTTAGTGAACACTTTCCATGCTACCCAAGTGACGAAACCCTCCTCTTAGCAATTGGAAACAAAGAAGGCCGCTCCCCTGAAGCCTGAACTAATCAGCCAGTTGTTTCCAGAAACAAATGTTTTTTTAAGAAAAGTTTTTGCAATAAATGTGTTTTCAAAGAAATGTAAAAATATACTTACAAAAAAGTCAAGATTTCATGAAAGAGTGAATTCAGTCTTGATTTTTTTTGTAGATACGTATGTGTGTATATGTTTACATTTTATTGAAACGCATTTTTATCGCAACAAACTTTTAAGAATTGTTGGCGCAACAAAATAATTTTTAATTTTTTCAACAATTAAATATTTGGGTTAACAATAAAAGCTCTCAATTATCTGACAATTTTTAATTGTTGGGACAAAAACTTAATTTTTAATTTATTTTAAAAACTAGTTTTTCAGGCAAGAACTTTAGTTGTTAAGGGTTTAACAATTTTATTTTTAATTTAAAAACTTTTATTCTTACAGCGTTGTCAACAATGCATTCTTGATTCAAGAATTTAGATATTTGGGTTCATTTTAACCAACGAAAATTGTTGAGCCAAAGTATAAAATTGTTGGCATTACAACTTTTTTTTCTGAGTGTATCATACAAATTAACGGTAACGTTCCGCTACCAGGCGCCATGAACGGTGTCCAACATCATGACCACAATTCAATTTAGAATGTGATTTGTGTTTATTCCACAGCATGGGCATGCAGTTTTGTGCCTCTATCGGATCATAATCCTGACATCATTCATGGCCAGTGAAGCCGGGTGTAATGGACTTCAATTCTCAAAATTTTCTGATAAATTGGTAAAATGTGAAATGAAATTACTCTACACAACTTGTTTTATCAAAACATATTGAAGAACCATAAGCTCGAAATCCTCCTAGAGTCTAGAATACTTTGTACCTACAGAGAGACAATATTTATGTGTGGAGTGTTCATAGCTCAAAACAATAGGTTAAACAATTTGACATAAAAGTACGGAGTAAAATGCTAATTGCCAAATAATGAATAAAACCTTTGGATTATTTTTAAATCACGATTCCATTTAGCAGTGTTTTTTTAATAAAAAAAGTTCTGTAGCATAGGTATGCTAAATTCTTTTGATTAAAACGAATTCATTAACATTCATCTAATCTTCATTGTTAATTTAAATTGGACTGAAATTTTGAATTTCGAGAATTGTAAAGTATGTATTTCAAAAATTCTAGGGTTTCTAGTTTGACCTTGAGTAATACATGAAGTATGCTATGTTGTTCGTATGTATAATTGCCTCATCAATATGTGATATTAACATACATATGTATGTTATCATTCCACTTAATTTATGTTTATACCAGAGAGAAACAAAACGCCTTACCACATTTTTACCGGACTTAAAAAAGGCTCACTTCTTTGACCATGACTAAATGCTCACAGGTATATGGTAAATATCTTCGAGAAAATCTTTTTTTCCAATATTGCACTCAGCTTAGCAAGTCAAATGTTTAAAATTTTAGTTATTTAGATTAGACAGCATATGCACACTGTAGCACCCTACGTTTTTGGTTTTAAATGTTTGTGTTTTGTTTCAATTTACTTTGTTTAAAGCTCTATAGGTTTTTAAAATCGATTAGCAATTAGATACGAGTACATAAGATAATTAGTTTATAAAAGAAAATTTTCGAACGTCATCGCGTCAGTTTCTTCATCTTTTGACCTAAAAGATTTTTGGAAACTTTTGCAGCTCAGATAATTTTATTCTTTTTAATCTCAAGAATAATTTATACCTGACTGTTGAGAAACTAATTTTTGCTCTATATAAATATTAGGTAAACTAAATACTTAACAGACTATTGAAAAACAAGGAATTCCTACAAAATCCGTTTTTCCTTTAATCCCTTTGATCCTCGGTTTTTAAAATGTTCTGCGAAACCCTGATGTGCGTGAAGTCAGCACCGCCATTTTCGATTTTCAAAAAAAAAAAAAAATTATTGTGCTGTATTATTCTCAATTTGTGCTGCGATGTGCCGTAAATATTTTTTTTTTTAAATTCTCAAATTCACAAATTTTACGAATGAAATTTTTTTAAAAATTAAATTTTTCTTAAAATTTAAAGTTGTGCTGTTTTCTGCACAAAAAATGATACTAAGAACCGAAGAGATAAAAAAAAATCGCATATTTGCAACTTTTACAAGCAAACGAAAATGTTGCGAAGCACCTGAGCGTGAAGTTAGCACCGCCATTTTCGATTTTCAAAAAAAAAAAGGTTGCGCTGTATTGTGCCTAACTTGTGCTACTTCTGCCGTGAATTTGTGTTTTTTTTTTAATTCGCAAATTTGCAACTTTTAGAGCCAAAATTCATTTTGCGAAGCGTGAAGTTAGCACCACCATTTTCGATTTTCCAAAAAATATTAGATGTGCTGTATTGTGCTCAACTTATGCTGCGTTGTGCCGTAAATATTTTTTTCAAATTTTGCAAAGTTTGCAAGTTTTACGGATGAAATTTTTTGCAAACGAACGAAATTGAAAAAAAATATTTGGGGCACAACGCAGCACAAGTTGAACACAATACAGGACAAGTTTAATTTTTTTTTTTGAAAATTGTTGTTTTGCAAAAAATTTCATTCGTAAAAATTTGCAAACTTGCGAATTTGAAAAAAAAAATGTTTATGGTACATCGCAGCACAAGTTGAGCATAATACAGCACAATGTTTTTTTTTTTTTTTTGAAAATCGAAAATAACGGTGCTAACTTCACGCTAAAAAAATGAGTCGCCTCTAAAAACCATATATGCTTAGTACGATTTTAAATATGGCACATGACAGCACAAGTTGGGCACATCGCATCACAACCATTTTATGATTATGTAGATTGTGTATGCAATAAAGTTTTGAAAGAGATTCCAGGGGCCAAATTATGTTACAAAAAAAAACGAGCCAATGATATCCTTTTGATTATACCTATCTCTATTACATTCTGTAGAGAAAGCTATTGTCGAAACGATGTCATTCAATATATTTTGTTTGACGGAATCGAGCCCCAGTTCTATGTAAGTAGTCATACGCAATTAAATAAAGACCTCAAGCTCAAGTTAATTAAAACCATAACCAGAAGCCCAGTATTTGCTGATAGTAAATTTAACGATTTTCTGCTTGACAAATTAAAGCAGAACATTCGAAGAAGGGTATGTATGTATGTACATGCGTGTCTTTATCTCAATTATTATCTTCTATCATTTTATCCATCTATGCATACTTGTACAGTAAACTCATTCATTTATAGCTTAATTAAAAAGAAAAACAAAACACAACACTCACTGCAAACGATCTTCGGCTGGTCCACCTTTGAGTACATCACTAACAGCTATCGATGGATCACCATTAGCAAAATGTGGATTATCCCGACCTCCCGATACAGCGATACCGAATCCGTATCCGGGTACTCTTGTCACTGCAACTGTATGGTACTCCCATGTAGTTCTATCACCCTAAAAAAAAAAAAAAAAGAAATAATATATAAATTATTTTTCTGTAGACATTTTTGTGACTAGAAATAAATTAACAATTCAATGACCGGAATAATAAGGCAAAATTAACATAAATTTATAATTTCTATCTATCGGAAGTTACAATAGAAAATTTAAATAATTCGCTTTTTGAATAAGAAAATGACCAACGAAACATGAATGAAAAAATGCATGAATGAACGCAGTGCGTAAAGAATAATGGCCAAACATAACAGCCCTATTTTGTTTCGTCACTTTCCCTAAAAAAAAAAAAAATAAATAACTTGAACATGATTTTCGTTCGTTGCATTGCCAATGTTGTCACTTTTTCATAATTAAAATAGTAGTAACAAAAAGAAGTTGTTTTAACATAGATAGATTTTAACTGATAAAAATACAAAAGTAATAGGGGTATACATGATCCGGTGCAACTGGTCTAGTATCGTTGTAAAAGTGCAAAAGTGAAACATTTTCTTACACCCTAACAATAAAATATGCTGAAGACAATCTTACACCTTTGCACTTTTACTATATATTTGATAGCAAGCCAAATGTCATTCTTGCTGTCAGCTATTGATGTTCGTGTGTGTATTTTCTGCAGTGTTGCAACGGAATAAAAAAAGTGCGTTCACGATCTAAGTACTAAAAAACAAAGAAAATTTTGCAATTTTACTTGACTTGTTGCACCGGATCGTTAATACCCTTAATATAAAAAAAAATCCACAAAACAACATCAAAATCAATAAATTGTCATTTGTTTTCGTCCTTCTTTTTGTAATATTTTTTTTTTTATTTATAGTTTACAAGGCAATTTAATTCTATTTATTTACTTTGTTATTTTTATTACAAATCCAATTCCAAAAAGAATTTTTCTTAAATGTTTAGCTCAGACTCATTATAGCTTAGACAATTTTTCAAATTGAACCATAAACGCTTCACTTCAAAGTTCAAACGTCAAATTGACGGAACAAAAATTAGAAACGAAACAAATACAGAAAAAAACTGAAATCGTTTGTGAGCTTAGCTTAGTTCATAAAGAGATTGGATTCATCAACAATATAAAAAATTTAAAATCATTTTAATACTTTTTTTTATACTTAAGTGACAACACTGTTCAAGTGCAGCCACATAACAACATTAAAATTAAATTGGTAGGTATTTTTTACTTCATCAGGTAGAAATCGTTCTTTGGCTTCACGTGGGTGAACTTAAAAAGCGATTACGAAAGATTCACTGCTCATCAGCATAATATACATAAAGTAGATGCAATATTCACAGTCTGATTACCATTAAGTAAGAAGAAATATAAAATTTTAAAATTTTCGGAAGGCATCCGTATCAGCAAGGTGCGCATGTGCAATAGAGCGATTCAATATAACTAATTAACTATTATTATTTTGAGGTATGGAATGAGTAATAAAATGTTATAGATACTTTTGCAATATGTAAGTATATACAGATATGATTATATCTTACCACCATGTTATTAGGTATATAGTCAGGAAACTTCATTATGATGTTTTTTTTTTTTTATTTTAATATACCAGCAACGAATGAAGTAAAGTAATAGATGGGTTTACTTTTTTTTTCTGTAATTATTTTACTTGCTTGATGAAGTGCATTATTGTGAGGTAGGTTTTGAATAAGGAATTATGTTGGCATTTGATATTTTTTGGTTTGAGATTGTTTCCTTTATCTAGTACAGTCTTTGGCATTTAAAATACATACAATTACTTTTGTTCTGGGTATTACATTTTTGATGTTTACTTATAATTTAATAGATATACTTATAAGTCTGAAATAAAAAAAAGGAACAATATTTTTGAAAATATTCATATAGGAATAAAGATTGTACAGTGAAAGCTCCTTTTGCGGACAGCTCCCTAGGCGGACAAATTCTCACGACCGTGGATATTGAATCTAAATTCCATATATTTTATGATCCCTTAAGCGACCACTCCCTTACCCGGACGTGGACAAGAATATTAACCGTGATTTGTTAAATTTAATTCCCTTAGGGGCCAGTTATATCTATCATTGAAAATTTTAATTGTTAATTTTCGGACATTTGGAAAGTCCAATCGATAAAAATTTTAATGCCAAGATATAGGCCATGACTTGAATTATTATTTTAGTCAAAAAAAAATTTTATTTTCTGGCCCAAACTTCAACATAAAATCATTTTGAATTTTTCAATGATCATTGGTAAAGTAGTTCAATCATTGAAATAATAAAAGTCATTTTAAGTGGAAGGTTTGGCAAAAATGATTTTTTTTTGACTAGAATAACAATTGAAGTCATGGCCTATATATTGGCATCAAAATATTTACCGATTTGACTTTCTAAATGTCTCAAAATTGACAATTAAAATTTTCAATGATGGTTTTTAATGATAGCTTATAAGGCCCCAGTTATAGCTACCATTGAAATTCATCATTGAATATTTTAATGATTTATTTTTAGATGATGTCAATTTATCTGGCCAAAAAAAAAAAATTTTAATTCGGCCCAATCTTTCTCATGACATAACTTTTCTTATTTCAATGATCATTGATAAGGTAGTTCAATCATTAAAATAATGAAAGTCAAATTATGTGGAAGGTTGTACCGAAACAATTTTTTTTTTTCGCAATAAATATTAGTTGAGTCACATTGGCATCAAAATAATTACTGACTTTGCTTTTTAAGTGCCCTAAATCTTAAATTAAAAATTTTCAATGATGAATATCAATGAAAGCTATAACTGGCCCCTAACTAGCCCCTTAGGCGGACAAAAACCTTTTTTAGTATAAATTTTAACCTTTATTTTCAGAAATACTTTTACATATATTTTTTTTTTTGCATTAAAAACGTTCCCCTTGGTTCTCAGCGACAATAGATACGATGTCACGAAATTTTTGTGTTAAAATTCATAACGTATTTTATTTCTGCAGCTATAGTCTGTTTTTGTATCTTGTTTCTTGAATCTTTATGTTCATTTTAGTTTGAAGGTGCAAAAATATTTCATGATGCCACTATATACTGTACATTTCTTTATATTATACTATTTATTGTTTTTTTTTTCCCTTGGACGGACAACTTTTTTAGACGGACAAAAGTGTTACGGCCGTCGCTGTCCGGCTAAGGGAGCTTTCACTGTATCTTACTAAAATTTCAATTAAAAATCATTATACATAATGTAATATGAATGTTCAAACTCTATTTCTATATAGCTTAAACGAAAAGTATTATTTTGTTATTTGAGTTTTGAGGTTTAAACAGATGACTAATGTAAGACCGTTAGTAAGGAACCGGTATAAAAAAATTCTAATTTACATTAAAAAAATTTAGCAGAGCTTGAAATCGAACTATAAATGACGCATTCAAGCAATTTAAATTAAATAAAGACTTTTTTAAGTCTGTTTTAAGAAACAAAAAAAGTTTTTGTATAAAAGATGAAATAGTTTATAAAATATTAATGTGTTATTATTCTAGCCTTTGAACGGAAATACATATGCAATGAGAGTAAGATTGTTAATTACAGCCAAAATATTTTAAATAAATTTAAAAAATTGCAGAAAAAAACTTCAAAAGTCAATGATTTTTTATGAAAAAATAATTGGATTCTTAGTCAAAATTTTTTTCTAGAACTAAAAGCCCATTATAAACTTCATACATTATGTAGGTGATAGTAGAGAACATGTTTAGAAGTCAGATTGTTGTTATTGAATTGAAAAAAAAATATTTGTTTTCTATTATTAACTTTGAAGCGATCAAATAAGAAAATTAAGCATTATAAGCTTTTCATTATAAAATATAAAACTTGATTCAAGGTCCTTACTTATTCAATTCTTAATGATTCCAAATGAGATCATCGGGCTGAAACATCAATTATTCATAAAAAGAAATCTAGTGCAAACCTATTCAAAAAAATCACAAACGGTCTTACAATACATTTTCTTATAAAGTGGTCTTAAGTATTTGATAAGCCGAATGGTTGCTAACTAGAACAGCTGATAAAAAAAAAATCTTTGAGAAAAACTTAAAATCTATTTTTTTAAATAAATAAAATAAAAGGAAAATTAGATAACACTTGATATTCAAGCGTGAGAATTATTTCCACAATCGTCAATACTTAGAAATGTTTATTTAGGTAGGAGGGTATTTTTGTTTTAAGATTATAAAACGTCAGTTATAAGTTGCTTGTTTGATGTGACAAATATGGACATTGTTGTAAAGTTATCAACTTTCCGCATATAAGATTAAAAAATAAAATAAATTTGTTAGGTCACAGCACGTATGGAAAAACAGGGTCTATAGTGACTTAGAACTCTCAACCATTCCTGTTTGCCTATTATCAGCAAAAAATGGAGGGGACCTTCAATTTTCTGCCGAATGCAAGAGGCACTTTTTTATGAAAAGAGATAGGTACTCATCGAGGATTTGTCAATTCCTCGCAAAAATTAGTACCTACTCAAGAAAAACACATTTCTGTTGCTATATTTCCGACCCTGAGACAAACTTGCGCGCAAATAAGATGACAAAAACGAATCAATTTCAAATGCATAGTATTTTGCTTGCCACCACATAAATCAAGTTTATAATTAAAATATAAATTTAGCCATCGAAGACTCAATTACTATAACAAGTGATACCTATAACAAGTGGTTTGCAGAAGAATGAAGAACTTGTAATAATATACAAATATCTATGTTCTAAAAATGCTTAGAAGATTCATTTGCCAAAATTAAGCTGACTATAACTTTAGAGGAAGACAGTTTTTGACAAACTTCTGAGCAAGTAATAATTGTACAATTTTGAAAAATTTTCGCAAAATATCCGAAAAACATAAATAGGTGAATCTCATTGATCCCATTTTCCTGAATTTTAAAAGTTTTTCTTGAAAGGATGGTAGAAATAATTTTTGTGGAAACAATGGATATTAACTATCTCATAAAATCACAGGGATGTACACATGTAAAATTTCCCAAAAAGTTATCCATCTATAAAAAGAAAATCGATTTTTTATTTTTTTTTTTAATTGCAAAGTTATTTACAGCTAACATGATCTTAGATTCTCATTGATCCCGCTATTTAGATTGCAACCATTTCGTTATTTAATGCGTCTACACTTAAGTGGAAGCTTTTAGAGAGCACGTGCAGCACCAATTTTGGTATGCGTTATAAAATGGCTTTACTTTATTTCTTTATATGTTTTCTTCGTGATAAAAAAATTATTATGGAATCAGTGATAACTACAATAATAGTCAGAATTTATTTTTTGAGATAAATACATTTTTTATTTGGGACTTTTGGGACTTAATTAAAAATTTTATTTCTTTGTTTTGTGAAGAAAAAGTTGGACTCCTGGGCATTGCTGGCTGAAATTAGTCTTGAAAATTTTTTATTTAGAATCAATCAAAAACCATTGCGACTTTTTAAGACAATGGCAATTCAATATATTAGGAACAGTGAAACTAAAAGTGTCCAATAAACTTTTAACTGATTTTATTCCAAGCAATCGTTGCTAGTAAGTACTATTTTGGCTTTAAGTATCAAATGCTTTACCCTCAATTTCACAGTTAAAGTTTAAACTTAAGATCAGCTGAACCTGAACCTAAGTTTAAAATTAAAGTTCAACTCCTTGAGTTTCACAGCATAAACTGAACCTTAGTTCAATTAAACGAACGATATTTCCGAACTACCTTACCATTTTCTCTGAAGCGAATGCGCAGTGCGCAATCAGCGCAATTCTCTCAAGTTTGTATTTTTTTTTTTTACACAGAAAAGAGAAACACATGAGCGAAGAACGTGAGAACCATTTTTCCTTTATGGATGGGAGCGGGAGGGCTTATATTTAAACGGCAGAATACAAGTGTTGAACTTAAACTGCAGATTGAACTAAGTGCTGATTTAAACGTACGCTGTGAAATTGAATTAGGTGTTGAACTCATGTTTAAACCAAAAGCAGATTAACTGGGGGTTAATCTTTTTCAATCGAAGGCGTAAAACTAGATGGTGTTATGTTTCTTTCTCCTTCTAAAAAACTACTTACAAAAACATTTTATTTTTTTTTATTTATAGTATAACTTAAAAATAACTATTGTCAATGGATTAATGCAATATTAGACAAAAAATAATAAAAATACAAATTTATTTTAGCCATGTTTTTGGGAAATTTTACCTATGTGGGATGGCTTTTAGTTAAAGCTTAGATTTTACCTATGTGGGATGGCTTTTAGTTAAAGCTTAGATTTTGTGAAAGGAATGCTGCTTAGAGCAGGGTTCTAAATTAACTGCTCACAACCATTACGCCTTAAGCACTTAAAATGTGCTATAAAATTAACTTAAGACATCAATTTGACAAAAAAACGGATGTTCTTAATCTGCCTAAACCTACATATATGTAGTATTTGGTTTACAATATTTGTTTTATTTTCGTCAAACATCACACGATTCAAAAAATCATCAAATAAATTCCCATGCATATATGTACCTATGTATAAGTTCAAAGGCTGTACCTAAACACATTCATCCCTAAAATATTTTAAAAATTCCTCGGTATCCTTGTTTGTTTTTGTATTTTTTTTTTCTACTCTTCTCAATGCTACAACAGATGCTGGGAAATAAAAACACATTCATTCTTTTGAGCTCTAAGGCAAAACAAAAAAATTTAAATCCATGTTCTTGATTTAAAGAGAATATAGATCTAGGATGTCTTGTATTGTTTTCATTTGTTTGGATTATTATTTTCTTCAAATGAATTAAGTTGATTAATTTTCAGCTGAAGCACACAACATTTATTATTTATATTTCACAATATCACAAAAATTCCATCATCATAATTGGAAACACTACCTATTAAATAGGTTTATCTCAAAGTAAATATTTTGGTAGGTATCTTTTTCATGTTTAGCTTTGCAAATAGTAATCTCGTTTTGCGTTGTTGATTGCAATCACAACACTTAAGGGCACAACAATAGAACTCGTTGAATTGCACTTTTCTGGTTATTATTAATCAATTTTCAAATTTAACAAAACACGAAAATCAAAAAATGCATAAATAACAATGCAGCACTTTGTTTCACGAAGCGATCGGACAAAGGGTATCACTGTGTATCTGTATTTGCATCTTTGAATAAACTACCGAGTCGAGATCACGAACTAAAAGTGAAAACTTCCTAGATGTAAATGCACATCTATCTCATAATAATCAATTTTTTAAGCCGTGTCTTTTTATTTGTTATTAATTTCAACAGGTAAAGTGCACTTATAAATGTGGAACATATCTAGACATATTTTTTTTTGTTGGGGTGAGCAAATTACCACGCACACGAAAATTGTATCGTTAACCGACAGTTTGTGGTCGAAATGCCAGCATATACATTACACAGTATTTCTTTTTTTTTATTACTAAGACCACATACCTAACTACTTGAAGTTCGAATTAAAACTACTGAGCTGTTTTGGATCTTTTGACTTTCGGAGCGCGTACTGTGAATTTTTTTGTTCATCTTTTTCATGCTTCTTTCATCGTATCGTCGTCGCTTTGACTGTGTCTCGATGTTTTTGTCGTCATAAAAATATCATCATCATTCATGACGAACAAATAGTAGGTAAAGCGAAGACGAAATGAAAGAAAGCCAATAAAGCAAAAAAAATACAAGAAACATAAAACCGATACAAACAAAACGAACAGAGCTAAGAATATAATTTGTATCTTTAAGGTACTTCAATTCAGTTCAGTGACGAATTTATTCATTAGGAGGCCTCAGATAGGTTCGGCCATGATGAAAAACTGTTTTTGGTTTTATTTTATTTCCAGCACTGTACAAATTTTTATTTTCAAAATAATGCTACCGATCTTTTTATTATACATGATTTGGGCTGATGGATTCGAATTCATTTTGTTTTAAAAGGTATTAAGCGGTACTTATTTCAATTATCCACATGATCTGGATCGCAGTGACAGAACTAGTATTTACCCCTCTCTCTTTTCCCTGTTTGTGTTTGTTTTTATTTTATAAGTTCTCTTTTTCCATAACACTTCTAAAACCATTTTCAAAACAAAAAAGCAATCTGCCTGCCATAGAAAGGATAATTTTTGGATAAAAAACCGTGCTTTATTAGGCGTTTTTCTTTTTTAACTCAGATCAAAACACTGAGCTGTCAAAAAAATCTGACTTTCTTATTCAGAGCCCTTAACTTGCTAGGAATAACTGCCCGAACAGAATTGTGTTGCAGCTTATTGTTGAAGTTGACTCAACTTAAACTTTTCTACTCGCTGAAAGCTGCGTATGAGATGTTTATTTATATATGGGATCGCTCAAATCTTTCTCTTTCTTATGCAAGTAAGTCGTTGGAAACAGCAGCGCTACTACATTGTGATTGTAGACGTTCTTTGATATATGAGTGAGCAATTTTAATGACAGCTTGTGCTATAGCGATTCTTTTTGCTGCAACTGCATCTCATTGTGTTCAAGGGGGTAAATTTACCAAGCAAAACGGAGTAAAAAACTGAGCATGAACGTTAACAATTTATAGTCGTTTGACTGTTATGATAATTCAGTGCTCAAGGAAAAAAGATCAAAAGAAACACTCATGCCACCATGGTCCATAGCTAAACCATATTGTTTTAGTTTTAAGGGATGATCCTTAATCAGATTCATAGACAATAAAACACGGCTATTGAAATAAATTCATCCAATAGAAATCAAGAATACGTGTTGTTTTTGTATTGACGTTTTAAAACGCAGCTACTTTGTGATGAATTTTATAACATCAACATATAGAAAAATATAAAATAAAGTCGTTGTAATTCAAATAGACGAACTAACCAATTTTTGGAGCTATATTTGTAAGCATGTAATTTAGGGCCCTATTGCTAATTGAGTTTATGGCGACTACTTCCTCAGCCCGTTACTGCTTTTACAAAAATATGTATGTGTTGTTTGTTTTTATTGTCGTTTACTTTGATTAAACTGAAAAGTGAATGGACGATCGACTTTATTAGAAGAAAAATATTGTCAAAGCGAAGACATGAACCTGACCGCTGAACCTTTTAAAATCCAAGTATGTATTTATATCATTAATTTATCGTTTACGAGGAAGATATAGGACGGTACTGTTTTTTTGGCAAAACACGCAACCATCTAAACATATTTTCTGGTAATTAAAGAATTGTATTTTAAAACGAAATGAAAGGATAACAAAATGAATAAAATGCAACGAATAAGAAGGAATTGTTGACTTATTTCTTGAATCCATAAGGTTCAGATGATCGCATCTTTCTATTGCTCATTGAATGATTTTTATTTAACATACATTTATATATACATATTTCCATTGCAGTTTTGCTCTGCTTTGGAATCTGCGGTGTCACATGTAAATACATACGTAGGTAAATGATGTGCCACACGACGAGTAGGTACGGAGATTGGAACATGGTAGGTATCTGAATTTCTGGAAGCTGCCATAGTGCCATGCCGCGGCGTGAAATTGAACAGAAAACAATATGAATTTAATTCAGAAAAAATATGTTGCATGTTCTGACATGTTCATTGAAGTAAAGTGGTTTCCATATTAAAGTTGATGTATGTATGTACACACATACATATAGTAAATAGGTACATATAGTAGAGCAAGAGGGGTCTAGACGTAATGATTAATGGACTTTATTTGTTTTTTGGATGGAATGCTGCTTCAAGGTCAGATAGTGTTGATTGAATGCAATTTAATTTTTTAACCAATTTATATGAGGATACAAATTTGTTTTTTTTTTTCTTATTCATAAAGGTTGTATGATTTTATATAATTTTGTTAAGCCCATGAAAAATGTCAATAAGGCGAATTCAGAAAAAATAAAATTGAAGGTTTTTAAATGCAATTATCTTTATTTTAGCATAAAGAATACTGCCTAGAAAGTAGGTACATTTTCGAAACTTACTTGCATATTAATTTATTAAGGGTTAAAAATACAGTTTTGTTGCATAAAAACTTTTAATGGTAAACGCTATGGAAAATAGTATTTCATGACAAACTTGTAGATCATGAGATTTTCTTTTGACATTTTTCTTCTTCCGACTCACCAACTTAAAATAAAAAATAAATTTAGTTGCACAACAACTTATAAAGAACTGGGGCCTAGTGACAATATTTAACCCACGATCGTACAACTGGCTCTCAACCATTCCTGTGTGCGTGTCTGCAGCAATGGATGGAGGGGACCTACAGTTTGTTGCCGAATGCAAACGGCTGGGTTAAGCGGCACTTTTCTATGACAGGAGATACTCTTGGAGCGGAGGATTTTTCACTTTCTCGCAAGAGGCAGTAGACCTGAAAAACACTTTTTTGTGTTTAGGTGGCAGAGACTGGAGTGACAGTCCGACGCACCACAGCCTATTACCGACTTATCAGTTCAAAAAACGTAATATGACGAAAATGTCGGTTTTTCGCATTATAACCTCTAAACGGTATGTTGTTTTGAAAATATATTTATACAAAGTTTGTTCATTATATGACCCTTTAAAAGCAATCATTAGCATCGATTAAAAATATCATAAAAAATACTGGTTTTTGGCTTTTAACTTTGAAATATCGAATTTTTTCAAAAAATGTTTCATTACTTTTTTCCATACGATATATCAGTTACAAGATATTGCTCCCTTAAATAAGCAAAGTGCCAAAAATATAAGTTTTTTCGCACACAACTTTTAAACGGTAAATATCTATTTTCGTTGTACAAAGCTTGTGGACTGTGTTATCCTCTATAAAAAAACATTAACATTTTTTTCCTTTTAAATAAGTATTATCTATAAGATATCATTATCAGAAAAAAATTCTTAAAAGTCAAACATTATTAATAATATTCTTCCCTTGTGATAAAAAAATTTGCACGACTGGTTCGCACGAACTTGCTCTTTTAGTCAACAAAAGTGTAGCAATACCAGGGGCCTATAACACAACGTGACAAGTCTTAATCCACTTGTCCAACTATACTTGTCCGAAGGATATTATCTTTCATAGACTTGACGCTTTGTGTTACAACTCAAAATTTTGAAAAAATAATGAAAAAAAAATGTGTTCAAACAAGTTTTTTTTCAAAATTTTACGTTATTAAGGGCCATTTGCTGAAACGAAACTTAAATAATTTATGTTCAACTTAAACTTATGTTGAACTTAAATACTTAAGTTTCGTTTCAGCAAATGGGCCTAAGTATAGTATTTTTGTTTTTATAATATTCAATGCTCCTATCAATTTCTACGATTTTTTCTCAAGCCTAATGACATAACGAAAAAATATTAAAGAAGTCCAAAGTACCTACTGAAAAAAATTAATTTTTTTTTTAAATATTATTTTCAAAATTTTTAAATGCTGTTTGAACTACTCAGAATCGTCAAATTGCAAAATTATAACAAAATCAGTATAGAGCCATTAAAAAGCTATAGGTAGGATACGTGAGCACAAAAATGAATTTAATTGCACACATAAAGATTTCTGAATCTATGACAGCGTTTTCAACTTCTGCAAAAACACCTCCATCAAAGATTATACCTACTCCATCGCATTCAACTAAGCACCCACAATCGAGGTGGGGCAACGACACGAGGATGACTATATATGAAGACGATGACGGCGACGCGCTGATTGCGCCGACACTAATGTAGGCCTTAAAAGTCGAATTAAATAGCTCAATTTTCCTACCAGTTCTAAAATTAAACCAAAACCATCTGCAGCATGAAATACGTGTGCAATTCTAATTTAAATTTGTATATGCTCGTCAGAAATTTCCAAAGTAAGAATACACTAAAGAAAGGCCGCCACTGCCTATGAAATCTTTATCTCAATATATTCTTGTCTAAATGTCAAGGGTGGAAAACGTGTCTATTTTTTTCTTTGCCAGTCTTAATATTTTTTTCTGTTACTTGGATCGGTATCTCAGACCCTTTGTACTGAATTCAATTTTGCATAGCTCAAATTTCACGCATTGTTACATTGTAACCTTAAGAATTTTTAATTTGTCCCTGGCAAATAAGATTCTTTTCAACTTCACTCAGAATTAAAATTCTTTAAAATGATAATAAAGGGGAAACAGAAAACCAATTTGACATAAAATTATTTAACCCTTTATTATACTGACAAAATGTGTTCCTAAACAAATTTTAAAATAGTTTAAAGCTTACGTAGACAAGAGTTACCAGCGTTAGATAATTCAAAAATTATGTACAACTGGATCTTACGAACTTGCAAATTGTGGTTAGCAACAATGTAGCAACATTTTAACAAAAAGTCCTAGAAAAGAGTGAAAGTACAAAGAAATTGAATTTTTTTTTAAATGCAATATGGTTTGAAATATTTAGGAGGAATAAATTAAAAACTATAACACAATCGGTTGAATCAATAAAAAGCTATAAGTAAATAAGTAAATTTTTTCAATAAAATTCAACACCCTATTTCCATAATGTGAATTTGCAAAAACCTGAATCGTTCGGCAAATTCCTAAACGCAACATTTGCAAAGCAAAACACATGCAAAACAAATGAAAAAAGCAAGCTGAAACAAAAACAAATTGAAATGCAAGTAAAGTGCGCAAGATATTTTTGACATTTGCATTTGCGCATAAAAATAAAATCTTGTACGTTTATGGACAATCTGCTTAGCAGGGATGTTTACGTTTGCATTTTGGAACTGTTTGCTTAGCATAATTTGTGCAAGTTTTGCGTTTAGGAATTTGGCCGTTATTTTCTTTCAAACACTTTGGTCATTGTTAAAGCGAAGCTTAATCGAAATCGTTAAACAGTTAAAATAAGTTGAAATAACACAAACTGTTGTTAAATTTTTTTCTATTCTGGGAAACAACATGAATATAAATAGTTTTTCATTCTTTTTTATTCCTTGTATATAACATTTATTGAAATTAAAACACCATTATTTTGAGACCACATAATGTACATGGATTTCAATTTGTTCGTATATTTTAGTTGATAATTTTGGGTGATTTTATAAAATGTTCTGTTAATTGAATGATGGATTATATTATCTGGAGACTGGAGTCACGAAAATCATGTTTTTTTTAATTTTTTTTTTAGAAATTTATATTTTAGTTTCTGCTGTGTTTTCTATACTTTTCTCTTCTTATTTATATTTATACATATTATGTACTTGTCAATGAATAAGAAAATCGGAAATCCGGAATTTATATTCATGTCATGCTTCCTTAGACAATTTTTCTACTTGAATTTTGCTACATTGCAAAACTATGCCGACGCCATGCAGACTTCTTTTGTTGGAAAATATTGTACTATGTGAATTTCTTTCAAAAGTAAAGCTAGGTGGCTATAGGGAACAAAATGTTGTTACTACTACATGATAGTTTGAGTGTTGATTTGATTAAGTTTTTGTCGAAGAAAAAGTTAAAAAGAAGTCATGTGGACTTAACTTTTTAGCTAACTTAAAATGAATATCTCTTACATCCGTTTAGGAAAAAAGTTCAAATAAGTTAAAGAAGAATAAAAAAAAATGTATGTGCATAATGTCGAGATGATATTTATTGCCGATAGGTGACAAGGATAACTAAAAACACAACTTACTGTGTTATAAAACAAAGATTTAAGCATACATAAATAAGGACTGAGGATTTTTTTAATGATTTGTATGATCGACGCCAAGTATTAATAAGTAAAATAAATAATACTAGCTGACCCGGTGGACTTCGTTCCTTCTATAATTTATTAAATTATTAATGTTCCTTTTGATAGTCGAGCCTCTCTATTGAAAGAATGAAACTCTTTTTAAATTTAATTGAAATACAGAAAAGTCCTTGATGATAAATTTCACAACCGTCAACATGAATTGGTTGTTGACAAATAACTTATTAAAATTCGTTCTCCACAAAATGAATGAATGAATGAATTAGGAACTACGTTTATGATAGAAATCACAAAAAAAAATTAACACTAATTAATTGAATTTCACTTTTTCACCTTTATTAATTTCGTTGTCACAGAATAAAATACTTTCGTGCGTCGTCGTGTTCAAATTGAAAAAAATAACAACAATTTGCGCAATATTGGCCTTATTCGGAATAAAACAATCAATACCTATAGATTTAAAAAAAAATCAAAAAGAAAAATATTAACAGTAAGATTTTTAAAATAGCAACAGTATAAACTAAGTCTGTTTGACTTTTCTATTTGGAAAAGACTCTCGCAATAAGCTTCTGTATCGATACACTACCGATTCGTACCAATCCTCAATTTATAGGTAGAAAGACAAAAAAAATGAAATCTATGTAAAATGAACTGAACTTAAAAGAAATTGCGTGTTAACAAGGCCCTCACTAGTTAACTGATAAGTCGAAGTGAGAAAGCCGCGGCGCCCGGACGAAACACTAATTTTGGTGGACTTTAAAGGTCGTTATATCTATATATAAATAGCCTTTAATAAATTTTGTGGTACCATTTTCTCAAAAAGTATTGGACCGATTTCGATAAATTTTATATGGTTGGAAGGCCACAATTGGAGAGATGTACAGAATATACTTGAGACACGCATTTACACACTGTGGGTCATTTTTATTTTTGTGCTGTCGAACACTGTGCATATTTAGTTAAAAAAAAAATTAAAATAAAAAAAAATGTTTTTTTTTTCTTCAATATTTTCAAAAATTGAAAATTGGTGTCGAATTTCGACACAGGGCGATGTTTTCTTAAAACCGCTGTATTAACTAGATCCGATACTATTGATGCGAAGAAATGCATGGTAACATAATTTTTGTTAGGACCGAGTATTTGAGCTAAAACCTGAGAACCATGGTACTTCATTTTTGAGAAGAAATATTGGTCGTAAAAAAAAAAAAACTAATTAGTACGTAATTCTTTGTTGGTAGTGAAGATAGTCATTATTACATTTTTTTTTAAATATATTTTAGTTCACATATGCATGTATGTACATATGTATGTATATTTCAAGCATCTATTTTTACAGTAGTTTTTGTTTTGTTTTGTTTTGTTTTTTTTTTTTTTTTTAATTCATGTTTAAAAATTCTATAACTTAATAACTTATATTAGAAAACTTTCATTAATTATGTCTTTGTGAGGGCGTATTTAATCTTACTAGCTGAAATGCATTTTAAAGTAGCAACAATAAACTATTTCCTTTTCTAAAGATTACTTTTAAATTAATGTTTGTGTTTATCAATGTTTCCCTATTTATTGTTATCTGTCTACGCCCATGTCCACTCAATCTGTCTGTCAGCCCAAAATTAAATACAAAAAGAAATATAAAAAAAAAATAACAATAGAAAGATACGAAACTACTCCTTGTTGCATAAATTAAATTATCATTTCACTCAAAGATACAAATTTTATTTTATTCGTCGAGACGGAGGCTCCTGCTGGTTTTATTTGTTTCTATACGATAAGTATTGGTTTCGAGCAAATAAAATTGAAGTTCACATACAAAATATGGGTAACATATTAAAATAAAGGAAAAGTTAAAAAAAAAACTTGTTTTTGGCCCTTAATCGTGGCGTTCATTTAAACCGCCATCAATGCATTCATGTATTGGTATTTGTCATAAGTTAACTATAATAGAATGTAGTTCCCCTAACCGAATTTTTATAATTTAAAACTGAATATAACCAATATAATAAAGCATAATATTTAAAAAAAATCATCATAAAAGTTTAAAAAACTTTGACTTTTTGTAGATATGCTTAAATCTAATATCTCAAAACAGCCAATTTTGTTTGTTTAGATTAGCGCCGGTATTTAAGTTTCGATGTTTTAAAAAATATGTTTATTAATACAAAATAATAAACAATAAATTATGTTTTCGATAATTTAATGAAGACAAAAATATTTAATACAAAACTGCAATTCTAAATCTTTTTGCAGTTTCTAAAAATACTAAAGCAAGTTTATGCGACCCATTCGAACATTTTTTTATGTATATTTTTTTTTTTTAAAACAATCAAGACAGAGGCGCATACGCATTAGAATACGATTAAGGGTTATATAAACTTCTTTGTTAATTTGTATGTAGAAAAATATAACGACTCGTCATGGGTCGCCGTCGCGTCGTCTGACTCTGATAGATGAGTTATTTCACGCAGGATAGAGAAACAAATTGCTGGGTTGTTTGATAAAAAAGAATACATAGATATTTTTTTTTTTAACTTCCGTCGAAGAAAAGGGGGCATTTATTACTATTAAATATAAGAGGTACCTAATAAAAAAGAAGCAATTGACATTTTTGATGGATTAAGTACTTTTAGTTCGGACGACATGATGTGGGGTCTTAAAGATGGAATTGAAGCATCCAGCAATAAACAGATAACTAAATTTGACAAGTTGAAAAAGTTTTCTGATTTTTAAGACGATTATTCATATATGTATGTATGTGCACATAAAATACATATATAACATTGTTATATTTTTCTTGGATTAGATGCATACTCAATTAGAGTTGGTACCCATTTCACTTTGAACTATGCAGGTACATATGTATGTATAGGTTTGAATAATACAGCAAGTAAATATACAGGTCACCCTGTATACAATTGATTATTTTTTTTTTTCAATTTTTACATTAAAATACTGGCAAATATTTGGACTTGGACATATTGGCGCAAAGTTTTAAACAGCCTGATGTTAAGGTATTAGCATGATACTACTTAACAATTTTCTAACTTTAAAACTCTTTACTAAAATATTCTTAGATTTAAATATTTTCTAACTAGTATCATACTAAACCTATTTTTCTAGCTGAGGACCAACTACAGAAAAAGATTTACAAGACACGGACTGTACACTAAAATCACACATTGATTTAGTTAAGTTTTACTTTTTATTTTGTTGTCTATTTAATTGCAGTGATAAAATTTACACACTTTTTGTAATATTTAATAAAATTCAAAACTCAAATCACAAAAAGAAAACAAACCAAAGACAACAAAATAAAAGATAGTCTTTGGTTATGACATTTCATTTGTTCGAAACTAAGTTCGAAATTAAGCCTAGTTTATAGATCGAAGCGAAGTGAAATTTTTATAAAAAAAATTAGCTTTTTTCCCAGGCGTGAAAAATTCAATAAAATTAAATGCAATTATTTAAGCGAAAAGGAGGAAGAAATTTGGTTCGAAGTGAATATAATTCAACGGACTTACCTAAACCAAATATAAAACTAAATTTATTTTCTTTATAAAGCTTTCGAGCAAGATTTATTGATGTTTCATTTCGATTTAGATTTCACTTCGCATTGATGTATACATTTTTGTAAGGAATTATGTTTATACATCTGAGAATACGGATTACGGATTCCTCCGAGATCTCTGAAATATAAACTGGCAAACTAGCTAAATTACTTTTGCGAATGAAGGGATATGAGTCGGCGAGTAAGGCAAGTCATCTCACTTTACTCGCTGAAATAGCTAAATCTAAAACTAATGGGAATTTTTTTTTTTAAATTAAATGAATATTATTATTATATTATTTTCAACTTGTATTTCAAACTATGCATGTGTAGGTAACTGCTCATAATGAGTGTTTCTTTTTTTATTCATTCTGGGGAATATTCGGAATACCAGTTTTGCGTTTCTTTATTCGACGGAATATTCCGGATAAACTATTTTGTTGTTTCTTCATTCATTCCGGAACATTTGGAATGCATTTTTTTTATTCCATGTGAAGTGTGGAATAAAGTATAATTCACGTTATTATTCTCTCTTATGGCAGATTCTACGGTAGCGAAAAATTGGATCTGAACCGCCACCGGAAATCGCATCACTTGAAACTTAATTCGTTGACATCAATTTCACAAACATTCACATATATGTATGTACATAAGTGGCGCATAGCGAAGTTGAATAGTTGATCGAAATTGAGATTGTGAAAATATATATATACATATCTAGGTACTTATTATAATTAATCCACTTTAATATAACACATGAACACGAATTTTTGGTAAGCACATTCGAATTGTTTTTCAATTCCAATTATATTACTAAAAAACGAACTTCAAACAGCGTAAAATTTGCTTTTATCACTCACCTCTCTTGAAATCTGACCCCCAATTTTGCCCAAAAATTATTTTTTCCGATGATTCTAAAAATTACAGAAACTTTATTCCTTTAGGTATAGTTTTTTTTTTCACTCTTAAACACTTTTCCATGACAACCGTTTAATACCGTGTCTTTGCTTAAACTACTCCAAGTTTTCTGCTCCAAATGCCTACTTTTTTTCTTTTTGTGTAAAAAAAAACCACTTCCTCCACACGAAGTACAATAGGTTAAATATTTTTATAAGAGAATATTCAGCAATGTATGAACTCACATCCTCACAGGCATTCTAGCCTAACTACATCCTTTGAAAATTGCCTCCTCTTGACTTGAAGCTTTGGGTACCTTTTTCCACCAAACACACATTTTTATAATGACTACTATGAACCTTATGTCAAAAGACCATCATCACTTAATAGGGGCGCATTTGAGTAATAGGGTCGGGCGCTAATTTATGATAAATATTTTAGGTCTTTGGTGATTCAGGTTTTTCATAATTCAGAATAAGTATTGTTCGTTTGCTGGGCAAGTTTTTTTTTAATTTTTGTATTAAAAAAAATATGAGAAATTAATGTTTTTTTTAGGGCTACTGCCTTTTGCGAAGAATTGACAAATCCTGCAATAGTAGGCCCCTTGTCTTGTCATGAAAAAATACCTCTATTCATAGCCGTTCGGATTAAAAAAAATAATTGTAGGAGCCTTCCATTCCTGACTAACAGCACACACACACACAGAAATAGTTGAGAGTTGTAAGTCCCTAGATCCTGGTTTTTCACGAGCTGTTGTGCCACCAAATGTATTTATTATTTTAACTATAACAACAAATGTATTACACTAAGATTACTGGGAAACATATGACAAGTATGGTAATTGGTCTGGGTTTGCAATTTCGCATAGCTATAGGAAGTTACCTAGGAAAGGGTGAAAGGGTGTGTTGTTTGATGTCGCCAGTGGTAAAACGTAGGATCTAAATGCTATAGTAAATAAAATAAGACCAGGCTTCAATATGACAGAATTTACACCGCTGGCTGTATTAGAAGCTTTACAGGTCTAAGATGATATCTTAAGCTCAGGACTAACGCAAATACTTGTTTCAATTTGTTCTTTGGTAAAATTAGATTATAAAATACTTGTAAAAATAGCGAGATAAGTATATGTAAAAGATTAAAATGTCTCCGATTTTTAATGCCACTAGCTTTTTAGTTAGAGTTTAGTGAAATAATAAGCCTGGTAAAACTTCAACCGTTTAGATAAATATTTATTATTGCTAATTTCTTTTTTCCATACAAATTGTATGGGAAGTTTTCTTTTGTTTGCTTCTTTTTTATGGGTGTCAAGTTAGCGAAACAACACTCGCCGATCGAAAAATCATTAATTAGGTAATTAGCCGTTAATTAGTCGTGAATTAGTTGTGAAAATTTTGAATTTGTCGCTCGATGATTTTTTTTCTAAATTGTTACGTTGATATCAACTTAGCAAAACAGCAGAAAAAAACATAGAAAACATCGAACGACAAATTCGAAGTTATCACAACTAATTCACGACTAATTAACGGCTAATTAATTAATTAATTATTTTTCGATCGGCGAATGTTGTTTCGCTAACTTGACACTCATTCTTTTTTTTTTAACTTCAGAAAAATTAATGTTCTTTAAAAATGTCCTTAACTGCTTTTTTGATTACAGTAATCCCTTTAAAATTATTGAAGGTTAAAGTGGATGGTTAATTCCATAGTTTTTAAGATTCGCTGTTGAAAATATCGTTCAATAACTAAATCCGCCCCTGACTACATCAACCACCTATCACTTTAAACCACTGCACGAGGAACTCAAAATTTGTGTTTGCTTCAAAATCTTAGTGCTCTATATTGAAAAAATGCTGCTCCTTGCGCTGGTGCTGCTCTTTGCTGCACCAGATTAGCCACAATATCCTCGGAAATATAATGTTTCCTCTTGCTTACATAAGCGCGTGTCGTGTAGATTTCTGTTACCTTTATAATGTCGTTTAACACACACATACATTATGTATGTACATAAACACATAGGTATATACATAAGTAGGAATACTAGACAGCTAATGCGAACGACAGCGATATGAGATGGCAACGGGCGACACTCTTGGCAAGAGGCAATCAACCAACAAGATGGGTTTCTGTTCCAGGATATTTACATTTCTTTAAGGGATGTATGTACATTCTGCGCTATGGCTGGCGTAGTGTACTGTGCTGTGCAGTGTGTACACATCATCCATCTAGTGACCCAGTCATCTCATTCCTGGAATTCTGCGGCTGTTGACTTATCATCATTTTATCCCCCGCATAATTCTAAAGGAAGAGATTTCTTTTTTGTTATAAACCCAACAAAGAATGTATTCCTTTCTTCAGAATGTTCCTTTTTCAACAGGGTTGCCAGTAGCAAATGTATACAATTGAGTTCAAAAATTCAAATAAATTAGAAATATAGACAATTAAATTAAAAATTCAATTTATTTGAAAACAAAATAGAAATATCAATCATTTTTAAATGAAAAAAAAATATTGATTGAGAGTTGAAATCGCTTCATTCTTAAACTTGTTTACAAATGGATTTAGCATTGAATGTTAAACAAATCTATAAGCTTAAATGTGGACATTTTTAGATTTATACGTAGTACCCCGTGGCGTAAATTAACTATTGCGTTGGAATGTCAAAGCATATGTCTGGGTTCGATTTACAGCCTGAACAAAAATGTGTTTCGGGGCCACTAATTCTTGCGAGGAAGTGACAAATCCGAACAAAAATCCTTTCTGCATTGTCCTACATTTTGAAAAAAGCTTTGAAACACGTTAAGGCGTTTTACTTGGCTCTTATTGATCGTAGAGTAGTTTTTTTTTTATTTTATTGTTTACTTTTGTAGAAAACCTATTTTCTTAAGTTTTTGTCTACAAACATTTTTGGGAAAATCTTTCGACTTACATTTTAATGTCGAAAAACTATCAAAGTTTTGAGTCAAAAAATGTTTTTTAAAGATTTATTTCCCCCGGTGTTCGCTGGAACAAAAAATAAATTAACAGGTTTCTTGTAGAACACTCAATACATTCCGGCTTTGTGTGCGTCAAAGAACATCCGTGCATGAAAAAATCCCCAATATTGCATCTGAATAAGGAAATAGATGCCTTGATGTTATGGGTGGCGGTTTTTACTTCACGTCTGTAACTTACGTGCGAAACCATTTTGCCAAAAATGAAAATGATATCTAGAGATAATTTTTGGTGGTTATTCTGAAAACCCACCGCACAATGTTTTATGAACCTAAAAGTTCACGAATGTCGGGTATTTTGCGACACTTCTACAAAATTGTCAAATTATTTATGGAACAGATTTTGACATGAGTGTCAACTTAGAGAAACAACATTCACCGATCGAAAAAATTTTAATTGGGTAATAAGCCGTTAATTAGTCGTGAATTAGTTGTGATAATTTCGAATTCGTCGTTCGATGTTTTCTATGTTTTTTTTTGGTGCTTCGCTTAGTTAAAATCAAACTGAAAAAGGGGTAAAGACGTATTATAGCGAATAGTTTATTGCTTAATAAATAGCCGTTCAGCAGTTCTGAATTAGTTGTGACAATATTAATTTTGTCGTGCAATGTTTTCTACGTTTTTTTTGCTGCTTTTCTAACTTCGTGTCAACTTAGCGAAGCAGTATCTGAAAAACGTATAAAAACTTCTTATTGTGAATGTTTCACTGCTCTATAATTTGCCGTTAATTAGTCGCGAATTAGTTGTGACCATTTTGAATTTGTCGCTCTATGTTTTCTATGTTTTCTATGTTTTTTTTGCAAAAATGTGAAATTCGTGTCCACTTAGCGAAGCAGCATCCGAAAAACGTATAAAAACTTCTTATTGTGAATGTTTCACTGCTCTATAATTTGCCGTTGATTAGTCGTGAGTTAGCTGTGACAATTTTGAATTTGTCGCTCTATGTTTTCTATGTTTTTTTTGCAAAAATGTGAAATTCGTGTCAACTTAGCAAAGCAGCATCCGAAAAACGTATAAAAACTTCTTATTGTGAATGTTTCACTGCTCTATAATTTGCCGTTAATTAGTTGTGACAATCTTGAAATTGTAGCTCTATGTTTTTTTTTTGCAAAAATGTGAAATTCGTGTCAACTTAGCGAAGCAGCATCCGAAAACGTATAAAAACTTCTTATTGCGAATGTTTTACTGCTCTATACTTTGCCGTTAATTAGTCGTAAATTAGTTGTGACAATTTTGAATTTGTGGCTCTATGTTTTCCATGTTTTTTTTTGACAAATTGTCAAATTGGTATCAAATTACCGAGGAACGTCTGGAAAAGAATTAAAATCTTCTTATATTGATTGGGTTCTTGCTTAATTACTTGTGAAAATTTCAATTTTGTCGTGCGATGTTTTCTATGTTTTAATTCAGGACTGCTGAAGATAAATTATTAAGCGAAAGCCCAATCAATATAAGAAGTTTTTAACTCTTTTCCAGACGTTCCTCGGTAATATGATACCAATTTGAAAATTTTGCAAGAAAAAACATAGAAAACATTGCACGACAAAACTGAAATCGTCACAAATAATTCAGGATTGACGAACCGCAAATTATAAACAATTAAACCACTCAAATAAGAAATTTTTACATCTTTTCCGAAGTTCCTCGCTAACTTGATACCAATTAGAGAATTTTGCAAAAAAAAACATAGAAAACATAGAGCGACAAATTCTAAATATTCATAACTAATTCACGACTAATTAACGGCAAACTATAGAGTAGTAAAACATTCACAATAAGAAGTTTTTATACGTTTTTCGGATGCTGCTTCGCTAAGTTGACACGAAATTAGCAAAGCAGCAAAAAAACGTAGAAAACATTGCACGACAAAATTAAAATTGTCACAACTAATTCAGAACTGCTGAACGGCTAATTATTAAGCAACAAACTATTCGCTATAAGACGCGTCTTTACCCCATTTTGAGGTGCTGCTTCGCTAAGTTGATATCAGCAAAAAAAACATTGAAAACATCGAACGACAAATTATTCGAAATTATACAACTAATTAACGACTAATTAACTAATTACTAATTACCCAATTCAAATTTTTTCGATCGGTGAATGTTGTTTCGCTAAGTTGACACTCATGATTTTGACAATTTTCAAGTTGTAAATTACAAAATTGTGACCTTTCGCGTGTCGCAATTGTCAATGTTTATGAATTAGGGTCCAGTTTTGACACATCGATTTTAATTTTCTGAAATTCATTTTTTCGGGATTTTAATATTGCAGTCAATCTAACCCAACCCGAAAAAACTGATTATACGGGAACCCTGTCATTTCCCAACAAGGGAATACAATAAACCCGCCGTGCATTTTGTCGCGTTGTTATCTTGGTGCAATCACAAAGTTATCCTTTTAAATTTCGCATCAGTTCTATTATAACTGAACTGGAAAATGACTCCGTTTTGTTGACTTCTGTTTTAATCTTATTCTTTTTTTGCGACTTACACATTCATAAGTTGGTTTTACTTTTAGAAAAAGGTTTTGATGTTTGCTTTTTAAGATTTGATATTTTTGGTTCAAAAAAAGGGTTGAATAATTTCTGAAGGACGCATATAACGGCTCTTAAATGTCGGAAATATAGGTTCACGTATTATAATGGGTTGGTAGAGAAAGGTATATGGTTCCGGGACTTCGAGTGGAATCCATTGTTAGTCATAAAACGAATGTGCCTTGTTGATATAAGGGACTATTTGAATTTTGTTTGGGTGTTTTAAAGGATTCATTGAAATGGAAAAGGTTGCTGGTGGGTTTCCATTTTGTTTGTTTGGGTCGAGACGGGTAAATTGTGGGCAAATTATGTTTTTTGTTTGGTTTTTTCTTTAACGAAGGTTAACTTAATTGTTTTTGTTTGAGTCTTAAATGATAGGCAATCAGAATAGTGAGATTATTTAATGCCCTTTGGTCTAAGAATGTTTAAGAAAGTCTGGCTTTTTCATTAAAAGATTTCGCCTTCACTTTACAAAAAAAATTGCAAATCTCTTTCACGGGAACATATCTTACACGATAAATTATTTGTGATGGTAGGTTGATCTTTTTACCGGGATGGACGAATATATTTCCATCAGATTCAAAAAAGTAGTGTAGAAATAATAGAAACCTCAAAATAAGCTTCAAATTTGACTGAAAATCGGTAGGTTCAACAATATAATTAGTTTCAATCCAATATACCCAGTTAAACCATTGCATCATGTTTAGATTCTCTCATTCAAATTCACAAAGCCAAAAAAGCATCCACGCATACATACTTTATAACCATTCTAAAACCTTGCACAGTCCTCATTTAATCTAATTTTTCTGCTCACATGCTCGACCAATCGAATGGTCAACATCAATTTCCAAACAAAAAACTTGATAGGGATTCGTGTTAATTGAAATCCATCAGAGTCCACGAGACTGTCAATTGCAAAGTATCAATGAGGTGACAACGAGTAAAAAGTTGGTCACAAAATTCATACAACTTTAAGAGAATAATTGAAGCCAACCGTGTGTAATGCCTTTTTGGATTTACATATACGAAAAGGCTGGACAATGATTAGCGGTTTTCTATTAGAAACCCCAATTCTGTGAACAGAGGAAAATAAATTCGAATTTTCAATTAGGTTTATAATCGCCAGACAATTCAATCAGCTTCAGCTATGCTACGAGTATAATAGACTTAGAAATGAACAGTACTAGGGACTTTGCTATTGGATTGGGTGTTTCAACATGGAAGTGAATTAAGTCTAACGGAATTAACAAGTAGAAATGGTTCATGATAGTTTGTCGAGTAATTAATTGTACCTCTAGATGGCGTGAGTAAAATTTAACGTGAGAGTTTGTTGATAGACGGTAGGTGTTTCACATTTGTATCTACTAAAAGTGTATTTCGGTTCAAAATAAAAAGTGAAGCATTTACGATAAGAGTCTGTTTTAATAGCATACCAGATAGAGCTAAAAGTGCATCAGCTGCGACCTGTGTCACCGCTAGAAAGAAGTCATGCATCAGTGCAAATACCACCGGGTGACATTTAGGATGGATAATGTTTTGCCGTTTCCCATAAGAGGAACTTATATATTGGGAGAAGTAGAATTATCCAAACGATATCCGATACATACAATTTATATTGAATCAAAACAAACCCACTGGCTGGACTCGTTAAATATATTTGATACCCGAGACAAAATATATCTGCTTTTCATGCGTTTCTTGTCATGCGATACCTCGATGAAAATGTGATATTTTTTAAAATACTTTTTCATATCGTGCGATACATCGTTTTTCATGTGCTAATTTAGCTCAATTCAGTCGCAGACCAACAAATTCGAATTTTTGAAGAATGTATTATCTTATTTTTGATTTATATTTATAATTATAGCAGGTACCAACAGTTTTTTTCCCAGATCTTTATAAATGATTTGCATAATGGCCCTGCACTAAATCCAGGATTTAAAAAAAATGTGGATGTTTTAGTTGTTCCTAGTTGCAGTTATAAATAATTCAAAGCAATACAAATAAATGAAAAAAGCTAAAATTTTTGTAAGGTTGCTTAAATATCTATATACTACTTATTTTTTTTAATAATTTGATTACCGGCCTAGGAAGCGGTTCGAGGGCGAGGGAGAGGCCTGCCTTTAAAAATTTTGCCTACCCTTACAAAAATTCTGGTTTTTTTCAGAATTTTGAAAAACTGAATTTTGTAAAACCTTATTTTATTTTCAAAATTCAGCCTTTCAAAATACTTAAAATACATATTTAGTAAAAATTCTGCTCCGAATTTTCAAAAGTAGAATTTTGAAAAGCAGACTTTCGAAAGCAGATTTTTAAAGAAATAATTATGACCAATTTAAACCCCAAAGACCATGAACTGTGAAAAGTTTTCCTTTTCTTTGCATTTAGCATTCAAATGGTAAAAATGGATAATACCTACATAAATTTCCAACTAAACATATTTGTCTGATCTATTATCAATTTTCTTTTTATTTGTTGTTATTTACTTACTACAAGACGTAGGGGGCCTATGACTTTATATATCAAGCCCATAGCAGTGGCGAGGCATGGATAATTTAAAATAGGAAGTAATTAAGAGTCTTGTTGAAAGGAAGAATTTTAAAAGGCAACCCGGTAGGAATCAGGTTATATGCACGCCACGGTACTGGTACTTAAATTTATCAATTTGCAAAAAAAAAAATCATTTTGAACACAGAAAATTTGAAATTATTCAATGCCTTTACTTCTATGACAAATTTCAGCTTTTAACTAATTTTTTTTCTTGTAAAAACAAATTTAATGCAATTTAATATTTTTCTAAGACGCATTTAGAATCATGAATTATAATCGATGGGTACACGGATACTTCTTCATGAGGATAAGGGTTAGTGCCAGAAAATATTGAAATTTTAATGTGGTTATGACGAGTGTAGGTATCGAACGCAGGTAACAAAATGGAACAAGACAAAATAAAGAACAAAAAAAAAAATAAAGAACCATTCCTTGTTTTATTTTTATTTTTCATTACGCGCAACGAAGAGCAACAAAAAAGAAAACGAAAAAATATTCCAGTTCTTTGAAGCACCAAATGGTGCGCAGATCAGATCAGAAAAGAAGCATCTTCCCACCAGAGCCAATCCCTCATTCAACAACTTTTCCGTTCAAGGAATTTTTTTACCCTTACCATTAAATAAAGTTGGAATGCCTGGAATGTCCGGTCGATCGGTCACTCCCATCGGATTGCGTAGATATAAGAAACCTATGGTTTTACCTGTTGCTGCTGCTGAGTTAATACCCAACCCATACCAACAATAACTTACAGTAGAGGCATCTACAGTACCTACTATAACTAATTGAATATATGGCTTATTGCCTTTCATTAATTTTGAACACACTCTCAACTGATGAAACACTGCCAAGCCAGGAAATGAGACAACAAGTCAGAAAGTGTGCATAAATCAATGGAATTCAGTATGGTGAGTCATTTAACCAGTATATACATAATTTCACACAAAGATGCCAGCCACCGGAATGTTTGTTTTAATACCTATTTAAATTAGAAGCTGAAAGTTTTATCGTTTTAAAAAAAAAATTAGCGAAAGTTTGATTATTTCTGTTTTATTATCTATAATATTGTAACGATGAAATCAGCACCTAACTACTTTCGGAACAAACAAAGAGCCAAGTACAAAAATACTCTTATCAAAGACAACAACCATTTATAAAAAAAATCCCGAGAGAGCGCGCCCATCTCTCTCAGGGGAAAATGCGCTGAATGGAAGAGTGGAGAGAACGCCATCTCTCTTCATTGGAATGGAACCTTCCAGAAGCTTTTGTGCCAGTACTTTCGAGTAGAGTCCCGAACCTCTCAGCTCACTATATAAGGAGAAACTTTTTGAGCACAGACACAGTTTATTTTTGAAAGCGAAAGTGTAAAGTTAAAAGTTAAAAGTATCCGGAAGTGAATTTAAGTTGCATACTCTTGAGATTGATGATTAATAAAATATTTGAAGTGAAGTAAAGTGTGTTTAATTTAAAAGAAAATAATTGACGGTTGACAGTTAAAAAGAAATAAGTTTTATATCGAACCGTGGTAAAACGTTACATTGGTGTCAGAATAAGGGATAAAACTTATTTTATCTGTGCATTTAAGTAAATTAACTTGAAGTAAAAAGTGTGTGTTTTTAATTAAATAAACAGACTTGAAATAAAAAGTGTGTGTTTTTAAATAAATAAACAGACAATGGGTAAAATTTTGAATGATTTAAATTGTGTTGAACTTAAAGCAGAACTAAACAAACGAGGTCTTCCTACTGCTGGATCAAAAAATGACCTCATTATTCGTCTGCAGGAACATTTAAGACAACAAGGTGAAAACCCAGACACGTTTATTTTCACGATTGAAATGGAGGAAGAGCAAGTAAGTACTAGTTCAGATATGACCAATATGATGGCTCTGCTGCTCGCCCAGTTCGAAGAGCAAAGAAAAGAACAAAAAGAGGAACAAAAGAATCTTCTTGAACGATTTGATGATCAACGCAATGAACAAAAGAACCTTCTAGAAGAACAGAAAAACCTTATCGAAGGTAAGCTCGATGCATTTGAAAACAAGTTCGTTGCTCTTAACGAACGTGTTGAGGGCGTTGAAAAGCAGTTTTCAAAAGTAGATGCAAAACTCGAGAAAGTTCAAGAAAAGTTCGAAGACCAAATACAGAGCATTACCCATGAATTAGAGAAAGTTCGAAAAATGAAGATTCGAGAAAGTTCTGGCGACTTTGTAAAGCGAGAGGAAATGCATCCGCCAACCTTTGATGGACAAACTTCTTGGTCGATCTACAAGAAGCAGTTTGAGGCAGCCGCAGCAACAAATGGCTGGGATGACGAAGACAAATTTATAGCCCTGACGCTTGCCCTTAGAGGACCTGCTGCTGAATTATTGCAAACCTTACCAGCAGACAAGAACGGCAACTTCACCGCTCTTGTACAGGCCATTGACAAACGTTTTGGAGATGGTCATATGCAAGAAGTCTTCCGCGTCCAACTCAATACCAGAGTCCAGAAAAGAGGAGAAAGTCTGCAACAACTTCAAGCAGATATCGAACGGCTGGCTCACCTGGCATATCCAACTGCAGGAGAGGAAATAATAAACCAGTTCGCAACAGAAGCATTTGTCCGCGCTGTATCCGACATCAACCTTCAGCGAGCGATTCGAACTGCCGGAAAACGCACGCTTCCTGAAGCATTGGCGTTCGCTCTAACTATGGAAGCAGCAGAACAGGCTTCACAAGGAGTCCATAAGGTAAGAGAAATAGAAGTTGAAGAATGCTCCTGTCAGAGAACCGTATTCCAAAGAAGTCAGCGAGACGGACCTGCTCGATGCTGGAACTGTAACAAGACCGGACATCTCCAGCGCCAGTGCAGATTGCCACCAAGAAGACCTGCATGTCAACATTGTGGAAGTAGAAATAGTACTCGAGAGCAGGTAAGCAATAACACCAACATTCCTGCTCAGCTTGTTTCCCAGCCGGGAAACGAGTAAGAACCAACTTCGAGGGGCAGAAGCTGGTTTGTGGTATCGATGGCCCCAGAACCACTATCCAGGTCTCACAGACTAAACGAAACAACAAAAGTCTGACTGTGGAGGCAACATTAAACGGCAAGAAACACGTGGCTACAATCGACACTGGTGCCACTGCCTCCATTGTAAGAAGGGACTTGGTCAAGATGACATGGCTGCATAACACCAATAGCTATCGTCTGAAAACTGCTACAGGAGAGGCAGCTAAAGTGTACGGAGAAGTTCGTCTTCCGATTCGTTTGGCAGAACTGGAGTTTTCACATCTGTTTTTGGTAGCAGATATATGTGACGATTGCATCATTGGAATCGACTTCATGAAAGAACACGGAATAATTCTGGATATCGGTAAGCAAGTTCTTAATTACCAAAATGTAGAGATTCCTATGGTTTATGGTGACGAAAAATCCTCAACTCTAAGAAGTGTCATCAAAGAAGACATATGCTTGCCGTCTTCTTCTGAAGTGTTCGTTTGGGCTAAAATAAAAGGCGAATTGGGTGGTCATCGATACCTCATGGTGGAACCAGATACTGACCAAGGCTCCCAAAACATCATCGTTGGGAAGACTCTTGTGGCACCAAAGAACAACATGGTACCTGTACGGATTCTGAACATCAAACCCTACGAAGTTAAGTTGAGAAAAGGAGAAATAGTCGGAAAATGTGAACCTGTGTCAGCGATAACTAAGATCACAGAAGAGGACACGAAGAAGCCTGCGAACTCTGAACAACTAAAGGCAAAAGTCCTTAACTCAACAAATCTGAGTCAACATCAACTAAGTATTGCTGGTAGTCTTCTTCATGAGTATGCTGACATATTTTCTTCACCAAGTGGGCAGTATGGTCGAACACAACTCGTGCAGCATCGGATCGACACAGGAGACGCCAGACCGATTCGTCAACCAGCAAGACGTCTCCCCTTAGCCAAACAAGCAGAAGTTGAAGAGATGATATCGGGCATGAAGAAAGATGGGCTGATCGAAAACTCAAAAAGCCCTTGGGCATCGCCAGTGGTCCTTGTCAAAAAGAAGGACGGAAGCACTCGATTTTGTGTGGACTACAGAAGGCTGAACGATGTGACAAAGAAAGACAGCTATCCTCTGCCTAGAATCAGCGATACTTTAGATGCAATGGAAGGTGCTAAATGGTTCTCTACATTAGACCTAAAGAGCGGCTACTGGCAGGTAGAAATTCACCCAGAAGATCGTGAAAAGACAGCTTTCTCCACAGGAAATGGTCTGTGGCAATTTAAAGTGATGCCATTTGGACTGTGCAACGCTCCGGCTACATTTGAGCGTTTGATGGAATGCGTTTTACAAGGACTTACTTGGAAATCTTGCCTGGTCTATTTGGACGATGTCATCGTGTATGGGAAAACATTTGACGAACATTGTGACAACCTAAAAGCTGTATTCCAGAGGCTTCGAGAAGCACACCTCAAGCTTAATCCAGATAAATGTGCTCTTTTCAAGACCGAAGTTAAATATTTGGGACACATCATCTCATCCCAAGGAGTAAAGACTGATCCTGAAAAAGTTGACACTGTGAAGAATTGGCCAACACCACAGGACAAACATCAACTCCGAAGCTTTCTTGGCCTAGCCACTTATTACCGGCGTTTTGTAAAGAATTTTGCTGGAATTGCCAAAAGCTTGCATCAGCTTACGGAAAAGGGAAAGCCGTTCAAATGGTCAAGTGAGTGTGAGAAAAGCTTTCAGGAACTGAAGCTGCGTTTATGTAATGCTCCTGTGCTCACCTACCCGACCCCGGGAAAACCTTTCATTGTTGACGCGGATGCAAGTAATGTTGGAATTGGAGCAGTATTGTCACAAGTCCACGATGGAGAAGAAAAGGTTGTCGCCTACTACAGTAAGGTACTTTCAAAGCCAGAACGGAATTATTGTGTGACCAGAAGGGAACTCCTAGCTCTGATCTTGGCAACAAAACACTTCCATAAGTATATCTATGGACAGAAGTTCCTTCTGCGAACAGACCATGGCGCACTCAACTGGCTTTTGAATTTTAAAAATCCTGAAGGTCAAGTAGCAAGGTGGATCGAAAGACTGCAGACATATGACTATCAGATTCAACATCGAAGAGGAAAGTTGCATTCCAACGCAGACGCATTGTCTCGAAGACCTTGCAAACAGGACTGCAAACATTGCACACGACAAGAAGAAAAGGAGACAGTCGCCGTCCAACGCATGAGAGCTGATCCAATTTACGGTTGGAGTAATGAAGAACTAAGGACTGCCCAACAAGAAGACTCGGATATAGAGCCCATTCTTGCGTGGAAAGAACACCAAGAAAAACCAGAGTGGTGTGACATCTCCGACAGAAGTCCGGCCCTGAAAGCATATTGGGCACAATGGGACTCGCTTCATGTGGAAGAAGGTGTTCTAAGGCGTAAGTGGGAATCCGCAGACGGTAAGTCCTATGTGATGCAGATGGTCGTTCCTCGGTCCAAGGTTAATGACGTTCTTCGAGAGATGCATGACGGAGCTTCTGGAGGTCATTTGGGAGTCAATAAGACTTTGGAAAAGATACGACAACGGTTCTACTGGCTACATGCAAGAGAGGACGTCGAAAAGTGGTGCAGAAAATGTGATACTTGTGCTGCTAGCAAAGGCCCAGGTAGGAAGCTTCAAAGTAAAATGCAACAATATAATGTAGGCACACCTTTCGAGAGGATTGCCGTAGACGTCGCAGGCCCTTTTCCTGAGACCAACAGTGGAAACCGATACATCCTTGTAGTCATGGATTACTTCAGCAAGTGGCCTGAGGCATTTGCCATCCCAAACCAAGAAACCAAAACAGTTGTGGATCAGATTGTCTTCAATTGGGTGAGCAGGTTCGGCGTACCGATGGAACTTCATTCCGACCAAGGAAGGAACTTCGAATCTAACATCTTCCAGGAAGTTTGTTCGCTCCTTGGCATTAAAAAGACGAGGACAACGCCGCTTCATCCACAATCTGATGGGATGGTCGAGCGATTCAACCGGACGCTAAAGGAACATCTATCTAAGGTTGTCGGCGACTACCAACGAGACTGGGATAGACATATTCCATTATTCCTAATGGCATATAGGAGTGCAGTACATAGCTCGACAGGACATACACCATCGGAAATCTTGTTTGGAACGTCAATACGACTGCCTAGTGAGGTGAAATTTGGATGCCGGACAATTGAGCCACAACGAACAGAAGAATATGTGGATAACCTCAAAGAAAGGCTCATTGACATTCATCAACGAACCAGAGCATTCATAAAAACATCTAGTGATCGGATGAAAACACGTTATGATGCCCGAGCAACAACAACAGGATTTCAAGAAGGAGACCTCGTGTGGTTTTACAATCCCCATCGACAAAAGGGACTGTCACCAAAGCTTCAACAGAACTGGGAAGGACCCTACACTGTTGTGAAGAGACTAAATGATGTGGTCTACCGTATACAGAGAGGAGTAAGAGGGAAACTGAAAGTAGTTCATTGTGACCGTTTGCATCGTTATAATGGTGAAAAGAGCGACAGAATTGTTCGGGACGATCAATCTTAGGAGGGGGGCAATGTAACGATGAAATCAGCACCTAACTACTTTCGGAACAAACAAAGAGCCAAGTACAAAAATACTCTTATCAAAGACAACAACCATTTATAAAAAAAATCCCGAGAGAGCGCGCCCATCTCTCTCAGGGGAAAATGCGCTGAATGGAAGAGTGGAGAGAACGCCATCTCTCTTCATTGGAATGGAACCTTCCAGAAGCTTTTGTGCCAGTACTTTCGAGTAGAGTCCCGAACCTCTCAGCTCACTATATAAGGAGAAACTTTTTGAGCACAGACACAGTTTATTTTTGAAAGCGAAAGTGTAAAGTTAAAAGTTAAAAGTATCCGGAAGTGAATTTAAGTTGCATACTCTTGAGATTGATGATTAATAAAATATTTGAAGTGAAGTAAAGTGTGTTTAATTTAAAAGAAAATAATTGACGGTTGACAGTTAAAAAGAAATAAGTTTTATATCGAACCGTGGTAAAACGTTACAATATACTTTTTTTGATTAAATGATTATTCATTAGAAAACTTGTCTATACATAGGAATGTTTTTATTCTTTGAGAAAAAATCAAGTTGTTTTGGATTTTTTTTTACATTTTTTATTTTAATTAGTTTCCGGATTCTTTGTTTTAATTGCAATAACACCGGCATGTTATTTATAACATCATAATTTTATTTAGAGTGGGAATTTTAAAGTTTTCGACCTTAACCTTGAATACATTATGTATCACTTCACTGTAAAAGCGCTAGAAATGTGGAATTTACCGGTAAAACTTAGAATTTTTCAGTAAAAGGGACAGAAGGCGTAGAGGGAGTTTAAATCGCTATAAACCGGAATGAATTATAAAAACAAAATATTTCGGAATTTCACCAATTCACCAAATGTTCTTCTCTACGGAAATATGCGTTTGTTCGTTCAATCAGAAACAACTTTCTTATGACAACTCTGTTATTGACAATATCAAATCTGATTAATAGTAAAATAGTTAATGCCATTCCTCTCAATAAAAACATTCTGTAAAACAATTCTTTCAATAAATCAAATATGAATTTTTTATTCCAAGACAATAATTACAGTAATATTAATAGAATTTAAATGGAATAAAATGAATACAATCTGCGCGCAGAATTCTTTTACTAATTTTTTACGAGCAGCTGAGCTTTAGTTGTCAGTTGTGGAAGTAAAACCATTTTTGGGCATCTTTATGACATATAAGCCCTATTACTAAGAGGGTAGGAAAATGTTTTATAAATAGGAATTTATGCAACGTTGCATAGAGGCTACATAAGACCTTATGCAGTGCATAACTATTACCGCAATTTAATAAATAAGGCTGTACTGTTGAAGTTTAATGAATGATGATTCGACTTCAAATATCAGAATGACAAACCATAAAAAATTACAATAAATGTCACACAATAAAATTAAACCTACTTTTAATTTAGCAACAGTTTAAAAATAACTATGAATATGGCCCATTAACTTTTTATTGCATAAAAATTGCTCTGAAACTTGTAAAGTATCTATCATTCATGTGTAGGAAGTGAACACATCTTTTAAGAAATCGTTATGGACCCGCACCTTCACAAAACTCACCTTCCAAACACAACCCACAAAAATAATATTCATACAAAAATATTCTCATGCTATCGCGTACTTTAATTCCAATCAAGATGCTATTCCGTCCCACTGTGCAGAGTATAGCGTTGGCCGTTGGGTGACTCATTAAAAAGGTATTTGAAATTATTACAACAAAATTAAACAGTGTTACAAAAAGTATTTGCTTCTTGTACCATTGTAAAAGAGAATGAGAATGGCATAATAGAGTCAGTTGTACAAATAAAGGTACACAAAACAAGATGCCATTGTTTTATTATATGGACAAAAGGAAACAAACAGAGAAAATATTCCATTCGTCGTTTTAACGCACGCTTTCTGCACACGACATTAAATTGTCGCCGCCATAATTATTGTGATAGAATGCACATTTGGAATTGTTAAATATTTTAATATCCTATTTACGGGAAAAAAAGGAAAATTATTGGCTTTTTTTACAGGGTGACTTGGTTATTGAGGATTTTTCTATTCCATTTTTAAATGTTCTACGAAAGTTTCAAACAATTTTTTGAATATTAAAAAATGGAATACCTAAAAACAAAAAACCGCTGGATCTAAAGAACTTATATAAAAATGTTTGAAAAATTTTTGTAATACTTTTTTTTATTTGATCTATGAATAAAACGCTGTACTTACACAAAAAGAAAAACGAAAATTGAAACGTTTTCATATATGTAGAAAAAAGTACATACAAAAATAGGGAGGAACTCATTATTTTAGATCAAACATTTTGTAGGTGCCAAAAATTTTTATTTTTATTTTGTTTGAACACTGTCATTTTCTTTGATTTTTTTTTTGAGCCAATTTAATGTTCTGTTTCGATAACTTGTTGTACATAACACAAAACTGTGAAAAAAGTGGGCAGAAATTGTTGTTTCGTTTCTATTTTGGAACCCAATTTGTTCCTTTAATTGGTTTTTACGAATTTGATCATTCGGTACGTGAAAACGGTTAAATGGATGAATTTAAAATTTTAAAGAAATATTTGTGGTCTATAGTTCTTTAAAATGTCTTACCAAATGAAGTCCTGCAGTCACTATTTGTAAAGCAGTAAAATATTTACAAAAAGTAGTTTTTTTGACCTGTTCTGAATGTAACGATGAGAAAAATAATCGTTATAAAGTTTTGAAAAAATCTTGTAGAATAATAATTCCAGTTTTTAAAACTACCCTTAAATTTTCCGTGTCGTCATTCCTTGCGAAGATATTGGTAGTCAAAGTCAAAAGTCTGTTTTTTTCATTCAAAGCCAGATATTCTTCTGAAAAAAAATTGTAGAATGACGAAAAAAGACGAACGACCTTTAAGCTAAATAAACAAGTTATTGAAAAAAAACATTAAATTGGCTCAAAAAAATTTTTCAAAGAAAATAACAATGTTCAAAAAAAAAAAAAATTAATTTTTGTGTCGTGCTGCTTCTTATGATTGTAAAATAACGGTACCTTAAAAAGAGTCATTTGCTTAAAGTTGTCAATACAAAAAATATAAAGCTTCAGAATGCTTCTTGGTTCATCTCAATACGACCACTTTTCACAGAGATACAGCTCTTCAAAAAACACTAAAAAAAAGTGATATTTTTTTTTGTCCTTAATTGTTTTGACAAGGTGTATTATGGCTCATTTATTTTTAATTACTGATAGTTTATTAAAATAAAAGAAAGTTGAACAATTTTACTGTAAACATATTGACACAAACATAACCAATCTTATGTATTAAGGCTAAACTATGTACATTCAAAAAGCACAAAAGTAAAAAAAATACACACATACTATAAGCTCAATAAAGATGTAGGCAGGCATACATATGTATTTAGCTATCATAAAACTGCATTGATAAAAATAAAAAAAACTTTAATTCTTTTGAACACCCTGTAGACAAAACATATCTAATTACTATAAGTAGTAGATACCATTGTCTTATAATTTAAAATGACATTTGCGGTAATTTCGTAAGGAAAACCTTTTTTTCCATTCATATTGGCTGGTTGTAACAATAATACCACCTGACAATTTATAATAACACCAAGAAATATGCAATGGAAATTCCAGAAATCCGTTAAAATTAACAGACAGTACAAGTTTGTAAAAAAACTAACAAGTTTCGATTGGAATTTCTTTAATATTTTTCTTGTAATTTTTATCACTTTATGTCTATTCTTTCCAGCCAACCTCAATCCTTAACTCAATTATTGATCATAACATAAGTACCTACCTAGTCAAGAGAGTTGTCTGATTTCATAAGTTAAACACTCTACGAGACTATACGGGCATGGAATGGCGCTGTGGTATGGCCTCGTAGGTAATTAGCCAACACCATCTATTCACAATATAACATACTTTACAGTGTGTGCGCACATTTAAACTTTGTGCAATGTGGCTTTACATTTTATGTGGTTTGTAAGAGAGCGAAAATTGCCTTTTGTTTTGTGTTTATGTCAATATTTCTTATTTAAGGCATGGACAAATATTTTAAGAAATAAAATAAAAGAAAGAAAAGGTAAAAACAACACCGTCTATCGGATTATAATTTAGCTCAGCCAGGTCAAAACAAATATAAAAAAGTTGTGGAATTTATCGAACGCATCGTAGTACCTACTAAGATTATAGTCCGGGAGGCAGTGTTCTCAGAAAAACAATGTTATTTTTTCGATACAAGTTTTTTTTGTAAATATAAATTGGTCGATTAAAATTCGAAAGTCTATTCCAGAAGCAATTTAAAAAAAATTAGGTTGATTTTAGTTATAGATAATCAAATTTGCTATTTTATTTTAGATTTCTCTTTTTAATAATAAGTTATAAAAAAAAACTATTAAAATTTAATTCTGGCTAGTTATTAAATTTAAAAAAAAATATAAAATCTATAATTTGATAATGTTAGTGTCTTATGTTTCTTATAGAACTTTTCCTTAACATATTTCGGAAGTTTAGAAAAACCAAGTGGCACAGAACATTTTTGTTTTATATTATTTCTTATAAAATAATAATTGGTTTATTGCGAGAGTCTACTCAAAATAGAATCACATTCGAATAAAAAGACTTAAATTGTGTTGTCATTATTTCCAAAGGTATATTTTTCATATTTTTCGATTTGACTTTTTTATATTTGTATTGATTATTTTTTTTTTTTTTGTCTATTTGAAAGAAATTTCTATTCTATTAAGAATTTTTTATCTACATTAATTTGTCGAATAGACCTTTTTCCGAATAGACTCTTGCAATAAACCCTTAACATTCAATCAAACAAAATATTTTTAGCACATACAAATATTAATATTTATTATTAACGGTAAGCCAAGCTTTAACTTAAAGTTTTTATTCCTAGGAGTTTGACGAGTACACCAACTGGCTTCATCAAATCCAACATCGATTAGTGAAACATTACCTACTAGACTATCTTTTCCTGTTCGAATACTAACTTGTGCGTTTGATTCAACCAATAAACGCTAAGGCCTGCACGAATATTGAGAAATTGCTGATTTATTATTAAAACATAAAAATATAGAGGTTAGTCAACTATTTATTTTATTTACATGTTGCGCTCTGATGACTACAGAAACTAACAATATATACTTGTAAATGCTAAAAGGTTTGTCCAGGGAATGTGCAGCAAAATTGTTTAAGAAATAAAATAAAACAAGTTTTATACATCCGTTGCTTTTTCTTCGCTAAGTCACCTTCTTTGGTAATTTAGCGTACATGTATTATTGAATTAACGTCAATTAGCAAAGATTTTGTTTTATTAATGACGTTTTGCATTTAATCTACGACTTAGAGACAACTATTCGCTTACTCGCGTTTATTGATATGGGTAATTATATTTGTATTTATAAAAAGAAACACAAAGGTACACAGAACTTTTTGAACGATCTAAAACACCGAATTTTTCATAAGTCAGCTTAAAACACATTACCATCTCAAATATCTGTCCAACACAGCATATTTTTTCCCAACTCCAATACCTAGAAAAAAAATAGGATGCCAAAAAAAAAACAACATTTCAGATTAGACCGGTGAAGTCCATACTCGTCTATAATTTCTATAGCACTCTTAAAGCCACACAAAAGATGTCATGGGAGATCAGTTTATCAAATGCTGATTTAAGTTTAAAACCAAATAAAAAAAAGTACATTTAGATATATGTCTGCTTCTCCATGCACTTAATATACAACATTGAAACATAAATATTAAGAGTTGAATAACAATAAATAAATATACAGATCATTGATATGTTTTTTTTTTTTTTTTGCGTTTCAGTTCAGATATTTCTTTTGAAAAAAATAACAAAATAGGTATCTTTGTCTATTGGAGTCTCTCGGATTGTCATCTGCCTGGCACACTGCTTAGCCATACATTAAATAAAGTGATTCAGCAATGTTAGAAAATATATGTGTTTATACCTATACATACAGCTTTAGGAAAGATACTGTACATACTTTTGTTTTCGTTAGAATAAATTTATGAGATTTCACTCATCTCACAATAAAGTGACATTTAAGCTTGGGGAGTTCCCATGAATTGGTCGAACTAAATTAAAAAAAAAACAATATGTTAAAGGTTTTATTTAGATTGTTTAAGAATATAGTCATCTCCTGTTCTATTCTGATCTTTTAATGTCCACACGCTCACAGACACACATACCTTGTTTTGCTATTCTTCGTTATATTGTGAAGAAATTTTCTTTTATATTTTCAGAGCGTTCGCCATTCCTTTCAATATCCTGAATTCGATTTTTTACCTAAAATCGAATTCCAAAAATTTGGTAAACCAAACATTTTCTGAGAACAAAAGTAGGTATACAAATAATCTGATTTTACAATCAAAAACCAATGATTCATTCGAAAACAAAATGGATGAGACAATGACAAATTATTATTATTCAACACATAAGAATAGGAACAGCAAAATTTCACTTTAGAAAAAAAAAAGAAAACAACCGTCGCACTTTCCCAAATATTTATGTATGTAAAATGTATACAAACAAAAGAAGAAAATCACTTTCTGTCAAATTGCCAGCAGACGTGTTAATTGCTTGTAAATGGTCTTATCTTTAAGGCGACAAGAAAAGAGAAAATCCATTTTCAACTTTTCCCCATTTATAGGATTAATTATTATTATTATTATTTTTGTTTGAGGAACGTGATTTGGAATATTTACGTGCGGATAGGGTAAATTGTATTTGAGAACAAGAAGTTACAACAAAAGTACATATTTGGTTTGAGTTGTGTTTATTTCAGTGTATTCGACTTTCTTTATTTGGGGCTTTGCAGAAGGCAAAATGGATTGTTAATCCTGTTGGTTTAAATGGAAGATTTTTTTTTTTGTGCAATAAAGGTTTGATTCCTAAAAATTTACACACATCTCTTAGTCGTTTTTAAAACTGAAGGCAAATAATGGAAACAAAAAGTTCAAAAAGGCATTATTTTTGAGATTTAATTAAATAAGATATCTATAGTTAAACATATAACAGAACAGCAATTTGAAGATTTGGCTTTTTTATATTAAATTTATATTTCTTTTAACTAAACTGGATATTAACATTACTGTTTATTTGTAAGATCGTTCTTAAAATGTTACTTATTCTTCTTTAGTTAGCTCTTTCCCCATTTTCTTTAATTTGAATTTTTAATATCCTTCTCCGATTTAATCTGTATTATGTAGACTAAGGTTCTGGAATAGACTATAAGTTATTTGTACGCCGCGCCGTTATAAATTAATTGAAATGAATTGAATTAAATTGATGTTTATGTATTAGTGTTTTATATTTGTACAAAAGTAAAAGTGAACTTTTTTAACTTTTACAATATTTGTAAATTTTGAGTGTTAAGAAATGCGTTTTTTTTCTCTTTTGTACAAAAGTGAGTTGAATTTAAATAAGTAATTAACAATCAAAATTGATATTAATTTGGTAGAGAGAAATTTTACCACTGTTTGGTGGCTGTGGGATCTTAGCACCTCATATATGAGATATTCGCAAAAAGTCATCTAAAAGGTCAGTAATTGGTCATAAAAGGTCAGCTAGTTTTAGAAATTGGTCAAACTTAAATTTTTTTAAATGAATTTTTAAAGTTTTGTTCAAGGTCATTATAAGGTCATATGAACTTTGATTCAATGAACTTTCATTTTTCTGTTAAACTAACTAAATACCTACAGCTGACCTATTTATGAAACTGCCTGACCTTTTACATAAAAGGATTAAGTAACCTTTTAGATGGTGTACTTATACTTTGTTTGAATATCCCATAAATGAGATGCTAAAAATGCATGTGACCTTGTAATGACCTTGAAAAAACTTTAAAAAATTATGTAAAAAAGTCTATGCCTGACCAATTACTATGAAATTACTTGACCTTTTATCACTATCCAGTGGCCCTTTAAGTTGTATTCTATTTTTGCGAATATCCTATAAATGAGGTGCCAAAAGTCGTGGGCGACCTTGAAAAACTTCAACCCTGGATTAAAAATTTTCAAAGCCTGACCAATTTCTTAAACTACCTCATCTTTTATGACCAATTACTGACCTTTTAGACTGCATACATTTTTTGCGAATATGCTATATATGGATCCCACAGCCCTGTTTGGTGACGTGAAATTTTCACCAAGCTTCTCACACGTGGGTTTTTTTAGCTACGGGTTTTGACAGCAAAATGTGAAAATTTGAAAGACATTTCACGTTACCAAACAGACTGTTTATTTCATTCCCTAGAGGAAAAGTTGAGTTGATGTTAACTTATTAATTTTTCTGAAATCGCAACTTTGTTTTTTTATGCGAATTTGATGATTTATGCCTGAACAAAATAGAGACGGAGACGGAACCGTAGCCGGAGCTGGAATAGCTGTCAAAATATTAAATACACACAAATTCAATGTTGCGAACACAAAGGAACGTAGCTGAATACGGAGCTGCAGCCGCAGACGGAAGAGGTCACCAACTTTTAACTTTTCACGCACGGCACTTTTGACGTTTCAATTTGTATGAAGAAAAAAAACAACTTTTTGGGTCGGAAAAAAATATTGTGGTTATTTGTATCGCGAAAAAAATTATTTATTAAAAGGAAAATTATTGGAAACAAAAATTTGTGAATTCTGAGCTTGTACACTAGAATATTGTTTTGTTTTTCTTCAAAATACTTTCAAAGCTGTACAGCTGCATTGTGGGGACGTACAAAAAAAACGTATGACACTTTTTGATAGCTATTCCAGTTCCGTCTGCAGCTCCGGTTCCAACATTGGATTCTGTTCAAGCAGTTAAGTTTTTAAAATAATTTTTCTAAAATTGTCAATTGAAAAAACTTAGTTTAAAAATAACATTGTTCCGGATGCCATCGTTGGAATTTGATTTTGGTCTTTCTCTATTTCAAAAGAATTTTTTTTGGATTTTTTTTTATTTCTACTTATTTCGAACTATTAAGACACTGTTTAAATAGTTCTTCGGCTGTTTTAACTTTACTAATTCGAATATTTTTCTTTAAAAATCGAAAAACTATTTCAAATCAAAGTCAACTTCGGTAAAAAGAAAAGGAACAAAATACAAAAAATTGTTTAAATGAATTGAAATGGTCAATAACAAGACATCACAGGTTTGCATGAACATTCCAATGCGAAATAAGTGCTTTAGAATTGCTACAGTTTTCTCCGTCAGAAATATTTACAATTTACGAATTAAGATTTTTTTCTTAATAGAATTATTTTTTTTTTTTAGAATTTAGTTAAAAGTTGCTGTGCTGTTATCAATTAGCTGTGCTGCATGCAGTTTTTCTTAATTATACTGAGATAATTTGATTCGAGGATTAATTTTCGATTAACGTTTTAGTTAATTTTTGAATCAGAAAATTATTTATTGTTTTTTATTAATAGTTCCATACCTTACTATTTATTCATTTAAATCTAATCAAATTGTTTTGTACTTATTATTTCACAATAAATTCCACAAAATAGAGAGTACCTAATGTCCGGGGAGCTTTTTTATACGCCCGCACCCTATTAAAAAAATAAAATCGATAAAAACCTTAGCATTTCAATAAAAAGTAATAATCACCATCAACAGCGCCATTCAACGCTTGATTGAACTTACATAACAATGCAGTCACCACAGCCCCTAAATATACCCGATCAAGTATAATACAGCCATAGTTATACATATTTATACTCCTCCTATAGATATTTCTGTTATATGTACCTAAAACAATATAACAAGGGGGAAAAAAATCTCAAATTACCATCCAATCACTATAATTACTTGCAAAGAGATTGCATTGCATTTGCACCCAACCACAGCATTGTTAACAATAATGCACGTGTTCCAATGCAATTTACCAACCGAACAACATTTGCAGAGCCTCATTGTAATTATTATGAACCAAACCACTGGTTGTCTTTGTTATTTTATCTCATTCTACAGGTGTTAAATGAACATAATTTGGGGGATAGTTTTGCTTAAAAAACCCTAATCGATTGTGAAAATTTAAAAAAAATGAGGAGAATTTCATATCTTGTTACCGATTATTATCATTTGTGATTTATTTTGATATGGTATACATTAAGGACACGTAATCTGTAAGTGCCGACAATTTATATATTATTAATAGTAGGTCTAAGGAGTTGTAACAACTTGTTCTATTTCTATAATTTATTTTGTTTCAGGTTTCAATAAAATGCCAATTGCGTTGATCAAATGTTCGATCCATAAAACTTATCTAACTTATCATGCCTGCTATCCGATGGTATCAAAATTCTTTCCGATTTGTACATCTACATATTAACAAAGAATATAAAGTTACCAAGAATGCGCATCTCATACAAATTTTTTACTGCACATTTTTATATTGCGGGTTCCAATAATGCGAACTGCTCCCAGAGCTTTTGCTTTTTTATGGGCTTTTCAAGGACAAAAAAGCAGACTGTTTCAATGTGTGTGGCAAAAATACTGAATATAAGGCCGTGTGCGAATTCGATTAAAATTTCAATTAAATTTTATCCGAGATTAAATTTTGACGTTTTTCCATACCGATTCACCTCATCAGTGTCAAAAATTAATCTTATGATAATATTTAACGCGATTTTAACCCAATTCACACACGGCCTAAAGATATGAATCCTCGGCTGTTATTCAGGTTTGCCTACAAGCTACAGCAATCAGCTGACTCATAAGCTTTTCAAAGTATGCGTGTGAAAAGCCCACGTAAAACGCACACATATAAGCAGCTCCTCAGTTCACTACCCCGTTAAATTCACATCTATTCACCGAAATTACAAAAACAACAATGTAAACAAATGGGTTTTGGGGGGTGAAACGTACGAAGGATTCATATCTTTATATTCAGTATTTTTGGTGTGTGGTATCTCTTTTTAAAAGCGTTGAGAGAATTATTAAAAAGCTCATAAAAAAGCCAAATTTTCAGTAGAAAATTTGTATAAGATGCGTCTTCTTGGTAACTTTATATTCTTTGATATTAAGTATTTTGAACTATTGTAGCCGTTAGCGTTACAATGATATATCGTACGATTCTTTGAAACAAAACAAAAGCCTTCTAGAATTAGAACATAACACTTGGTTCTCCTTGCGTAGACACTGGAGTGCCAGGATGTAAAATGAAGTACTTACACAGTACACCAATATTAATAAACGCGGGTTAGCATCGAGTTATCTTTAACCAGAAGACTAAATGCAAATGTCCCTTATAAAAAAAAAATTCATCTAATTGACGTTTTTTAAAATGCGTGCAAGCAAACTCATCGAAGAGGGTGGTGTCAATTTTTAGTTTTTTGCATTTTGGGTGCCATTATTTCAATGGACTAAGGACAATTTCTTTTTATTATAGTAGGTTTTCTTAAAAGATTTTTTTATAGCGGCCATATTATTCACTAGTTTAATCCTTAAATCCAGATGTAAATTCATTTAAATCCAAATCCATATTATTCACTCATTAAATCCGCATTTAAATCCAAATATTTAAATCCAGATTCAATAAATCCAATTAAAATTAAACTGCTTTCCAGAGGACAGTTTAAGTACTTACATCCAGGTTTAAGTTCATTTTATATTTGTCACAAGTCTCGAATGTTTGATTTTTGCAATCCAAAATAAATGTTATTACATAGGATATAAAAATAAATAAATTCTAGTTCAAAAGTAAAAAAAGTGGAAAATTAAAAAGAAAATAAAAAATGGTTTAGAGTGGATAATATGGACATGAATTTAAATTTTTGGATTCAATGCATCTAGTTAGATTTAAAATTCACTCAAATCCAAAATAAATCCAATGCGAATAATATGGCCGTAAATGTCATTTTATTATTCCACGAACGATTTTTTTTTTATTAATAGAAAATTTTAACTCACGAGTTAACCTCTATTACATGGTTAAGTAAGCTTGTGGACTTGAGACGACTTTGGCGTTTTTTTTTTTCATAAATAGAGATGTTACATTCTTCTTCTGAGATATCATTTAATTTATTGAAATATGCTAAATGTCAACTACATGCGCTGGTACGCACCAATGTTTATGAGACGGAAAACTAACGTTACGATCGTAACTTTTCTCTTATTGTAGATTTTACCCAACGGATATACGATTATATGATTGTTAAGTCCATACGTACTCGTATTTCAAAAATTTCATTATTTTCTCATATTTTTTTTTAAGCCATTAGCTAACATTATCTTCATATCAAGGCTACAAAATATATAAAACTAAACTACTACAAACAGCTTCCAGGTTAAATGCAATAAATTTCCATGTCCAGGTAGGTAATGTGTGCTGCTGCAACTAACCTCAATTTTATTTCAAATTTATCGTTAGAAAAGATTATGTAAAGAAAAAAAAAACCAGTTAATCTATTTTTGTATCTTTTAAAAATGTTTCTACGATGTTTTGGAACACGCTGCGCCATCACAGAACAGGTTGATTGGAAATGACGTAATCTTCGAATGGAATGCAATTTTTGCCATGATTGAATTTTTATTTTAAAAAAATATATAAACAAAAAATCTTGACAAAATTGGAACAACTAATCTTAAGAGCTACTAGTGCTACGCAATTACACAAATTCGATAGATATGCGCTGTTTTATTTTTCTGAATGTAATTTTTCCACACATCAAAGCAAATCTAGAAACTTGCACAAAGAGATTATTGTCAGTTTAATGTGCGGACGTGGAGACAGAGAGAGCAAACGATCTGTGGATTTTTCTTCTTTTCGATAAACCTGAATTGCAAGACGCATTTATTCGTTGGTGCTGTTGTTGTTTTATTATGTATACGGTATACCTAATACAATATATCTTCATGTTTGTTTCAAAGATCATCCTTCGATTTTTTGTTCGTTTTGAATCTTTTGCATCTTTTGTGTTGTTTCCGATATATTCTTAAGGCAGAGGACCGGTTTAATGACGTCGAAAACTATCTAGAGATGGATTCGAGTAAAAACAAAGATATACAAAAATGGGAAGTACGAGGATGCGGACCAAGGGGGTAGATCATAGAACATTTAAGTCCATTTATTGTTCCATTCATTTTATTGTCGACCAATAATTGCTATATAGCTCTAAATTAAAAGGCCAAGTAAGACATAGAGTTAACACAACACAACCAAACAAGCTCTTAATTTGTATCAAACATGTATAACTCCGTATACAGCTAAAGTAAGGTTGAAAGTTGAAGTTGCTAGGATGTGATGACAATAATTAAATTCGGGTTTAAATTTGTAAACTAATTCACAAACGGTCTTAATGGGTTTTGTTCTCTTTTAGAGAGATACGATGGATATGTACATATTACATTGTGGCCTTGCATTTTAAACAGGATTGTTTTGATTGCTGTGCGAGAGGGTTCAGCTTGAGTGTAAAAACGAGTTTTCGCAGATGAAAGGCCTCCATTTGGGCGCCATTTAGGAAAAATGGGTATCAAATGTTTTTTGCGATATCTTGATAATCATAAAAAAAATTCAAGAATCCTTCACGTATTTGGACCGATTTAGCTTTTTACATAAAACAAATATACAAATATTTTAATGAAATTAGGTGGGCAAATTGAGACTACTCTGATTTATAATTAATTTTGTATGGTTTGAATAAGAACTTTAAGCTAAGCGATTAAATTCAAACTATAGCTCTAAGGGCTAACTATGTAAAAGGGGAATTCACATACAACACAGAACTGCTTCTCTGTCTGTAATTATACTATTCGAATCACTGTTTTTTGAACTTTATCACCTCTGAAAAATAATTGCAGTTTTTGCAATACATAATTTTGTAATCTTTCAATTTTTGATTTTTTAATAATTACAAACGTAAATGCCACACAGCTCCAGGAATGTACCTATTTCGTTTGATGTAAATATACGCCTTGTTCTTTTCAAAACTTCTTTTATAACAACATTTGTAATGACGAATATAAATTATTAAATTTGAGTTGCAGAGCAGCAACAACCTGTCCTGCACCACCGAATAATTTTTTATTTGTTTAAGTGAATCTCCATCATCCGTCCGAAGACTTCTCTGCATAATCTAACATTGGAATACTTCATCTGAACACATAACTCACAAACTCTCACAATATTTTACAACCTACCAAAAACAAAAAAATTGGTCACTTCGTCTTGTAGAGAGGCCCAAAAAAAAGCCAACGATGACAGGTCACGATTTTCCAATTTATTCCAGGTGCTGGTTGGTTAAGTTTGCATTGCATTTAAATTGCACTCGTCTGCAAAGTTTTTCTCCTTAAGACTCGATTTTGTATTTCTTTTGCTGTTGTTTTTATTTCACCTTCAGTCGTCGTCGTCGTACACAAGTTATATTTATTTTTAACAAATTTAAAATTTTCAAGCAAACACAAAAGGTTCACCAGACTGAAGTTAGAACTAAGTCATATTGCCATAATGATGGAGAATTGTATAGGGGCATAAAAGCAACCCAACTACTTTAAACAGGCTTAAGGTTTTTTATTATGATTTTATTCACAGTACAACCGCGCTAGTCCGGAGAAAATAGCAAAGAAACACTTAACTTCAAAAATTAAACTTTTATACTATCAGATAAATGGATGAATGTCATCAGATCATTCGAGCCTTTTAACTATTATGTAACTAAACGTTATCCAACAGATAAAAAAACATGTACAAATTATTGCCACCGATTGGTATTATTTGGATAGATTTGAATGCATATAGCTAGATGAAATGTAGGTATATTTAGTCAAATTATACAGTTCTATCATCGATTTTTTAAATTTTCTCTAACAAAGGTATCTGATTAAGGTGCTCACTTTAACTATAAACTTTAGGGTCAAGCTAGTGTTAGGAATAGCGAGACTCCACTGTACATAGTTGGGGCTCTCTGCTTTATCCTTCTCTTTGTTGATATTTTTCCAATTTAATGTAAACATATCACGCACAGTGCCAATTGCATTTCATTAAATTCAGCAACATAGAATGCTACTGCATTTCATATCATAACCTCAGTCACACCCACAACGCAATTCAAAACATTTGCATACTCAAGTGTATCTCTATTGTCGATATGAACCTACCAGCCAAACGTGTTAGCTTAGATACAATCAATTTGTTTGAATAAAGAATTTGCAGTTTTGCTAATTTTATGCAACTATTTGAAATGCGTGGGTGCGTCAATTTCAAAACTCGACAATAATAAACTGAAATAAGCAGACTGAAATACAGCAAAAATTTAATGGACTGCCACAAGGCAGTCTACTTAGGCCATTATTGTTTGGATGATTTATTTATTTTTTTTCTTAAAGCTATACTCACGATTGTATTTGTCTGATTATTACTAAAGTGTTGAAAAACTTACCTGAAAATAAAAAAAAAACATAAATAATTAATTATTTAAATATTCAAGTCGTAATAAGAAAATTATAAGAATTCAAGCTGTAAAAATATCAATTAAAATATTCTTGTAGTACCGAAGTGTTTTTTTTGCTTTAAACTTCAACGAGTGTAACGAACTGATTAAACAAAAATTCGAAGCACATGTTAGAGGTGAAAAAAGTATCGAATACAATGCATGCCTTACTTTGCTTGAATTCAAATTAGTTTGAAACAAGGGGCAGACCCTTTATTTTCTAGGCCACATTATCTTTTGTTTTATGCATAGAACTAAACTAGTTTAAGTATCTGAAACATAATTTATGAAAGAATAAATATTCGTTGAAAGAGATAATACACATATCTACCTAAAATATTAAGTTGAGTGGGGCGTGTGAATAAACTATTTTATAGCTTTAGAGATTAATGAATGCCAATAATTTCAACGTATAATTCAAGAGATTTTGTAATTAAGTATTGGTAATGAGATGGAAATAAAAATAAACGTTGATTTTAAATGTTCATAAGAGAAGATGAATTGTATCTTAATTACATCGACACAAAGTAAGACCAGTTTAAAAAAAAAAAATTGTTTATACCCTTTTTCAAATGTTTTATAATTTTTACAAGATTTTAAAAAGAGAAACATAAGAAGATAAAATTTGTTAAATGGGCTATTTATCAATATATCTAGCTAATGGGTCTTTGGATTTAAATATATTTTCTTTCGAATGTTTAGAGATTTAGATACCTAGTCTTCTTATTTGATGTTTTTTTGTGAGAAACATAGATTTTGTATGTTCACTAAATGCCTAAAAATTAAAAAAAAAATAGCCGACAAGGTCGCACGTTCTTGATCTTGCAGTTTAAGTAAAATTACATATGTTGGCATTTTTTTTTTTTTTTTTTTATACAAATATGGAAGATTAAGTGATAACTGTTGATATTTTAGCTTAGGGGCAGTTATAGAAATCAGGAAACCGAGAGAGAATAATAATTTCTAATGGATCATTCATAATATTCTCATACGATTGGAAACGCAAATGCTATTCTAACGCGATGACAACAAAAATTGTTATGTACATTTTTCTATAAGAAAAACTTCGCAAAAAAAATACAAAATATCGCAAAGAAAAAATTAAACCGGGATTGAGAAGAAGATTATTAAATTAAATAAATTAAATTTGATGGCACAACAGCTCATGAAGAACTAGGGCCTAGTGACTTACAACTCTCAACCATTCCTGTGTGCGTGTCTGCAGGAATGGAGGGGACCTACAGTTTATTGCCGAATCCGAACGGCTAACGAGCGGCACTTTTCTGTGACAGGAGATACTCTTGGAGGTTTTGTCAATTCCTCGCAAGAGGCAGTAGCCGTTTTTTTTTTTTTTTTTTTTTTTAAATAAATAGGTGGCGGAGGCTGGGGCTCGAACCTTAGACCTCCGAGAAGAAGATTATTACATTTCCGAAATTCTTAAGTTACAATATTTTTAAACAGGAATAGTCCAATAATGGTGTTGCCAGGAAAGTTTTGGAGGAGTCTTGAAAATTTACATTTTTATAGAGGTACTCTTTTCGATTTTATACATTTCCACTTCGTATCTTTGCCGCTAGTCGGCATTTGAGAAAAAATGCCAACCAAAAATCCAATTGATTTTACGACGTCAAGAGATAAATTAGAGCTGTCTTAAAATAAATTTTATGGCACAACAGCTCAGGTCATGAAGAACTAGGGCCTAGTGACTTTCAACTCTCAACCATTCCTGTGTGCGTGTTTGCAGAAATGGAGGGGACCTTAAGTTTATTTTTATTAGGTGGTGAGGCTGGGGATCAAACCTAGACCTCCGGCATGACAGTCCATAGCACTAACCAGCGGTGCGCAGTGACAATTTGGCTATTTAGCGGGATTTAATTAAAAAAAATCGACTTGCACTAATTTAAACAAAAACTGGTTTTTCTTGCAGCTTACACCTCCCACTTAGTGACTATGAACTAACTTTTATGTTAGAAGCATGTGCACAAAAAAAAGGTCACAAAGTTCAAGTTGTGTATACAATTATTCATAAAAAGGTCAGGTTTGAGAGCAAGAGTTTGAGAGTTTCAGTTTTTTTCCAAGTCGTTCGCGTGATTTTAATTAAAAGTTTTATTTTATTTTAATAAATAAAATCTTGGGATTTGAGAAAAGATGGCCAAAAGTGGTCACCATCGAGATCGCTTCGAAAGCAATAATATTTCGTAGTTGAACACTACTAAAAACAGTTCTAGATGAAATTCCTTCTTCATCTCATGTAAATAAGATAGAAAGACGAAGAAAACCTTTGATGAATGCTGTGAAAAAAACGAGAAAAGAATAGTACATCCCTTTTAAGCCCAAAACAGATGTGCAGCTTTTTCCCATGCAGCGAAATTAGAAATAGAGATATCGTGCAGCAAAGGCTGCATGCAGAGCCTGGAATATGTCAGCTCTCATAAGAACCTGTGTAAATTTATTTTCGCTGCATTGGAAAAAGCTGCACATCTGTTTTCGGCATAAGATTCGTTTAGCGCTGCGATGCAGCAGGAAAAAGAAAAACTGCTATCGCAATAAAGCAATATTCAATATATTCTCCAAAATCCAAAAAGAGCTTAAGCGCATATGTTTTGCTCAAATAAACCTGTTAAGTCCTCTTGATGATATTAAAATGGGTTTAAAAGAAACATCCCGGATAATAAAAATGTGGTTGTGATGGTGCTCAACAAAAGTCATAAAAACAAAATTTTTAATAATTTCTATTGTTCAGAGACAAAGCAAAAACTGCTGAAATTACAGGAATTGACGAAAAATTATCAAAAAGTTTCATATTATCTTAGAAGCTCATGCTCAGGGTTCCCAACTGACATACATTTGAGAGTTTTGCAACACAAACAAGGGAACTGTATCTAAATATTTTGGCTGGTATTATATGCCAGTTTGTATACACAAAGTCTTATTTCATATGGAAAACAAAAAACTGCCACTTTTATTCTTGCAGTCGGCCAACTTTCGGAGGAAGCTCAAGAAGCCAGAAATAAGAAAATAGAAAATTAAGGATACTCTTTACCACAAAAACTCTGCGAGTTGACACGAATAATTCTTAATTATTTTGTATGTTCAATTTAAAACATTTAATTCCCCAGTTTCACGGTCCGAACTTAAAATTCTGAATCCGGTTAAAAATGTATATGATATTTAATGAAAATGAAAAAACTTGTACAAAAAATTTCCTCAAACTGCAACTATATTTGTTTGATCTGGACATTTGAACTCTTAGGTTTAACAATCAAGTCCCGCAAAGAAAAAAACGTTAGTTTAGTTTTTTTTATGGTCATTTAACACAATTTAATGACTTCGTGGAATAGACCCATACACATTTCACCGTCATTAGCTTCAATGATTTTTACAAATATTTGCCATTTAAATAACTTTCCCACAACATGTCTTCATTTATAAATGCAGTCAATCTTAATCTCTAGTAAAAAAAAAACACACACACTATCAAGAAAGTAACTCTAAGAAATCATTTTTATTTTTTTAATCGATTGGCTTAAAAATTATACCTACAGTCATATGTACATTAATGCTTTATAGGATTTTTGTTGTTCTTTTTTAAGAGTTTACGATCGCAATCAACTTATGCTATTTTATGAAAAAAAAAACTCCTAGTTGATTACGTAGATATCTCTTTATATGGAAAGTGAAATTTGTTGGCCTATTAATGATGGTCAGGTTAGTGTCAATAAAAAAAAAGAAACATAAAAGAAAGTGACCAACAAGTGCATTACCCCCATCTCTGGTAATACCAGTGTATATTTGTATAGATACAATGTAATTGCACTGTCAACATCTTCGTCTGCATTTCACTCCATAAACAGTCATTAATACCTTCTCGAGGATTGAATGACTTTCGTCAGACAACGAACTTTATAGGTGATCATGAAAGCTGAACGACAATTAGACATGTCTATGTTATAATAGTCTGGGACCGTCTGCTTTATTTACGTATGTAAATAACATAAGCATTATGCTGGATTTACATGTATCTTCATGCAAGTTCTGCAAAAAATAAGGGATACAAAATATAAAATGCGTGTTTGTTGGATAGAGAGAGAAGAACAAAATGCAGAGATCTTGATTATAGGAACGCAGATGAAGATTATAGCGAAGACGAACATGTTCATCTTCATGGTGGTGCTCTTTCACACATTCGGTTTTTTGGTATCACTCTATCCCGCTCTACTTTTCTTGATGTTTGCAGATGGAGATACATGTAAATCCATCATTAAGCAGAGAACATCTATTTAAAAAAAAAACTATAGCTTTTTATGTTTGCAGTCAGAAAAATGAGGGTAGAAGTTATTATTTCGTGAGTTCTTGTTAATGTTTTATTTGAGTTTGAAAAACTTAAAAGACTTTAAGTTCTGTTCATACAAACTGTTTTTAGAGAAACAAATCGTTGGGTTAAAATTGCGGAACTGCGGTTTAAATGTTCGTATGTCTTGTGGAATAGATACTCTTAAGCAGTCAATCTTTTTTGAAATCGAATAACAGCCGGAACAGAATAGAACGTTGCAACTGGAGCTGCAAAACAAGTCAAAAAGTAGTGTCGCACGTTCTATTTTTTGAGCGCCCACAATGAAGCTGCACATGCTGAAAGTATTTTGAAAAAAATCAAAACATTATTTTTGTATACAAGCTCAGAATTCACATTTTTTATTTCAAATATTTTTTCATTGAATTAAATAACCACAATATTTTTTCCGACGCAAAAAGTTTTTGTTTTTTCTTCATATAATTTGAAACGTCAAAAGCGCTGCACGTGAAAAGTTAAAAGTTGGCGAACTCTTCCATCTGCAGCTGCAAGCTCAGTATGCGGCTTCGTTGCATTGTGTTCGCAACATTGAATTTGTTTGTATTCAATATTTTGACAGCTATTCCAGCTGCGGCTCCAGTTGCAGCTCCGTCTCCATTCTGTTTAGGTAGTAAGACGCGTCAAAGGGTGATATTATGAATAAAACGAAGTACGTACCTACTCAGAGAAGGTGCTCCATAAGAATCAGAAGAGGTGCTCAATCAGTTGGAATTATTTTTTACTTGTTTATGGCAAGTATTGGGTTCGTGTAAATAAAATGTTGCAGGGTTATAATCAAAATTGACACTACAATGATAGAAAAGTCTGAAAAGGTGTTTTTCGCCATACCGTCCGTGCGTGGCGTCGGTCTGTGCGTCCACTGTTATTTGATGAGAAAATTTCCTTATTTTCCAGTTATTCACGTAGTATAACTTCCTAATGGATGCTCCGATTTTGTTAAAATTTTGCAATCTGGTGCTCCTGAGTAGTTCAAACAATATTGCATTTAAAAATTTTGAAAATAATTAAAAAATAAAATGCACGACTGGGTCGCACGAACTTGCTCTTGTAGTTTGAATGTAATATAAAACACATAATTAATAATAATATGTATACGTATTTATCCATTTAATAAATTGAAGAACGGAAATTTGAATATGGAAAAAAAGCATGAAACACGTTCTTTAAATTGATAAAATAAATACTTAAAATGTTTTAATCTCAGAATTAAGAACGCCATCTAAATTCTTGAAAAAATGTGAATTTTTGCAGAAAACATTTTTAAAATCGTTGCACCGGTTTTCTTAAAAAATATTTTTTATATATAAAATTTCTTGATATATTTTTAGAAAAAAAATTTGGTATGCCATTTTTAAGAATATAATAATATACAGCTAAAACCATAATTTCAAAAATATTCATCAACCCGTTTTCCAAAAAATGATTTAAAAAAAAATTGAACTTTTTTTTTTAAAATCCAAAAAATTCTTTTTTGAAAATATTTGTATGCAGTATTATTCACACTTGATAGGACCTCCTAAGTAAAAATTTTGATCAAAATCGGTTAAGCGGTTAACGAGAAAATCGAAAATAAAAAAAAAAAAAACGGTTCTATGGCAAGTACCGTTAATAACGGTTTTTGGTAAATTTTTTTTCACTGAAATATAGACCATACCACTACTAGTTAACATAAAAAATTTTAAAAAATCTTTAGAGCCGTTTTTGAGATAAATAGCTTTTTTTATAAAACGATTGTATGGCAAGTACCGTTATTTTTTGAGCTAGGGAATCACCAAAAAATCTTATGCTCCAAGTTTGAAAAATCGCTTCAGGGGTTTAGGCTGTAGGCCGAGGTACAGACAGACAGACGGAATTGCTTTTTTCCTGTTCTCTATCATCGTAATGTCGAGTTTGATTGTTATCTCGAGTTCAATTTTTTGCACGAATTCATAACTTACCCTATATAGTACCTACATATATCGCAAGTCGCAAGTAAAAAAAAAAAACAAACATAAAATTTATTCTTTTGTTTCATTGAATTTTGAACAACAACAACAACTTTAAGGTGCTACCACCAATTGCTTACGAATTAATTTTAGGTATTTTATTTCGTTTTATTTTTGTTTGGCTGGAGATATAGCTATTTCAAGGGGTGTTAAGCCCTATCATCAGTCTCCTTTATAGTGGTGCTGAGCTTTAATCCAATTTTATTTGAAAAACTTTCTACACATCATGCGGTATTTGAACCTGCGCATTTTTATAAGCGCCTTTAAATATGCTGTCTTGTTCCGCCTCCATTTTTCTCCGTATCTTATTTGATAGACTACAATTCGTAGTACGTTTGTTATTAGATTACCTTTGACTTTTTAACATTTTTCTTTACAAATATCATTACATATCTTTTTATAATTTTTAATATTTAACGGTCATATAATTGACTTGCTTCGAAGTAAGTCTTACGGCAAAACTAGTCGCAAATGGCTTTCGAGTTTTAAATTTATTAATATTTATGTACTATTATATTTTTTTTTTTTTGTAGTAGTCCATGGCGCTATGGCTAGTGCGTTGGCCAATACCAGCCGCTCCCACCTTAAGTTTTTTTCTGGGCTACTGCCCCCTGCGAGGAAGTGACAAATCCTCCAAGAGTATCTCCTGTCACAGAAAAGTGCCGCTCACCTTAGCCGTTCGGATTCTACAATATTTTGCAATTTTTAATTTTGTTTGACGTACAATTATGTTTTGTAATCCAAGTGGCCACACTACAAGTGTAAAATTTTTATCACCAGTTTTTAAACGCAAAAGTGATGACGGTAGATATTTTACAAAACAAAAACTCTTACGGCCATATTATTCGCTCAATACATCTAGATTAAAACTTAAATCTGGATGTAAATCAATGTAAATTCATCTGGAATTAAGTTTAAATCTGGATGTATCGAGTGAATAATATGCCGCTTACAGTCAAAATATTTAACGAATAAATTAAAATTTAGATTAGCGTACCAATATATTCAAATATGGATCGATCCATGAGTAAAGTGAATAACGTTCGATTTAACAAGAACGACCTCACGGTAGTGAACATACTGTTTGAAATTGCCGGACGAAAGCAGTTATGGATAATGTGTCGCTCATTACACTATATACCTCCACCAAAAATTTGTTTCAGATAAATACTTATGTGAAGTTTTATTTGAAAATAAAGTGAATATTTACAGCATTTAAAAATTATAAATATGTGATTTTTGCTATTTTACTTAAATGTAAGTGAGCCATATCATTTATCATAAGGTAGGTAATTGAATAAAAAATAATCGTTTTTTTTATGTATTTGTAATTCCAAGTTTATGAGACACCATTTGGCATTGGCTTGTTTTGACAGCTTTCATATTGTAAATAAAAGTATTGCTCAAAAAATTCAATAATAATTAGAAAATAACAGCTATTGACACAATCAAGGCCTATAACTTTTAAACAAACCAAACATTTCTCAAGTAGTTGGAATTTTATTACAAAAACAAATCGAATATATGTACCTATATTATATGTATATACCTACCTGGCAATGACGCACCCATGTTTTTCATTTGTATCATGAAATATTTGATAATTCTCAAAAAAATATTTACTTAAACAATGTTATAATTTCAGGTAAGAATTTGTAAAAAGTACCTACACTGCGGTTCAACTGAATAGGTGTAAGACTTGTATAATTTTCAATTGTATGTAAATATACTTAATTTTTATTGCGTCTATATTAAAAACAATTTTTTGTATTGTGTTGATCTTGCTTTGATGCCACTGCTTAGGTCGGTTGTTATTTTTAATTAAAGCTTCTTGAATTTTAGTATATTTACAGGAGAAATTAAAAAAAATACTTATTCTTCAGACCCCCACAGCAATTTTAACTCATCAATTTTGGCGGATTAACTGTGATTCAACAATGTTTCAGACCTGTAATTGGCTATTAGCGCACCTTGAACCATCTTTGAACCTTAGTTAGTTCGCAAAGAATCCAAATTGCTGAACAACGGATTCAATTTTGAACCACGTTTGTAAAACTGGCCCTAAATTGTTTTGGGTTAAGCTTTATCAATTTTATATCCATATTTATGAAAAGGTATATTTAATAATTTTCTTAAAGAGGTAGGTACGAAATAATTTAAAATAATCGACAGTCTTTGCTATTTGTATAAAAATTGGAATAACATATCTTAAATTTCAATTTCAAAACGCACTTAAGTTTAATATCAAGATATACCTTTACAATCGAATGGCGGTGTAATAATGTAAGTAAGTACAAAAAAAATTACCTGAGATTCATTTCGAAAATGATTATTGGGTAAGGCTATTGAATTCGAAGATGGCGAACCGACTATATCCATGTTTTGTATATATATGTATCTTGTTTTTAAAACTTCTTTAACTGTGTGTTAAAAATGAAACATCCAATTCCGTATTATTCCAAATACAAATGTGTGTGTGTAGGTATAAATTATCCGTTTCATAGGTAGTAGATATTAACGATCGTTTTTAGAAATTAGAATATGGTATTTCCAAATTGAATTTTCAATTTGATAATCACTCTACACGTTATTTAAATTTTAAAGGCATCAAACTTGATTTATATTCTTTTTACCATTCGCACTCACACAAAAAAACCTTTCTCATCTTACTCTTCAGTTACAACACATCAGAGAAGAAACCACCCTTTAACTTAAGAAGAACAGAAAAAACTGAACAAAAAATAATATATCAATATGGCAACGCAACAGGTTGTGAACAACAGGCACTTGTAACATTATTTTTTTTTGTGAAAATGCACGATTTGTGAACATATATATTTTTGGTTTTAAGGCACATTAGTTTGAAAATATTATTGAATTTTCATTGAATACGGCACATTTGATAAAAAATTATATAATTGAAATATTTTCAATTAAAATTCTTTGATTTCGGATACTCGATGGTCGCGAATAAGGTCGTAAACGGGTGGTTTTTGAATTAACGAATTATTTTTTATTTGTTTCCTTTTGTTTTGAAAATTCTTGTTTCTACACAAAAAAAAATGTAGATTCCAATCTTTAAGCCACCTTAACTTAACAAAAACAACAAAAACCTCGACCACTCTCCACGTAACGACAAACTCTATCTGAAATGGACGCTTTGCCACATTGAGTGCTTTAGCCAAGATTTCCCCGTCTATAGATTCGACTAACCAAACCGAATAACCACTTGAAGCAATGTTGCTTGCTTGGCTGCCACTGCTTAAAGATACACTGAGATACCTTGTGGAGAGTTTTTCTGATTTTTTTTTTTTTAAATTTTATTTTGTGTAGAAAAATAGCATTTGGAACGACGACGATGACAACAACCTACCAAAAGGCCCTACCTAACCCAAAGCCATTGAAAGATAGGAAGAGCGAAAAGGAAATCTATATGTAAAATAGTAAGGTAGGCAAAACGAGAACGAATGAACAACTTCAGTCCAAGAATGCAATCTAAGGTTGAGGATTTTTTTCAGGGGTTTGCCGGGAATAAGGACATGCACTTTGGTTATATCAACTGGCCTCTTCGTAGGGATTTCGAAAGTGGTTATTTGGAAGAGGAAGAAGAAGAGAAAAAGGAAAACTATCTATACTTACATTTACTCGTTCCTCAGAGACACAGAGCCACTCAATAGGAATTAAATACCTGTGAGATGTGCATTTGAGGTGGAGTGGCTTTTTAAAAATTTACACGTAAAGGCTGGGCTTGTGTGGTTATGCGAGAAATCAAAGTAAAATGAAATAGGATTAAAGGGGCATAGGCGATGACACTTCTACTAGGTTCCACAATAGTGTGAATTAGAAAAGTTTTATTTTTTTTAAACTAGAACACTATAGTTGCAAAGGGTTAGGTTATTTGTAGGTCTTTTTGTACCTAGAATTGTAGTTGTATAAGAATTAGGTTGAATTCGAAACCATTTCAAAGTGTGAAAGGGGGCGTAATTAAAAGGTTGGGTGAAGGTACGAGAATAAGTAGTGTCCTACTCACTGTACGAACATGAGCTTGCTACTAATTTACAAAAGAGCCGTTATCTTTTGTTCTACTTCCGTAAAATATTTTGAGCATTTTCCTATAAGGTTTAATTTTAATTATTAGTAATTTTTTTTGAATTTTTTAATCAGCTCAATTCTAAATGAAAATTCCCGGGAATAAAGTATTTTGTTTCCACAATTTGATTTATATAGGTAAAATTTAGCACAAAAAAAAACTGTTTCGAATACCTTTTCAGGACTCTCTTTCCCGCTTTCGAAGAGAAAAATATTTTAGCGGGGAATTTAGAATAGCAGTATTTTACTACCGAAAAAGTACGTCTGCTGGGGAATATATAGAATAGGGCTGAATGAGTTTTGGTTGAAAATAAATTAGTTCATGAATTGACTAGTTTCAATACTAGTTTTACGGCAAAATTAGTTCTATAGGAGTTTCGGGTTTAAGTTTTTCAAAAACAATTATTATTGAAACATGTTTTCATTAAGATGTCAAAATAGAATATTTTGATTAAGATGTCAAAGTATGTTCGGGTAATACAAATTTGTGAAGAATTTAAAACTCGAAACCCCTATAGAACGGGTTTTGCAGTAGAACTAGCATTGAAGCATGTCATTTATATCTTCGCTGTAAGTAAGGAATAAAGTCGATTTTTTTAAACGAAGTTGGTGAGAAATTTTCAACAAAATTGATACCGTTCTGTTCGAAATAAAAAACGACCCAAATCAACAATTGCAATTGCTATTTAATTCACTAAAAACCGCACATCGCGCTTAAGAAAAAAACATAAAAAGACTTTAGAAGCACTGTTATCTGAATGCTATTTTAGGTGTCAGTAGTTGGTAGTTGCTATGTAACGTCACAATCATATGATATGATATGTCCGGAGAGGAAACAATTATTTTCATTTCAAGGTTCACTATGCGAAGAGAGGTTTATCTACCCTTAACACAGTTTGTTTGTATATAACTTTTTTGTTTTTACAATAACTTACAAAATAAACATTTTTCTTTCGGCGCGGCGCACTGTGGTCCAAAATGACTTTTTTCGTTGCCATAATCATAACTTTTGAACGCATTAAGATATTGCTATAATTTTTTTTTCTTCTCAAAATAAATTTCCAAGGCTATAAAGATAGTGATTTTGAAGAAAATTTCTCTACAGGGTGTTTCTAAATCATAGGCTAAAATACGATTTGCTTAGAAAGAGGAATTAACAGAAAAAGAATTAAAACAAAACATTAAAAACAGTTCAAATTTTATGAATTTTGTAAAAAAAAGTCAGTGGCTATTTAGTTGCCCACAGGGTGTTACAAAAAATAATTGTTCACAACAGTGGATGCAAAAAAATAACGAACACATTTTTTATGTTTTTAGCAAGTATTAAAACAAAATATTTTTTCCATTCTGTGGCTATTCGACATATCGTATAAACTGTTTAAGTGACCAATTTGATGTCAAACAGTGTAGAAAAAAAGTAAAGTAAAAATAAAATAGAATACATATAATACGTCTATTTTATATTAATTATAAATTTAAATTTTCAATAAAATCATTGGGATTATCATCATTCTCTATATTAAATAGACTTACTAGTTCTGGGCAATAACTCTTTTTCAGCTCTTTTTGAGATCTCACGTGCCTTAAAGATGAAATAAGAGGATCCGATGATATAGCCAACATATTATATAAATCTTCATTTTGACGTTGTAGTCTTTATTTCTTGATTCTTGTGCTTCTTCTGAAAGTTCTATTGGCAAAATTTGATGCTTAATGAGTTCTCCACCATGGTCCAAAATTTTGTGAAGTGTTGGAGTCAGGAGCTTGTGGCTGGCTTTAAGTAGATCGGAAGTGGTTTTAGTGTACTCGTTGAATCTTTCCACATTAATGGATTCCCTACTAGATAACAGTGCATTTAAAATTACTTGCAGTTCTTCATCTATTCCAGTTATAGCTGACATTACTTCTGGATTTTAAAAAAATCTTCGTGATGTGTTTCCATCATCGGTCGGAATCGGTCTTCAAAAATTAACTGATTCTTGGATTCTTCCAAATCTGATTTTTGTCCCCACAGATGTTTAAATTAAATACTACAGTTAACGCTTGGTTTGAAAGCTGTAAGTATCTAGGAGTCGCTTGATATGAAACTGACTTAAGGCAAACATATTGCAATCACGATTAACCAAGTAAATCTTGTAACAAGAATTTTATACCCGTTCATTAATCGTAAATCAAGTCTTAGCACTCATAATAAAATTTTGATATTCACCAATGTTTTCAAGCAAAAACTCACTTACGGTGCTTTGACTGTGCTAAGACACATTCAAAGAGTCCAAACTAAAATATTTAAACTCATGCTTAATTTACCATGGCACTTTTCAATAGTAAGGCTTTATTATAAAAACTAAATAAACCGACATCAGACAACTTTTTTAGGAAATGCTCCTGTTCTGCTAATGAAAATCAACCAATTCTTAATCTCTTAAATAAGGTATGCTGTTTTATATCGTATTTGGTTTTATGTTCAATTCTTAGTTTTTAACTTGTAGCTTTCCCCTTTGTTCTTATAATTATATTGTATTCATTATATAATTAAAAACTATTGAAGCTGTAAAGAATTTAATTTCAATCATACAATATTAATTAATATAACAATTATCATACTGCAAAAAATAAACATTTTAAGAATATTTAAGTATACATTAGAACAAACTTTAAGGGGAACAATTCTATCTCCCCTCTGAGGCGGGGTGGCAATTTCTGAAAAATTTACTTAAAATGAAAAAAAAAAAACTTTTAAAAATCAACGAAAGCATGAACCTAAACAGTGATGTGCTGTAGCTTTTTTGAATGCTAATGTTCTATTCTTTTATTTACTTTCTAAACAAGTTATTTTTTGAGAAATTAAATTTCAAAGTCAACATTTTTTGAAAAAAAAAAAAAAATGTTGAGCTTTTTTTAACTTGATGTTTTGCTGTGGGATTTTGACACCTCACATATGGGATATTTGCAAAAAAACGTATACCATTTGAAAGGTAACTAAATCCTTACAAAGGTCAAAGTATCAGAAATTAGTCAGCCTTAAATTTTGTTATATGATTTCTTTAAGTTTTTTTTTTATCAAAGTCGTTGCGACTTTTCCCACATCACATTTGTAGGATATTCGAAAAAATAATGTACCATCTAAAAAGTCCGGTAGTTTCAGAAATTGGTCAGCCATACATTTTTTTTGTTAAATTTTTTAAGGTCGTAGAGATATCCCTCATTTATGGGATATACGAAAAAAAAAAATATATACCATCTCAAAGGTTTATTCATCCTCATAAAATGTCGGCTAGTTTCAGAAATTGTTCAATTTTAGATGTTTTAATAAAATTTCCAAAAACACTAATCTAAAGTCAAGGTAGATGGACCTTAATTTTTTTGTCACACCTATATGGTATTATTTTGTTTAAAAATTGGCACGTTAAAGCTGGCCATCGCCAGTTATGTACATACATATATGTACTCGACAGAAAAAAAATAGTTTAGTTATGTTTGGATCTTGCATATTTCAACTGTTTTAAGCCATTTTGACTATAAAGAAGATAAAAAAGGCTACGTATTTAATTATCTTAATATTACCTAACAACTTTGTGAGAATTCGTTTTTATATATACGTACACAAACATAGGTATACATACATATAAAACAACTCAAACCCAAAGTATATTTGAGTAGGTAGGTACTTAACGATGCACACAACTATTTTCCAAGACATCAACTTAACCAATGGCATCTTTTAACCCTCTGATAAGCCCTGGCAAACCTTTTAAGTTTTAATCCTATTAAAACAGAAAATGGAGACAAATAACTCAAAAGAAATTCGAGTGACGATGCCAATAACCTCTGTCAATTTCTTAACAAAAACAAAAAACAATAGCCCGCCTCAAGTAAATCCGACAAGTGCAACTCTTTTTAAACAGAAAATAGTCCAGGATTAATGGAAGTCTTTCTTTCAAAGCAAAAAAAAAAAAAGAAATAATAATCGAAAAATAAGAATTAGTAAAGGGGCAAACCAAACCGAATAATGTATTAGCCTAGGTTAGCTGACGAGGCCTTTGCTGCCCGCATAGTTCGATGGTAGGATATACAAAACAGGAACGTAAAGCCTAAAAAATGAACAAAAATAATAAAAAAAAAAAAACACCACAAAATCATCCAACTTCAACCGCGAGGATGATGACGATGAAATCATACAAAAATAAAATATACACAAAATTGCAGGGAAAGGTAGTACCTCTATACCTACAGTAAACGCTCGCTACCTCGAACATTTAGTTAACTGTTCACAAGGTTATTCTGTTTTATTCGCATTTTGTTCAGTTTTTTTGTCGAAGCTTTATGCTGAAGAATACATTTATTTTGGAAAGGAAATATCAGAAATAAGAAAACGAAAACAGATTTTTAACGAGTATTGAGAAGAGTCCTTAAGGTTTTTTTTTTTAGGAAGTGATTCCAGACATACGAATTCATAACAGTTTAGGATTATAAAAGTACTGTTTACGCCCGCCCCGTAGATTCGGGTGTGGGCATACTTCGGGAACCCTGTTTTTTTTTATTCGTCTGCAGCGCGCTAATGCACGCCCACTTTTAATAGCGAAAAACTGTTATAAATGTTATAAATTGCCATTTCTCTAATCTCGTCCTTTTTTTTGAGCTTGCACGGTCCAAATTTGTGATAATTTATTAAAAACAAAAAAACAGCCTTAAACTTGTTAACAAGAAGAATATGGGTCCACGAGTCGATAAAATTCTCGTTGATGTGGTCTCCGAAAACCGTGGTCCTGGGGATTTGATGTAGTGCCATAGTCTAAACACACATTGTTTCCAAGTTTTTTGGCCAAAAAGAAATTTACAATTTTCGTAGTTCAAGAATTTTATATTCAAAAAATCTTAGCAAAATCATATTTGACATCCTCAAAGTCTCCCTTAATGTATCCGTATATGCGAAGTTTTACTGTTTCTATGAAGTTATACGATGGAAAAGCCGATACAACATGGATTAGTTAAGTTGAGGTAAGCAGCAACTATTTTGAGCAGGTTTTTTTGTTGAAGAATGTTTTTTTTTATTTTTTTTGTTGTTATTTTGTTTTGTTTTGGGATTTTTCGTACGCTGCTAAGACACAAACGAAAGATATTCAGTTTTCTTGTTTTTCGTACGTATATGCATACAGATATAGAATTTCAGGTGAGAAAATACTTATACTATCAAGGCATTAGTGGTGATGTGATAGTAAAGCGAAGGAGGGAGAACTCTCCGTTAAAAGTCTCCAATAAATAATGTTCGAAATTTACCTTGGACACCTTTCATAGTTAAAAGAGTTTTGCTACCTGCTCTTGCGATTTAGCGACGCATTTCATCGCATTTAATACATATAGGTATTATTTATACCACTACGCCTGAAGTGACAAAAGTGGTTGTATGAGTTTAAACTCACCACTCTCTTAAAAAGATCTTAAAGTTATTAATGTGTATGTGCATGTTGTTGGCCTTTCTAAAAGTGAGTTTTTATTTTTACAAAGAAAGACGAAGCTTTTTTTATGCAGTTTGTATTTGTACCACCTCCACATTTTATTTTCATCTGATAGTTTCAAGAATAACATGGGAGCGAAGAGTGTACTCGTATTGTAGGTGACAAAAAGTATTGACTTATACCGGTTATTTGCCCTTCCGATATCATTGTATAGGTATGGTATGGTTGTTTTATATGATCTTACAATATAGCAAAACGATGACGGAATGAACTGGTTGAAGTTTTATTTTTTTTTAATTATGCAAGCAGTTTCGGAAGCACTGGTGCTCGAGTGGTAGAGTGTTTCCTCTGGTTGCTTTGATTTGCTTTGTGCACAACAAACTTGCTGAGTGCCAGATTTTTATTTATTCAAGTTGCTGTTGGAGGAGCCATAACTTATTGTTTGGTTGTTGTCTCTTGAAAGTTTTAAAAACATTTTTGATGTTGAAAAGTAATCAACATCATAAACGAGGTTACATTAAAAATGTATAAAGAAAACATCAGTTACTGTGTTTAATAGTTAAGGTACATGTTTCAATTTTAATAAGGTTCACAAATATGAGTCTGAAAAAATCATATTTTCAGTGGGGATCGATTAATAGAGCTAATAGGGAAACAGTAAATTCTGACTTTTTTAAATTTCGGTGTAAGAAGTATGTAGGTAACAGAGGGCGAACTTAAAACATTCTTTTTCCCTTAAGTTTTTTTTTTTTTAAACAAAGCTTGAGTTTATTTTCAGTGCTTAAATTTTGGTTATTGATAAAGTTTAAAAATGAAAACTTCTTCATGGACACTTAGGTCTGCTTTAGTTTTTATTTTTTATACCTATACCAGTTGCTTTAAAAAATTATATGTAGCCATTTTTATAGATTTCGAAAAAGTCATTTAAAGTGCTCAAATAAAAATATTTACCTTCAACCTTTACCTTCTTATATGGGGGTGTTTTCATATAAACTGGTCCTCAAATAATAAAAACCAAAAATAAAACTTCAATATTTTAGTTCCAGAACATTATAGATACCTATATCATCAATAAATTGAATTAATTCGTATGCTAAGGGGCCAGTTATAGCTATCATTGAAATGCATCATTGAAAATTTTAATGATGTATTTTAAGGCGTGTAGGATGCAAAATCTATGATTATTTTGATGCTAAAATATAGTCTGTAACTTAATTAATATATATGGCCAAAAAAAAAATTTCATTTCGGTGCAACCTTTCTCATGAAATGACTTTTATTATTTCAATGATCATTGATAAGGTAGTGCAATCATTAAAAAAATGAAAGTCAATTTATGTGGAAGGTTGGACTTAAACGAATTTTTTTTTTCGCAATAAATATTAATTCTGTCGTCAGCTTTACATTGGCATCAAAATAACTAATGATTTTGCTTTTTAAGTGCCCTTAATCTTAAATTAAAAATTTTCAATGATAAATTTCAATGATAGCTATAACTGGCCCCTAAACCACCTGCTAGTCTTTTTTTGTTCCAGAAGTATAATTTTTTATTGGAATTGTTGAAAAACTCTGTACTTTCAATTTTACTTTGCGAATTGAGGGCCTTTGACTAGTTACATATTCTTCCATATTCTAAATTCAGAGCAATTTTGTGTAATTTTACTATTCAGTACTTATAAATACACAGTATATGGAGTAAAGTGGAAAGTGTTACACAAAAATAAGTAATATTTTATTATTAAAAATAATGTTAATCAAACTCGTGACTTGAAGTAATAAGATTGTCGTCAAAATTTTATTGAATTTTAAAATTGTTACAAGTCCGATTTTAAATATTTAAAGGTTGTATCACAAGACAGAACTGAATCATTCAGTTTTTCAAATGATTTTGAGTTATGTATGTATGAATGTTGTTCATAGATATGTACCTATGTATATGTTTTCTGTAATCTTTTTATAGACATGCATGTATGGGCTTGGAATTTTCCCATTTTTATCTCCGTAGTGTATTTATCTGGTTCAATACAGATCCAATAAAAAAATCTCCATCCAATTTGGATGATGTTCAGCCGAGTTATGTGCATACGAACCAAAATCCTAATTCAGGAAGTTTAAAATTTCAAGATATTTTCACGATTTTCTGACTTTGCTGGTCGAATTTTCCAATTTTTGTTCGATGTTTTCAATTTTTAGCTCCGTTGTGTGATAATCTGGTTCAAAACAAATCGAATTAAAAAAATCCCCATGCAAATCGAATGATGTTTAGCCGAGTTATGCGCGTACGAACACAATTTCATTTCAGAAATTTTGAAATTTGAAGGCGATCTCACGATTTTCGTATTTCTTCGGTCTAATTTTCGGTCAAATTTTTGGCTCCGTTGTGTGCTAATCTGAACCAATACAAATCCAACCAAATCGGATGATGTTTGCGCGTACGAACACAAAAAGGGATTCATTTTTATACTGTACATACATAGATACATATGAAGCCATACACATATGACAATGAATTTTAATTTCAATGAAAATCAAATACATATAGGTGTAGGTACATATATCTATATACATATATATGTAGATGTATATTCTTTTAAATAATTTATTTTACTTAAATAAGGTGTACTATTGTGGACAAAAATTAGAACTGTCAAAGATTTTGATCATATAATTTCGTCATACTTATATAGCATATATAATACATATGTATATGTATATAATATATGATTATCTATTTATTATCACCTTTAATAACGTTATACGATGACATTCTAAAAGAGTTCTTTCTCGTTTATTAAGGCTTTTCAATTTAATTGCAAAACAAACAACTTCCCTTATTAAAATAAATTAAACTTAGTTTTTTTTTTTTTAATGTGACCCTTAAAAGGAAGGTTCCATCACGATTTCACATTTTATAAGAACCCTTAACTCCATTGACATTCATTTTGAAATTGGCTAACACCTTTAGGTTTCTTAATTCTTATGGCACACTTCTAGCTCCCTCAACTTTGGTTTTATCTTAATCTCTATAAAGGTACCTTTCTGTTTGGTTCCCTATTGAAAGGTAGACCAACTCAAAAAACATATACATCTCACGTTTTGACCTTAAAAGTACCATATAAACAACAACTTAAACAATGTTGCATTCCACACCAAAAAAAAAAAAACGACAAAATATACCACTATACGACATTGAGGAACTCGATGACAAATGAATTTTAATGATGTACATACTCGGCTCCTATTTCCCCTTAATGCAGCATAAGGTACAAAACTTAAACCCAAAAAAAAAAAAAAAAAAAACAAACAAACAACCGAATAAAATTCAAGAAAGTAATCGTATAGTGGGACTAAATTTATAGCTCTGCATTAACAGTCGCACCTTTTATCAACGGGTATATTCTTTTTTCCATGGTACAACCACAACCAACAACTTCATAGAGAGAAGTTATTGTTCTCTGTTGGAAACTATGCAAAGAACCCAAAATAAAAATAAAAATAATTTAGAAGAAGATTCGAACAAAAAGCCCATTAAGAGAAGACGACGACCAGCCTTGCAGAAGTTAATGAAATTCCCCATATGAATGTAGTAGACCCTTATGGAGTAAATACCTAATATCTGAAGTTCATAATAATATGCAACTGGAAACAGCAGTCAAAGATTTTTGCCCACAGGAAGTTACAGCTGACGCTGAGTCATCCAGAATGGACCGAAGAATTACAAGTTGTTTTTTTTCCAGACTGCCAACTTCATTAAGGCTTGATGATGGCAGCATTGAGTCATGGACGTAGTCGGGAAAATATTTAGGAGGATGCTTAGACATTAAATGAAAGATACGCATTTCGAAAAATACATACACGATTCTCGTTTTGGATATAAAATCCGCATAATTCGTTGAATGATTGAATCTTTGTCCAAGCCGTTATTCTTTTTCAGTGCAAGACTGTCAATTAAGTATTATACAATCAGACTGATTTATATGTTAGTTTCGATTTGGCAGCCATTTAGACATTTTTTCGAAACAATGCCATGAAAGAGAAAATTATTTACAGAAATCTATATATCCAGTTGGATAGAAAGGTAATGGATTCTGGCTACAAGTTCTGTTAAACGATTTCAAGAGCATATTGCTTCTATGTAGTTCTAACTTCCAGTAGATTTAATATTGTTAACTACTTTTTCAAAACACGTGCCCTTATATGAAAAGAATGGAAGCTAGTTTGGTCTCAGCTTTTGATCGGTTAAAATGGAGTGGGGCGTCAAAGTAAATGGAGTTGCGATAATCACTTTGCATTATAAATGTGGACAAAATTCGAACCAAATTTTTGAAAACCAAAAAATGGTTGCCCACGCGTCGCTCGAACGAGTGCAAAAAATAAATTTGATGTGCGTGAACGAATTCGGTGAAATCCTCTCTGGATGCAGAATATCAAGTCCAGAGAATTGGATATATCCGCCAGATACATGTCGAAGCTGATTCAACAATGATCTTCATATGAAAGCCCATCGTCGATCAACAGGACATCTTTTACCTTAATGAGTCTTCTAACAAGACTATGCTCCGGTATATACAAAGCACACAGAAGTGGATTAAGTCAAATATTTCCGATTTTATTGCCGCTGCAGATTAGCCTTCGGGAAGCCAAGATTTGAAATCCTACCGTCTACTAATTTGTTTATTTATTGCATACACGTGGCACATTCAAAATAATAATTTATTCATTTCTAAAACTTAATTAAATTAAAATGCGTTCCAATTTCTGAAACATCAAGTTTAAACAAAGTCAAATTTTTACAAAGCATCAAGTTTGCGTTGCTGATCCGTATGAAAAATATATCACAACCGCATCAAAACATTTTTTATTTTAATTTTGGAACTCAGCTTTTTTTAACAGAAGATTGTTCGGAAACATGTTGATAAATAATAAATATTTTTTCTTAAAATTTAAAAATTATAAAGATTAACGATTGTAACGATTCCTTGCATGTGCGAAAGATAAAACAGGTTACAGGTATATGTATTAGAGTGGCGCTTATTTTGGCAATGTTCGAATTTCTTTCGCCCTTTCTTTAGAGGTTAACTTTGGTGCTAAGAAACTAAGAATAGGTGCAAAAAATTTCAGTGATAATCCACCCCCTGAATGGACTACGCCTTTGTTTGGAGTGTGCCTGTTTTTGATATTTTCCCTTTTTTTATTTTAGTTGCTTTCATTCTAATGTTATTGCGATTCTTTTAGATCAGTTTGCAGTTTCTGATGTGAGTTTTGCAATAAAAAAAAATAATAAAAGAGAAAAATAAATTTGAAAAATCCGAGATGCCTGCGGCGGCATGGACAGGTGTGCATTCGTAATAAAATGTTCACCTGAAGTTGGTTTTGCTTTGTTTTGAAGTTCCCAGTTAACTGGCGCTGACTACTATAAAGTAAGTATATGTACATCCTCCGGCAGACGCAACGCGACGAACGCTTGTATGTCCATCATCACTGGAGCGGCCTTAATTCAAGTCGACTCGTATTTTTCTTAAGAATAATTCGAAAAGCAAAAGGTTCTGGTTATTGGAATGATGGAAAAAAAAGGGGACAAACAACTCTCGGTTTTGAATAATTTGTTTGCTTTTAGTGATTAGATTATATTTTTTCTGATTGAGGTGAATTGTGCGGAGCTTGTGTCGAGTCGTCGTCATCGTATTCGTCCGTCGTCGTGGTCTGGCTGTTTTCTGTGGGAACGGATGTTATAGATGTAATTGAAATTAAATCAAAAGCAAGATGCAAATTGATGTCATTTCAAAGAGTTAGTCGCAATTTTGCTTCTTCATCATCACAATAAAAAACGAGCTACGACAGACGAGATGGACAACAGGCGCGGGGGCCGGCGGTTGCGCGGGTAGGGTCATTAAATTAATTTTTTTTTCGTATTTTCAAATAATTCACTCTGATTCTGAAAGTTCTCGATGAATAGGTATGACAATGGTATTATAGCTGCTTCTTTTATTGTGAGCATAATACTGCCGTGATAACTGAAAATGACGTATACTTATACATTTTTTTATAATTATATGATTTTTTTTTTTGCAAATTTTTTAAAAGTTATAAAACTATTTTAAATAGAAAAAGGATGTGTTTCGATTGATTGTTTTTTTTTTTTTTTGTTTTTTTCTAAGGTATTCTTATGGTGGATTTACATGTATCTTCATGCGAGTTCTGCAAAAAATAAGGGATACAAAATATAAAATGTATGTTTGTTGGATAGAGAGAGAAGAACAAAATGCAGAGATCTTGATTATAGGAACGCAGATGAAGATTATAGCGAAGACGAACATGTTCATCTTCATAATGGTGCTCTTTCACACATTCGGTTTTTTGGTATGACTCTATCCCGCTCTACTTTTCTTGATGTTTGCAGATGAAGATACATGTAAATCCATCATTATTTATATTTTAAAGAAATTATAAGACATCAATCATAAGTTTCCAAACAAAATAGTTAGAAGCTAAAAAGGTTAAGGACTATTCACATGAGAGCTTGGCACGCGAATAGAGTTTGACAGTTCGTAACAATTAGTCCCCTTTCTTACGTAGATACTAGTTTGACGTTTTCTTTAAATTTCCTTTCAATCTCTTGTACTTTTCACTCGAAAGAAACAAAACCAGAAGAGATTTGCTTATTTTCCTTTAAACTATACCTTGGTTGAACGCACACAAACGTATCGTGAAGAGGAACGTCAAAAAAATTTCCTGAATTTGTTGACCGGGGAGATTTTGTTTACCACTCTTTCTTCCTGCCCTTCTCGCCTATGAACTTATTGTTGCTGGAAACTCAATTGCTTCGTGTGAAAGGGGACTTAGATTACATTTTGCGACGACCAATTTATTTTTTAAAATTCATCTTATTTTACCAATTAGGTTAGGTTATGTTTGAGCGGGGTGTTAATGCGACAAGCCGCTTTATCACCGTCGAACCTCTCAGTGGATGCATTGCGTTCCCCAGGATAGGTAGGTGAAAAGGACTGGTAAGGAAAGGAGTGAGTGTAGCTTATGGGTTAGGTATGGGGTGCTGCCCTGAGCCATCTTGAACTGAATGAATTTCAAAATGTTTTTTAGTGAAAACACGAGCAATTAAAATGCATATTTTAGTACCTCAACATTATAATCCATTTTATTTCTACGATTTTGTTTAGAATTTGTGAAATTTCTAAATTATTTTAAATCACATTAATTCGTTTATTCGACGCGGCGCGGCGGCGGCGGTCATTGGTCGCTCTTAGGGAGACAAGGCGCTCACTGAAGTGTTGACAAAGTAGAGTGCTAAAGGAGTAGCGAGTGGCAGTGGAGTGGTGAACACGTGACTGTGGCTGTAAACTGATATGAGAGTGATTTAACGCGCACTGCGGGGGGAAAATACGTTAACCAGCTCTCGGTCTATAAGTCAATAATCACAAGCAACTGGTATACAGTACAAAAATCCACTTCGTCATCACTCACTTGCCACGTCCGCGCTCATCAAAGTGAAGTGGCGGTGGCGTGATATTTTGCATGTTTGTTTTGTTCCAGTCTGGTCCTACTTATCTCGAATATGTTTAATTTTCAAGTGGCAAGCGAGTGGTGACGAAGTGCATTTGGTCACCACTCGCCACTCCATTTCCTCACCACTTCAGAGTGTGCGTCTTGCCTTATGTGAATTTTTTTTTCAATAATAGATTCATCAAGAAGGTAGTCTCACCTTTTATTTGATACCCCATTCCTAGAATGGGATAGTTATATGTGCAACTGGAAAAGTAATTTTTTTTTAACCAAACAACCATGAAAAACTTGTCCGACAAGCGCCGCGCCGGTTTTATTAATGTTTATAGGTACCTACTTAAGCTATCGGATTTTTCAATAGGTAGGTAAGTAAATATTATTACCGTAAGGAAAACATTTAAAATGATATATGTGTACCTATTCGGTTTAAAAATAGTTATATGCAGGTCTTTTTCAAAAAAGCCAAAACAAGTTTAAGTGTGCGTACCCAGCCCATTAAATGTGAATTAAAAATTAAAAAATTAAGAATTAATCCAATAATCCGATCCTAAAAAAATGTCTTTAACACTTCAAATGTACCTTTTTGAATTTTTCATAGAACGTCGTCTATACCAACCTACTTAAAATGTTATCTGGACTTAAACATTCGTTGTAAGCCAGGGGATTCATTGAGCTGTAAAAAAAATTAAAAGACCCACGACGACGATTCATTGAAAATTAGCTTGTCCGCACTGCAACGAGAAGCCTTCTAGCGATGGCAGATTTTCAATTAACAAATTTATCGCAAATTAAAATCCCAAATACTCGCTGTCTCTCAGATTTTTTTGTTCCCAATTCGTTCGTCGTTCACATCGTATAGCTGCGGATTTTGTGTCCTGAAGCACTTTTAATTTCCCCCAACCTTCCTATCTCGAATGACACAAAACACACGTCAAGTCCATCACGCGATGGCTACTCGACGAAAATAACTCAAATTCTACCCCTTTATCCCTTAAATTGCCAATCCAATTCCCCCCAATTATAGGGATTATTTTTTGTATTTTAAATAATTTTTCTGCCTGATGAAAACCAATGGTGCACTTACCCTCTTCTTCCTGCGATGTGATGAATGTGGCGTTCCATGTCTGCTTCCACTGGCACTCGTTTGTATTTCATTACGTAGCAAATCGTCAACGTTTCGAATGTACCCCAGACTATTGCTGCGAGAATGTGGCTTTAGGCTTCCTCCATTTCCACTTCCAGCTTCTTTTCCGCCGCCACCGTCAGCTTGCATCCAGTAAACTTGATTTTGAGTCGAATTGGCTGTAGCAGCAGCGGCAGCAGCAGCCGCAGCAGCAATAGATGCAGCCTCACTTCGCCGTCGTCTATGCGACACACTCCCATTCGGAATGTAGTCGCCTGCAATGTGGACCTTATTGGTTGCATTTGCTAATGGAAACTCATGGACTTCATAGGGAAAACGAGGGTCCATAGATTGGCCAGGTTGACGCGGATACATGTAACTATCGCGTATGAACATTTTTGAGGTATAAATGCGATCATCAAATGGATGATACAACGCTCCAATGGTTCCATTGTGACGAACGAGAGTTGGCACATAGGGGTTTCCAACTCCAGGGCATATGACACGTGAACCAAGTGCAGAATGCCGACGGGAGCCTTGCGAATTGAATGAAGAAGTTTTTGCTTTGAAACTGCGACGCCTAGATGAACACTTTAAAAATTTCATTGTCGCGATATTTTGAATTTGAATATTTTTATTAATGACTTTCGCCTGTAATTATGCAATGTTTTACATGTGTATCATACAATGAGTGTTGCCATTTAAATACTTTATGGAGTATTAAATAGTTTTACGTGTGTTTATTATGTTGGGATTGTTTATGAAAAAAAGAACGATTTTATTGAATTTTGGAAGAGAGGCGGACATAAACGATATAAGGAAGACATAAAGAACGTAGAAATTACATTATCACATTAAACGTTTTTAACAATTCCTTTTATTTAGATAGACGGTTTCTTGTTGATACCTTGATGATGACAAACAGTTGCTTAGGTCCGGATATACATATGTATGTATTTTTTACTATTCATTTTTTAAAACTGCACTTCATTAAGTTATTTGAAAATTTAAGTCATGTTTTTAATAATTTGATGTGTTTTTATGTTTTAATTTTACTACAGTATTTTTCTAGTGTCTGTTTTTGTTTGCGAGTCTGAAGTTTTGACATTTAGCAAAACACTTGAAAGAAATACGTTGTGTAAGGATTCTAAAAAAATAAGATTTAAAATGTAAAAAAATATGCCTTTGAAATGAGCGGCCTAGAAAAACAATCTACCTTTATTAATGAGGTATTAGAAAATTCAACATATGTAAATACTAACAAGAGCCTAGCTAGTTTTATAACAGAAATTAACTAGACCTGCATCAGTTATGTTCTATTTTTCCTCGAGAGATTTTCCCTACTGAAAACTTTCGAGCGCCTTAACTGAACTTGCCAAAAACTTGCCTCTTTTCCAGGCGGGTGCAACTGAAAAGGTTACAAGAACAAAAGTCAGTGAGTATCTGCTGAATGTAGGTTATCAATTTGTTCATTGTTTAGAAAAAATGTAAATAATAAATGAATTTCAAAGTTCCAATAGTCAAAAATTATATGTAAGGTAAATATCTATAATAGAGATTTGACATTCAGACAAAGTTCACTGGAACTATCTAAAAATAAGAGTTTATATTTTTGTAAGGACGCGATCGCCAATATTTTTAAAAAGGGCAAACACTAGCTTTACACTTTTGATTCCATTATTGGTTTATAATTTGTTCATTTTTGTTCATGTCAAAAAGTTTGATGTATAGGAATAAAATTGAATTTTACGTTTTTTTTTCAAGTTGCAAGTATCTTCGTACCGACCTTTTCAAAAAAATTTAACAGAAACAAAATTAAAAATGTAAACGAGAGGGAAGGTCTTCGAAAGCGCGGCGGTGGCCGAATCTTTTACACTTGTCATTATACCCGTCTGGAAAAATAACCCTGGATCATTTTTAGAAGTGAAAATCTAGATGAGGAGAACTTGTAAGATACCAGTAAGGATCTGGTTAGTAACAACTTGTTGGGCAAGTTTTGTACCCCATCAGAATTAAATCGTATTTTTTTATTGTTTTTTATTAATATTCAACATAAGGTTTGCGTATTGGACTCGAGCGGATATTCAAATGAACAAACATTTTTTTATTTTTGTTTTGTCTCTCGATGTAAAAGGGCACATAAATAGGGAGAGCTTAGCTAATTTCGATAAAAACTCAAGTGAAAACTTTTTTGACACACTGTTTTATGAATTTACAAAAAAAATTATCTAAATAAGAAAATTTACACATTAGGAGATCAACTAATAGTTTGTAAAGCGTTTTTTTTTTGTTCAGAACACTTAATTTATTTAGTTTTTATTATTTTATTATTTCGGCTTACAGATATTTTGGTTGTGAATGCATTTATTTTTTTTACATAATTTAAACTCAACTGGTATTTTTAAAATAAATCATTTTGTTTTGTAAAAACTTTTTTTTTAGTATTTTTTTTTCATCGTCACATTTTGACACCGTACCTTAACAACCGTTAAATATAAAGATCTTTGCGTAACTGAATTGAAAACATAAATACTCATTTAAAACATTTACTTGTTTTCTTTGTCTGTATAGGCAAACATTAGAATCGATATGACATTATTCTTTTTGCATTTTGTTTGAAATGTCTAGAGTCGGTCATTGGAAAAAAGAAAAAAAAAACATATCCAAAAGGGAGGTTTAATAGACTCTGACAAAAAAAAATAATCCAATTTGTCCTGAAGCAATATGATGGGGAAGGTTTACACGGGACTTCTTTCCCTCTATTTTTTTTCTGGGTTACTGCAAAATGTTGAACCAACAGACGTTTAGGAAACAAATAGATATAAAAGTTGTACACCTAGGTTGCACGAACTTGCACGTTGGTTGCTGATATAGGAATTATACCTACATAGAACAAAAAATCACACTAAGGTACCATATCTTGTCTTTATACAACTGGAAATAATTTAAAAGTTATTCAGAATCGTTTGGGTTGTTTCAGAGAAAAATCGAAAATTCCATTTAAACTTCAACAACACTTTGTATATTTTGTAAAAACTTAAACCGAGAACACCATTTTTTTTATCCATTTAAAATTGTGGACCACGTCTTTGATATGGGCTTTTTTGTAAATGGTATTAACATACAAAATCTTAAAGTTGCGAGAAACCAATACTTGACATTTAAACCAAGTAAAACATCGTTACAAAAAAAGGGGGCGGATTAGTTGAACAAATAGATAATGGGATGCACAGTGTTGTTAAATCCTAAAGATACACTTTTTGAGGGTGGATAATCGCCCGTGTTATACATTTGCGAAATGTGCTGTTCGTTGCAATTCACCCGGCAAAACCGACCGTTGAAAATTGTACAAAAAAAAAAAACTGTAATCTCTAATTAAGCCGAAAAGAATGGGGCAATGTTTTGAATAACATGTATGTTGCAGGTCAAAACGTCTTTTTGTCCGTACTTTTACTAAAGTTGAAAATAAAAGTTCAATAGTTGGTCGACACGAATGTTTACCCAAGTATTATGACATTCTTTTTGCTTCTGTCGTTTGAGGGCTGATTTTGTTTTATTGAAATAATATTGAACCGTTATGCAATTTTAACGAATGTTATAGAGAAGATTATTAAAATTTGTTTTTTCAAAAATTTGATAGGTTACACGGACCGTTAATTAAGCACCGCAACCGATTTAGAACTACCACTGCCAAAGCGAAATAGAACAACTGAAAAGTTCAAAGAGAATTCAATCGTTATTGGAAGTGGATTTTTCCAGTGATATACGTTTTCCAGGTTATTATGCTTCTTTTGTATGTAGTTTTTGTTTTGTTTTAAAAATAAATGAATCGGTACCACTTATCCACCCCTTATTTGATGGTTCAATGGAGAATGTCTGATAAATTTAAAAAGCATAAGTGGCGTTAAAAAAAATAAAACAAACCAATGACGTGTACTTCAATAGAGATTATAAAAGGAGAGGTGTAAGCTTTCTGCGATTATGGACACTGAGAAAATATATCGTTGCAAAATAGAATCGAAAAATTGTACAAAAAAGAAGACTAAACCTACAAAAAATTCAAGTGACGACTTTTAATGCATCGTAAACGTTGAAAAAAATCGGTTTTTGAATATTTTTACTGGAGTAGTTTTCGAAATCGAACCTTTTGGTATAAGTCGCAATATTTTGCAAATGATCGCACAAAGTGGGAATTAAGAAATCTAGCGGAATTAAATTAATAGCACTCGTGATGCATTAAACTTTTTCTTATATTTTTTTGCTTATATAATATAAATGGCTCGTAGAATCAAATATAACTTAAATTTTTGTCATATCTCTTCAAAGTTTTTTTTTTAAACGAGCTTTGAAGTGACCGATCTATCATATTGCAAAATGTTAATTTTCTGAAAATCGCTACCACGCATAAAACAAAACTTGGGTTGGTTTTTTGATAACTTTTTGCAACAAATATGCTTGTTTTAACCTTACAAACAAGAAAAATATTAATAGCATGTCGCATGTTGAACTTTTTATACACTTTTTTCTCCTAAATTCAAAAAAAGTAAACAGAAAATTAAATAAAGCAAGTATTTTATATATATTAACATATCTGAATTTATCTGAAACGATAAGTTTTATTTTTTAGTCTTATTTTTGATTGCCATAAATATAAATGTAATAAATAAATCGACATCAACATTTAATACATTTAATAACAAAAAAAAATACATTAACAGATTTTTTAATTTAAGAAGGAACATCAAGAAGCTTAACTTCTTGTTCAATTGCATTTTTTTTTCTTTTCGGGATGCACCTTAGACGTGCTAAAAAAAGGGTCTGAAGATATCAAAAGCCTGTTAAAAAGATCTATCTTTGTTTCTTTACTGTGAGTATTATTTTATAAAAAAATATTTTTTTTTTTAAGTAACATGTTAAATTTTTGTATTAAATATACAATTCACTGAAACACCCTGTAAGTTGTAATACATATATAATATATGAATACAAAATACCTTAATTTGATATAATTTATTATTTTATTAATACATATTTTTTTAAAGTAAAATGTTAAATTTTTGTATTAAATATATATTGATTGAAACACCCTGTAAGTTGTAATATATAAGTACATACATATACATATAAATATCTCTCTCTCTAAAATTGTGTTTGCAAAGAGAGAACACATTTCTCAAAGTTAAAAAATATATAAGAACAAATAATATTAGAAAAAGAAAAACAGAACATGATTTTTTGGACGGTAAGCGTTTAGAAAAATTAGCAAATTTTTCAAGTGCGCAAATATGCGCAGCAACTTATGAATATGAAAGATAAAATGTCAGCCTTTAAGACGTATATAGTTTCCCTCCTGAATAACCCTAAATACATTAAAATTTTCTCCAATAAATGTAAAAATTAACAAAAAAAAAACACATTTTTTTCACTTAAAAACACAACAAAAAAAAACTGAACACCCTTTTCAATATAATTTTACTCACTTTCTTATTCTCTTATATTGTATTAAATAAATACAAAAAATTTGGTATACTTGCTGATAGGGAGGTATAAGCTATATATTAAACCAATTTTTGCTAATAAAATTCCGCTAGATTTCCAGAATCTCACACTGTGGATCGGTAGCATGTAAAACGTAAATTAATATTTTTAACAGCCGCTATAACGTAAAAAACAAAAATTTTTGTCAGGGTTACTGCCTCTTCCGAGGAATTGACAAATCCTCTAGAGAAACTCTTGTCATCTAAGCCATGCAGATTCGGCAGTAAGCTGTAGGTCCCCTTCATTCCTGCAGAAACACACGCACGAATGGTTGAGAGTTGGGGGTGAAAGGGGTTAAATTTCAGTATTTTGCTAATTTCTTAAAAACTATCAGTGTTTTTAAAACAATGTGAAGGCAAAAGTTTTAGCTTATGTAATTTTGCATTAAAAGGTTCCACATTATAAAAAAAAATTGTCGGGGTGATAGGGGCTAGGAAAAAGCCACCATATTGAACAGCATGGTCATTTTGTTTTCATTAAATGACTCGCCTAGATTTTATTTTGTAACAAAGCCCCGGTCTAAATTTAGGATACTTTTTGGAAAATGTTTAAGATACAAAAATGCACATCTCTACGAAAATTCAGCTTTGTCGGAATTTTTTCGAAGTGAAAGTCTAGTTTTCCTGGGCTATTGGGGAAAAAAGTTTATATGTAAGAGGTCATATAATAATTTAGACACTTACTTAACATTCAGCTGTGTTCGATAATATATGCATTTTTAGGAGTTATACGGGCAAAAATCGACATTTTCATCATTTTACGTTTTAAAAGATGGCAATACAAGTATCTTATGAACAATCAGTCCCATTCGTAGAAAAAAAGATGTCTCAATATTTTGAGTGGAAGATTGCAATGGACGAAATGAGGTAATTTCGTGGAAACCTTATGAACACATCCAAATGGAGGCCATTCAAAGTAGAACCCAATTAAAATTTTAATATTCAATATAATGTTACAAAAACAAATAAAATTCAAAATGATATGGGCTGTCAAACTAAATGAGGAAATTTAAGTTGTGAACACTTTTTGAAAATTGAAAAACAACTTCCTTTTAGCTCTTATGAATACGTAGTATAAACAATAGAACCATTTCGTGGCTAGCCCTACATAGATTTCGAATATAACATTTTTTGTTTAGCTTTCATCAAAAAAAACACAATCACAAACAAAATATTTTGTTAATCGTTTGTATGAACTTCCAATTTTACATGAAATATTGCTTTAAGTGTAAGCAACTGGTTAGGTTATTATTCGTTGACGGTTAACAATTAATTAATGTCAAGTATAATTAGTTAGAGATTTTGTTTCAATGGAAACAAGTATAACAATAATAAGGTATTTGTGGAAAGCCGTGAATATATGTAAATTCATAAGGAGTCTTAGACTGATGAACAATTGGTAAAAAAAGTGCATGGGGCATTACGGGACATCATACAACTAACATTTTCATCATAAATTTGCTTGATTTCTCGTACAAAAGTGTAATTAAGGGGTGCTAAAAAAGAATTTTGAGAAATTAAATTTTAGCCATAATAGCCCTTTCCACCAAATTATCGTAGGCGAAAAAAAATAAAAGTATCGTGAGCATTTTATGTTTTTTTTGCTCAGCCAATAAGGCCAAATTTCAGCATTGAACATTATAAACAACACTGTTACTGACAGATGACAAAAGGTCCGATAGCTTTTAATACACAGGAATGAAAAAAAAAATTAACTTTATGTGACAATATAAAAATGACAATTTGGCGGAAAGGGGTCGATATGTACATTACCTGTTTTTTTTAAACGGATAACAATTTTTAACTCATTCTTTTTTAACGAATTTAAGATGTTTTTTTATAGTTTTCAATGTATCTGCTACTGTCCTGTGCTCAGCAAAATTCGACACCAACTCATAAATGGTGTTGTCAGACGTTGCTGCTTGGCCACGATATTTGCGATGAGTTAACAAAACTGAACGACTATTTCATAGAATTCTTGCAAAAAAAAAACACGTCACTCAAGTCTGTCGTTGATGGTAACACTATGCTCGAGTCACTTAGCTTAGAAGAAACACCGGTTGATTGACAAGTGTAAAGTCATATTTTTTAAATAAACGTTGTATAAGGCAATCATATTATTCCTTTTTTAAGATGACGAAACTTTGATTTAAATAAAAAGTCAAAATAAAGCTAAAGTTTTGGACATTCATCCAAACATATAAAAAAGAATCTATGAAGATGTACAATGAACAAAAGTATACTTACAAAAAACTCGTCTTCAATCACTGGATCGGCTAGCATCTCAATTGCCTCAGTCATCGAATGGCATGTCCGATTTGTGTTCTTCTTCTTCTTCAGCTTCCTGCCCAATGTTGCCGCATCACTAAATCGATGCAGTAGCTTCTCACGTTTACGCACAGCAGTTGGACTTGTTGTTGAACGTGCATGACACAACAACGACGAATAGTTACTCGATATTGTCGAAGGAGCTTGATACACATTCTGTTGCGTTACGCTCAAGTTCGACGTGGAGTCAAGTCTTTGTATTAAATTGTATTCGGTTTGGGGAAATTTACTTGGAATTGGTGAAGGAGCTGTGATCGAGGAGTTTATTGACGAAGTGTGTGACAATGATGGCTTTGGAGGTGGCGGTGGTGGTGGTTCCTTCATCAAAGATATCCGTCGAGGAGCAGCTCTAGGCAGTGAGTTGTTCGTGGAACCACTGTAACTAACCGCACGACGTGAACGGTCAATGTCCTTATCTCTGGAAACAAAAAAAATAGAATAAAAAAGAAATGTATTAGCGCACAAAACCACAAAAAGGTGCCCTTCCCATGAGATCAATGCTGATGGTTGAGTAACCACAAACACAGATCTCACCAGTCATAAAGTAACTGCAAATCTATCCCATGCACATAAAAATATCAATTTCAGTATTGCTAACAGTGAAAACTCTTTAAGCAGGCAACTCGTTAACACTTAAATAGACTTATAGACTTATTTTCATTAAAAAAAATCTATTTTTTAAAAATTTAAAATTGTATTGTGATTTCTCTGCCCTTATAACATTGAGTAATACCCCAACGGCTTACCTATTCCGCCGCCTCTGAACCGGCGGACTGAGATAATAATGTGGCGCTAATGGCACAAAATACCCCAACTGCGGCGGTCGCGATTGATTAGCATGATGGAACGTACCGATCTGAGGTTGGGATGCTGTCAGTGTCAATTGTGACTTTTTATGAATATTATCGCTAGACGTTGACGCCGCCGTTGAATCCGACGAAACCGTATCACGATCACTACTGTATCGACTTTCATCGTCAGTCGAGCATTCCGGCACTGTGTAACAAGTGAAGTTACGCGATCTGTGTTCCATAATAATGGCCCAAGTGTGGGGAAAATTAAAATTTAAATGTCAAATCTAAAGGTGCGAGGAAAATTGGAAGTAATATAATGTGTGTCAATCAAAAGAAGCAGTAATGTCTCATTGAGGGGGAATTCGATGGGAAATTTATGCAAACGAGATGGGTATGGTGGGAAACTTTAGCCTTCGTTGACAGTTGGTATAATTTGAACACCATAATGTGTGTGGTTTGACACCTTGAAATATTGTTAGGTTATTTATACTGAATTAACGACTCTGAAAGATAAATGCGTTTTCACACAAAAGATAATCGTTTAACGCAAAATAAAGAGATACAATAATTACGGCAGATTAGTAAAAGGTTCCCACACGCATTTCAATTGATGGAGTTAACGCTTAATGTTATTATCATATGTATATTAAGTTATTTAATTCATTGGTAAACGGGTCATAGTTAAACTGATTTTATATTTCCTACTGGTAAAGTCATGAAAAAACATCAGGGCCCTCCCATTTATGACAATATGGGCATACTACGCACACCGTTTTCTTTTTCAAGTAAAGCTCGTTAACGTAAATTTAGTTTTAATGACGATTATCCTCCTGCTGCCTGGAAAAATAATCTTGTTTTAATGAAACCCTGGAAATTTTGGCTCAAATATTTAGATTTTTGGCTTCGTGAAATAACTCCCCAATTCAAAAATTAAATAACCCCCCAAAATTCAAAGATTAAATAAATCCTCAAAAGCGCATAAAATAAGTCCCCAAACAAAAAATGAAATAAGTCCCCAAATAAATAACAAAACTACGGCGTATAAAAAGTGACGTATGTATGGGGGGTGCTCGCCCCCCTGCACTGCTTGGCCCACTATAGGATTTGGGGTAGGTGCGAGGTTGGGTGCATCCAAAGTTTCTTTTGCATTTAAAGAATCTGGATTTAGAGAAACTATGAATTTATCCTGTATTCAAAGTCAACAGCTGTTTTCTAAATATACATGTTACCGTAAAAAGCCGAAATAATGAAATTCTAGAATCAACCGGTAGCATACATTCAAAGTTTCTTTAAATCCAGATTTTTAAATGCAAAACAAACTTTGCATGCACCCAACCTCGCACCTACCCCAAATCCTATAATGGGCCAAGCAGGGGGGTTGTAGGGGACAGCATGCCCCCCCATACATACCTCACTGTTTATACGCAATAATTTTGTCATTTCTTTAAAGAATTAGGTACCCAAATTTGGGGACATATTTCATAGTTGAATTCGGGGACTTATTTCATCATCAAATAACCCCCTAATTTAAAAATGAAAAAAGTTTCCAAAAATCGATGAAATAAATCCCCAATTTCGGGGATTTATTTCATTTTTTTTTGGGGAGTTATTTCACGGACCCAGATTTTTAGGTACTAATAAGGGATGGAAATGGTAAGTATAGAAATTTTCCAAGCCCTGCCCTCGAGAGACAAACAAAGAAAACAAACCATGAGCTTGGCTGTCAGCACAAGTGCTTGACACACTTAGACCATAAGTTGGTTCATTGTGATACCACGTGAATCAAGTAGAAGTTCTTCCTACTCATTGAACCACTTAGAGGTTCTTACAAAGCTTGTGATACGACTAATGTCTATGTTTACCAAATCGCTAGGAGCATTATAGTAGAACTCTCCTAGATGGACCCTACGTCTTTCAGAGAGAGCAGGGCATGTACAGAGAAGATGAGGAATTGATTCTTCCTCTTCTTTGTCCATACAACTTCTGCAGAAATCGTTCGAGTATAGCCCGAGCCTCGCCGCATGTTTGCCTATTAGACAGTGTCCGGTTATGACACCTATTACGGAGCCGATATGTGATCTGCTTAGAGATAACAAGCACTTAGAAGAACGCTTCAGGTCTAGTTGTGGCCAGATTTGTATAAGTTTACTTTGACGTTTCAAAAACAGTTGATTGATTCCCAGATTTACGCAAGTTTTAATAAGGGGGCGCTCGTGCAAACGTCTGGCTGAAATTAAAATTGTTCTGCAACGCGGAATTTTATCTCGTTACATGAATACCCTTATGTTCAAATATGACCCTACGTCATCTTGTGACATAAATTGTTATATTAACTGTTTTGTTAGAAGTATCCAAAAAGCATTACATCTACTAGGAGTTTTTGTTTCTTAACTTTAAAATTCCTCTACTTGGTTTTTAACTGTTCACTTTATCACGAATGTACTGTCATTATAAATTTATTCGTATACTAAATAACATTTATAATATTTAAATTATTAAATAATGTTTACAAAAATTAAGGGTTCCGTGAAATAATTATGTGTTTATTCACATAATTTTCAGCTACAATATGTAAACACAGGTTAAAATGAAAATCTAAACTAATTAGATTAGGTTTGTTTGTGGTCATTAATTATACTGAGATTGTTAATTTTTATTAGATACTGCCTTGTATTTTAAAAAACACATGAGCTTGTTAAAAAGCCAATTATATTTCTAACCCAATTATGTACTTTACATGGAAATCAACCTTAAGAAATCCTAACTAGCAATTAGATAAAGTTTTTTGTCTTCTTTCTAACAATTAGACGTTAAGATAATTATCATATTTAATTAACAAGCTTGCACTTACAGAAAAAGAAATAAAATAAAATAATTTATAGTTAGTTACAACTTTCACTAGACTTTTTACAAATTACCATGGATACCGATGAGTTTTGTTCAGGAATCATAATAACTGTAATTGAATCACTTTTAAGTCTTGACCACTTGAAGAATGACCTTAAAACTGCAATGCAATTGTTTGATATCTGATGGTTGCTGGCTTACTTTTTACAATCGTGAACATACATATTTTTGTACACACCGAAACTACAGTAGATATGTACCGGCATACATAGGTATATTGGTTAGGTATGTACCACCTACTTTACTAGTTTCTTGAAATTATTTTGAAGTAACGAAGCTCCATGAAATGAGTTTCAATTCTGTATGTAGATATTTAGTGCACGTCTGACGAATAGAGTTGCCAGTTTTTTTTTTTCAAAACTTAAGAGATCGAAGATTTTTTTTTAATAAATTTTGTTGGATATAGTTTACATTAGATATTCGTCATGACATCTATGAACTAAACTTGACAAAAAATTGCATATTGGCGTGGTCTTCACTATCGTAAATTGATATCCAAGTAAAGAACAAAAAGTTTTGATCTTTTATTCATATTTTTATTTACGGACGATCTTGTCTGATCTGATCTTCGGTTGAAAAAAAGAGTGATCGAAGAACAGTCACGATTAGCTCACATATCGCCAGAAGTTACGATTTTAAAACTAAAGCCTATTCTTCTGCTGATGCCAAACGAAAAATGTTTTGTTTATTATTTCATTTTCTCTTTGGCTATTTAAAAATGGTGGTAACCCAGCGTTAAAGATGAATGGAATGCACAAACATGTAGACGATAAAAAAAATAGTTATTTGATTTTTGTTTGGTCAGTCTGTCTTCCACAGTTTGAAGAATTTTATACCAAATTACAGAAAAATATTGGAAAATTGGATTTCAATGGTGATATTATCTATAAAGTGTAACGACCGAGTATCTAGTGATTATTTTTTTTTTTGTAAGCTTATCGGGTAAAAATATGGGTTATCGATTTAATTTCATTTTGAAAGCCAGCAAGTTGCTTGAAAATATTAATAATTGAAAGAACGAAGAAATTTGGAAAAAAAAAACCAGCAATTACAAACGCTGACGGTCAGAAATTTGTTCAGTGACCTACAACTCAGCCATTCCTGTGTGCGCATTGTTAGATTTAGCAACACAAGAACACTGAAAAACTAACTTAAAACTACTTATGTCTAAGGCTGATGTCTATCAAGTAAGGATTTTAGACTTTCTTTGCTTAAATGAAAGTCAAAAGAACTTCGCAGCTTATTAGTTGAGCGAAGCATGCGGTTGGCACCGTAGCTAGTGCGATGATAGTTTATTTTCAAAAGAGGGATCGATCGAAGATTATTAGTGTTGATTTGTAGAAATATTTTTTGGAGAAGGAAAGGACAGTCGATATTTCCATTTAAGAGCTGTTGGATAAAGACAATGTCCAGCTACTAGACGTCTCTGTTGAAGAGATTGCAAACCAATCAATTTTAAGCGGTTTTCATAAAGAGGGAGTTTATGTCGGTCATTCCAAGGAAGGGTGTGGAGGGGAAAACGAGGGAATCTGCGTTGGACAGATTCGATACGGTAGGAGTGTGACAGGAAGTGAGGTGACCAGACTTGGCTGGCATATTCAAGGAGGGGCCTGACGAAGATTATATACAGTGATAGTGACAAGAATCAGAGAATTCTTTGAACCAACGGTTAACAAATCCGAGGGCAGAGTTAGCTCTCCTGATAGAGGTATCTATGTGGCAACGAAAGTTTAGTTCTTTGTCACAGATAACTCCAAAATTCAACTTTAACTGTGCTAATCTGCTTATTGTTAATAAGCGGGGAGGGGGGGGGGGGGGGGGAGTGGGGACGTTTACAAGAGAAGGTTTTAGCTTGACACTTGCTGATATTCAGTTAAAAATCTGTTTTGATCATCTTGGAGAAGTTTTAGAATCCTCACAGGAAGATATGTCCTGGTAGATTTTTTTTTTTTCATCAGCATAAATTAATATCAAGTAGTCTTTAAGCCCCATTCACAGGAGAGCGACCAACGAATGACGAATTGATAAATAAATGGGATTTTAAAACATTTAATAACCTAAATTCTTCACTAAAATTATAGAAATGTAAGCTAGATTAATTTTTTAATATTATCATTTTGATTACTAAAACAAATAAATTTATAAATTCTTAACGACCAATTTGTTTTATTAAATTTATCTTGTATTAGTAATTTAAACTTAAAATTTTAGTATAATCTAATTTCCTTTTCTATCATTTTATTTAGATTTTGTGAAAAATTGTGGTTATTAAAGGTTTTGAATTCATATTTATTCATAAATTCGTCATTCGTTGGTCGCTCATGTGAATGGGGCTTTAATGACACTATCGACGTCATTGATGGTTAGAGTAAAAATCAGGGGGCCTTGGTGGCTACCCTGTAGGACACCAGACGTTGCATGAATGTGGTCAGATACAGAGGATCTTTCAAATAAGATTCAACCCATGCAACAAATAAAGGTTAAAAGCCCAGAGCTTTAAGTTTAAAAACGATCAAAGGATGGGAGATTTTGTCAAAGGCTTTACTGAGATCGGTAGCAATTACATTAACTTCGTTACCATTCTCAAAAGCGCATAAAGTTCTTGCGACGACCTCGTTGTTGATCTGCGCTTAAGGAAGCCGTGTTGGTTAGGGGAAATAATTTTTTTTTAGTGGAAAATCATGGTGTCATAAACGTAGTTAGAGATGTCTTTTTTCGGACCTTTTTTTGTGAATGGAGATGATTAAAGACTTTTTCCAGAAAGAAGGAAAAACACCTTGAGAAATTTAAAGTTAAAAGAGAACTGACAAAGGTTTCATAAAGTGAAGGGAGTATTTTTTCAGGATTATAGCTGGTAACTCACCAGGGCCGGCTGAATAGTCATCGTTCAAGTTATTAATTTTTTCTTCTAGGGTTTTAAATGGGATTACAATGGAAGATTAAGAAGTTTGGGCACAGATTTTTAAATAAGAAAAAAATTCAAAATTAGGTTGGGATGGGAGGCGTTAATAGAAAACGACGGTGCCGTGAACTAAGTCCCCAGGAACTAAGTCCCCAGGAACTAAGTCCCCCGAAGCAGTTAGTTTCTACTAGGCGAGAACAGAAACCATGTTTTAAAAGAGGTTTAATGGGAATTTTAAACACATTTGAAAATACGAAAAGAGAACTTATTATAGTGCGGTATGTATGGGGGGGCATGCTGCCCCCTGCCACCTCCCTGCTTGCCCACTATAAGATTATGGGTAGGTGCGAGGTTGGGTGTGCTGTGTGCTAGTACTTTATTTATGGAACAACCTTTTTTAATTTTTTTTGAAAGGAAAAGATAATAAATTGATGAGAACTAAAATCACCCATTTTTTTTGAGATTTTGTTTTTCCCACCTTATATGGGAATAAAAAACACATTCAAAAAGTGGTTTCTGTTCTCGCTAGTGGGAAATAACTCCGTCGGTAGAATTAGTTCCTGGGGACTTAGTTCACGGCACCGAAAACAACTGACTAGAGAATTGGGCCAATAATAGCAAGGATTCGTCACTTCCTCGCAAGAGGCAGTACGTAGGTAAAATCATTGAGCTCAATCAGAACAACTTTTAGCTTTCGAAATTTAATTGTGATATAATAGAATATCTTCATTTATTTTCATTTCCATAAACTTTCACTACACTTTCATTTGTGTATGATGAATTTGCAAACAAAATTCTATTTTCCAAATAAGTTTAAAATCTCTAGTAAACGAAAAATGACATTATATACTAGGTTCAATACAACAAGATAAATACATTAACATATTAAATAAAGGATTCATTCACATCGCCATCATGACACTTTGGATTAACCAGACCGAAAAATTATTCTAGCATTCTTAGTCGACAACAAAATGCTGAATAAATAAAATAAACAACGAACGAAAATCAGCTGCAATTTACATTTCATTATTAATTCAAAACAACCAGAGTGAAATAAAAAAAAGGAATAAAAATGTAAACGAGGAAAAGCTTGCAAAGGCAGGCAAAAAGTTACGATGAAGATAAATGGGAAAATTGTCGAGTCAAAAGGTGGAAAATAACATTCTGTTGAAAAGCTAAAAAAGATATTTAAAAATTGGGGGAAATCAGAGTAAAACAAATTGGAAAGGATTGAGATTTCACACACACATTGGTACTAGGATTCTTAAAAGATTGAATAAGTTTCTTATCGATCCGTTGCCTCCTAGGTCAGTTGGAATACGTAAAAATTCAAGGAAACCATACCCATTATAGAATTCACAATATTTTACTTCGGGGGAGTCAGGAGTTTTCAAGTTTGTTAAAAGACACTTATGTACGAAAATGCGTTATTATCCAAATAATTTATAAAATTGATTTTTGATTCTGGTAACTAAAATTTCATTTTTCATGCTCATTCCGGGTTAGTTTGAAAGAACACGAAATTCATGCGTGCAACGTAATAGTATGTTGCTACGCAAAGTAAAGCGACATTTGGTGCTATTCATGCTTGCGTGGCATAACTTTATAACTAACTTTTGAAAATTATGTATGTTTCTTTAAAGCCATCCCATAAGTAAAGAAATTTTTCAAAATCGGCCCATGGTTTCTGAGATTAGTCTGAATATTCATATGCACTCCTGCAACTTGTAACAAACGGTGAAATCTATTTTGAATGAAAAACGCATATGAACACTTTTGGACTGCAACTTAAGATTTCCTTTAATTTTTCCTTTAAATCTGACCCTGTTTTTTTGAAATTAGCTCGAACATGCATGCGTATTATTGGCGAACTGCTAAACCAATTTTGACCAAACACGCACAGGAACACTTTTGGACGTCCACGTAAGATTTCCTGAAATTTTAAGCTCATGCTCAATCGGTATGATAGTTTCGGAGTCAATTGAACTGAAAAACGAAATGTGCGCTCACAACGCCACCTGTTCAGAATTTCGTTTTTTCCTACACCTTCGCGTAGCAATTACGATGGCCGTTTTCGAAAACTTCATCTGCGTCAGAAATGCGTTTGCAGAATGTTTTTATACGCAAACTGCAAAAGTCCGTCCTCTGTTCGAAAACGAAAATACAAATTTTACTAAATTGGAAGTGCGTTCGATAATTCAGTTTGCTAAATTCACATGTTCGAAACATCATGTGCGCTGCAGCTGTGCAGTGTGACGGAAATTGTTTGCTTTTTCCCAAGGGGGGGGGGGGGGGGCTATTTCCGTCTTTTTGGGCGGAAGGGGCAACTCTCTAAAAGTTTTGAATTCGTAAAAAAGTTATGGATTCGTAAAAAAATTTAACTCGAGATTTTGAACAAACTTGAAATTACGATGAAATGTAGGGAAGATGTGAAAAAAAGTCTCAAAATTCTGTCCGTCTTTCTGTCTGTCTGTTCGTTTTTTGGACATTTCCCCGACAGGTTTTTTTTTTCATAAATAACGCTCCTGCCACATAATCTTTTTTGGAAAATCTTTTTTTTTTTCTCAAAAATGGCTCTACAGATTTGACTAAAACAAATTAATTAAATTTTATTAGGCTAGCTTTTGGTGAAAATGGAGCCTCCCATAGAAACATTTTAATTGTCACTTTTCTCGAAAACAAATCAGCTGCTTTTGATCATGTTTTCATGGAAAATTTTATGAAAGTTTAGATAAGTATTGTATAAGAAATAAATTAACCATGGGAGCTCATATTATATGCCACCTGCCAAAAAATAACTTATTTAAAGGCAGTACTTAGTACCTACATATCTAATATTCGAGTAGGTATGTATGTACCTACGTAAAAATATCACACTTCGAAAAAAAATATTCCAAAAATTATATTTTTTTTTGAAAATGTATACAGGGTGGTTAAGTTGAGACAAGAAAAAAATCGTATGGGAGGGGAGGTCTATTTCCCCCCGTTTAGGCAGGAAGGACAATTTTCTAAAAAATTGACTTAAAACAGAAAACAAAAAACTTTTAAAACAACGGTACAATCTAAAATGCCATGCTATAGCTAAGCTAATTTTTTTTAAATTTTATGTAATTAAGTTCAATTTTTGTTTTCAAAATTCAATACTCTTATTAATTTTCAATAAAAAACAGAAAACTGGATGCTAAAATGTCTTTTAGTTTTTGAGAAAATTGAAAATAACGAAATCTACTTTACTACTTAATTTGTAGAAATGGGATCTTTTGAACAACAAAATAACGGATGGAAGTCGAATTTAAGGAAAACTTACTTTTGTTATTTTCAATTTTCTCAAAAACTAGAGTACATTTTGACATCTGGTTTTCAATGTTTGACTAAAAATTGATGGGAGTATTGAATATTAGAATTAAAAATGCTACTAAATAACGTAAAATTTTGAACAAAATCTGTTTGAACACAATTTTTTAATTTTTTTTTTCAAAAATTTAAGTTTGAAAATTAGGTTTTAAAAAACTATTCACTAAAAGAACTTAATTTATAAACAAAATGGAAGCACATATTATTGGCTTAACAAAAAATTTTTAATATTTTTATTTTCTGTATTAAGTCAATTATTTTAGAAAATTGCTCCTCCTGTTATTTTCAATTTTCTCAAAAACTAAGACATTTAAGCAACCGGTTTTCTGTTTTTGACTGGAAGCTAAAAAGAACATTGAATTTTGAAAACAAAAATTATACTTACTTACATAAAATTTTGAAAAAAATTAGTTTGAAACTTTTTTTTTCATTTTTTTTTTTTTCAAAATTTCGAGTTTGGAAATTAATTTTTCAAAAACTATTCTTTAACACAACTTAATTTAAAATGAAAATCAAAGAAGAGGTTTCTGGCTTTCCAAAAAGGTATAGCATGGCATTTTAAATTGTACCGTTGTTTTTAAATTGACCCCACTTCCTATACGATTTTTTTTCTTGTCTTAACCCAACCTACTTGCTCCAGCAATTTGGTGCATCTTATACCGATCACCCTGTTTATGGCAGTTACCGTTAATGAGTACAAATTTTGTCGGAGAATGTCAAAAGAACGCTATAGACACCAAGTTTAAAGACCAATTCGCTATAGGTGTACAGACAGACAGAATTACGAGACCTCCTGTTAACGTCTTCCCTATCATCGTAATGTCAAGTTTGAGTGGTGAGTGGTCGAAAGAAGCTGTTTTCTGGTTAGGTCAGAGCGCTCTCCTCTTAGGGTATTAAGGGTCATTTTATTCACTTAAAGTTGAACACAACTTGAGGATTTTTATTTTCAACTTGCGATTTTGTATTTATTCACTCAAAGTTGACAGTCTTAACTTCTGATTCCCAACTCTAGAGTTTATCAACTTTCGATTTTCTCAACTCCCGAAAAAAGGAGAAGTTGGCAAGCAAACTTGACATTTTCCATTAGAATTTAGATTTTGTTTTATCAAAATTTATTTTTGCTTTTAATATCCAGAATAAATTAATTTAGAGCTATAATATTTTGAGGGAACTATGTTTGGAACTGAAGATGAAGAAAACGAAGAGTTTTGGTTTCTTGACAGAACTGAACACGCGATTTTTCAATTTTTCAACTTGCCGCTTAACTCTTGATTTGTTATCAACTCTAGAGTTGGCCAACTTCGCAGGAGTTTTCTGCAAGTTGAACAATAGTGAAGAAAACCCACCTAAGTTTGTCTTTTGAGAGCTTTTATGAATTTCATATGGTTGAGCGTTATCCAAAAAAACATGTGCCTTACACGTCCTCACTCGACGGACATATACTTTAAATTGTGACACAACCTGAGTAACGAATAATATCCAGCTTAAATTAAAAGTTGAAATTTCAAGCATTCCCAAAAAACATTTCTAATTCCACCATAATGAGACACACATGCATATAGTACCAAAAAAAAAAAACAATAAGTTAGTGCTAAAATTAATGTTTTGCAAACATTCTATTTTGGTAGGTATGTATATCTGATTGTGAAACAGATAAAATTTTATTCAGCTATTCCAATACATATATTTGAAGACATAATATGCACAATCCGCTCTATGCGTTCGCGTCAAGAATCAGTCACAGATTTTTATTTTTCTCTTTTATATATTTATACTGCACACACATTTTAACATCAAACGTATTTGAACTTTGATTTTTATTTTTTGAACTAAACCCGTAAGAATATTATCAGAATTTCAGTGAAGATATTTTAATTACAAAAACCGGCAATGATTTGAAAAACATCGTTTTCGACATATTTCTCATGAAAATGATCGATTTATTTTTACATTTTTTTTTTGTAATCCCTAGAGCCACTATATTTTTACACTTTCTATAATTACAACACAAAAGATCAAAAATCTCGAAACAATGCCAAAAATTTACATTACAATTTCGATTTTTTTTAAATTTTAATTTGTTTGGCTTGTCTGACAATTACATATATTTAACGGTATTTAACAGGAGACAATCAGCACGCGTTTGTTCAACAAAATCCCGTTGGATGCTGCCCGTTTGTATGCTTTTTCGAACTGAAAAACACACGACAAAAATCGAAAGAGATATTCAGCACAGCACAAGAACAACAACAACAACAACACCACGTAAAAATGGTCCACAATCCACATGCGACTTAAGTATAGTAAATAGCTTGGGGTTCCTTATTTTTTTTTTACTCATTCATTTTTGTTGTTCGTGTTGTACGTACATATATTTAAATTTAAATTTGGACGTCACCTAAATAAATTTGAAAATTATATATAAATAAAATCACTGACACAGACATTTGAGTGCTTCTTCGTTTTTTTTTTTTTTTTTCGTTTGTTTTAACGACCAGAGAGGGAGCATGCGTTTCACGACTTACATATGTATGTTCCGAAAATAAAATTTGCCCGAGAAACTTTTTAGTGCCGATGCAGTGTGGCACTTTAATATAGAAAGTGCAAACTGAAAATGGTTCTTCAAACTACCAATTTATTGTCTCCTTGATGGCAGCAAAGAAGAAATGAGTTAATGACGATAAAATAGACCACAAATCACTCAATACCTACCAGCATCGATATGGTGGGACATAAAAGTGCAACAACACAGCGTCATAAAATCTCATTCATTAAAATATCTCAGAATCTATCAATGGTAATGTTGGGAATTTCAAGTGAAAATCTTTGAATTGCGGTTGGGTTTTAGATTGCATGCATTAAAATCAATTGGCACTGTGATCATGGCGATAGTGATCGCTTTGGCTGCATCATTGTTGACGCACCATCATCATAAGGTTATACGGCCATACTTCACACACATATCCATTGACATGCACTTGGCCGTGGTATAAGCTGCAGTTCTGAAAAACGCACGTGGTGATAAACAAACAACTACCCTTAACGTCACTTATCTAATTTAAAACAAAATTATTTATTCTCCCGCCAAGCCATGGGCATATTGTGCATGTGCAGTTTATTGTTAGACGCTAAGGCTCATCGCGAAGAGGGCCCAATTTTATTAAAATTAAACATTGCACGTAGTAAAGGAAGAAGAATCAAGGCGTTTAAAGTAGCAATTTTTTCGATTATTATATACAACATAAGACGTGATGTATAAAATCTGAAAAATTTGAATGTAAAACACAACAATAACCATACCCTACTACTAAACATTAAGTCAGGAAGATGATTAGAAAGATATTATATTTTGCTGCTTTAACTATTAGAGTTGGGGGGCGTTTTTTCTTTTTGAGTTTGTCTTTCTTTTTAAGTTTAGAACGCTCAGAGCTGCGAATTTGTTTCTTTCTTCGTTCAGAGCTTGCTTGGAGCGTGCTAAATACATAAAGTCCAGAGTTAAATGACTGATCAAATGGAGTAAAAAGTTGAGCGCATCAAACTTCATAAATAAGTGATATGAATAAAAATGAGCACCTGCTCAAAACTCAAGTTTTTCGAGCACGTGCTCCATTATGTATGAATAAAATGTGTACTTGAGGAGTTGCTGATCGATTGAGCATCCGAATGTTTGATGAGCCTCTTCCCAATGTAAGTACCTAGTCAATTGCTTGGTATGAATAAACCGAAGCACGTACTCCTTCAAGAAGAGCACCTGCCTCTCATTTGTGAGTAAGCTCAATTAGAACATTTTTTAAAAATGGAAAATGATGAACTTCAATTTTACCGATGCGCCCGATTAGTAGGACTACACACTACTTAGAGCAAAACCTGTGAGTGTTTGATATTTCGAAGCATTGCATATGGACCGAAAAACCCTCACACTAATATTTTGGTTATGCATTACCTCCCAAAATTTGCTGTTGGTTCTTCTACTATATCAAGTTTAATATTTTATTATTTTAAATTTATGTCGAATGTATGCCGAATTCCTTTTAACAAGAAATTTGATTTTTTTTCTAAACAGAATCGATTTTTTTCTTTCAATACAAGGAATTCGTCCAGAAAAATCGATTTTTTCTTTTAAACAAATCGATTTTTTTATTAAAAGAAATTCGACATTAAAAAAATATTTCAAGAGAAAATGACAAAAAGAGTATGGAAACTATGGAAACGAAAATATTAAAATACTACATTACAGGCAGGAAGTTGGTTTGAGGTATAAGAGCACCTACTCCCTGTGTATAAGGAGGTACTCACTAGTTGGTATAAAATGTTATTCATTCGAAACGGGAGTAGGTGCTTTTGTATTGAGTACCTCCTCCGATTTCTATGGAGCACCTGCTCTGATTACGTTCTCCGTTTTATTCATATCACCCAGAGTATAGAACTTTGTTCTCCACGAGCTACCATGTCACGAGTATTTATTTATTTTTTCAATGCCTCGCCGACACCAGGGAAAAAACGATTTTTTTAAAACCGATCTTTGAAAAGTTCGTCTATTTGTTATATTTAAAAGCAACAGCTTCTTTGCTTTTAAGCTTTTATTTTTAGCGTTTTTACTTTTTTTTTGGTATCAACCTCTTTGTATCTATAAAATAGCCTTTTTGTGGTACCATTTTCTCAAAAAGTAGTTGACCGATTTCGATAAATTTTATATGGTTAGAAAGTCACAATTGTGGAGATGTGCAGAATACAATCGAGACACGCATTTACACACTGTGGGCCATTTTTGTTTTTGTAGGTACTGTCGAACACTGTGCATATTAAAAAAAAAATTACAAAAAAACTTGCTTTTTTTCCTTCAATGTTTAAAAAAAAATTGTTTGCGAAATTGAAAGTTGGTGTCGAAATTCGACACAGGGCGATACTAGTATCTGTAAAGTTCCTAGATTGCAATTTTTTCGTTGCATACTTTTGAATGCACAATTGTTACATGTGCAACATATACAATGGACATTAAAAAAATTAATTGCTGAAAACTGTTAAAATAATAATATTTGTGTATGCTTCTGAAAATTATCCGTAATTATTATACTGAAAATATCATAGGCCCATAAAACGACATGAACTTCAAAATTATATATTTCACTCCTGGTGGAATCTGATTCTTTTGTAGAGGCGCGATAAAAGTGAATAGGTATATGATTTTTCGCTTGCTAAAGGAGGGTTGTTCTGTTTAGTCCATGTTTATTGAAATTTAATTGACCAAGCAATAGTTTTAATGTCACCCAAAACAGGGAAACAGAAAACAAGATTTTTTGTTGACAGATAAATTAAAACAAGGAAGATGTGAACCAAAGACTGAGCACATAAATCTTTACTGCCCTTATCGTGAATTCCGAAAAGAACCAATAGTAGGTAGATTTTATATACAGCATTTTACTTTTAGTTTAGAAAGTATTTAGTGGGGAATCCCTTAAGGAAGGGTATAGCTTCAGTAAATTAACTATCGCTTTAGTGATTTTTGGATGGATTTCATTGATTTCAGTGATTTTTGGATGGATTTCATTGAACAAAAAATTAAATGTAAAATAAAGTCTTGAAAACAAATGGTTGACTTACACCATTTTTCCTCAGCACTATAAAACCAAAATATTTTTAGATAAAAAATGGTACGGGTTTTAGGAAGTCCTATTTGAAATTTAAAGGTCCAGAGAAGGACTGTTATCAACCTACACACAATTTTAGCACTTTTTACAAAGTTAATTTCCATAAATTGACATGACATTAAATGTGTCAACAGAAAAAAGATTAAAATACCAACTCTACCATAAAATGTAAAAATTGACAACGACAAATTAATCATGACCTTAACAAAACCACTCACACTTTTCGAGACCTATTAACCGGATGAGAAAAATTTTGTTTAATTCAAATATACATAATGTATTTTTGTACATCTGTTCATTGAAGCCCATATGTAGTATTATTTAATGGCGACTAGTAATGGCCCTAAAGATGCAAGAATAAAGTAGTCATAAGTCAATCGTCACGCTGACCCATATTTTTTTTTGTATATTTGAGTTCGCTTTAATCTATAATGGACGGATATTAGTTAGCATTTCCGGTGTTATTCCCCCAATAAACCTTAATGCACTTTACTGAACTCACACAATTGACCCTTGAATTTCTGGAATGTTTACGATTGTGATGATGTCTGGAAATATCTAAAATTTTCCAACAGACAATCAGATACATACTTCAAAATATTGTGGAATTCACTTATGAAAGATACAAATAATAATAATGAATCTCATGAATGTGTGATTGTGGTTTAGTATAAGAGTACCTTTTAAAACTGCATTAATACCTATGTATGTATGTATGTAAGGTATATTCGAAATATTTCCCTCATGTGCAATGCTTTAACTTGCGATATGAGAACTATAAGGGGCAAGTTATAGATTCATGAAAAAATAAAAATTTATTCAAAATTGACGTTTTATACAGGAAAGTAGAATGCTTTATATTTGAAATTCCCGTTTGATAAAATAACACAACTAGGTCCTAAGAACTTCTTCGATCAAACTGCGGTTGTAAGGCTGAGTATAAGCCCAGTTTCACTGTCGAAGGAGTGGCAATTTAGTTTTGTGGTTTATTTGAATACGTTAAATGCTAACGTTAACATTACAATGTTTACTTAAATCTAAATTTAACAATGTTTACTTAAATCTTAATTTATTTATATACAAAGTTTCAACGACTTAAAGCAAAGAAATTAAGTTTAAAGCTTTTAGTTTTGAGATTGTCATTTTTAGAAGCAATAAGAATAGAGAACTTATTAAAATTAATGATTAACTGGTTTAGAGGACTGTTAGCACCATAGTTTGATCTGCTAAAAATAGTACGAAGCGGCAAATTTCTTCTTATGCTAGTCTGAATCATGTTGAAACTTATTCGACAAAGAACCGATGGACATGAGATGGATCCGTTTATAATTCTAGTCACAAAACAGAATTGCAAATACTCTCTGTGACTAGAAAGGGATTGGAGGTTTATCAACTGCAGTCTTTGAGTGTATGGAGGTAATAGAACTCTATTTGACCATGGAAAAAAACGTAGAGAAAATCTTAAAAATCTTCGTTGAATACTTTCTATTCTATTTATGTGGACGGTGTAGTATGGCGCCCAGACAACGCATCCGTATTCAAGGATTGGTCTAACAAAAGAAACATAAAGAATTTTAATAACATGTGGATCACGGAATTCACGAGAAAATCTTTTGATGAAACCGAGAATTTTATTTGCTTTTTTTATAACATAATTATAGTGATTAATGAATGTTAATTTGGAGTCTTATAAGATTTCGAGATCAGAAAAACTAGATTCTCTATACAAAAGTGACGAATTTAGGAGATAGTCATAAATAATTAAATTAAGTTTGCGTGAAAAGCACATTGTCTTACACTTGTCAAACAGTTATTATTGCACCATTCCCAAAATCTATGTAGATCGTCTTGCAGTTGTTCACAATCCGTGATGGAGTTAATTTTTCTAAATATTTTTACGTCGTCTGCGTATATTAATGTCATTGAATGTTGTAAAATAGATGGAAGATCATTTATAAATAAAATAAACAGCAAAGGGCCAAGGTGACTCCCTTGTGGTACACCAGAATTAACTTTAAATTGACATGAACGGTTATTTCTAAACATGACACTATAATATCTATCTTTAAGGAAAGACGATATCCATAAAAAAAATGATGATTGAGTCAATTTTTTTTTTTAATTTATTAAGAAGTATTTCGTGATTTAATTTGTCAAATGCTTTACTAAAATCTGTAAAGATGCAATCAACTTGGGAGTGTTTTTCAAATTTAGTGGCCAATATGGGAAGTAATACCTTAATAACTCAGGGCACATTAACCAGAATGAGTGGCACTTAAGTATTCAATGTTGGTGATTAAAGTTCAACTTACCCAAGCTAGGAAACTAAGCCCAAAGTTCCAATATGGGAAAATGAAACGCCACTTATTCCGGTAAGTACATATGCGCACTGTGAAACTGGCCTTAAATGAGATGCGGGGTAGAAAAAGGTCAAATAAAGTAAAACAATCGTTCATTAGCTTACAAAACTTAGTGTTTATCGAGACCCACTTTTTTCTTCCTCCATATACCATCGTAATGTCAGGTTTGATCAAAATCTTGAGTTCGATTTTTTTTTTTTTTAACGAAACTATAACCTGCGATATAGTAAGCGGTCTGCGTGGAAACTTTTTTTGAGAGATTCAAGTTTTGATGATAACTTTGCAATTTAATCGCATTCAAAACTCCGCATTAAAATTACATAATTAATTTTTTAAGGCGGATTTAAGGAGAATGCTCAAAAACAAACCTAGCGTGCTGCAGCGTGCGTCGCGGTCTATTAAAAAATAACATCCATATGTGGGTTGTAAGGGCATAAATTTAAGATAACAAACATGAAATTGTTAACTTCCCACTGCAGGCTATTGTAATTGATCCGCTCTGTCGAATTGAAAATGTTGACATTTCTCCAAGATTTGAGGTCCCTGGAATCCGAATCCATCGATTAAGAGAGATGTGTGTAATAGTGTCTGTACGTACGTTCGTGAGTTTTTTTTTCGCCGACGATATCTCGAGAACGAATAGAGTATCGACTTCGAATGAATTTTATTTTGCAAAAAATAAGTGCAGAAAGGGTTTTCAGAAAAATTCAATTAGAGCTTTTCGTATTACTACAGTAAAACAAAAAAAAGTTATAAAATGGCTTGTTTCTCGAATATCTAGAGAACAAATAAAGGCTCTCGCAAACCAACACGAATATTCGGCGCGACGAACGAAAACAATAACAACAACTTGTTTTGTTTGACAACCACGTGTTGTTATTGTTGTTTTCGTTCGTAGCGCCGAATATTCGCATTGTTTTGGGAGAGCCTTAATGCTGTCAACTTCGGCTTAGTTTCATTCTATACATTATGACGTATTGAAGAATTGGTTAAAAAATATTACTCGACTCGATAATCTCTAGAAGAAACATTGATAATTTTATTCTACACATAATACAGTAGATAAAACCCGCTTAAGAGAAAAACCCGCTTATCTAAAACACTTTTTTCATCCCCGAGTATTTTTCGAAAAAAATTGAATCGCACAGAACGAAAAATTTGCTGAATACTTTTGTATCTTCTTTATTTTTCACCTTCACCATTTTCACCACGAAAATGACATTTGAATTTCTGATTATTTCACAAACGTTTACATTTACATTTTAAGCCTAGTTTATACATCAATGCTAAGTGAAATCCAAATCGAAATGAAACATCAATAAATCTTACCTCGAAAGGTTTATAAATAAAATAAATTTTGTTTTATATTTGGTTTAGGTAAGTCCGTTGAATTATATTCACTTCGAACCAAATTTCTTCCTCCTTGTCGCTTAAATAATTGCATTTAATTTTATTGAATTTTTCACGCCTGGGAAAAAAGCTAATTTTTTGAATGAAAATTTCACTTCGTTTCGATCTATAAACTAGGCTTTATAAAGAAATTGCTTTGTCCTCTCAAACAAAAATTCAAGACAACATTTCAAATGGCTCAAGAGGTATACCTACGTATTTTGACATTTATTAAAAAGAAAATTACATTCATAATTCAAAGATAAGATAAATACAATTGTTTCTACCATTAATTCTCCGCTCAATGGAATTTTTAGAAATTTTTTAAGCGGGGTTCGTTTAAGTGAAAAACCCGCTCAAGTGAAAGAAAGACTGTGACATTTTGCAGTTTCTCTTAAGCGGGGTTTACTGTACCATCATTGATAACAACAAATAAAGTTAAAAAGAAAAGTTCAATAGCAAACAGCCTAACTTTGGTCTTCCCTTGGTTACATAACTTACAAGCTTTTCCAAGACTTTGAATTGGTATACTTCTTATAAAAAATAGGGGTATCGAGTTTCAAAGGGCACCAACGCCAATGGGAAGTTATCCAGTGTTGGTCACCCAGGCTCTGGCACCCAGACTGGCTATAACGAGTTTTGAACAACAAAGTGTTTTCGCATGCTAACTTTGGCAAAAAATTATCACTGATTCTTTTCTGAATAAAGTCTACATATTTCAAAAGCTCTTATTTTAAAATTATCAGGAATGAGATCAAGTACGCGCGACCTAGTCGTGCACCAGAAAATGCAACGTCTGAGAAGTAGACTGCTGGATTATGAAATCTCGAAAAGTGTATGATGATTTATATAACAAAGTGACATGCGCCGCCAACGCCGCCCGCCGCAGTGATTTGAGGAGAGGATGCCTATTAAGTGATGGTTTCCCTTTTTCAATTTTCTTTTTTTATTTATGTAGCTGCTACTGAGTACCACTGGCACAAATTCACTTTTTAAGCTGTCTCCGGTGTGATTTAGTCGAATGCCAGGAATAATGTTTGTATTTTGGAGCAGATGGAACGTTTTTTCTTCTTTTCTTGGATTGGAGGTTTGGAATTATTCTTCAGGTAGGTAGGTAGGTAGGTAAATTTATTTATAAGTTTACAGTTAAGTTTCGTTTGTCTTATTTTTGGATTTTTTGATTGAGTTTTATTCTTTTCTTATATAAATTCTGAAGGAATTAATTACCATGTCTGAGAAAAATTATATTCACCAGATGGCAGTTATCAAAAAAAAAAAAAAAAAAAAAAGATCAGCTAGACATATATATTTCTGATTTATTTGGTAGGTATGTTTTCTCTAGTTCTATAAGAGTTTTCATATATGCCCCTTAAGGTCAATCTTATTCACTTAAAGTTGAACAAAACTTTAGGATTTTTTATTTTCAACTTGTGAATTTGTTTTTATACACACAAATCTGACGTTTTTAACTTTAGATTGTCAACTATAGAGAGTTGATCAACTTTAAATTTTCTTAACTCCTCGAAATTTTAGAAGTTAAATGAACAAACTTGGTACTTTTGTTTATTCACTCTAGGTATTGCTTGTTTTCTCTTATATAAATAATAAAAATGTTCAGGCATAACTATCTCTGTGAGGATTGGTCTCATCTTCGAGCAGCGAAGATGAAGAAAATTTGTACCTTGAAAGGCGACAATCCGACAATAGAAGATGCTTCAACGTGTTGAATTCAACTAATTGGATGTCCGCGACTTCGTCTATCGTTTTCGTCTCCCAATACCAAAGCGGACGACAATGATGCTTCCCGAACTGTTAAAGGATTTGTTGCCGTGTGCCACGAGAATGCACTGAACATTACAATAGGTTTGCTCGATTTCAGCACTGGGTCGCCCTGAACTCACTCTAAAGCTGTTTATGTAGCACTTTTTGCGCCCTAGGCTATTTGCACTGTGTTGGATGTGCGTTCGGGGCGAACTCCGAATGCACTCTTAGGCTAAGCACACACTTTCGATTTCGATCGCGCGACTATTTAGTCGCAAGAAATAGAACAAATGAGTTTCAATGTGAGTGATCGCACTTGCGACCGAGAAATCGCGAGGCTTAGAAGACTGAAATTTGTTTAATTTTTCAAGCGACGGGACTGTCACAAATTAAAATGAAACAAATGCAATTACATGTTTGTGAGCGCACTTGCGATTTAAAAATCGTATAGTCGCGTAAAGAATTAAACACGCACACATGGTTTTAAATGTGAGTGCACGCACATGCAACTGAAAAATCGCGAATTTTTAGTCGCAACAACGTAAAATTGCAAGTGCGTGCACAGCCATCAAAAGATGTATGTTGCATTCGTTCGCGATTAAAAATCGCAAGTGCGTGCACAGCTAAAATTTGTTACGATCGCGATTTTTTATTTGCAACGACTTTAAACCGCTAAGCAGAGGCACGCACTCTGCCTAGCTATACGAAACCCAGTTTTTTTTTTCTCGGGGTCAGAATTCAGAGCTGTTCAAATTCAAATCAGCTATTGGCAAGTTTAGATCGGAATTATGAGATATTTTGTAGATTTTTTTTTATTTAGCGCGCATTCAAGGGGTTATGACTACCCTTTAGATGTTAAAACACAGTGCGAGCGTTTAGGAAAATTGGAGAGGATTAAGAAAGAGATACCGATGTACATTGGTTTTGAATATCTAAATATCGAAATGCGGAAGAAATATTGAGCCGGGTAAAGCATTCCACATTCTTGTAGTGCGGCTGAAGAAAGAATCTCTGAACTTCACAGTACGTCCGAAGTTGGGCTCAAGGGTAAACTGATGGGCATTCCTTGAAGTGCGAGTATTACGGTTGAATTGTTTTAGGGGAGGAATGCAACTGACTATTTCACTAGAACACTGTTTGTAAAAATAGCCATAAAATAACGAAAGATATGAGACATTGCGGCGGTGGTCGAGAGAAGCCAAAGTTAAATGGGTTATTGGGGAACCTGCCCAGATGTGGGAGTTTTACTCGTGTTTTGGACGAATAAATGCCTTACGGATAATAGCCAGATTCAGAAGGGGAAAACATTTCTTGCATCGACGAAGAAAACCTAAACACTTAGTAGCTTTTCTGGCGACATCGAATATGTGGTCATTCCACACGAGGTGGTCTGTGATGCACATACCGGGAACTGAAAGCTGTTCGGTCTCCACGATGCAAGTGCCGTTCATGGATAGCGGCATGGGGGGTGGGTTCCGCTTTAACGACAGAAGACAGCATTTATAGTTTTTGAAGCATTAAATTCCACGCGGTTTTTGATTCCTCATAGGACAATGCTATCAAGGTCAAAATGAGCCTATCATACGCTGCCGTTGAAGTTCCACATCCGAAGGACAAGGACGTGTAAGAATAGACGAGATCTTTGCCAAAAACTCCCATTTTCATGACTTTTTGCCCCTTTTTTTATAGATTTTTGGGCTTTTCGATTTGCTGTAAATTTTTAACGGTTAAGTCTACGAAAAAAGTGAAAATGCATTTTTGTTGGAAATTACATGAGCTACAAGATAGAGGAATAAAATTTTTCTATTACGACCCATTTTTGAAATATTTTTTGACTTTTCGATTTGCTGTAACTTTTTAACAGTTAATGTAAAGAAAATAGTAAAAGTTGAAAATTACATGGGCTACAAGATTGGGGAATGAAATTTTCGTCGAACTTCTAACACAAACTGTTTTTGAGATATTTGAAAAAAACTCATTTTTAGACTCTTGGACCCCTAATAACTGACTTAGCGGTCATCGGATCGATGAGGAACTCTCTCAGTTTTTAAAGAGTCTCATTACCAACGTCCATGCCAAATTTCAGCCTCTAATTAATTTTTTCTTTGTAAAAGTCTATTTTTCCTGGATTAGTGAATCTTGAAACGAATATGAAAAGCTGAGGGTGCTGTCGTCAGCGAAATAGTTTAATGAATTAGAAGTTTCAGACAAAAGGTCGTTTATAAATGTAAGGAAGAGAGTCGGAGACAAAACGGAGCCCTGGGGCACACCAGCATTTATTTTGTGGGTTTCAGACTTGAAGCCGTCCAATACAAATAACTGTAACTGTGTTTTATTTATAATAATAACTGTGTTATTTATAATAATTTTGTTATTTATTTCTTCCATATAATTATAAACGAAATGGCAAGTCGATGGAACAGCGAAATGAACGAATGATGTGTCAAAAAATTATGTACTGAAACTTGTAGCTCTGAGGTGTTCGATGTAAAATAGAAACCCAGCCATGAGTTTTTTGACAGTTGATTGACGTTTCCCAGGTCAGAGAACATCGAATGAAGCTAATGATTAAAATTAACATGCCGGCGCCTCCACTGGGCATTAAAGATGCTCGGATTATGAACATGTCTTGAAAAAAAAACCAATGGAGACACAATTTCAAATTCAAAGCTTGGCCCTGAGATTTAGGGTCTGTTTCACAATGTCTGATTAAAGTTCCAATTAAGCTACATGGAACTTATTCGTCACTTAAAAACCTCATTTACGTTTCACAATATCTGATTAGGTCTAAGTGGCACTTAAAGTTGTGAATATTTTACAGGCCAGTTGAAGTGCCGATTAAAAAATTAAACTGGCAAATAAAATTTTTACAGCTGTCAACGTGACTCAGTCAACAAATACATCAATAGTTTGGACTAGTGACTGTAAAAATGCGATTTAAAAACACACTAAAGTAAGTATTTTAAAACACTCATATCCACTGGATCTTATCAACTTGCAGGGGCCTTAAAATACTATAGTATTTTTGTTTGTTACCAGCTCTCGTTCCAAAAAGTTGAGTTATGACACTTCAAAATTCAAAATTTATGAATAAATTAATAATTATTTGACTGATTATTTTCAATCAGTCAAATTTTTTGGAAAACTGGAACAACTGACAACTAGCTAAGTGGCACATAAATTTATGATTGTAAAACGCAAAGTTTTTTAATGAGAGGATTTAAGTTGCGGATAATTTATGTGTCGGATAGTTATAGGGAACTTTAACCAGACATTGTGAAACAAACCCTTAATTTCATATGTGGGGAGACAGTCGTGCGAGAACCGATGCGAGTGCGAGAAAAGTGTGCACATGTACGTTCGCACAATGAAGCTGTGCGAAGGTACAAAAAAAAAAACAAGTGCGCACTTTTTTACATCAAAACAATTTTTTTAAATACAGAATTTTGAAAATCAGAATATTGAAATAAAGAATTTTACTCATACAGATTTACTTAAATACAGAAAAAACATTGAAAGTTTGATTGAAATGAAATCTTATATTACAATAATTTTCCTTGTACTGTCTATATTTTTGTTAAATTGTAAGGAAAACTAAATTCGGAAAGTTGCTACACTCAAGCCTCATTACTATATATTATGTACGGCTACATGAAATTTGGTCAAAATGAAGAATTACCTTAAATAAAATATAATAAATATCCCCAAAATTGGAGAAATTACCCCATTTTCAAAATGACCCCAACTAAATGAAAAAAGCCATTTTCATACTGAAATTTAACCGCAAAATTAAAAAAATGAAAAGAAGCCCTAAAACAATGAAAATGACCCCAATACATAAAATATCAATTTTTTGTTGTTGTTGCTTTTATATAAATTTTTGGGGAAATTTTTAATTTTTTGATAGGGGCTATTTTTCAGTGGGACCAAATTTCATGTAGCTATTTTGTACCTTTAATTTAAAATTGATCATATTAAGATGTCAATGTAAAACCTCATCAAAATACTCAAACTCTATAATGAATTTTGCAAATAAAACATTTCAGAATTTTAACCAATATTGCTGAAGAATTTTAAGTTTCATCGTTAAATTCTACGAGGTTTAACAGAAATATATTCACGAAAATAGAGTTAATAAAACGTTGGTTACAAATAAGTCTTTAAAGAGATCGTACTTGAATGAATTTTTGTACAAGTAAATGCAAAAAATTCTATTTGTACTTAGAACTTGGACATAACCTGCATTTTGGAAAACAGAATTTTACACTTACAGCATTTTGAATATACAGATATTTGGATATACAGAATTTTGAAATACAGAATTCTGAAAAACAGAATTTTGGTCGTACAGTATTTTCAAAAAAAGAAAAAACAGAATTTTGGTCATCCAAGATTTTGATAGCAAGAATTCTGACCCGCTCCCACATAATGTTAAGGTATTATACATATAAATACAGCAGCAATACATGCCCTCAATTTGTTTAGAATGCCTTTCAAATAACCGTTTATTTTCAATTTGTATAAAATCAAATTCGGTTCAAGTCAAAAAATTACAAAACAATCAGCTGAATTTAGTGATAAACATTCACAATTTGATGCAAAGAAATAAAAACGAAATAAAAAATGCTTCCACTGATTGCAATATTTACGGTATATGTATGACCACGACAACAACGCGAATGTAACGGCGAAAAAACAATTATTTACAACTTTCTGAATCCCAAAGCTCGTGCAGATAAATCTGTAACAGATTTTACATATAAATGACTGTGCTTTTGCACAATAGTCCAGTCCAGGTAGAGGTTGTTGCGAAAAAGATATAAACAAAATCTCTAGCCCAGCCCAGGTGACTCATATTGCATGCAAGACTTCACCTCTCTCAGCACCGGGAATTACTATATGTACAAACATACAAACATAGTAGGTACTGAGTAGACGACCGTTGACGCCCTGAATCGTTCGCGGACAGCTTAAACCGCGTGGTCATCTATACTATGCCACCAAGAAGAGGCCTTCTTTGGGTTGATGGCTTTTGTGAGCCTTTTTGGACGGTTTAAGCCATAAATGGTATAAGGAATTAGTTTTGCATAATGAAACCGGTGTTTAAGCGGCTCAGAGTCTTATGGAGAAAGAGACATCGTTTTGAGCTTGGATTTTATTCTAGACACGAGGTAAAAAAGCCATGCAACCATTAGAAGACTATACGGCTTGGTTATGAATTATATGGATGTTGAGGAGTTATAGTCGATTTTTATATCTTTTTGTAATGATTTTTACAAGAAGTGAACCTGGACACAGGGTCTAACACAAATGAGTTGGGACTTCTCATGATATACCATGTTGGGACTATGTTTTTTTATAATATTGAGAAGGGTAAAAGATGTATTTTTATTCAATTTTTATTTATATTCATTTGACTTTATAGAATTTTGAATCATAAATTAAACGTTCAGTTAGATGTCAGAAGAAAAAATAGGAACAAACACCGCCAGAAGAAACTAGACGTAGAGGAAGGGAAAAAACGAGATGGAAAGATGAATTAAGCCTATTTTCCCAAAATTGGTACAAAAATGTCAAAATAATTTAATTATATCCTTTTTTTCGTGATCTTTTCTTATTATTGTAAAAACCTCGAGGTGTTCGAATTTGTTGATTCCATCTACCTACAATATTTGAATAAGAAAACCAAGATATATAACAGTATGATCGACACGAAAGTAGTGTGCTCAATTTAAAGAATTATTGCTTCAAATGTGTGTGAAGCACTGTAATGAATGTTAAGTGGATTTCATTATTTTTCTTCGTAATTCATACCGTTTGAATTCAGATCAAGTTTTTGATTTATAAATTGAAACAAAAAGTTATTTCATGGTAGAAAATAAAACTTTTGTAGTTAACTATTTTTATTGTGTCCAATTAAAATACATATATTTATAAAGTATTTCTTTTTTTCGTGATCTTTTTAAGTTAGAAGTATATACCTCTAGTGGGCTTAGATCAGTGCTTGCCTTTTATTTATTTAATTCTTTCTGTGATGTTTCCGGTGTGTTTACACCCTTCTTCAGACCTACATATTTTAAGAAAAAAGTTATTATTAAAACTATATATGTATAGTTTAATTAAAAAATACTTACAGATGAAAACAAACAAGAATAAAATATATGTATGTTCGTTTAGTCTTGAAAAAGACTAATTTTATTTTTATTTTTAAGTTAAGACTTTGTTCGAAAAATGAATTTTCAAACAAAAAGTTCTCTTAATTTGAATATTGAAACTCAAATATTTATAATTTGAGAATTAAATTTAATTTTGGGAATAGGTGATTGGGTTAAAATTTCATTATGAAAAAATATTGAGTATACCAACGTTTGTTAGTATGAAATGGATTTCAAAACCTTTAGGTCGATTGCGCTCATATGTGAAGTTAGCATTACCACTTCGAAATTTAGAAAGTTCAATTGTTAAATTTCAAAGTGTTCAATGAGATAATAGTGAGCATTTATATAGACCATACTTTATCCAACTAAAATAGGCAGTGTAGGAAATATAGGACGTTTGCCTCTCATTCTGGCTACAGTAAATTGCATAAATCGTAGTCGTAGTGTTTATTTTGAATATGAAAAAATAGTATGTAGGGTTACCACCTTTTTTTTAGATAGAAGTTTCCATTTATTTTTTTTATTTATAAAAATTAACACGAGTTAAAAATACATATTGCAGAAAACTTTAAAATAAATGGGTGATTCTACAAATGATGGAATTTTCGGTGGCGCGGAAGATATTTTCAAATTCATTCCATTATTTAATCTGACTTCTCTTTATAAAATTAAATCTGATTGATATCTACATGTCCAAACAAAATTATTAGGGTGCCATTTTTTTTTGCTCAAAAAATTCTTCAAAGTGCCTAATTCTCAGTCCCCTCAAGTGTGTTCTTCGCATTTTCGCAAAAAAAAAAAAAAATCATTACCGGTGTTTAATTTCACGTTTCACAATAAAATGAAGCCACCATACTTACGTCAAATAATAAATCTTCGTTATGAAATAAAAAAATATTTTTTTAACAAGTGATTTTATTGCTTAAAAAATTAATTAAACTTTGTCCGCGGCATTTCTAATCAGTCCCCTGGAATATTGAAACAATCGAAAAAATCGATACCTACAATATCGATCGAATGTCCAACGCTAGCAATGTCAATTATCGAGTCTCCTTAAAATTAAATCGTGTGACCGACCAACTCGCTTCTGCTTGTTATGTGAGTTGTGAAGAAGGCATTCGAACGAGAGGTCGTCGATTGACCGTTATCAGTTTTTTGTTGAAAAATAAATTTGTATCTATAATAGTAGGCATTATTGTTAACAGTATAGTATAGGCTGAATGAAACTATAATATTAAATATTTTTTTAATTTTTCTATATTATAACCTTAGTATGTTTTTTTCGCAAAAACTATGAAAATTCTCAGTCACCTTGCCTAAGTCCCCTGGCTTTTCAATGAAGAAAAGTACTGAAATATCCAGGGGACTGAGAAATTTTTCATTTTTTGTACATATTAATTGCGAATGTTTCCAAAAGAATTATAATTTATTTAAAATTTATTCTAAATAGAAAAAAAAATTATTTAATTAATGTTTCATATCGTAATTTTTCTCGATCAGAAAAGAAAATGGGAAAAATGAAGAATTATGTTGAATTCGTTTCTGTAATTTGAATCAATTTTAATGCAAGCATTACCTTTTGGGAATAATAGAATATCCTGCAAAATTAACTGGAAATAATGAAATTAGAGGAACATTAAGGGATTTAACTATTTTTTGTCAGTCCCCTGGACAAAAAATCAGTCCCCTACAATTCACATTTTTAATTTTTTTGACTGGTCGCTTCAAACGATTGACTAAGACATTTTTTTCGACTTTTAGCTTCTAAAAATGTCATGCAGAAATTTTCACCCCTTTATTCAATTTTTTTGTAGAATCACCCAAATACACCTTTTCAAAAACATTTGCAAACGATTCTTAAACAACTACCCGTCTTAAAAACTCCTTCTAAAACACCTTTTAAAAATACAATTTACGTAAAAATGCTTTACTTTACATTAATTGACCGCGCGCTACGTAAATCTACGCATACAACTTGGTGGTAGCTCACTCAAATTGTTATTTCATTCAAACCTTCAATATTAATATGATGGTGCGAAAGCTTTGCAGCCTACACCGCGCATGTGTTATCACACAAAAACCCTTTCAATTAATTCTACGCAAATTATGTTCTTCTTCAAAGAAAAGAGCTTAAAATCTTTCAACTGTATTTTAACGTATTTTCCACACATTAAAAGAAATGCAAAAGATAAAAACACTCCACGAAAACACTTATCATTAAAAACTTTTTTTAAAGCTCTTAAATCAAAAGCAACTCAACAGAAACCCAAGGAAACAAATATTTAAGGAGTTACTAAATGGACACGGGTAACTCTGAATGCACATCAATATTTAATGGGGGTTGGTGAAGTTGAATAGCAGCAGCAGCCATAGGCCCAAGGAATTCAGTGCGCACTCAGAGTTGCGCTCAATAGGACGTCGGATCTAGATGCAATCTTTTAATTTAGTATGGTGCAAAAATATGGCACGCTACTGATTTTAAAAAAGCTTTCCCATAGTAGCCGTGGCGTGATGGTTAGTGCGATGGACTGTCATGTCGGAGGTATAAGGTTCGATCCCCAGCCTCGCCACCTATTTATTTAAAAGAAAAAACGGCTGCTACCTCTTGCGAGGAATTGACAAATCCTCCAAGAGTATCTCCTGTCACAGAAAAGTGCCGCTCGTTAGCCGTTCGGATTCGGCAATAAACTGTAGGTCCCCTCCATTCCTGCAGACACGCACACAGGAATGGTTGAGAGTTGTAAGTTACTAGGCCCTAGTTCTTCATGAGCTGTTGTGCCATCAAATTTAATTTTTTGTTCCCCATAAGACGTGTACTGCCTATTTATGTTGGATAAACTATAGTGTTGAACCGGGCAAATTGAATAAATGCTTAGTGCTCTTTTTATCTTAAACCACTAATCGGAGAACTGTAGCACTATTAACAAAAACCTGGTAACCCATCCAATGATTCTTTTTTGATTTTATACTTTTTAAAATACACAGCGAAATATACCCCAATAGTAGATATTAATCTATCGATAAGTGATTTTAAAACTTTTATATTGATGAGCTAATTTATCTGAATCGGCTCCGCATTAACTTAAAGTTAACTCACTACTGAAAAATTAAGTCCAAAAGTGAGTTAAATATTTCTATTCTAGATTAGTTAAGAAAAAGGATGGAAGACTAGATTTTAATAAATCTCATTTTTTATATCAAAAGCAACTAAACAAAAAAAATACATATTTACTTGGTAAGCTAAATTTTTATAAATCTTTCTTAAATACATGAACGGCGAAAACAATAATTATACTTTAAAACTCAATTAGTACAAAATGAATTTATCAAAGTATATATAACCTCCAATTAACACCTATATAAATAGTTATATGTTAATTTCACCAATCTAGCGCCTATTTAAATCGATATGAATGATCGAACGCCCCCATCTTAACTATATACAAACGAAATAGTCATAACAAAATCAGAAGTGGCAGTTAATTTATAATAAAATAAAATTGAAATGAAAAATGCCCACACTGTTTTCTAAATGACAATTTAAAAGCCAATTCGTTATAGGTAACCCTAATCTTCTAAAACTCTCACGCAAACACAGTACCTTTATCGTTTACCTAAAAACAAACAAAAATAAATATGACAGATGATGACAAAAATAAAACACTCAATTGCTTTGAAAAATTCCATCGATACCGTAAAATTCTTCGAATAAAATTACTCTGAATAAAATCGTACTCTGAATGTTCGTTCACATAAATTATCGCTTTGTGGTACAAGACTCACAATCCAGTAAGAAATTTCTTTGTTTTTGCACCAACGGAAACTTGCTAAAAAAGTGATGCAATTCGATTGTGCAGCATGCATCCAGAGAATGACATCTGTCCGAGATTTCGTGAAACTGATCCATAACACTATCAATGAATTGGAGCAACAAACAAGCTCATTTCTCTCCACTTCTGCATTTCGTCGGAAGTCACGTTCCAGCTTTGCGTGTATAACTTGCTCGAATGTCTTAAATCTTAAAATGTCAATAGCTGTGTGTCAATTTGACACGAAACAATCACTTGTCTTTGTAGACGAAATTAAAATAAAATACTATGGCAATGGCAATGGGGATTGTCAGCAACATGAAATTGGGATTCCATCTTATCAGGCTGGTATTGGTTCATTTATGAAGCACTATATTTGTTTCAAGTAGCTAGCTAGCTGCTCTAAAGGGTGTTTCAGTGACGTTCTACAATGAATTATTTCTATTAAAAAATTTCAGTGTTTTACTTATATTTTGAATTATCCTATCTATAGGATATCTTATGAATAGGTACTTCAAAAAATTTGGAATTTTTGTAAAAAAAAAAAAAAACTTGGCACTGCAAACATGAAATTAATTCTAACCTGAATGAAACTGTACACGTGGCTTTAGAACTCGATTATATTTTTGAACTATTAAACGCGTGCATTCGTTGCTTTTATTGATTTAAAGTATAAAATCGAAATGTTTAAATAAAAATGTTAGAAATAATTTAGTGCCTTGTGCAAGTTAATTGACTAAGATTTACCTACATTGGTAAGATTTTGACTCCAGAGGACTTTCGTCCGAGAAAATTACTTTTACAGTCTGAGTCGTTTTTTCGCCTAAAATCTGTCAAAAAGCTGTTTTTTTATGTTCTACAGGCCTTACGACCCGTACTTCAAGAAAACGCCGTCAACTGGAAGATTGCCACTTGTTTTTTTAGACGTTTATGACGCTGTTAATCATGTTTCCCCGTGTGAACACAATTATCCTAGCAAAAATTAACTTTGCTATTACAATACCAATCGAAATCTCCCTTATGGTTTTTCCTGTATCTTCATGTAAGGCAACGACTTTTGCAATCTTTTCCACGGAGATATCCACGTTTTCTTCTTCTTGCTAAAGTTCACTATTACCAACGTTCATGGTTATTTTTATTTTATTTTTATTTGCCAATACTAGTACGTACAATAAGATACATCTTTTATAGTACTTACTTTTATATGTATAGGTATGATAAGTGAAGAAAGTTATACATTAAACTAGCTGATCCGGCAAACGTTGTTCTGCCATATAAATTATTTCTAATGAATATTTTGGTTGTTAAAATAGAAAATAACGAAAAAATGTGTTTGAATTGTAAAGATTTTTTTATTTCGGACTAACCGCGATTAATTATAAATTCAAATTAATTGAATGTTTTCGCCCGACGTTTCGACAAGATTCCACTTATCGGGTTGACTCCCTGTTTGAATGTTTAACAATCGATAAAACTGATCGAATCTTATCGATAAAATAGAACGAAACGTTCGTGGTTCTTGTGTTCTATTGAGAAGAAAAATGAGCACTTCAGAAATATCGATGCAATCAAGCATTTCATGGCAGATCTCGTCGCCGTCGGGTCGTTTGGACACCCAGGCGGATGTCTCACAGAAATGGAACATGAAAGGGAAATATTAAATTTCAAACTGAAAGTGTGCTGTTGTTGTGTGTCGAAGTTCTGTTCTAGGAATTTTTCGGTCGGTCAATTAGCTTGTTCGGTTAATTGAACCACCAGGATAACTGACCGAAAAATCTGACAGAATGGTCAGTGCAATTAAGCGGGGAATACTGATATATTTCTTGTAAATTAAGATAAATCTTGCAAAATTTTGCACACACTGTGCGTTAGGGATACATAGAAAATGCAGATGTTTGGATAAAAGTTTGATGGGGCAGACCTAGCGCCATCTGTCATTCAACAACATAAATAATTTGGTTCTGTCCGAAAAACGAATGATGACGTTTTATTTGTGTTTTTTTGGTCTATTATTGGATTAATATATTGTAAATAGATATTTTTAAGTAAATACTAAATACACTTGTTTTATAACTTTTTCTTTTAAATACCAAAAATAAGCGAATTTGAAAAAAAAAAATAAAAGAAATAAGAAAATCTAGTGTTTATCCTTTGATCTGAAAACAACAAAACATTTAATATAAAAATAAATTTGATGGCACAACAGCTCATGAAGAACTAGGGCCTAGTGACTTACAACTCTCAACCATTCCTGTGTGCGTGTGTGCAGGAATGGAGGGGACCTACAGTTTTTTGCCGAATCCGAACGGCTAACGAGCGGCACTTTTCTGTGGCAGGAGATACTCTTTGAGGATTTGTCAATTCCTCGCAAGAGGCAGTAGCCGTTTTTTCTTTTAAATAAATAGGTGACGAGGCTGGGGATCGAACCTTAGACCTCCGGCATGACAGTCCATCGCACTAACCATCACGCCACGGCTACTACTTAAAGCCAAAAATAATTTGAAAAAAAAAGTTAAATAAATTGAAAATGATTACTAATTTATTTTCATTTTTGACCCAATAAAAACAGAGTAAATCCACATATCCGCATACCAAAATTGGTAGGTATTGCACGTGCTCTCTAAAAGCTTCCACTTGAGACGTATCAACTGACGAAATGGTTGGAATCTAAATATCGGGATCAATGAGAAACTAAGATAATGTTAATTGTAAATAACTTTGCATTAAAAAAAATCAATTTTATTGTTAATTTTGGCCATGTTTTTGGGAAAATGGACCTGTGTGCGTTCGGAAAGTAGGAGCAATTTTCTAAAAAGTCGATGTGAAATGGACAATAAAAATTATAAAAAAAGAACCGCAATAACTGTTGCTATAAAGCTTTTCTTTAAGGCCAGATATTTAATGTTATATATTGTTTAAAAATGAATTTTTTTAGTGCATAGTTTTTGAAATGAAAAAAAAAAACTCAAAAAAAAAAAAAAAAAAAACAAATAAGTTTATCAAAATTTAACGTTACTAAGCCGTAGTTTTTTTTTTTATTTTCAATGCTATCAATCTTCAGTCAAACATTGAAAACCAGATTGCTTAAACTTACTTTTGTTATTTTCATTTTATTTTTTCAACCTAGAAAGGTTTGTACATCTACATAAGCGATTGAGAAATGGAAATGTTCAATCGATATGCAGAACATGGAGTTTAGCTTCGAGTAAAACCAAAATTTGTTCAAATTAAATTTCGTCCAAACATTTAATCACAATCGGAAATTATCTTCAGGCCGTCTTGCAACTTACCTATAATCACATTGATTGCTTTTTTTTTTCATTTCAAACCAATATCTACCTAATAAAATTCATAATAAAAAAAAAAACAAGACATACCGGCATACGTCCAATATAACATACAAATCAACTCACATAAGTCCAAAAAGTGGTTGCATTAAAAAGATCAAATTATAATAATTTAATCGAGCTCCACGAACCCTGACAACCACATTAAAATTCTTGCACAAGAAAACCATCATAAAACCAATCGTTAATTCAATTAGTAATAATCTAAAGCCAAAGCGGGCGTCCATTCAGTGGGTTGACATTAATGACCCGAAATTCTGTTTTACCACACTTCACCCACAAACTTCCACTCGTCAACGCGTCAATCGCATCAAAGTAGTAACTTTTATGTATACGTACGTTATACATAAACTGCGCGCACCATTTTCTCTCAATTAGGAACGCATGTAAGATTAATTTTATTAATTACAAACACAACAACAAAAATAAAAAAACACATACATATGTATGTGGGTTCCTCCTTATTATTGTCTGCCAATACCACACATAGTTCGTTAGTGCAATATTGCATGTGCAACCAGCCATTGTTGATTGTCAGAAAGAACAACTTCAGCCCACCGTCATACGGTGGGGCATCAGGCTTAAAGTTGAGTAAAATAATAACTTAGTAAAAAAAAAAAGGTATAAGGGCCAGTTGTACAAACGTGGTTCAATATTTAACTCGTGGTTCAGGATTTTTAATTTGCCGATTCCGACGGATTAACGGAGGTTCAACGATGGCTCAAGGTTCAAGTATGTGATAATAGCTAAGTACATGCCTGAACCATTGCTAAACCTCAGTTAATCCGCCGAAATTGGTGAATTAAAAGTCCTGAACCAGGGATCAACGTTTAACCCACAATTGTACAACTGGCACTAATGGCCAGTTGTACAATCATGGTTCAAATTTTGATCCGTGGTTCAGGAACTTTAATTCACCGATTTCGGCGGATTAACTGAGGTTCAAGGTTCAAATATGTGATAATAACCAAGTAAATGCCTAAACCATTGCTAAACCTCAGTTAATCCGCCGAAATTGGTGAATTAAAAGTCCTGAACCAGGGATCAACGTTTAACCCTTGGTTCAAATTTTGATCCGTGGTTCAGGAATTTTAATTCACCGATTTTGGCGGATTAACTGAGGTTCAACGATGGTTCAAGGTTCAAATATGTGATAATAACCAAGTAAATGCCTGAACCATCGCTAAGCCTCAGTCAATCCGCCGAAATCGGCGAATTAAAATCCCTGAACCACGGATAAACATTTAACCCATGATTGTACAACTGGCACTAATTCCCAGTTTCACAGTGTAAGTTTAAACTCTGCTTTTAGTTTAAACTTGAGTTCAACACGTTTAAATTTAAACTTTCTCAAAAATGTTTCCATGGTAATCAGTAATCACTCATGTGTTTCTCTTTTCTCTTCAAACAAAATTAAAATTGACAGAATTAAGCTGACTGCGCATGTGCTTTTGAGAAAATGATAATGTAGTTCGGTAATACAGTTCGTTTAATTGAACTGAGGCTCAGTTATGCTGTGAAACCCAAGGAGTTGAACTTGGAATTTAAACTTTAATTAAACTCTCACTGTGAAACTGGGGGTAAGAGTTTTAATAACCTAAAAATAATGACCCGTGATATATCATCAAAACTATCATGCGCTTAATTTCCAAAAGTTTTAAATGTTCAAGAGTGATTGTATTTGCAATAAATAAAAATGAAGAAATATTTTTAGGAGGCCTAATCCTATATTTTCGTAAAAAAATAAATCTAATTTTCAAAAGGATCAGAGTTCTTAGTAGGTGAGAAACCGCGTAGTTTTTTGATCATTCGAAACAAGCACCTTCGTTGGTTTAAAGTTTAATTTGTTCAAATGTTAATTTATGGTTCCTACTTTGAAGCTATTAAGCTCTACTGTACAGAGCCCGTATTGTTTTTTTTTTGTGTTGTTTAATGAGTGCGCGTGTTCAAATGTCATTTGCAACGACAACAAGAACAACAACAACAAAAAAACCTAATAATTCAACGTGGAATTTCAATACCCTCGGTATATGTGATTTACATGGTTTATGAGGCGTGAGCAATTGAGCAGCACACAACAAGAAACGGGGTAAGACAAGACACTTCAAGTTGAAGCAAAAAAAAAATGTTCTTTTCAACCAAAGGAACATGATGGCGTTTGATTTTATGTATTATGTTAACAGATTTGACAGCTTTGCGTAGAACGAATTTGGAACCAAGTGGAAAATTTATTTTTTTTACGTTCTTGGCGAGGAAAAGATTCTTATGTAAAAAAGATTTAATAATCTTTAAGGGTTGATGCAAAGCATAATTCGTAAAAAAAAAAGAAAGAAAAACACTCGACTCTTTAAGCAAGAATTGACAATTTGTCAGGCATAAGGCATGAAACAATTTGAAATTGCAATTTCCAGAGTTTAATTTATTCCAAACTCATTTATTAGAAAAACATAAATAAAATCACCCATAAGTCGCCAGCAATTAATTTACGCAGTTGAATTGTCACGATACCCCAATTTAAAATAAAAAACGTATAATATAAACTTTTGCAAGTTAACACTGGATCAGATAAAAATGTTTTTGTTTTAAGATAAATAAATATTTTTTTATTTTGTATTCGATTGTTAACTTAAGCTAGGTAATGCGTATTTTAGTTTGGTCCATCGCCAAATCACAATCACGCATTCGGTCGAACGAGCGCTGATGGGCTTTTGACCAACTGCACACTGGTCAAATTTCCCAAAAACATGGCCAAAACTATATAAAAATAAAAATCAATTTGTTATTTTTTTTTTAATGTAAAGTTATTTAAAATTAACATGAGCTTAGTTTCTCATTGAACACGCTATTAATATTGCAACCATTTCGTCAGTTAATATGTCCAAAGTGGGAGCTTTTAGATAGAACGTGCAGTACCAATTTTGGTATCGATAACAACAGGCTTCACTTTGTTTTTCTTTAAAAAGAAAAACTAAGTGAAATATTTTCTTCGTGAAGAATCCAGTAACGTAAATAAAATAAAAGGTTTTTCTTAGAAAAAAGTAGTTTTTGTTATTTTTGATTTTCTCAAAAAATACACAACATTTCGGGGTACGGTTTTTTGTGTTTGCTCAAAAACTAATAAGAGCATTGAATATTAGGAAAAAAAATATTACTTAATTACGTTAAATTTTGAAAAAAAAAAATTAATTTTTTTTTTCAAAATTTTGACTTTCAAAAACTATTGACTCGAAGAAATTTATTTAATAATAAAATTAAAGAATGGATGGCTTTTTAAAATGCTATAGCATGAGTCTGTACCGTTATTTTTTAATAAATTTTTTTTTGAAAATTTCCCTCACGACTAAACGGGGGGAAATAGACCCCCCAATGCAAATTACCCTGTATATTGCGAATAAAAATACTCCGTGCCAATTTGTTTCTATTAAAAAACTTTGATTGTCAATTCTAAATTCCACTATCTGTATTTTGTAAAGTTCCCATATATCCCCGACTACACTTTTATCAAGTTTGATGTGTTACAAAATGTCGTTTTTTTTTACTATTTCATTATTAAAATATTCTTTTTTTACGAGCATTATCTTCTCTTTCGCACACACAGACAAATATGCATATATTCACTCTTCAATACATAGTTGTATACCGCAATCGATTTCACCCAAAGACACAATTCCACAACAGATCACACTAGGCAAATATTCATTGATATTACATTGAGTCTGGATTTTAATTTATTTAAAATCAATGTTATCGGTTTTGTTTCAGACGCAACAAAAACATGTGTTTTGATTTGTCTGATTAGGTGTGTCGTTGACATCAACAACTTATTGTGACTTAAAATTTATGAAGGTATCTTATAAAAAAATTGTTTGGCAACACTCTTTTCTGATTTTTAATCTGTTCCAGCAGGGTCACTAAACAAAAATAACGAAAACCTGTCAAAAGTCAAGGGAAGCCTATTAAAAATGAATAATGAAGACGTGTTCTTTTCCGGTCTAATTAAGAAAAAAAAATCTTTTTTTGTTTCCAAAAAAAAAAAAAACTGGTAATCTTTCTTCTAAGACAGATTATAAATTTAAATAGGTATGCAAATATATTCATCCACTTTTTGTTTATTCGTGTTTTGCCAAATAAAAGCGTCATAATAGTTTAATAAAGGAATATAAAAATAAAATCAAACAACTTTGCATATCTACTAAAAAGCCGGTCTTAACTTGAATATGAATATGCACAAACAACTAATATTTTGTCTTTTTATTAAATCTGTGGTAATTTTTATTATTCCCCAAATCTTTCACGAATTACTTTATAAATTATTGAAGAAAAATATTTATACCGGTTTTTAAATGCTGATTTTATTATTTTAAGATTTCATGAAATTATAAAATATTACTCTCAATACTTTTAAGATGGACAGTAGTTGCTGAAATAAAAAAGTGTTGTTCTAAAATTTTCTTCGGTTATGGCCTCCAATTGGATGGAATTTTTCTTTTCAAATCAGCAGCGTACTAGGCTTTCAATAGAATAATAATGAAAACAGGCACTCTAACAAATTCATTCCTTGATTTTTCAAGTTATTTAGAATTTTTCAATTTCAAAAATTTTTCCCAAAAAAGTTTATATAAAGAACAAGGTAGATGCTGTAGTCCTAAAAAAACATTTATAATTTTATGTGAAAGAGGCTGGGAATCGAGGATTGACATGACAGTCCAACCCGTTAAATATTACGCCACGGGCTACTACTGATGTACATAATAGGCGTTTTGCTTTTTTAGTTTAGAGTTGGTTCAGAGCAGAGCACTGAGTAGACCCTGAGCGAACGGAGTAAACTCTGAACATAGTCAGTCTTATTAATAAACCCATTCCAAAGTATGTCTAACTTTAGACAGCTGTCCAACTCCAAAATCGTATTAATAAACATTTCCATCGGTTGTCTAACTTAGACACCGAAATTGGTTGTCCAAAGCTCCAAACCTATTATAAAGTCGGCACGTTCAATGAACAAAGTAAGGCATTTTTTTAGTTGCGAAACGAAAAGTTATGTTAAAATGAAAGAAATGTTCGTTGAATGTAGCCAAAATGTCGGTTAAATTCATTAATTCACTCGAGAATGAATTAATCTAGGTATGTAACGTGAAATATGAGGTCGTATTTAGACAGCTGCTGGAATGTGATTATTAATAATGAGTTGTCCAACTATTTACACAGTGGCTAGCTGGACAACTGTCCAAGAGTGTTCTAAGAAAATCTAATTAATACGACTGAGTATGTTCAGCACAGCACTCCGATTTAATTATGAAACACACCCGAGCACTCTATTATCGTATCTGTCAAATTACATTGAAATTGTATGAAGTTAGATGCGCTCAGTTTCTTACTCCGTCTGCTCGGTTATTTTATTCTGAGCTCATGGAGAATGTGCTCCAAACGCATTTCGAACGAAAAAGAAACACACATTCCAAGCTCTGAACGCTCTGAACTAAAAAAGAAACACAATCTTTTTGTTTGGCAGTTGGGGCTCAGCTCTGAACAGCTCTGAACTAAAAAAAGAAAAACGCCTAATGTAGCAAAGGTAAGGCAATTTCAGTAAAGGGGTGTAAGTTGGGCAGTAGCCCAATTCATTTATGAATATTCTATATGGGTGACCCAGCAGTTTGTAACTCCCTCTTGAGGTCCTGATTTTTCGCACCCATGAAATTTACTTTTTACAGCCATCTTGGATTTGAGTTTCCATTAAATATCTCAGTTTCTGTTAGTCCTAGAAAAAAATTTTAAGGGAGTATGGAAAAATAAATTTCCTATTTTTTTTGAAAAAGTTACAAGACAACAATATTATTCACATCTTTTTTATTTATTGCAATGCAAAAAATTATAGAGAATTTGAAGCCCTACAAATTTTTTGTTCATACATATTTTTTTTTTTTTTAAATTTTGATACTTTATGTGCTTAATTTTCCAAAATTTCGTGTTTTTTTTTTAACTTTTGTGGGTTGTATCTTTTTCAATATTCACAATATGGAAAAAAATGTTCTTAACACCAAAAAAGGTCATACTTTTTCACGTCCACGATTTTCTGATTTATTAAAGCTAAATCCATGCGAGAATTGGATTAAAATGTCGATTAAATTTTTAAGTTTTTACCAAAAAAAAATCATATTTGGATAAAAAATCAGAAAAACGATTTTCAAGTAAATACGCATGTATTTGTAAATACTCGTGTATTTTTAAATACACGTGTAACAATAAATACACGTGTTCATACACGAATAATTTAATTACACGTGTAATACGGGTACACTTTTAATAGGGGGCTCTAATAAAAAGTATAATCCAAGATGGCGGCCAAAAGGTGAATTTCACGAGTGCTAAATAAAAATAATAAATAAACAAAATTGAGGGTGTTTGTTACAAAGTTATTGGGTCGAATTATTAATGCACTGGACTACTTTTTATCTAACTATACTTACGACCTGAAACATTGATGCATAATAATTCCTGTTCCTCGCATACGAAGAAGCTGTGTAGTATATGTTATGCAAGCTAAAAATTTTAAGCTGAGTATTAAATTTATCTGTATTTGTTTCCTTTTGCATTAAGTTTTTTAAACCGAGTTCTAAATCCTCAAATCCTCCTATTTTGGGGTTTAAATTTATCGAAGTTTCATCTTACAATTGAATTGAGATCTTATAATCTGAGTTTTCTTCTCGTTAGAACTCGGTGAAGAATTGAGTAAGAACTCAATCAAGTTCAAATGTTTGCCGTATGCTACTGCACCTGTCTTACCTGTTATACAAAAAAATCTATTGGGAGAAACGATTAGTACTTGTTTTTATAAAACAGATGTCATTTTTAATGCATATACACATATCTCATATCTCGATGTAAAGTTTCTTGTTTTTTTTTTTTTTTTCAATTATAATAATTAAAATAATCAGACATTTTTGTTATTGTTTTCATTCAGTTTGCACGATTTAACGAAGAAACACCAACTAAACAATCAGACGGGTAAAATATTATAACATACAATTTTTGTGGTTTCGTGTAAAAGCAAAAGGGGCAAGTAATTGGCCGATTAATGGGCGAACGTAAATCAAAAGTCAGGCATAGTCAGCCTAAAGTTAAATTTAGGTTATTTTGCTCGCACGAATAAAATGTTCCAATTGCGAATTTTTGTTTCTGTTTGTTTGTTAAGTAAACGGTAGATACATACATATATGTACAAACATATGTATCGTATGTGCCTTCCTACACGTGTGGGGTAATTTGTAATTTTCTGCAACACACTCGAATACAGAATATACATGGTATATGCGGCAATAATGGGTAAGAGAAAGTATCGGTTTATTGGGTTACAATTAGGCCAAGTAGCTGGCGCACGTTGTAGACAATCAATCTTGGTAGTGTAGTGGGAAGTGTTCTCAGTGCTGGACTGGCCATTAAGCATTATGGGCTCATGAATGACTAATATCTAACTAGCGTAAGTTTTATTTGCAATTATGTGCAAATAAGTTCACTTATGTTATACGGTGACCATCCGTCCCGTGTTTCCCGGGACTATCCCAGTATTTCTATAGCCTGTCCCGGGTTCTTTTTTTAACCCTTAACCACTTACCACTGGTCTCAGAGACCGCAACGAATTATCAAATCGAAATAATTCAATGTGTGCGTGTCCTGCTACAGAGTGCATGAGCTGACAGAGTCAAAACGTGGACGCGTTTGGTATAGGTTAGTAAAAATAATTCGCCAGCGGTCTCCGAGACCGCACGTAGGTGACTGTGATTTTTTTTAAATTTATTAAGTATAGTTTTTTTATGTCGTTTTCGATTGGATTTTCAGAGTGTTTCACTCCTTTTTGATTCCAATGGAATATGGAAAACTCTCTTCCGTAATATGTGTATCTATGTAGAAGTTAAAAATAAAATGAATTCTTCAATAATATTAATTCCAGAACATCCCAAGAACAAGCATTTACTATTTTGACAATTAATCCAACACATACCTACTTTTAAAAGTATGTGTGTTTTCAGAGTGCACTCCTAGCACTCCTTAATAAAATCCGGAGTGAAAAAACACTCCTAAATCATCACTCCGAACAGCAAATGGAAGGTTTTTGGAGTGTTGGGAGTGTGTGATGGAGTGAAAAAAGAGTGCTAGGAGTGACCAACGGAAAACGACATTAGTGTCAAAATAAATATAAGCGACTCAAATATTGAAATATTGCTACAGCAACTGATTTGTGATGAGAAAATTTGCCAGACGAAGATTGCAGTGACGTGGAACCTGATTTGACCGAGAATTCCGCCCAGTTTGAAGAAAAAAAATGAATGGAAACTGGCCATGAAAATTGTGAATGTTGAAGCGCTGCAATTTTGTTGAAGTTTTTATTTTGTGTTAATTTTTACATTTTTATATTATTGTTTGATCAATTAGTTTATAAGAATTAATACCAAGAATTTGAAATTTTAATTTCTTACTGGTACAGGTCTTATTTTATGAGCAATGAGCATAGTAATTTTTTGTGCTAAAAGTGTTAATTTGTGAAAATTTCAAGAATATTACGAAACTTTCCTCGAGGTTAAGTTATTTGAGTTTTATTTGAGAATATTTTTAAGTTTATATAATATTAGAAAATGGACGGAAAACAAAAAGAAAGGAGGTGAAAAATTGGTAGAATTTTTTACGCATTACTTAGAAAAAGCATTGGTTTTGCAAACCCTTAAAAAATTGTCGAGTTCGGTTTATGTTTGCCAGGTTCTAATGCTCCCACAGAAAGAGTTTTATTCATATCTGAATGAGAGAAAAACCTTAGTTAAATGTTAAGCTGTAATGAATTTAAAAATTAATTATTTAAAAGTAATCTACAAAATTGTGAAAGAAATTTTTTCAGCAACGAAGCATTAAAGAAAAAGAAAAAAAAAATATGTACGTTGTAAACTTAGCCTGATGTGCATTACGAAATATTATGCTTGTTTTAATTTAATATAATGTGTATTTAGCTAATATTATTAAATATTATACTATTTGCTTTATTAACAGATGACTAAATTCTTTTAATAATAAAATTAAAACTTCTAATTGTTATAATTTCTTCCTCTTTTAATATTTAAATAAAATTAACGAAAAAAACTAATATTTTTTCATGCATTTTAACTTTCCACTTTTGTCCCAAGTGTTCCTCTCAGAAATATGGTCGCCGAACTTATGTATGATATACATTATGTATGTATACGTACACTACACACCCTGTTACAAACTATGTGTAGAATAGTATGTATGTAAGTTATGGATTAGTACAGTGGGTCCCGCCATAGATTGTCTGCAAATCTTATGTACCTATAATCCACATTTACATAGATTATGATCTGAATTGTCTGGTCAACAAAATTAATTTTGTAACTTTGCCGAAGAAACAAAGTGCACTTCCGATGATTTTTGTATAAATAAAAATAAATATATTTGGTGGCACAAACGTGAGCCCAACTGTCGTGCCTGGGCGAAACACATTGGACTAAAGGTCGCAAAAAATCTTCCATTTGAATTTAATTCAATACAGCCCACTAAAACAATAATAAAAATATTTTTTTTTATTTTTGTTTATTCTCTTCTTCGCAAACTTACAACTAACTGAGGATTTCCCGGAGAGGAAAGGAGTTATCGGGAAAATTTAAAGAAAATTTTAAAGAAGAAAATTAGGAAATTCAGAAACCGTTACAATTTATGTTGAAAAAAATTGTTATAAAATAACCTCGAAAATAGCGAAAAAAAAAAATGTTTATGATTTTCAAACGAGAATATCTTAAAAGTGTAATGTGATAGAATTTCTTTCTTTCTGACATCAGATACGATTTCAGCACACAAAAAAAAAACAAACATTGGAAAAGTGTACTTTGGCTCCTCGGCAAAAAATTTTGCTGTCAAATGCAGCAAAACAAATATTTTTTTTCCATAAACTAGTTTATTAAAAAACTAATGAAATAAATAACTAAACTTTTTGATAAATCTAAAATTAATTTAAATTAAATACAAATTTTGTGTTTAATAATTGGTAAATATAATCTAAAAATTATTACTAATTTTACAAAAATAAGTAGATAATTAGTTGAAATTGTTTTTAATTTGTTAAACTCATGTTTTACAAGACTACCTACCTTTTAGATCAAAGGATCAATGTAAATACCTAATATGTATGTATTCGAAACAAAATTGTGTGTACATGCATACATAATATGTACAGTACATATGTACGTATTTATATGAAATTTTTAAAAAATGGGTTTGAGTGTTTTATTAGCCAACAGTTCTCCACATCCACACTATACTTAATCCAGCCCTGAGCAATGAAAAATTATATTTGCATTTTTAGCACGAAAGGATTGTATAGAAAGATGCAACATAAATCGGTTCAATCTAAATTTGCCACAGAAAGCAAATACTCAATTAAACATTTGTTTGCCTAAAATTTGTTTAAACATTTTTAATGCACGGGTATGCTGCGTTTATAATTTTTAAATTATACAATTTTTAGAAAGATGTGATTAAATAGGCACTACCCCAATTTATATGTACACCACACAAAGTTTATATGTGTATAGCAAAGCAAACAAACAAATTCATTCAGGAGAAGTTTTATATTACGAATAGTACCTATGTTATAAATTAGGATTGTCATCAGAAGGGCATGGATTTGGATTTCCAATTATCACGCAATGCTATATGAATTTTAAAAAAAGTAGTTGCCTTTATTATTATGCACCTATTTTATTTTTATAAAATAGGTGCATAATAATAAAGGCAACTAGAATAGGTGCATAATAATAAAGGCAACTAGGTACTTTTCTTAAATTCATATCAATAATATAATATTAATATTATTAATATTAATATTAATAATATTATATTAATTTTAGAAAAATGTGTCAAGCCATTTTTGAGAAAAATAAGATTTTCCAAAAATGCTAAAAAAAATTATATGGCAGGTACCGTTATTTTTGGTCCTAAAAAGAAATTGAAAAAAACGTGTCGGAGGGAATGTTCCAAAAACACTTTATACCAAGTTTAATTAAAATTGACCCATAGGTTTAGGCTGTAGGCGAGTCCACAAACAGACAGACAGACGGAATTGCGAGACCCAATTTTTTCGTCTTCCCTATCATCGTAATGTCAATTTTGATCGAAATCTCGAGTTCAATTTTTTTTACGAATCCAAAACTTGCCATATAGTATGTATGTACATACATATTTATACATATATCGCAAGTTAAATTAAGAAGTTAATAAATTAGTACTACGTCCATCCTTTCATTTATGGTAGATTTGTATATGGGCATTAAGTCAAATAACAACAACCGGACTAACCATTTTTAAGCACTATCTTTTTGGTTTCACTAAAAAATAGCGACCTTCATTGGAGACCTCATGTCATGCAGAGAGCGAGGTCAACCGAGGACCACTGGAATGTTGCATTAAGATGTGAGGCCAAATCGTATGCGTCTTTGGGCCTGCCAGAAAATTGCTGTCGAACTCAGTGCGCGATCGTGGACTAATAATCCACCAAGAGGTCTATTAGCAAATCCCACCTCTGAAATCATTTTTCACTTACAGTGCTCAGATCGCGTACATAGTTTTTAGTCTATATTTCCCTTCAGATGCGATAGAGCCAGGTATTGTTAAAAAAATGATCGTTCAATCGTTTGTCGGGGCCCAGGTCAGACAAGTTATGACATCAAACGGCGCACTTCAGCTTTAATTGGCTCAATGAAATAGGCCTTGCTTAGGGCCGCAATTTCGACCCATTTTCCTGCCTGACATCCATTATGAAACACTCTTTGGGGACAAATAAACACGTATTTATATGCAATAAATAAACCAGACTCATTTCGACGAAAGAAATTAATTAATAGTATTTTCAAAAATGTGTCTGTATAGAAAAATTCTTTGATGAACTGAAGTATCATACTCGTACATAACAATTAATTTTTCTCACACAATTAATATTTCTCGCTATTAAATAATTAAAACTTATAAAAAATTTACTCACGAAGCCCACTTGACAATCTTCAACTATGCATGTATGTATGTTCATTTAAATTTATTCAAACTTCCACCTGTCATTTACTTGAGCCAATCCCACACAAGATCGGAAGTCACATACTCTGAATTCTAACTAAAAAGCAAGATCAAGTTCTACCAATCCTAGTTTATGTTAATTATATTATACATATTGGAAAATCTTAAAAAAATAAAAATAAAAATAGAACGTGCCACTTTAAAATTATTAAAACAAAAACCACAGCAATAAAAAATACACATTTTAGAAAAAACAAAATAAAAAACGAAACGAAAAGAGAGAAAGGCAATGGTGCAAAAAATATCGATTCTCCATTTGATCTCTAATCGTATACACTGCCCCCGATCGATTAGATACATACATATCTCTATGACCCCTCACAATTAACTTAGAGCCATGTGGTACGAAGAACGATTAATCCAAATAATTAAAGTATAACCCGGACTGTGGCATGTTTAAAACAATAAATGCCTAGTGCATAATTCAATACTTGCAGCTGTGCCACACCAAAACATTTTCGCACTACTCCATTATTAAAGTTGTGGAAATAAACTAGTTTCGATCCAAAGATTATACTCATATAGTCGCACGACTACTCCGAGGGCATGGACTCGTATATTCATGAAAAATACTTTTACTTTTTTTTTATCTACAAATCATATACCACCACAGCGGTACCTACATTTATATCTGAAAGATATACGCTTGTACCTTTTTGTATTTCTTGCTATTTTTGAATAAAATTTATCTTCAAAACTTACTTTTCAATGTAATCACTATCCAATTCCTTCTTGATTTTTTCCTCATTCGAACTCGAACTGACGATAGTAGTTGTATCTGAAATGGAAAAATAAAAGAAAAAAAATTAACAAATTGTAATCACAACACGCAATAAAATCCACACCAAGAAGAGTTCATCTAGTTTTATTTTTTTTTTTTCAGTTGAGTTTGCTATTTTTGGTCTAAACAAACACAGCCTGTTCAGACCGAACGATGAAACTTTACGTCGCTCATCTTCTGGGTAAAGGGAAAAGAGGAGAAAGCTGAGAAATAGTATAGCTATTTTTTTATGGGCAAGTAATTGGTGTGTTAATTTATTCCTAATTTTAATGGCGATAGACACACTTTTGATATTTGAACTCATGTTGTGAAGTTAAGTTTGGCTTTAAATGGCAGTTGGGTAAATGTGTTTGAAGCAATTAACATTCAATGGCCGATCATGATTTTGTATTAGCGACGAGTCGCGTGCTAAAGTTTGAACATATACACGTTGCATGAATTTTTTTGTTCTATAACAGTTCAGGTATTTAAAGCTTCTTGGTCGAAAAGTCTTGACAGTCTGTTTTTGGTAATTCGCTTGAACTTTTTTCTACAAAATCAACTTTTAAGACAGAGCGAACAAGTGGATAAAAATCTACAGAATCCAAGACACTTAACAATGTTCAGATTTTTCCTTTAATTTAGATCAAAAGAGTGTGTATTTTTGTGAATTGTAAATAACCCATTTTTTGTTACCTTTAACTTTGAATGTCTGTACAGTTATAACAAGATACAAAATTGGGGGTACATACATAATAAGAATTTGGAATCGGTGTATTTTACTCCCCTTTAAACGGTTTTTTTTTTTCAATTCCTTTTGTTGAGAACTGTGTTAGCACAATAATCATCATATCGCAATTTTGAAGATTTGTTGACATTGACCCGGCTATATCTGCCCACGAACTAGACAGAGGGCTGCAAAGGTTGGGAAAATCACTCCAAAACATAAAACTGATGTTTGGAAACCTTTCCGATTTCTATTATTGAAGGTGCAAAAAATTAATTAGGGTCTGAAATTTGGCATGCGTATTTGTAACGGAACAAGCTCAGAGAGTTCCTCACCGATCCAATGATCGATAAGTCAATTAAAAGGGGTAAAAGGTCATGAAAATGTTTTTTTTTTTTTTTGCAAATATCTCAAAAACGGTTAGTTTGAAAGAAAAATTTGTTTTGACAATCTGGTAGCTTGAGCAGTTTTCCATAGAAATGTTTTTTTTTTTTATTGGTTTAACCGCTGGCTGCAGCTATCCGAAAATCTGTTACAAGAGCCCAAAGTAGGTACATGAAAATGGAAGTTTTTTTAAAAATATCTCAGCCAAAATTCGCTCCCTAACCTTGTAGCAATTTGGCATACCTACTACCTGGCAGTGGCAACGAAAATGAGTTTTTTGAAAATATTTCAAAAACAGTTTGTTTTAAGGAAATATTGTTTTCTGTAACATTTTGCCATAAAAAAGTTTGATGGCCTATAAATACTGCCGTCACAAGCAAAAAGGGCGTATCTCCATTTTAGAAGTTTTAAGAAAAATGCATTTTACTCTTTTTGGTTTTCGCACCTACAAATGTTTTTTTTTTTTTGCTGTATTTTAAAAAAGATTTGGTAATTCAAAAAAAAAAAAAAACTATCTTATTTTGTGGTATTCATGAATTTAAGTTATTTTGTTTAACTTGCGACTTTTTTGCTTAACAAAAACACTTAAGAAACAGAGATGCGCCTTTTTCAACGATGGTTCAGGCAAGTAAATTGATTATCATTACATACCTACGTGAACCTTGAACCATCGTTGAACCTTGCAGATAATCCGCCTGAATAGGCGAATTAAATTTCTTGAACGACGGGTTAAATATTTAACCACGTTTGTACAACTGGTCCTAAGCAAAAAAGGCACATAAACAGATCATTTTGGTATATTGGCCCCTTTTGCTTAGGAAAAGATCAGAAAAGAGATGTGATTTTACAGATGAAAATTATTTTTTTTTCACAAAAAGTTAGACACTGTTAAACGTTTCCAAAAATGCCTCAAACTAATTTTTTATTTTTGGTGCTTACGCCCTTTTTGCTTGTGAAAGCAGAATATTTTCCTGACCTTTGGTCCCTAGTTACAGACCTTTTGACTTTTCGGATTCTGCTACTTTTGAACGGTTAATGCTACAAAAAATAAGAGAAGACCATTTTAGACGATATTAATTTATTTTTAAATTAATATTGAATTTTTGAATCAAACTTCTAGTTATGTAAAAAGTCGTTACTTTTAGGTAATCGTTACTTTCGTTACTTTTTCGGAAGTAATCGTTACTTTTGAGTGATTACTTTAATTATTAATTTTTTAGGAAAAATTAACAAAAATTGTTTGTTTTTAAATTGCATAAATTCAATGATTATAGGGGTACAAAATAAAAAAAGGCAATTATTTTGGATGAAGAATGGGATTTAAAGAATTATTTATTAGTTTGAAAATAAAAATATATAAATTCGTGTAGCGGTGTCGGTCTGTAGATAATTATTAATTATAAACCTTCCAAAAAATGAAAAACAAGATTGAAGGATACTATATATTGAATACATTGTGCATGTACATGTACATTTAACTTAATTATTCCTGATGTCGCAGCGGTTGGGGTCGAAATTGTATGTGGCAAAATACTGTATGCCAAACTACTGTATTTTATAATTCTGAATGTGCAAAATGTTGTATGAGCAAAATATTGTATTTGAAATCTCTGTATTTCAAAATTGAAAATTGTTTAAAAATGCTGTAAAAGAAATATCGTTTAGTTTTGATAATGTAAAAAAGTGCGCGCGAATTTGCTCCCTGCAGCAGCATACGTAACGCACGCATTATCCCAATTTATAAAACAAGCACATTGAAATAAGCAACTAAAAACAATCTTTGTATTCTTTTATTCAAAGATGGTAATTTTTAACGATCGTGCTTCGTGCATTTTATAATTTAAAATGTGTTATCTTGCTGATCTGTAGTAGCCCGTGGCGTAATGGTCAGTTCGTTGGACTGTCATGCCAGAGGTTTAAAGTTCAATACCAAATTTATTTATTTATATCTTGCTGATCTATTATCGATTATAATACGGTTTACATATTGAATTATTCGATTCCAGATATTGGAATGACAAACCGTAAAAATCAAAATGAATGTAATAAACCGCAACAGTTTAAAAATGATTGCCCATTGTTCTAGAACTTTGACCTTAATGTTTTTTCAGGTCACTGATTTGTGAATTTATGCTCTTTTCAAATTTAAAATCTATTTTTTGTTAAAGTTAAAAAATAAAAAGGTTGATTTTGGAAAAAGTATTTTTATAATTTCTGATATCTAATATTTAGTTTTTAATTTTTTTGTCTCATAAACATTACAAAAGCAAAACAAACTTGAGTACCTTTCGTTTTTTTTTTTTAATTTTTCAAAAACTAAAAAAGAATTTTACATCTGGTTTCCAGTATTTTACTAAGATTTGATAGGAGCATTGAATATTAAGTAAAACAGTGACTTAATAACGCAAAATTTAGAAAAAAAAAAAATCAACTTGCACAAAAACTTCACAATTTTTTTCAAAATTTTTGACTTTGAAAATTAATTTCTCCAAAACAAATCATTTTAAGAACTTCATTTAAGAAGTGTATAAAAGCAAGGTATATTTTCTTTAAAAAAAAAAAGCCTTAGCCCATCATTGTAGGGCCCTTCCATAATTTTAAACAAGTTTTTTTCCATTTTAAGTCGATTTCTCAGAAATTGGCCCTCCCCGCCTAAGAGGGGAGATAGATTTTTTTGCTTATACAATTTTTGTTCTTAGAATGATCCCAGGAATCGTCAGCATCACCCTAAATATCATGCCAGAATAAGACATTCCATATCTCAGATCTCGGATTCAGTTTGACATTGAGTACTTTTGGATTTGATTACTTTTCGTTACTTTTGGAATTTGGTATCGACAATGAAGTAGGTAATCATTTTATCACTAGCTGAGATAGAATTATGAAATATTTTCAAATCAGGGTGGTCGATAAAAATGTCATTTTCGTTATTTCTTGAGCGACTGCAATGAAACTAACAGTGGTAATAGCTGAAATAGAGTTATGAAAGACGAAAATATTTTCAAATCAGGGTGGTCCATAAAAATGTTATCTTCGTTGTTCCTTGAGCAATTTCAATGAAACTAACAGTGGTAATAGCTGAAATAGAGTTATGAAAGACGAAAATATTTTCAAATCAGGGTGGTCCATAAAAATGTTATCTTCGTTGTTCCTTGAGCAATTTCAATGAAACTAACAGGGGTAATAGCTGAAATAGAGTTATGAAAGACGAAAATATTTTCAAATCAGGGTGGTCCATAAAAATGTCATCTTCGTTGTTCTTTGAGCGATTTCAATGAAACTAACAGAGGTAATAGCTGAGATAGAATTATGGAATAAAAAAATATTTTAAAATCAGGGTGGTCCTGGAAATTTTGTTGACATTCCTCTTCACACTACATAAGTTGCGTTTAACCAATATACTTCTAAAAGGATTTATAGAACAACTTTTTTTTTTTTTTTTAATAAAATGTTCAAAAGATTTTAAAGAAATTAAAAGAAAATGTCAAAAAATCTCCAGCAACTTGTTGCTTCTTGTGAAATTAGGAAAACTATAGTAGGTACATACCAAATTCAAATCAGATTTTAAATATGTTTTTATTTAAATGTTATTTTTAACTACAATAGTAAAGTTTAATTGTTTTAATAATTAATAATTTTATTTACTTTTGAATAAAAGACTGATTTATTTTTGATTTTTTGTGTGTTTTTGACATCTTTTCTTAAAGCATATTTTCATTTATTTTAAGCGAATGTTCTCTCATTTTATGTGCATATTTTATGCGTTATGTGTTTAGCACACTAAAATCGACTATTTCATTAACGAACATCAGGTGTTTCTCAAACGAACCACCACCACCGGTGTCTTTAAGGATGTGTAAAGGCATCTTCTCATTTTGGTACTGCCCGTCTTATGGTATTGCTGTGCAATATTTGGACACCATTTTACGAAAATGCTATTATAAGAAAAGAAAGATTTAAAAAAAGATTCAGGCGTTTTGCTTGCCTACTTCAAAGCCGCAGTAAGATATCAAATCTGGTTTTCTGGTACTTTCCGAAAAGAAATTTATAAAACAAAAACAATTGTTTTATGTTTAAAAAAAAACCCAATAACTTGTTCTTTGATATTATATACAATATTATTTGTTTGTAGGGAAGTCGACTATCGATAAGTAAGGAACATTAAAAATAAAATTGTTAAAAATATATTTCACTTCTAAGTTTTGGGAACATTAAATATGTACATACATAATAATAAGCTTTAAGCAAAAATGTGTTCTTTTTTTTGCAATCGAATGAAGAGAAATAAACAATTATTTAGAGCTTTAAATTTTTGTTTGGTAGCTAAAAATCAGCATGATTAGAACTAAACAACAAAATTTCACTTCCATCATGCAAAATTAACTCAATTTTAATAATACAAACTTTATTTTAATTCAAAAGATAACTAATTGAATAAATTAAACTCCGTGCACAAAGAATTGATAAAATATGTGTCGCAAGTTGTCAAATGTATGTATATTTATGCCATCAAAAACATTAATTAGCATAGACAAATGAACCGGTTTGATTTAACACTTAAGAAATGAAATCAAGTCGTCTTAATAAAAATGTCTTGGATGCTATTTGAAATGAGACTTGTATGAGGTTCTTTTTTTATTTAAAAAATGTATATTTAGTAGATATATGTAAAAGTAATAAAGTAAAATTAATTAAATAATTTTGGTAGGTATACAAATTGTTGCTGTTAATTAAAGGTACCTTATTCGTTGTAGCTCACTTCGACTATTTTCATCGAGTTGAAGTATGAGCTTGATTCGACTCGATTGTGATGAAAACTTGGTTTGACAAATAATGAAAATCATTAAAATGTTACATTGACCTTGCAATTTGTACAGGACAATTCCGTTTTTAATTGATGTGCAGAAATGAGCAGTTGATTCAACAGGAGGCGATAGCGATGGATTAAAAGACTTTTAGAAAGAAAAATCTATTTTGATTACAAAACTAAATCTATCGTGACAATCTATATTGAGTTAATATTATTGACACTGACAGCTCTTATTGGCTTAAAAAATTGATAGAAATTCTGATTTATAATTCTGTGCGTCGCGCGGTATAAAATGGGTCGATTTATGCTTGAACAAAATGTTTGGAAACTCTGCGTTGCCGAAACAGTTAAAATTTCGAATAGAAATTTCAGTCAAATAGTAAACAGCAGCTTGTGTGATTACCGAAAATTCAGCTCCAACTGTTGCTGAAAGTGTATGTGAATTTTGGCGTAGCCGTAATATGACATTTATGGTCAGAAATTGGGGATTTCAACAACTTGGTCGAGTTATATGTATATAGTTCCAACAAGAAATACGTGCAACATAAGCCGAGCAACAATTGATTAATTGAACACAAACTTCAAAAATCTAGTAAAAAAATCTAGTAATTAGCCCTCATGGTGATATTGCTTTGCCAAAAGGAGTTGCGGTTTGATCCCGCCTACTGTTCTGTAAAATTATAAATTTGGTGGCACAAACGGCTCATGAAGAACCAGGGCCTAGTGACTTATAACTCTCAAGCATTCCTGTGTGCGTGTCTGCAGGAATGGAGGGGACCTACAGTTTATTGCCGAATCCGAACGGCTAAGGTGATTGGCACTTTTCTATGACAAGAGATACTCTTGGAGGATTTGTCACTTCCTCGCAAAAGGTAGTAGCTCCGAAAAAAACTTAAGGTGGAAGCGGCTGGTATTGAAACCAGACCTCTGGTCCAACGCACTAACCATTACGCCACGGGCTACTACAGCTTTTGTTCTGTGGGTTTCATTATAATATCGATACTATGCGAACACTTTACATACAATTCAGGCACTTGAGAACAATATTGGTCAAGCAATAAGTGCAGGAGCCAAAACTATTAAAAAAATACTGTCACATAATTAAATGCAACACTGAGCGTAACCACCTTGTTGATTGCAGAGCAAACATTATGTGTGCGTATTCATAATTTAACTAATTACCTTATGCCGAAAACAGATGTGCTGCTTTTTCCCATGCAGCGAAACTAGAAATAGAGATATCGTGCAGCAAAGGCTGCATGCAGAGCCTGGAATATGTCAGCCCTCATAAGAACCTGTCTAAATTTATTTTCGCTGCATTGGAAAAAGCTGCACATCTGTTTTGGGCTTTACTCTATCCAACATTATCTCTCGCTAAAGATAAAGTTGGAGAAACCGAGTTATATTTTACGCTTTAGAACATAAGTATTTTTTTAACTTAGTCTTTAAATTAGGTCAGTCAACACCTAATATCCATTGTGCATAGGATAATAACTATGTTGTTAAAAGTAAAAATTAAATAAATATTTTGGGTTAGGTACTTATGTTTAAAAAGATTTGGGTTTCTTTTTAATCGATTAAAGAACTGGATGAAATAAACAAAAAACAGAGTACGTGTTAAATGCAACAACAACTAATTCCCTTCGGGCTTAGTTAAGCACAGAAAATTTTTGGCGCTTAACTTTAACACGTAGAAAAACTGTGTTACTTGCATGAATTACATACCTACAACATGTTATCGATAGTTTGTATGGAAACTCCATGTTTTTTCTGTGAAGCCGTTCGGTAACCCCCGATGTCGTTTTTTAACCAAATCTTATTATTTATCAAAAGGTTTACTCCTTTCAATACCCTAAAAACAATGTTTGGAAAATATGGAACAGTTTTTTTTTCTTATAGCCTTTTAAAAAAAAAACAAGCAGATGGTCTATCTTTACTAACAAATTACTTAAAAATAAAACATCACTTTAAAAATGTTTGTCATATCATAATATTATTATAAAATTATCACTTCCTACGGCTTGGCCATTAAAGGCTCTCCCAAACCAACGCGATTAATCGCCGCGACAATAGAAAACAATAACAACAACTCGTTGTTTTGTTTGACAACCACGTGTTGTTATTGTTTTTTTTTTTTCGCGGCGAATAATCGCGTTGGTTTTGGAGACCCTTAATATTAAAAAAAAATAAAATAGATATTTCATTATAACTCCGACGATTCAACATAATCGCAGTCGCTTATAGGTAGAATATGCTTACAATGGTTATTTTGCTTACTTTAATGTCCATTTCTGTGTCAACATTTTTTCTTATTATTTTAGTATTATTTTCTTTAAAAACACACAAGCACTATTGACTTTCAATGATTCAATTGATTGCTTCTGGCCTAGACCCAGCAGCGAATTTATTATTGTAAGTGACAAAGGGAATTCTTTAGAAGCGAAGATGAAGCTTTTCTTAACATGACATCTTCAAATTTTAAATACAAACAACATGAAAATATTCAAGCCCGAAATAAAAATACATCATTGGGTATGGGTAAAACAATATGAATTGTTTTATATTCCTTAAATGGCTAACATGCGAACTAGCGGATTATTTATATGTACATACTACAGAAAATTCCATATTTATTTGATTTTCTTATGGCCGATTTCATAAAGCATTTTTAAATATTAAATCTCTAAATGACGTTTGTTCCATACAAAATACGTCATTTAAAAATTTCAAAGCCAGTTAGATATTTGTGAAACAGAACATTAGACGGCTGACTTGTTAGTTAGACAGTGTCTTAATATTTCGAACTAGTTTGCATTGTTAAAAGTTAATCCTACACTGAAAAAATGCTCTTGATTTAACTTGAGTTCAATTTATTTGCAGATTATTTAACTCTAGTTTTACTTAGAGTAAACTCCAATACTGAAAAACTCGCCCTTAGTTGAGAAGTCTTAGGCAACAAATAAAAATCTTTATTAATAGCTTTGAAGGCTATCTAAAGTTAAACAACGTTTATAAATACATCGGTATATTTTAATTCATCATTAAAACGATTTTGACTAGGAATATCATAACCATCATAACAATATTTAACTTCTCATCTTTCGAGTTGGTATACGAGAATGTTTCAGTGTTTCAACTGCACTCGCTTTTGTCAATTTTCGCTTCTCATTTCAGGTATATCAAAAGACAACCATGAAGGAGACTTCCATGTGATCAATTTGGCATTTCTGTAATCCGTCCTGTCAATGGTTTTTTGTTCGAAGGTTGTCTTGTATCTATAGTTCTCTCGAGTTAATACTGTTTTACATTACAGTACAGCCCCGAGTGTTATTTTCAACACTAACCAAAAAGTGTTAATTTTAAAGATCCGTCCCTGGTTACGGCATATAGACATAAGATAGAAAGAAACTAAAAAAAAAATATTCCCAACCAACGTTCAAATAGAAGAATTTCAATTGCAATTTCCTGTGAGTGCTTCGAGCACATGGTGTTGTATGGTGTTGATCATTTAATCCCATGAATAGCAATTCAAAAGCAAACAAAAGTCGCATCAACCATCACGATTTCAGCTGCATTAAATTAAAGACACTCCACTGCTGATTACCACTCCAATCTCACACCGCAAATGCATTCCAATCGATAATTACAATAATTGTATTTAACATAGCAGCAAGGCAGCAAACGTCAAAAATACCTTGAGTGACACATTGTGCGGTGCTGTCATCAGTTTGTGCGGATGACATATAACATTTGATGCCCAACCACCGTTCAGCAAGAAGACAATACTTTTAGGAAAATTCATCATGACAAAACTTCAGTACAATGCGAAGCAATTGAAATTTCAGACTTCCTGCAATTATAAGCTCATCTAGAGCGCGAACCCAGACAAAGTTGGTGAAGTATTAATTTCTCTAATGACCCAAAAAAAAAAAAGAAGAGGAAAATACAAAACGAGCTTAGAAGGTTGTAAATCGCGTTGTATGACGTAAGAAAAGCAAAATAAATAATCCGATTAGGGTAGAACAAAAATGATCGCTGTCAGAATTTGAAAAGTAGGTATAGTACTCACGAAGTGTCAGCGGCAGTCATTGACAGCTCCCAATTCTTTTGTGTTCTAAATACAAGCTCAGTACAAAAGATTTCCTTTCATTTTCTTTAAAAGAATGTATGGAAATATGTACATGGTTTAAAAGGGAGAACGGAAGAGAACAAATCTGTTATGACCCCACCCGCTATTAAGCCGGCAAGGGCATTACCTACGACCGCCTGCCGCCGCCACCACCGTCTTAACATACTTCGAGATAGAAGTCATGCTCCCCAATCCAATATTTTGACACGACAATGGCGGTGATTGCCTGTGATTTGGCTTGTGATTTCGACAAGCGTTTACTACAGATGAAGGGAATATCGTCTTTCTATGACCCGAACAATATTTTTACAGGCAGATATATGTATTTTCAAAAGGGAAAGTAAATAAATAAATCTTTGTTTGGTTTGTATTTCCTGTTGACTGTGGTGCTTATGGACTTTCTTATGCGGGAAGCTGAATTCAGATAAATGTATGTGGAAAATGTTTTATTTCATTAAATCACAGTTGATTGAAATCTATTAATAATTTAAAATTTTAAAATAATATTTTTTGATTTCATTTAGAATTAATTGTTGTGCTAACATAAGAAAACAAAACATTTTTCGGAGAAGATATCCAAAGAGCTGTTGAAATTGGATTTACCTATAGGCCGGCTAGGGTCAGACCTAGGACGACGCGACGGAGGAGGCACAAAAGGCAAACACAATGGAGAAGCAACTAAATGTTAATCAACATTGAAGTTAATTCAATGAATAATAGTCATATTTGTAAAACAAAATAAAATTGGTGGCACAACAGCTCATGAAGAACTAAGGCCCAGTCACTTATAACTCTCAACCGTTTCTGTGTGCGTGTCTGCAGGCAAGCTTCTTGTTTTAGCAGACACCTCTTAATCAAGGAGGTATAAAAAAAATATATTTACTAAAAAAGAAATTTGTCCGAGGTCATTATAATCTGTCTAACTTTAAATAGTCAATTGAAATGTTAAAAAATTTTCTCCGAACCTTGCATTTTGTACAGGACAAAAGGAGGGATCAGTGTGAGCGTAAAAACGAGTTTCGGGGTTGAAAGCCCACAATTCGGCCGCCATTTTGGAAAAGGGGTGTAAAAAGTGCTTCGCGATATTTTGGGAACCAAACATCGCACAAAAAATTTTAGCAAATTTTTCTCTAAAATTTATGTTAAGACACTTTCTATCATAAAAATGAAAACAAAAAAAGTTATAATCAAAAAAAGGTGACCATTTAAAAAAATAAATACTTTAAAAACATACAAAATAAATAAACAAAGAGATAATGATATTTTTCTTGACAACGGTAAACTTTTTTTGGTCATAACTTTTTTTGTTTTCAATGTTACTAAAAGAAAGTGCCTTAATACAATATTTTAAGATCACATTCAAACATTTTTGAGAATTTTTTTTATTTGCGAAAAAGAAATGCATAACTGCTGTACAGTACATCGAGAAAAAAAAATTTGCGCTGATACACTAACTAAGAACACTTTACTGTATCATCGCAACACAGTAGCACATTTGCACCACACCCACAATTGACTTTTTAAATTGATTTCTGGACAAATGTACAAATGTAGGTACATCTTGTAGATACAGCTCTCTTTGGATAACAACAGAACAAAAATTCCACAATGTTCAGGACATTTCTCTGCAGGTAAACTTTGATAAAAGTACTGAATCGCTAAAGATTTTGATCTCAGACCATAAGACTTGCCAAAAATCACGCACCTCCAAAATCAAAAATATTTTATTAATAGAAAATGTTCACTTTTTTAAACCTTTCTAAAACTTAATCACCGATTATTGTTCTATTTTCAAGAAAAATTAAATTTTATCAATATTTTTTTCCCTATTTTTATTTTAAGACAGTTCATACAATTTATAATTTAATTTTTGGCGACCTGTGAATATTGACGCCCTGCAAGTGGTCTTCTACCTGCACGACTGGATCATATGAACATGCCCTTGTAGTTCAACACTATACAGTGGCTAGATTGGTATTTCATTAGAGACAATGACTTTAAATTTTAAAGACGTAGATAGCTGCCCCGATCTTTAAAACCGACATTATGCTCACCCTAATGGTTGAAATCAAGTATAATGGCTATACGTAAGGTGTGATTTAATTCGGAAAAGTGATTGTTTTTAGTCTTGTTGCCTTGTGAGCGGGAGCTAATAGTCCATACAACAGCAGCCAAATTGCTGCTGGAACCCAAGTAATCAAACTATCAGTGCAATTAAATTTCTGTCAAGGGTGTCACAAATTCACCGCTTCTCAGGAATTACCATACCATAAGTAGTCGATTTTTGAAACTTCCAGTAAAAACTTGGATGGAACAATAACATTTTGTGAAGAGTGAGATAGATCAACTTCGAAAGACCTGAGGCCCGTAAACTAAGAGTGACCACTGTGAAACTACTATCTTTCATACTTCATTTTCCGATTTCAATTATGGCAAAACTCCTATTTAAAATGCGTATTTGTTTAACTTAATTTTTAAATCAGAAGAAAATTTAGAGAAGAAACTATTAAATTGCCTGCAATACGAGTAAAATATTAGTTTAGTAATTAATTTTATCTTTTTCTGACAGTTCGCTACAGCTGTGAACCCTCCACATTTTGTTGAAGTTAGAATTTTTTCTCTCACTTTTTTATGTAAAACATGACGAAGACGATCGTAACTTTGTTGATAGTACTGTGAATATAATGTACCTACTTCATCAACTTTTAAAAATTATTAAAATATTATCGACAAAGCAAGAATACTTAATTCTGAGTATACTTCTGGCAACAACATTATGAGTCTAGTAATAACACACCTTAACGTCAAAAGTAAAAATAAATTTGTTCAAGTGTGCTTTAAAAGGAAAAACAAATCAAGCTAATGTTGCTTAGTTTTTTTATTGTTTATTGCAGTTCTTCAATTAGTACATTTTGCATTCCACAAACAAAAAAAAGAGGAAGGAGAATTAAAACGATGACTTTAATTCTCAGGTATTCACTTGAGTCATCCCAATGCTACCATAATTGAAAGATCTATCTACACTCACAGTTGGATACACAACACGTATCATTCTCATATCCCTAATCATATGACTTCAACAATTTCATTAACCTCTAGTGTTATGGAAATTCTTCAAGAATTACCATCACTATTTGTTAAGCACTTTCGTTATTTTTTGCAACGCCACCGAAGAAGAAGCCATTGGAAAATCTTGAAGGCATCAAGATATTTTAAGATACACCAGCCCGCACCGAGTAAGCCATACAGCTATCCATCTATAGTGGAAGAGCATAGACAACATTCGTGGGAAACATTTAGTTGTGGTTCTCACGCATGTCTTCAGGATATGGTTCGTTGATTTCTTTTTCACTGCTCATGAGTTGTTCTTCTCGAAGAGCAATGAATTATTTCCTGCAATCATAAACATTGAAGTCGGTTTTGGATTTCAATCAATCTTCGTGTCGTTTTTTTTTTTCAGAATGAGAGAAGCTATTTCTGAAAGGTGAGATCACTCCTTACGGAGGGAAATTAATTTCGCACACTTCGTTGTGCAAATTTGCCAAGTCGTCGTACAACACTTTCCCGAACCGCAATCTAGAGCAGTAGCTGATGTTGTCCATGAGAGATAATTGACATTTCAATAAGGCGAGAGGGCGGGACTGGGGTCTCTCGTACTTGATTTGTGATGTAGTTATGCTGTAATTTACTTTAGCGGGAAGGTTTAGTGGCAAGTATATGAATATACCTACTTCATTCACTTTACTTTGGTTTCGAGGTCATAGTGTGGTTAAAGTAGCATATTGAGGAAGTTGATGTGATTTATGCATCTCTAGCAAACCCGTGCTCAAAGGTATGTTAATTCCCAAACTTTTTTTTTGGATCGGCCAACTTATAAATCGAAAGTTTATGTGCTACGAAAAATTTATTGACCAAAAAAACGTCATTAACCGATGCCTGTAAAGCCATACATTTCCCATACAAATTTGTATGGAGATTTTGCACTTTTTACGTTTTTTTTTTTTCTCTCGAAATAATGTAGCTATTCTAAATTATTTTTCTATTTATTATTTTTCAATTATTCCTTTAAAAAACTACATCCAAAAATCTATGTAGAAACAAAAAATTATAATTTATTTCGAATTTTAAAAATTTCACTTATTTGTACTTTTCACTTTTTATTTTTTTTCTCTGAAACTAAACAAGCTATTTTAATTTTGTTTTTTGATTCCTTCAAAATAATAATGCTCTTAATAAAAAAAAATTCAAAAATTCTGAAAATATAATTTATTTTAATTTTTTAAATTATTAAATATTTAAATTTTTCCCCCGTTTTTTGAGTTTAATATTTTTTTTCTTCAACTACGGCAGCTATTTTAATTTTTTTATTGATTTTTGCATATTAATAGTTCTTTTTAAAAAAAACACACTCAAAAATGTATGTAAAATTTTTTTTTGTATTTATTTCGATTTTTTAAAAAATATCATATTTGTACTTTTCACCTTTTTTGATACTTAACGATTTTAAATCTTTTTCAGGAGCACCGCTAACAATTTTAGGGCGGGGTAAAGGCCCCCCAAAATTAAATTATTTTTCTATTTATTATTTTTCAATTATTCCTTTAAAAAACTACATCCAAAAATCTATGTAGAAACAAAAAATTATAATTTATTTCGAATTTTAAAAATTTCACTTATTTGTACTTTTCACCTTTTTCACTTTTTATTTTTTTTCTCTGAAACTAAACAAGCTATTTTAATTTTGTTTTTTGATTCCTTCAAAATAATAATGCTCTTAATAAAAAAAAATTCAAAAATTCTGAAAATATAATTTATTTTAATTTTTTAAATTATTAAATATTTAAATTTTTCCCCCGTTTTTTGAGTTTAATATTTTTTTTCTTCAACTACGGCAGCTATTTTAATTTTTTTTTATTGATTTTTGCATATTAGTAGTTCTTTTTAAAAAACACACTCAAAAATGTATGTAAAATTTTTTTTGTATTTATTTCGATTTTTTAAAAAATATCATATTTTTACTTTTCACCTTTTTTGATACTTAACGATTTTTAATCTTTTTTTTTAGTGTTGCTATGTCATCTAAATTCATATTTTATAGATAAAGAAAACTTATTGGGACACCCTAATATACATATACTATACATACAAATTTTTGGATCGCTAGGCTATCTAGCTATGACTATGTACATACATATGGAGAGTTCACAGCTTTTAGTCCAGTCATATTAGACATAAAAACAGCCAAATTACGGAAAAATCGCCGGAAAGCTGGATTTCGGTATACAGCCTTCTGATGGTGTTCTTAAGAAACTGTAAAAAGTCCCCATCAATAGGAGCGCCGCTAACAATTTTAGGGCGGGGTAAAGGCCCCCCAAAATGGTTTTTCAGCAATATCTCCTTAACGGTACCTTGTACAGAAAAAATGTTGGTGACAAATTTGTAGCTTAGAAAATTTCCTACAAAAAAGATTAAAACACTTTTCTTCATTAAAGTAAAGGGTTTTGAAATATTTGACTGTTTTACGAAATATGCACGCAATTTTACTGCATAGCCCCCTTTTGACATTTTTGGAAAAACTCCACAAATTTTCCATCGATATGAGGCCCAATAACAATTTAAGAAAGTCAAAGACCCCCAAATACAGTTTTTTGTTAATATCTCTCTAGCCGTCACTTTTACAAAAGAATATTTTTACTTGAAAAAATCATAAAAAAAAAAAACATTCAACGACTTTTTTCGTAAAAGCCACCGTTTTCGATATAATTTAATTACAAAATTTGGAGGGCATTTATTTTATGCCCATAATAGATATATTTTTGGGCCAACATTTTTTCTGTACAAGGTACCGTTAGGGAGATATTGCTGGAAAACCATTTTGGGGGGCCTTTAGCCCCCCCCATAAAATTGTTAGCGGCGCTCCTAACGATGGGGATTTTGAACAGTTTCTTAAGAACACCATAAGGAGGCTGAATACCAAAATCCAGCTTTCCGGCGATTTTTCCGAAGTCAAAAATATCCTTAATGACCTCGCGATACTAAAGTAGACTTGGTTATGCAATTTTCCCAAAAACTAGAAAACTTTTAGGCATCTAGTTCTTAGTGTTTGATTAGAAATTAATAGGAGCATTGAATATTAAGAACAAAAATAGTACTTAATAACGTAAAATTTTGAAAAAAAAAATTAACACAATTTTTTCACTATTTTTTTTAAATTTTGAGTTTGAAAATAGTTTTTTTTCAAAAACTATTCTCTAAAATAATTTTAATTAAAAAGAATATAAAAGAACAAACTTCCAGCTTTAAAAAAAAGTATAATGTGACATTGTAAGTGTTGCCGTTGTCTTTTAGTGATCTCTTTTCTATTTCCAGTCAATAGTATAGAATATTGCCCCTCCCGCCTAAACGGGGGGAATAGACCTCCCCTCCATACAATTTTTTTTTGTTTTGACTCAAACTTTTTTTTCACAACATGCATATCATCCTTTATATTTATGTGCATTCTCCATTTGTATAGAAAAGTAAAAGCCTAAGTTCTACCGATTGCATTATTTTAAAAACCGTTACTTTTATGAAAAAAAGTGTGATAATCGTTTTTGTATGAAATTTTTTAAGCTACAAATAGTCATCAATATTTTTTATGTAGAAGGTACCGTTAGGGAGACATTGCTGAAAAACCATTTTGGCACGATGGACTACACAGGTGGCTTTAGAAAATTAGCTATATACACTGGTAGTTAAATACATAATAGGGTGAAACAGGATCAAAACAAAATAAAAACATTTTATAGATTCTTTTTGTGTTTGAAGGATGGACTTAAAAAAAAATTTAGGACTAGACATTTTTAAAAATTAAGCTTGGCTTTCAAAATGGGCATCCACGGTAAAAACAAATAGCGTACCATATGATGTAATTGATACAAAACGAGTTGGTACGTTCAATGAAATTGAAATAGAATTTCATGTCTTTTGGTTTTTCTTCTTGAGAATAGTCAAATGTACAAAGAAAAAAAAATACTTATTTTTGCAGCAGTTGGATTAAGCATGTTTTTCATAACGCAGGAGATAGATACATTTGTCTATATTTTGTTTTTGTACTCTTTTTGCGGAGCCTTTATTTGCTAACCCTTCAACGCCGGGCGGGCCAAGATGCTTCACCTTCGATCGATACGACCGTGCTTTATATTCCATTTTATATACGCAAAACAAAACGTAATAAAATAGTTACTATGTTCGGTTTTTAAAATTTTAAAAGATATTCATGGTATTCCGGTTTTTTAAGAGTACCTATGTAATCTCCCCTCCACAGGTATATTTCACTGAAGAAAAAAAATAAAAATCAACTCGATATGCTACATAATAATTCAACAAAAGTTTGCATTCTTGAATAACTTCAGTGTCACGAGTACCTAGTTTACTAAGTAATGAATTCTGAGAAGCATTAATTTTACCTATTAATTTACTCTGCTTGTGTAGGTAATTAAATACTTCACACTTTTTTATAATTTATCGTTATACATTACTATAGTACTATAGAAATAGCGTCATAGCTACTGTCACAATGATTAATTAGAACTTTGATAAATTCGAAAATAAAAAATGCAAAACTAACTTTTTCTTGAATTTAGTCGTCAACGAACTGATGTATAATTTAGCTCTTTTAAATGAAGCATTCAGAGATTATATAAAATTTAAATTTTCCTTAAAGCTTACATCATCAAATTAAAACCAATTACTTCAAAATGAACATTATGTACATACATGTTACTACATCGAAAAATAGATACTTATGTCAGTTTTCTTCGTTTTGATCAAAACCATCTACATACTTGAAGGTCAATTCAAATGAAATATTATCATAAAAGTAAACATCAAACAACAAACTCATGAATGAACTTACAGCCTGATGCTGACAAGCTTCCTCAAGATCAAAAGATACATTTTGTTCCGACTACTGACGGACGCCGACCACGACGTTGGCGTACGTATACTTAAAGCACCCAGCTTTGATGGAAAAGAAGGCGAAAAATTAGCACAAAGTCGTGAGATTAACTTCCGATTTGCGAGCTGATTTTAATTCATATGTATTAAGTAACCCAGCGTACAGTCGAATCTCCTGTCGTGGTCAGTTTGCTTAGGAGCTCTTTTTGATAAGATATATAAGTCCGAGAATTAAAGTATTCAACGCCTTTGAGAGGCTACACTGCACATTATTACGTGTTCCTTTCCTTTCTCACACTGCGTAGGAGTTCATCCAAAGAATAATTTACAATTTTCTGTTTTTATGACAGCACTTTGAGTACTTCATGTCGAGCGCGGAATACTTTTCTTATGGGTCACTTCCATGTAGGTTCTTTCAGTTTTAGCAGCGGAATCGTTAATTTTTTTTAGCGTACCCAAGACTCCGTGTCGACATTAAACTTTTTAATTAATTTGCAGTCAAGCGAATCTATGGAAAATTTAAGTATTTTAGCAGCTGCTGTTTTATTGAGTAAAACACTCTTTTAATTGTTAATGCAAACTTCTGCATCGTAATTTTGGAATGCAGCCAAGTCTTTAGGGCGATTATTTACATTTAATTTAATTTTCTTAAAGGCTATTTGCTTTATACGTTAATTTCTAATAACATTTTTATTACTTTTCCTTAAAGTCCTTGTTAATAAATGGTTCTATTCTAGGAACTTCAGTCATTTTGACAAAATTTGTTTAAGGGGCACATACGCATACCGGCGGAAAAGTTTTAAACTTCTTGAGAACGAATATAAATTGTGTATTAATTTTCAATGTTAAAGGATGTTTGCTATGAGAATAATATCTACTATGTGGTTCCCTTAAAAAGTTTACATCCTGAGTTCTATTTATCGGATTGTCAAGATGTGTGTAACAGACCATCAACAGCTTTGAGATAAAAATCGAAAAAAAAAACCATTTTCAACCACTTCATCCCAAACAAAAGATGAAGTAAAATTAACCATCCAATTTAAACTTCAATAACTTTGGAAGGACTGCATTATTTAACTAAGACTTAGAGACTTTTTTGAAAAACATTCAATTTTCTTTAAGAATCATTTCCGTACGGTAACCGTTTTTTAAAGTTATAAAATAAAGCAAACGAAATGAAAGTTCCCATACAATTTGTATGGAAGAAAGAAATTAGCGATGAGGGACCTCTAAATATTAATCTATACGGCTGAACTTTTACCAGGCGTATTATTTTACTAAAATCTAACTGAAAAGCTAGTGGCATTGAAAATCGGAGACATTTTAATTTTTTTAGAATCAGTCTACTCTGAAAGGTAATTTCGATGAAAATGAAATTCGATTCCAAACCCTGTAATTTTCTACACAAATTCACATTTTAAAATAAGTTAATTTCAATCAAATTTGCTTCAATCTCTTTTAAATTTATTTGAAAACATTACAAACACACCCAAGTGTAATCTTTTATAAGTGATGGAATCCATCGAAATTGTCAAAGTTCGCTGTGTAGTCTAAAGCGCGAAAAATAAAAAAGAGAAAGGTCGAGTTCGGGAAACTAAAGCTTTGGCAACACTCTTCATATTCAAGTCCCATTTTTGCGGAAAAATGCAGTTCGTTTTAAATTGTGATCATGATCACTGTTTTAGAAGCGTTGATGTTTGATCTCAGCATTATAATTAAATTTTACCTAAAATGTACATAACTACTACCATTCTTTTTCAATTGTTTTAAGCCGCAGTGTTTACTTAAACAAACTCGGGAAAATGATTGGATACCAACTAACCTTGTAGTTGTTGAAAAACTGGCGGTCAATTTTTATTCTACGAGTCGAATGGTCTCCACATTCACATTGCGTTCATTTTTACAAATCAATGTGTACCAACAAAAAGAGATTCAATAAGTAAATCTGACAGATAAACTATCTTATGGATCCCGAACAATCCTACCATTACGCCTATAAAGCACTAAGATTTAAAAAAAATAGTATGGAGTGAACAGAGAAGAAAATATGGATGAATTTCCTATCGCTTGTCCTACTCCTAGTTCACTATTTCACTTTGAACTTTGAAGATTAATTTCCAAATAACAAGCCGGTCGCTCAAACTAAAAATAAATTATTCATATTTAGTTTTACATTTGGTTTAATTAACTTGGATAAGAATTTCGGTGAAATTTTGAAAATATTTTAATAAAAAGGCGCCTTATCAAATAATATCCACCTTAAAAAACTGATCAAAGACGTAAATGCTAGCATTAATGAATGTATGTATTTAACCGATATAAGACCTATCCACAAACATGGTAACATGTATAGTTTAGTATGTATATTTCTGACAAAATTAAGGATTTTTTTTATTTTTCAAAGCTACTTACCAAAACCAATATGGAATCAATTAGATAATTACTTCACGTCAGATTTATTGGGGCTTGAGTATGTATGTATGTATGTATGTATGTACATACATACATAATACATGTAGATTCTGCATGTTTGAATAATTGAAGTTTCATACATCTAAATGGTAAATTTGTTGTTGGGCAAGCCATCAAAAGTTTTTCATGCACTCATTTGCTTTAACAAGTAGGTATGTAAATACTAAATTCAGAATATTACACACAACAAATTCATACATATTTGCCTTTTAATTGAAAACTTTTATTATGAATAAAAAATATTTTATGATCAATTTACAAATCGTTACTCATTTTACTGGAGTTTATTTTAAAAGCAAAGTGCTATTTGTTTATAATGTTCGACTGCACTCGTCTGATACTCCATATCATAGTGAAATGTTTTGTTGTCTAAAACTGGAATGCCAAAACCAAATCACTTTTGAGTATTTATTTATAAAGTCTTATTGATAATTTGCCAAACAAATTCTACTTATACAAATAAGGTTTAGGTTTATTTTTGGATAAAACGTTTTTGTATTTGTTCATTTTAAACATCAACATTATAAAAGCGAATGGCAGACAATGCGAAAATTCCAGCAATTATGCTGATGCCGTAAACATTAGCCGATTAAATTAATTTAAAAAAGCAGTTCTTCAAACAGCTGCATATGGAAATCGAATTGAATTCGAAATGTTTGTGGTCACAGAACTGGTTTAGTTGCTGAAAATTCGGTTCTTAGGAATTCTGATACAAAAACGCTAGTGATTCCGATCATATCAGATTTAACTATGGCAAGTTTTTGTTTACAAAACAGTAAAACCGAAAAAAGATTCAAATAAGAAGTACTTTCTGTTATTTAAAAAAAACTGCTTTTTTTGGTCCTTTAAACGAATCAGGTAACCTCACACGCATGTAAACAATATAAAAAAAAAAACCTTGAAGAAATTTAAAACAAAGTTATCTTCAAATTTTCTTCATGAATTCCTTCAGTTTATGCATTTTCCTCGATTGGCAGATGAGATACCAAGTTACTTTACGAGTACCTATATTTTTATTATTACGTACACATATTTGGTTAAACCACATGGCACGCCATAGCCTAATTGAAAATCCATTAGCTGTCGAAATTGAATTTTACAACATGCTAACAACATCAGCCATTGATGATTATAAGCGATGTGATGGAGATGGAGAAGAAGATTCACTTAGATGATTGATGTGAGAAATGAAATAAAATTTTAATAACTTATACCATTCCTGCCTATATCGAGTTGAAGCGCGAAGGTCCTTTTAGTGCCATTTTGATCTCGCACACGCTACGCAAACGTGTGTCTTCGTCCAATTACAATTTACATTGCAATTTGCCATTTTGAACAGTTTTTCCATTTTTGTTCTTGGAAAGTTGTAGCATGTTCGAGTTAACAGCAGCAATCTCAATTTTCCTTACACAAATTGGTAACTCGAATCGCCATTTATGTGTGTGAATCACCTCGGCAAAATGCTGGAATGAAATCTAGACAAATTGATTTTACATCGTAGGTACTGGACAGAGATGAAAGGAGGACTGACGGAAGGCTATGAGGCGTACACTGGGGCAGAATGGCACAAAAGCTGACTAGAAACCTAAAAGTACTGCCAAAATGTATTTTTGACTGATTCAAAATAGATTTAACAGCGCGCGTTTAGTCTACAAAAATTGGCGCTTTGTCCCAGTCCAATTGAGATTGTTAACTAAGGAACTCAGGGATATTTTTAGACTAACGATAACCTACAAGTATAGTTTTAATCTATTTCCCTTAAGCCTATATTCACTTGGTATTCAAGCTCCAATATTACTAGTAATTGAACTCTTTACTGAGACTACAAGTCTGTTCCAAACCTTTAACAAAACTGCCAATTGTCTCAATTTGTCACAAATTGTTGCCGAATCGTGAAGAACACTTTATAAATTGGGCAGTTTTTTGCAAAGAAGAGCACTCAAGAGAGAGAAAAACATTTCCCATTCCTGACAAATTCTGCCCAAGAAATTTCTTTGGGCAGAAATCGGCAAGTGCAAGTTCTGTCAAAAAATGGCATCTTAAATTCATATAACAAAGCCGAAATTCAAATAAAGCCACCGAGTACGTTTTTTTTTAGTTTAGGTATAGATGTGCAATTTGTATAAAAACAAGTTAATTAATTCTCATAGCATTTATTATACTGCGTTTTCATTAGAGCTGAAATGAGGTAATTTGGCAAATTACAAAAAAAGTGTTCACATTTCAAATTTGCTAATTTTGTTTGAAGGCCCAGATTGTCAACCGCTTGTTTTTGTTGTTTTTTACATTGAATTCTGTCATTTCGAATGGGTTCCACTTTGAATGGAATCCATCTGGGTGTGTTCATAAAAGTTTTACGTAATTTCCTACCAAATTTCGTGCAAATTTGGTTGAAATTACCTCATTTGGAAATTTGAATTTGTATGAGAAATGAGATGATTTTGAATTGAATTTGGAATTTTTGAACGAAATCACCTCATTTGCTCTAATGAAAACGCAGTATTAGTTTAATTATAATTTAATGTTGAATTAAAGAAAATAAAGAAAATTCTGTTTTTACTATAGGTATAAGCCAGTAAATTGTAAATATAAAAGTGGACAAAGAGTGTGGACTTGAACCATATCGGTAAAGTAGGTTGTTTTTCAGTCACAAAGGGTGTGAACATAGATACAGAAATAAAAGTGGATAAAGCGTTTTATTGAACTTGTATTGCCCCGGCGCAGTGGAAGTAGTACTAGACTGCTGATCTGGATGTGTGGGTTCGAGCCCCAGTCTAGGCAGCATTCTTTTCTATATTCCCTCAACTGAACGCCACCCCTGGGATTTAATGAGATAATCAAAACCTTATTTCTTAGTCCACTGTGCCAACAAAAATTTATCCTATCCTTCTATTCCTTCAAACATCGCCTAATTTATAAGACCCGAGGTCTTACTGGCATATATACATATGTTTGTGTTGTTTAAAAAAAACAAACACAAACCTTATAATTAAATTCATACTTTACACTTTTGTTTATACTTTCCAACATTTTTTTTTTTTTTTTGGTTATAATTTTTTAACAAGTTGCAGCAAAAAAAAATATTTTACAAGTTTCCAAAGGTCATGAAAATGGAAGTTTTTTGCAAATATCTCAAAAACGGTTTATTTTAGATGAAACATTTGCTCTGCAACCTTGTAGCTGCAGCAATTTGCCACCGAAATGATGCCGACAATTCTGTTCGTAGCATTTACAGTTAAAAAGTTGGAGCAATTCAAAAAGTCAGTTAGTCCCCTTTCACACGAATATACTAGTTGCTTTTGTTGTTGTTGTTTTTTTTTTGACGTTTTCTTAAAATCTCCTTAACAATCTCTTGTACCTTTCACACGCAAGAAACAAAACCCGAAGAGATATCAAATATCCATGCCAAACTTCAGACTCTTACTCAGTGGATTACTTTTAATTTATCTCTTTTCGAATAGCTTAGCTACTTGGAAACTACAAATTGCACTGTAGAAAACGAAATTTAATTAAATGGTATGGTAAAAACTGCCAAACAACCCCAAAAAAATGTTCATACAATACTCGTAGGTATGATTTATTGCCAAATTGTATGTCAATTTGCCCCAGTGTGATTTTGCTGCGCGGCGAATTTATATGCAACGTAACACGTGCATGGTTTTTCATTATTTCTGCTTCCAATTTTTATTGGAAGTCTTGTTTTATTATTTATTATTTCACTTTTATTTCAATTCAATTGAATTCGATTAAGATTAACATGATGTGTGTGTGTGCAATGGTATCGTTACAGATAGAAATTACATATTATATATTATACTTTGGAAATTATTGTGGTAAAGGCGATGCGAAACCAAATGTTTCCGCCATTGATCGATTGATTGATCATTCACATGGGACTCAGAAGCAGAACTGTGGTCATGTCACTGCCATCCATGCGTCGTGCGTCGTAGTCGGTCGCCTGTATGACATTAGAGTCCAACTCCAACCGCTCCACTCGCTGGCGCTGCAGGTGATGGAGAATTGAAATGAAGTTAAACGATGTATGAATTTTTTATTCAATAAAATAAACCTCAAATCGGTATCGCTGGAAAGCTACAAAATGTTGCCTCAACGAAAAGACAAATGGGATTTTCAAGTTTCAAAGAAACTTGAAAATGTGTTGCGAACTTTTAATGTAATTTGAAGCTAAGGTTGTATTATGTCCGTCAAGTTAGCATTACCACTTCAAAATTTAGAAAAACCAATAATGGGATTAATTGTCGTGAATTTTTCGTAAATTTGTCGTGAAAGAAAAAAATTTGTCGCGCATGTTTTTTTTTTAAATTAACCCCTGGTATTGCTAACTTGTGAGTCAAGTTAGCATTACCACCCCCAAAATTAGTTTTAAAAAAAATTATAAGTACGTCATTAAATTTCGTAAATTTGTCGTAAATTTATCGTGAAAGAAAAAAAAATTAGAAATTTATTTTGAAAAAAAAAATTAAAAAAAATAAATATATAAAATATATAATACAGTATTGTCTCGCTAATCCGAATTAATTATTGCAAGGGGGTATTCGGATTATCAAATTATTCGGATTAACGAGTACGAGATGGGAGAGGAAAAGCGTTAGTTATTTAACAAAAAGCCGTATTTACTGCTTTTAAAAACCAAAAATTAAAAAATTGCATTATAAATAGGTTTATACCTATTTACTTTTAAAAAAACTAAAAAACTTAAAACGAATTATTTTTTTATTTTTATATTTCAATGTCTGTATGTACTTTTTTGATAGCGAAATCAGTTTTGGAAGTTTGTAACATAAAGGAGCAATAGCTGTATTTTATTTTCCCCCAGATCTGATCCGGATTGGATTTGGAAACATAAATACAAGTAATACAAAAACAACACAAGATCCAGGTCTGCTTCTAGATTTGGATTTCGAAATCCATTTTTTGAACACTTCCCTAGCAATATTTTAATTTTATAGGTTGGTACCACTGCTGAGATTTACAGAAAAAAGTCAATAAAATTAAAAATTCTCGAAATCAAACAAATGCCGCCATCATTCCAATTTTTTTTTATGAGTTTTTCTTCATTCAATAGAGACGACGCGTCGCGAGGCACGGAAAAAATACATAAAAACTATTAACTTAATGAAAATTAAACTAAAAAAATAAAACTGTTCCATTTTAAACATTCAATACCAAATATTATTTCAAATAATATTTGTGAAAATTTTCCTTCTGTCAATTTTATTGTGCAAATAAGGCCAACTGTGAGAAATAAATAAATTTGTGATCCAGTTTGTTTTATTATCATGATCTGATCCGGATTAGATCTGGGGGAAAATAAAATGCAGCTAATATAAACAAAACTATGAAAACCAGTGTTTCCTTAAGTTGGATTATGGATTACAGCGTACAGAAATCGGGGTAGGTTCGGATTATAAAGAAAATAATGGAACAAAAAAAATTTTCGGATTAGCGCAATATTCGGATTAAAGGTGGTTTGGATTAGCGAGACAATACTGTAATTAATATTTCTATAATTATTTAGGAGTTTTGAATTGCAAAATAAATGTCCATTATTTTTTATTTGGGTTTTTTCCCTATGTAAAGAATTGTTAAAAAAAAAAAAATGGGGCGACTATTTTTTGATAAAACAATAAAACAGAAAATAGGGCGCGACAAATTTTTTGATGGCTTATCTTATTTAAGGACATCGAGCGACAATTGTTTAAACAAACTTCTTGTCAAAAAAGCTTCTAGGAAAAAAGTTATAGGCATTTAAAGTTATGGTAATGCTAACTTGATGGAAAAATGCCATTTTTGGGGTATTTTTTCATATTTGATAGATTTTTTTTAGAAAACAGGGCGCGACAAATTTTTTGATAGCACAACTTATATGAGGACAATCGTTCAAAAAAGCTTTTAGGAAAAAAGTTATAGTCACTTAAAGTTGTGGTAATGCTAACTTGATGGAAAAATGCCATTTTTGGGGTATTTTTCAATATTTGATAGATTTTTTTTTAGAAAACAGGGCGCGACAAATGTTTTTATGGCACAACTTAGTTAAGGGCATCGAGCGACAATTGTTTAAACAAACTTCTTACCAAAAAAGCTTCTAGGAAAAAAGTTATAGTCATATATAGGTGGAAAAATCCCATTTTCACGTTTTTTCAAAAAAAATTTTTTTTTTGAAATTAATTTTGGGGGGTGGTAATGCTAACTTGACTGTCAAGTTAGCATTAACAGATGGTAATTTTTAAAAAACAAGCCCCATATTTTTTTTCTTTCACGACAAATTCACGACACATAATGACGTACTCAAACTTTTTTTTGAAATTTATTTTGGGGGGTGGTAATGCTAACTTGACTGTCAAGTTAGCATTACCAGGGGTTAATTTTAAAAAATAGGCGCGACAAATTTTTTTCTTTCACGACAAATTCACGACAATTATTGGTTTTTCAAATTTTGAAGTGGTAATGCTAACTTGACGGACATGGTTGTAATTTTTTTTTTCATTGATTGATATTTAGCATAATTTTAGTTTTTTTTTAAATTTTATGTTGAAATTCGATGCAATTTAAAGATGATAAGATTTGTGTCAACGGAATATGAAGATGTTTTGTATTCAATTTATTAATTAATAGGTAATAATATAAAATGGGCTTTTTTTAATAATCAGCTCACTGTTAGAGTTGAATGAGAGAAAGGTTATCAATCATTTTGAATTATTTATTTTGGAACAATCTAAGTTCTATAATGTATAAATGGCACATGATTTATAATGAGTCCTAAACCAAGATTATACCACAAAGGATTTTGGTGGACTTTGGATATGCTGTAAAGTGTACAATTCCCGTTGTATAAAAATCTTATGGTTTTATAAATTGTTTTTTTTTTTTTTAGGGTTTGGCAATCCTTTTTGTCACACTGTAGGACATTTTTTCTTACTTTTTTGAAGAACTGCATCTCTGTTTATAGTAATATAATTGAAATGAAACAAAAATCATTTTCAAGTGTCAAGAATAAGATCTATCGTCGGAATAGTAATCATAGTAAGAACGTCAATTTGTAAGAATTTTTCGGATTATCAATTGATCGAGTTCATTGATTCAGTGGAAAGCGAAATATATGGCTGACATAAAAATGTTTGTGATCGGGACTATGTTGTTGAAAACATCGAGTCTGATAGCTCAGTTGAGTTTGTTAGAGAAGTTTTTGATGCATTTGTATAAATTTGTCAGTTTAACATTAACATTTGTTCACGATGTGCGAGCTATCCACTCCACATAAAACCACCCAAAAGAGCCCAATCTCCATTGCTTACACTTGAATCTACTGGAACAACAGTTAAAGCTTCGGCTGGTGGGTTTGATATCATAGATTCTTTTACCAGTTTTTTGACATGGCCGCTACGAATAAATATCGGAAGAATTCTTATTACCGATAAAAAAATAAATAAATTTGATGGCACAACAGCTCATGAAGAACTAGGGCCTAGTGACTTACAACTCTCAACCATTCCTGTGTGCGTGTCTGCAGGAATGGAGGGGACCTACAGTTTATTGCCGAATCCGAACGGCTAACGAGCGGCACTTTTCTGTGACAGGAGATACTCTTGGAGGATTTGTCAATTCCTCGCAAGAGGCAGTAGCCGTTTTTCTTTTAAATAAATAGGTGGCGAGGCTGGGGATCGAACCTTAGACCTCCGGCATGACAGTCCATCGCACTAACCATCACGCCACGGCTTATTAACGGTGGCTAGGTAATATGTTCAAGAGATGGCCTTTTTAAACCCTTTCGAATGAGATATCAGTCACGTCAGTGGCATTTATATATCCGAAGAAATGGAGCTTAAATTAAATTAAGTGCTTCAAACTAAGCTGAGATTTTCGATGACTCACCACCTGAAACTTTAAGGCGATATATATAAAACAATACCGTTATAATGTGGGCACATTCATTTTCTATTGATTGGTATATGTACGATGTCTGTAGTGCAAACAGTCACTAAGCAGAAGGGTGTGAGCGGCACACGTTTTCGTGACGATCATGTTTTCGCTACATACCGCCCAACCCTCCGAGAAAGACATGTTACTAATCCATGCCATAATCTTGTGCCCTCGGTGTTCTTGTTGGAATAAATATTAAAGTTTAACTTTCTCCCTAAGATAAAATAAATTTTTAAACCCGAAGTTTCATATCCCGCATAGAAATCGATTTACTACTGTAAACAGGATCAAAAAATAGTTCTTTGACCTAATTACAAAATTTCAGTATTCTGTATACCTACATACATAGTGTATGCTATGTGTATTAAACAAAATAAGAAATTGTTTATTCTTTAAAACCAAACCTTAAAAATAACAATCCCACATACAAATGTCCCGCAGATCACTTCTGATTAATGGTGTTTTGGCCACTGATCTCCATAAAAAAAAGGGTAAGTGTACGTATAGTTTCCACTTGGTAGCCCTTTCTTATTGAATTTTTCAAATGGTGTATTTTTATTTACCATTAATTGCTAAATGCACTATGCTCACATCGAGCCATCCATCCGAAGCATCTATTTAAAAAATAAAATAAATAACAAACAATTTAATTTTCTTTTTCTATAGGTATTTGTTTTCGACTGAGTTCTCTTTAAACCATTAAAAAAAAAAAAAAAAAAATAGAAGACTATGTATATGTATTTGGTATTGTATGTTTAAACCTCACGGATAAAACCAGCGCAAATTGCATTCGAAAACATTTTCCAAACGATCGATTTTCAAGTGCTGTTGATGTTGAAAGGGAAGAACTATTTTGAATATGGAAAAGTCTTTTTAACTAGAACATTATAGACCCACGACGCCACACCACAGATTCTTCCTCCCCATTTTCTTTTTTAATGGCGAATTGAGGAGATTGTGAGGCAGTCAAGGAAATTCTATAAGCTGTACTGTACGCCTCAACCACTCGTGAGGCATCACATTCAAGTTAACTTGATGAGATAGTAAGAGTGTACCTTTGAACACTCCATATTGTATGTTGTCTTGGGGTAGTAAGACAGTGTGGTTGGAAAGAAATTCTACAGCAACCACGAAAATAAAATTTTATATATTTAAAAAAAAATAAACTTGAGAAGTTTGCAAAACTTAAATATTGACAGATTTTGTATTCCGATAAATTTTACAAAACCTAATTTCAAAAATATAAACAAAATCAATAAACTTTTTTTCTCTGAACAATAGAAGGCAAAACGGGGAGAACAGCTGCTGATGGGGAGGTATAACATTGCAATCAAAGTATTTTGTTTTAGATCTCTGACTTTTGTTTTTGAAATTTATCGATTTGATTAATTTTTTTGAGATCAACATCTTGCGAAGAATAGATAAAACCTCCAAGAATATCATATCCTTCAAGTTAGCAGAGCAAGATCAGCAGAGCAAAGTTTTTAAGATGTCATCATTAGGTGCTTAATAGGTGTTAATTAAGTACCCAACAATCTCGAACAATCCAACTTTTGTTCACCCAAATCTTTTTGATTAATTAAAAGCTCATCAAACTCGACTTAAGTACCCCATTTTCCAAAAGATTTTCCAAGATCTGAGGCAATTCTTTTAGTTATTTTTTATCGATTAGTGTAAAATTAGTATTTCAAAGGGAATAATAACATGGTAAATTTTGCATTCGAAAATTGTTCCTGATTGCTATAACTGGCCCCTTAGCCGCCATCTTTACAATGATAATCGACTTAATTGATCCATAAAAGTATAAACCTATTTTTGATAGATAAGTTTCTTGCTTACCGTACTGTATCCTTTATTCAGTTAACAAACGTTCTAGAATAGTTCATAGTAGAGAAACATTTTAACAAGCACAGCACCATTTGATTAACTTGCAGATTTGGCATACGGGCGCAGCCGAAGAGAGTTTTCAGTTGATTCCGGCACACGGCATAGTTCGCATTTAAAATGTCATCTATACGATAGGTATCTCTGCCAACCTATGCAAAACACGTCCCTTTCTTTGCATGCAGCAAACAATTTAAGGGTTGCAATTTTAAATTTCTAGAATCCAAAGGGATGAAACAGAGTACAACATCAGACGGAAACATGACAAGAAAAATTTGCCATTACTTTCTATACCTGGACGAGTGTGTGGAGTGTTTTTTTTTAGCATGTAAAAATGGTTGTTTTGTAAAGTTTTCGTCCTTTCACCATGTGAAGTCTATATATCTAGTTAATTTTAGCTCAGAAGGACAATGACACCTTCTCGTACACTCACTTGCACACTGTTTTAGCAAACAAAACAACAAAAAATCGACAGTACACAAAGCAAAAAACAAAAAAAAAACAGAGTTGAGGGTTAAGGATATAAGGTCGGATCAGAATTATTGTATCAACACTCTCGAGGGGTTGGTTTAAGGTTTCGTTTCGTGAACTCGAACTGTTGGATAAAATGATGGCGGTGTGGCGTTCGGTTGAATCGAGGTTTACCATTTTCTGTTTCGTTCATTTGGATTTTTTCAATATATTTTTTTTTTAACGTAGGTAAGGCAGGGTTGTTTATCTTTTAGACAATTCAAATATCAGATATTCCATTCTTTTTAAAGGAGAATGGGCAAATTTATATTGAACGTGGGCTTGAACGGGCAAGAATATTGAAGCTTTTTAATGAACACAACAACAACTTGAGTGAGCTACCACCAAGTTTTATAGGCTGCGGAATTATAGCCATTTCACGGTCGCCAGGCCGATCATCAGACTGCTTTAGTGGTGTATAGTCTATGTATGTTCAATTTTGTTTAAAAAAATTTCAAGCCGTCACTGGGGGGGTCGAACTATAGACTAAGCTTTTTCACTGTGGCGTACTTCAAAAACTCATAAAATGCAATTTTGTTTTTGAATAGGTACTTTTATATCCATATTAAGGATGATAACATTATTGGAGTCTTCAACAATACGAACAAGTTTGTGTGGTTTTCATAAGGCTCAAGTAAAGACATTTAAGTAAGGTCGAATTTCTGCAGAGACAACTCAACTCAGTTGTACTTGGTGCTCAGCATTATTGCCGCAGGCTATCTTCGACTCGGTACCTACCGTGAGACATTTTGAAGTTAGACTCTTTTTAAAAACACCAAAAATGCATTTGCGATTATCTTGAAAGTAAAAGTTATTCCTATGTAGCAAACACTAATTTCATCAAAGGCGGCAAACGCCCAAAACCACCCATTCTCCTTTATTAGAATATTTTTGTTTTGTTAAAAACAATTTTTTCCATGCGTTTTGACCATTTTCGAAATTCAATCTGCTATTTTGAAGCTAAGTTATCAGAACATAATTTTTTTTTCCAAAAGTATTGGAGCACTTCATTTTGTTTTTGGATACTTAATTACCAGTACCTCATGATGACATCATTTTTGTTCTGCTGACGTTGCCCTACTAAATTGAGGAACATCGATACGGTATTAAGTACTAATTCAAAATAGATAAGTATTTAGTATGTCGAAAATGAAGTCTTTGTACTTAAATTGTTCATAGTTATAGTATAGTTACTATATATTTTGTTTTAGTTACAAATTATTATTTCTGATAGTTTAATAAAAAAGGGCTTTCCGAGCGTTTGTCAAGTTTTCCTGATCTAATTTTGCTCCATAGGTACTTAATTACATTCATTTTTATTTTCTTATGAAACAAGATAGTCCAGTAACCTTGTCGTCTCATAGGAGGGCGTGTTTGCGTTAGATTCGGTAGTTCTGATTTTTTGCCGAGTCGTCTATGATATTGGCCTCATGAAAAATCCAAGTTTTCGAACTCGAGCACCCAACGCAACATCGTCAAAAATCGAAAAAAAACGCGAAATTTTCGCAATTTTTTTTACTTACTGCCTTTCTACTTTAAGAACGCTTTACTATAGTAACTAAAGATTATTGAAGTAGATTTCGTTATTGGTTATTTCCAAAAAAAGTAGGCATTTAAGCATTTGGTTTTCAATGTTTGACTCAAAATTAATAAGGGATTAAAAAAAAATATAGTTCAACCCAAAAAACTATGTTTTTTTCCTAACTTTTGAGTTTGAAATGAAATTGTTCAAAAACTGTTGACTTATTTAAAAAGAAAAGAATGAATAGATTCGTGGCTTCGACTAAAGGTATAGGAGTTTATTCTAAATAGTTTCGTTGGATTTTTATGAGTCGTTTTCTACTTCAAGTCAATTTTTTGAAAAATTGCCTCTCCCAATTAAACAGGTGGATGGAGACTACCCCCTCCAGAGGATTTTTTTCTTCTTTTGACCCAACTTATACGCTCTAGTATTTTTATGCATGTTGTGCCAAGAACCATTTTTTTTATTACACTGAAAATTATACTACTTGTTGTCATAAATTTATTATTGCTAAATTTTTAATGACTGATTTTCGAAACTGTTATACACAGGTGGTTCGGGGCTCAAATTGAAGAAAATTTAATTACTTTGATATCGTAGAGCAAAGGTATTGTCGAAAAACTAATCCTTTAGGGTTAAAATTGCCAATAACTGAAAAAAGCGCGAAAATTTCGCGGCTTTTGTTTTATTTTTGACCATGATGCGTTTGGCGCTCGAGTTTGAAAATTTGGGTTTTCCATGAGGCCAATATCATACACGTCTCAGCAAAAAATCAGAACTACCGGATCTAACGCATACGGCGTTGATGTATAAAGTTACTGGAATAAGACGTATGACTGAAAAAAAAAACTATTTGTTTTACACTCTAGAGGAGGACTATCGAAACAACTTGATTACATAAAGAATGTGTAGGACTTGTCGGTAAACATAAATAATATTGGAAATTATTTATTTCTATTAAAATAAAAAAAAACCTGTTATTTTAATAGCTCGCATTTCTTTCTTCAAAGATCACAGATTGCTTCCTTTAAGAAAACAGTCCATAAGTGCCATTACCTACAGCACATTCAAAATTAGTTTCACGTCTTCTAATTCGTAAGACACACATGATACATGACCTTCACTCACTCAAGTGCTCTTGTCATTTACCTTCTATTTGACATCCGGAATATGATGGAACATAGGAAAAAAAACTTGTTCGTTTCGGTTGTTAAAAGTCACGCACAGAGTGCGGCCACTACTTTGAACTGAGTTTTATTACAGTCACAGTCACAGGTACTTGAACTGAAATAAATAACATGTGTCTTATAATTTACACCTCAGTTGTTTAACTAGGTACAAAATTTCCAACTATGTAACTATAAAGGTACACACATAAGGCCCTTTCAGGTAAAATGTTCAAAACAAGTTTTATGAAATATGATTTACAATAACAATAATTGAATGTATAATAAAAGATTTGAGGTAAGAACCCATTCCGAATGTAGCACAGTGATTTTTCTTTCAACAAAATGTCTGTCCGACGTGTTGACAACTTTCCACTTTTTTCATATCTTCCGGCCTGAAATGTTGGGCATGTTTATCTATCCCTTCAAAAATACCCCTTATATAACAAAAACAATAACTTTATAACCACCACCATACAATCGCATACAAAATTAAACTAGAAAGTCTTTAATTTTTAACATTGCACTTTGGTATTGCAAATTATTAAGTTGTACCTGTTGTACCTACAAGCGACAAGCCTATCAACCGAGATAAAATGAAGTTTACAGATAGATTTTTTTTAATTTTTTCAAAGGACATTTAGGCTGATTTTATTCACTCAAAGTTGAATATAACTTTAGGATTTTTATTGACGTTTTTAACTTTCGATTAACTCTAGAGTTGATCAACTTTAAATTTTCTCAACTCCAGGAAAAAGTAGAAGTTAAACGAGCAAACTTCAGAGTTTACGTAAAAATGTTGTTTTGTAATTTAATTTTTGTTTCCAAATCTACAGATTTTGGACAAAAGAACTAAAATATACAGGTAATTTTCTGAAGCAATTCTTTTTTTGAAATTGACCATCAAATTTTGTAGGCAGTAAATGCATTCGCAATTTTCTCCCACAATTTATTGTTGCGTATCGTGGCATCATCAGTTTTTTTTTTTTTATTATAAATGATGTGGCAATTCACAATTGAACACAAAATAACACACACATTTTGAAAAACTTCAAATCAAGTAACCCAAAAAATTAAAATTAAAATTTAAAATCACAGTTTTGTTTTATTTTTCACAAATATCCCAAGGATATTATTCAACTGAGGAGTTGAGAAAAAATTAGTGAATTCAAATTAGCGTTTCAACTCTCGAGTTGTAGTAAGCTCTCGAGATGTAGTAAACTCTCGAGTTGATCAACTGAGAGTTTGCCTCAAGTCGAGCAATAGTGAAAAAATGGCCCTTAGGCATCCAGTTTTTTTTTTATGTTCGACTATAAATTTATAAGAGCATCGAATATTAAAAACAAAAATACATACTTATGTACATTAGACTAATTAAAAAAATTTAAAATGTCTCCGATTTTTGATGCCACTAGGTTTTAAGTTACAGCTTAGTGAAATAATAAGCCTGGTAAAATTTCAACCGTTTAGATTAATATTTAGAGGTCAAAATTTCTTTTTTCCATACAAATTTTATGAGAAGTTTTCTTTAGTTTGCTTCTTTTTTGTATAACTTTACAATCGGTTATTGGGACGTATTCTTACAGGAAATCAAATTTTCTTTAAAAATGTATTTAAGTAATTTTTTAATTACAGTACTCCTTCCAAAGTTATTGAAGGATAAAGTGGATGAATAATTCCATAGTTTTTTGGATTCCCTGTTGAAAATATCAGCTATAATATGCAATCTTATTATAAAATTTTGTTGTATATGTTGAAATAAATTTGTTGTTTAAGAAAAATAATTATTTAACGCAAAGAAAAGAGACACAAAATAAACAATTAAAATAGCGCATTTGTATTGTTATTTTCGGTTCATGAAGCAATCAATTTGAATGAATTTTTTTTATAAAAACTGATTTGAAAAGCAGTGGTATTGTGTTTTTATATATATATTTATTTCATGAAACTTATACTATAGACGATATTTTCAACATGGAATCCAAAAAACTATGGAATTAAGCATCCACTTTAAACCCTCAATAACTTTGGAAGATGTACTGTAATTAAAAAATTAGTGCAGGACATTTTTAAAGAAAATTTGATTACTTATAAGAATACGACTCAATCATCTCCGTATGATAACCGGTTGTAGTTATAAAAAAAAGTACCAAACAAAAGAAAACTTCCCATACAATTTGTATGAAAAAAAGGAATTTGCGATGAGCGACCCCTAAATATTAAACTAAACGGCTGAAATTTTATCAGGCTTATTATTTAACTTAACTTTAACTAAAAAATTAGTGGAATTAAAAATCGGAGACATTTTAATTTTTTTGAATCAGTCTGATGTACATATTATTTACAAACGTTAAATTTTGAACAAAATTAGTTTGAACACATTTTGTTTGAATATTTTTTTTTTAATTTTGAGTTTGAAAATTAATTTTTCAAACACTATTCTCTCAAATTATTTGAGTTAAAAACAAAATAAAATAATGGCTTAAAAAAAGTACAGCATGGCATTGTAAGTGCTGCCATTGATTTTAAACTCCCCCTTTTTTTCTTGTCTCGATTTAATCGTCACACCGTATGCGAATCACGCAGTATATCGATTCCTTATTAAGATTATCTTTTAAAGGATTACTTTCAGAACTTACGGATGCTGTGGGTTTTAGTTTTGGGTCAGAGATTGTTCAAGTCTTGAACTATCAGTCTGTTTGGTAAAGGGAAATTTCTTGCAAATTTTCACATTTTGCTGTCAAAACCTATTAAATTTTCAGCAAATTCCCCACACTTCGGTTTTTTAGCTATGGGTTTTGACAGCAAAATGTGAAAATTTGCAAGAAATTTCACAGACTGATTAACTCTACAATGTATGTATTTTGTAGCTCACACGGATAATATGAGGAAATATTAAAAAGTCTGTTCTAGACATTGACCAAAACTGCCAATTGTCAAAATTTGTCGCCAATTGTCACAATTTCTCAACAATTGTTGCCAAACCCTGTTACAGACTTTATAGATTGGGCATTTTTGGCTAAGAATGCTCACGAACGAAACAATTTCTTCCCAAGAAATTTCTTTGGACAGAAATCGGAAAGTTTGAGTTCTGTCGAAAAATGGCTGTTTTATTTCAGAAAAATTCAAACAAAGCTGCTGACTGGGAATTGCCTAAGTATTATTTGTATTTTTATGTTTATTTTAGTTTTGGTAGATCTCGAATTTCAGTATTATTTTATTGATCTATTATTATTTATTAATTTTAAATTAATTTGAAAAAAACGTCTTTTTTACCCTAGTGTTCCTCTGTTTAAAGATTTAAAAGTTCTTCAAGCCCGCAACTTGTAATGCTTCAGTGTTAAACCTTTTTTTTTAGACGGTCTTAATTCCAAACTCAAACTTGGTTTCTGTAACCAGGCATTGTACACCCACGTTTCGTAACCTTTATAACATTTTTTCTTGTCGTTGATTTAGTATAAACTTCCATGTTATATCAGAGCACAAACAATTTCTCATATATGTACTTCTTTATCAAATTAGTAGAAAATTTTTTTTATATCTTTTTTTAATTTTAATAATATTGAATATCTGCTCAAAGTTATTTGCGAATGTCTCAAAAGCAAGTATATATATGCTTACCCACGCATCGACTTCATGTGCATTTTTTTTTCCCAGAAACCTATGAATCGCACTTCGCACATATAAAAATTTTCAGAAATTTAAAAATCATCTCACCTGTTTACTCTCTTTTTTTTTTTTGAACTATTGTTTTGATTAAAGATTTCTGAGACAAAATTATTAAGTGTTTTAGAGCATTTTTGCTGTCTTTAATGTGATCATTCCCCAGGATTGAAGTATTTATAGATATTTCAAGAAATAAAAACACCTACTAAAAAAAATGCAAACGCACGCCTACAGACCACCTGATTTATTGCCGATTACTTGTTTTTTTTATTTAAAAGTGTGAGTTCCTTTTAAATCCAGAGGCTGCCAATACAACTAAAACCAACTAACTGTCTGGTCTGTCTGGTCCACTACAATAAAAACCTAAGTTAAATGTGTTATCACAGCCTAAAAGTGAAACTTTCCTTACAAAAAAAAAAAAAAACAAGTTTGCAAAGGAAGAAGACTCTTTCAAACAATAAAGAGTGCATCAAGTGGTCAAAAAAATTAATGTCTGTCCCAGTTACAAAAAGCCGGAAGCTTCACAAAATTTATAATCTTTTGAAAGATCCATGATCATATTATACATACCTACTTCAATTTAACAACCACCTCACGACTCTACACAGACTCCACCTTTCATGGATAAATGCTGTCGCTCTCAAACAGCAGCGGCGCGAGATCTTATGACCTGGCAAAATATATCTGCTTTTCAGTACATCATATTTTCCGTTGTCTAGAGGCTGCATCGCCACAAAAAAGAACCTCCAGCCATCGCTACGCCATCATCTGTCTGCTGTGGTATATAACTATCTACTATAATAATCAAGTCTGACAACGAGCACAATGTCATGATGGTACTGTACACCTCCTTCTCTTCTGGGATCCTTCGACTTTAGACTTTAAAGCAGATTGATACAGCTATGTTGGAGATTGGGGATCCCTAATAGCTCCACAACAACCAACCACACGATGATACCGTCGATTATAATATGCACTCAAGCGCACTCGATGTTAATTGTAATTTAACAAAATAGGTCTAGGCGGGGGTAATAATTATTACTTTTGGCCATTGACTCATTGGTTTACTGGATGTCCGCCGACCGAAGTCGGCGGCGACGCCATGGATACGGATATGCTACTTTATCGAAAAGGGCATTCCTGATGTATTAGATATAATTGGATTTTAATTGAACTTTATTTGGCGGATGAGCTTTTGATATGTGTTCTTGTCGCAGTCATCGTTAATTCTATATTTGTCAAGCCTACTAAACGTATAGAGGAATAAAGAACAGATGTGCTGGGTGCTCCTATGTATACACAGAGTTGGATTTGACATGGAACACCAAGAAGAAGACCAAAGGGCCTCAACTAAGCCCCCACGACATAGAGACACATTTAAAACTAATGGTTTGCTTTTAAAGCTTTTAATGCTCTTTCAAAACTCTTTATTGGGGATGGACTTTAATGATTTAAACCAATTATAAACAGATATATAATGATTAAGAAATGTTTAAATTTAAGTACAATCAAACTAGACGAAAAATGGGGGGTACATTACAAAAATTTGCAACATGTTTTACTTTGCATTTAATCGTCCCTGAGATTCAAGCACACAAAAGAAATTTAACGTATGTATTCCCCTCCATAGCACTTCCTCGCCATGTTCCTATTTTTTTTCAATTCCCGTTGAAAGAATAGGAAAAGTAGGCACCAAATATTTATGTGGTTTTCGATGCAACCATTTCAGATATGGGGGCAAAACACAATATGTCAATTGTGGTGAATCGAACGAATCTGGAATGTTTTTTTTTTTTTTTTTTTTTTTTTTTAACTGTTTGAGTACTTCGTGTGGAGATTGGAAGGTATTCAACGCACAACGTAATAAAGAAGAAAAAAAACGTCAATAATTGCACTAATTAATCGAGTCCATTTTATTTTACTTTTTATTTCGATTTTATTTTATTATTAACACGAACCACAAAAGAAATTCTTGCGTATGCAAAATTGAATACCTATTCAAACTGACGCTTAGTTATGTCATTTATTTGGTGTGTGTGTGCAATAGAGCTTTTAAACAAACAGCAATATATCTCTGTCTCGTTCATATTTAAATGTCAAACTAAAATTCTTGGCAAAATGACATTTAAATGGCAGCCATTTGTTTGTTTTATTTTGGAGACAAATAAATATTTGGATTTGTTTTTTCCTTTTTTTATAGAAAACCTGCAAGTTAAAATGTTTTTATACTTTATAAAAGATATTTTAATCTTTTTATTGCACAAAATAGCTAGGATTTTTGTAATTAAAATTAGCCCGCCTTTTTTTCTTTCCAATTTTATCTGACATTGTGCCAAGCTTTTTCTGTCATTTGAAACTGACAATTTGGTAGAGATCTCTATTACGTGTGAGAATCTGTGTAAAGGCTGTTTCACAATGCGACGAGGAAACGAGACGTGAACGTGACGAGAGCTCGTCGTAGCTGTCAAACCAATTTCAAGCAATGAGAATATACCAGAGTATTCACAATAAAGCGTTTCTCGTCGTCCCGTCACGCCATGATTTCGAAAAATTGAAAAAAAGACACGACGATTTTCATTTTGACAATTAAGAAGAGGACACCGAGCGTATCTGTATTTGTATTTATATTTATTAATTGTGTAGATAAATAAATAAAATACCGAAAATGGCGAGCAAATATGTGTTTTTATTTTGCGACTAATTAATTTTGTGTTCATTAACATTCCCACCGTCTTCTTCTGCTCACTTTTGGTTTTTTTGCCTTTTGTTTTTTTGTAAATAAACACTCCCAAAAGTACTAAAAGCATTTTTTTAACATTTTCATTTTCTTTTTTTTTAAATCTTGTATTTTATTTCCCAAATTCACTGACAAACACGAATAATTCTACGCTGTTTCTGTGAATAACTCGCTGCATTGTGAATTGAGGAACGATGTTATAACGAGAAAAAGATGAAAGCGTTTCTCGTCACGCTGACGTCTCGTTTTCTCGTCGCATTGTGAAACAGCCTTAAATCTGCCATTAAATCGAGATTTAAAAGATCAATCGAAAAAAAATATAAACACCGCGTAAATTTATCTTCCATACAAATTTCCTCCAAAGATAAAGGATATTTAGATAGGCAGTACGCAGTTCACACGCTAAATTCAAAAAGTCTCCACTTAATTTAGCGTGCGAAATAATGCTCAACGCATTCTTTCACAGATAAATTTTGACATTTGTGCTCTTTGCAAACGATTGTAGAGATAAGAATTGTAGTGATAAAATTTAGTTTAGCTTGAACTGCATACCTGGCTTAAAGTGATCTTTTTTGATTGAATCGAAGGCGAAATCTGAAAAAGATCAACCTAAGCCCCATAAAAGTCAACTTTTTTTTGGTTTGGTCTAAAACCACATTAGGGGTCAGTTATAGCTATCATTGAAAATTTCTAATTTAAGATTTAGGGCGCTTAAAAAGCAAAATCAGTTATTATTTTGATGTCAATGTGAAGCTGATGACTCAATTAATATTTATATTATATTTTGGCATCGAAATAACCATCGATTTTGCATCCTAAACGTCTTAAAATAAATCATTAAAATTTTCAATGATGAGGCTGAATCATGGCTATTACTGGTCCTTTAGTTTAATTTTTTAATATTAAATCTGTTCGTTTACTTCCAAAATTACAAGTTTTATTCCAATTTAATTATATATGAACTTTCAGAGAACTTAAGACTAAAATTGGTAGAATTTGACAGTTTTAGAAGTTAAGGAGCAGAGATATCAGGTGCGTTCGCGTACAAGTCCGAAACTAAACAAAACTACCATTTTCTACCAGATTTAGTCCAAACCTGTTCGCGTATGCCCATTTTGGGTAGTTTTGGGTAAAAGAGAGCGCTCGCGAGAGAGTAAATTAATTCCCCTTGTTGCCAGATTTTACCCGAAAAGAAAATGGTAAGTTCGGTGTTCTGTCAAAAAGCCAGTGGAAAGTAAAAAAACAAAAGCGTTCGTGTACTTTTGGACTCTTTCCATTCTCTTTGAGAGAATTTCATCCCCACTCCTCAAACTTTGACAGTTTGCCAGTTTTAGTCCGGAAAGTACACGAACAAACCTAATATGTACGGCAGTACACATACAGAAGATAATATCTTCCGAGTTTTCATTTTTGTTCAGATCTGGGCATGTCTTGTATTTTGTTTTTGTAAATTGTGGACGAGGACTGCGATTCGGAAACACTTGTGTTTTGACAGGCAGGTCAATGTAATTTTCGAAGATGCTCAATATGCGTACTGTGATCATGTACATTCTTAGCTCGCGTTCAGGTAGCAGTCCGATATACTATCGGCGATAAATTAGTATGTGATATGTTTTCGAGCGAACAAAGCCGGCTAGGTAACATTGGCCTCGTTCATGATTGTATCCAAAGCGATCTGGATAGGTTTGTGTTGTTGTAATCCCTTGCGAAAAAACAGCTGATGCAACAACAACCAAACGTATCTGAAAATTTTTGGATAGGTTGACACCGCCTTGGATATGTTCTTGAGCGCGAGAATTCTCTGTCAAAAGTCAAAACAGCTGACAGAAGAAAAATTAAAGTTTAAGTTTTTACGCGAATACATGTTTGGTTAATTTCATTCTAAATAATTGCACTGATATGCATTTTAAACCATTTTTATAAACATTTTTATTCCTTTACAACCAACTACAAACGACGCAGACACCAGCAAACCAAAAGTCAGCTGCAAAACGTAAAAAGTCAAATTGTCCATCGGAAAGTTTAGTATGTATACGGAAAATTTTAGGATAGCTTGAGATTTGTTTTTGACAACAGCTGTTTGGTTCATATTGGGAAAATAGGTTTGTTCGTTGAACTTTACCCAGGGCTGACCCAGGTTATCTTGACAACCTCAAGAGTTGTCAAAAAAACCTGGGTTTTTCGATTCTCAAAAAACACTTTAGGGCTCTGAATTGTGTTGTTGACATTTTAAGCAAGTAAGAATTTCTGTACTCGAATAATTAAAACTTAAAACGATTAAAAAATGAATAAAAACAGCTTTAAACGTTTCCATTTTCTTTTCCAATTAAATTTTAGTCAATTATTTAATTTCCATTAAACAATCACAAATCTTCAACAAAATAAATACTTTACAATGTATGTCACTTGGCAGTGTATTCGTTACTTCAACTCGCCCCAGCAAAAACCTAAATCTACTTCAGGGCGAGTTCAGGGCGACCCCAGGTTTCAAAAAACAGAGAATTTGATTGTTAGGGTGAGTTCAGGGTTTTCAAAAAACGCTTTGGGGCGACCCCAGGGCGACTTCAGGGCTCAACGAACAAACCTAATAATATGAATGAGCTGCAACTGTTGTTGTCATTGGCAAAACTTAATTTGATGGACACAGTACATATATTTTGTGTTAATGTGGTGAACATGATCATTTAATTTAATTAAGTAGGTAATAATAATTTAATTTTGTAGTAATTTAGCATCTAAACATCTTCGTACTATTCATCAAATCTTGACATATTTTCTTAAAAGTTAAATTTTCATTTGATCTGTATGATTGCCTTAAAAATAACAGTGTCCAGGGCGCTTGTCATCTTTAAATCCCAACTTGCTTTCATATTTATACTTTTTAAAATATACCATCTGGTGGGCTTTATGTAGTTTGAGCTAAAAAAGTGGATTTGCGTCTAAAGTTGTGGCAGGAATTACATGGTTTATGCCTGCCAATAGGCATTTCACGCTCCATCGACGGAATTAAATGCGGAAACTGAGATTAATTGGTGCACGGAGAGTAGGAGTATATGTACCACCACGTGTGTCAGTTATTCTGTCGGTCCCAGCATAGATACGGACGGTCAGCGGTTTGTTTATTGTAATAGCACCAGCAAGTGGTTAAAAGAATTTATTTTGTTGTGGTTTGGTTTTTGAAATTGAAGTGATTTCTCTATAAACTAATTTAATTCAATAGTTTGGGTGGAGCAGTTCCAATAAATGGTGAGCTAATGTGTTGTCGTCATTGGACATTGGACTCTTTTTATTTATTTTATTCTGATTGTAGTGAAATAACTTGAAAGCGATTGCCAAACATTTTCGATACGCGACAAGTTTTTTGGGTACCTATTATATTCAATGCATAGAAATTTCTTGTACCTACCAGAAAATGATTTTAACTTCACTACTGCTTAAAACCTTATGCATGACTTTTATGAAACTTCTATTGTAACTTAACTAAAGTTAATCCTATATATGTGACCTTGTTTTTATTCTTCTTCGTGGGCTATTAGTTCTGTTCTAGTTTTTATTTTTTATATCCAGCTGCAACGTTTCGAAAGTGATAACTTTCTTCTTCAGGCCTGAAATTATAATATTCCAAATAATTGAATAATCTCAAACATAAAGGTTTACCTACAATTGGGGATATTATAAAAAATATTATTATTATCATAAATCTGATATAAACATTGGACATTCACAAAAAACAGCTATAGCTTTTACATACATTCTATACAAGAAGGATACAGACCAGATTTCAATAACGCAGAAATTTTACACACAGAAACTAATTACAAAAAAAAGGTTAATAGGCGTTCGGATTGTGAAAGACTTAGTAGTATTTATGGGCAACTTATTAGGCAAATAAACATAAGGTATATTTTGTTTAACTTGTTTCATATCACTTTTTAGGCTTTCGCGGTGGTTTATCATAATTAATATCTATTATTTTCGGATTAGCCGCGTTTTTGAAATTTATGAGAGTGCACTTTTGTACTCACCCCGAACGTTTCGCATCAAATTGCATTGAGCGTGGTCATATCAGTAATTTTCTAAGGGTCATATGAATAAAAAGGAGCACCTGCTCAAAACTCAACTTTTTCGAGCACGTGCTCCATGTGGTATGAATAGAATACTTGAGGAGGTGCTCAACGATTGAGCATCCACGTGTTTGAAGAGAACCTTCTCAAAGGTAAGTACATAATCAATTGTTAGATATGAATAAACCGAAGCACGTTCTCCTTCAAGAGGAGCACCTGTTTCTCATTTGAGAGCAAGCTATCATTCACATCCAAAAATTGCTGTGGCTCTTAGTCTAGAAGTGATATTTAATAACAGTGAAACAAATTTAATAAATCTTAATATCTCCCACTAACAACATGCCAGACATTTGTGTTTTACTATAATGATGTATATGTATATCGAAAAACCCTTACACTTATATTTTGTAGGTATATGCACCAACTCCCAAAATGGTTATTCTACAATATTGGTTTTAATTTTTTTATTTTTTGAAGCCAGAATAATCGACATATTTTGTCAACTAATATGAAACTTAAAAAAATATATCGGTAGAAAATGACAAAAAAGTATAGAAACTATTGCCGAATTCCTTTTAACAAAAAACTCGATTTGTTTAGAAGAAAAAAATCGATTTTTCTGCACAAATAAAAATGTATTGAAAGAAAACATATCGATTCTGTTTAGAAAAAAAAAATCGAACTTTATGTGATTTTTAACCACTCTGTATTGTGCTGGAAACATGAGGTGTGTTTTGTTGAACTCCTTAAAGTTCACATTAAGAAATTTTTACATGTAAATTTCACTAACAACAAGTTAACAGCACATTTCCTCTTCAGTAAATCTATGGCTTAATGTGGAACATTGCAGAATCGGCACAATAACTAGTTCAACAAAACAGAAAACACAACTATTTGTGATTGCTCATCATGTGTACACAATTCTCCAAGCCCTATGTAAAAGCTGTTTCACAATGCGACGAGGAAACGAGACGTGAACGTGACGAGAGCTCGTCGCAGCTGTCAAACCAATTTCAAGCAATGAGAATATACCAGAGTATTCACAATAAAGCGTTTCTCGTCGTCCCGTCACGCCATGATTTCGAAAAATTGAAAAAAAGACGCGACGCGACGAGACGACGATTTTCGTTTTGACAATTGAGAAGAGGACACCGAGCGTATCTGTATTTGTATTTATATTTATTAATTGTGTAGATACATAAATAAAATACCGAAAATGGCGAGCAAATATGTGTTTTTATTTTGCGACTAATTAGTTTTGTCTTCATTAACATTCCCACCGTCTTCTTCTGCTCACTTTTGGTTTTTTTGCCTTTTGCTCTTTTGTAAATAAACACTCTCAAAAGTACTAAAAGCATTTTTTTTAACATTTTCATTTTCTTTTTTTTCAAATTTTGTATTTTATTTCCCAAATTCACTGACAAACACGAATAATTCTACGCTGTCTCTGTGACTAACTCGCTGCATTGAGAATTGAGGAACGATGTTATAACGAGAAAAAGATGAAAGCGTTTCTCGTCACGCTGACGTCTCGTTTTCTCGTCGCATTGTGAAACAGCCTTAACACAATGAATCACAACCTCAATTGTCTTCGTATTTTGGTTTCTTAAAAAAAAAAATGAAAAAAAACAGACTTAAAATCTTAAAACAATAACAAGATTAATATTGAGCTGTAAAGGAAATAAAAAACAACTCTGTCCCTTCTTTAGATCGAAACCCCATTAATCAGTAACCCGAAGAATCTCCAAACTGAATTGAAAGTACCTAATACGACTTTTCCTAACACGTCGCGCCGCTATTGCAATTTTGCTACTTCCTCTCCTTTAGTGTTTACACTTCACCGAAGAAGAAAAACTCGTTAGACAACATAAGGCCTGGTCATCATCTGACAGGATGTTTGTATTTCAGAAAAAAAAAACATTAAATTCACTACTGAGTCGCACGAAGTTGCTTAAAATATATTATTTGAAATATGTTTGTTTCTAAAAACTACATAATTAAAAGAGACGTTCAGAAAGAGGGTCACAACTACATATATAATGTATGTAGAGGTATTAATATTTTTCAAAATTCAATAAAGATTTTAAAAAAATATTGGACCAAGAATATTATTAAGTAGGTACCTACGTATGTCTTTTATTTAAAAATTCACTCAATTTCGAACCCCACAAAAGTTTGAAACAACTTTTAAGGCTGACTCCCATAGACTTTTTTATCAACCTTTTCAACTTTTGTAAATACATACTTTAAATTAACAAATTTATTTTTTTTAACGAACCCCAATAACATACCCTTAGGTACCCTTATGGCAATTAAAAAGAAAAAATCAAGTTGCCCAATTGGGAGGGGTTTAATTTGTATTATGATCAAAGAAGTTAAACTTGTGTTGCATAAACACTTTCTTCAATAAAGTAATTTTTGTTTCGCTACTTACTTTTTCACCAACTTTTTGTTTTACTTTAACTTCTTGCAGCGCCCTTGGACAGGAAGATAAAGTCAGAAAAACAAAACTTCTTTATTTCATATATGGTGCGCACCGGCGGCGGCGCGGCAGTGCCTTGTGCACTACATGGAATCTCAGTCAGAAGAAGACGCTATAAATAAATTCACGTCAAAATTGAATTAATTATGTGTCATTGACAGACTCTACTTTATCCCAACCCAATGACGATGTTGACCCTGGGACAACTGAAGTTAATTGTTAATCTCGAAAAGTCTGCCAGAAGTCAGACGTAGTAAAAAGACTAAAAGTCAATAAGTCAATTCACATGTGGATTCTGCCTGGGGATAAGTCCAGTGACACAATGGACTGGCAACAACACAGATCACCCATATGAGATAGTAATCCGTTTTATATAGTAGATATTGGAGTAATCATTTGGGAGCAATATTTCCAAAAACATCACCACCGTTCACTCTTTGGTCCCACAGACATTGCACTAGAGCACAGTGTATACAGTATACAACAATGCATCCACGCGATATTAATCACAGCTAAGTGGGTTTGGTTTTACTCTGTATGTAAGTATATACTACAAGGTATGATTTTTTTTTAAGTTCGAATGAAGCAGCTTTCGAAAACCCGACATTGGCTGAACAGATATCACGTGCTCGGGTTTCGTACTGTTGTTTGATCTCAGATAGTTGGAATAAATCAGATCAGAACTCCAAGCTGACAAAAACAGTTAATAAACGAATAGTAAATCTAGCTTGTTGTTGTTTTTCATGCTATGCAATTCGACTGTTAGAATCGTGATGACGGACGGTGGCAGTTTTCGAGTTTTTTTATTTTTGGTTTCATCAATTTGATTTTTCGGTTTTTTTTTGTAATACCTACTTTACTTTCGCACAAAGTTTGTTATGCTCAGGGTTGCCGTTTGGAGAGTTTTCCCCCAGATTTTGGTGTTTTTTTTTAATCGTCGGGGAGAATTGGGGGGTTATGTAAATTTTTACAATACCTGATTTTTCCTTTCAAATTTAATATACTATCAAAGAATATCCAATAATTATACCACTAGTTGTATACTCTACGTGTATGTATTTTATACAAATTAACGGTTGGTGTTTCCCGTTTACATATTCCAAAACTCTTGGTTTTTCTTAAGGGCATACACACATACTACATCACAAAACATTAATAAATGAAGGGACAATATTATTTTGTTTACCTAATATGTTTTCTGTCTCGATCAATAATAATCGTCATTCGTCACATTTTCAATTTTAAATTTCAGCTTAAAACTATGGTTCTTATTTGTAATTTTTATTTGATGTCGTTGGTCATCGGAATGTGTGTTATTTTGTAATCTTTAGCTACAATTTTATAAAATGCCAAAAGAGAACCAAAAAAAAACAATTTCTTTTTGTTTAAATACCTACCTTAAAGTATCTGCTTGTATAGGTACATATATATGTACATGGTATGAACTGTGCATACAAAAATAAAAACAAAAAAGTTGAAAAAAAACTTAGCGTTTTTTTTTTTTGTTAAAATGTGTAAACCTGGGGGGTTTTCAAATATTTCTGGGGGGGAGATTTGTTTTTTATCTGGCAATACTGGTTATGTTGGTCTACGTCAGCTTATTTTACTTCTTTTTTTTTTTATTACTATTTTATTTGTGCTATATACAAAAAATAGCTGCATCAGTTATTTTGTGTTTATTTTGATTTTTTTTTATGAGAAAGAGGTGATCATTTTTTTATAGAGGGTCTTTGATAGCGATTAGCATGTACAAACAATAGTAATGAAGTGTTGGTTTTCATAAAAGGAAAAAGGAGAATTAATAGAAAATCTTAGAATGTCTTGGTTGCAATAGTTAAATAACTTCCATGTTTAAGAGAGGATTCTGACCGTGGCTTCTTGAATATGGGGAAAATGTTTAATAATTATTGGTTAGTCTATGCTATTCCCTACCAATTTTTGTTCTACATTGCATACGTATAATAGGTACCTGCTTTCTAAAATTTATCTTACTTATTACCTATCTTAATATTTATGTGAAAGTAGATATGCAGTGCATGTTTGTTTAAATGTTTGTCCGGATTTTAATGAAATTTGATCGGGTAACTGTAATATGAATTTATTCTGAGAGAAAATCTCAAATATTTTTATGGCTGACAGTAGTTTTTCTTATAAAAATTATCATTAAAAAAAGAAATGAAATTGAATTGAAATCAACCATTTTTGCCTATTATCGAACTCTTGTTTCCTGAAGCCGAACAAGAGTTTCCTGTTTTCGAACACTGAAATAAAAACGTCGTTAGCCGTACAAAAATCATTTTTAAGGCAAAATTGGAGTAATTTATACGTTTTTTTTAGATTAGAATATAAAAACAATTCATTGGCAAAAAAAAAAAATTTAAATAAGAATCAGAATACATTGTCATCTTTTCAAAGAATTAATGAATGGTATGTTAGTCCCCTTTCACACGATACACAGATACTAGTTGCTGGTGATTTTTTTGACGTTTTCTTTAAATCTCCTTAACAATCTCTTGTACCTTTCACACGAAGATACAAAGTCGGAGGAGACTTGCTGTATTTTCCTTTTAAACTACCTTGGTTGAACGCACACAAACGTAGTGTGAAGAGAAACGTCAAAAAAATCTCCTGAATTTGTTGACCGGGGAGATTTCTTTTACCCCTCTTTCTTCCTGCCCTTCTCGCCTATGAACTAATTGTTGCCGGCAACTCAGTTGCCTTGTGTGAAAGGGGACTTAGGCAACTAGATACTATGCTTATTTATCGGCACTTTTGGTTTAGTTATTGTTCACTAACCGCCATATTATTCACTCAATACATCTAGATTAAAAATTTAAATCCGGATGTAAATCATACAAATTCAATGTAAATTCATCTGGATTTAAATTTAAATCTGGATGTATCGAGTGAATAATATGGCGGTAAGGGAAATTTTATTACGCTAGCTATAAAATTGCCAATAAAACGGAGCTGTTATATGAGCTTTTCTCGAATGGAAAGCAATTTAAAGCCCATCCAGTGTAATATTTGAGTGGTTTGCACTTTTTAATTCAATATTAATAAAATAAAAGTAACATGATTATTTATAATGTCAATCTTAACTAAGCAAACTCCTTTGGCAGGTTATTAAATTTACATATTCAAACAAATAGTTTTATATTGAAAAAAAAAAATAAATAAATCAAAAGGTCTAAATTAATTATAGGTACAGTAGATGAAGGTAGAGTCCCCTATTGCACGTGTACATGTGAACCCGTGTTACACGTGTATTTAAATTATCCGTGTATGAACACGTGTATTTATTGTTACACGTGTATTTAAAAATACACGCATAATTAATTGAAAATGGCTTTTATGATTTTCTATCCAAAGATGATTTTTTTTGGTGAAAACGTAAAAATTTGATCTCGGATAGAATTTAATCGACATTTTAATTCAATTTTCGCATGTCTTTAGTTTTAGTAAATCAGAAAATCGTCTTATGCAAAATTAAATTGTATTTACAAGTCCGTCGCTTATATTTTTTGCGTAAATACTTTTTTGATGAAATACAGGGCACCCCGATTGGTGCCACGTGTTTTTTTTATTTAAGGTGATATTACATTGTCATATATATATGACCAATGCTAGTCATATAAAATATGGCACAATATTTGTATATATGACAAGTATTAATAGACTATGCCATATATGTATGCCATATAATGTTCACAAGCTTTTTCTGTCAATTTTTGTTTACAAATATGAAACAGTTGCTACGAAAAATAAAATATTTAAAAAATACGATATATTTGACCAATCACGTTTCATTAAATCATATATTTTTTTTAAATTCAAAATAGTTCATGAGTGTCATATATATGGAGTCATATATATTTTGTCATATAAATATGACTATCACACTTATATGACATTTTTGAGCCATATTTATTTGGCAAACTTGCCATATATATATGACAATGTAATATTACCTTTAGTACGTATATTAACTAGAGGCCCGACACCCCCAAATTATATTCAAAAAAGCGATAATGCCTAATTTTCTATGCAGTGATATGTATTTTATGTGTATGTGTGTCAGTTATAACTATCATTGAAACTCACCATTGAAGAAATGTGCCTCGTTAGATAGATAATAAATACCGTACAAAATACCTATGTAAATAGATTTAATTTTTTTTTAAATATATTGGCAACCCATTCAAATATTCCCTATTCTTCTAAATCTGTCAAAACACTTGATAGCCATAGCCTTTGAAGCTAATCAGGTGCTGTATCCTTGATTCGATCATGGGGAGTTGTTACAGGAACTCCGAACTCTCTACTAGCAGCTCGCATGCGCATAGAATTTTTTCTTATCTCTCAGCAGCTTCTAATCAGGACTCATTTCGATTATTTGTCGATTCATTTTAGTGACCTCTATTGTATGAGAATAACATTATATTAGTGTTTTATTGGCAATTTTATAGCTAGCGCAGTAAAATTTTCCTAAAACTTAAAGTGCTGATAAATATGGCAATAAATTAGTGAATATAAAAGTGGACAAAGAGTGTGGACTTGAATTTATTTCTGTACATCTCTTTCCAAAGGAAAGAGACAGCAAATTAGTAACCTTTGTACATATATAAGGACATGTGAATTGGCAATTTTTGGTTAAAAGTTTGAAGGTTATATTCACTGCCGGCTCTTAAAATATAAAACTTATTGTAGTTGCTCCAAGATTATTGATTTCTATAATTTTTCTCACCAATTGTAAGTAATGTACATAAATACAAGAAGTTTCTCAATTATTAATGTTAACATTCCTTTGTAGAAAATAAAATCATCTTCATATTACGTTTCTGGATGTCTTTTCTTTTCATTTGGCTCATCAGATAACGTATTGGATATTTATTATTTGGATTTTAAGAGATTTTTACTTCCTTGGAACAACAACTACATAAGCCAAAAAAGTGAAAAAGTACAAAAGTGAAAATTTTCAAACTCATTTTCGGATAGTTTTTCTCACATGAAAACTTATAGAAATGATGCAGAAGGCACAAAACAACTGCGCTAGCTGGAAAAAAATATTTTTACTTTTGTAATTTTGCAAAAAGTGGACAAGGCTTTACGCTCTTCCAAAAAATGCACACCTTGATTATATTGTTAACATTTGTTAAACTACAACTCTTGTTTATGTGTAACCTTTAAAAATTCTGTTAGTTGGTAGGTACCTATTATTGTTTCTAATTTTATCTTTTTTTCTAGTCATAAAATAACCCCCAAGACATGATATAACAAAAAAAAAATGGGAGCCTTAATCTATCTTCATATCCTTTTATTACCCTAACCGCCAAGACAACACGGACCAATACACAAAAGCCACCTTTTGAACGTTAAGTCATTATTATTGTTCATTGCCAAGGAAATAGCATGATGACTCATCATCTCATCATCATCATCATCAAAGGTAACAGAAAACGTAAACAGAGTAAGTAAAGAAAACGAAATAATGCATGTGGGGAGAAGTTGGTTTTTTTATTTAACGAAGCAAAACCTACAAGAAAAAAAATTGACGTTTTAGTCACCAAAACCGTAGTGAATAATGGCTGGCAGAGTGTATTTGAAGTTCTGAAGTAGTGTACTTAATCCTTTGATCACGTTTTATGATGTTTTTCTTTAGCTTTTTTTTCTGGCATATCAAGAGTATGGTTAAACATAATAAAACAATAATATGAAACTGGATTTGTGCGTATAACTACATGTACCTATATGTATTTACATACAAACCTACATATGTACATAATTAAATTTTAGTACCTATTAATACCTACATACATACATGAAAATAATAATACAAATTATTGATTTGTAGTACCTACCTACCTTGGTAGGTTAATTAAACCATTGGTTAAACTATAAACTATACCTAAAGGAAGTCACCTTACGTGTAATACGTTCCGTGTAGCACGTTACGTTTTATATGTCCACGTTACGATACTAGTGCGTTATGAACTTTGCTCACTGCATCATTTTAATTATTTTTGATTAATTACACATACCTATTCCCTGTTCAACTAGGGTAAAGTCTCCTAATTCCCAAAAGGTAGGTACACCCGGTAGTCGAACACTTTCTGGAAAAAAACCTTTTAAACTGTGTTACTTCTCAGATTTGCAACTTACATACATATATCAAATTAATGCCGAACTATGCATTTATTGTTTTCGTAAACCTTGAGGACCTACCTATCAACTAGATAATCCAATTTAAAGGCAAAGTTAAAAAAATGAAAGTTCAAGAAGTGGATCTAGACCTTCCGGTCACTTCAGGTTTTTATTTTTATAAAATAACATGGTAGGTACATAATATACTTTTCTAATTGGTGAACGGTAATTTTTAAAATTTAAAACCAGCTTGAAAATTCCCGTAATTTCTCAACTAATAAAAGCATACTAAATTCATTCACTTAATCAAAAAATCATTTAAATTCGAAAAATTACAACTTACCACACTTTAAACGATCATTGATCAAATCCTCAATCAGTTGCGGGCACTCGTTTTCGATGGCATAACAAAACTGTTTGAATCGCTCGAAGCCACTTTTTGCAATAATTTCTATTAAATTGGCACACTGCCAGCGCTGGACATCAGCATCATTTATCATTGGATCCTCTGTGACGCCACAGCTATTTCGAGTGTCACCAACAACGCTGCTGCGGACACTTATGCTACCACCGCCAGCCGATGGCGTTGGTGAACTATTTTCACCATCTTCACCATAAACACTACTTGCACTTCTTTCACTTCCCGCTCGCGATAAACCTCTAGTTGGAGCAGGATATGATTTCAAAATCTCCTCCTCGGATGTTGTTAACACTGAATTTTTAACCAAAATAGCCAACAGGTCTGTGCCCTGTAGATCACTTATAATACGCTCCTGATGGCGCGACAACAGCGAGCGCACTTCCTCCTCCTCTTCGTGTGACATTGTTAAAACAAAATAATCAGAATCTAGTTTTGCGACACACCGCTGAAAGGGTCCGACTCACTGTAGTTGATTTAAAAAAAAAACGAACTGCACTTACACTGCGTTTTCTTTCACTACGAACTGCACTATCTTCATCGTCTGCCAGACGACTGCTTGTTTACATTTTACTTCAAAAGCCGGATTTCACATTTCACAGAAAAGTGTGGCAGTGAATAAACAAAAAGAAAAATTATGACTCGACTCGCAAGTTGCGACGCAACGCAACTAGCAACAGCGGAACGGAGCAGAAAAAAAACAATACACAAACACATTCGATCTAAATCGAATTTATAACATATATAGGTACTTATTTTACTTTTATTTCTTTGACTGGTTTCATAATAAAAACCCACTTTACAAATTACAAAACAACTCACGATTGTTTTTTTAAATTCTCTAGAAAACCACGTAAAGGAAAAATCTGTGCAGAACAACGAACTAAATTACCACCAACATCTACATCAAAATGAAACTGAACGGACCGCTATCCAGTAAACCTTCGTTGAACCCCCAGAAATGAAAAACGACTACAAGCCGGCTGGTGAAGCAAAAAATCTGTTGTGCAAGCTAGACAGAGACAAAGGCAAAAACAACAACCAAAAAAAATCTTGTTACGAAGGTAATATCAAAGAAAAGATAAACTAAACGAAAAACCTAAAAACAGCGAACAACACGGCGAATTGAAAAATAACGCACAGTAGAGTAGTTGTAGCTTAAAAACTGACCAATTTTTTTGCTAGTCAAAATTGCATCTTATTTTTAAGAGTTTAGACAATTTTGTTTTTAATTTCAAAATAGTAGAAATAATCAAATGCTGTCTTTGTATATCGGTTGGATTATTTACTCTTCCGAATCCCGAAGTTTTGGTTGTTTAGGTAACTTTTTTTGTACCTACTGTTTTTGTCAACTGAGTTAATATTGTTTCAAACAATCGAAACATTTATTTCTTACAGCCATATTATTGACTTCAGGTCGGGTTAAAATTAAAGCTGAGGTCCAAAATGTAAAAGTGTTTAGATGCGGTAGTAATACATTTTTCATACACATCAGCAACCCAAACTTGATGCTTTGTAAATATTTTACTTTGCATAAGTTTGACGTTTAGGAACGCAAAATAAAAAAAAAAAAAAAGGCTGGGTTTAACCTACACTGATAACTTCCCATTGGTTTCCTTTGAAACTCGACAACCGAAGTTATTTTGTTTAAAGCCTTAACTACATTGGCCACTTTTGCAAAATTACAAAAGTAAAACATTTTTTTTCCGCTAGCGCAAATGTTTTGTGAAAAAGAATATATGTACACAATTTTTTTGGAACTAAAATTTATGCTTTTTGCATCATTTTTATATGTTTTCCAGTGAGAAACACTATCCCAAAATGAGTCTGAAAATTTTCACCAGTTGTGCAATCAAGGGAAGGCTGTTCACTCTAAATATATGCGACACGAAAAATTCCAACAATTATTAGCAGTTTCTTTTGCAGTTTTTTTTGCCTAGAAAAAACCGTCAACTGAGTTTTTTTTTAAACCTTACCAATTACTAATTATGGTATTGTGTGTAGACTAAAATTATCCGGGAGTTGATATAATTGGTTGTTCTCGAGATATTCGAGCCGACAAAAAAATGGTTGAATGAATTTTTTTTTTACAAAAATCGGTAGAGATTATCAACTACCTAAACTTTTGTATTAAATAAAATTAACCCGAAGTTAATCTTTGTGTGTTCTCCAGATATTCGATAAAAGTTTTTAATGATTTTTAAATTAAAAAAAAAAACTGTGGGTTACTTTTTTCTTAAAAAGGTAGGTTTTACCAATTTTTCACTACTTCATTATGCATATTTAGAAGAATGTTTAGGAGTGGATAGGGCACACTAACTTCACACTTAAGTCACACATTGATTAAATTTTATTTTCCTAAGTTTGTTGATTAAGTTTAATTAAAATAAAAATAAAAAATGGTAAAATTAAACCTCAAACAAACAAAACCAAAGACAATAGACAACAAAATTAAAAGATCTTTGGTTATGACTTGTGTCAAGTCACCAAATTAAGCCCGATGATGGATGATAATATCCGAAACGCGTAGCTTATAAATAAAATTTTAATTTTAAATAATTGTTGTGATAAAATTTAAAAAATTAATAAATAATATTTTACAAAATTTAAAACTTTCTAAAAATTTTATTATTTATTTAAAAACTATTCATCGAAATTACTCATTTCACTTTATTCTGAATTTCATGCAAACTTTAGAGTGAAATTAGCAAAAAAAAACAACAACAAATGTAAAGAAAAAAATGTCGGATTGTAGAAAAATTTTCTACGTTCCAAGATGTGCTTGCATTTTGTTTTTTCTGTTTTTACTGTCAAAATTAAGTCTTAGTCCCCTTTCACACGAAGATACTAGTTGCTGGTGATTTTTTTGACGTTTTCTTTAAATCTCCTTAGTCCCCTTTCACACGAAGATACTAGTTGCTGGTGATTTTTTTTGACGTTTTCTTTAAATCTCCTTAACAATCTCCTGTACCTTTCACACGCAGATACAAAGTTGGAGGAGACTTGCTGTATTTTTCTTTTAAACTACCTTGGTTGAACGCACACAAACGTAGTGTGAAGAGAAACGTCAAAAAAGTTTCCTGAATTTGTTGACCGGGGAGATTTCATTTCCCCCTCTTTCTTCCTGCCCTTCTCGCCAATGAACTATTTGTTGCCGGCAACTCAGTTGCCCTGTGTGAAAGGGGACTTAACAGTCTCCTGTACCTTTCACACGCAGATACAAAGTTGGAGGAGACTTCCTGTATTTTCCTTTTAAACTACCTTGGTTGAACGCACACAAACGTAGTGTAAAGAGAAACGTCAAAAAAGTTTCCTGAATTTGTTGACCGGGGAGATTTCATTTCCCCCTCTTTCTTCCTGCCCTTCTCGCCTATGAACTAATTGTTGCGGCAACTCAGTTGCCCTGTGTGAAAGGGGACTTAACTACAGTGGCAAAATTTTTTGCAAAATTACAAAAGTAAAAATATTTTTTTTCCCGCTAGCGCAATTGTTTTGTAAAAAAGAATATTTATACAATTCTTTTTAAACCAAAATTTAAGCTTCCTGCATCATTTTTATAAGTTTTCCAGTGAGAGAAACTATCCCAAAATGAGTTTTAAAACTTTTACTTTTGTACTTTTTTGGCTTATGTAGTTAAGGCTTTAGAAAGAGAATAGACAAAGACAATTTTTGGAAAAGCTCTATAGCTAGATCACTTTTGCGAATGAAGTGAGATGAGTCGACGAGTAAGGCGAGTCATCTCACTTCACTCGCTGAAATAGCTAAATCTCGGGACAGGCCGAAGTCGATAGCATTATTTGTCAGTGACATTGTTTTGTGCAAAAAAATCCAATTTGTTCTATACACGGTGCCTCAAAAGTAATGACTCTTTATGAACCTAAATGAGTATGAACGAGACAAAATATCGGAGAGTCATGATTCTTGAGGCACCGTGCAATTGTTAAACTAAAAAAAAATTGTTTCACCACAGATATTTTTTTCCCGAAAATATTTTTTTTTTTTCACCTCAATAGTTTTTTTTATTCAAAAGAACTGTATACTAGGCTTTAAAAATATTTCGAATCAAAGTCCCCTTTCACACTAAGGTACTAGTTGCTGGAGATTTTTTTAACGTTTTCTCCTTTGCAATCTCTTGTACCTTTCACACGCAAGAGACAAAACCCGAAGGAGATTTGCTTATTTTCCTTTTAAACTACTTTGGTTGAACGCACACAAACTAAGTGCGAAGAGGAACGCCTAAAAAATCTCCTGAATTTATTGAACGGGGAGATTTTGTTTACCCCTCTTTATTCCTGCCAAACTATGAACTAATTGTTGCTGGAAGCTCAGTTGCCTTGTGTGAAAGGGGACAATTGGAAATTGCTACATTGTCATAATTTTTTAGTTTGTCCCCTTTCACACGAAGATACTAGTTGCTGGTGATTTTTTTGACGTTTTCTTTAAATCTCCTTAACAATCTCTTGTACCTTTCACACGCAGATACAAAGTTGGAGGAGACTTGCTGTATTTTCCTTTTAAACTACCTTGGTTGAACGCACACAAACGTAGTGTGAAGAGAAACGTCAAAAAAGTTTCCTGAATTTGTTGACCGGGGAGATTTCGTTTACCCCTCTTTCTTCCTGCCCTTCTCGCCCATGAACTAATTGTTGCCGGCAACTCAGTTGCCCTGTGTGAAAGGGGACTTTGAGTTTTGGAACTTATGACTTTGTTGCAATTGCGCCTAATTTTCAGCTCGTCCTTTAATCCGGATTTTTTAGACCCGACAATTTAAACACATTAAACTTGGTAGAATAAAAATGAGAAAAACGCATGTAAAACTGTTTAAACTTTAATGAAATGACATTTAGGCCGATTTTATTCACTCAAAGTTGAATATAACTTGAGGATTTTTATTCTCAACTTGTAAATTTTTTTTATTCGCACAAAGTTGACGTTTTTAACTTTCAATTTTCAACTCTAGCTAGAGTTGATCAAGATCAACTTTAGAGCCTAGTTCCTTTATTTTGAAACTCTGTAATTTTCTATGCATTTGTGCGATTTTCAGTCCAACGTTATGTCAAAGTTCATATAAAAAAAAAATAAAATGGCAGTAAAATGCACAGAAAATCACAGGGTTTCAAAGTAAAGGAACAGACCTTAGATTTTCTCAACTCCCAGAAAAAGTAGAAGTTGACCGAGTCATTTGAGTTTTGTTCAGGACAAAAAAGCTAAAAAATACAGGTAATGTTTCAAAGAAATTCTATTTGGCGAATTGGCCATCAATTTCTTTGGGCAGTAAATGCATTCGCGATTTTCTCCCACGCTTTATCCTTGTTGCGTTTTGTGGTGTAATCAGTTTTTTTTAATCATAAATGATGTCGCAATTCACAATTTAATATTGAAAAACTTTAAATTTAATAATCCAATAAATCAAAATTAAAATTGAAAATAATAATAAATAAAAATTACAATTGAAAATGAGAGATATTTTTCAACTGGAGAATTGAGAATAAAAAGAAATTCAAATTTGTGTTTCAACTCTCCAGTTGAAATCAACTCTTCTACGGCCACATTATTGACTTTCTTCAAAGCTAGTTTTACTGAAAAACTAGTTTTATAAGGGTATAGAGTTTTAAGTTTTTCAAAATAATTTATTGATTTTATTTAGATATCAAAATATGTATGAATATTTATGTCGAATTCCTTTTACCGAAAAATTCGACAAGGAATTTGTCGAGAAAAATCGATTTTTCTTCTAAACAAATCGATTTTTTTATCAATAATTTGACATTTGTATAAATGTTTTTACTATTTTTTTTTTTCAATTGCTTCTGTGTTTTGTATTTTGAGTTTATACCCGAGTTTAATTAATTTAACTGCTCCCTGGAGCCTGGAAGTTTGTAATAAATCCAATCCAATATATCCGGATTTAAGCGACAAAGTAAAATACAGTTATACTCCTTAAAACCTACCTAAAATATATACCAACTGTGATGATAAAGCAGAAGTAGTGATGAAAGCTAATTCAAAAATTGGCAAAATAAGCACCTTCCTGAGCCTAAAAAATGAGGATGTTAATATATTTTTCGATGATTATAAAGCATTCTAAACGAATTATTTATAATTAAATATTTTTACAATTAAATATTTTTTTAATTAAATATGTAAGCATTGGATGAAACTTGATTGAAAAAGGCCGCACTTTTAAAAAGGTCGTCGTTTAGTCCCAGTAAAGTTTCCCAGTAGTAACCCTGGTTTCAATGAAAACTATAACTGGCGCCTTACAAGCCAATCAAAGGAATGAATTGTATTGTTTTTCAACAATGTATTGTGTTCTCATTATAAATAAATACAAAACAAAATAAATTTGGTGGCACAACAGCTCATGAAAAGCCAGGGTCTATTGACTTCAAACTTTCAACCATGTATGCGTGTCCGAAGGAATGGAGTTTATTGCCGAATGCGAACGGCTATGGTGAGTGGCAATTTTCTACGACAAAAGATACCCTTTAGAGGATTTGTCACTTCCTCTAAAAAGGCAGTAGTCCTGAAATTTTTGTTTGCTTTTAGGTGAAAGAAACTGGGAATCGAACGTGTTCTCATCATTAAAATAAAATAAAAGTAACAATAATATATATTGGCTCTCTTTTTACAGAATTCTCGCTCTTCAGCATTGGACTCATTCGAAACGAGAGGTAAGGTAGAGCAGGGAGTGAAATAAAAACAAAAGAGCAAATAAAATATGTTAATATATATGTATTTAAACATTTAATAAAAAAGCATGAAACACGTTCTTTAAATTGATAAAACAAATACTTGAAATGTTTTAATTTCAGAATGAAGAACGCCATTTGAATTCTTGAAAAAATGTGAATTAATGCAGAAAAAATTTTAAAAATCGTTTGAGCGGTTTTCTTATAATATAATTTTTTATTATATAAAATTTCTTGAAATTTTTGAAAAAAAAAATTTGGTATTCCATTTTTTAAAATATAATAATATACAGCTAAAACCATAATTTTTAAAAAAATCATCAACCCGTTTTCAAAAAAATGATTTTTCAAAAAAAAATGTTAACTTTTTTTTTAAAATACAAAAAATTTTATTTTGAAAATATTTGTATGCAGTATTATTCACACTTAATAACGGTTTTTGGTAAATTTTTTTTTCACCAAAATATAGACCATACCACTAGTAGTATCTACACACAAAGAATTTAAAAAAAAAATCGTTAGAGCCGTTTTTGAGATAAATAACTTTATTTATACATATATGGCAAGTACCGTTATTTTTTGAGCTATAAGAAAATCCCGATCTCCCCTCTAGGGAATCACCCAGAAATCGTGTTCTCAATCATCGTAATGTCAAGTTTGATTGTTATCTCGAGTTCGATTTTTTGCACGAATTCATAACTTGCCCCATAGTACCTATATCTCAAGTCAAAAGGAACTTCACAGCGTATTTAGGCAACTCACTTATTTTATCCAAAGTTTTATGTTATTAAAAATTAAATTTGGTGGCGCGACAGCTCGTGTAGAACCAGGGCCTAGTGACTTTACAACTCTCAGTTTAATTTGACTTCAATCCCTTTTTTTGTTGCACCAAGTATGACCACTTAGACTATGACTTAATCGAGTCAGATTGTTGTTTTTGTATTTGACGGCCATAAATCTTTTTTGACCAAAGTACCGCTGAGGTCAGAAAATCCGCTGCTAGAGCTCTCGCTCTAAATATTTACATACTCATATAAGGGATGCCTACATCAATTATTTTAAAGACGGCAAAAGAATATTTTAATAGACCACAAAACTACGATTAGATTTAAAGCTAAACCTTAAAATTCAATCAAACATATTTTGAAGTTTGTACACTACGCCACTGCCTTAACTATTAAAAATCTCTCGTTTTTATGTATAACTTACGCTCAATGAACTTACACCGTTATTAACATCAATTACCAAAAACTTGTTTTTGACAATGAAAAGCACTTACTCCCGCGCAAAGTTCAGTTGCAATTAAGCACGCCAAGAAGCATTAAGTTGCAGTACAAGTTTAAACTTTTTTTTTATAAAAAAATCCTATACGCCGCAATTTTAGCTTAACACGTGTTTAGTTTAAAATTTATTGTGATTTTTTAATAATTTTTTTTTATTTAAGTGTTGATACTGTTTTATTTCTGTCCATCAATATGACCATCGATACAAATAATTACTTTGATATCAAAGAAGATTTTCCAAATTTAGAATCGGAAATTCGGAGCATACTTATGGCCCATGCACAGAATGGAGCCACTATCCAAGACATTAGGGGTAAATTAGTTTAAAATATTTAATTTTACATTCAATACGATATAAACCTATATTCTATGTATACCTATTATTTATGGTTTCTTAAAAATATTTTATTTAGAAGACTTTAAAAACCTAACGGGCGAGAGGTTTCCCGTTTATGAAGATGTTACTGATTTTCTTCTGACGATTCCATACGTGACTGCTATGTGCAACGAAAATGGTACGCGAATTTTCAATATCATGCCTTCTGAGAAGACTCGTCATGTCTATGATATGGTAGTTGGTCAAAAACCGCCACCTTATAAGCCACCTTCTTATCATTCATCGTTTGGACCGAACAGTGCCAGTTGGAACCACAACAACAACAACAACAACCAATTGTACAGTAACCGACCGTCTTCAGTGCGAACACGATCAGATAAAAATAGCTCACGTAGTGAATCGGAGGGCTTCTATGAGAACATGAACTGTTTTTTCGAGGACAACTATCAGTACCTGTAAGTAAACCTTGCATAATATTAATTAAGGAATTTAATGTTAACACATTTCATCAAACCGGTTAATCAAGGTCTTTTGATCTGTGGAAACAATTTCGTTTTCTCTCTTTCTTTCAAATTAGACTATAGGCACTTTGACTATACCAACTTCGCTTTGATAAACTTATGGCATCCCTAATTATGTACGTAAAATGTACATGCTTTAACGTAAATTGCATTGATCAATTAATTTAACGTTTAATTTTTTAATTATTAATTATTTTAAGCATTTAAAAGCAGTAGCTAAAGAAATGCCAAATTATAACAGTTTTGTTTATAAAGGGAGTGTTTATGTGGCCACCAGGGCGACGGACCATCGCGGATGGACACAGTTTTTTATTTGCGATATATGTATAAGTAAAATAGTTTGGGATTCGTATAAAAATCGAACTCGATCGAGATTTCAATCAAACCTGAAGTTGCGATGATAGAGAACACGAAAAAAATGGGTCCCGCAATTTCGTCTGTCTGTCTGTAACTCGGCATACAGCCTAAATCACTGAAAAGATTTTGTTCAAACTTGGAATTTAAGAGCTGAAATTGAAACTTTTTAAGCTACAAAAATAACGTTTAAGCGTAGTTTAAACATGAATGCGAAGTGAAATCAAAATCGAAATGAAACATCAATAAATCTCGCGTCGAAAGGTTTACAAAGAAAATAATTTTTGTTTTATATTTGAGTTAGATAATTCCGTCGAATTATATTTACTTCGAAACAAATTTCTTTCTCCTTGTCGCCTAAATAATTGCATTTATTTTTTTTATGAATATTTCACTTCGCTTCAATCTATAAACTAGACTTTACATGCAATACAACCGTTTTGAAAAATAAAGTTACTTATCTCAAAAACGGCTCTAACGATTTTAATATAAATATATGTGTGGACTGTTGCTAGTAGGTGTGGTCTACATTTTTTTTTCTATCGGCTTGAACAATTTTGACCAAATTTTTTACTCTGAAGATCCTAAGGTTGAATAAAATTCATATAATATTTATTTTTAGGATTTAAAATAGATTGATTTTTGTTTTGAAAAATGAATACATATTTTAAAAATAAAGTTTAGGTGTACCTATATAATTAAACACTGAAAAATGGAATACGTTTTTTTTAATTAAAAAAAATATATATACCTAATACAGTACAAAATAATTTTTTTAAGAAAATAGTCGGCAAAGAGCCGACGCACTTAGACCCTAAGTTGGTCCATTGTGATACCATATTGAATCTAGTGGGGAACACTAGTCGTTGAACCACTACGGCCAACAGCTAAACGCATTTTATTTAAACTTGGGTGGGATTTAGCGTTTTTGGACATTCTCCCGACACACCATTTAATTTCTGAAAAAAAAATCAATAAATTTAAATAGGTATAGGCTACTTTTTGGTAAAAATAAATTTTCTGAAAAATATTTTTAAATGGTACCTCCCAGAACCATTTTTTGTTTTTTTTTGTTTTCGTTTTTCTCGCAAACAAATAAATTGATTCTGATAATTATTTTTAAGGAAAATCTTCTGGAGAATTCAAATATATTTGTGTACCAAAACTTAATTTTTTTTTTTTGGATTGTAAAAAAAAAGTTTCAATTTTTTTTTTTTTTTTTTAAATCAAATATTTTGAAAACGACTCGAATGATTTTTACGAAACTAGGTACCGATAGTTATCTAAACTATTTTGAACAAACATTTTTCTTATAGTCATGGTTCCATATAAATGTTAAAAAATCTAAATTTTCGCGAAAACGACTTCTACGATTTTGATTAAAATTGTTCTGAATACTAATACCAGTTCGGTCTACCCATTATTAACAGTACCTCTCATAGAACCATTTTTGTTATTTTGGACTATCTCATTACATTATCTTCATTCGCTTTAAATTTTTTTTTTGAAAATTCGATATATCAAAAACGGGTATAGATGATTTTTTTTGAAATTCAATTAAAAATTCAACATTACAAATACCTACTAAAAAATGGTGTACCTTCCAATTTTTTTTAATGTTTACAAATTGTTATACATCAGGGTGTTTAGTATAAGGTGCACCAAAAATCTAGAGCTAGTATAGGTTGTGTTAAGACAAGAAAAAAATCCTCCCGTTTAGGCGGGAGGCGAAATTTTCTAAAAAATTGACTTAAATTAGAAAAAAAATGATTTAAAAACAACGGTAAAACTTACAATGCCATGCTATACCTTTTTGGAAAGCCAAATCTCTTCTTTAATTTTAAATTAAGTTGTGTTAGTGAATAGTTTTTGAAAAATTTATTTTCAAACTCGAAATTTTGAAAAAAAATTAAATTAATTTAGTTCAAAATTTTATGTATATAATTAAGTATAATTTTTGTTTTCAAAGTTCAATGCTCTTATTAATTTTCAATAAAAAACAGAAAACCGGATGCTAAAATATATCTTAGATTTTGAGAAATTTTAAAATAACAAAATCTACTTTACTTCGAAATAGGACCTTTGGAGCTACAAAATAACGGATGGAATAGAGTTTGAGGAAAATTTACTTTTGTTATTTTCAATTTTCTCAAATACTAGAATACATTTTGACGTCTGGTTTTTAGAGCATTGAATAATAAAAACAAAAATTTTGAACAAAATTAGTTTAAAAAAAAACAATTCTCTAATTTTTTTATTTCAAAAAACAACTTAATTTAAAAACAAAGTAAAATCAGATATTTCTGGCCTTACAAAAAAGAGTATGGCATGCCATTGTAACCATTACCTTTGTTTTTTAATATTTTTTTTTCTAAATTAAGTCAATTCTTTTAGAAAATTGCCCCTTCCGTTATTTTTAATTTTCCCAAAAACTAAAGGATATTATAAGCATCCAGTTTTCTGTTTTTGGCTTAAAACTAAAAAGGGGCTTGAATATTGAAAACAAAAATTATACTTTAATTAAAATTTTTGAAAAAAAATTTATTTGAAATTTTGTTTTATTTTTTTTTTCAAAATTTTGAGTTTGAAAATTAATTTTTCAAAATCTATTACCTCAATTTAAAATGAAAATTAACGAAGAGATTTCTGGCTTTCCAAAAAGTTATAGCATATGGCATTGTAAGTTTTATATAATTTTAAATAATTTTTCTGTTTTAATTGAATTACAATTACAATTACAATTACAATTACAATTACAATTACAATTACAATTACAATTACAATTACAATTACAATTACAATTACAATTACAATTACAATTACAATTACAATTACAATTACAATTACAATTACAATTACAATTACAATTACAATTACAATTACAATTACAATTACAATTACAATTACAATTACAATTACAATTACAATTACAATTACAATTACAATTACAATTACAATTACAATTACAATTACAATTACAATTACAATTACAATTACAATTACAATTACAATTACAATTACAATTACAATTACAATTACAATTACAATTACAATTACAATTACAATTACAATTACAATTACAATTACAATTACAATTACAATTACAATTACAATTACAATTACAATTACAATTACAATTACAATTACAATTACAATTACAATTACAATTACAATTACAATTACAATTACAATTACAATTACAATTACAATTACAATTACAATTACAATTACAATTACAATTACAATTACAATTACAATTACAATTACAATTACAATTACAATTACAATTACAATTACAATTACAATTACAATTACAATTACAATTACAATTACAATTACAATTACAATTACAATTACAATTACAATTACAATTACAATTACAATTACAATTACAATTACAATTACAATTACAATTACAATTACAATTACAATTACAATTACAATTACAATTACAATTACAATTACAATTACAATTACAATTACAATTACAATTACAATTACAATTACAATTACAATTACAATTACAATTACAATTACAATTACAATTACAATTACAATTACAATTACAATTACAATTACAATTACCAATTACAATTACAATTACAATTACAATTACAATTACAATTACAATTACAATTACAATTACAATTACAATTACAATTACAATTACAATTACAATTACAATTACAATTACAATTACAATTACAATTACAATTACAATTACAATTACAATTACAATTACAATTACAATTACAATTACAATTACAATTACAATTACAATTACAATTACAATTACAATTACAATTACAATTACAATTACAATTACAATTACAATTACAATTACAATTACAATTACAATTACAATTACAATTACAATTACAATTACAATTACAATTACAATTACAATTACAATTACAATTACAATTACAATTACAATTACAATTACAATTACAATTACAATTACAATTACAATTACAATTACAATTACAATTACAATTACAATTACAATTACAATTACAATTACAATTACAATTACAATTACAATTACAATTACAATTACAATTACAATTACAATTACAATTACAATTACAATTACAATTACAATTACAATTACAATTACAATTACAATTACAATTACAATTACAATTACAATTACAATTACAATTACAATTACAATTACAATTACAATTACAATTACAATTACAATTACAATTACAATTACTAAACAAAGCTTTGTTTTACGTTCTGTTTGCCATGATAGACCTGAGATTTGATCTGAAAGGAAAACCATTACAAACATGAGGTCAGCATCAATTAATTAAAAGCGCAATAAAACTTCTTTGTTCTTTTTCCCCGTCATTTTCATATTTCATTACCTACGATGTATTGAAATTTAAAATTCATTTTTGATTTTTATAGTTTTAACAGGTTTAACAACCGTGAAGATATTGCAAACAATTTAAACGCCAACAACTTAAAAAACATCAACAATAACCAACAATGCCCACCAGTGAACAGTTTCACCAATAACCTAAATTCGATCAACGATGATGGACTGTTTAAAAAACCCCTTCCGAAACCCCGCATTTACACCAGTAGCCAAGGTCCACCATCTCCAACAACAACGAAGAGTCTCCAAGATCAAGAATGGGGCCCTATTAACCATTGGTCTCAGGAAGCTCATCTATTTGATTTTCAACTGTTGGGTGATGACTTCATGCTGTATTTGGCACGTATGGAATTGAAGTGCAAGTTTAAACCAGGTTTGTCTCTTATTATTATTTTTGTCATATAGGATTTGTTTATAAATTCTTTCAAGGTGAAAAAGTTCTCCGGTCGGGGCTGTGTATATCGGGCCAAACTATTTCTGCAGCCACTAAACGCATCACTCAACTTAACTGTGTTAACAAACGTATGATAATTAACATTGGATCCGTTGATATATTGCAAGGAAAGCCTTTGATCAAAATTCAACATGATCTTTTGGAGTTGCTTGCGGTGCTGAGAGAACGTGGAGTTATGCCAATTGTCACCACGCTGGCACCATTGGCTTTGTTTGGTCATGATATATCAATTAAGCAACGCTTAGAACGGTTTAATGTTTTCATCAAACAGAGGGCGCCAAAAGTTATCGACATATGGTCATGTGTAGTCAATGAAAAGGGACAAACGCTGTTTGACTGCTTTCAAGAGTAAGTTTTATTTAAAGAAGTGACATAAGAAACATGCCAATTCATAAAAGTATAGTAACAATTTACACAGGTCCCAGGGCCTTCTGCCACGCGACGCACGTTGTATATTTCATACCTACCTTAAGGCCCAGTTTTCAGTAGAGAGTTAATTCAGAGGTCGTTAGCTCTGGATACAATTTAATTTAAAATTAACTAAAGAATCAGTTTTTCAGTAGGAGTTCATTGGCATTGACCTAACAAAATTTGGAGGATCTTTTATCGCAAACAACAAATCTAGAGAAAACTCAAAAATTTTGATGAGTTACCTCGGGTTAAACTTTAATCACTCACTGAAACAGTGGGTCTACATGTCGAAAACTTTAATTAATTAGCATGTCTTATAGTCCACTTATTTTTTAAATTATTATAGGTATTTAAAAAAGAGTTGGGTTTTTGAGTACTCCAGGAGCAATTCTTTAAAAATGTAGAGTAGTAGCCCGTGGCGTAATGGCTAGTGCGTTGCACTGTCACGCCAGAGGTCTGGGTTCAATTCCTAGCCACAGCCACCTAAAGCGCCAGTTATAGCTTTCATTGAACCATCATTAAAAATTTTGTCTTTCTGTTTTAATGCACTTAAACAGGTACTTACATTAAGGTTATATTAGTCACACAATTTGTTTGTCAAAACTACATATATCTTATTTATTTTAAAACTTTCTTTTGAAATCAATTTATGTATTTCAATGATCGAAATCATTTTCAATGAACAGTTGATTTTCGTTTCACCAAAGTGGGACACAATGGGCACGTTCAGAAGACATAGATCACTAGGAAGCTAGGCAAGTTTCCGATTGGCCAGCTGTCATCGGGCACGTTCAGACGACGTAGGTGACTAGAATGCTAGGCAAGTTTCTAGTTTCTGATTGGTCAGCTGTCAAAAATATGCCTTCCAATCTAGGCAAATTTTATTGGAAAATGGCTGGAAAGCTAGGTGAGAAATATCTCCCTACATTCCTAGTCAAGTGCATTTGTGTCAGAATATCAGCTGATTAAATTTTGTCATTAAACTGCAAGCTGAACTTTATTCTTCCTTGACTTGTGTTTTTTTTGCGTTTATCTTAACAGTTTGAAATAAATAAAGATTCAATTTAAAAAGTGTATCATCAGTAAGAAAAGTTTATAATTAATGTTAAAAAATTCCTAACTGATTTCTGCCTTGTGCGATTCTCAGATGAAAATATTATTAAAAGTACTTTCTCCTATCAACGGAATGTAAAGGTTTAAAGTAAAGTTCGTAGTTGGGCATATGAAGTTCCCTTACCTATGTCTTCTGAACTTACCCAATCGTTCCAATGATATCTATTCGGTTTTCTTTCTGTTCTCATCTGTCGTTGTTTTTTTAATGATTGCTATAAGCAACAATATGTCAATTTAATTCCACCATTTAACTGATTTGTATTTCAATGATGGGTTTTAATGAAAGCTATTAGCTATTGGCACCTAAAAATGTTTCTCAGGGCTACTGCCTCTTGCGAGGAATTTACAGTTCCTCCAAGAGTATCTCCTGTCATGGAAAAGTGCCGTTTACTATAGTATCTAGTAGTTTGTTTTTTTCTTTTTTTTAACTGTCAATTATATATCACTAAGCTAGAAATGTTAATCGTAACTATTTTTAACCTGACAGGCAACTTTATGTTATTGTCATAAATAATTTTATACCAGCATTTAAAACGTTTTTGTTAAATCCTTATTATGAAAATAAAATTACATCTATCTATCTATATATTTTTTTTTAATTCTACCAATTATTAGCTAGAATAAAAAAAAAAATAGGCCCGAACTTGCGAGCCGAAAATCATTTTTTAACAATTTTTTGCAGTTTTTTAATTAAACAAAAAAAAAGACAGTCTTACAAATTCCTTACTATGCTACTATATAGAATCAAACTAGGCTGAAATCGATAGCATTACTTGTTTTTGAGATATTCGAGAAAAAGCCGTTATACAACTTTTTTTTAAATTAATGTTAAAGAAATTCGATAATTGAATTTTTCTGAAAACCCTTTCTGCACGATATGGCCTTATTATCTTTAAAATTAAATTTCTTCGAAGGCAATATCTCTATTCGTTCTCGAGATATCTTTAAATTTGGTCTACTCGTAGCTTACTTTTATATTATTCCCTAGAACTTTTATTGAACACCCTACTTAAATACCTATGAATAAAAAAGAAAAATGTTTATATTTCTTAAGTCCATTTAAAGAACGAGATTCATTTGGATATCATAAGTAGATTGTACGGCCTAGTGTCAAATCGCCCAACTCTGGGGGCGCGTCGAAGAAGAAGAAAATGTCAAATCATCCAGAACATTTTTGGGTGATTTGTCATTTTCTTCTTTTTTTGCATTTTGGGCGATTCGGCGATTTGACACTAAGCAGGATTGTACGTTTTAAGTTTATTTTTAAGTGAAATTCTTTTATACCTACATATGCATTACATATCTATATTATATACATTATTTTTATAATATGTTCCAAAAGTTAATATCAAATACATTTTTGAGAGTATAGTTTTTTTTACTAAACTAGTAATGTTTTTTTATTTATTTTTTAGTACGCCACGTCAAGTCACAGGCAGTCAAGATTCGTACTTATTTTGGAATAAAATTGGCCGCCAACGAATACTTAAGAAAATCGAGTCGGAAATTGAATATTAACAAAGAAGCCACAGACGGGATATTCTGTAAAAAATTCCTTCTATTCAATTCCTCTTTAAGACTTGACATTGAGTGTTGTTTTTTAATTTAAATTATTTGTTTTTCTGGTTATTTATACTTTACTAAAATTAGATTGAAAAAGCGGATCATAGTTCACGTAACGATCTTATATGTAATTACTTTTCTCATCACGGCCTTTGAGTAAGTGATCACTTACCGTTAGTTTGTAGATTTACAAAACCGCTGATCTGGCAAGCATTTTCGGTTTGCTGTGCTCAGAAAACGGCCACTTCTGGTGTCAATTTTGACTGAGTACCTTTAAAAATCTGGAAGGGGTTTCGATAAATAGAATATCTAATGAAAGTTAATACTGTCCTACTTTTACGAAATATGTGGTCAGACAATACCGACAATTTTTATAAAAACAGTTTTTGTTTTACTTAACGCCTTACACGTTCAAATCTAACTTTAACAATATCAAATAATATGAAAATATAATTATTTGATATTATTTAAGAAAAAAAACTTTTAACATGTAAGACTCAAAGTAAAAAAATACATCTGTTTTATAAAAGTGGTCAGACTTGTGGTAACGAATCACAAAAGTCTGTCTGACCATTGTTTTTGTAAAATGGACAGTCTTAGCTTTTATTTGGTACCCCATTTATCGAAAGCATTATTAGTTATATTCAGTCAAAAATGGAACCGGAAGTGGCCATTTTCTGACCGAAGCAGTTTCATAAAATTTGTCCATCCAGCTCAGCGGTTTTGAATAAATATGTGAACGTAAGCTACATTTTATTGACAAATTTTCAAAAGTCGTGATAAGTTTGGTTATGGTGAACTTATTTATAATTGGTTTGGTATTATTATAGTAAATTCTTAAATATTCCCTGGGGGGAATAACCGCATTTGTATGTAATATGATATTCTACTTAGTTTTAAAATTAGTCTCCAAAAGAAATTCCTCCAATATCTCGATACGTAGTGGAGTTTACTTTTAAACCGTGATACAAAAAAGAACGCTGTTTTCGGCTACAAGATATCTGACCCCAATATAAGATTGTTTAACCTAGTTTTCGGAATTTTAAAGGACCATTCAACAATGGTGATTACAGAATGAATCGTAGATAAAGTCTGGAACTTTTATTTTCGCAATCAGAAATTTAAATAAAGATTAAAAAAAAGATTTCCGACGATTTGTTATTTGTGTACAACGAGCCCATATCTATTGAACCACATTAAAATTTTTGTATTATTTTTTTAAATCCGCAAAAGAGCTGTCGACTTTTAAGGTCCAACTATAATATTAAAAACGGTACGTAAGACTTCGTACAAAATTAATGCTGCAAAATTCCTATATTTTTGTTTTATTCTAATTATTAATTACCATAAACGTGTTTTATGACAAAAATTGTGTACATAGAAAATATTGCAATTTGTCACTCGTGTAAGCCCAGCTTAGTATCTACTGAAGTTACACGAATGACAAGATGCCATTTATTCTACCATAATTGTTCAATTAATTGTCATAATCATGCTTTTGGCAAATAATTGATTTATAATGGCAGAAAATATGGGGATTTGCATACGAAAAACATGCATAACCGAATATTAGAAATTCATATGATGCCCCCATAGTTCCGGATTCGGGAGTTTCATACAGTTTTTGATCACTTTTGATTTTTTAAGCAGGAAGAGCGCTCCCCACTTACGAAAGCAAAAGTGAACTATTTAAACGATTTTTTGTACTCGGTTAGGAGCACGAAAGTACCGTTTCTTCTATTGTAGATCTACCTTAAAACTGTAAATCAAAGCCTTATTTTGATACAATTTCTTTAGAAACAATTAATCCGTTTCAAAGCTTTTAAGATAATATGCTACTACTTTTTCAACAAAATATGGGTGAAGCAAATTTTTTCAATTTTACCTCTAAAAAGCCAACTTTAAAAAAAAAAAACAGCTAAAATTTTATTTAAAAAAATTAAACCTAAATATTGGGATATTGAAAAAAAAATCACTTTGGCGACTAATTTTAATGTTTTATTACAATTAACAAAAGACTCATGTTTTTATTGAAAATACCAATCCAAGCAAAAAAGGTTTATTCTGTTGTAATCAATTTTAAGGAATAAAACAGTATTAAGTATGCATGTATAATTATGTTTATTTGTTAATTTATTTGTTTATCATAATATTATTTTTTAAAATGCTTGTTAATTGATGTATTGTTGTAAACTTATTACTTTGTTTCACTTTTCTTAGCCTAAGGTCAAAATGAATAAGATCGTTAATCTTTTTTAAACTTTTATTTGTGCACAGTAAATATTTAAAAGACTTTTAACGATATCTAACTTAGCCATTAAATATACAAAGTTCTCTTTAATAAATCACATCCATGGACGATTTAACTAAAGAGGGCTTTGTAACGAAAATCTTTTTTGTTTAGGTTTGGACAATTTTTTTTTGCTTGTGATATTGTTAATAATTTTCTTTAAATTGTATATTTCCTTGCTATATTTATGAATGATATTTATTTTGTTAACGTAGTTAGTATTTATATGAATTAGAAATTGTTACCCACCTTGAAGTTTTAAGATATTCTTTTTCCTGTGAATTTGCAATTTAATCTTCATTGGTACATTGAGGAATGTTTGTATAATTTGTATGAAAAATTGTATCTTAAATTATTTACGTATGTATTTTTAGTTTTAAGGTTTTTACAGTTAATAATAAATCGTAGTCTTAAGACAAACCAAATTGTTTTATTTTTGTTTACCATATAATTGTATTTGTTTGTTGGACATATTTTGAATGGCTTATCTAAAACATTTGTATCATCTCTGCCGTTTATTTTCTCTACTGATATCCAGCTTTGAAGAGTATTTTTTGAAAATCTTCCAGAATTTGAGGAATTGGAGATAAGGACTTGATCTCAATGTATTATACATTTGCTATATTAAAATGAATTGAAAACTAAATTTTATTTATGAAATTTTATATTTAAACCATTACCTATATTGTGGAATTATAAACGCAATTGCCAATCAATTTGTAAAAGGTAAGCTTTTGAAAGAAATAAATATCTAGGTATCTATCTACAAAACATAACATTATTTATTAATAGGTAATAAAATTGAAATCTTAATCAAAATTTATCTGTGAAAGAATGCGTTGAGCATTATTGCGCGTACTAAATCAAGTGAAGACTTTTTGAATTTAGCGCGTGAACTGCGTACTGATAAATTTTAGCGCGATCTGCGTAATAGGCTTAACCAACTGTTCTGATAATAATACAACCAAATTATGTTTTTAATTTGGTTTGATTTTCATTTTATTTAGAAGTTAAAAATTAATATTATGTATAGTTTATGATTAAAATACTTTTAACTTACATACTTTGATTGTCATTATTATAATATTTAATTAATAAAAACATGTAAGGAACTACAATCTAATTAATTAATTACATAAAATATAATTAACACAGTGCTTTCCTTCAATTACTTGCAAAAATCCATTCCTATTTTCAATTACATGTACCTAATTGGTAATTTGATTTTATCAAATACAAATACAATTACAAGTAATGGGAATGTATTTATTTATAAATTAAAAATATATGTAATTGTAATGGAAAAAGTTGAATTACTAATTACGTGTAATTGAAATGAATAATGAAATAAATTACAAAAGTAATCATTATTTTCCAACTGTGCATGTGAAACATCACAACCATTTAAAGATGCGGTGTGAGGGTCATTTAATCTTAAAAAAAAAAAATTGTAGCGTCGGTCCACATAAAAACCTTCAAAACTCAACAAAATGCATTTTTGTGCGGTAAATATTATACGCTGTAATTTCAATATCAGAACATGGCGGTTTTTGTTTTGAAAAAAAAAATTCAGAATCAATAGAAGCGCGTTCATACGTACTTAATTTTTCTTCCGGATTACCAATCGAAACATCGGTGGTCGTATTTTAGACTGTTTGATTTGACTGTTTAAACAGTGTCCAATTATTTCGAAATAGTCGGAAATATGCTTTATTTAATAAAAAAAAAGTATTACATTTTTTGTAAGGATTTAGACGATCGATTTTGTCTAAAAATGTTTATGTAAACCTTGTTAGGCAGTATAAAGTTAGACAACGTTAATATGTAAATACGATTGCAGGTCTCCACCTGAAATATTTCATAGATTACCACTTTTTGCTAAATTATAAAAGTAAAAATATTTTTTTCCCGCTAGCGCAGTTTTTTTTGTAATTTTTCACTTTTTTGGCTTATGTAGTTAAGGCTTAAGAAAGAAAGTATGCTATAAAATGTTAGTTGGGCACGACTTTTATAGCTTACTATTTCATTTGCCTCAGGACAAAGTTATGAAGTAAATTCTTGCACTAAAAGCACCAAAAGAATTGATTTATTATTAATTTTGTTTAAATACAAATCACAAAACAAAAAAAATGAACGGAAAATATGTGCAGTAAATTTGTTATATAACATTAGTAGCCTCCACGTGCAATTTTCATGTTATGGAATGCGGTATTCTCTGAAATATTTCTCGTGGAGCCACCATGAAAAGCCTTCCTATTCGCCTTTGATTAATGTCGTTTTTCTTTCAGCCAAAAAAAAATTGATCCCTGTGAGGGATTTTGATCCCGGACAAGTTTTTGCGTTACATTCAACCAAAAAAAATTAATCCCTGACAATTCGGGATCAAAATCTCTGATCCCGAATAAAAGAGAGATTTACACCTACATGAAACACGCACTTGCACACACACTATTTATAAAACGTCATTTTGTGCTTTTGTGTGATTCTGTGATTTTCTATTTCATTTGCATTCCGTTTTTGATTCTTTGCCTATCAAAATTATTTTTTGCTTTATTAAATTAAAATTATTTTTGACAAAATTAAATTTGACATCCCACACATACATTTTCAAACAAAAAACAAATCCAATCTGCGTTTCTTTTGCCAAGAAAATTCGTGATCCGGGATCAAAATCCCTATTTGCAAAAGAAAAACGACATAATACACTTTTAAAAATAACGGTTTTCGTTGATTATTCATACTCTACTTTCCGAACAAGCTCTTAAATTACCCAATATCAAAACACTTCCCAGCACTACCTTGCCGATAATAAAAAAACTACTCTTTGAATGAACTGTCAATTTTTGCCCAATTTTATTCACAAATTTTTCTATCGATCGGCCGTACATAATTTTATTCGTCTCTTGAAAAATGGTTTCTATTTTATCCCGTACCGGAGTACTTGCCGAAGTTTTATGTCCACGAGTTGGACAAAAAGTAAGAGAATATATAAATTGTTAAATATTAATGTAAATATAATAGAAAATCAATAGAAAAGATTAAATTAAAAATCCTCAGTAACCACTGACGTAACAATTTTTTTTCAACTTGATAAATGACAATGAATTTTCTCTGGTTTTCTTTTTTTTTCAATTAAATAAGTCTGTGATCTAATTTTATCAATTAAACTTGAAATTTTCGCTATCTATTTGACCATGTCAGAAGATAGATTGAATAGATTATTTATGTGAAGAAAAAGCGAAAGGTTTAACGCGCAATTTTAAGAGTACGAGCTTCTGTGATTTTAACACTAAATAATCCAGAAATGATGGAAGAATTCTAACTTTAACCACGATTTATTTTAGATTTTGGGTCTTGCTGTCACCAGTCAACAACAGAAAAGGAATCTCAACGTCCAGGAACATGTGTCATACACTCTCCTCAATGGAGCTGGTATTCCCACACCTAAGTAAGTCATTTGAAATTTGTTTTTAATTTTGATTGGAAGCTGCTGAAAAACACTTAATTTTAATCTTGGCTTTGTTATTAAACGTGAATCCAAAGTTCGGAGATAAAAAATAATAAATAGGGACCCTATGTTCAGACGGTCGATGACGTTGAACCTAGAAATTATTTGTGGAGCTCAGAAATGACGCATTTGTTCTGTTTGACACTTGTGTTTATTTTTGTTATACCTACAGTTTTTTAACTTAGAACGAATTAAAGATAAAGATGTTACCCTGAAAGTACATATTCGATTCTTATTAGATTTCCTGAATTTAAAATTTGAACCTTGACCAAGTGCAATGCCTTTTATTTTTGCTTTAGATTGCTTGTTTGTGTTGTGACCTTTGACTCTTTTTAACTCACATACATTAATAACTTGACTGAGAAGCAGTTTTATATATATTCCTATTTCACTGATTGTGATTTGCGAGTGAAATTCTCAATAACTTTTTTTTTTTAATGTTATTAATATAAGTTGAAAATATTTTTGCATAAATAATCATTATTCTGCAATCATTCTTATAATAAAATAAACTATCAAATTGTAACTCTACATTTTTCCCTGGAGTTTCAAGTGTTATAACTTTTATCTGGCCTTTCGAAAAAAAATACACATTTTCAATGCAGCATTATCTGCAAAGGCCCCAACCACGGCATGATATAGAAAGGAAGATCTATCTCTAAACACCAGCGAATTTTTGATATCACACCCAAAATTTGCTGTGGGCTCTCGGTCTATTAGGAGTTATGTGAGAAAGACGTTTTACGTTTTTTGAAATGGTCATATCTTTTACCAAAGCCTATTTCAGCAATCGCGTTTAAAAATCTTCACTTGCCTTTTTTTGAAAGGTTGGGCTTTTTTTGTACATTTTTCCTAGGTTATTAAGGAATCAAAACTTATCATTTAGTTGAATCTGAAAAAATAGCGATAAGGTTCGCTTAAGCTAATATCTTGATTTGTATCATTGTATTAGTTGTATAGTCAAGATTAACTTGTTTGGATTTATCGAAAATGACGATATACATTGACGCCCAAAATTTGCTGTACCATGTACTATGCACTTAATACAATATTCTAACAAAAACCTTAAATGTATGGAGAAATGCACGAATTTATTATTGCTGCTACATACTTAAAAAATGATTTATAAATGTCAGTCACAGGGAAAAATGCCTTTTATTCAGAGCTATTAGTAAATCTTAATTGTACTAATGAGAACATAACATATTTCAATTATACTGTTGATTGCATAAAGTAGACAATTCATTAATCTTGACCTTTTTCGCTTTTGGTGTAGCGAAATTTCATATTATGTAGCAAAGTCATGACAAATTATATATTTCTTTGCATTTACTTTGTAAAAATAGATGCAAATATCACGTGGCTCGAGTATGAAAATTATTATGCAAACGTACACTCAAAACAACCTGGTTCAGGCCATTTTTATTTTGTTTTTGTGCTCTCGGCGGATGACAGCTATCACTTATTTTTTTTAGTTTAGTTTAGTTAGAATTTATTTAGCGTTAAGTTTGCTATTTTACACAGTATATCGGTACATATTAATAATTGTTTTTAACAAAATTTACAATTGAGTTCTTAAATCTTACTAAATTAGTTTCCGTTTTTACATTATTTGGAAGATTATTATAAATTTGTACACCTTTATAAAAAAGCATGTTTTGTGTTCTACAGTTTCTGAAAAATGGTAAATTTAAATTATTATTGTTTCTTAAGTTGTATGGCCTAAGCTCACTTCTTGTTATAAGTCTTCTTTGTAAATATGTTGGCATTAAGTTATTTTTTACTTTAAAAATAAATATTAATGTGTTCACAATAATTTTTTGTTTTACAGATAGCCATTTTAACGTATGTAGCATATTTCTTATAGATGTATATCGATTACAACATAATATAGATCTCATTCCCTTGTTTTGTAAAATCTGTAGTCTATTTATCATTAATTCTGTTCCCAATAATAGTATAGTAGGACAATACTCAAAATGGGGTTGTATAATGGAGCTATATACTTTGATTGCCATACCAATGCAAAGTTTTTTTCGTATTCTTCGAAAGAAACCGATTTTTGTGGCAATCTTTTTATAAATCATTTCAAAGTGTTTTTTAAAATTTAAATTACAATCTATTATTACTCCAAGGTATTTTGTTTCTTTAACACATTCAAATTCATTTATTTTATATATAATCTTATTTTCTGGTAGTAACATTATTTTAGTTTTTTCTGTATTTAGTTTTAGTTTATTCATAGTTAAATAATTCTTTATATTTTTAACGTCTATCATCAATTTTTCAACACAATTTTTATATTCATTATCTTCGATATAGAACAATCCATCATCAGCAAACAATTTTAATTTACAATGTTTTAAAACTTTTTTTATATCATTTATGTAAATGACAAACAACAATGTCCCTAAAATTGACCCTTGGGGTACCCCTAAATCAGAATTTATCGGTTCCGAACTTACGCCATTGAACTTCACTATTTGCTTACGTCCTATGAGATATGATTTCAGCCAATTAAACTCAACTCCTCTTATTCCATAACCATATAGCTTTTTTAATAAAATTAATCTATCTAAAGTTTCAAAAGCTCTCTTCAAATCTATAAATATAGCTGCAATTTTCTTTTTTTCATGAATAATCTCCTTCCAGTCCGCAATTACATAATTTAAAGCTGATTCACAAGAGTGTTTTCGTCTAAAACCAGATTGTTCCTCGATTATAAGATCATTTTGCTGCAGGTATTCTTCTAGTTGTATTTGGACAACTTTTTCCAATATTTTTTCATACATTGGAAGCATGTTCACAGGTCTAAAATCTTCACATTTATTAGAATTAGGAATTTTTTCCACCGGAGTTATAACCGCTGTTTTCCAGGTACTTGGAAATTTACCACTTGTGAGAGAATAATTTACTATATTCAACAGAGCCGGACCTACTATGGTGAAACTGTCTTTTAGCATTTGCTTATTCATAAAATTAAAATCATTTTTATTTGGCATAACTTCAACTACTTTTAACAGTTCTTCAATTGAGTTCAGAGTTTTAAACTTGAAACAACTTTCACTATTAATAACAAAATTTTCCCACTGGACATTTGGTATTCCTTTATTAATTTCTAGCACACTTTTAATAAAAAAATTATTAAAACTATCGGCAATCACTTTATCGTCTCTCAATTTGTTACCTTGAAAATCAATACATTTAGTTTCAAATACCGATTGACCCAACACAAGAGTTTTTATAGAATTCCACATATGTTTTTGATCACTAGCCCCATTAAGCTTAGCTTCAATGTAATTTCGTTCCGTTACTTTAAGATTTTTTTTGTACTCATTTCGAATTCTCCTATATTCTTCCCAATCTTCAACATTTCCTGTTAACACAAACTTTAGGTGACTTCTGATTTTTCTTGATTTTTGTTCTCGTAACTCATTATTAAACCAAATTTGGTCAGTTTCTTGAAATGACTTTTTAACAACAAAAGTGTTTATCACTCTTAGCATTTCTGTTTCAAATTGTGCACTATTTACATCACTGATATTTACTAAAGTACCTATTCTGTTTATTTCACTCTCTCTTATTTTTTGTATAAATCTAAATTTATCGTATTTTAAAACATTAACAGATTTTATTATTGCATCTTTTTTTCCGCGAATGGGTATTTTGAAAATAATTGTCTCGTGATCACTTATTTTTAATGCATTTTCAACTTTCAAATCAATTAACTTTACGTCAGTCACCACATAATCCAACAAAGTTCTTGAATTCGCACTTATTCTCGTCGGTTTAACAACCATTTGTTTACACATGTTTTCCATAAATAAACATTCAAGTTCTTTCTTATAGTTAGAGTTCACAAGCCAGTCTATATTAAAATCACCAAGTATTATGATGTTTTTGTTTTCAATTTCTTGTAAATATTCACTCAAATTATCACAAAATTCTCTATTTGGGGTACTGGGTGATCTATATATTGTTATGAATTTTATTTGATATATTTCTATGACTAATAACCCATGCTCATATTTATTTGTACATTTTTCAAAATCAAAAAATCCTCAATGTGTTTTTTTAGGTAAATCACCACTCCACCAGTATAATTTGAAGTTGATTCACAGCGTATAATTTTGTAGTTCTTTATATAGACTTCTTTATCCTGCACTGATAGTCCAAGATGTGTTTCCGTTAAGATTACAATATCAAAATTTTTTTCGTATATTATACTTTTTAATTCATTTAAATTATTTACTAAACCCTGAATGTTAAGATGCATGCATTGCATAAATATTGGTTGCTAATATGCAACCTTCTCTCTTTCCCTTTCCAGTCTTCTAAGATAAACTGGACAGTTGGCATCCCTAACATCATGATTTGAGTCAATGTTTATATTTAGTTTTTCAATTGTCAAAGCACAATTTTTGCATTTCATGCTTTCACTATCACACTCATCTAATTTATGTTCACCACTACATTTTGGACAACATATTTTATTTGAACATTTTTCAGCGTTGTGATTAAATCCCCAACATTTAAAACATCTTTTCACATTAATCTTATCAAACACAAGGCATTTGTTCCACCCGATATTTAAACACGGTTTATCCATTTCCATTAATTCTTTAAAAACTGCTTTTTCGGTTTCAATAATTGCATTGTATTTATTTGGGTCATTGTATCTATTGTAACACTTAATAAGCTTTATTTCACCATTTAATTTATTTTGGTTTTTAATGACATCCATTAACTCATCTTCTTTCACTTCTTTACTTACATTTACCACGACAATTCTTGGTTTTACCAACAAAGGTATGCTTATATCATATTTGCCTTTTAGTTTTTCAGCTACTTCATCTTCAATTTTTTTTACCGATTCTTCATCATTACACTTTATAACTATGGATCCATTTATACTTTTAGTTATATTATTCACTTGTAAAGCTAAATCAACGGGGTTGATTTTTTCTTTTATATCATTTTTTGTTTTTTCACTATTTTGTTTACAATTTGGTTTTATTATTATTGGTGGTATGTTTTTTATAGCTATTTCAGCATAACTTTTCTTTTTCTTAACCTCATTAGTTGTTTCTTTCTCACACATAAGTTTAACTCCATTTAATAATTTCTTTATTTCTTCTTCTTGTTTATTAAGAGCTTTTTGATTTTCATTTACCACTTTCAATACACTGTCCATTTTTTCCATAATGCTATGCATGTATTCTTTGCACCCATCACAAACAAAAATTATGTTTTTAAGCTTGAGCACATTACTTTCATACTCTCCAATACCAGAACATTTTGAGCAGAAAATTTTTTTGCAGAAAACGGAGCACGAAATAGCTATCTAATTTTTTCTTTTAATAGTTTTTTTGCACTCATCACAAGTATCACTCATTTTGCTATAATAACAGTCACTTCGACCGCTATCTTTTAAAATTAATTTGTTTTAATTTGTTCAGATTTTTACACTTTTTCACAATTTCTTTATGTTCAGATTATTCAATCAATCATGTAGTATTAAATGCTACTTCCGCACATCAATTGGGCTGCCAAGAACCCCGTAAAAATAACTTCCGTATAAGCACTCTATAAAAACACGTCTTCACCGCTAAAAAAACTCACAAAAGAATTTTTTATAATCTATTGCAAACGAAAATTAAATAGCATTATGGAACACAAAGTATAGAATACTTTGGGACAGAGTATTGGTAATACAGTTCTTCCACACCATCATGTATTAACACAAACATGTTAAACAAAAAGTAGGATAAAATTACTTGCGAGTTGCGAGATTATATTCTGCTTTCACACTCAATTTCACATCACACAATAGGAAGTACTTTAACGAAGAGTATCTTTTAATATTCAGACCTATTCTTCTTTTATGCTGACAAATTGTTGCAGGTACATTGGTAAACACAAAGAGAACCAACCTAATGATGTGGGGTGTATGATATTAAAATATTCTACTTAAGCTTGGTCAGCTTGTTTACGTTTTGATAATAACCTATGGACTTGAGTTACTATAATTATAATCATCAATATTTTATTTTAATTCCACTCATTTGTTTAATTTGTATACCTAATCAATATATTTTTTTTTTGTGTATACAGATTCGGTGTAGCAAAATCAGCAGCAGAAGCTGAAACAATTGCCAAAAACTTAAACACCAAAAATCTTGTACTGAAAGCACAAGTTCTTGCTGGTGGTCGTGGTAAGGGTTCCTTTAAAAATGGGCTCAAAGGTGGTGTACGAGTTGTTAACACGTAAGTTTGAAACAATGAATTTAAATAATTTTTTAAATGCTTAACCCATTTTTCTATTTGTATTTGCAGTCCTGAAGAAGCCAAAGAAATAAGTGGTAAAATGATAAACCAATTATTGGTCACAAAACAAACTGGTGCCGCCGGGAGAATATGTAATACCGTTATGGTTGCCGAGAGAAAATTCCCTCGACGGGAATTCTATTTCGCTGTAATGATGGAGAGAGCCTTTAATGTAAATATAAAGTTGTATTGATATGTACAAATATGCACTTTATGTTTTTATTTTGGTTATAAAACTTTTATTGTTGCTCAGGGTCCCGTCATCATTGCCTCCTCCCAGGGTGGTGTTAATATTGAAGAAGTAGCAGCCGAAAACCCAGATGCTATTGTTTATGATCCAGTTGATCCAATTACTGGATTGAAACCAGAACAAGCTAAAGCAATTGCTCATAAAGTCGGTCTTGGTGATCAAGAGACAGAAATTTGCGAAATGTTGATGAACATGTATGATTTGTTTTTGAAGAAAGATGCTCTTCTCATTGAAATTAATCCTTACGCTGAGGATGCTTTGGAAAACTGTAAGCTTTTTTTAATGCATAGTAAACACAGCTAATTTTGATTTTTTTTTTATGAATGGACACAAAATCCAACTGAAAACACAGCCAAATGTAAGTATTATTATTTGATTAACTATATGATTACCTCAAACAATTGTTATATGGTGGGCATTTGTATCTTTTGTGTTGAAAGTAGAGATCAAAAATAACCGTTATCATTTATTTTCAATAGGTTTCTGTCTGAAAGATATTTAATTCGTCATTTGTTTTGGTATTGGTCTGAGATTTAATTTTAAAAAATATTTTTTTAGGTCTTTGGGTGATATTTATCATTTAATTTTTTTTTTATAAAATATGAGGGGAAACGATCAACCTTTAACCATTTTCTTAGATAATAAATCAAAAATGGTTAATATGGTACATTACATTATATTATGTTTGTATTAAATTCACAAAAAAAGCAAAATAAAGATGATATACGTAGGTCTATTAGCGGAGAGCGAATTTTATAATGGATGTACAAATGGGAGCGTAATGGAATCCCGATTCCCGATTCTTGAATCACAAAATCCCGAATCGCGAAATTCAGCCGAAAAATAAAATAAAATATAAAAATCCCCCCGAAAGATTGGGCAAGGTGCTTTTAATAAACAAAACTGTGAAGATAATAAAATGAAAAAGCAGCTACATCGGACAACAATTCAACCCCCCTACCCCGAAGGCACCCACAACAAAAATTTTACCATACCCTAAAAAATACCCCCCTCAAAAAAAATACCCCACTAGCCAGCAAACCACACCATCTAAACCCAAACAAAACTAAAATCACAACGCAACCAACCAAACCCACTGAAAAAAAAAATTAATCGGCCCTATCGCGGTAACCGTCGGAGCGGAACTCTCGGAGAACTGCCTCGAAGCAAAATGTCTCCGATTCGTAGGAAATCGGAGAGAATTCCGCTCCGACGGTTACCTCGATAGGGCCGAATATCCCGGCTGTGGGATCTTAGCATCCCATAAATGCGATTTTCGCAAAAAAAAAGTATGCAGTCTAAAAGGTCAGTAATTGGTCATAAAAGGTCAGGTAGTTTCAGAAATTATAGTCAGGCTTAGAAAATCCAGGGTTGACGTTTTCCAAGGTCATCCGCGATTTTTGGCACCTGATTTATGGGATATTGGAAAAAAATATATGTCAGTTAAAATTAAGTCGACTTTTTAGATTTTTTTTCTTGTCTTAACTTAACCTACACGCTTTATTTTTTTGTCATACTTTATTCAATATATGTTATATTCAAAATAATTCCTTGCATTACAGTTTGGCCTTCGCCCCGTCCAGTGGTTGACCAAAACCTAAAAAAAAATCAAAAAGTTTCTCACTGAGTTAAACCAACAACATTTTTTTTAAGTAAAATGGTTTTTAAGTTGACTTTTACTTTCGATCTCTGGTTGAAAGACATCTAAATTCTGTCATCCGTCAAAGGATGGAAGGATTTTATTTTGAGATCAAAATAAATTTTGAATAATCAGGTGCAGTGGAATTAAACGAATTTAATGGCCTAATAGGGCAGTGTGATTATTTTTCTTGTTTTTTTTTTCTTCTAATTTTAATATTTTATAAAGTTTGGTTAAGCGCCACCAATTTGTTAAACATTCCAAATTTTTGTTCTTTTGTACATGTAATAAATATTTCTGTAAATACTTAAGATAAAGGTTCACCTAAAGGCTTCAGATTGCTATGAGTACCTATAATATTTAGAGAACCGACTACTTCCTTACCCCTCACCCTACAAGCTTTGGAGAGGTGATTATATCCAATTTTTTGAGAGTTTAGCAGTATTACAGTGCATTTTCAATTGCTAACCGAACCACCAATATCGAATTTAAATGAAAACATGCAATTAATTGAATGCAATACAATATATTTCCTTTATTTTAATTCTGCTGCTTTGTATACAAGTACACATGTATTCGCAGACAATAAAAATTAGTAAAATTAAAAGTTTCGTTCAAATACAATTTGCGGGTGTTTCAGGCAAGGGGAGTACCGGTCGCTTCTCTAGAAAATGTACATACCTACGTAATCTATGATACTTTGAATGTTCTGTGGGGATTGTAATATCGAAACCAAAACGCATATATGCACTTTACTACTTTCTATATTGATTAATTATTTAAAACTTTTATAATCTCACAGATTTTGCCCTCGATGCTAAGTTCCGTTTTGACGACAATGCCGAATTCAGGCAAAAAGAACTATTTGCCCTTCGTGATTGGACCCAAGAAGATGCCAGAGAAGTTGAAGCTGCCAAATTTGACTTGAACTACATTACCTTAGACGGAACCATTGGATGCATGGTTAACGGTGCTGGTTTGGCCATGGCCACAATGGATATTATTAAATTGCATGGTGGAGATCCAGCTAATTTCTTGGATGTTGGTGGTGGCGCTACTGCTACTGCTGTTAAGGTAAATACAAAGCTAGCCTATTATTGTTTTATGGGTTTTATATATTTGATAAATATTTTTAGGAAGCATTCAAAATCATAACGTCAGATCCCAAAGTGCATGCAATCTTAGTCAACATTTTCGGAGGTATTATGCGTTGTGATGTCATCGCCGAAGGTATTATTGCTGCTGCCAAAGATCTCAACTTGAAGATGCCGATTGTATGCCGTTTGCAAGTATGTTTTAAACAACTTATTTAAATGTTTCGCGTATTTAATAACTAACACATTTAGGGAACAAACGTCGATGAAGCTCGTGAGCTGATCCGTAAATCCGGCCTTAGAATTATTCCACGTCACGACTTGGACGAGGCTGCAAATTTGATTGTCCATTTGGCCGAAATTGTACAACTGGCTCGTGAAGTCAAGATGGACGTTAGCTTTGAGATTCCAGACAGCGCAAAGTAGATACTTATTTTATGAGTAATCAATCAACCTATTCATACATACACCAACACACAACTAGTTATCCTGTAAGCAGATATGCGAGTCCAGACCATAATATGAACTAGTTTGTCATATTTTTCTTCCCTTCTACCGTGATAATAACCTATTGCTTGCACTCATGTTTCTTAACATAGTCATTGTTGTTGCTGCACACTGTTAAAAATTAAAATATTTTATCTTGCTCCTATCCTTTAACTAAAAAAAAGTTACACTATTTACCATTTCGTTTTAAGTTAAATTAGGAAAACAAAAGTAAAACCACTCTAATGTTGTAATTTAATTTATTCTTTCATAAGAAAAAAATATTTTTTGTTTAATTCTCTTTATTTATCCCCTTCGTAGAGAAAAAGAAAACCAATCATGCGAATGTGAATGCGAATAATATGTGAACAAAAATCAATCAAGACAAATTCATTTTACAACATACAATAAACAATAATCATTATTGTTATAATTTTGATTTTTTTTGTAGAAAATTTAGTTCAATTTGAGTTTTGTAGATTATTTTTTTTTTAGTTTACATCCTTGTATTATATCGGAGAGAAGAGATATTCTTATTTTTCTTTGCTCGATTTAAGAGAGAATTTTAAAATCAAATAAATTGTGAGATAATAAAAAATAAAAAAAAAAATAAAACTGATATTATGGTCCTTATAATTTCATATTCTAGTTTAATTTATACAAAAAAAATATTACTTTAGAATCTATCAACTAAGGAAAGAATATGTGTTTGTTCTTGATCTCTCCATTCATTATCTTTGTCTCCTTCATCGCCTAAGTTACCGGCATATTCTGTAATAGGTAAACAAAATATAAGTATGAATTATTGGCAATATTTTATATAATGAAACACAAATAATTTCAAATATTAATTAAAACTACAGATAATGACATGATCAAAAATTTAAATAGTCTCCCTAAATTTAAAGAAATGTTATCAATCCGAATAACTTGGGTACAAAACAGAAACCGATGCGATGAGACAAAACTATGTGCAAATTTAACATGCAAACTTCAATTGACTTGTAACTAAAAGCTAAATTTATTGAGAGTAGATAGACTGGCAAAAGTTGTATCCTTCATAAGAAACTAACTTAAATGGGAAACGAAACATTGTAGCCCCGCAGATATGCATAGATACGTAAACCTGTTATTTTCATATGCAAGTATGCATCATCGAAAATTCTTTTTTTTTTGAAAGCCCAGAGGCCCTATTATGTATTACGAATAGAGCGGCAAGTAAGCGATACTGAAGTTAGCGCCCAAGAAATCTTGGGTGGGGACCTTTGCATACAAGACGAACCCTATTTCTAAATAACTTGATAGCATTTAGGAATATGATCTCACTGAAAATAGCTTCTGATAACGAAGAAGACCTTTTCCATGATACCAATTATGTACAAGATGCAAGAAATCAATTTTACTTAAAAAATAAAAATAATTCTTGTTTTCTATGATTGAGTAGCCCGTCCTCATTACCAAAATGAGGATTCAAGACATTTTCCTTGGGGCCTTTTTGTCAGAGACACTTTTAAAGGTACTGTCGGTTTTTTTTACAAACACAATATAAGCCTTTAATATTTTCTTCGTCGGTGACTCTGTTCTTTAAGAAGTGTTATAGGGTTCTGTGAAAAAGTGAACGAAAAACTTTTTACCATTTCGATTCTCATTCTGCGATAATGTGAAACAAAACGTCAAAAACTTTCATATGAATAATTTTTTTTCACACCGTAATTTGAAAGGGAATCTTTAAAATGAAAGAGTAAACAGTTCGTATGCAAAATTCATCTTATGTTGATAATTAGACGTAACTTTTTAAAATAATGCAATTAAAATCAAATATGTAAGCCTGTCCAATATAAATTTGATTCCAATTAAAATATCAGATCACCAATATTAAATTAAATTACTTATTTCCCAACGTTTGTCCAGTTTTGTTCTGGCATTAAATTGACGTTAAAGGAAAATGGGCGGTTCCATCCCATTTGTGTAACACATGTTTGACCTACATATATCATATAAAAGGTCGCAATAAATTCTATTTTAAAAAAATTCAGTTACAAGATAATCTATTCCTGATTTATTTTTATTATATTTTGTTAATGATAAGGATTATGTCTATAACTTAAAACATTTACCAAAAAAATATATTTTAGATGCAAAATTACCTCGCATAATATTCCTGATGGTCTTCATAGATGCTCCGCGTAAATTTAAAATTTGACAAACTCTCTGCTTAACAGTGTCCGATGTTGTACTTACTTCAAGGATAATGTAGTCAATCAATTGAAGTGTGAACAAGCCACCAGTCAATCGCTTGATGTAATTATTTTCAACCTCCTCCTCTTCATCAAAATCAGGATCCTTTAAAAAGCCACCTGTTAACCTGCAGACAATTTCAAAACAGACTAATAGAACTTACCCTAGGCTGCTGGTCAATTTCCCTGTCAATGGCTTCCACCTTTTCCAAATATTTCAAATGCATTTCCAGCAAACGATCGACTTTTTCATGGTCATTTTCTGTAAACTTTGATAACATTCGCTGCCTTTGGGCCCCCTTGCAGTTTCTCAACATACTCGCAATCACGGACACCACATGTTCTTCGTGTTCATCAGCACTCAGCAAACGTTTCTTATTCCTCTTTGGAGTTTTCATAAAAAGTGGGAATATAGTTCTCAAACCCAGAATGTCTACAAATTTATTGCAGTTCTCTTTGCCATCTGGACCAGACATTGCATGATCCAATACCTTCAAGGAGCCATTGCGAGACATCTTTTTCTCGCGCAGCATCAGATTCATCAACTGCAATCCTTCGCCTTTAAGGAATATCTCGCGATTTTCCTTCGCCATTAACGCCGAACACAAGCAGTTAAAGAGGTTCTCCATGAACTCTTGTTCTTCCGTAGAAGCCGGGTCGTGGCGTTTGTATATGGCCAGCTGTTGCAGGAGAACATCAATGCCCTCACAATCACCCAACTGCAGGCGATTGTCATTGTCTGTTTGAATTAGAATTGATAGTATCTCACTGCAGTACAATTTGTTCTGATCGAATGGTGTTTTCTGCTTCATTCGCTTCAGAATCCAGACCATGAGACCCTGCTCGGCAGCTTCCCTTGTGAAGCCAGCGTTCATTTCGGTTAGATTCTCAATAATCGAGAGAGTATTGTGGACGCCATCTGACTCTTCTTTTACTGACTCATTGAGTCTTTCTAGATTTTGAACAAGCAAAGCGCAAACTTGTTGCTTTCGAAGTGCTTCTAGAAGAACCTCAGCTCCTTCACGACTTTCACCTAAAATATCAACATCAGTTAATTCTTGCAGTAGGTCTACTACCGCCACTGCTATATCTGTGTTAGGATGAGCTAAAAGTTCCAGAATACTCGGGATTCCGTGCAGTTCAACAAGAACCGGATATAAATCGGGAACGGTTGCAACAGCTTTCAAATCCTGCACAACAGTGTGTAGGTCTAATTCACTTTCCATGAACTTTTCAGGATTGTCAGGGAATTTGATGCGCATTTCTTGATTCTTGAGGTTTTTCTTTTCAAATAGAAGAATGAGCTTTTTTAAGCCAACTTCGTCCAAGACATCACCATCAGCCTCTTCGTTCTCGACAAATTTTACTATATTCATCTTTTCTTCTTCGGTTAGTTGAAGTTCTGCATTTAGAGGTACTGGTTCAGGTTTCACGAACTCAGCGGCTTCTTTGGCCTGAGCAATGCGACGCATTCTTTTAGCTTTTTCATCTTTTTTGTTCGCCGATAGCTCGGCAAAGTCATTGTCGTCGTCGTGCGATCGTTTTGGGGTTTGTTCTGGCTGGGTTTTGAAGATGGAAATATATGAAATGGATACGTTTATATATAAATTTATTTTATTAAGATAAGTTACCTTAAATGATAACAGTTCACCTATATCCATACTAGTTTTTAAAGAAATTTAATTTTGAACTCTTGGAATCGGAAAGTTTATTTGTTTGACATGCACGAGAAATCTGTCAATTTGACTTCTATATGCGTTTCAGGTTAGTAAAATAAGAGGTGCGTTCGCGTAGAAGTCCGAAACTACCATTTTCTACCAGATTTATAGCATCATTGACATACTAGATATGGACTGCTAGTCGGGCTTTATTTTCATACAAAAGCTCCAAAAAAAATGGTCCCTTCTCTTCTTAGCGACCCTTGGCCTCTTGGAGCAAACCGGCAAAAAATAATAATAATTTGCAAGGCCATCTATTGTCACTTGGTTTCAACAAGCTATTTTTGTCATAGAAACTAAGGACATCTGTTTTAGTTAATGGTTAGCTGTTTGACGTTTGTTTTATTTTCTCAAAATAATTTACATCCGTCACGTTCTGGTAATTTGTTGAACTTATTTCTTTTAATGTTTTACCACTAAAAGTTTATTCAATTGCAGGAATAATCTCATTGCAGTAGCCTTCTGCAATGATAACCTGAAATTTCTGTTGAAGTTATTCCTAGAGTTCGACTACGCAAAGCTCTGAAGTTACGTAAACTTACCCCAGACATGTGTAAAGTTGTTTCAAGCCCAAAAACAGGCAGTGTACCCATCTCATGCGATACCATCTTGGTTGCCTGTACATGTAAACCTACTGGACAAAAGTCCAATAACATATATCGCATGAATTCATCCGAAAACATTTTTTTCGTTGGCTTTTTGCGAAAGATATCGTCGCCTCTTGTTCACTGGATTCTGTTGCAATCAGTGGAATTTTTAGGTTTAACCAGCGCTGTGCTGACAAAGATCCGACTTTGTGTTAACAGTTTCCTATGGATAATTACTAGTACCAAAGACTACTGGCTCAAAATCCCTATGGCACAGTTGAAGGCATTTAAAAACGAGGTTGCCATGCAGAAACCCCGACACTGCAATATTCTCCTCTTCATGGGCTGTGTGAGTAAACATTCGCTAGCTATTGTAACATATCATGTCACCATATAGTGACATCAACAACAAAGATCAGATTCTGTTTATGGTGGGACTAGGACTTCTACGGCCGGATATGACGAGCGCGCTCTGATTGCCCGTAGGCTTTGAAACGACTTGGAGAGGACCACAACAACAGGCCGTTCTCTCGACATTTACTAAACACACTCGAAAACATGTTGCGCACCTTGCCGAAGATCCATCTCAGTGCAAGCGAACCTATTGACCCAAACCCATCTACGAACTGCAAGAATTGGTGGCAGCAGAAGCAGCTGCAGATCGAAGTAACTACAAGAGTGCCAATTTTCGAACAGACTGCAACTTGTGGACAAAAGTAATAGCATAGAACAGAGGTTATATACCTAAATCACATATATCCATCAATGAAGAAGATTTAAAACCAACAATAAAGATTTAACGAAAGCACACTGTAATATATCTTCAACTACTGTATTTATTTTATGTCGAATTCCTTTTAAGAAAAAAATCGATTTGTTCAGAAGAAAAAATCGACTTTTCTGGACAAATCCCTTGTAGTAAAAGAAAAAATTCGATTCTGTTTAGAAAAAAAATCGAATATTTTTGGTAAAAGGAATTCGACATTAGTTTTGTTTTTTAGCGTCGATTGTATTTTAAGCACACAAATTTACGAGGATTGCCTTTTCTTATTGACAGTAAGAAAAAAAAAACCTACTAATAATAGTATTGTTTTGGTTCCAGTCTCGATACGATAAAATTGTTTCATATAAAAAACGAGCGTATCTATGTAGAATCGATAGTTCATTCTATTATTTCTTGTGAAAGGATATTTAATCGTATCGAGATTGATGGCAGTATCGGAACAATAGCGTTGTTATAGTCTAACAGTTTTTCGCCTTTATCAATATTTTGTTTTTAATGTTCGTAAATGCAAAACAAGTTATGATTAAAGCTGAAAAAATTACGTTTTTTCATATCCTTGTGGCAGTTAGACACTTAGGTATAAAGTGTTACAGTATCACTTAGGAAATGCCATATCAATAAAACAAATATTTTTTTTAGTTGAAGGAGTTTTTTGTTTTTTTTTTTTTTTATTTTTAAGTTCACTGCGAGGCCGAGTTTTCTTGAATTTTCAATGTGATGGACCGTCCCGAACCGACTGATTTTGTTCAACGGCCGATAGGAGCACTCCAGCATGGACGAAGCGTCTACCGGGCGAAGATCTTCTATGAGTACTGCAGCCTTACGTATCCCTCTGCTATGGTTTATTGCACCGCGCTCCTTATTAGTAGGTAAGCCAGATGGTGAGTGAATACGGTTTTCCTTGTCCGCCTATCCACTATGCATTAGGCGCATGCTCAATTCTTCGAAATTAATTATTCGATAAGTTTGTCACATGGATTTGTGGGTTCCTCGGTTAAGTCAACCCCTTCAGTGTAATCGATTTCTTCGATAGTGCTGCTATCCCAGAATTGAAAGTCCAAACGCAGGTGCAACTTTGATTTGGTTGATGGGAGAATATTGTTTGGCAAACGATTCGAACTATTTATACTGCCAACAATTGAACTCAGACCAAACACCGGATCCGTCAAATGAACTGTATCTAAACGGGCATTTAAAGATTCTTTGTTCTTGGTAACTGTTGAGACTTTTTTCGGGCTCTTAGGAGGCTTAGTTGGTTTGGGAGCTTCTGTAGGGTTCTCGGCATCTTGATCGCCGGCTTCATTGGCTTCTGGTCCAGTTGGTACATTTGATCTCTTGCTCATCGTCTGCACCATCAAATACGAAACAACCGCCTGCCTCATCATAATGAAATACCATATCTTGGATTTAATTAACTTCTGAAAGATCGTTGATAAGTACTTTTGCGCCTAAAAAAAAGTTACCTGATAATACCTACCACTCTAATGCCCCACAAACAAAATACTTACATATGAATCCCAGTTCATTGCTATATCCAGATGTTGTTCGTTTTCATCGGAGCCCTATTCCGATTCAGAAAGTTCAGAATCTTTTTCAAAAAGGATTTTGCTTATTTTACACAATCTTTTTTTTTTTTTACAAATTTTGCAGTTCGATTTCACTCTTTTTCTTGTTATAGTTTTTGAAGGTTCGTTAAAGTTCTTCTTCCTCATTGTTATCTTCTCTACATCACCTTTCACAGTAAAAACTAGGAGGACGTTCTTCTCTGCAATCTACGACCACGTTTAATTTCAACTAAAGTGAATGATCTGGCAGTTGAACTTGGTTTGAGTTCTGTTTCTTTGGCAACTTCATTGGTTGTTGGGTGAATGGAGTTGGAAGCGGCTCAGCATCGCTATTCTACGACATTCCTATGCCCGGAAGCTCTCGAATTCTAGGCTGTGATTTGAATCCGTGTTCTTGTAAAATTTGATCAATATCAGCTCCAGGCGTTTTGCTCCAGCATTTTGGGTCTGCAGCAGATGTCTTAATAATTATTACTTCATCTGGATTGCCAATCAATTCATTCTCATGAATATCTTTAAATTCATTTTCTAGTTTTCTTTTTAAGAATTTTGTAGCTTCCTTGGCGGTCCATAAGATCTTTCGCTTTTTCTTGCAGTTCTTCATGAGAGATTAGACTTTTTCCTGGACCAACTTGATACAGAATCACTATATCGGAATATATTTATATGAAAGCAGAGAATTTGTTGAGCTTTAGCCACGAATTTACGATTTCACCCAAATAATAAGTTAGATGACGCAAATACAAAAATTGCAACCAATTTTTAATTAACCACTCTATTTAATTAATGGAACAAATATTAACGATTTTATGGTTTTCTAATATTTTTTATTTGTTTTAAATTCTTCACCATTTTTAATAAACTTTTGAAAAAAACAAACATAAATTGAAGTATTCATACCTAATTGTCAAAAGTTACACACACTTTTCCGCTTTGCTCCAAGGGGCGCTCGTGTCGTTTAGTTTTAAGTGGTACCATCGTGAAGTTGGCTCCTGGCAGTCCATATATAATAGGTCAATGTATAGCATGTTTCCACCGAAGGTTTATCTCAGTTTAGATTACATAAATCTGTTTGGTGTTTCCACCACACACAAAATGTCTGTTCCTTTACTTTGAAACTCTGTGATTTTCTGTGCATTTAACTGGCATTTTATTTTTTTGATATGAACTTTGACAGAACGTTGGACTAAAATTCACACAAATGCACAAAAAATCACAGAGTTTCAAAGTAAAGGAACAGGGCTAAAGATTAAAAAGAAGATTTATTTTGACAGTATGAAGATGTTGTTTCACTTTTTCTAATGGAGTTGAAGTGAGGCAGATAGTTTCATGTATGTCCCCCTTCCAATGAATGCATTCAGTGTGAAAATATAGACCAGTTCGAGTTTTAAAACTATTGGACCTATGAAGATTTAACAAGATTTATTTCAAATCTTCGAGATTTAGGAAATAAATTTGTATGGTAAATCTTCGGGATTTGAAGAAGATTTAGGTAAATCTACTTAAATCTCGGTTTTGTGGTCGGTGGAAACGTAGTATTATAGGCTTTTCACACCAAGCCCAAAACTCGGTTTTCGCGAAATTATCGGTTTTGGGCGAAAACCTAATCGAAACACACAAGTTTTCTCATACCTTTTTGGTAAACCACAGGTTTTCGAAAACTATACAAGTTTTATATAAAACCACTCCAAAACCAGTTGCAATTCAGTGCCTACGTTCTGTAACTCTCACATCGAAAAAATCAGTCGAGAAACGCTGAAAAATGGAACAAAACTCATGTATTTTGTTTCAGTTTTCATCGTTTCTCGACCAATTTTATGCATGTGAGAATTACAGAACGTAGGTGCAGAGTTGAACTGAACAAACAAACCTTTTGAAACATTCAGTTCCAATCATACGTCAAAGCAAAAGCTGACTGGATGCTGTGAAGAGAATTTAAGGTGAGATCGCACTCGACGGAACTGCACGGCAACAGAACTTTGTATGAAATTGTATTAGCTATATCGCACTAGACGATAACGGAACGGAACGTCGCGACACTAACAAAGTTGCTTATGTCCCCTTTCACACGAAGATACTAGTTGCTGGTGATTTTTTTGACGTTTTCTTTAAATCTCCTTAACAATCTCTTGTACCTTTCACACGCAAGCAACAAAAACCCGGAGATTTTCTTAATTTCCCTTTTAAACTACCTATGTTGAACGCACACAAACGTAGTGTGAAGAAAAACGTCAAAAAAATCTCCTGAATTTGTTGACCGGGGAGATTTCATTTTCCCCTCTTTCTTCCTGCCCTTCTCACCGATGAACTAATTGTTGCCGGCAACTCAGTTGCCCTGTGTGAAAGGGGACTATCAGAACAACTTCGCCGCGTCGGTGCAGTTCAGTTCAATTGTCGTTATAGTGCGATATAGCAAGCGGCGCGCCGCAGTGCGTCAAAAATTATTGAATGTTTTGTTTTAGTACAGCGAAATACAAAATGGTGGCTGTTCTTTGCATTTTGGGTAGGAAAATCATTTTGTATGTGTATGGGAAGGTAGTGTGAGAGGAAAACTTTGTTTTCGGGGTGATTTGGCCGCCATCTTTTTTGTAGTATTGTAGAAATTCAATTGCCACTAACTTCATGATTTGTCGCTTACTGTCGCACTGCTGCAGTTCAAGTGCGGCATATTAAAAAACTGCCGCGGAGTGCTGTGTAGTGTCACGCAGTTTCGCTGAAGTGCAGTTCCACCGAGTGCGGTCTTAACTTTAAATCCACTAAATGTGAACACATTAGACAAGGCGTTAGTACGACTGGAAGAGAATTTTGAAGTCTTCGTAAGTAAAGAATCGGAATGCATGAATCCTTCTGACTATAATTACTACGTTTATATTCAGGACCGAGAGCTCGAGTTGGATTTGTGTCGGATTTTCGACCCAGGTTTTTCGTTCACAGATTTGAGAGCTCGATATTGAGTTGAATTGAAATGGTGTCGAGATGACATATGGTGTTTCTCAAGTTAACTCCTCAACCTAGGTTTTTTAGCGCAAATTTCGACTCGACTCCACTCGTGAAGTGGAATCGAGTCGGTTCAAGCTCATTTCAACTCGATTCAGGTATACAAAGGGTTTAAGTGAGCTTCAAGCCGCGGAGTGCTGTGTAGTGTCACGCAGTTTCGCTGAAGTGCAGTTCCACCGAGTGCGGTCTTAACTTTAAATCCACTAAATGTGAACACATTAGACAAGGCGTTAGTACGACTGGAAGAGAATTTTGAAGTCTTCGTAAGTAAAGAATCGGAATGCATGAATCCTTCTGACTATAATTACTACGTTTATATTCAGGACCGAGAGCTCGAGTTGGATTTGTGTCGGATTTTCGACCCAGGTTTTTCGTTCACAGATTTGAGAGCTCGATATTGAGTTGAATTGAAATGGTGTCGAGATGACATATGGTGTTTCTCAAGTTAACTCCTCAACCTAGGTTTTTTAGCGCAAATTTCGACTCGACTCCACTCGTGAAGTGGAATCGAGTCGGTTCAAGCTCATTTCAACTCGATTCAGGTATACAAAGGGTTTAAGTGAGCTTCAAGCTCGCTTAAATACCACACGGAAACGTAGTAAATGAAACAAGCGGGTTGAGTTGTTTTTAACACTTTAAAATTGCTTGTTTATCTTGTTTTTTGCTTTTATTAATTATATTTAATAATATAATATTATTATTGTTATTCATTGTTCGAATTAACAAAATATTCTTTAGAAGTTGAATTTCTTCCAATTTGATGTGCTGCTGTTCTATTCCGTTCATTTCAACCAAACTTTGAAGAGTTACCGCCTTATTATTCACTCGATACATCCAGATTCAAACTTAAATCCAGATGAATTTACATTGAATTTGTATGATTTACATCCAGATTTAAGTTTTAATCTGGATGTATTGAGTGAATAATATGGTGTAGTTTGTTTATAATCTAACTTTGGCACCTCTCTTTTTTAAAGCACCGGTGCCATCGCGCGTGTACGTCGCGTGGTCGCGTTCATTATGCTTGCCTGAAACCAATTGAATAATTGATAAGAAAATAAAAGTGTCTTGAAATAAAAAAAAAAACTTTGTTTGTTTGTTGTAGGTAAACTCGATTAGAGAAACCTCGAATGAAAAAAGCTTTGCTGTAGGTAATGTAGAACTCAAGTGGTAAAGAACTTTTTTTGTGATTCGTTTTGGTTTCTGCTTTAGTATGGTGAACTCTAACTCTCACAATACATGCGCAAGTGCGTCAGTGGTGATTCTAATTTCCGTACTAATCTGAGCCGACAAACGCAGTTTTGCGGATCCGTTCACGGAGTCCTCCATACGTTGTTGACTACGTGTGCAGATCAAAAACGGACTCTTTTGCTTAAAGGGTACCCTCCGTATTTGGATCCGTTCACGGAGCCCTATATACGTTGTCGACTACGTGTGCGAATCCCGAACGGACTGTTTTGCTTTTTTGTGCTCTTCTGCACATTTCGATGGGTACTGCCGTAACTTACTCTCTGATTCTGTCCTCAGTTCTTCCAGGGTATGTGGATGAAGTTTAAAAACTTTTTCCTTTATGTACCCCCAAAGAAAAAATCACAAATGCTCAAATCTGGTGGTGCGCAGGCCACTCCACGTCTCCCCTCAAAGAGACGAGGCGCTGGGGGAACACTTGCCTCAATCTCGCCATTGAAATCCTAGCAGTGTGAAATGTAGCCCCAACCTGTTGGAACCAGATGTCTCCAAGATCAATTCTTCCAGCTTGGGTTCAAAAAACTCTTCCAGCATTGTCACATAGCGCCTGGGAGACTGTTCGATAGCATTTCTTTCCAAAATGAAATTTTCAGGAGTTCTTACAGTTCTGGATCTTCCAATTGCGGAAGGAGTTGCTGTTGAACCAGTGTTTTCCAATGTCCTAGCCCAACGTCTAATTGCATTACTGCCAACAGGGATATTGAAGGGCTGTCGGAAGGCTCTCTGCGTGGCGATAACAGAACGGCCATTTGAAAAAAAGTCCTAACAGCAAACCCACGTTGCTCTCCCGTTAAACCAAATGTGTGAAAGTGTTTGTCTGTCTGTTTGTTCCTCTTATGTCCGGTCTCATAAATATTTAACAAGCTTTTAAAATTTTAAATGACGAATTTCGTACGGAGAAAACGTCATTTAAAGCTTTAAAAGCCTGTTTAATAGTTAACAGCGCTTTATGAAATTGGCCATTGATCTCAGAAAATACTTAATGATTGTAATGAGAATTGGAAGAGCGAGAACTTGGAAAATAAGGATGGGCATAAGCTAATATTTTTTCAAATCTTAGATCAATTTACTAAATAAAAAATGAAAGAGGGAGGATATGGATATAGGAAAATGGATATCTACATTGAATATAGGTTGAAGATGTATGATGCATGTGACCAATATGGTTTGTCCACTGGGTTTGTCCCAATACAAAAGTGTTTAATATGAAATAAAAATATTTTTTTTACTTGGTTGAACCGGTTATTATCAAATGTAAACATGTGTGTGTTATGAAGTTATCCGTCCCTTAAACGCCAAATTTGGCGAGTTAAAGTTATCCGCTCGCTACCACCTTGTCACAGCACAGACCATTACATATTTATTAATACGAATTTGAAGTTGACCTATGTATGTATGTGTTAGTCTTATCTTTCCGTTGTTTTTCGTTTATTGATACAGGGGTAAAAATTAATTCCTTTTTTTGTTCGTACGCGCATAACTTAACATCATCCGATTTCGTTGGGGATTTTTTGTTTGATTTGTACTAAGCCAGGTTTACTTATTTTGTTTCTATTAATGTAGAATTTCGGGTAGTTCTTCATATAGTTTCATATAAGTATCTGTGACCTCTTCGTCAATGATTAAAAGACAAACAAATATTTGTGCCGAAGGAATTAAGATTTTAGTGGGATAATTCGCAATCGATCTCAACTTTTTTTAAACAAAAAACTGACTTAACTCATTTAAAGACTTACTTCAGCTTAAGAGGGTTTTGATATTCAAAATACATATATCTTTTTATATAAAATGAACTGTAAAGCAGTTATCTACAGATTTTTAATTCTAACTAATATATGCTGATAAAAAGTACGTATACGCCACAGTGACTCCGCTAATGCTTATTGTGTAGAGGATTTTTTTACACCTCTCTCTCTTCTTATATCCACATGTAATAGGTTACAAGGTCCAAAAAAAATTGAAATATAAAATTTTATCAGTGTGCTTCGCAAGATTTTTTGTATAGGTCATGCATAACATGCATAACACTTGGTTATTTCCTTTTTTACCTGATGGTAAATTCTCTAGAAGTAGATACACTTTTTTTGTATTAATTATTCCAATTCGAGTTGAATATTCATTGCTAAAATAGGGCAATATATTCCAGCTAGCTATAATAATAATAAAGTTATTCAAACTTGCGAAGCAAAGCGAGCACGGGCCTGCTAGTACAATATAGTTTTAATTTGTATTACTATACTTTGATTTGTATATTTTTTATTATAATTAATCCTATATTCCTGACCTTGTTTCAATTAAACTCAAAAATTCCTGAATCAAAAAAATGTCCTTATTACAGTTGAAGAATATGTTTGAGATATTTTATAATATCCCCGATTGCCTGAAGAAGAAAGTAATCACTTTATAAACATCGCCGCTCGTATATAAACAGTAAAAAATAGAAAAGGCTTAATATTCCACGAAGAAGTCTTAATTTGACTTTTATTTTTTGAAATATGAGTACTTTACTAATCATACTTAAATTTTGCAATTTTGTTCCGAACAAGAATTGATCATAATGGCCTTTCCATCTTCACTTATTTTTTTTGTAATTAAACTCATCACTAATTTATAAGAATCATTGAATTAATAAACTAAAGTACAAAGGTAAACTTCAATCAAATTTGGAGGTGAAACAAATGCTTACATGCATAGGTATATGCGTACCGTATGGTCAGTTTGGTAACGTGATATTTCTTACAAAATTTTACAAAGTTTCACATTTTGCTGTCAAAACTCATAGGAAAAAAACCAAGTGTTAGAAACTTAGTAAACATTTAATGTTACAAAACAAGTATATACATATGTATCATAATATAAAATTTTACCGTATGCACTATTTCCACCTTTAAAAAGTATGTTTTACCTCTAAGGAACCTTATTTGCTTTCTTTTGTTGATTGTTTGCCACCGACCAACGCCGTATATATAGGGGGGCAAACCAGGGCACTTGGCCCGGGGGGCAGCTTCAGGGAGCGCCAAATTTAAGAAGACACTCTCTTCAATAGACCATCAACACGCAAAAAAATTGAAAACAAAATTGTGGAACTATATTTATACCTAGGCAGTTAAAATTAAAAAATGAAATACATATATTTATTTCAAAACAAGTAAAAAGGACTGACTGGATTCCCTGTTGAAAATATCAGCTGTAATATACAATTTTAATATTAAATTTTGTGGTAGGTATATGTTGAAATAAATGTATTGTTTAAGACAAACAAAATTATTTAACGCGAAGTAAACAGATAAAAAAAAAAAAAAACACAGATAAAAAAAATTTCGGTTCATGAAGCAATAAATTTGAAGGAGTTTTTTCATAAAAATTAATTTGACAAGCAGTATGGTATTGTGTTTTTATAAATATTTTTATCTCATGAAACTTACATATAATATAGTTTAGGGTGGAAGGACAATTTTCAAAAAAAATCTACTAAAAAAGTATCATTAAAAATAACGGCAACGATTACAAAGTCATGCTAAAACTGCTTCTAAAGCCAGAAATCCATTCTCTTATTAAGTTTTTAATTAATTAATAATAGTGAACAGTTTTTGAAAAGATTATTTTCAAAATCAAAATTTTGACTTCAGAAATAAAATTGTGTTCAATTTTGTTTAAAATTGTGTTCAATTTTGTTTAAAATTGTGTTCAATTTTGTTAAAATTTTATTCAAATGTTCCTTTCAATTTTAGTCAAACACTTTAATCCAATTCAGTTTAATTTTTAATTGATTGTATTTTAATTTCAATTCCATTTATTTAACTCAATTTATTTAAGTAAACAGGTGAGTGCAAATAAGACGTATTCTTTTATACTTAAAACTCTCTAGTTTTTGAAAACTTCTTCTAAAGGTAACTGTAAATAAATTTATATTCAGAGTTATCTAACTCTGGTTTAACTCACCACTGAAAAACTGGTCGTAAGTTTTTGACTGAAAATTGCAAGGCCCATTGAATATAAAAAACAAAAATACTACTGAACTACGTAAATTTTTGAGAAAAATTTTTTTCATCACAATTTTCTTAATTTTATTCAAAATTTTGATTTTGAAATTTAATTTTTCAAAAACTATTTATTAAAATAGATAAAACGATATTATGGATTACCCATTATAAGTGTTGCCATTGTTTATTAATGACTTTTTCATTTCAAGACGATTTTTTTTCCTCCCTGTTTAAAAGAATCCAACCAACAAGTATAAATAGGTACCTATTATTCATTTTTTTTTTATCATTTACCTCAAATGCTGAAGGGGCGCCAAATTAGTTTTTTGCCCCTGTTCGGAAAAGTCGTAGATCCGGCGCTGCCAACCGACACTTGGTATATAAATTCCGAATTGCGCCATACCAAGGGATGATGGAGAAATTAAAACACATGGTTTCATCATCCCGCCTTATGCATCGCATATTGAGGTGGGCCTAAACGGATGGAGGAATTTGGTTTTGGTAGGTTTTTAGTTTCGATGTTTTGCGTGTATTTTTTATAAACATATTTTTATTTCTTTATTTGTAGAAATTAATCATGATCTGAAAAAGAACGTGAGTAAGATTAATACACCACGTTGTACTTATAGCAAAAAAAAATAAATCAACTCTATTAATTATTTTCTGTTTGCACACATATTCATGAATATTTTAGACTTACAACTGTTTATGACCGTTTCTTAAACATCAACTTTCAAAAACCATATTGATACGCAAATGTGCAAGAAATCAAGTACAGTCCTGGTCCTCTTCTGAAGCATTATTTAACTTAAAAATAACTCTTATGAATAAGTGTCATTTTTCAACGAATTATTATAAAGTTAACATTAGAGATTGACTCTATACTTTGAGTTTTTGCCTTGCAAACAGCTAAGAGTATTAATGATCCAAATCATCAAGTCCCATTAAAAACCAACTAGTATTACGTTTGTCCTAAGAAAAATAACATTGTGATTGAGTTGCTGGCAAAACGTTGTAAAGTCACGGTCAAAATTGGACAAAGTCCAAGTATAAACTACTTATATTTATATACGAACAACCATATGTATATTATGGCTTATGGCATTGAACTTGGTCACCCATATTCTGCCAAGTAGCGTATTCTCTTCTTCGTTTTACAGTACAATAAAAATTGTATTACAGTTGCAGGTTTTTCGGAATTGATATCCTTTGCCCTCTCAATTAACATATTTTAATAGTATTTAGGGGCTTTAGATTAAAAAAAAGTTCATAGACATATTTAGGAACATATAGTATACAATTTAATTTAAACAACTTTTAGTTGAAAATGCGAGAAGGTCGCTCCTAGTTCAAATAAATAGGTAGACATAATGCATGCTAAAATAAAAACCTATTAACAAAGTGCCTATACATGCGGGTAGAATATGTAATTCTTTGTTTGCTAGTCATTAAGTTTTTGTTATTCTGGTGAATGACTATTAAAAGTGAAATCGTGCCAGCATTTTCGAAGGTAAGAATTTGACTATAAGGAAAAGTGTCTGTCAAATTTGTTTGCATTCATTTTGTTTGTCAATGTGAGAATAGTGCCAATTTATACTTCAAGTTTTTACTTAAGTTCTCGTGAGTTTTTTCACAAATGCTACTTGGAGTTTAAAACAAAATTGAAAATAAAATTAAAGAACGATAAGATATGAAGGTTCTATTTAAAAAAGATCTATCATTTGAGAACATGCTATTTCAACATTAAATAAATCCAAAAAAATTAAGGTTTTGAAAAAAATCTTGATATAATATTTAGTATAGGATATGCATTTTCAGAGACGCGTTTGCAATTAATTGAAATTCGAGTGTAAAAAATTATTATTACATAAATTTATTTAAGAATAAATAAAAATACATATAAAATTCCAGTAACCTTATACATCAGCGTATGCGTTAGATATGGTAGTTCTGATTTTTTTCTGAGTCGTTTATGATATTGGCCTCATGACAAACCCAAGTTTTAGAACTCGAGTGCCAAACGCATCATGGTCAAAAATCGAAAAAACCGTGAAATGTTCGCGCTTTTTTCAGTTATTGGCAATTTTAACCCCAAAGGATTACTTTTTCGACTATAGCTTTGCTCCGCGATTTCAAAGTAATGAACTTTTCTTCAATTTAAGCCCAAAACCATCTGTATAGACCCAACAGTTTCGAAAATACACTCATTCAAAATTTAGCTATAATAAATTTATAACAACAAGTAGTATACATAAACTAGAAGACATTTTAGCATTTCGTTTTTAATGTTTGACTTAAAATTAATAGGGGCATTGGATAATTAAAATAAATATGGTACTTATGAACATATTAAAAAAAGAAGTTAAACCCAAAAAAACTACTTGTTTTTCGTATTTTTTTAGTTTGAAATTGTAGTGTTCAAAAACTGTTGACTCAAATAACTTTATTTAAAAAGAAAATTAAAGAATGGATTCCTAGCTTTGACAAAAATTAAAGGATTTTATTGTAAAAATTTTCGTTGGATTTTCATGAGTCCCTTAATATTTCAAGTCAATTTTTTGAAAAATTGCCCCTACTATTTTTATGCATGTTGTGCCAAGAACGCGGAAGTTCAAACCGGCGAAATATCGCTACAAGGAGAGGCGGGATGCTGCGAGGATTCTCAAAGGCTCTGGTGATTCACTGGAGTCTGGAGGAAAATCGCAGCTTTCTGCCAGGATTCAGTGGGCCAAGGATATCTTGGCTAAGGCAAAGACCAGCGGCGACTCCACGTCAAAGCGGGATAGGTCTTTAGAGGGTACCACTCCGGTATCCAAACGAGCCAAAGTGCAGAACACCAGCACTCCCCTGAATCCCAAGTCCTATAGCGATGCCCTCAAAAACAAGATCGTGATTGCGGTTATCGATAGGAGTGATATTGATGGCACGATTACATCTGATCGGTGGCAGGTGGTAAAATCGAAGCTCTCGGCAGGCTTCTTGAGTGTGATGAGGGAAAACCCGGGACCACCTCCAATCACAGACGATGGCGGTTGGCATCAAGGTCATGTCAAACTCATCGTCTGTGACGATCAGAGATCGTGCGATCTCTACAAACTTGCTGTCACCAAGCTGGGCGAAATCTGGCCAGGTGCGAAACTCGACGTTGTTGCTAAGGAGGACATCCCAAGCAGACCTAGAGCTCGCACATGGATACCAGCTGAGCCTTCTTGCATGGAGGAAATCCTTCAGATAATCCAGGTTAGCAATCCTTCCATGCCGACTCATGACTGGAAAGTCGCAAAGTTAGAGGAGGTAAGGGGTCTTTATCGAAGCGCGATAATCGTGGTCAATAAAGACTCCCTTGCCCCCTTGACGCAGACTAAGGGCATGATTCGGTATGGTTTTGAGACGATCAACCTTCGGATCTACAAAAAAGATGAGGCTAACGCGGAATGCGAACCTCCACAACCAACCTTCGAAGCTGTACCTGAGGTTGAGGACGCTGGTGCATCGATAACATTTCCAGTCATGGAAGACGATGCACCCAGTACATCCTTGAAGATGGTACAGTCTTCTTCTAACGTCGGAAGTCTGACCTATATGGAGACCGAAGACTCTACACCATCGGATCCTCTGAATGAGGATGAGTTATTAAACTCATCATCTGAGTTGGAGGATGACGACATAACAGTGCTGGAGGTTGGTCTGTCTGATTGTAACTAAAATGTTGCAGTTAGTACAGATTAACCTTCAACACTCCATTAAGGCTTCGGCCTCCCTGCTTCTTCGATTATCCAGGCTCGGAGAAGACATCGTCCTAATCCAAGAACCATGGATTGTAAAATCAATGGTTAAGGGACTTAGGACTCCTGGATACTACACGCTGTATGCAGCGGGCATAGGTGAACCTAGATCCTGCATTCTAGTGAAAAGTAGTATTAATGTATTTTTACTCCCTGATTTTAGCGATAGAGATATTACCGCCGCTAAACTAGAAACGGCCAATGGCTCTTACTGGCTAGTGTCGGCGTATCTTGGCCACGACCACCTCGGCCCCCTCCCTGGACAAACACTAGAGAGGATTATCGCTCAGGCAGAACGGCAGAAGATCAGCCTCATAATTGGGAGTGATGCTAACTCCCATCATACAGTATGGGGAAGTACTGACATAAATGACAGAGGTGAGTCTCTTTTTGATTTTATTCTAAGTACTAACCTTATCGTAAGTAATATTGGAAATGAACCCACATTCATTACTAAAAATAGACAAGAGGTATTAGATATAACTCTTGTCTCTGACACCATTCATCACATGATTATGGATTGGAAAGTATCAGAAGAACATTCGTTCTCCGATCATAGATATATCCAATTCCATCTGAAGGATGAACCTCCTAATAACCATACAGTTTTTCGCAATTGTCGGAAAACTGACTGGTCCAAATATAGGAATACACTAGAAAGTCTAATCAAACCTAAACTTCTTAGTCCTCCTTCCAATATACAGGAACTTGACAGTAAAGTCAATGATCTTACCTTAGCCCTTAATAAATCCATGTCAATCTCCTGTCCACTTACTCATGTAAGGGGAAAAAGGAAACCACATTGGTGGAATTCGGGGCTTGAGCCAATTAGAAAAAGCTGTAGGAAGCTTTTCAATCGTGCAAAACGCACCAGAAATGCGTCTGACTGGGACTCCTACAAAGAATCCCTAAAATTATACAAAAAAGAATTGAGGAAATCCAAAAGAGCCTCCTGGAGGACTTTCTGTGATAGCATAGAAGAAACCTCCGAAGCATCTAGGCTAAGGAAAATCCTCTCTACTAATCCAATGATGCCTAGCTTCTTGAAAAATGCTGATGGCTCATGGACCAACTCTTGCGAAGAATCGCTAAACCTGCTCCTAGATACCCATTTCCCAGGTAGCTCACAAATGGTTAATAACACTGGATATATTGTATCCAATGACATATTAACTTATCCACAAGGGTTGATCACAAGGGAAAAACTACAATGGGCAATCAACAGCTTCAAACCATACAAATCAGCGGGTCCAGACGGCATTATACCAGCCGAACTTCAAGAGGCCATTGACATTATTATGCCAATGTTAGAGATGCTCTTTAATAGTTGCCTAAAACTAGCCCACATTCCTGCATCATGGAGAGAAGTTAAAATTGTATTTATACCCAAAGTGGGAAAATACTCCCATGTAGAACCTAAAGATCTCAGACCTATTAGTCTATCATCATTCCTTCTCAAAACTTTTGAGCGACTGATTGATATCCATTTAAGAACAAGCATCGATGCCAGACTCTTATCTAAGGCTCAACATGCTTACTGCAAAGGGAAATCAGTGGAAACAGCTCTCCACACATTGGTGCGTACCATTGAGTACTCCCTACACCACAAAGAGTATACTATGGTCGCTTTCCTTGATATACAAGGCGCTTTTAACAATGTTGACACATCTGCAATCACGTCTGCACTGTCATCCCTGAAGGTAGATAGCTCGCTTGGAGAATTGATACACCAAATGCTGACTAGCAGAATTATTAATTCAAAGCTGGGCGGATTTTCTGCAAGAAGGTATGTCAGTAGAGGTACGCCGCAAGGTGGTGTCCTATCCCCCCTTCTTTGGAACTTGGTAGCGAATAAGCTGTTAAAGTGTCTGGAGTCGGAGGGTCACAGAGTGTTTGCTTATGCAGATGACATTGCTATTGCCGTATCAGGTAAGCACCCTGAAACCTTAAAAGATCTCTTACAAAACGCCCTAAACAAGCTAACAAAATGGGCCGATCGATGTGGACTGGGTGTTAACCCCCACAAAACAGACCTTGTCCTTTTCTCCAGGAAATATAAAATTCCTCCTATAGACCCCCCTTCTATCAAAGGTATACCACTAACTTTCAAAGACGAAGCAAAATATCTGGGTCTTATTTTAGATAAAAAGTTAAGTTGGAAACCTAACATTCAGGAAAGAGTTAGAAAAGCCACAGTGGCACTCTTCTCATGCAAAAAAGCCATTGGGAAAAAATGGGGTCTCCAACCCCGCATTACTCATTGGCTCTATACATCAGTAATCAGACCTATTCTAACATACGGTGTGGTGGTATGGTGGACCGCTCTAGATAAATCAACGTATTGTGATAAATTGAGTAAGGTTCAACGTTCAGCATGTCTGTGCATGAGCGGAGCACTTCGTACGACTCCCTCAGCTGCACTAGACATTCTGCTCCATCTCTCACCTCTCGACATCTTTGGCAAACAGACGGCTGCAAACACAGCCATTCGTCTAACGGCCTCGTCGCAGTGGATCAATAACGCAATTGGTCACTCCATTATTCTGAACTCATTCGGATCAATTCCCAGTAACATCGACTACACCATCCCAAAGTTACAGTTTGATAAAAACTTCCAGGTAACCATCCCCTCCAGATCCAGCTGGGAGGATTCGGCATTGTTGAATAATGAATCTATTGATTTCTACACTGACGGATCAAAAACTAGTGACGGGGTTGGTGGAGATGTATACTCAAATAGACTAAATCTAAGTCTCTCTTTTCGCCTTCCCAATCACTGTAGCATATTCCAGGCGGAACTATTGGCGATAAAAGAAGTCCTATCTTGGCTTAAGAAAAACGTGATATCAAACACGGATATCCGCATATTTTCAGATAGCCAAGCAGCCATTAAATCACTGGACTCTGTCTCTACCAACTCAATAACAGCCTTCAATTGTCGATCATCTCTCATGAAGATGGCACAGCAGTTTAAAATTCACCTTTGTTGGGTGCCGGGCCATAGAGACATTCCAGGAAATTGTATGGCCGACGAACTCGCCAAAGAAGGAACAATGCTAACTATTTTACCAGACAGGTTAAATATAGGCACTCCTATCGCTACATGTAAACTAATGCTGAAGCAGGATGCTATACAGAAAACAAACCTCAGGTGGAACAACATCACCACCTGTTCGGCGACGAAACAGATTTGGCCAACACTGAATCTGAAGCGCTCTAAATGTTTGATAGCTTTAAGCAGATCACATATCTGCTCCATAATAGGTGTCATAACAGGACACTGTCTTATAGGCAAGCACGCAACGCGGCTTGGTGTTTACTCTAATGACTTTTGCAGAAGCTGCATGGACGAAGAAGAAGAGGAATCGATTACTCACCTTCTTTGCACATGCCCTGCTTTATCTCAAAGGCGCAGACTCCATCTTGGAGACTTCTACTACAATGATCCTAGTGATCTGGCAAATATAGATATAAATAATCTCGTTCGGTTCGTAAGAAGCTCCAAGTGGTTCAACGACTAGTGAGGAAGTCCCCTAGATTCAATGTGGTATCACAATGGACCAAAGTATGGTCTAAGTGAGTCGGCTCTTGCTGGCTACCACGTCAACCTAACCTAACCTGTGCCAAGAACCATTTTTTTTAATTATACTGAAAAATATACTACTTGTTGTTATAAATTTATTGTAGCTAAATTTTGTATGTCTGTATTTTCGAAACTGTTGGGTCTATACAGTTCTGGGCTCAAATTGAAGAAAAATTCATTACTTTGAAATCGTAGAGCAAAGCTATAGTCGAAAAAGTAATCCTTTGGGGTTAAAATTGCCAATAACGGAAAAAAGCGTGAAAATTTAGCGGTTTTTCGATTTTTCGTCATGTAGCGTTCGGCGCTTGAGTTCGAAAACTTGGGTTTTTCATGAGGACAATATCATAAACGACTCAGCAAAAAATCAGAACTACCATATCTAACGCATACACGCCCTCCTATGAGACGACAAGGTTACTGGACTAAATGTTTTCACGGGACTAAAATGTTCATAAATGTGAGGAATTGTTTACATTAATGGCTCCTCTTGTTTTGAAGTTATACTTCTTTTGGGAGGGTTGGGGGTGAAAAATTTACTAGGGATCTGACGCGACAAACGATATGTCATTAGAATTAAATTGTAATTGGTAATACTGAAAAATGCTGCCAAAGTATTATTATCACTCGTCGTGACGCGTTCAAATTAATAAGGCCTTTTTAATTTTAAGGTTTGATTTAAGTTAAGATAAAGAGGCGAAGTTTGACCATCAATAATAATTGACAATAAATACTTAAAGGTAGAAAGTTGAATTAAATAATTTTTAATTCGGACATCCGCTTTATTAATATTTATAATATTATATAGATAGGAAAGAAAGAAAAGAAAGAAAGGGACATTTTTAATTTTTAAATCGTAAATCGGAAAAAACTTTGTTTGCTGAGGCAAATGTGGTTGTTTTTCAAGAGATTAAACTCAAAATTAGCATTTTGTTGCCTGTCATATTGCCTACTCTTAAAAGATAAAAAGGGTAACTATAGAGATCCAGTAAAAAAATTTGTAGTTGCTTGAAACTATTTTTTTTCAAAATGAAACTTAATTTTGTTGAAAATGCACCCTTAAACATTAATTTATTTTATTTAACGTACTAATTCGAAAACATTGCATATTAAACATCGCAAGGTTTAGCTTTAAATAAATACAAAATTAACAACGTTTTCAATTCAAATGCATGAACTTAAGTACATATTGCATATTTTAACGATTTATTTGATGTCGAAATAAGAAATAAACAACAAAACATGACATAATTCTCAAAATCATGGTTAAATGAATATTTACAGACACTCATAACGTTGACACTAAAAATTCCTTTTCAATTTCTTATTTTTGAATTGTAAATATTAATACAGCAAAAAAAAAAATATTTAAATACAATTTTTATTTTCTCAAATTGTGATGCTAAAAATTTCTCCCCGGTAATTCTCATAAACTGGGTTTGGCCTCATCGGCCAGGTGGTCTGAAGATCGCATGCAAACATGATTAAAAATTATTTTGCTTTGTAAACGAAAAATGAATGAATGAACTGTTTATCTTAATACATACATATATGAATAATGCACCTGACAACAAACACGACAAAATCCCGCACGTGATGAAGACTTATTTTTTTCTCATTTTAACACCAAACAGGAAAATATCATAATAATCATTTTCACCAGCAACAATACAATACATTTATTATTTAAAGCCCTTTGGATAAGGAGAAATTATGTGATTGAGGTCTTAAATAACGTGTCCGTATATCGGTCCAAGAGTTCACAGAAGCATATGCGAGTTTGTATCTCGATCTTGAAAATATGGCAGATGGCTTACATAATCAAACGTGCAGTGAGTATATACCATTTTTTTATTCTGTCTAAAAGCAGGCTCACATGGTTGTTTGTATCTCTCAGTAGCCTATATGGAATAACCAGATGATTATGCAATAGCACAATCCTTGTCCAGCAAGTACTATACGCGTAATAAGACATTACTTTATTTTTGACCGATTTATCGAAAATAAAGTCACATTTCATCATTTTACTTTTATTTATTTTAAGATTTTTTTTTCGCTAAAGTGCAAATATCAAGAAGTCTTACGCACATTTAAGATGAAATAAACAGTGAAACTTTCTCCATTATTTGCTAGGCATTTATAAATATTTTGTCAAGAGGTTTCGTTTTTTTTTTTGTATTCTAATTATTATGTGCTTTAATGAGTTAGATTAAGTCTCCTTTTGTTCACCTACGCAAATATTTTCTAATGACAAATTGTTTTATAACTAAAATATAAAAAAAGGTCAAATAATTTATGCATCCTTTTCTTGTAAGAAAATCCGATGTGAATTTCATTTGAAATAGACTCAAACAAAAGAGCTGAGTTAAAAACTTTATTTTTGCATATACATAATATCTTTTACCAGCTTAATTTTCTTCGTTTTTCCAAGTTTTGTATCATAAACATCTAATGATTAGGTAACGGCTATAAGCAATTCATTAATAAAGATACAAAATCGGTTATGTTTATACGTTTGCAGGTTGTCGAAAGAGAATAAACATAAATAAAAAATTAAATGACATTAAAAAAATGTGTTGTATATATATTTATTCGCACGGATATTAATTTTGTGATATTGATGTTTTTGTTTTTTATTTGGATGTTTCTTCATTATTGGGTATTATGGAAAAAATCGATACAAGTTAAAATTTAAATTATTTGTGTATATTTATGTAATGTGCAACTATTCTAAAATGTTTTTTTAGTTATCGGATTTGGTTTAGTTGAAAGCTCGTATTTTCTGTAGCAATAATAATCTTTTGTAGAACACTTTTCATTCATCTAAATAAATTGACAAAAATATTTTAATCCACTTCCACTGTGCAAACAAAAATTGTTTCCTGTCCTTCTATTCCAGTATAATCTATTTCCCCACTAAAATAAAAATCCGGAAACTCACTATCCATATTGTTGCATATTTGTTTCTTAGTCATCATTCAAAAGTACATTTTTATTAAAAGAGGTATTTTTTATTTGCATGGTTTACCTTGGCCTCTAAGCGAACTAAGCGTTTGAAAGAATTTTGTAGGGTTTTGTATGCATAGCGTGACCTAACATAAAAGAGAAAGTATCACCAAGACACAAACATACATTGCAGTTTTTGATTATTGAATTTTTTTTGTGTTCAAGCTGCAATTATAGAGTACCTATTTGCTCTTGCAGAATTTTTTGTCGAATAATTTGTCACGACAGCGACGACGCGACGGCACGTGTTAGAAGACCTGAACTACAACCACTCAACAGCCGATTATTTTTCAGTAACCTCAACTAAAATTTCTGTTTGGCTCTCCATGGTATTTCCTTCAATGAACTTATTGAATGGTGCCATAGTACCTTGTATGATTGCTTATGTTACTTCTTATTGTCTCAAGCAGCAGTCCATAAGTAATTAGCTGTGATTTTGTGTGACAACATATTTTTTTTAAATTTTATTTGCAGTATACCCTTAAAGGTAGGCTTTAACATTTAAGGCATGTGTTATTGTATGTCAATGATTATGCAATTAAATTTTTTCAATTGCTTTGTCCAATGATAGATTTTACATAATAAGTACTTCTGTCGTTTATTTGATACATACAAAAATACTCAAGTACGAAATTCACCAAATAAATACTTTGATGGTAGTCGCAGTCTAGTGTCGTCATTTATGTAAGTGGTTCTTGAGTGTTTTTTGATGGGTTTTAAGTTATTCTTGATAAATATGTTCGATGTTATGTATAGACTGTTTAATGACAATTGAAGTTTTTGTTTTCAATTTAACGTAAATAATAATTTAAGAGTGGTTTAACGATTAGGTTAATTTTTAGAAATTTCAGTAATCCAGCCAATTAAGGATGATTAAGTTTAAATGATGATTGTATTCAAAATGTAGTTTCTTCATTTAATTATTTTAAAGCCCCACTCTCTAAATTACGAAAGAAATAAAATAATTATGTATAAGATGTAGTTATTTATTATATAAAAAAAATGCTAAAATGTATAAAAATAGTCTTCAGCTCGGATATAATATCTTGAGAACAAAACAATGACATTAACTTTGGGGAAATTATATTCTATACAGGGTGATTAACCTAAGATGTGACAAAAAGCTAGAGCGTGTAGTTTGAGCTGAGACAAACAAAAATCGTATGGGAAGGGATCTATTTCTCCCCGTTTAGGCGGAAAAGGTAATTTTCTAAAAAGTCGACTTAAAATAGAAAAAAATCAATAAAAAACAACGACAACACTAACAATGTCATGTCATACTTTAGTAATATTTTTGTTTATAACATTCAACTCTCCTATCAATTTCTAGTCAAACATTAAAACTGGATGCCTAAATGTCTTTTAGCTTTTGAGACAATTGGAAATATAGAAACTGCTTTACTACTTAATAAGTAGAAATAGGATCCTTGGAGCAACAAAATAACGGATGGAAGTTGAATTTAAGAAAAACTTGTTATTTTCAATTTTTTGAGAAAAACTAGAACACATTTTGACAGCTGGTTTTTAGTGTTTGACTAAAAATTGATGGGAGCATTGAATAATAAACTAAAAAGACTACTTAGGGCCACGTGCTCTAAACGAACGGATAAATATATAAAACTCAGGATAACTATCCCAATTTAAATAAATAAATAAGAACTTATCGTTTTTTAATTGCACGAACGGAAAATAAATAACAAGGGGATAAGAATATTTTTTCAGAATCACCAACATAACAAACACAAAACACATTAAAAAATAAGCAAACTCTAACGCTTTGACTTGCTTTCTCGTAAGAAATTCTATAATTTGACGTGAGAACTATTAAGAGTTTAAATATTTATCCAGAGAACGTGGAGAAGATAACTTTTTAAACTTAAATATAGAAAAAATATTTTGCTACAACGTGATTAGATAGCTATCAATTATTTATAAACCAGAGGTTACTGCTGTCAGAAAACTTTCGTGCAAGTGGCCCTTAATTACATAAAATTTTGAACAAAATCAGATTGAACACAATTTTTCAATTTTTTTTTTCAAAAATTAAAGTTTGAAAATTAATTTTTAAAAAAATGTTCAATAAACAACTTTGTTTGAAAAAAAAATAAAGAAAACATTTTTTGCTTTATAAAAAGGTATAGTATGCTATTGTAGATGTTGCCGTTATTTTTGATAATTTTTTTTCTATTTCTCAAAAATTAAAAAACATTTGAGCATCTACTCTTCAATGTTTGACAAGAAATTGATAGGATCATCGAATATTAAAAACAAAAATACTACTTAATAACGTAAAATTTTTAACAAAATTAGTTTTAACATAATCTTTTTTATTATTTTTTCAAAATTTTGAATTTTTAAATACATTTTTAAAGAACTATGTAATTCCTCAAATAATTTGAATTGAAAACAAAATAATATAAGGTTGTCTTTTTTTAACATTTAGTTTGTTTTATTTAAGTGTCATATAGTGCATTAACGACAAATTAACATTAAAGACAAATACACTATATGACACTTTATAAAAACAAATCAAAGAAGACAACCTTATATTACACATAAATCAATCTCATATAAACAACACAAACGAAATAAGCTTAAAAGGCAACAACAACAAGATTAAGAGTAAGAGACAGGGACACCACATCAACATCATTATTCAGGTCGAGTAGCACGAAGATAGAATTCTAAATGCCAATAATATTTAAAATAAGTTGTGTAATTGAAAACTGAAATAAAAACATATTAAGTTAATATTTGTATTTTATTTAATTATTTATTTAGTGATTTAATCAATTATAGGTGAAACGAAGTTCAGAGGGTCAGCTAGTATTATTATATTTTTCATTTTGAAAGAAAAATCATAAAAATAATAAAATTTAAAATTAGAACACTTTTATCTAAAATGAAAGAGCTGAGCAGCAAACGTTCATTTGTTAAAATCAGCATAATTTATTGTGTGTAGACATTTGAAGCTAATTAACTGGATTTTTATTTGATTGTTTTATTTAAAATTGTAGTAGTCCGTGGCGTAATGGTGTCATATGGCGTTGGACTGTCAAAACCTAATCCTCAATTCATTTTATTTCTTATTGTTTTTATAAAATTTTACATTTTGGCGTGAAACGAAGTTCACCGGGTCAGCTGGAATTATTATATTTTTCATTATAAAAGAAAAAAATTATAAAAATAATAAAATTTAAAATTAGAACACTTTTATCTAAAATGAAAGAGCTGAGCAGCAAACGTTTATTTGTTAAAATCGGCGTAATTAATTGTGTTTAGACATTTAAAGCTAATTTACTGGACTTTTATTTGAATGTTTTATTAAAAATTGTAGTAGTCCGTGGCGTAATGGTGTCATTTTATTTCTTATTGTTTTTATAAAATTTTATATTTGGCGTGCAAGTGCATAGACATATTTAGGTACCTTGAAAATCGGTTAAAAGCAAAAAATATAAATATCGTAACTTTTTCATAAGCTATACAGCCTGCATTTCCATTACATTTCCATTACTGATTTTGAGAAACGCGTTTTCGAGAAAGTTTGAAAAACCTTATGGGTTGTGTACCGTTTTAACGTATCTACAAAACAAAAATTCAAGTTTCCCTCCATTGCATTAAATAAAATTGCTAATATACCTACCAAATTTAAGTGGTTGAGTTTTAACTCTTAAATATGTAGTGATTTATATGCGTTTTGATTAAAATGTCTTCTATTACATAGCTTTATATCTCAGAGTTCGGTCAAAATTTGAAATACTATGCGCAAAATTCTGATCAAGTTCATTGTTTCCATTCAAGCATGAAAAGAATCTTTTTATGAAGTAATAATTTTAAACTCTTCATATTTTTTTTTTTTCAACAACGAAAAATTTGTGACAAATTTAAAATATCAATAAAAGCTAGGGAGAAACAAGGATGTTTGTTATACTACTTAACACTGACTTCAAATCAATGTCATTGGCTTATGTAGATTAAATGTTTGTATTCATAGACAACAAGTCGCCTACAACAACCACTACCTAATACAATAATTGCATAATAATCATGATTACCCTATCGGTGGCCGTACCATACCCAAAAGATTTGTTTCACCAGAAAAATTTCTCAAAATCAATTGTCTATGGGCCGCGGTGTTATTAAAACCCAAAGTTCAGTGCGTCACATTGCACCCTACCAACGAGCATAGACCAGCGACAGAGCTATTATAAAAACGGTTGGGAATTTAAGCTCTGACATTGCAGACGTTTTTACTATGAGTGCTTCCAATAAAGACAAACCAAATTGTCCGTTGTTAGGGTCCTCTGACGCCGCTTCACTCCGGATGTACATGATTACATGACATGCACCAAAGAAGCGAAAAAAAAACGAAATTTGAAAATCAAGGTAGCATCAAACATAACAGCAAGCAAAAAAAAAAAGTAATAAAAAAGTTGACGTGCTAAAGATAAGCCTACCACCAAAACAAAATACCAGCCATCGGCACCATGCATCGCGTCGATCGTCAGATACCAGATACAAAATACACAGGTAGGTATAGTTTTGTCAGATGGAGATGGGAAAACGTAGTCGTCCGTATATCTATATAAAGGAGGGAGGCACAAAAAATGTGGTGTCATTTAATATATTTCAGTCGAACCGTCCGGATAACAGTTCGTTTGGTGCTCTCTTATAGTCGTAATATCAAACTGTTGAAAATATTCCAACAGTGCGTTTTAAGGTGGATTTAAAATTGCTCTAGTGTTTTTATTTTAAATAAATTAAAAAAATCATATAAAATGAGAGCTTTCGTTGTTGTTAGTGTTTGTTTATTTAGTGTTTTGAGTGTTGGTTTGGCACAATTCTCAAATGGACGTGTTCTGGATCCACCAAATCCACAACTATGTGCACAGAGGATAATCCACGAAAAGACACCTGACGGAAAAGGGTGAGCTTAAAACAATTGCTTAAGTTATTTGATTTTTTTTCTAACTTAACACCAAATAGCATTACTTTTTGCTTCCAAATTCATTCAATTTGATTTTTAAACGTCAAAACCATTGAAATAATTTTTCAAAAAATGTATGAGACAAAAATTGCAGCTAAAAGTTATAAAAGTTTAAATTTAATTCTTTTTTATTGTTCTTCTTTTATAAGAATACAAAATAGAAATAAAATTATATCTTCTTTTATTTAAAAAAAAAGTTAATTATTTTCTTAAACAAAGTAAAATTAATTTAGAGTCACACTTCATCTGATTCGAAAGAGTCCTGTTAAAGTTTACTTAAATAATGGGGAAAAATACTTATAGTTTCTTTTCTTTGTATTTTATTTTAATTTAGATACTTTTTCTCATGGAGAGATCCCAGCTTAAAGGGTGTCGAAGAAGATTGGTTGACCGCTAGAAATTATTGCCGCAGACGTTGCATGGACTCCGTTTCCTTGGAAACTAGCTTAGAAAACGAATGGGTTAAGGCTCGTTTGGTCAACGAAAATGTAAGTTATAATAATTCAATATAAAATGCGGATTATAATAGTCGAATTAATCTTATAATTCTTTGAGCTGAAAATTAAAAGCATAACAAAACAATTACATTTAATATTATTTCTAAAACTTTAAGCGCAAAAAAGATTCCTTTTTTTTTCTTTTTTCTTTTCTCATCATTTAGACTCATTTAGACTTGTAATATATTTTCTGTTTTTTTTTTTAATGAAGTTACACAAGAATTAAAAAATTAAAACAATTTCACTTATTCTATGCAATATTACATTAATATCATTTAACCTGAAGGAGTATGGAAATCAGTTTTGCTTGAGAGCAAAAAATTTTTTATTCCCAAAACTATTTGTTCGCATACAAAATAATTGCCGGTCAATTGGCTTTCATGCGATAAAAATTAATGAATTAAGGAATTTTCAGAGAGTATTTTATTTTCGCATGCGAACTTAAAACTAAGCATTACTTGTCTTAACCTCTGTACTTTTTCAAGCTAAATATTTACTTTGAATTGAAAAAAGTACCCAAACACAAAAGAAACATGACATACATACATTACATACATAACACAATATCTTTTATTAAGGGGTTAAATGGTTTTGTGTTGTGTAAATTAAGAAATCGTCAAGTGACATCAGGTGTAAAGATTTATAGAAGCTTTATCGAATTAGCAGCACAATAAATTTAAGATAGTTTACTTCAGATATTTGTTACATCATTATACTACCAAAAAGTTAATTCAAAAGCAACTCATAAAAAGTGTTAAGCCAATAAATTAACATAAATAATGCTTAAACTCTCAATTTCATTTAGTCTTAATAATTTATTCATAATAGTTTTTTAGTATGACACAATCAGAAGGAAAAAAAACCTATGGGTGATAAAAAAGAAAGCGATCGATTTTTGTTTTGGTTATAGAAATAACTGTGGTAGACAATGGCATTAATAGCAATGAATGTGCTTTGAATAAGAAATGCGTAGAAAATCGCACTTCAATGACAATTTAATAGTTTTCAATAGAAACGCCTTTATTTCAAAAAAAAAAAAAAAAAAATACCAGCATCTGGTCTTTTGTATAGCAAATAAATGGTGTTATATATGCTTTTCTGCAATGAACCTTATTAATATCTCATTAATTAAATGGACGGTGATATCGTTCTATTCAAAACGTTTGGGACAACCATTATCTAAAAAGTTGTATGTATATATTTAGATGTAGCTACATATTTTAATCGATTAACGATAGGCACCTTATATTTAATTATATTAATTGATGATAATCTAAAAAACTATAAAGCATTGTATGCCAAATAACAATTTTTATAGAAAATTGCTGGATAAGTTAATTTTTGTTAATATTCGGTTATTATTATGATGCTTTATTTACAAACTAAAATGTGTATAAAAAAATGTATATTTTTGTTATACGTTGTAAAAGAGTCGTGGGTCAAACCGACATAACAATTATAATAAAGTAAAAGTGTTTATTAATAAAACTCTGATTTCGTGTCAACAACGTCAAGTTTGACTGCCAGAAATAACAAATATAATTGTGTTCTGACCTGACTGACTGAACACATACAACTTTAAGTTCTTTATTAATTTATTTAATTACTAAAATAGGTTACGTACTTAAATTTCTATTTAATCACATTTTGACCCTGAAATGCTTTATTTCATTGGCAACAGGTTATCTTCTATTGTTGTCTTAAACATAATTTTAAATGTATTTAAGTTATCATTGTATAGTACTGACCTCTTGGGATAAAGAATCGTTTGAACTCATCGTTGAACATTTTTAATTTAATGTTTGGGGCACTTCAAATGCAAAACCAGTTATTATTTTGATGCCAATATCATTGAAAATTATGGACAGTTGAAGACTCAATTAATATTACTAAAAACTATTTTTTTTTTTAAACCAACCTTCCATATAAAATGACTTTCATCATTTTCATGAGGAAAATTGGGCCGAAATGACATTTTTTTTCTAGATATATTAATTAAGTCATAAGCTTTACTTTAGCATCAAAATAATCATAGATCTTGCTTTCGAAACATCTTAGAATAAATAATTTAAATTTTCAATGATAAATTTTAATAACAGCTTTAACTGGCAGCTTACTCTGCACTGTATCATGACATTTACAAAGAGGCGCTTTTTTAAATTAATTTTGTAATGTTTTGATTTTTTTATACTTTGCATTAGAAGAAATTTTCGTCAAGTTGAGTTTATATTTGACACCCAATTTTACCTTTGAACATTTTAATTTAAATTTTGATCAAAAGTTTAAAAAATAGGTAAATAACATTTTTTGATAGGAGTAATTTTTCAATTTCTACATTTCTGTTTTCATAATCATTCGACAATACTTATTGTTATTTTATTTCTTTCATAAAACATAATTTTACAGTACCTTGACCTAACACAAGACTCTGTCTATTAGCTCTCATCTTCTTCTGATAGCTAAAAAAATAAATAAGTTCAACGATCAATAAAGCGTGCTTCGATCATATTTTAAAAATGCAAATTAAACACAAATTAAATTGCCCTCATTCACACGCAGCTCTAATTTACTACATACATATGTACATGCTGAAATGGCGATTGAGATGAATTTAGTTATTTAATACCCTTACACTGATGAAATTTCTCTTAATAATGTAAAACAATTAGCTTACTTATTTCTTACTGTTAATCTCTATTAGCAGATAACTTTAAAATTTGTAAATCTTACTTAAAATAAAATTTAGCAATTAATTGACAATGTGTCATAATTATTTGCATAAGGTGTTAGGTCTTCACTATTTTGCATAATTTTTGTTTGACATATGCCCCTCTAATCATGCAAATTAAGTATTAACTATGAGCAATTTTAAATCATATTTTAAAATTGATTGTGGATTATTATCATTAAAAGAGGAGCATTATGATGGGCTAGTTAGTTTGACTTGAGTAATCCAGAACTGCACTTGACACATCATTAAATTTATTAAATGTACTTAATTTTTCAAGATCAAGAATCATATAAATTATTGAATCGTTAATATGTAAAAAATCTTCTATCCATACCTATAATTAACAGAAGGAAAACTAAATTATGCAAATTAGAAATTGTTAGAATTTCGAGATTTGAATCAAATGAGATTTCGATGAGATAGAGAAGTCGATCCTGATGCTTATAGTTGTTTGCTTGTATCTTTTGTAGTGTCCCGCGTATGACATGCATTTTTTAGACTTTATTTAGTTCTTAAAATAATTGCAAATTATTATTTTCGAAAATTTATATCAATTTTCAGGCTACAAGACATAGCAAATACATATCTCCCATACATTTTTGTTTTTAATTTCTGACATTCTCGTTAATGGCTTAACTAATTTTGATCCATACCATAATATAGAAAGCCTTTATGGAGTTTAAATAATGTGCGTATCGTCTTTAAAGTAAAAAAAAAAAAACCAAAAAAACATTATGTAAATTCAATCATTTTGTTTATCATAAATAAAAAATTCCTTTATTGATCTAGGTCAGTTTTTGGAAATCAGATTTCACCCACTGGCACTCACACCAAAACTAGTTTTTACAATACTTTAATGCACATTTGTTACTGCCTACAAGTAAATACAGTAAATAATTAAATGAACTTAACACAAAAGATTTGTGAAAGCTATTTGAACTGACTTGGTTCATGAGAGTATTCTCCTTATTGCGGAAATTTATTTTATTTTTGACTGCACCAACAGAGATGAGGTGATCATCCGTAAAAGATCAGGAAGTAAGCTTGTGCACGACATTGGCCACTACAGGTCTCACCGTATACGTTGCTGTTATTGTTCGCTAATTGAATGCGAACAAAGATCTATGTGCTTTTAAGTGAAAACATTGCGAGTTAACCATCTTCAACAAAAGTATCGATTTCCAGATCCAAAGAGGAAGATGTTCGAACAAAGTTAAAGTAGGTATGGCAAACACAGTTGAGACAGACAAACATTAAATGAAATAGAAAGTGCCGTACAATAAACATCGAGTACAGAGACATTGTAAGATCGTGCACTATAAGCTTCTCTCAGTAACGGATTAAATGAAAAACAAATCAGATAGTAGTCTCTGTGCATCTAATATTTTGAGACCTCGGACCCATAAGGCACCAATTTATTTTTTTTTTCTCAGAAAAATTAAATATTTGATTAATAATGAAAAGCATTAGCTTATAATAAATAATATTGCCAAGGCCATGGGATTTGATTTTTAACTTTTTGCACCTAAAACAGCCCACTCCGGGCCTGAGCTTGATAACTTGTTTAAGGTAGAATTTAAAAGAGTGCGCTGCTTATTGATATGCCTTTAAATTTGACTGACTGTTTATTTGGTATACAAATATTTTGGGGCTTAAAATTGTTCCGAGGGAAAGTGAAACCATATTATTTTATTCCAGTTCAGTATGGTATTTGCGGCTTTTTTTTTTTTTTTAGTTTAACTCTTATTTGCATTTTGGGTTCATAAGAAGCGCAATTGGTGTTTGCTTCCTCGCGTTTACCAACTTGCAAACTTTAAAATAAAAACACGCGTACAAATTTATTTTTGTGCGTGAGCAAATTTCTATAGTTAATTGTGATATATGGGTGTGTATTGGATTATATATTATGGCTGCACAATTGAAGTACATACATATAAATGTTTTAACTCCTGAGACTAAGTAAGACTCATTTCATTTTTCAATATAACAATCCAAGCCCATCTTTAATGGTTTTATTATTATGATCTCTTATAATGAGGAAATATGATTTAAGTAGGTACTACTTATTCATGTCAGAAAGAACTGTGAAACTGGCCCTAATCAATATCAGTTTTAAGATAAAGATAATTTATATTTTCTTAACAATAAATAAAATCTGTTTTCATCACACATACATATTATGTTTAATATTTTCAGGTTAAATACATCTGGACAAGTGGTCGAATTTGTGATTTTAAGGGCTGCGAACGTCCAGATCTTCAACCAACCTCAATTAATGGCTGGTTCTGGACAGCTACTCTTCAAAAACTTGCTCCAACAAACGAAAGACAGCAAGGTGATTGGTCACCAACTGGTGGAATCGGCCTGCCACAGCCCGATAATCGTGAATTGAAGCAGGGTGGTGCTCCCGAAAATTGCTTGGGTTTATTGAATCAATTTTATAATGACGGTGTTAACTGGCACGATGTTGCATGCCATCATAAGAAGCCATTTGTGTGTGAAGAGAACGATGCTCTATTAAAGTATGTTCGTTACACAAATCCAAATTTACGAGTTTAAGCACAAAAAATGGTGCTTAAAATACAAACGAACGAAGTTAATAACTAAATATTAAATATTTTGTATACAAAAACAGCTGTTGTTGAAAAAGAGAGACGAAGCAATGTTTAGAGCATACCAAAAATGATGATAATTTTCTAATGTTTTTAAGTTAATTTTTTATTTAATTTCTTTTTATTGTGCTAATATTTTTTTCTTCGAAAAATTGTTTTAGTGTATTCTAAGTTACAAGATTTTATTATGCTCGCATGAAGACTATGAATACATATATACATGAATAAATTTGAAGAAAAATATTATTTAAGTACTTATAGAATTTTTTATTTTTTCATTTAATTAATTTAATTTATAATATTCTTATAAAAATAATTTATGTTTTCAAAATAAAAAAAATAAAAATATATTTGTATCTGTATTTATGTTTTTATTGCAATAAATTATTGGAGAGAAGAGTTTAAATCAGTAGATATGGCAAAACTTTGAATATTTGAATCAATTTCTTTGTAACGTTTTGTTAACGGGTTTTTCCAATTTCCAAAACTGAATAGATGCATAAACGTAGTTTTGGTTTTTGTTTTTATTCAAATTTATGTTCGTGATGCACAATATAGGTTCGTTATGCACCCAAGAAGGTCTACATATACTAGGCAAGGGCGGATCCAGACTTTTAGTCAGGAGGGGGGGTGAGAGGGCGTCACACACTTCAAAATTGAATCAATTATAATTATATGCTGGCAAATTAAGTAATTTATACGTACAGTTTTTGCCATGTGTATGGCAAAAAAATTAAGGGAACAAATAAATTTTACGTATTTTTAGTGTTTTTTGAAGAGCTGTATCTCTGTGGAAAGTGATCGTATTGAGATGAAATGAAAAGCATTCTAAAGCTTTATGTAAAAATTTTAGCAAGTGATTATTTAAAGTACCGTTATTCCACAATCATTAGAAAGAGCACGAAAATTTTTTTTATTTTTTTTGAAGAGTGTCATTTTCTTTGAAATTTTGTTTTGAGCCAGATATATTTTTTGGTTTGATAACTTGTTTATTTAGCTTTAATGTCGTCTTTTTACGGCACTCTAAAAGTTTTTTTTAGAAGAATATCTGACTTTGTATGAAAAAAATGGTTACAATATGTCAGCAAGGAATGCTGACAAGGAAAATTTAGGGGCAGTTTTGAAAACTAGAATTAATTTTCTACAAGATCTTTTTAAAACATTATGACGATTTTTTTAGCCTTAAGGCGCCAGTTATAGCTATCATTGAATTTCATCATTGAACATTTTAATGATTCATTTTAAGACGTTTAGGGTGCAAAATCTATGATTATTTTGATGTCAAAATAAAGCTTATGGCTATATCAATATATCTGGCCAAAACAAAATTTAAATTCGGCCCAACCTTTCTCATGAAATATCTTTTCTTATTTTAATGATCATTGATAATGTAGTTCAATCATTGAAATATTGAAAGTCAAATTATGTGGAAGGTTCACATTGGCATCAAAATAATAATTACTGATTTTGCTTTTTAAGTGCCCCAAATATTAAATTAAAAATTTTCAATGATGAATTTCAATGATAGCTATAACTGGCCCCTAAGATTAAGATTAAGAAATAGTAAAAAAACGGCTTTTTAAAAACTTTTAGTAAATCTTTCACTGATTTACAAATATTGGTTGCAGGACTTAATTTGATAAGACATTTTAAAGGCTATAGACCACCAATATATCTGAAAAAATTCAAATCGGTCCATTGAATCGTTTTCCTGTACCGAATGATCAAAGTCGTACAAACCAATTAAAAGAACAAATTATATGGTTCATAAACATTGTGAAATCTTCATCAAAATGAAGCTTTAGAATGAAATATTTCTCGTGGAGCCGACATGTTAAATAGAGACTTATGTTACAGGTCATCCGGTAAACATTGGCTAATCCTGAAAAATTTGAAACCAGAAATAAAATAAGGGTCTCTCAAAGGGTACTCAAAATATGTGTTTTTTTTGGTTCAGTGTATTTTTTTTTTTACTAACTTCACGTTTTTGAATACCGGACTACCGGATGAATTCCGTCGCGGCTTTCTTTTGCAACAATTCTGTATACTATATTGGTGCCAAAATAAAATAGGCAGAAAATTTTAATAAGAAGGAAAACACAAATAAAAGAATTATTTTTGTTTTAGTGGACTGTATTGAATCAAATTCAATTTCAAGTTTTTTTGTGACCTTTATAGTTTTTTGCTTTCAAAATTGAGTAAATAAATAATTTAACAATTATCTATTGTTGTTTTTGTTTTCAAATTATTCTCAGTTAAATTAATTTTTTTGTACAACTTGTGCTTTGGCCAATTTATGAATAGTAATACCTCATTTACTCTGGCCCGCTTCATAGGTGTAAAAGATTTTAACTGTCTTTCCTTCCAAGTTTAAAAAATTGCAGTGCAAAGATTTATCAAAAATTGAAAGCAGTTTAAAGAGAGTTTAAAAAAAAATCTGCTTTCAAAACTTAGAGCTAGTTGTACAATCATGGCTCAAATTTTGATCCGTGGATCAGGAATTAAATTCAAGAATTTCGGCGGATTAACTGAGGTTCAACGATGGTTCAAGGTTCCATGAAATCGGTAAATTAAAATTCCGGAACCACGAATCAAAATTTAACCCAATAAATGGCACTTAGCTAATCTAGAATTAATTTAAAAAATACACTGGTGTTCAAACCTCAGTTTTTGAAAATTCAACTTATACTACGTTTTCATTAGAGCAAATGAGGTAATTTCGTTTAAAATTTCCAAATTCGATTCGAAATTTCATTTCCCATACAAATTCAAATTTCGAAATGAGGTAATAGGTTCGTTCGCGTACTCCCCAAATCTACGAATTTTTACTAATTTCTACAAATTTAACGCAAATTGTGTTCGTTTACGCAAAAAATGTGTAGTTTTTCGCAGAAGAGAGCGCTCTCGAGAGAGTAAATTATTTCCCCTTTCTGCTAATTTCAGCCCAAAGAAATTCTTCGGGCAGAAATATGAGTTCAGTCAAAAGTCACTTTAATATTTGCCAGAACATCTCTTTTCTTATACTCCTCTGTTTTATTTAATTTAATGTAATAAATTAACTTTTTTTTTACTTTTTTATTTTATTTTGAAAATCTTTTCAAGGAAATGATGACGATATTTATTTTTTTTGTTTTCAAATATTTGACGTTAAAAAACCGGTAAAAATTATTTGTTCAAAGCGTTCGTGTACTATTTCGCAGTTTTACATCTCTCTGAGAGAATTTCATCCCCACTCCTTAATATTTGATAGACTGTGAATTTTAGTGCAGAAAGTACACGAACGAACCTAATTTCAACCAAACTTGAACGAAATTAAGTAGGAAATTACGTAAAACGTATATGAACACACCAAAATGGAATCCATTCAAACTGCAGAACGCATTTAAAATGACAGAATTCAATGTATAAAACAACAAAAACAAGCGATTGACAGTCTGTGCCGTCAAACGAAATTAGGAAACTTAGATTTAAACACTTTTCTGTAAATTTCCAAATTACCTCATTTCAGCTGTAATGAAAACGTAGTATTAAAGGCTCTCCCAAACCAACGCGATTATTCGCCGCGACAAAAGAAAACAACACGTGGTTGTCAAACAAAACAACACGTTGTTGTTATTGTTTTCTATTGTCGCGGCGATTAATCGCGTTGGTTTGGGAGAGCCTTAAAAAGCTCTGCAAATTATCAACAAAATCGGGCGAATTTGTTTATAATCGAAAAATCGCACGATTTTTTCGACTGTTTGTTTTCTAATACCACGTTTTCATTAGAGTAAATGAGGTTATTTCGTATAAAATTTCCAAATTAAAAATCATATTAATTCCCATACAAATTCAAATTTCCAAATGAGGTTATTTAAACCAACTTGCACGAAATTTGGAAGGAAATTACGTAAAACTTTTATGGACACTCTTAAATGGAATCCATTCCAAGTGGAACCCACTTAAATTAACAGAATTATATGTAAAAAAAACAACAAAAACAAGCGATTGACATCCTGGACCGTCAAAAATAATTATGAAGTTTGAAATGTGAACACTTTTTTTGTAACTTGCCAAATTACATAATTTCAGCTCTAATGAAAACTTATTATATGTATAAGCCAAATTTATTATTATATTATTATTTTATTTTTAACATTTTCGGCCTTATTTCTATTTATTACAAAAATATCAATTAAAATAACTAAACATGGAATTTAGGAATCGATAATTCTTGAAGTTTCAGGTGGGAAAGTTTTCCACAAAATTTCAGGTTACTACACCTCACTGCAACAACAAATGTATGACCTTAGCCTAACGGCGCTGTAAGTTGTAGCTGTTGCAGTTCTTATCTGTGTTGAACAATTGAAATACATTAACTGCCTTCTTTATAAAAAAGATTTATTCCAGCTCTTGTTTTCAGGGTAAACTACATCATGGAATAAGAATCTTTTGGTCTCAAATAGAAGGTTCGTTCGCGTACTCCCCAAATCTACGAATTTTTACGAATTTCTACAAATTTAACACAAATTGTGTTCGTTTACGCAAAAAATGTGTAGTTTTTTGCAGAAGAGAGCGCTCTCGAGAGAGTAAATTATTTCTCCTTTCTGCTAATTTCAGCCCAAAGAAATTCTTCGGGCAGAAATATGAGTTCAGTCAAAAGTCACTTTGATATTTGCCAGAACATCTCTTTTCTTATACTCCTCTGTTTTATTTAATTTAATCTAATAAATTAAATTTTTCTTACTTTTTTATTTTATTTTGGAAATCTTTTCAAAGAAATGATGACGATATTTATTTTTTTTGTTTTCAAATTTTTGACGTTAAAAAACCGGTAAAAATGATTTGTTCAAAGCATTCGTGTACTATTTCGCAGTTTTACTTCTCTCTGAGAGAATTTGATCCCCACTCCTCAATATTTGATAGACTGTAAATTTTAGTGCAGGAAGTACACGAACGAAGCTAGAAATTGCCTTTAGTTTGAGTCCGGAAAATTCTTATTCCATGGTGTTGTTACGCATAGGTAAACAATAACCAAAAACCAAAAATGCTGATAAACAGGGCAGTAAATTAGTGAATATAAAAGTGGACAGTGTGAAATTTAACATATGTGTGCCGGTAACATAGATTCTTTTTCATCCACAAAAGGGAGTGAACACAGCCACAGAAATAAGGAGTCGGCATAAAAGTGAATACAACATTTTATAGAATTTTTATTGATTCGTTAAGATGGATTTACATGTATTTTCATCTGCAAACATCAAGAAAAGTAGAGTGGAATAGAGTCATACCAAAAAACCAAATGTGTGAAAGAGCACCACCTTCACCGCTATAACCTTCATCTGCGTTCCCATAATAGCCGTTCCACACTATCCCATCGAGTATTAATACATGTCAAAAAAAAGTGTGATAGAATTACTTACGACTGCCAAATTTGTGTGAAGAAAACGATTTTCCTATTTTGCTTCCACACCTGAATCCAAAAAATCAATTCACCATAACCTCAAACTCCAAAGTGGGATAGAATGTGTGATGGTTTTAGAACCAATCCTAAAAATTTTCATGTATTAACACATGTCAAATTGTGTGAGATGGGCTGTCAAGTCGTGTGGGATGTGATTTCATATTTTGTTTCCACACTATTATACACGATTTACTTCCCACTTTTTTGACATGTGTTTATACTCAGTGGGATAGTGTGGAAGGCCTTTAATCAACATCTCTGCATTTTGTTCTTCTCTCTCTATCCAACAAACATACATTTTATATTTTGTATCCCTTATTTTCTGCTAGAAGATACATGTAAATCCACCATTAGCTATGAATTACCATTAAAACGCACCTTTTGGTTCCAAATTAATGGCGGCCGCTGTTGACGGCGCTGTTGCTGATCTCATGTGTTTTTCGCTTTAAGCTTCTTTCTATCATCTTTTGAAGATAAACTGTATGAGAATTTACTACTGTCACATTTGACATTGGCCGCGTTCAACCTACATCTAAAATTTCAGATATCTGAATTTTTGGAGCTTCTGATTGGCCAGCTGTCATAAAAAGTTAGATGACTTTTAGTTACGTTTAGTTACGTTTATTCTGAAATTTCAGACAAGAAAATTTCATCTGAAAATTCAGATGAAAGTTGTTTGTGGTGGGGGAAGTGTAAAAAGAGCTGAAGTGCTACACATCAAATTGAACTTTATGATTTTCGGTGTGGTTAGTGGTTGATGTGTGCTTAAAGTTTTTATAATAAAATTGTAATATTTACTTATTTAATTAAAAGAACTTTCTGTTAATTGTTTAGTGACTCTTTGAATAAAAGGAATGATTTGTCTTCGAAAAGTATTCCCATAATTGTCCATCGGATTATTGTGGAACAATTTTGCATTGAAGTTATAATAAATTTACTGCACAATAACAAACCAATCTGTTGCTAATCTTTTTACATAAAATTTCATCTACAAAGCTCATGCTAAATTAACAATTTACGAATATGTAAAGTTCTCTTTTATTTCGATTCTATGCAAATTCAATAAGTGAATACGGGAATTTGACACAGTGGCTTTTGACTGAAATTTCAGATTTTTTTGCGTTCAATAAAAAAATCTGAAATTTCAGAATCTGAAATTTCAGATTTCTTTGCTTTGAACGTACCCATTTATCCCACGCCAGTCGGTAATACGCAATGTGTTAAATTAAATGATGGCGTTCTTTGATTTGTGTTGCAAACGTTGTTTAATTTGTTTTTTGTTATTAAATAAAGTAATTTTCATCCAAAAATTATATTCCAACAAGATTTAATAGAAACAAACTAAAACTTAAAAAAAAAACAAATACAAAAAGAAACAAAGTGAATACAAAATTTAAAATTAGAACTTTTCGCAGCAAACGCATTTCACAATTTTGTTTGAAGTTGAAAAATAAATACGATTTATTATTACCATGGGTCGTCGCTGTGTAATCGAAGGTTGCGAATCCAAATCCACGGTTCCAGAACACAAGGGTGTTACTTTTCATTCCTTTCCCTTTGATTCGAAAACAAGGGAAGTTTGGATTGAAAATTGCCGCATCCCAGCGGACAAAAATATTACGAAGAATATTTTGGTGTGCTCTCGCCATTTCCGACGTGCAGACTTTCAGCCTATCAAGAACGGAAAATTCCTACTAAAGGGTGGCTCCATACCTACTGTGTTTTCTTGGAAAAAGAATGATTCCAGTTCTAGTAGTGTAGGGTCTGCTCCTGTCAGTCGAGTTAACAGTGAAGTTGCCGATGATGCAGCAACAACTTCGAGTGTTGAAGCCACAATCGCATCGATTATGGCTGAGACGGACAAACTGAACCGTGCAGCTGGTATCGCTCAAAATGATCCAAAGAGAAAATCGTCGCGTTCCGATGAATCCTCAATGCCAAGTCCCCCAGCGGCTCCTGTTAAGATAGACGTACCTCTTGTTTTTACTCCCGGAGTACGCTTGGAGGTTCAAGAGATTAATGGCCAGTGGCATTCAGGAAAAGTTGTTGAAGTTGACAACGATGATCGGGAAGTTCTAATAAAATTTGAAAAATCTGGTAAATCTAAACGTGCCGAGTCCGAGGAGTGGATCCCTATGAACAGCCCACGATTGAGACAAAAAGCTTCTGCTAAACCGCCACCTCTATTTGTGAACGATGAGAAATGTTTCGCCCGCTGGACTGGATCGCGAAAGTTTCCAGCTACTGTACAAAAGGTTCTTGGCGATGATCTTTATGAAGTTCTATTCGAAGATGGTTTCGTTAAAACAGTTCGCGGCAATCATATGGGGAAAATTAAAACGCTGCCTGTTAAAATGAGTACACCTGTTCCAGTAGTTGCTAAAGTCACTAAACCTATAAAGTCCGTTGTTAAACCAGAAAAAGCTGTGGAATCACCTGCTGCAAATTCAGAAAGTACACCGAAGACAACAAAGTCGAAGAAGTCACCACGCAAGGATTGGCCGCTCATTTCAATGGACACTTTAGATCTCGGTAAGTAGTATAGTATCAATTTTCTTTTTTTATTATTTTGTAATTTGCCTCTATGCAGTTGATCTGAATAGGTGCGAAAACTGGGTACCTTACCTTTGTAATTTCTTTATATTTATTAAAAGACTGCAACTTTTATAATTTGAGACAAAAAACTGACTCAAAACATACCGATGTTATGTTAATTTAACTAGATCAAACTCATTGAACAAAATATATTAAATTTTTGGCTCAAGAAAATGCAAAATAAAAGCCTTTAGAGAGATGTTCTTGAGCACACGACGTATCCCAAAAAAAAACATTGGTACAAGCCAAATTTTAGTAAGCAATTATTTGTAGAAGGAGACGGGTTTTTCTAAAAACTTCTTTTTAAATGAAATTACATTATTAACCGACTTTAATTCAGTTGGCAAATTATTATTGAATAGTTTAAAGCTAGTTCAAGTTTCTAAGGATCTCTGGGATTCAGATACATACCTCAGAAATCTAAACGTAATTCCTCAATTTTGCTGTCAAAAAGTTGAGACTAATATTTTTTGTATTTTTACTCGACATTTTGATCAAACTTGACAGTGGTATAATAGAGAAGACGAAAAAAGCGGGTCTGCAATTCTGTCCGTTTCTGTCTGTCTGTCTGTTCTACTACAGCATAAACGGATGATATAGGTATTTCGAAAACGACTCAGTTTGTATCATTAACATTATCTAAAATATGAAGGTTTTTTTAATAATACAAATGTTATATACTACTGAAATAAATCAGCCAAGTAGGACTTAGCACTATTTAATTGGACTTGATGAATTATTGCTTCAAAATAGCCTTTAACGGCCTTTAGTCCATAAAAATTTGCGTTTCGTCCCGGTGATCTTACTTGGACTCATCAGTTGACTAGTGTAGAGAGGGCCTTGTCAATACGAAATTTCGATTCATCTTACATAGATTTCATGATGAATACTTAGTGTGAACTATATCCAACCACATTAGAATTCCTTATCATTAAATATTCGTACATAAGGGCAACCTTATGCGATCTAGTCGGGCATTTTATTTTTGTTGCAGTTCATCAATTTATAAAAGAAAATGGAAATTGCTTTTGACTTCTAGAGGACAAATTTTGTTCAGGTTTCTCCTCCTGCTGACCAGAGGGGTTTGTAGAGGTTCATCTTTTCGTTCTGAAGAACGGCAGTCCTAAATCTCGCATATTTCTTAAATTATATGGCTGAACCTCAAATACATTAACTATTTATTTCGGCCTTTTTTGGTTTACGTATTCGAATTTTGAATGCAAACAAAAAACTTCTTACATTCTTCACTCAACGTTTCGTAAGAATTCCTTATTTACTTAAATAATAAATCTTGAATCTATCGTACTTTCTTTGCTGTTGTTGCGTAAGGTAATCCATTATAACTGACATATGACTTAATCTTAAAAATTTCACATTACATTATTCATTTGTATTGGACAAACCATTGGTATTCTACTTTTTATTTTCTAGAAAAACTTTTTTTGTTAGCAATGTAATTACATTATGTAAATTATGTGTGCTTCAAAATTTTATTTTATTTCAATAATAACTACTAGGCACTTTATTTCTTCAACATTTTTCAATTGCTTCTTCATTTTTGAACAAAATCTTCACTGATTATTATAGCTTTTGTTTGGATTGTAAAGGTTTATTTTATTGATTTTAAAATGAATTTCAATATATTTTAAATCATAATTCAGTTGATTGATGCACTCTTCCGCAGAACTTAGAAACATAAAGCAAAGTATCATCCTCAAACAGTCTAGCCTTTGCATGTATAAGTAGGTACACTTTCTATATTCTTTTTACATGGTGTCCCTTATTTCGTGCTTTATTTTTTAGGGGATTATACCTGGGATCATTGTAAAAAAAAAAATGTATGGGCAAAAAACTATCTGAAATTTCTGAAAAATTGACTTAAAATGAAAGAAAAATTATTAAAAATTTAAAACAGTGCGTACAACAAAATTGTAAAGCTTTTTGTAAAGTAAATATTCTCTTCTCTTATTCCCTTTTTAAATCCAGTTCCTTGAACGAATAGTTTTTGAGAAATGAAGTTTCAAAGTCAAAATTTTTGAACAAAAATGTGACTTTTTTTTCAAGTTGATATTTTTCAAAATTTTGCGATACCAAAAAACCCAGGTAATTTTTTAATGCCATAAACACAACAAACCAAACATTCATGCCGATTATTGAATCCGCAAAACTTCATCCGCAGTGAATCGCAGTGTATTTTTCTCTTTTTTCTTCATCGATTTCACGTGGAAAGAAAAGAGAAAAATGGGGGAGAGTACGGTAACTAGAGCGCGCGCAAACAAATAAACGAATTTTTGTAGAGGGGTTTATTGCAATCATTTTTTACTTTGAGAGGGGGCTCTAACTATCTCCGTTTAGGCGGAAGGGGCATTCAAAAATGTAATAAAATAAAAAACATAAGATATAAAAACAACGGCAAAAATATATTGACCAAACAAAATTTGATGTTGTGAAGGAATTTTTTTTTCATTTACAAGATTACTTTTTACGTATCATTTTTTGACTTATAATAATAAAAAAAAATCGTTATAGCTTCGCTGAATCTACCAGAAGTTCCACAAGATGGTGAATGGACTTGTCATTGGGTTAACGATCAACCCATCGGTCGAGAAGGTTTTCTTCTTATTGGGGAACACAAGAAGCCTACAGTAATTGTTGATGATTGGCGGCTACCGCCAAATTGGGTGAAACATATGTACCAACGATCGAATGTGCTCGGCAAATGGGATGTTATTCTGGTCAACCCAGCTGGCAAAAGATTCCGCTCTAAAGCCGATTTGAAACAGGCATTGGAAGATGCCGGTCAAGTGTACAATCCGGATATATATGATTTCAGTATTCATAGACGACGTGCTAAGGATATTAATGCGTACGCATATACTCCGGATTATAAACCACCAGCAAAAACGACAACTGCTCCATTGGCAAGTCCAACACCCAGCAGCACTGTCGATATTTCAACAACTTCGTTAATTGAGACTCCAGTTGCTACGCTTATGCCTCCAATAGAGCTAATGACATCAACTCCAGCACCTAAAGCAACCGAAGCCGTTACCAAAGAAGACGAAATCAAGCAAGAACTCACGACCCCAGAGAAGGTTGCTCCACCAGTTTTAGAGCCGTTGGAAGATGGATTCGGTAAGAGTTTAAATACTGCTTAATTTACTTTGTATATAAGATAAGTCGAGTTTGTAAAAGTAAAACTTCGGCAACACATCCACATTCAAACCCCATTTTTGCAAGTAAATGCATTTCAATTCAAATTTTGTTCACTGATTTAGAAGCGTTGATGTTAGATCTCAGCATTGAAATCAAATGTTACCCATTTTTTTACTATCTGTAGTATATACAAATTATTTTCCTATTCTTGCAGCCTACATTGGCGGACTTAAAGTCGAAATCATTGACAACCTATTCCGTTGCCCACAAACCGGTTGCTTCAAGAATTTCCGAAAAGAGAATCATTTACAGATTCACGTCAAACACTATCATCAGGATCTAATCAAGTAAACAACGATTTTATTTTTATGATTAATTTTGTTTTATCTACATATACATTTTTTTCAAGACTTCTTGGTGAGTGCCCAAACATGCAAGATTTAGCTTTAAAAAGGACGATTGGACATCCTGAAGCAGAACCTCAACCAAAAAATCAGATTCCCAATCAGCAATTCTTTGCTAAAATGCATCAGATTGATCTTCAATCTCGTTCACATCGCAAATCAAGTGCTAGCACTGCAGCGGCTTTATCTGCTATGTCCTCACCTGCTCATCAAACAGCTCCAGAAGATACTCCTTCAGTCGTGACATCGGCCGACGAATCAATGAATTTGAACTCCACCCAAGCAAACTCTACTTTAGATTCATCGATTTTAGGATCAGAAGTTTCTTTAGTAACAGGCGATACTGCTGTCAAAATGGAAGAGGCTGACACTGAGGTATTACCGGCCGTGACACCTGTTAGTGTGCCAATCACCGTACCAGAACCGGTTACCGATTCTCCGATCCTTCCACCAGCACCGAAGAAGTCCAAAATGTCAGTAACTAAAAAAGTATCTAATACTGGAGCAAGAAAAAGCAATCGCCAGAGAACTACAAAGAAATATCTTACTTCAACTCCATCTGTAGCTGCTGCAGCTCCGCCACCAGTATTGGCTTCTTCTTTTGATTCCAGCTTTGGAGGAACTGACTTTGAAGATACTCGTCATTCCTTTACTGGTACTCCAGATAAGACCATAACCGCTCCAACAACAGCTCAAGCAGCGCCAGGAAAGAAGTCCAAACCGCCTTCAGTTGCAGCGAATGAGTCGATTAATACTGTAGATGGAAGCTTGAGTAGTTTCGTAGATCCGGTCGAAACACCACAGTATATCAAAGAAAATGGAGAGCTTATTAAAATTGTTCGAATGAGGCAAGAAGAGATCATTAACTGTTTGTGCAATTATGGTGAAGAGGACGGCCTGATGATTCAATGCGAGCTCTGTTTGTGCTGGCAGCATGGAACTTGCAATGGAATAGAGAAAGAAAGTGATGTCCCGGATAAGTACATCTGCGTCATCTGTAGCAATCCTCAATGTGGCCGAGAAAGTCGTAAGTACGTCCATGATCAGGATTGGATGTATGAAGGGAAGTTACCGGCGGCCAATTACCATGAAGAAAATCCCATGCATCCGGAGCGTTTTGAAATCCTTAAAAAAAGTCACACCCTCGCTGGGAATCTATCAGAGCTCAAAAGATTTCTGCACAGTCTTCAGGTTAAGATAAATATAGCAGGGAATAAGGATCATCCAAAGATGTACCTTTGGGAGAAACGATGGGATCCTGTTAATAAAGATATTGTAAAAGTGGAGAATGATACTATAAAAATGGAAGATGACGACACGGAAATGAAGGATGTCAGTAAAATTTCAACAACTCCAACGGAACCACAACAACAAATAAAAATTGAACCGAACATACCACAACCAGAAGCGCCAATTGACCCTGTCGAATGTCAGCATCGGTTATTGGAACATATTAAAGTGCAGCAGAACTTGGTCTTGAGCAGGTTAGATGATATTGAAGCTCAAGTTAATGGTTTGTATGAATAGAAAGATTTTAACAGAACAAAAAACTAATTTGTTTATTTTCGTTTCGTAGAACTTGAAGCAGCAGACAACCTCCCAGATATGAAAATAGCTAATTTAGAAGAAACAAAGGATGTGTTGGCATCATTTATTAAAGAATTAGAAACAATGAAGTCCATTGCGAAGATAAATGCAATCGTGCACAAAAAAAAGCAGCAAATTATACTGTCTTAAAAAATTAATTTGGTTAAATGAAGTTGTAGCAAAGCTATGTCTCAAGTTTTTTTTTTTTTGTATTTAAATGAATATAAATATTTAGTTACTTAATTGATCATTTATTTTCTTTCAGATTCACATGTTTTTTTTTTGCAAAAGTTTAACTAATTGAATTGGTTTTAAACATTTGTTACACATATTATTTACACATTTTAAAACTATACCTACATAGTTTTAGGACATAAAATGTTCTATAGAGGTTTCGAGTTTATTATTTCTTATTTTCGACAGTTTTAATAGAAAAACCTAGTTTTTCGAAACAGTAAAAATCTGGTTATAAAATTTTTGAAAAACTTATATTGACGCTGTTTCATATCATTCGTTAACAATAAATCAAGAAAATATAGCTCGAACCAGTTCACTTGGGCAATCTACTGCGCTGTTTTTTTTTTATTTCTCTTATCGTCTCTTAATGTGCGAGATACACACACAAATTATGAAAAATGCTGAAAAAGAAAGAAAAAAGTCCATGATCACAGATTCGATGCGACTGAGGGTGAATTGGATTTTGTTTTTGTTTCCATCCAGTGATGCCTTTTTGTGCGCATTTGATAAAAAATATAATAAGATAAATAAGAAGGATGAACTCAGTTGAAAAAGGGCAATTTTTAGTTTTTCGAACTTATATTAGTTTTATATTTGCTTGTAGACTGAAAATGTCTCTTCGCCCTCCTTAAAGGAATCAAATGGGAAATTTGATGTAATGGGCGTTTGAAGGGACTGTAAGATTTGAATTAAGGACTGAATGTTAATATTAGAATCAGGCTGTCCTGCTTGTCCTTGGGGAAGTGTATTGTCTGCCGGCATTTTAGATTGTACTTTATGTAATAGTTTTACCTGAATTTATTTATTAATATTTAGATTTTTTGTAGGTAAGTTCTTTCCTGCTCGTCGCCACTACTGTGTTCGTGCGTAGTTGTAAAATGTAACTTCTTAATGTAATTAAAAGAATAAATGCGATCGACTTCTTTCAAATCAGATGATTTGTTATATATTTCATTTCAGTAGTTTTCGTTGATTTCAAATCTGTGTCTATATGTACATAAGCAAAGTTCTTATACCCAGACACATGACAAGTGCTGCCAAGTAGTGTATATACATATATAACAAGTATCATAACGGTTTTCGAGTATAGTTTTGACCAAAGATACTGAATTATAAAGATGTGAATCCTCGACTGGCATTCCGGTTTGCTTACAAGCTACAGCAATCAGCTGATTCATAAACTTTTCAAACATGACGTGTATGAAAAATCACGTAAAACACACACATATAAGCAGCTCCTCAGTTCACTTTACCGTTAAATTTTTTATTCATCAACACGAACCGAAATTACAAAAACAACAATTTTAACAAATGGTTTTTGGAGGTCGAAACGTACAAAGGATTCATATCTTTATTTGGCCCTATCGAGGTAACCGTCGGAGCGGAATTCTCTCCGATTTCCTACGAATCGGAGACATTTTGCTTCGATGTAGTTCTCCGACCAGCAAAATATCTCCGATTCGTAGGAAATCGGAGAGAATTCCGCTCCGACGGTTACCTCGATAGGGCCGATTATTCAGTATGATTGGAACGATTGTGTTTTACTTTTCTGAAACGAAAATCAGCACTTCATTGGAAACCATTTTGATAATTGAAATAATTAAATTGATTTTGAAAGAAAATTTTAAATTATATTAAATATTTTTTTGACGAAAAAAATTATGTAAATAATTTTTCATTAGGGTGTTCGGTATAAGGTACACCAAAAAGCTAGAGCGAGTAGGCTGGGTTAGGACAAGAAAAAAACCGATGGGGAGGGGGGGTCTATTTCCCCTCGTTTAGGCAGAAGGGGCAATTTTCTAAAAAAATTAACTTAAAACAGAAAAAAATTTTAAAACAACGGTAAAACTTACAATGCCATGCTAAATCTTTTTAAAAAAAGCCAGAAATCTCTCCTTTAATTTTCATTTTAAATTAAGTTGTGTTAGTGAATATTTTTTGAAAATTTTCAAACTCGAAATTTTGAAAAAAAAAATTAAAAATAACAAACTGGTTTTTTTCAAAATTTTATGTAATTAAGTACCTACTAAATTTTGTTTTCAAAATTCAATGCTCTTATTAGATTTTAGTCAAAAACAGAAAACAGAATGTCTTTTAGTTTTTGAGAAAATTAAATTTTGACAAAGTACTCACATATGTATTTGATTTTATTGAAATATTTTGTAATTATTCTTACGGCCAATTTCTTCACAAAGTTCTAAAATCAATTTAAAACTCGATCCAGTAACTCTCGGTTTATCTTTGGAACTTAGTTTAAAAAACATTTAGAACTTGATCATTTCTTCACTTCTAATTATTTCCTTAGAACTCGGTCTAAGATCACTATTGAGTTTTAAGTACTTTAGATCTCGGTTTAAAGAAACGAAGTTCTAGTGTAGTATTAAAATACTTTTGTAGCACCAAGTATCATTTTCTGACACAAATTTCTGACAATCTATCAACAAATATTTAAATATTTGTCAGTTTCATTTTGCTGGATTCTTTTTTCGTAAATATATTTCTTTTATTTTGCTCATTAATTAAAAACACATTCTTATTTTTGCTGTGCCAGTTTTGTTTGTATTGGTGTTGATGTTTTTATTTCGTTTTCAATACTATGTTGTGTAATTTCGCGCGTATTGATTTTTGAATAATTGGTGTTTGCAAGTGTAAATATTTTTATTAGTCCGATAGCTCGCAACAGATTTTTGACGTGAAATAAACCCAAAAAGATAAGTGTGCATGTGCATCAAAGTGCATCAAAAAAAAAAAAAAGATGGTAACGGTTCCAATGTCCCGAAGCATTGATTATGGATGTGGTTCTGACAAATTATTTAGAAAAATGGCAATTACTTAAGATGAGCTTTGAGCACGCAATACTACATGTCTTTTGGCTTTCTTTCATGAAACAAAAATCTGGTGCGAGTTCAAAAATCAAAACTAACAAAATGCACAATATAAAAAAATATTATAGGTACCACGAGAATTAAAAACAACACCAGCATATGCAACTAAATTGGATGCAACAAAATTGCCCACTTACTTAAAATTAATAAAAAGGATAACTTTTTGGGGCTCCTGTCCGGGGTTAAGACAACTCAAAATGTCTCTCAGATTCAAATTCGCACTCTTCAGTGTCAAGATGCGAACGATTGTCATTAATTACTTTATTTTGAGGAAAATAGTGCATTAGATGCATTTTTTGTCTTAACCAACAACGGCAGCATTAATGCATTTCTATTTATTTCCTCACCAGGAAAATATAGTAGTTAAAATCTTCTTATACATATGTACATATAAGTAAACAAATTTGTGTTTTGTCCAGCATGCTATCTGGTTACATGCATTTTTGCGCACGCGAGAAGGCTTGCACCTAAAACTAGATTTATCCCAAATTGATTTGAATTACCTTTTTTTTTTAAAGCCGAATCAAAATTTATTACCAAATAAGTTTTTTGAAGAAATAAAAATGTTGTTAAACCGAGTTCTAAGTCTCTAGACCCCCGAATTCGAGGGTCCAAATTTATCGAAGTTCTATCTCAAAATAAGATCCAAATTGAAGTTCTAACGCGTTAGAACTCGGTGAAGAAATGAGTTAGAACTCAACCAAGTTCTAATTTTTCGATAAACCGAGTTTTAGGGGTTAGAACTTTGTCAAGAAATTGGCCGTTAGTCAATCAGAAGAAATGGGCTGGGTTAACGAAAATGAATTTGTCTTCTTTCAACTGAGTGTTTGGAATTTTATTAACAAATGTCCTCTTTTTGTCAAGGGACGGTATTTTTTTTGGTCTGTAATATTAAATGGTTATCAGACATTTGACTTCAAATCACAGTCCAAAAAGAATACACGAAAAAATGCCAAAGAAAGGAAATAATTAGTAAGAAGCTGAACTCTTTAAAAACTGAGAGAGTTCCTCATCGATCCGATGACCGCTAGGTCAGTTATAAGGGGTCTAAAAATGAGTTTTTTGCAAATATCTCAAAAACGGTTTGTGCTACAGAAAAATTTTGTTTCACAATCTTGTAGCTGCGGCGATTTTTTTAAAAACGGTCTTATCGGTTTTTTCATAAAATTAACCATTAAAAGCGTTACAGCAAATTAAAAATTAAAAAATCTCTCAAAAGGGGCAAATGTCATAAAAATTAGAGTTTTTTTTTTCAAATATCAAAAACAAAATATTTTATTCCCCAAAATTGTAGCCTATGTAATTTTCAACAAAACTAGCTTTTCACTTTTTTCTTAGCATTAAGTCTTAAAAAGTTACAGCAAATCGAATGGACAAATATCTCAAAAAGGGTTGTCATATAAAAATTTTAGTTTTTCATTTTGTAGCTCATATAATTTCCAACAAAAAAGTATTTCACTTTTTTCTTAGAATTAACCGTTAAAAAGTTACAACGAATGGAAAAGTCTCTAAAAAAGGGGGCAAAGTCATGAAAATGGGTGTTTTTGGCAAATATTTCAAAAACAGTTTGTATTAGAGAAAAATTATATTCGCCATTCTTAAAGCTCATATAATTTACAGCAAAAAAAACTTTTCACTTTTTTTAAATCATACAAATTCAATGTAAATTCATCTAGATTTAAGTTTAAATCTGGATGTATCGAGTGAATAATATGCTGGTAAGAGTTAATGCTACGAAAAAAGTAAAAAACTATTTTTTTTGAAAATTACATGGGCTACAAGATTAGGGAATGAAATATTTTTCTAAGACAAACTGTTTTTGAGATATTTAAAAAAAAAAACTCCTATTTTTATGACAAATTTTTCTATAGCACAAACCGTTTTTGAGATATTTGCAAAAAACTCATTTTTAGACCCAAGAAATGCATATTACATACTGTACGAATATGAATTTGATTGACTGTATATCTCTAAAACTAAACTGGCTGGGCATTTGACACAATTGGTTTTTCTTCTTCAAAGCTACATTTATAAAATGGTCAAACCGATAAACAACATAAAAATAAAATTCATTTGAAGAGGTAAGGTACGATTGGGGACATGCAATGGTAATGACATTTTTTGTGTTCAAGTTAAAATTTCGGAAGTAATATAAATTTTTATTTTTATTTTATTTAGAGTCCACGTCGAAAGAGTTTTTGCAGAAACGTTTCTCGATAAAATATTAAAAAAAATAATATGTTTTTTAAGCTTTTAACGCCTGACCACAGAATATTAATGTTTTGAAATATTGACCCATATAACGAACTACAAAATCTTTATTTAAAATTTCTTAAAAACATAACTCACATTTATCATCGAACTCAAAATGAGCAAAGTGGGTATGGGTAGGGTACAATATCTTTAGATATCCCTCAAAAGATAATGAAGAAAACAAAGTAAACACAAAATAGGTAAAAAGTCCTCACTTAAACAAAAATGACTGAACCTTGAAATTAGATTTTTTCTTAACTTTATTATACTTCTTAAAGGGAAAAGGGATGAATAAGGAATTTCAACCTTCTCGGTTGATTCGCGGACAGCGTATCGCATAGTCAAGAATAATAATGTTTGGCATAATCTAATTTAACAATGATTGCTTTTCCGAAATCAATTATAACGGTCGAGTTGATATGGTAACCATAAAAAATAATAATAAATCTTTACGTCCTACATTCAAGACTTTTTGCAAAAAGTATGGTAAAAAGCGAAAATGTGATGAGTAAACACATTTCTCAATCTGAAATGATATATCAAACACTGTTTTCACTGGCTTTTTCGCACACAGGCATTTCTAGCGCATGTTTTAGTTTTTCACTTTTGTAGATACTTTTTGCAAAAAGTTCTCAATGTAGTTAAGCCTTTATTTTCTCTTGTTTTGTTAAAAATATTTTACTTGATGGAAAAATTCAGAAAGAAAGATTTAGCGTTCCGTTTTTTTCAACGGATACGACTATCTGTAGAGAGGATCGCAAATATTGAAAATAACTTCTGAAGTTAATTTTCAGTATTTTTTGAAGTGTCAGTGACGCGTTCTAGCAATAAGTGCAGAACTAATTTTAAAATGAACACGTTTATCTGACGTTTTGTCAGATAGACAACACAAACAAATAATACTTATCTCGAGTTAATTAGCCAGTCCACGTTTCTAAGATCTCACTGAGCAAGCTCCGTCAGCTCCACTGAGCAAAAGGAGAAACCTGAAAAAAATTTCTCCGCTAGAAGTCAAAACCACGGTTGCCACTTTGGTCATTATTTTTTCACATGGTCGCATGGTCATTTTTTATTCCATTTGGTCATTTTTTTTAAATATTGATTTTATGAAAATATATTTGTTTTTATTAAGTTCTACTTTGATCTCATTTTAAAATGCTCTGAGAAATTATTTATTTATTATTTATTTATTTATTTATGTTAGTCTTATTTAATTAAGTTCATTAGGTACCTACTTTGTGAATGAATTTTATTAAAGCCTCGTTTATAGATCGAAGCGAAGCGAAGTTTTCATACAAAAAAATTGCTTTTTTCCCAGGCGTGAAAAATACAATAAAATTAAATGCAATTATTTAAGCGAAAAGGGGAAGAAATTTCTTTCGAAATAAATATACTTCAACGGACTTATCTAAACCAAATATAAAACTAAATAAATTTTTATTTGTACACCTTTCGACGCGAGATTTATTGATACATATTTCATTTCGGTTTGAATTTCACTTCGCATTGACTTAATACATACAAAAATAATATGTCATCTATGTAATATGAAGAATATGTTAAAATAAATGTGATGAATTCATTGTTTTCTGTGTTTAGAGGTTCAAATATTTCGGACTCAAATTATTTTGGTCATTTTTAGCTACAGTTGGTCATTTTTATTTTTAATTTTGGACACAAACTTTATTTTCAAGTGGCAACCGTGGTCAAAACCAATTTCCATCTCTTTTTTATTATACCTTGTCCAAATAAAAAAGGCAGTGTAGGCAAGATAGGACGTTTGCCTCTCATTCTGGCTATAGTGGATTGCATAAATCTGTCCTTTATTAAAGCTCTCACAGGGTTGTCGTATTGTTTATTTTGAATGGACTCAAATATGAAAGAATGGTATGCAGGGTTACCGCCTTTTTTTTGGATAGAAATTTTCATTTAATTGTTTTATGGATACAAATTAAAACACATTTATCTTTTTCTATACCACCATGAGGTAAGATAATACACGACTTAAAAATACAAATTGCACAAAACTCTAGAAAAAACACACCTCTTGAAAAATACACGAGTTAAAATACAAATTGCACAAGTTAAAGGACGATGAAGAAAAGAAGTCTGGTACTGACGAAGGCCCAAAAGAAACAGTCGACACTTGAAATATTCTTAAATTTATTTTTACTATACACTTTGGTTAAATGTTTATTCTTTTATTTAACCTTTGTAAATATTACTTGAATTATAATTTATTGCACACACATTTTAAAAAAAAACTTTACAAACGATTCTTAAAAAACTACCCGTCTTAAAAACATACATTGCACAAAACTTAAAAAAAAAATACACTTTTTAAAAAAATAAATTACATAAAAATACTTTACTTCACATTAATTGATCGCTACGAAAATCTACGCAAATAATACTCTTTCAAAGAAAACAGCTTAAAATTTTGTAACTGCATTTCAACGTATTTTCCACACATTAAACGAAATGCAAAAGATGAAAACACTACGATAACCCTCATCATTAAAAACTTTTTTTAAAGCTCTAAAACCAAAAGCACCTCAACCGAAACCCAAGGAAAAAAATCTGAACGAGTTGCCAAATGGACATGGGTAACCCTGAATGCACATCAATATTTTATGGGGGTTGAAGTTGAATAGCAGCAGCAGCCATAGGCCACAGCAATTCAGTGCGCACTCAGATGTGCGCTCGATAGGACGTTGGATCTGCGTTAGATGCTTTCAGAAATTTACGGGCGGGCAAACACTTTTTATGAAGGAGTTCTTTCAATTTAGTATGGTGCTAAAATATGGTGCGCTACTGATTTTGAAAAAGCTCTCCCATAAGACGTGTACTGCCAATTTATGTTGGATGGACTATAATTAACTGCGACAAAAAATAATTGAGCAAGCGAATCCAAAAAAATATCAGTCTCAGTTTTTTGACAGCAAAAGTGAGGAATCTCACTGAGGAATTACGTTCAGATTTCTGAGATTGCTGAGATCTCAGTGAGCTTGAGAAACCTGAACTGGCTAAATGCTTCTGTGGCTTCAAAGAATACTGAAAATAAACTTCTAATGAGGTTATCCAATGGGCGTGTTCGGCTGGCAATCCAAAACTATCCGGATAGGTTTGTGTTGCTGTAATCTCATAGGAAAGTACAGCTGCTGAACCAAACAGCTGTTGCCAAAAATTGAAATTAGCCAAATATTCGCGTAGAAAAATAAACTTTAATTTTCCTTTTGTCGGCTGTCATCTGTCAAAACACCAATTTTGACAATGAAAAATGATTTTTTTCCTTTAAAAAAAATTCATTTATGAGATCTGGATTTTTCGGCATATCTGGATAAAAAAAATGATTTTTTTACCATGCGAATCTGAAGGATATAGATTGGCCTTGTTCAGGATTGTATCCAAAGTCCCCTTTCACACGAAGATACTAGTTGCTGGTGATTTTTTTGACGTTTTCTTTAAATCTCCTGTACCTTTCACACGCAGATACAAAGTTGGAGGAGACTTGCTGTATTTTCCTTTTAAACTACCTTGGTTGAACGCACACAAACGTAGTGTGAAGAGAAACGTCAAAAAAGTTTCCTGAATTTGTTGACCGGGGAGATTTCATTTCCCCCTCTTTCTTCCTGCCCTTCTCGCCAATGAACTATTTGTTGCCGGCAACTCAGTTGCCCTGTGTGAAAGGGGACAAAGCGATCTGGATAGCTTTGTGTTGTTGTAATCCCTTGTGAAAAAAACAGCTGATCCAACAACAACTATAAACGTATCTGGAAATTTTTGGATAGGTTGACACCGCCTTGGATAGGTTCTTGATCGCCAGGATTTACGTATGTATGTATATGTGACCGTAAAAAGCCGAAATAATGAAATTCTAGAATTTACCGTTAAATCCTAGACCCATTTTTACCAACTGAGAAATTCTAGGATTTACCGGTAAATTCTAGAAATTCAATATTTAGGCTTTTTACGGTAACATATACATATACATACAAAAATAATCTTCAAGGCCTTCCACACTATCCCACTGAGTATTAACACGTGTCAAAAAAGTGGAAAGTATTAAAAATCGGAATTTTTTCTTAAATTATAGCAATTGGTGTTTTAATTTTGTATAAAAGGTGCATTCTAATTCATGTAACCAGTTCAGGTTTCTCAATCTCCCTGAGATCTCAGAGACCTCAGCAATCTCAGAAATCTGAACGTAATTCCTCAGTGAGATTCCTCACTTTTGCTGTCAAAAAGATGAGACAGATATTTTTCGGATTCGCTTGCTCAATTATTTTTTGTCATAGTTGATTAAAGGCTCTCCCAAAACCAACGTGATTAATCGCCGCGACAATAAGAAACAATAACAACAACGTGTTGTTTTGTTTGACAACCACGTGTTGTTGTTATTGTTTTCTATTGTCGCGGCGATTAATCGCGTTGGTTTGGGAGAGCCTTAATTAATAGAAAAGAGAAGGAAATTGTTTTTGACTTTTAGCGGAGACATTTTGTTCAGGTTTCTACTCCTGTTCAGTGGAGCTGATGGGGCTTGCTCAGTGAGATCTCAGCAACGTGAACTGGCTAATTAGGGGCTATCAGATTATTTTATTTGTCAAAAATATAAAATTTTTGCCGAATCCGAACGACTAATGTGAGCGGCACTTTTCTATGACAAGAAATACTCTTGGGGGTTTTGTCAATTCCTTGCAAGAGGCAGTAGTCGTTTTTTTATTTTTAAAAATTAGTAGGTGGCGAGGCTGGGGATCGAACCTAGAACCTCCGGCATGACAGTCCATCGCACTAACCATCACGCCACAGCTACTACAAGGCCCATCGCTTACTAGACAACTTTAAGTTGTTTACCCTCGCCCCACTAGGCAACTTCCGAGCAACTTCCAGCAACTTTTGTGAATTTTCCAAGATTTTGGCCAAATGAGAGACGTTAACCCGAAAACCAAATTTTGTTTTCACATTGAACGAGTTTTATACTGTCGCTGATCCAAAACACAACATTTAAAGGCTCTCCCAAACCAACGCGATTAATCGCCGCGACAATAGAAAACAATAACAACAACGTGTTGTTTTGTTTGACAACCACGTGTTGTTATTGTTGTTTTCTTTTGTCGCGGCGATTAATCGCATTGGTTTGGGAGAGCCTTAACATTTCAATTAAAAAAAAACACAACCCAAAAGGTGCTCGGTGAAGAGTGAGCGAGGGCAAGCAACTCAAAGCAACCAAAAGTTGCCTAGTGGTCAACAGGCAAAGTGTGAGTTTGAATTGGGCAATTCGTAGTGTTATTTACTTTTTTTTATAAGATGATGTTGAGTTGATAGTTCTGTCCCCAAAAGAAATGGTTGAAAGAAATAGAAATACCAAAATAAAACTAATGTACTCTTTCCTTATAACTTACCCTTATTTCGCTTCCAACAAATGCAAACCCTAGCGACAGTAGTTTCCATCGAGAACTAATCGTTTCAATTTCCATTTGTCAGTTTACTTTCCAAATATGGAACTAGTTCCACTCAACTGCCATCGAATTCCAGTTCTTGGAACTTGACTTTTCAGCTGTCAGCTATCCGTCAGTTTACAACAACATGGCGGCTCGTTAATGTATTCCGCGGACGATGATAAGTTTAGCAGCTCCGAAATTTTTTAATTTTTCTCCCAACACTTTATTGGAATCTCTGGACGCGAAGAGTGGGCAATTAATTTAATTCAGTTCTAATAGAAGCAACTTCAAGTTATCCCAAAAATATTGTATAAAACCGAATGGATGCTGATCTATAATTAACAACGTCGCCAAAGGAAGTGCATTTATTTACATTTTTCACGAGACAGCTCCGCCTGTCTGCTGTTTTTTTGTTTGTTTTTTTTTTTTTCTTTTGTAATAAACTCGCGCGTGCAATTGCAATTCAGAAGCATTTATTCATTTCTCCGCTAGTGCAAATATTTGAGTGAATAAAATGGAAAAATTGTTTATGAATCAGAAATAAAAGCAAAACAAGCTAAAATCCATAAGTCTGAAGTGATGTTCCCAGTGAACGACAACCTATATTTGGTGTAATTTTGACGTTTTTCTTCTTTTTTGTTCTTGACATCTTTATCTGTGTGCAAAAGCAGGAGTAGCATCAGGAACCAGCAGCAGAAAAGTTGTAGCTAGCAGCTGTTTTCAGGGGTAAGAGAAAATGATGGTTGATATTCATTGCCTAACGTCTTGTCTGTCTGTCTGGTTTTGCAGTGAAAAATCGAATAATACAATTTGGCTTGCAAAAGGAATTTGCATCAAAGTTTAAGATTTTAAGAATAATCGGTATTAACGACCGACTGGAGTATTGAAAGCTGCATTGCGGTTGCCATAATGAACCTAAAAAATATCCACTTGGCCGATGCATGCTCAGAGAAAGGGTTATGCCGGGAGTGTTGCCAGACAAAATAATATTTCCTTATTCAAATCAAATTTTAATGCATGTTTTGTTGATTGTTTATTTTCTCGTTTAAGCTTAAAAAGTTTTCTTGATCTCATATTCCGACCGTGTCATAATTTGCCAGGGTTAAGTACCTATGATCACTAAGCTTTCACTTCTTACCATTTCAGAGGCAAACTTACAGCTTAATCCAGGAGTTTGTATGTTAAGCCTTTGTAATTATATAAATCAGACACCATTCTTTTATTTTTCAATAATATTGAAAGTTAACTCTAGCCTTATTCTAATTTTCTTAGAAATTTGGTACCTAACTTATGTATATCTGATAGGTACCACATAACTATCCAGTCAGTTTAATAATAATATTTTAGAGTAGGTACGTAGGTACCTAGCATACTAATATAAGATTAAAAATGCCATAAGCTTTTTAAAATGACCCGTGGTATATTGGTTAGTGCGTAGGACTGTCACACCGAAAGTCGTTAGATTGAATCGCCGCCGTTGCTACATAAAAACAAACAAATTTTAGGGGACCTGTCCCTTGCGAGAAATTGACAAATCCTCCAAGAGTATCTCTTGTCATGATTTCATTAATTTTACAACAAAAATCCAATGTAAGAAATTCAACAAGATTTAAATTTAAAATTTTTGTTTTATAATCTTGTGAGATATAGTTCGCATTGGATTTTTATGCAACAACAATCCCATACCCCTTCCCCCCCAACGGTTTGCTTAAATGTTAAACGTTAACAAATGCTACTGACGAAATATTAACTTTGAGAAGAAAAGGTGGTCCATAACAAAAATAGCTTCAATTGTTGCATCTTTTTTTCGTATTAGGCACCCTGTTTAGTTAAAGTAAGTCCTTCGCCAGTTGAGAAGGACAAGCCAAAACCTACCATAAACTTAAAAAACAAAAACACACAGTACCTACTTGGATTTATTGAATCAGATGAAAGCACACTCGCGTCCCTCTTAATTCTCGTCTTCAAAATGGGACCCTATAGTCAAAAAGAAATTGTCTATAAAAAAATTAATTCCAAAACTTTGTGCTGTATTTCTATGTGTATTAATCATGGGATATAAATTGCATTATTTTAACATCCGAACATTTTTCTTATATTTTTCTTTCATCCAGCGTTGTAATTATTTATTTTCAGTTTTTAATATTTTTTTAAAAATTCAAAAAAAATTGTATCTCGTAATTTTAAGTTACACCTCGGTTCCGTCTTAGTCTTATTCTCTTTGCATCTTTTGGGAGAAAATATATTATTATAGTTTGAATCTAAAAACTGCAAAATGTTTAGACTAAAAATTTAATTTCATAATTTTAAAATTAATTTTTTTAATTTTAATTTTTCTAAGACCACCGAAAAATACATGTCCCTCAAGTTAGCAGAGCAAGGTCAGCAGAACAAAGTTTTAATGATGTCATCATTAGGTGCTTAATAAGTGCTAATTAAGTACCCAACAACAAAATTAAGTGCTCCAGTACTTTTGGAAAAAATTAATGTTCTGCTAACTTGATTTCAAGTTAGCAGAGCAATTTTCGAAAACTGGTTAGAACGCATGGAAAAAAAATTGGTTTGCTCTCATAATTAGGTGCTATTTAAGTGCTCTACGAATCAAAAAAAAAAATTTGAAAAAAATTATTTTTTACAAAAAAAAAAATATTTTAAAAATTTTGAAAAAAAATAATTTTTTTTTTATTTTTTTCTACTTTTTTCGTCATAAATATACTTGAATAATTAAGACTTTATCTAATTAGAGTTAAGTACCCCATTTTCCGAAAGATTTTCCAAGATTTGAAGACAAAAAAAATAATTCAATTTTCCATACAAAACCCTGCTCTGCTAACTTTAATTCGATTTTTCTCAAACAATTCAACTTTTTTTTCAACCAAATCTTTTTGATTTATTAAAAGCGCATCAAACTCGAATTAAGTACCCTATTTTCCGGAAGATTTTCCAAGATTTGAAAAAAAAAAAAAATAATCCAATTTTCCATACAAAACCCTGCTCTGCTAACTTAAATTCGATTTTTCTCAAACAATTCAACTTTTTTTCAACCAAATCTTTTTGATTTATTAGAAGCTCATCAAACTCGAATTAAGTACCCCATTTTCCGAAAGATTTTCCAAGATTTTAAGAAAAAAAAAATAATTCAATTTTCCATACAAAACCCTGCTCTGCTAACTTAAATTCGATTTTTCTCAAACAATTCAACTTTTTTTCAACCAAATCTTTTTGATTTATTAGAAGCTCATCAAACTCGAATTAAGTACCCCATTTTCCGAAAGATTTTCCAAGATTTGAAAAAAAAAAAAAATAATTCAATTTTCCATACAAAACCCTGCTCTGCTAACTTAAATTCGATTTTTCTCAAACAATTCAACTTTTTTTCAACCAAATCTTTTTGATTTATTAGAAGCTCATCAAACTCGAATTAAGTACCCCATTTTCCGAACGATTTTCCAAGATTTGAAGAAAAAAAAAATAATTCAATTTTCCATACAAAACCCTGCTCTGCTAACTTAAATTCGATTTTTCTCAAACAATTCAACTTTTTTTCAACCAAATCTTTTTGAATTATTAGAAGCTCATCAAACTCGAATTAAGTACCCCATTTTCCGAAAGATTTTCCAAGATTTGAAGAAAAAAAAATAATTCAATTTTCCATACAAAACCCTGCTCTGCTAACTTAAATTCGATTTTTCTCAAACAATTCAAGATTTTTTCACCCAAATCTTTTTGATTTATTAAAAGCTCATCAAACTCGAATTAAGTACCCCATTTTCCGAAAGATTTTCCAAGATTCCAAGAAAAATAAAATAATTCAATTTTCCATAGAAAACCCTGCTCTGCTAACTTAAATTCGAGTTTTCTCGAACAATTCAAGATTTTTTCACCCAAATCTTTTTGATTTATTAGAAGCTCAACAAACTCGAATTAAGTACCCCATTTTCCGAAAGATTTTCCAAGATTTGAAAAAAAAAAAAAATAATTCAATTTTCCATACAAAACCCTCCTCTGCTAACTTAAATTCGATTTTTCTCAAACAATTCAACTTTTTTTCAACCAAATCTTTTTGATTTATTAGAAGCTCATCAAACTCGAATTAAGTACCCCATTTTCCGAAAGATTTTCCAAGATTTTAAGAAAAAAAAAAATAATTCAATTTTCCATACAAAACCCTGCTCTGCTAACTTAAATTCGATTTTTCTCAAACAATTCAACTTTTTTTCAACCAAATCTTTTTGATTTATTAGAAGCTCATCAAACTCGAATTAAGTACCCCATTTTCCGAAAGATTTTCCAAGATTTTAAGAAAAAAAAAATAATTCAATTTTCCATACAAAACCCTGCTCTGCTAACTTAAATTCGATTTTTCTCAAACAATTCAACTTTTTTTCAACCAAATCTTTTTGATTTATTAGAAGCTCATCAAACTCGAATTAAGTACCCCATTTTCCGAAAGATTTTCCAAGATTTGAAGAAAAAAAAATAATTCAATTTTCCATACAAAACCCTGCTCTGCTAACTTAAATTCGATTTTTCTCAAACAATTCAACTTTTTTTCAACCAAATCTTTTTGATTTATTAGAAGCTCATCAAACTCGAATTAAGTACCCCATTTTCCGAAAGATTTTCCAAGATTTGAAGAAAAAAAAAAAATAATTCAATTTTCCATACAAAACCCTGCTCTGCTAACTTAAATTCGATTTTTCTCAAACAATTCAAGATTTTTTCACCCAAATCTTTTTGATTTATTAAAAGCTCATCAAACTCGAATTAAGTACCCCATTTTCCGAAAGATTTTCCAAGATTCCAAGAAAAATAAAATAATTCAATTTTCCATAGAAAACCCTGCTCTGCTAACTTAAATTCGAGTTTTCTCGAACAATTCAAGATTTTTTCACCCAAATCTTTTATTTATTAGAAGCTCAACAAACTCGAATTAAGTACCCCATTTTCCGAAAGATTTTCTAAGATTTGAAAAAAAAAAAAAATAATTCAATTTTCCATAGAAAACCCTGCTCTGCTAACTTAAATTCGATTTTTCTCAAACAATTCAACTTTTTTTCAACCAAATCTTTTTGATTTATTAGAAGCTCATCAAACTCGAATTAAGTACCCCATTTTCCGAAAGATTTTCCAAGATTTTAAGAAAAAAAAAATAATTCAATTTTCCATACAAAACCCTGCTCTGCTAACTTAAATTCGATTTTTCTCAAACAATTCAACTTTTTTTCAACCAAATCTTTTTGATTTATTAGAAGCTCATCAAACTCGAATTAAGTACCCCATTTTCCGAAAGATTTTCCAAGATTTGAAGAAAAAAAAAAAGTAATTCAATTTTCCATACAAAACCCTGCTCTGCTAACTTAAATTCGATTTTTCTCAAACAATTCAACTTTTTTTCAACCAAATCTTTTTGATTTATTAGAAGCTCATCAAACTCGAATTAAGTACCCCATTTTCCGAAAGATTTTCCAAGATTTGAAGAAAAAAAAAAATAATTCAATTTTCCATACAAAACCCTGCTCTGCTAACTTAAATTCGATTTTTCTCAAACAATTCAACTTTTTTTCAACCAAATCTTTTTGATTTATTAGAAGCTCATCAAACTCGAATTAAGTACCCCATTTTCCGAAAGATTTTCCAAGATTTGAAGAAAAAAAAAATAATTCAATTTTCCATACAAAACCCTGCTCTGCTAACTTAAATTCGATTTTTCTCAAACAATTCAACTTTTTTTCAACCAAATCTTTTTGATTTATTAGAAGCTCATCAAACTCGAATTAAGTACCCCATTTTCCGAAAGATTTTCCAAGATTTGAAGAAAAAAAAAAAATAATTCAATTTTCCATACAAAACCCTGCTCTGCTAACTTAAATTCGATTTTTCTCAAACAATTCAACTTTTTTTCAACCAAATCTTTTTGATTTATTAGAAGCTCATCAAACTCGAATTAAGTACCCCATTTTCCGAAAGATTTTCCAAGATTTGAAGAAAAAAAAAAAATAATTCAATTTTCCATACAAAACCCTGCTCTGCTAACTTAAATTCGATTTTTCTCAAACAATTCAAGATTTTTTCACCCAAATCTTTTTGATTTATTAAAAGCTCATCAAACTCGAATTAAGTACCCCATTTTCCGAAAGATTTTCCAAGATTCCAAGAAAAATAAAATAATTCAATTTTCCATAGAAAACCCTGCTCTGCTAACTTAAATTCGAGTTTTCTCGAACAATTCAAGATTTTTTCACCCAAATCTTTTATTTATTAGAAGCTCAACAAACTCGAATTAAGTACCCCATTTTCCGAAAGATTTTCCAAGATTTGAAAAAAAAAAAAAATAATTCAATTTTCCATACAAAACCCTCCTCTGCTAACTTAAATTCGATTTTTCTCAAACAATTCAACTTTTTTTCAACCAAATCTTTTTGATTTATTAGAAGCTCATCAAACTCGAATTAAGTACCCCATTTTCCGAAAGATTTTCCAAGATTTGAAGAAAAAAAAAATAATTCAATTTTCCATAGAAAACCCTGCTCTGCTAACTTAAATTCGAGTTTTCTCGAACAATTCAAGATTTTTTCACCCAAATCTTTTTGATTTATTAGAAGCTCAACAAACTCGAATTAAGTACCCCATTTTCGAATTTAAGTTAGCAGAGCAGGGTTTTGTATGGAAAATTGAATTATTTTTTTTTTTTCTTCAAATCTTGGAAAATCTTTCGGAAAATGGGGTACTTAATTCGAGTTTGATGAGCTTCTAATAAATCAAAAAGATTTGGTTGAAAAAAAGTTGAATTGTTTGAGAAAAATCGAATTTAAGTTAGCAGAGCAGGGTTTTGTATGGAAAATTGAATTATTTTTTTTTTCTTCAAATCTTGGAAAATCTTTCGGAAAATGGGGTACTTAATTCGAGTTTGATGAGCTTCTAATAAATCAAAAAGATTTGGTTGAAAAAAAGTTGAATTGTTTGAGAAAAATCGAATTTAAGTTAGCAGAGCAGGGTTTTGTATGGAAAATTGAATTATTTTTTTTTTTTCTTCAAATCTTGGAAAATCTTTCGGAAAATGGGGTACTTAATTTGAGTTTGATGAGCTTTTAATAAATCAAAAAGATTTGGTTGAAAAAAAGTTGAATTGTTTGAGAAAAATCGAATTTAAGTTAGCAGAGCAGGGTTTTGTATGGAAAATTGAATTATTTTTTTTTTCTTAAAATCTTGGAAAATCTTTCGGAAAATGGGGTACTTAATTCGAGTTTGATGAGCTTCTAATAAATCAAAAAGATTTGGTTGAAAAAAAGTTGAATTGTTTGAGAAAAATCGAATTTAAGTTAGCAGAGGAGGGTTTTGTATGGAAAATTGAATTATTTTTTTTTTTTTTCAAATCTTGGAAAATCTTTCGGAAAATGGGGTACTTAATTCGAGTTTGTTGAGCTTCTAATAAATAAAAGATTTGGGTGAAAAAATCTTGAATTGTTCGAGAAAACTCGAATTTAAGTTAGCAGAGCAGGGTTTTCTATGGAAAATTGAATTATTTTATTTTTCTTGGAATCTTGGAAAATCTTTCGGAAAATGGGGTACTTAATTCGAGTTTGATGAGCTTTTAATAAATCAAAAAGATTTGGGTGAAAAAATCTTGAATTGTTTGAGAAAAATCGAATTTAAGTTAGCAGAGCAGGGTTTTGTATGGAAAATTGAATTATTTTTTTTTTTTCTTCAAATCTTGGAAAATCTTTCGGAAAATGGGGTACTTAATTCGAGTTTGATGAGCTTCTAATAAATCAAAAAGATTTGGTTGAAAAAAAGTTGAATTGTTTGAGAAAAATCGAATTTAAGTTAGCAGAGCAGGGTTTTGTATGGAAAATTGAATTATTTTTTTTTTCTTCAAATCTTGGAAAATCTTTCGGAAAATGGGGTACTTAATTCGAGTTTGATGAGCTTCTAATAAATCAAAAAGATTTGGTTGAAAAAAAGTTGAATTGTTTGAGAAAAATCGAATTTAAGTTAGCAGAGCAGGGTTTTGTATGGAAAATTGAATTATTTTTTTTTTTTCTTCAAATCTTGGAAAATCTTTCGGAAAATGGGGTACTTAATTCGAGTTTGATGAGCTTCTAATAAATCAAAAAGATTTGGTTGAAAAAAAGTTGAATTGTTTGAGAAAAATCGAATTTAAGTTAGCAGAGCAGGGTTTTGTATGGAAAATTGAATTATTTTTTTTTTCTTCAAATCTTGGAAAATCTTTCGGAAAATGGGGTACTTAATTCGAGTTTGATGAGCTTCTAATAAATCAAAAAGATTTGGTTGAAAAAAAGTTGAATTGTTTGAGAAAAATCGAATTTAAGTTAGCAGAGCAGGGTTTTGTATGGAAAATTGAATTATTTTTTTTTTTTCTTCAAATCTTGGAAAATCTTTCGGAAAATGGGGTACTTAATTCGAGTTTGATGAGCTTTTAATAAATCAAAAAGATTTGGGTGAAAAAATCTTGAATTGTTTGAGAAAAATCGAATTTAAGTTAGCAGAGCAGGGTTTTGTATGGAAAATTGAATTATTTTTTTTTCTTCAAATCTTGGAAAATCTTTCGGAAAATGGGGTACTTAATTCGAGTTTGATGAGCTTCTAATAAATCAAAAAGATTTGGTTGAAAAAAAGTTGAATTGTTTGAGAAAAATCGAATTTAAGTTAGCAGAGCAGGGTTTTGTATGGAAAATTGAATTATTTTTTTTTTCTTCAAATCTTGGAAAATCTTTCGGAAAATGGGGTACTTAATTCGAGTTTGATGAGCTTCTAATAAATCAAAAAGATTTGGTTGAAAAAAAGTTGAATTGTTTGAGAAAAATCGAATTTAAGTTAGCAGAGCAGGGTTTTGTATGGAAAATTGAATTATTTTTTTTTTTCTTCAAATCTTGGAAAATCTTTCGGAAAATGGGGTACTTAATTCGAGTTTGATGAGCTTCTAATAAATCAAAAAGATTTGGTTGAAAAAAAGTTGAATTGTTTGAGAAAAATCGAATTTAAGTTAGCAGAGCAGGGTTTTGTATGGAAAATTGAATTATTTTTTTTTTTTCTTCAAATCTTGGAAAATCTTTCGGAAAATGGGGTACTTAATTCGAGTTTGATGAGCTTCTAATAAATCAAAAAGATTTGGTTGAAAAAAAGTTGAATTGTTTGAGAAAAATCGAATTTAAGTTAGCAGAGCAGGGTTTTGTATGGAAAATTGAATTATTTTTTTTTTCTTCAAATCTTGGAAAATCTTTCGGAAAATGGGGTACTTAATTCGAGTTTGATGAGCTTCTAATAAATCAAAAAGATTTGGTTGAAAAAAAGTTGAATTGTTTGAGAAAAATCGAATTTAAGTTAGCAGAGCAGGGTTTTGTATGGAAAATTGAATTATTTTTTTTTTTTTCTTCAAATCTTGGAAAATCTTTCGGAAAATGGGGTACTTAATTCGAGTTTGATGAGCTTCTAATAAATCAAAAAGATTTGGTTGAAAAAAAGTTGAATTGTTTGAGAAAAATCGAATTTAAGTTAGCAGAGCAGGGTTTTGTATGGAAAATTGAATTATTTTTTTTTTTTTTTCAAATCTTGGAAAATCTTTCGGAAAATGGGGTACTTAATTCGAGTTTGTTGAGCTTCTAATAAATCAAAAAGATTTGGTTGAAAAAAAGTTGAATTGTTTGAGAAAAATCGAATTTAAGTTAGCAGAGCAGGGTTTTGTATGGAAAATTGAATTATTTTTTTTTTTTTTTCAAATCTTGGAAAATCTTTCGGAAAATGGGGTACTTTATTCGAGTTTAATGAGCTTTTAATAAATCAAAAGGATTTGGTTGAAAAAAAGTTGAATTGTTTGAGAAAAATCGAATTTAAGTTAGCAGAGCAGGGTTTTGTATGGAAAATTGAATTATTTTTTTTTTTTTTCAAATCTTGGAAAATCTTTCGGAAAATGGGGTACTTAATTCGAGTTTGATGAGCTTCTAATAAATCAAAAAGATTTGGGTGAAAAAATTTTCAATTGTTTGAGAAAAATCGAATTTAAGTTAGCAGAGCAGGGTTTTGTATGGAAAATTGGATTATTTTTTTTTTTTTTCAAATCTTGGAAAATCTTCCGGAAAATAGGGTACTTAATTCGAGTTTGATGCGCTTTTAATAAATCAAAAAGATTTGGTTGAAAAAAAGTTGAATTGTTTGAGAAAAATCGAATTAAAGTTAGCAGAGCAGGGTTTTGTATGGAAAATTGAATTATTTTTTTTTTTCAAATCGTGGAAAATCTTTCGGAAAATGGAGTACTTAATTCGAGTTTGATGAGCTTCTAATAAATCAAAAAGATTTGGTTGAAAAAAAGTTGAATTGTTTGAGAAAAATCGAATTTAAGTTAGCAGAGCAGGGTTTTGTATGGAAAATTGAATTATTTTTTTTTTTTTTCAAATCTTGGAAAATCTTTCGGAAAATGGGGTACTTTATTCGAGTTTAATGAGCTTTTAATAAATCAAAAGGATTTGGGTGAAAAAATCTTGAATTGTTTGAGAAAAATCGAATTTAAGTTAGCAGAGCAGGGTTTTGTATGGAAAATTGAATTATTTTTTTTGTCTTCAAATCTTGGAAAATCTTTCGGAAAATGGGGTACTTAACTCTAATTAGATAAAGTCTTAATTATTCAAGTATATTTATGACGAAAAAAGTAGAAAAAAATAAAAAAAAAATTATTTTTTTTCAAAATTTTTAAAATATTTTTTTTTTTTGTAAAAAATAATTTTTTTCAAATTTTTTTTTTTGATTCGTAGAGCACTTAAATAGCACCTAATTATGAGAGCAAACCAATTTTTTTTCCATGCGTTCTAACCAGTTTTCGAAAATTGCTCTGCTAACTTGAAATCAAGTTAGCAGAACATTAATTTTTTCCAAAAGTACTGGAGCACTTAATTTTGTTGTTGGGTACTTAATTAGCACTTATTAAGCACCTAATGATGACATCATTAAAACTTTGTTCTGCTGACCTTGCTCTGCTAACTTGAGAGACATGAAAAATACCAAGTAAACCGTTAAATTTCAGTTCGAAAAATACGGTCTCGGATGCTTTTGAAAGTTGTATCGTCTGGTGGCCAAACCTTTTTATGGCTTATTCAATTTTTGACTATGATTTATACAAAACAAGAATAAGTAACGATACAAAATAATTTTCAGTTTCTTCTTCTGAAATTCATGTAGATGTATGATATTTTTCTTCAAAAATGCTATTCCTGAATCGTTAGATCATGTCGAATTCCTTTTAACAAAAAATTAGATTTTATTTAAACGGAATTGATTTTTTTCTTTCAATATAAGGAATTTGTCCAGAAAAATCGATTTTTTCTTCTAAAAAAATCGAATTTTTCGTTAAAAGGAATTCGAAATTAGACTGTGAACCTATTTACTGTATACATGTCATTTTGAATGAAAATACAAATCAGAATATTATTCGTTTTTTCGATAATACGATTCCTTTTAATCATTCAAATGAACATAAAGAAAAAATTAATTATTGCTTAGTAATTAATATGCTGCGCTTGGATCACGTCGCTTTCACATCCATTGGTTAAAATAGAGAGAAAATCGTCGAAATGATGTTCGTTCAATTAACGATCCTTGTTTTTCTACAATAAAGTTTTGATTTAATAATTTTAAGTTAACTTTTCATTCAGAATGAGTAGACTTGTAGTTTTTATTTAATTTTTTCTTTAATGGCTTTTCGAACATAAGAAAAATCATAACAGTTTCTTATGTTGGAAAAGCCTAGTTTACATTTCTTGCTTTTTTTGCGGCAAACAAAATTAATTTCCATTTCTGGAAAATTTGTATAAATTGGTTTCAAAGGTAACCTATAACAGTTTTTTACGAAACAGATAGCTTTAATAAAAACAATTGTTTTTTTTTTTTAACGAAGATTTTTAAATAATTCAAATTCTGAAATAAATCAGCCAAGTAAAAGACTTAGCACTATTTAATTGGACTTGTTGAATTATTGATTCAAAATAGTTTTGAACGGTACATAAACATTGGCGTTTCGTCCCGGCGATCTCACTTTGACTCATCAGTTGACTAGTGAGGGCCTTGTCAATACTCAATTTTTATTAAATTCAGTTCATCGTTACATAGATTTCATGATGAATATCTAGTGTGAAGTAGTTTTTTTTTTAATTTCCGTTTAACATCTAAAAAAATCTGTCAATGTTATAAAAAAAAAACTTTAGAACTTTTTGTTTCATAAAGTCGACTTAAACACTTACAAACTCCCCAGCTCCGCTTCAAAAGTAGTTAAATCTCTCTCTCTCGGCAACATTATCACATTCAAGTCGCATTTCAGCAGGCAAATGTATGTCGAATTCCTTTTAACAAAAAAATCGATTTGTTCAGAAGAAAAAATCAATTTTTCTGGACAAATTCCTTGTATTGAAAGAAAAAAATGGATTCTGTTTAGAAAAAAAAAATCGATTTTTTTTGGTAAAAGGAATTCGACAGTAGTCTGTTTCAAATCTGGTTCACTGTTTTAAAAGCGCTGATGTTTGCTCTCAGTATTGAAATTAAATTTTGCCCAAAATGTACATAACTACTACCATTTTTTTTTGCAATTGTTTTTAGCAGTGATTGAGCATGTATACTTTTACGAACTCGGGGTTTGTTAGAATCCTGCACCTGTTCAAATCTTGAAGTCGAACATGAAAAGAGTGATTTTTGAACGATTTTCCGCCCTCCATCTTTTTGGACACTAAATACACTAAGGGTTTCACGGTTCGGAAAAACTATGTTTTAAATTTATTGAAAAGATATCATAATAAATTTGGCTTTTAAATCAGGCTACCCTCTCTTAACTGCACTTTTGATTGTTTACTTTGATAATAAAGATGGAGGTGTGAGGTAAATTTGGAATTTGCAAGGGGCTTAGATGCTCTACTGATAACATGTTTTAGAAAACTTTATAGCGATGCTGAACGTCAATGGCTTAATCAAGCGATTCGTCTTTGTTTGACCTTTGTAATTATTTATCTATCTCAATTGTATCGCAGGAAATATCTAAATGGCATTTGAACTCTTTTAAGCTTAAACATACTAAAAAATTGTATCCGATCTTTGTCACGAAATGGATTACAAACTTACTGGTTACAATTTTCTAAGTAATAATCTTAGTTATCAGTCAACTCAAAATATATTTTGAAATCGCTTACGAACATTTATAAAAAAAAAAAATGAAAAATAAAACTTGCTACATAATAATATAGTCTTTAGAAGTAGGCAACGGAAATAAATAATTTTTCACAATTTGCAATATTTTATTTTAGTAAATAATATTTTCTAAAGCTGAACATTTGTATGGATCTGATTTCAATCTAAATGTAAGTAATCCCTTGAAATAAAAACCCTTTTATGGCAAAACATTAAAACAATAAAAAATCATTCACGCAAAATCGGCAACACTAAACTATAGAATTTAACCCTTTCTCTTCAGCCACACAAACGGCTTCATATCGCTTACAAGTTTCTTTTTAATTTTTCTGCTTAACAATCTCTTTCATGGTCTGTCTCCATTAAAACGGAGAACAACCACGACAATATCCAACATAACAACAGGACGGTACAGCAACAAAAAAAATTAAACGACAAATTACGATTACGAACACGAAACGGATTTTACATTTGTGTTGGATGTTTTTCAATTATTTTTATATTTCTTTTTTTTTTTTTGCTTTGATTTACTAGGGGTGCATGCACAGATGAGGCTATACTCCCCTCCAGCCATAGGACACATCAAATGCAGCAGTAATAACAGCCCCATTGCCTTGCAACAAAACTACACCATCATCAGTTTCCGCTAAGGCTCAAGGGATGAAATCCTACGAACCTCGGCTCAATCTACTTACTCAGTCTCCTCCTCGTCATCGGCTTCGTCTCCGTCTCGGTCGGCAAAGCAGTCAAAAGCGGCTAAAGCAACAGCAGCGAGAAACTTTAATTGGATCGAGTTAATCCTCATCGTTCTATCACATTCTTACCCCGTTCATCTCTTTTACTGCTTTTGCCTGATTCTTTTCCTAACGAATGTGATTTCCGTGTCCCGTAGCAAAACCAGAAAAAATATAAAAGTTCGAATAAAAGTTAAATCTAAAATAAAGTTCCCATACCCATTCCTTAATTCGCATATTCTCACAGCAGTTGGATTCTATTGTGCTGTCCTTTATAGTTCCCAACACCAACGTTAGCCATTGGAACTTACATAAAACTAAGCCCACCCTCATCCTCGCCCTTGCCCCCCCTCCGATCCATATTCCACCCGCGTTCGCGTGTGAATGTGAATTCGTATAATGGTTGATATGCAAAAAAGCGTCTCGGTCCAAGTAGATAGTGATTTTGCCTTACTGTTGCCCAGCGGTGTTTACGAAATCAAAAAAATGGAACCACGCTCTAAAATTCGGACAATTATTGTATTTTGCTTGTTCCTGGCGATTGCTGGCATCATTGGATTTGGATACTTTTGCAATGATCAGGTAAGTGCTTTTTTTTTCATATTTTTGTTTGTTAATATAAAGAATTGAACAAGTGTATCGCCTATTTTTATTTGGCTCTAATAACTTTTAATAGAAAAACTGATAAATTTATTTGAGAAATATTTCGGAGAATATAGGGACTGAGTCCTATGTTTTCTAATCGACACTGCTGTAGCGCAAAATAAAAAAAAAAAACAAAACTCGGTTGCGGTTTTCGTTTGTGAAATTTCACACCCAGGCATTGTCATAATGTTTGAAGTGTGCCAATAAGATAACCGAACAAGTAAAAGGTACACATATTTACTAAAAAATACTGATTTGTTTAGAAACACCTTATTTTATGCCTTTTTCTTTGCCCTTATTTTGTCAGTTATAGTGTGACTTCGAATTGAAATTCATATAAGATGTAGGTACATATGTATTTAAAATTTGTCTGCATAAGGGAGAGGTCTGGAGTAGCAATATTTTGAAAATGAGATAAACGTTTCTGACATCGTGAAAATCATTCCCCCAACTACAGCGCATCATTGATAGGTGCGTCCATACACTGTGGCTAAGTTTCAAAATTCATCACATGCGCATTTACTACGCAAACTGCGCATCCCAATTTTTTTTTTAGCTTCGATTTAAGTTTTTTTTTTTTGATTCCGAAATGTCAGACTTATGCAATGCAATATTTCTACAAAGCAGTTTGCGTTGCTAATGCGTATGAAAAATGAAGGCATTACTTCCACATCAAAACATTTTCTACATTTTGGAACTCGGGCTGTATGTATATTATTATTATTACACTCTAACCGAACTGATCGATGAAAAGTTTACAGCGGTTTTGAACACAAAGTGATATAGGTGTAGCTAAAAGAATCTCTTGCTTATGTAGCATAGGACATCAGATATACAATATGTGTATCACGGTTCCCAATGACTAGCTTTGTGTTAGAAAGAGTAAAGTATCGAACAATCCCATATCTGTTCTTAAATACAGCTTGTAACGGATAGAAAAGTTTAAGTAAAGTTATGCGTGAAACAGATTAAACCAGCAACAGCACCAGCACCGTCAACAGCAAACAGCACGCTGGCCAGCAAAAATTTCTAAAACACATTGCCACCAGCAACAGCACCTACATTTGTATCTGTTCGACGTTTCAAACCAAAGCATTTTCTTCGTGGTACCACACCAGCAACAGAAAATTAAGGACTCAGGCCTAACGGCGCTGTTGACGTTGCTGTTCTTATCTGAGTTGCACAATTGAAATACATTGGTTTTAAATTAATGGCGGACGCTGTTGCTGTTGACGGTGCTGTTGCTGTTTCAATCTGTTTCTCGTATCTGTGTGACGCCAGAACCCCGACCTCAAAATTTTTTGACGAAACATGTCGCATTCGTTTTTTCCATCGTTTGTCCAGGCAAAAAAATCGTTTGTTCACCCTCAGGAAAAAAGTTATTAAGCTTTTCTTTTTTAAAGCAAGTACCCCAAAATTAAAAAAAACGCCTCTACTGCCCACAATTTTGAACTTAGGAGGTCCGGACCAATTGCAATCGTTTGTCCACCGGCTCCTTATCATTGTCCACCAAATTTTCGTTTGTCCACCCTTAGTTCAAAAATTATTCAACTTTTCTGTTTTATAGCACACGGCCTAAAAAATTAAAATTTTTTTTTGCGGAATGGAACCAATTGCAATAGTTTGTCCAACGATTGTCCATTTTAGTCCAGAAAGAAACAAAATTCTTCGACCCCTAGTTCAAAAGCTATTCAACATTTCTTTTTTATAGCAACACGAACGATTCACATTATAGTGCCGATACCGATACCGATACAGCCTCGAAACATTCTCGCTCCGATAGAATCCCTTTCTGTTCACATTGCCGCTCCAATACCGATACCGATTCAAAATTATTTAATTCATTTGTTCTCCTTTCTATTAATTTAAAATACATAGATACATACATATGTATATCTAACTATACCTACATGAATTGTATATTTTTACTTTTTTTCTATAGAAACTATATCAATAACGTTCTCGCTCCGATAATATATTCTTTCCAATGAATCGAAACTGGAGCGAGAGTGTATCGGTATTGGAGCGGTATCAATGGTGTGAATATACTCATTGTTTTAAGCTTGATTCACACTATAGTGCCAATACCGATATCGTTCTCGATACGATAAAATATTATTACAATAGATACAATTAGAACATTCACACTATTTATTCTAGATACTATCGTTTTTTATATAAAAATATTTGATCGTATCGAGAACGATATCGATATCGGCACTATAGTGTGAATCAAGCTTAATGTGAATCAAGCCTAATTGTTTTTTTTTTTTAACTTTTTCATCTGAATAAAAAAATCTAGAAAACTGATTGCAAAAATATAAAAAAAATCATTATCGTAAATTATTAATCTCGTAATTATCTACTTTTTACGAAAAAATTAGATTATTTTCCGCTAGGCACCAAAAAGAGAAATACAAAAATCCTCTGATAAACGGCCATTCGCGAGAAGGCGATATAGATATTTAGGCATACTCAAGTAGCTATGGTAAATGCAAAGACAAAAGACCAAAACAATTTAAAGTTATTGCCATTGCTAATCAGTTTGTTTCGACCTCTATAGAACTTTGTATGCAATGCTGTAGAGCTATAGGTAAATATGTATGTAAATATCAAGAAAAATGACAAGTTTTTGCTGAGTTTAGTCAAGGCACTAGAAAGTTTTCAGTAGGGAAAAACTAGTCGAGGAAGACTTGTTCAATACTCGGTAAGGCTCTTGCTATAGTAAGAACTTGTGGAAAGTTTTGCTATCCTATCAGAAATACCAACTTTATATCAAAAAAATAAATGTATGTATAACCAACATGCAATGGTATGAAATTTTAAAGTATTAAGCTGGCCATTCACGATCGAGTTAAATGACTCGGTGCCAATTGGACTGGTGGATTTATAACCTGGCTGAAAGTCCAAATGACACGGCCGAACCCATTCACATGATGCAATTTGGCTCGGCCGAGCCATTTGGCACTATCGTGTATAGCCAGCTTTAAGTTATTCATTTTCAAAGCTGTAATTCTGCTCTTATCAGACTGGGATGTCTCTGAGGCATAACTGGTAAGGGCCCAGCTATAGTTTCTATAATAACCCCTGTTAGCTCCTTGTTAAGTTTACTAAAAGCCTCATTAAAATCTATTTTATTTTTCCAAGTGATAACTTCTATATCCCCTTTTTTTCTATCATTTTAACTTAAATTGTTTAATGAGCTTTTCCAATGATTTTGAAATTATGATTCCTTTTTTGTCAAACTTCACAAAAAAAACATAAATACCGCAACTCGAACTATATAACCATTTAATTATGTAGTTAAATATTCTGTTCATTCGTTCTTATTACATTCATCCAACAATCCAACAAGATGTAAAATTTTAATAACACTAACCTTTTGATTGATCTGGATAGAAGATAGAACAGTTCATAGATGGTTTCGCATTAAAACGACTGGGACACTAAAGAAAATTGTTTTATTTTGTGCGTTCATGATGTAACCACCTAACCACCAAGCAATAAAGGGTTTAACGCCTATTATCCAGAATACGAGCTCCGAACAAAAACTGTTAACAATTTGGACTTTAATAGTTCCGGTACGTACATACAAAACAAAACAATGAAATTTGTGAGTTGAATTTTAATAGACAATCATATAAACCCGAGGTGATTAACGACCGTACACGACTCTTATTCACTTTTTCTTTTGTATTGGCACTTAAATTTATATAGCTTCAAAGAATAAAGTTTTTGATTAACTTTAAGCACATGTACATATGTATACTGCACATGTTTATGTTTTACTATTTTAACATTTACGACTTGTAAGTTAAAAAAAAAAAAAACAATACAAACAAAACAAAAAAAAAGGAAAAAACAAAGAGGACGACTACAAACTTAAAACTGATGAATGACCCGTGACTTAAGTTTAAAACAATTTACACAATACTCAGATTAGAGCAGCAAAATGTCAAAACAAATAAACCCTTTTAAAATGTTTGCCAAGTCAAGTGTAAAAAAAAATCAATTGCTTAACATTGGTAACATTATACAGCAAACGAGTTATTGGTGGAAAAAACAAAAGGTATAGTTATTTGCCTTTGTTTATGATTTAGTATTGATTATTTTGTGGGTGTTGTTCATAGAAAGGCAATCGCATGAAGGAATATGAAATGAAATTTTAAAATAAACTCCTGAGCTAAAAATAAATGGTCATAAATATTATTATAGAATAATTTAAAGCTAAATTATGTAGGATGTTGTCAAAACTTTTTAAGCCTTATTTTAACATTGGAACAATGTAGGACTTTTTGTTTAAAAAGAATTTCTTTTAAGTTGAATAAGTACATAATAATAAAAAAAAAAACATTTGTACATAATTTGTAAGATACTGCACTTTGCGTTTTAGGCGCCATCCAGTTATAGCTAATTATTATTTCTTGGCAAAAAAAAGTAATTTGAATGAAAAACTGCTTATAATTAACTTGGGTTCTATTTACTTGCATGATTATGAGCCAGTTTTTCAAACCTGGTATTGATCCGTGGTTTAGCAATTTTAACTCACCTATTTCGGCTAACTATAGGAGGTTTAAAAATGGTTCAGGCATTTATCCGCCGAAATCGGAGAGTGAGAATAGATGAATCGCGTTTTCACAACATATTGGCTGAGTTCCAAAATACATCATATGCGCGCATTTACTGCGCAAACTGCGAATCAAAAATTTTTTAGCTGCTTCGATTTAAAATATTCTTTTGCGTTCCGAAACGTCACACTTATGCAAAGTAATATTTCTACAAAGCATGTTGCTGATGCGTATGAAAAATATATTACTACCGCATCAAAACATTTTTTTTACATTTCGGAAACCAGCCAAACTGTCTTTTTACCAGAAATCAGAAATAACTGTTGACCTTTATTTTCAATTGGTTTCTCTCTGAGAGTTACCACATTTCTTTAAAAAGATTTCGGTTACGGTTTGAGATTTATTTATTGAAAAACAAAATATCGGTTATCGGTTGAGATTAATTTTTTATTTTTTAAAATATCTCTCAATGGTTGAGTTTTTTACGAAAAAATTAATGGAAAAGGTCAACCTTTAACCTTTTTCGTTAAAAATAAATCAAAAATGGTTAATTCGAACAAAAAATTTGAATAATATAACTAAGCGACCTAGCGACTTCAAAAATGCATATTCGTAATCTATGAAGTGCCACCTTTCAATTGATGCACAGAATTATATGAAAAATCGACTTTTATCTTTAAATGCGATTTCCGTTTAAAATAGAAGTGCTAGAGGCATCAAAGTTGGCATCTTTAAACTTGACTTACTTTCAAAAAAGGCCGGGCAAGGTGCTTTTAATAAAAAAGATTGTAAAGAGAAATTAAATTTTGTAGTTAATGGGTATTTTGGTCAAGAAAACTGTTCACATTGGCGCCTGTCTGGCGACTGATCACCCCCTAAGCGGAGCAACGGATTTTTATGTTTTTTTTAATTTATGGTAATAAATTTCGCTAATGATAAACTCTCAAGGTTTTTTGACCCAAGATTGTCCTTTTTTGTCACTAAAATTAAAATTTAAAGATGAAAATTCCCTTTCAATTTTGAATTCAGTCGCTGGGACGCCAAGCAAATATGTCAGGAAACTTGATGATGATGACTAAAAAGCCTAATAAGCTGCATTTCAGCATGCAGTGCTAACAAAAAACTAGGGCCATACTAAGAGGCATTCTGATTGATAAAATTGCAGATGAGATTTATTTTTTTCTCTCAACGATAAATCTCACTTGTTGACCGAAACATACAAAAAAATCAGAAAAAAGGTTTCTCTCAGACCTTGACCCAAAATTTTTTTTTTAGAATAAGGGTTATTTTGTGACTTTTATTGAAAATAGCAACAAATACAAGTTATTAAGGGACCTTTCAAATGGTTAAGATTTATTTCTGATCTCTGCTTTTTACACCAAACCATGCAGGACTTTTCTTGTTATTTCAGAGACAAAAGCATTAGTACTAATTGGCTCACTAAACTAGGTTGCTCGTGAGCTTCATTATCTACCTACCTGCTTAAATTAGTAAAAAATGTTAAATCAAATGCGATAAACCTTTTTTTATTTTTAGAATAGCTATATCAAAAAAATTATCAAGCTATTGTTAAAGATAATAAAATATTTACGATGAACATCTGGAAATGTTTTTGTCTTTAAATCAGTAATGACTAGCCATACAAATAATCATGCTTAACTGCTGGTACCAAACCGAAAAAACTATTCATACTTAATCAAAAACTAGATTTTAAGTAAAAACCACCAAATCTCATCGAAATAACCAAGATTTTCTATAAATTTTCAGAACATTACTACAAAATCTTCTTGAAGGAGTATGAATGTGAAACAAGCACAATTACGCGGTTACACGCTTAAATAAATGTCACTTAACCTGGGTGTGTGTTCAAGTGCGTACATATCTTGCTTAAAATCAAGAACTGAAGAAGGTTAAGAGACCGATTCTGGTTCGGTGAAAAAGTGAAACGAAACGTAAAAAAACTTTTATAATGAATCATTTTTTTCCCGCCGGCCGTCAAAGATTCACGTGCGTCTACGTGAATCTTCAACATGAAAGGTTGAATGCAAAGCAAAAACAAGTAATGAGAAATCAAACCATAATTCCATCTCTTTCCAATCCATAGATAACACAAATGTGTCTCTCTCATTCGTTCCAATCAATTGCACTGACGCAATTTAGGGAAAATGGTTAGAAAGTTCGATAATATAGTTCTTCTGACGGTTTCTCAGAACCAGAATCGCTTTTTTGTACCAAGTGAATCGAAGTAGTGAAAGCAATTCATGAGAGTGAATGCGATAACGATTTACATATTCCCTTAAACTTTTTCACAGAACCAAAATAAAAGGAAAGAATAACTTGTCTCAGATCAAAATAATAAAAAAGTCGAATATTTGCGTCGAAAGAAAAATCACATTAATTACTCACTTTTCTCTTTAGTATAACTAAGTTCTAAAAATTAATAGTTTTTGAGAAATAAAATTTCAAAGTCAAAATTTTTGAAAAAAAAATGTAATTTTTTTCAAGTTAAATATTTTCAAAATTTTGCGTTATTAAGCCCCACTGTTTTTGTAAATATTCAATGCCCTTATAAATTTTTATTCAAATACCGATAACCAGTTTTGATAATTTTTAATAATTTTTTTTTCCATTTTTAAGTCGTTTTTTCGGCTTCATAAAATTCGGCCCCAATGAAAAGTGGCCCCAAAAATTAAAAAAAAACAACATTTTTTTTGGGACAACAACAAGAAATTGATTAAATTTTGTGAATTGTGGTCATTTGTCATTTTTTTGGGGCCTCTTTTCATTTTTCATTTTGGGGTTAAATTTCATTATGATAAATGGCCCAACTTTGATCTGTTGGTTGTTGCTTCACGTTTATATTTTTAGGTCCATTTTTTGATTTTGTTTAAGTTTTTCTTACTTTTGTGGGGCTTTTTTTCATTAAGTTTGGCGTCATTTATAAAACGCCCCAATTTTGGGGCCATTTTTCATTTTTTGTTTGGGGCCATTTTTCATTCGAGCCAAATTTCAAGTAGCCTATTTTTTCAGGAATTGCGATCGAAGTTTTTTTCCATACAATTTTTTTCTTAGTATAATCCCAGGAATCATCCCCTAAAATAAGAATCACGAATTAGGGGACACCCTGTATATAATTAGTTAATAAGCTTGGTCTTTGAAAATTGATTGGCAATTATGTTTACAATTTTACTTAGGCTAAGTTTGATTGGCAATTATGTTTACAATTTTACTTAGGCTAAGTTTTATAGTCTGTTAAGTGGCACTTAACAACATGAGAGACTTATTAGGGTTACTTTACACTTAGTCCAGTCATTTGGTCCGATAAAAGGGGGTTGCCTGTAAAGTTTTTTAGGAGTTTTGAAAACTTTCTTTTTGATTTTTCACTTTGCCACCTCGTATCTTTGACGCGCAAAAACTGTTTTTCGCCAATATCAAATAAATCAAAGCTTTTCTTGTAAGACAGATATTAAAAAAAAAAATACGAGTGCAGCATACAGTGGTTCGCTGTAAGGAAAAACCGTTATGGATTGATAATGTCTGAACCACTCCACCGAATTTGACGAAACTTCTAGATGTTATGAAAGTTGGCAAATGGCACCTTTAAAATATTTCCGCCCGCTGACACGTCCACTGTTAAAAAAAAAAATCTAATATAACCTCCAAAATTGATAAAGAGTGTTGTGTTTTATGAAAAATTTTTAGTTAACATCCTTTTAAGTAATTCACACAACAATACATTGTTTGATATACATCCACTTTTTGGGGGCATTTTTGACCATATTATTGTTTTATTAGTTTGTTTTATGACCTTTGTAAATTGTTATGTTTGTTATTGTATTTATGGTTGTGGTATAGGCTACAACAAAACTGGTAAGAATCGAAACATATCGTATTATAAACACGAACAATACAATGAATAGAAAAACGGACCTAGACAATGTGAGTCCCCACTTCAAGTACGTGATTGAGAGAACGAAGATTAAATGACGTCCTAGACCCACTTAACACCCGCTTAACCCATAGATGAATTTTTAATCATTTTTATTTTCCTCCTTATCAGTTTTGTTAAAATGTAAATTATAGTACAGTACAAGTGAAATGTTATTTTGTTTTTCTATAGTTTTTATTTAAGTGCAATATGTATGTAAAATCACAATATGAATGTTTAAAAAAGTGCAATATATTTATATATGCAAACAAATATATACATATGTATATTTAAATTTTCATTACTGAAAACAGCCAATGTAAGCCTATTATAATGTTCTCATTTATTTCTTTAACCTTTGAAATCATTTTTTCAAATAAATCTAATTAACTTAATTTTTCTTATAATGTGTTCATAGAAAATAAAAAAACCTAATGATGTTCATAATCATGAATGAAGCGTCGTTTTAAAAAACATTCTGTTTTTCATTTAATGGAAACAACTGGGCTATTATAGCCCTATACAACAACAAATATAACATACCTACATATTATTGTTTGTTTGAAGTAAAACTCAATACGCATACGGAGTACGCTCGGTTTATTTATTTACCTTTGAAATTATAATATTTAATTTTAATTTTTTACATAATGATAAAAATACAAATAAATCTAATAAAAATTAAAAACAATGGTATCGTACATGTGAAAACATCTACAAAAAAAAATTTAAGAATGAAGACCTTAGTATTATACATATAAATATACATACAAGGGTAGTGACAAATGGCAACTTTATACTGGCCACTTAAGTGCCACTTTCTTCGAATATGAAACTGGGTCCTAGTATTCCATTTAAAATAATTTGCCCAAGCAGACTAAAAGTTGCCTTCTCATCGTTTCAATCCAGATCCAGACTTCTCTATACATTAGTCCAGTCAACGAAGGAAAAAATATGCCTTCACCTGGAAATAAATCCAACAGATTTGAAACTTGGCACACGAATTATAAGAGAAGCCTGATGATGAAAAGTATAAAAATCCCCATAAATCCGAGGTGAGCTCTAGCGGCAGGAAGGTGTAACATGTCGTCTTTTTCGGTCTTTCGTGTTTATCTCAGAAATTGTTTTTTCTTTCAAAAAATAACTTGAGACAAAAAAAAAAATAGGTTATAAAATTCTCTATAAAATTGATTATGACCAAATTTTTCATATCTGTCATAGTTATAAAGTTATTTGGCACCTAAAATTGGTATTTTTTAAATCTCCTGAAAACAGCTACATTTATTATCTATTACCTTCCCCCAGAAGGGGCAATTTTTTAAAAAATTGACTCTAAACAGAAAAGAAATTATAAAAAAACAACGGTAACTCTTACAATGTCATGCTATACTTTTTTGTAGATCCCAAAATTTCTTCTTTTAGATTGTTTGTAAATAAAGTTGTTCTCTTGGAAATAGGATCTCTGGATCATCAAAATAAGGGATTGAAGTCTAATTTAAGGGAAACTTACTTTTTCAATTTTCTCAAAAACTTGGAGACATTTTGACATCTGGTTTTTAGTGTTTGACTAAAAATTTATAGGAGCATTAATATTAAACACAAAAATACAACTTACGTAAATTCTTGAACAAAATCAATTTGGACACATTTTTTAATTTTTTTTTTTTTAATTTTGAGTTTGAAAATTTACTTTTCAGAAACTTTTCACTAAAACAACAGGTGCCAAATAACTTGATAAATATGACAGATATGAAAAATTTGGTCATAATCTATTTTGTAGAGAATTTTCTAAGCTATTTTTTTATCACGGGTTATTTTTTTGGAAGAACAAACAATTTCTGACATAAACACTAAAAACCAAAAAAGACGACTTTTGGGACTTTTTTACACTTCACCTTTAGGCCTCTCTTAATAAGTGTGCTAAGTTTCAAAACTGTTGTATTTTTTTTTTCAGGTAAAAACCTTAATTGACTGGACTACATAGTTGGTTGTTTATTGATCAAAACTCATAGGGCCCTACCAATAATCAAATTTAGTTACGACTTAAATATTTCAGTAAAATGGACCATAATAGAATGGGCTTTAAATAATAAACTGTGCATGGTATTAAGTAAATATTTACGTGGACTATAAATAATGAACCATATATTCAATTGGCTCCAAAAATTTGAGAATATAATGTACGGTTAATTATTTAGGATTCATAACGTTATGGTTAATTTCACTGCAATATTTAAGTCATAACTAAATTTGATTATTGGTAAGGCCCATAGTTTATTACTTATTATATCCATGAGAAAATGTGTAGTTCCTGAGCAATGAAAAAAAATACGGCTTATGTAAGTACATACAAACGAAATTTATGGTAAACAATACATAATGAATAAATCACAAGTTTAAATTAGAGTCAATTTCAGAATAATAATTCTATTTTAATGCTGAAATTAATCTTCATAAATAAAAAGATGATTTTAATATACTAGTTGTCTGAGTGTTTAAATACAAAAAATACCAAAAAGAATTAAAAAAAAAAACAACAAAAAGTTATATTTTCGCGCCCAAAACCATTGTTTTTTATTTCCAAAAATATGTATTTGAGTTTTATATTTCTGACAAATAATGATTGTAGGTAAAGATAGCTCATAGCTATCAAAGTATGTACACAGACAAATTTATTAATTAAGATCCTAATAAATAAAAAATAAAGTCAACCTACGTAAACTTAAATAACAACAAAATAACAAAACCCGCATACTTAAGATATTTTTTGTTTTTTATATTTTCCCTCTTAATGGTGACATTTTATATTATGTATATTTTTCTATATTTTATTATTTCTCATTTAAATTGATTATCAAGAGTTAATTTAGTCATATTAAAATAAACATTTAAATTGAGAATTAAAGCTGAAACCTGTTTTGTTTATATATTTTTCGCGCCGCGCCGTTTCGCACGGGGAATACCACTTAATTAAAATACTACACATTAATAAATTAAAATAAATTTTGAACAACAAACATAATATACCTGTAATTATGAGCTCCAGCTCTATTATGTGCGAATAAAAGTGCTGTTATTTGGAAACCTCTCTCTTAATTATATATTTTTTAACACCGCATGTGAATAATCACTTGATTTTAAAAACCTCAACCTTATAGTGTTAATTGCATAAGGCTATGTTGACTATTTGAGGGCTCGCAAGGTATTATGAGCAATATGGTTATGCGCTATTTAAAAGTTCTAAGTACCTATACAAGAACGGGGAGGTTGGGTCTTTTATTGATACTGATTCATGATAAGACTAAAGTGAAATTGGCTTACACTATAGAAAAGGGATTTTAAAAGGTGTTTTGGTTTACAGGAATAGATTTTTAAAATAAAAATAAAAACCACAGAGTAATTATCCGCCAAGACGAACCAAACGAGTGGCGGGCGAGCACTACCTATATTTTCTCGAAACGTTTCGTCAAATTTTCAAGCTCTCATATTTCAAGCTCTCAAATTTACAGAATTAGGTGTAGTCCGCGGACTTGTTAAACAGACCAAATTTCATAATTCTGGCTTTTATAGTTTTATTAATACCCAAAAAAACGTCGATTTTGTCACTGACCACCACTCATCAAAACCTAAAGGGTACTTCCCGAAGTCCTAGAAAGCTAAAATTTGGAATGTTGGCTAGGATTTGCATACAAACAACAAAAAAATTAAGAAATCTGTAACTTTCACCCTCCAACACCCCAAAAAGGGGGTTTCATAATAACACCTCTAAAACAACAAAAATTTTCACAATCACACAAAACAAACCCCGCCCCGCCTATAAGGGTAAGGGTTTTTTTCTTTCATTTTGTATTCACAAACACAAAAAACAATGCACGATGTGGCTGTGCTTGATATAAGGGTAAAATGCCGAAATAATGAATTTCTAGAATTTGCCGGTAAATCATGGAATTTCTCAGCACCTTGGTAAGAATTGTTCTAGAATATACCGGTAAATTTTAGAATTTCATTATTTCGGCTTTTTACAGTAACATTTATATATCGTATATGATCTTCACCACGATTGGTCGTGCGTCGGTCGGTATGACTATTCTTGAAATTATATGTATGTATATGCTCTTATATTCAGGGGTTTGCGACTGTGCGATAGGATAAAATAAGGGGTTTGCGATAGGACAAAATAATGAACTTTCATTTTTCGCTTCGGTCAAAATAAATTAAGAGATTTTACATTGGCGGCTCATTTTTTTAAGGTTTAAGTACCTTAATACCTTAATTTTTGCGAAGTTAAAAATATACGCGTTACTTTTACTTATATAATTGCTTAATAAATACGTAGTTAGGTGTATTATTTTCATGTATCTGGTCTTTGCTAAGAGACTTACATCAATATAAAGGTTATGTATGTAGGTAGTTATTTAATTCGTGGAGTATTTAAGGGAGGTTCAGATGTTTTTCTTACGGATAATAGGTAATCCTACAAAAAGAAATGAGATCCCACCAAAAACATTTCATGTAAAATAGGTCGCCAAGACTCACAAGCTCATAACGTTTTCGCTTTGAAAAAGTTATGAAATCTCATGGTCTAACTCTCCAAGCCCTAACTCTATAAACCCTACATCGTGGTCAAAAATTATGGCTTGGCCGTATCCCATAGATTTATTGTAAAATGAAGTCTGCCATGCACAACTTTTATGTGAAACGACCAAGCCATAATTTTTGACCACGATGTAGGGTTTGTAGAGTTAGGGCTTGGAGAGTTAGGCCTAATAGAATTAGGGGCTTGGCTCTTCATGAGCTTGTGAGTCTTGGCGACCTTATTTTACATGAAATTTTTTTGGTGGGATTAATGTTATAATGGCCTTACAAATGCTTTAAATGTTTGAATACGATTTCGGCCACATTTGCGCCGTAGCTGGCTTAATTGAATCGAAATCAGGGAGTTAAATTTTGATTCTTCGTGATCAGTGCCTTCTAATGAAATTTGGAAAGTATTTATAGCACAACGAAGCACAAACTTCAGAATAAAAAAAGTGTTGCAAATTGTTTGTATTTTGGAATCTGGATGTTTTCTATTCTAAATAAATTTGAAAACTGCAACAACGACAAAAGAAAATAACTAAAGAATCATAAAGCTTTCGAACACGTTATAAAAGTATTGTGTATTCTTGCTATCTTACCGCACTTTTCCTACACTCAAAAGGATAAAGTCAAAGTTACGGAGCACAATTGCCTAACAACGTTTAAATGTTTTTGCATTGTGAAATATTTATCACCACTTAACCCTATCTGTCACCGATTTAATTGAACAATTTTTCAAAAAACGTCATCGATTGAAAATATATATAAAAAAGCCAAAAATACAAAATGGATTTTTTTTTGTTTAAAATAATATATTTTCAAAAATATTAAATGCAAAACTTGTTGTTTAAAATATTTAAGAGAACCATATTGCAAAACATAGAAAAATCAGTGAATTACTCAAAAATAAGGCAATTCTAAAAAAACGCAGTTGTCTTACAGCCATTTTGGACATTGCAGGCACGGTTGCCACTTTGGTCATTTGTGACCAAATTTGGTCATTAATTTTTCACTTGGTCACATTGTCATTTTTTATTCCATTTGGTCATTTTTTTTCTTGAATATATTTGTTTTTATTGCTTGCGTTCGGGTGGTAGTGAGATAGGCTATCCACCTATCCCAAAAATTTTCAGATACCTTGAGTTGTTGTTGCATCAGCTGACATCAGAAGTTTTTCAACAAGGGATTACAACAACACAAACCTTTCCGGATAGGTTTGGCTTGCCCCTCAAACGCGGCCATTAAGCTTATATTGGGATCTCATTTTAAAATCCTGTTAATATTTTTATGTTTTTTTATTTATAATTCGTTACTTTTATTTATTTATGTTAGTCTATTTTAATTAAGTTTGCTTTGTGAATTTGTTTGCACCTGTTTTTTTTATTGTTTTTGTTTATTATTAAAGCTTTGTTTATAGATCGAAGCGAAGTGAAGATTTTTTCCAAAGCGTGAAAAATACGACAAAATTAAATGTAATTATTTAAGCGACAAGGGGGAAGAAATTAGTTTCGAAGTAAATATAATTCAACGAACAGCTAAATTAATTTTCTTTGTAAACCTTTCGACGGGAGATTTATCGATTTGGATGTCACTTCGCCTTGATATATAAACTAGGCTTAATAGTTAAAAAAATAATATGTCATCTCTGTATGTTGAAATAAATGTGATCAATTGATTGTTTTATGTGTTTCTAAATATTTCGTGCTTAAATTATTTTGGTCATTTTTAGCTTCAGTTGGTCATTTTTATTTTTAATTTTGGACACAAACTTTGTATTCAAGTGGCAACCGTGATTGCAGGTACGAAATTTAATCATAAATAAAAATTCTTGTCCTCTGAATTTGAACCCTCAATCCTGAATATCGCAGTAACATTAATAACAAGAGTCCGGTCCTTCTCTCTTTCAACAGGACTCTCCACTTATTGCAGGTTGATGTCATACCCGTCGATGTTTAATTCAATGATATTCAATTTAAAAAAAAACTGTAATTATTTCTGTATTAAAAAAAGTACAGAATACCCCAGTCTATCCTACATAAAGTACCTACGTGTTTTTTTTTTATACAAAATAAAATGTGCTTAAGCAACATGCGGCGCCACCATAACACGAGTTCTGTATACAACAAAAATAATTCAACACTGTTACTCAACTCTGCGATTCCCGACCACAACCAAACATCGTAATTCAATCTAAAACCCAAAGCAGTCTATCAGTCTGACAGGCGGTAGGTAAGGTTGTTGGAAAACACATTCGAAATATGTCATCGATTTGTCGGCACACAAAGCACTAAATCGTAATAAGAGAGTGGTTCTAAACAACAAAATCAAACAACATGCAAATTCTTGACGCAATTTCATTGCGTCAAATGAATTAAAACCACAAATCGAGATCGCATCATCATCATCATCATCGGCGCGGTGTATCGTGTCAGCTTTCAGCAAGCAGCCTTCACAAATGCGATGTTATAGCGGTGGCATCAGGAGCGAGCGGTTTGATGATGCATTTTATGTCATGAAAATCAAATGCAATTTACAGTACACGGACTTGGGTTTATCTACTTACTCGAATTGTTGTGCTATAGCTAAATAAGTGATTGCATAGTTGTGTGTATTTTGATTAACCGTAAAATGTTAATTATTCATGAATTTACCTAAAGAGACACTAAGTCACGCATCTGAACCATGTATACAAATGACAATAGCTTCCGATTTCCACTTGTATCACTTCCTCGCTTTTAAATAAATAAATTTAATCACTAAGCAAATGATGCGAATGTCATACTACGAATAGTTCGACATCCATAGGCGTCCCTGAAATTTTTTTTCCCGCAACACAGTCCGAAATTTAAAATTCAATTTTCATTCTTGACAATGTGCATGCATAATGGCTGATAGAATAAAATTATACAAATTATTGGTACAAAAGAATCATTCTTTACATTTTATTTTTTAAACATTATTTTTTTCAAATGTTGACCGCAGCTGTTGACCATTCTGAAAATCCATTGTTTTTGAATAAAACTCGGTTAACCGATAAGGTCAATTTCTTTCTTAGTGCGGGTAAGTTATTAAGCTAAATAACCTTAATTGGGCTGAAAAGCAACCCGAAGAGATCAAAGTGTCGAGCCTCTAAAATGATGGCGCTCATTATCACAACTTTATAACACACTATTTGCTGTCTAAACTTGAAGACTTTATCGCGAGAACAATTCGGTGAGACGGTGACCGGCTGTGGAATGGTAATATGACCGCTTAGATCAAGTGATATAACACCTCTAGACTTTTTCCTTTGGGGCAGGGTCTAGTGTAGCCATCCAGGCGCCACGTCGAAATATTTTTCTATGCCCTTTCTCTCAGGTGTTATTTTAATTATGAGTATTGTTGAGCAAAGAAAGGTTCAGCGTTTAAAATTTGCATTAAACTATTGCTTTATAAAACAGTTTTCAGTTTTCCAAAATATCAAACAGGTTAATATAATTATGTAAGTGGACGACGAAAAATTATAAAAAAAATTAATAATCTAATTCAACTACCTAGAATAATTTTTTTTTAAAATAAATATTATAAAACAAATTTCAAGTACATAAATCAGTAAAATACTTTCCGAGATATAAAATGTGGAAGAATTGTTGAAAATATATTTTTTTAGAAAAACAAATACTTTAGTACGTCTGCTTTCAAAATCTGCCGTGCGATTTTAGGATTTTTAAAGTCTAGCTGAGTATGGAAAATGTGCGAAATGCATAGACAAAACTACAGTTATGGCAACACTGATATCTTTTTCCTTGCAACGCAGAACGGTTCTTTTTCAGCTCTTTTGTCTTGTTTTTGTTTTATTGAATAGGAAACTCCAATTATGAATTGGACAGAGTCAACTTGCTTTGCCCACAAGCTTAGTCTCAGGACGATATTGCAATAAAGATTGGCTCCGCGTGTCACCCTACCCTAATAGGCCGTCACTGCTTCGGGTTTATTTAAATTCGGAAGTGTAAATGTATGATCCGGCTACAGTCAAGGAATTGTGGAAGCTAACATTTCTTGAATCACTGCCCTGGTTTTTCCATGAGCTGTCGCACAACCAATTTTGTTCACAAAATGTATAAAGAACCTCGCAAAGAACCCGCACTAAATGTATGTCAAACTCAGTGCCATTCTAATTTCTAATAGTTTGTTTTTAAAAGTACTGTTCATGGAGCGCTGCCGCAGTGGTAGGACCTCCCACGTTGAGCATACCTACTTCGGACTTCCAAAAATTTTTTCTTTCAATTCGCGCGAAGCGCGCTAGTACACACCCACTTTTTATGGCGAAAAAACTGTTATAACTGTTATAAATTGACATTTCTGTAGTCTGGTTCTTTTATTTTGGATGAGACAAAAGAAATGTAGTTTATGTTTTTCTTTAGGATAAACTTTACAATAAATTAAGAACATACTAGATAACTATGTATATATTTTTTTTAATAAATTAATATGTATATAGTTCCTAATAAGTGTGTTTCTTTATTAATTCCGGATAAGGAATAGAATGAATGGAAAGGACGAAATGTATGTGAATATCCAATAATAATATTTTATAACATTTATAACAATTTATACTAGTTTATAACAGTTATAATAGTTTATAACAGCTATAACATTTTAAAAAAATTAAAAGCTTATTGGTATCAAAGGTAGGTAGGTGTGGGTCAATGTGCTTCGGGCGAATTGAAAAGAAAACTCCACGTGCCCACCGCCAGAGGACCATGGCCCTGCGAGGCCGCATAAACTAAATAGTGCCTCTATATAAGTAAAACTGTTAGGCTCTGTAACTCTTAATCAATTGATTTTTGAACTTACAGCCCATCCCATATACATTTTTGATCAGAATGGCATGAAGTATAACATTATGTACCTGCTAATAAAAAAAATGATTTTAATTCAAAAGAACTTAATATTTGATATGATGGCGCGCTGAAGTCTCCCCTAGTTATTACCTTCTAAGAATGCTGAATGTCCATGAATGCTCTATGTCTCTCAACCTCGTACTACCTTTCCATACAAAAACGGCAAACATTACCCTCTTGCTCTGCGAAGCTATTTTGTGTGACATGACAACGGCTTTTCGTACTAGTGTACCTACATACATGAATGGTTTGTGCAATAAATATGGCTAATGCTACTAGAAACCATTAAATAGGTTGTAAAATCGGATTGCAGCACCTTAGGATGGCGTTTACATACTGCTGATGCGAAATAAACATTCGAAACACTAGCGCTGAATTTGCTTTCAAGCCTCAGTAACCCAATTTTTGTACACATTCATGAGCGTATCAAGTGTACCGCAGGGGTGGTTGTGAATGCGGATTATCAGAAAGCATCGTTGTCCTCGCAAGAACGAACGGGCTGGGCTCCATTCTAATCCTTTAAATAGAATCGAAAACTATTTTCTGTTGGTGCTAAATAGAGCTTTTTGATTAAATGTTCCAAATGGCAGGCGGTGGATTATATTCACGCCACACGATTCGCAGAACTTCGTGCCACATGTGTCTGATGCGATGCTCTAGTTAATTTTTTTGTTTTGCTATAGAAACTTCGAAGACGGGGAGTACTTTCTCTGTCCTTGTGTGCCTCAGGCGGTGGGTTGTGTATGCGGTGAACTGTGTCATGTTTGGGTATCGTGCTGATGCAAAGGATTAAATGAATTATCTTGTTGAACATGCGATTGAGTTCGGCTGCTTATTTTGTGACAGTTCGAAAAGAGTAAGTGCTTAGAGATAAAAAAAAACTGCTGAATGGTTGTGCCAAATGCCAATGCCAAGTCAAGCAATACCACCCTAGGAACCAGCCTGTATTCTCTCAACTTCCTCCACCACCCCTTTCTACAATCTGTTTATGGGTGTCGCGTTTTATATGACATCAATTTAAGCTGGCGCGTGTGTGGTGTATGAATAAAGGTACCTACATATGTATATGTAATACCTACTCATAGTAGGACGTAAAACTTTTATAGTATGGGACGGCGCAAAGGTATACGATACGAAGCTTGATATTCATTGTACATATGTATAAATACAAAGCGGGAACTGTTTGACAAATTCAATTAGTTTGTGTCAATTAGTTACATTTTATGCAAAATGATGATGTTTCAAACGATCGATGGACGACACTAACGAAACAAGGCTTTAAGAGTAATGAGGAAAGGTGTCTACATAAATTCATACGTGTAGTAAAAGAATGATTTTGATTTTTCTAGTCAAACTTTCAGCAGCTGTGGCATAATGGTTAATGCGTTAAGATTGTCATGTCGAAGGTCTGGGTTCAATTTCCAGGTTTTTCCGTCAAAAAAAAAAACAAAAACTTTTTTCCTCACAGCTAATGCCTCTAAAAAGGCAGTGAAAAATCCTCCCATCCCCTTCCATTCCTGCCAATAACACGCACATAAGAATGGTTGGGAATTGAATTGAAAGCCACTAGGCTGAGGCTCTGGCTCTACGCGAGCTGTCGCACCACCAATTTTTTTAATTTTTAAAACTTTCAGAACCCTTATCCCTTAAAACTTAAACTTAATATGACTTCCGATTTTCTACCAGTGTTTTTTAAGAGGAAGTGATGGTGGCAGTTTGCTAGGCTGCAAAGATTCTTTGCTAATGAACTATAATATTCATGTCTTCATTCGCAGCTAGGCCGCATTTAAAGCTATATCATTGCTCTTCACAAATTCTAAACTGGTGTACGTTACTGAAATTACTCAGTGCAACAAAAAAAGTTACCCTAGGGTGTGTCCTAGGACACTGTAATATGTATAAGAACGAAATGGCTGATAAATTGGTCTAAAAACTGTCTTCTATTTATCTAAGAAAAATCTAATTCGCTGCACTTATGTCATTGGAGAAAGGAAAGAGTAGAATTCATCAAAGTTTCCTCAAAGCCGCCAATTGAAAATGGTCAGTTATTGACACTTATTACGTCTTGAGGGATCTGGGCAGATATTTCTAAAAAAACAGACTATATCAAGCTAAAAATGCCTCAATTGTATCTCATTGTTTGAATCCTAATAGGTCAAAACTCAACTAGTAGAAAAGGCACCAGCACATCTAACTTATGCAGAAGATGTTAGGGAGAATGGATCACTTCCTTAATTCTTTGTGAATGCTCCAGCCTAACCAGAACCATCAGAAATGCAGTCTTGGAGACCAATTTTTCTACAAACTTGACATATCGTTTTCCCCACTGAGGAACATACTGTAATTCATTCAGAATTCATGTTGGTTCAGAGAGGCACCCTATATCCAAGCTTCCACTAGCTCTTTTCCTTACACCTTCTAATCTAAATTCTTGGAAGCACATTAGATCTTTTGAGATCCCAGTTAGGTGATACCACTTAACGCACTATCATCTCTTCTGAACTTACCTAAAGCCTAACCTATGGGAGGGAGCCATTTCTTCAGGTTCTAAAAAAAATACTACTTAAAAAAATTTTTTTTTGAAATCAAGTTTTTTCAATGATTAGGTTTTGGTTAAAAACCACAAAACAAAAAGCTTTTGTTTAATACAGAATTTTAAAAATCTGAAGAAAAAGAAATATTTCTAGGGTCAAATAACATTTTTTTAAATGAGAAGTTACTATATAACAAAAAAGAAATCGTAGACCACCCATACGTAGGTAATAGATAGCGTTCAGTTTTAGTTACCATAAAATTGTGTTTTTTGTTTGTTCACCGCCGTTTCAAATTTTTTAAATTCTATTGAAATTTGTTATAATAATTAATCGATGATTATTTGTAATCTTTAAGTTTAAATAAATAAATAAATTTGGTGGCACAATGGCTCATGAAGAACCAGGACCTAGTGACTTAAGCGGTCCCTAGACGCTCAATATTATTGTGCAATATTTGATATTGCGTAAAAGTATTGTCCGTCTATGGATAATATTGCAAGGTTGTGCAATATATTGTAGAAAATCAAAACCCTTTTAATATTTATTGGACAATATAAAATATTGTATCGTCTGTGGGTACAATTGCACAATATTTGTTTATTTAATTTTCAAGTGTCGAAGAGTAAACACCTCCGCGAGTGATTTTAATAAGTGAGAATGTCAAAAAACAAAAAGAGGATGAGAGGAAATTTTTGAACTGTCAACTAAATTATTGGATAAAATATTGAACCGTCTGGGACGCCTAGCCAATAATATTATGCAATATTTTGCACAATAATATTGAGCGTCTAGAGACCGCTTTACAACTCTCAACCATTTCTGTGTGCGTGTTTGCAGAAATGGAGGGGACCGAATCCGAACGGCTAAGGTGAGCGGCACTTTTCTATGACAAGAGATACTCTTGGAGGATTTGTCAATTTCTCGCAAGAGGCAGTAGCCCAGAAAAAAACTGAATGTGGAATCGGCTGGTATTGAACCCAGACCTCTGGCATGACAGGACAGTCCATCGCACTAACCGTTACGCCACGGGCTACTATAATCTTTAAGTATGAAAAGGTTAAAATTCAGATATTTCTTACTGTAATTAGCCCTATCGAGGTATCTGTTCGGAAGAAGTTCCGATACGAAAGGCAGATCCGAGCGTTCGAAGTATCCGTTTCGCGTTCATTTGACATAAGTATGGCTAAGCTTCAGCTGTTTTGTTTCATAAGTGAAAAAATTCTTTCTGATAAATTGTTGAAAAATTTATAGATTTGTTTTTGCAAATAAATGAATAAGGTTGCTTTAGTTTTGGAAGCCGAAGGCTTAAATATAAGGACAAGACAGAAAGAGGAAAGACGAGTTTTAAGAGATCACTCGAATATAATAAAAAAAACCAAAGCCCACAAGAGGTATTAAGATTTAGAGAAGAAGGTCACAAAAATAAGATTTAATAATAAAAAAAACTTTCAGATGCAGCGTAAAAAGAAATGGGCACCATAAAATTGCAGCATATCCACCAATCGCTCTTGTTGAGCCCTAGTCATTGTTTTCTTTCTGAAATACACACTTATTACACTAAAGACAAAAAATTATTTATAAATAATTTTTTAATAACTGTAGCAGCCGTGGCGTGATGGTTAGTGCAATGGACTGTCATGTCGGAGGTCTAAGGTTCGATCCCCAGCCTCGCCACCTATTTATTTAAAAGAAAAAACGGCTACTGCCTCTTGCGAGGAATTGACACAGAAAAGTGCCGCTCGTTAGACGTTCGGATTCGGCAATAAACTGTAGGTCCCCTTCATTCCTGCAGACACGCACACAGGAGTGTTTGAGAGTTATGAGTCACTGGGCCCTAGTTCTTCATGAGCTGTTGTGCCATCAAACTTAACTAATTTTTTAATAACAATTTTGAAAAAGTTTATATTTTTATTTCGCAACTATTTCTTATCGGAGGCCGTCGGAAGAAATTTAAAGCGCAACTGTCAAATATTCTTTACTTAACACATTGTGTTGCACTGCGATGAAGAACGTTAAATTTTTTCGGAACACCTATCCGATTCAGCGTTGCCGCCCGCAATAAAATTAACGTGAAAAAACGTTGAAAAAACGTGCCAATTTACGGGCCATATGAGAAAAACGGAACGGCAACGGATACCTCGATAGGGCTGAATATACATAAATGTACCATTAAAATTATGTGTATTACTATTTACTTTGTCAAATCCTGCCTTTGAATATAACATCAGCAATGCTATTGCTCACTATTAATTGTATAAGAGCTGTATTGCAAAATTATTGCAGGAAGAGCAATACATTGTAAGGTTATTAATTACACAAGTATTAGTTGAATTAATACAATATTTATTCCGTCGCGTCGGTCGGCACAAAATAATACTGCAGACTCACTTTTATTATTCCTTTTTTCTTAATCTTTGGAAAAAAAATAAGACTTCTTTGTGGGCTTGGTATAGAAATCTATACTGCCGTTTGAAAGAAAAATTTTTCAGTTAAGGCTAAGTTTGAAATATTTGGGATGAATTTTATTAACAACTAAAGCTGTACCTCGCTTTGTAAGCAGTAAAACATACCTACTCTTTTTTATTATTAAAAATAGTTTTATAACTATTAAAAAAATGGCAAAGCAATTCCTATATCTAGTCATAAAAAAAATTTAGATACGTCATTTCCAGTTATCACGGCAGTATAGCCCACAATGCATTTTTTCTATATAATTTAAATTAATAAGAGTACATTTTTCTTAAAAAAAAAAATCAATCACAAAACAATCTAATTTTTTTCCCAAAGTATGAAAATACAAAATAATCTGTTTTAAAAACTACTCGGTGTATTAAACTTGCAAAAACTTCGTCCTTTTTAGCTTTATTAAAACAAAAAACAGGTAAACAACGCCTCATTACTTCTTGTCACACACCCACAGTGCCCTTATGACCTAGAAAATCTTATCAAATGAAAACAAATATCACCGTTAAGTTCATGTCAAACCTGCTGCAGGATAAATAATAACATAGATGATTCTATAAATAAAGCTGAACATTAAAAATTCAAACAGAAAATAGTAGGTAATAGTCTGAGAGGCGGTGTTGCATTTCAGAAATTAAAAAAAAAAAATCAAACTGGTGACAAGAATTACAGAAGTAACTAACCTTCAGTCAAAATTTTCTATGAAAAAATGTAGAAATCTAGAGATGTGGGTGGCCAGCCAGTGTCGCCATTTTTTGAAAGCACACATGCGCCAATTTTCGTTGCAGAAACTCCATTGTTTGATTTGTACCGTTCAGTTGAAACCATCAGTAACCTGAACTTTTTCAAATGTTTGGGCAAATATAATTAGGCAACATCCACCGATATCGGTTCTCATCGACTGTTTTCCCTTCTCAGAAGAAAAATTGTCCAATAATGGTCACTTTTTCGCCATGCAATGGTGTTTCATGATTCTCGTGTGAACAGAGTGTGAAATAAGCATTGTCAGTCATCAAAATTTGCTTCCAAAAATAAGATTCAGTCGACGATCTCCCACTGGCCGTATTCCAAGCGACACGTGGAGCGTCTGTCGGCAATATTCTTTAAGTCAATTGAACTTTATACGAAAACAAATACAAATCATCCTTCAAAACTTGCCGCAATGTGGACGGCAAAATGCTGAGCTCGGTGACGATACGACATATACATATGTACATACATACATATGTGGGTTCTCGGCAACACTGTCACTTACCGCTTACCATTTCATTTGAACGTCGTGGGCGTTGATGAATGGCATGCCGACGATCCCACTGTAGTGTCAGACTGTGTTTGTTGGCCACGATATTTTCGACGATAAACACTTTGAGTTAACACACTTGCGATATATAGGTACTATATGGCAAGTTTTGGTTTCGTAAAAAAAATTGAACTCGAGATAACAATCAACCTTGACATTACGATAATAGAAAAGACGAAAAAAGTGGGTCTCGCAATTCTGTACGTCTGTCTGTCTGTGGACTCGCCTACAGCCTAAACCCATGGGCCGATTTTAATTAAACTTGGTATAAAGTGTTTTCGGGACATTACTCCGACATGTTTTTTTCCTTAGATTTTTAGGACCAAAAATAACGGTGACTGCCATATAATTTTTTTAGCATTTTTGGAAAATCTTATTTTTCTCAAAAATGGCTAGACAGATTTTTCTAAAAAAAAAAATCGATAAATTTTATTAGGTATATATGCTACCTTTTTGTAAAAACTTCAAAAAAATGGTTTTAAATGGTACCTCCAATATAGAACCATTTTTTTTATTTTTGTTTTTCTAGAAAAGAAATGAACTGATTTTGATGATTTTTTTTATGGAGAAACTTCTGAAAAATTTTAATAGTTTTGTTTACTAAAATTTTCCAAAAACTTTTTTTTGGATTTTCAAAAAAAGTTTAAATTTTTTTTTTGAAAACCAAATATTTCGAAAACGACTTAATTGATTTTTTGAAACTTGGTAACAAGGGGTTCTTTAACATTATCTAAAATATTTAAAAAAAAAACTTGTTCTTATAGTCAAAATTAACGGTACCTTCCATATAAATGTTAAAAAAAACCGTTACAGAAAATATAAATTTTCTCGAAAACGACTCCTACGATTTTGATTAAAATTGTTCTAAATACTTATATTAGTATGGTCTACGATCTACCAAAAACAAAATTTACAGTTAACCATTATTAACAGTACCTCTCATAGAACCATTTTCTTTATTTTTGGACTATCTCATTATGTGTGTAACCGATTTAAATTAAATTTTTAATACAAAAGCTTCTCAAAAGTTTAAAACATTCTTCATATCAAATTTGGATTTTAAAAAAAAATAATTTTTTTTTGAAAATTCGATATTTCAAAAACGGGTAGATAATTTTTTTCGAAATTTAATTTTTAATTCAACATAAATAAATACTAAAAAATTGTGTACCAATTTTTGTTCCTAAAAATTTTTAAAAAATTTTATATATAAAAAAATTATTTAAAAAAAAAACCTCTCCTACAAAGATTAGTTAAAGAAATCAGATAGTACACTTGTTTTAGCTCTCAAAACAATTTAAGAAGACTTTTTTAATAAATTTATTTCGAATTATGTTGATTTTTAATATTAATTTTAATTTTAATTTTTCAATTTAAGCTCTATAATAATATAATATTAGTTTAAACTTAAGGCCCCCCAAAAAATATTTATACTTTTAATACGCTCAATCTTTGAAATTCGAAGAAACTTTTACTACAAGAGCAAGTTTGTTCGATCCAGTCGTGCGTTTTATTTTTCACAATTTCGGCGTATTGTTTCGGTGTGATGCAATCCACTGTTGAAATTATATCTACTGAATGAAAGGTTTAAAAGCAATCGGTTGATAAATGTCAAAACTATAAAATGTTCAAATACCGACATAAAAGATGGCGCACCCGTTTTTATTCAGTCAAAAATGCACAAAGAAGTATACCCATTTCCTGACCACATAGCAAACTTACAAAGTTTTTTTTTTAACCAGCAGCTTTATATATGTTGACTACAGCTTTTGGTTTGTGTCCACTTTTCCAAAACGCAATAAGAAAAATGCAAATGCGTCAGAGATGTTATTAATTTGTTGACTCTAGCTAGTTAGTATCCACTGTTCCAACACTTCGATGAGATAGGAGTTCTTTTACGATCCTCTTCTAGTTTATAATGAGAAAAAGAAAATAAAATTTTTCCATAAAAATCAACAGAATCTCCTGGTCTATTTTTTAAAATCCAGTGTCGGATTGTGAATTGTGGTTTTAGTTTAACTTTTACAATAGTCGCTGATGTCTATATGTATGCATGCTTGTTGTCTGAATGTGTGTTTGTTTACTTTGCTAACTAAAAGTTTTTGCGAGAAACAAACAAAATAGTGTGAAGCGGTTTTATTTTTGAAGCCCGACCGTTCCAAGCTGTTCATAAAACTTAGATGACAAGTTTTTGCCCCAAACAACGACTGTTTTCCTCTGTGGAGTCTCTTGGTAGTTCAACTGATATACCCCAGACCAAAACTTTATTTCCGCATTGGGATTTTATGTAGAATACTTAAACAGGATTAAAAGTTAAGTTAGATTGTGGATGATCGAGGAGGAATAAATATGTAGCACAGCAACTTCTGGCAAACCATAAATCAAGCTTTACACTTTTGATAAATAATTGAAGGGTAATTTGTAATTCGTAGTAAGTAAATATAAATCCTCTTTCTGGAGAAACAAAGTACATAAATAGTTTTTTCTTTCTTCTTTTGGTAAAATAAAATTTTCCGCGAATAATATTCTGTCAGATGTAATACTTCGATTTAAATATAAAACCTGAGATTTATTGCGAAGCGAAAGGAAATAAAATTAAACGATAGTAATTAAATGAGCGCGGCATCATCAAACAAGATATTTTATTTCACTGAAAAATTGATTCATATCGTTCATTTACAAGTTTTTTGTCTGTGCAATGTAAACAATTACGTCTTTCAAAGTTTGGACCTAACCCATGATTGTTAAAAAGGTCAACATGCTTTTAAATTCAAAAAATATACCTAAGGTGTTATTTAAAAAAAGAAGGGTTGTTAAAAAGAGACTGGGATTTTGTTTAGTGAGGTGAGTGAAAAGAACTCAATTTATAATCAGATTATACATGATTACGATTAATCAAGTCTGTCAGAACAGATGTAAATTAATCTGTCGGCAAATCATAAAAAAAGCATTAAAGAAGATTACAAAATAAGTCCACTTACAACTGTTAAGGTATTAGGTGATTAAAATTAACTGGTACTTAGGAAGATTTAATGTGGATTATCAATTTGATTGTGGCGGCTAAAAAATGGTGAGAAATTAAAAAAAAAAAGGGAAGCTGTCTTAGAGTCATAGACAAATAAATTAGATTTCTTTGGACATTATTTAAAATTAAGTTTTTGAAGCAACTTTTTTCGAAATTCAAATTTTGCATAATAAATACAAAAATAAATAATTGAAGTATATTAGAGGAGTTTCACATCCTTTTTTTTTTTTTTAGAAAATAATGATTTTTGTGGGAAGGTATCTCCACTGCAAGATTGATTGATTTTTGTACTTTAAACAATTTATCTCAAGTAATCTTGATATAAGTATAGGCATTAATGTATGAAACATAAGGGCTTCCGAAAAAATAGAAGATAAGCTTAAGAAGATTTTTTTGACCCACCCGAAACAACAACTGTAAAACTATAAAGGTTCCTATATTTGACTTCAACACTACCCAATCATATGTTAGGATACCTACTCAATACATAAAAAAAAAACACATCACGTTCTACTACTCGACACATAGGATATCCTTTTTCCAAATTAACCACTTGTCTAACATTCAATCATAAGCCATAATTTTTTTGTGTTGATGTGGTTTCTTTTAACAATCAAGTCACGATTCGAATACCTTTACACCTAGCATTTTGCTACATATCTAGTATAAAAATTCAAGTCCCTACCTTTTTCGTGTTGCATGCTATGTATGCACACCCCAATTTTTTCTGAAAATAGCTAAAGTACTTTTATTGTTATTCTCTTCTTATATCCCTATTTCTTAAGTCTGACACTTTACACATTTCAGTGGCGGAGTAAGATGACTTGATGTCCTTAGAATAACATATACCTACATACTTAGATGTGTACATACATCCATACATACATAATGTACATAATGGATGTATGAATATATTTTGGTAGTGGACTCATGTATTTTTTCATTAAAATTGAAATTTATTTCAGGCAATAAATTAAAGCATTGAAACTTTCCCCTAGGAGCCAGTTTTCCGGTGCTGATTTAACTCCGAGCCGAGTTAAACCTGCAGAATTAGTTAAACCAGTTGTAAAAACGTGGTTTAATATCTAATCAGTTTTTTAGCTATTTTTACTCAGGAATTTCGGCAGATTAATATTGTATCTTATATTTACATTATGTACAAAGGTAAATTACATACATATCTTAATATGAAGCCATGAGAAGCAGAGTGGCCTAACTGATGTTTGAACTTATTTTCAAAAAGTCGAAAATTAATATTTGTTATAGTAAAAAAATCATTTTTAGTTACAGTTACAAAATAAGATGACCGTCCTAAGAAATGTATCTTAAAGAGGATATAAAATAAATAAAAGAAGAAAATAATGATACTTTTCTTGACAATGAGCATCTTTTTTTGATTATAACTTTTTTGTTTTCAATTTTACGATAAAAAGTGTTATAACATAACTTGTAGAGAATTTGATTCTCTATACAAATAAGGTAAAATTTTGTTTGTGCGATGGATGGTCCTCAAGATATCGCAAAGACCTTTTTACGCCCCTTTTTCCAAAATGGCGGCCAAATGGGGGGGGGGGGAGTTCAACCCCGAAAACTCGTTTTTACACTCACACTGATCTTTACTACAGATCCATCAAAAAACAAATTTTTCCTGTACAAGGTTCAGCCAAAATTTTGTAACATTTCAATGGACTATATTATATCAATTCAACGATTTTTTTTCTAAGCAAAAATTCGATGACCCGATTGACATCTTTAAAGCTGTGTGACGCCAGAACCCCGACCTCAAAATTTTTTGACAAAACATGTCGCATTCGTTTGTCCATCGTTTGTCCACGTTTGTCCAGGCAAAAAAATCGTTTGTCCACCCTCAGGAAAATAGTTATTAAGCTTTTCTTTTTTATAGCAAGTACCCCAAAATTAAAAAAACGCCTCTACTGCCCACAATTTTGAACTTAGGAGGTTCGGACCAATTGCAATCGTTTGTCCACCGGCTCTTTATCATTGTCCACCAAAAATTTTCGTTTGTCCACCCTTAGTTCAAAAATTATTGAACTTTTCTGTTTTATAGCACAGGGCATAAAAAATTAAATTTTTTTTTGCGGAATGGAACCAATTGCAATCGTTTGTCCACCGATTGTCCATGTTATTCCAGAAAGAAAAAAATTTGTTCGACCCTTAGTTCAAAAGTTATTCAACATTTCTTTTTTATAGCAACACCCCCAAAAACAAAAAAGTCATCTAACATCCCCAATTTTTAACTTAAGAGGTCCCGTCCAATTGCAATCGTTTGTCTACCGATTGTCCATGTTAGTCCAAAAAGAAAAAAAATGTTTCGATCCTTAGTTCAAAAGTTATTCAATATTCCTTTTTTATAGCAACATCCCCAATTTTCAACATAGGAGACTCGGACACCAAGTGGGTTCGTTTGTCCACCGGCTGCTCGTGATTGTCCACCCAAAAATTTCGTTTGTCGACCACCAATAAAAAATTGATATACCCTTTAAATTAAGAAAAGATCACCTTTTAAAATAGCCTGGCTCCTAACCCTTTCATTTAAATAAAAGAAATTTGTAGAAAATGAAAGATTTCATAATATATGTACAGGGTGATTCTCTTAGGCATGGGGTCACATTTTTTAAAAAATCAACTTACATACTATTCTTTTTTTAAAGCAGGACACCTTTCATTTACTATGTTTTTAAGTCAAATTATTTCAGAGAACAGTTTTTAAAATTTCCTTCCGCAAAAAAAAAAATAATTTTTTATGCCCTGTGCTATAAAACAGAAAAGTTGAATAATTTTTGAACTAAGGGTGGACAAACGAAATTTTTTGGTGGACAATGATAAGGAGCCGGTGGACAAACGATTGCAATTGGTCCGGACCTCCTAAGTTAAAAATTGTGGGCAGTAGAGGCGTTTTTTAATTTTGGGGTACTTGCTATAAAAAAGAAAAGCTTAATAACTTTTTTCCTGAGGGTGGACAAACGATTTTTTTGCCTGGACAAACGTGGACAAACGATGGACAAACGAATGCGACATGTTTCGTCAAAAAATTTTGAGGTCGGGGTTCTGGCGTCACACAGCTCATCTTTAAACCATTGTCACTCATACTGATCATGGCTAAAGCTGTCATGCGGTTCTGTAAAAAAATGTTCCAAAAATAACTGAAAGGTTTTTTGTGTGATAACACCCGCGCAGTGTAGGCTGCAAAGCTTTCGCACCATCATATTAATATTGAAGGTTTGAATGAAAGAACAACAACTTGAGTGAGCTACCACCAAGTTTTATTGGCTGGAGTTATAGCTATTCCACTGTCGCCAGGCCGATCATCAGACTCCTTTTAGCACTGGTCAGATAGAGCGCAGTCCGGCGGTGTTTGTAAAAAATTACAAACAAAATTTGACCGGTGAAGTATTGACCGGCCCGCGTCTGCCCGCGTTCTGTCTGAACAGGCCTTTAGTGATGCTTAGTCTATTTATGTATAATTTCAATTTTATTCGAATAAAATTTTTAAAAAATAAAATTCCTGCATAAATTGTGCCTGGCATATGGTATTTTTTAAATATGTTTTTATGCGCTTCAAAGTAGAAACGCGACCGTTCAGTTGTTGCAGTGGGTACGGGCAGTGTAACCATAAACTGTAGAAGCCTAAAGACATTTGAAAACATATCCTTATCGGAATTTCCGATTACATCAATTGCAATGTCATAAGCTTTAGTTCCGCAGAAATTATGCCAAAACGACATTTTACTGGTCACAAATAGAGATCATCCCCATAGAACTCAAGAAGATCATCTATATTTTGAAATAATTATTTTTCACCTGAATAATACAAAGTAAAGTGGAAAATCCATCAGTAAATAGCTTCCAGTGTGATGAAAACCCTTCCTTAACCGTTGAGCGATAAAAGTGTCAATAAAAGGAAGGAAAGCAGTGATTCAAAAATAACTTTTAGGCCAAGAGCCCACAACAATTTTTGGATGTGAAGTATAGCAAAAATTCAATGATGCAATAAGAAATATGCAAGTCTTACAAGCTGTGGTTGGGGCGTTGCTGCAATAGAAATGCATTATTTTATGAAAGCCCAGATAAAAGATATGGCACATAAAAAATTATATTTAATAAAAGAGCTGAACACCATAGACATGAATATGGGGGCCCAAGACCTCTTAGGTGGGCCTTATGTATGCAAAACGCACTATAAAAACGAATTTTCAAGTACGTCTTGCATACAGAAGGCCCCACCTAAAAAGTCTTGAACCCTCATATTCATTTCTATGGTATTCAGCTTTTGTTTGAGCGAGGCGTTTTACTGAGATCTCAAATTCATTTTTTCAATAAAAAATAAAAATAAATTTGATGGCACAACAGCTCATGAAGAACTAGGGCCTAGTGACTTACAACTCTCAACCATTTCTGTGTGCGTGTCTGCAGGAATGGAGGGGACCTACAGTTTATTGCCGAATCCGAACGGCTAACGAGCGGCACTTTTCTGTGACAGGAGATACTCTTGGAGGATTTGTCAATTCTTCGCAAAAGGCAGTAGCCGTTTTTTCTTTTAAATAAATAGGTGGCGAGGCTGGGGATCGAACCTCAGACCTCCGGCATGACAGTCCATCGCACTCACCATCACGCCACGGCTACTAAATACAATGATTTAAAATTTATTTGCGTTTGCAGCATTTTTAGCGAATTTTAGCTTTAAGAAAAGTTATAACGGAATAAAGTGAGAGTTCCTGTTGCTTTTGAATATTTTTTCTAGACGATTTTTAAAAAAATTGCCACCCATACAATTTTTATTTTGTTTTGAGCCACCTTATATGGTTTAGCTTTTTGATTCATTTTATGCAAATCACCCTGTTTATCTACTAAAGCTGCAGAAATAAAATCCGTTATGAATTTGATCACAGACAGTAATTTGGAGAAATCGCATTTATTGTCGCTATCATCCAGGGTGACCGTTTTTAATGCAAAATAAATATTTGTAAAAGTATTTCTGAAAATAAGAGTTGAAATTTACATACTAAAAAAAGTTTTTGTGCGCCTAAGGGAATTTAATCAAACAAGTCACGTCTAATATTCTTGTCCGCGTTCGGGTAAGGGAGTGTCCGCTTAAGGGATCATAAAATGTATAGAATTTGCATCCAAGATCCACGGTTGTGAGAATTTGTCCGCCTAAGGGAATTGTCCGCTTAAGGGAGTTGTCCGCAATAGGAGCTTTCACTGTATTTCAAAAAAAGTAGTTTTTGCTAATTATTTAGTTCTCGCCATTTTAAAAATAAGTGCACAAAATGACGTCATATGATGTCCACATTATACAAAATAAAGAAAATTCCATTTCTACTCTCTGGTTTGGTTGAATAAAGTCAAAGTCATCCACATCCTCTTACAAAAAAAAAAGAAAAAACACAGTATCCGGATAAAAAAGGTGTGCTTCTATATGCTATGCGTACATGCATGTATGTACATACATATGTAGATATATATAAATGATATCTGATGCCAGAAATTGTGTGTTCATCGAAACGATTCCGAAAAGAACAATAGAGTAAAAGATAAAGGGAATTCCTTAGACTGTCACGAAAAGAGGCGACAAGTAGAGTGTAAGTGTACCAAACCAACAAAAAACTTTCCCTTTCATGTTTATGAATGCAACTTTGTGGATAAAGTAAGAAAAAAAGATAAAACATACGAATGATATCGCTTAAAAGTAAACTATTTGAATTGACCCTTTTTAGACCGAAATGTCAAAGCCAAACAAATTTAATTTTTCTTAATTTACGCCTTGTGTCGGTAATGCTGCTTTGTGGCAAAAGATTTGCAGACAAACAAAATTCCGTGAGTCAGCCAAACAGTAGCCAAGGAATTCAACCATCACAGCATGAGAGAAACCAACGAACAGAAAATATTCTTTCATTGAAAAAAAAAAAAAAAATAAATAAAACCAACGAACCTGGCACGCGCGCTGGCCGGTAGTCGTTTCTTTTGATCTGCCAACCGCGAAGGGATCTCAATTCTCAACCGAACTCCAAGACAATATAAAAACTGAATTCTAGAGAAGTTTTCCACAGCTACATCAAGCTAAAGTCTACACTACAAAGTATAGGATAGGAGTAATGCTGGCATAGCACACATTGTTGTTGTTGTTGGATGAATGTTGTATTTTTAGATCCATCTCTTCATTTATTACCCACAAACAGAATTATCAGAAAGGGATGTACGTATGGATACATATATCTTCTTAAGTTTTTTTTAAACTTTTTTAATATGCATTATTTTTCAAGATCAATTTACAACGGTCTCGCACAGCTTCCACAACCCAAACGCGGACTCGTGGCAATTCATTTGTTATTTATGATCCCATCATAAGATGATCTTTGAATGGTTTAAACTACATGTTGATGAGTGCTATTAGGTCTGATCGAATTTTATTTAGCGTAATTCTTGTCTTACAGGGTATTTCAGAGGAAGTGTTGAAGGTATATGTTTTCGTAAAAATTCGATATTAATCCCGATATTAGAGAACTAAAAGTTTTTGCAACACCTGTTTCTTGCCGCGTAATATTAGAAATAACTTTCGTTAGGAAAATTGCGATAAAAATACTAGCTCAGTTATGTCAGTCACTACGATATCCCGCAAATCAAAATCTTGAAAAAATATCGCAATTTTTTTAGTCTAAAAAAACTAAATCTTGAAAATTAATAAACCCACTTTTCAAAATCTTGCAATTAAAAAAATTCTGCTTTTAAAATTGTCAAATCGCACCGAAAAATTTCGAAAAAATCAACCGAAATATCGCGAAATAATAATCTCGCATTTGAAAAATGAAAACGAAATGCACGACTAGTTCGCACGAACTTGCTCTTAATGTACGGTCCCTTAACTGGCATCTAATTGCGTACAGAACGGCTCGAAAAGTCGAGGTCATCAAAATTCTATTGCAGCATGACTTCGACAAGATTCAGCGAGCCTCAAGAGATATACGATACAGAACTGGAGCAAGTTAAAGTAAGTGATCGTAGGGCCAAATGGACATCCACTGGGCGAGAAAAAGTTTAGTAAAGTTTGTACATACCTTGGCATCTATTTGGCCCAATGCATTCCTCTATTCTAGACAGTCAGGATAAAATAGCAGTTTTGCCGTTCTACCACGTACGTCGGTTGCGGTGAGGTGATTTCTTTATAACCAAAACGCTCTCGCACAATAAGCGGAGCTGATCGCCTTCGGTTCAGTAGGACCTTGTCCGATCGGGACTTAATAAATAGGGTAAACCAGGAGAACCAGATCTGGTGGTCAAAAACTGACATTTGTGTTATTGAACATTTAAAGTTCATTAATTTTGTCTGTCTTGGTCGACTTACATAAATAGAAATTAAAAAATAAATTTGATGGCACAACAGCTCATGACATACAACTTTAAAGTTAGGTTTAGGCTTGTTATTGTAAGCAAGAACAAGGTGGCAAAAAAACACACAAAATATGTAGTGTGGCTGTTCTATAGTGTAGTTTTATGCAGACCTGTAAAATAATTAAATATATTGGGACTTAAATACAACTTAAGTACAATTACCATGTACTTTAAAATTCTAAGTACAAGTACAATTCCATGGTATTTGTACTTAAAAATTCTAAGTATAAGTACCGGTACTTGTACTTGTAATTATAATTCCTCAAAAGTATTTAAAAATTTGGTATTGATTACTTTGGTACTTAAATGAGTTGTACTTAAATACTTTTCAAATACTTTTAATTCCTCAAGTACTTTAAATTCCTTCTTATCTAAAATTGGACGAAATAAAACAAAAACAATTCTTACCATGATGAAAGTTCGTGCAGACGTTGCCTTTACTATGAGAATGAAGAATTAAAAGTAGGGAAGGGTTTTTGGGAAAAATGGAAACTTTCTAAAAGTTGTTTTTATTCCCATACAATGTGAGAATAAAGTCCACTTTCGAATTGCAATTTTATACAATTTGAAAGTACGGAAAGAGAACTTATTAAAAGTTTGTAGAAAAATCTGTAGTACGCAAGAAAAAAAGTAATTATATATCCATATAAAAAGTAAAGCACAATTTTTTAAAATAAGGTAAAGAACTCAAATTTATATGTTACATTACATGACTATTAAACAAGATGTGCAATTACAAACTTACTGATTGTGAGTGACGTTTCCACAGTTTTAGTTTACAAAAAAAGTCGCGATTTGTTTGCAAACTTAAATTGTGCAATTTTTAATCACGATTACAAACTGACGTTGTGAAAATCCATATTTTACGGCACTTAAGAATATAATGAAAAATTGCACCATTTCACTTTGCAAAAAAATCGCGGTTTTTTGTTAAAAACTTTTGTATCTTGAATTGCGTTCAATTTTTTTTTAATAATTTACGCGCACTGAAGGGAGTTGGTACCCTTGATATGTCTAATATGTAAGAGACACAGTGCGAGCATTAGGTAAGGAATTGCGTTTAATTTTGAAGAATACATTTTTATTTCAGTGCAAAAGTTTATTATTATGGTGAATAAAATTTCTTTGAACGTTCTACCTACATACATTGAATTTAATAAACTACAAAACAATAAAAACTATATACTTTTTTAAGTTTTTGACAGGAAGAGATTTTATTCTTGAAGGGAAATAAAAACACCCATTGCTTTTAAATTTTTTTCCCACGTTTTATGGGAATAAAAACGACTTTTGAAATGGCTTTCGTTCTCATCTAGTAGGAACTAAGTTCTTCGGTGGTCTTAGCTCCTGAGGACTTAGTGTACGACACCATTAAAAACAATGAACTTTGCATAAATATTTTATTTATCATATAAAAGAAACATTTTCACCAACTTTCATGAGAGTAATTTTATTAATTCTTACAAGGTTGTCAGTGGTCGCGTTCGTGTACCTAACCAATGCTTGTTGTAATCCATTATAAACACAGTTGATGCAACAAGAACTCAAGGAGCTAACATTTTGTTGGTTAAATATGGTTAGAACTCGGGCCAATGAATAATTCATTGAAAAAGCGCTTTAAACGCGGTTTCCATTTGACTGTTATCTTTCTCTGTAATATGTCCGAATCTGATCACAAAAACAGCAAGATAGAAAGCAGTAAAATTAAAATCTATATAATCTGATGTCTATAGTAAGTTGGTCTTAATCGGGTTTTTCAGCCAGAAAAAATGTTAGAACACCAATATGTTAAAATATAGTGGTACTAGCAGTTTTCTTTAAATTGGAAAACTTACGAATTGGTTGTAAATATAAGGAATACATTTTTTGAATATAACAATTGCTATATGTATATATATAAAAAAACAATGCTGATTTGATTAATTAACAACTTATATTGTACGTAATTATAATAAAGATTATGCACGGTATGCATTAAAATAAAAGTGTTTTAGAACAAAAATCTTTAAGACTTAGGTACTTAAAAAGGAACTAGAAAGTAGAAAACTAGAAATACTAAAGGAATTAGAAGTAATTAAAAGTAATTATAAGTACTTAAGGAATTAAAAAGTATTTAAGTACAACTCATTTAAGTACCAAAGTAATCAATACCAAATTTTTAAATACTTGTGAGGAATTATAATTACCAGTACAAGTACCGGTACTGGTACTTAGAAAATTTAATTACAATTACCATGGAATTGTACTTGTACTTAAAATATTAAAGTACTAGGTAATTGTACTTGTAATTGTACTTATGCTTAAATTACACAGGTCTGGTTTTATGTAGTTTGTTAGTTTTATATAAAATCGAAAAGAAAACCGATCCGTGCCTGGTTCTGCACGATCTGTCAAGCTACCAAATTGATAATAAATGGGAGAAAGTTCTAATATTTATCTATTTGTACAGTGAAAGCTCCTATTGCGGACATCTCCCTTAAGCGGACAATCCCCTTAGGCGGACAAATTCTCACGACCGTGGATCTTGGATCTAAATTCTATACATTTTATGATCACTTAAGCGGACACTGCCTTAGCCGGACGCGGACAAGAATATTAGCCTTGATTTGTTAAATTGAATTCACTTAGGCGGACAAAAACTATTTTTAGTATGTAAATTTCAACCCTTATTTTCCGAAATACTTTTACATATCTTTTTATTAAAAACGTTCCCCCTGGTTCACAGTGACAAAAGATGTGATGTGACCAAATCACTGTCTTTGATCGAATAGATAACGGATTTTATTTCTGCAGCTGTAGTCTGTTTTTGTATATTGTTGCTTGTATCTTCATGTTTATTTTTAGTTTGTGAATAAAATTCATGGCCTGTAGGTGTACAAATATTTCATGATGCCACTATATACTATACATTTCCATATACAACTATTTTTTATTTTTTCCCATGGACGGAAAACTCTCTTAGACGGATAAAAATCTTGCGACCATCGCTGTATGGCTAAGGGAGCTTTAACTGTACTCGTATAAGGACAAATAGAAATCCAATTCGGAGGAGTCCTTTTCGAGAAAAAGAAAATTTTCTTTAGTCAGTTTTAAAAATTTGTATGGAAAGTACCGTTAACTTAAACTATCATCCAGATATAGATTCAGTTTCAAAGTCAAAGGAAGTGACACCTATACATAGTCAATATGGCAGATAAATGCTCAATATCTCAGTGCACATTAACCTGAATGACTGGCGCTTAAGGCCCAGTTTCTCGGTGGAAAAAGTGCCGCTTAAGTGTCCAGCATGATGGATAGCACATTAATCTGAATGAGTTGTACTTAAGTCACTTAATTGGGACTTAACCAGACTGTAAAACTGAGACAAAAATCCTAATATGGGAAATTTAAGTGGCACTCGTTTGGGTAAGTATGCACTGTGACTTTACTGACAAATTTCCAGAACCTTGACTTGACTTGGCTTTGCCTTTTTTGCACTTGGATGTTTTCTATTCATCACATCATACATATGTACATATGTATGTATATAAGTTACGTATGCTCTTGTTTTCAAATATTTGTTATGTGTTTCATATATCCATTATCACTCGATCTTCATTAAAAAAAATAGGTTTTGCAAAAATTAACATAATAAATAATCGCCCAAATATAAAAAAGTCTATTCATGCATGATTTATTGCACGTTTTCGAATTATTATTTTTAAAATTTTTTCGAAGGTGAACAGAATACAAACACATTGTGTAGAGTAGAAACTCTGGTGGAGACAAAATTCAGTTTGTGGGCGTATGTTGGAAATAATCTTATTTATTTTACGATCAAAAACTATGGACTATTTATGTATAATTTAACATAGTCAAGTCAACAAGGTAACAATATACAAGATAAATAATATCATAATCAGTAGGCTAGGCATTGCTATTAGACCAGATGCTCTACCATTGCTTATATAACGGAATTCAGTATTATTGTTTTTTTTTTTTTGCTTTTGAAATTTGCTAAACCCAAACACAGTGGGGGTTTTAATATGATCCTCGATAAATTTTGATCCTCGTTAAATTTATGCTAGGAGCATACTTTACAGACTACATGGGTGTTTCGTAGGTGTAGCATAAAGTAGAAATTCCTTAGATTGGATTTTCTCTAAATTGAAATGCTTAATTGTGTAGTTTCGACAAAAGTCAATCAAAATTTTTCATAGAATTTGAAATAGAAAAACAAATAAAATAATCAATACAAATATTAAAAGTCAAATAGAAAAATATCAACGAATAGAAATTTGAACGATAGTAGACTTTAATTCTATTTCATCAGCTACCTGTTATAGGTGAGCTAAATCTAAAATTCGATTTTCTTCTCTAGGGAATCACATACAAATGTGCTGTGCCAAAATTTCGAACAAATCGGCTCACCCTTTTAGGCTCTAAGGTAAATTACAATAGAAACGCGTCAAAAGACTGGAATATGGATATTTGTGTAGGTTGTGTCAAAAAAAAAAAAAATGGGTGGGAAGGGGGGTCTATTTTCCTGAAAGAAAAAATTGACCACATAAAAAAATAATAAAACAAAAAAGGCAACATTTAGAATTTTGTGTCACAGCTTTAGTCGGAAAGCTCATCTTTTATTTTGTTTTAAAATTTCATTTATTCAATTCACAACTTGATAAAAAATAGTTTTCAAACTAAAAATAAAAAAAAAAAAACATGTTTTTATTAAAAAAAAAAAAAAAAAAACCTATCCGTATGTTAGTAATCGTTTGGATTTTTATATTTGATACGCTTATATCGATCTTTGTCGAACATTAAAAGCTAGGTAGATGGTTGTTGTACACCTTTTAGTCGTTGAAATAATTAAAAATAACAAAGCTACATTTTTCTTTTGAATTTTCTTAATTTTTGACTAATAATTACAGAACATTGGATTCAAAGTTATTTTTAATTTAAAGAATATAAAGTTACCAAGAAGGCGCATTTCATACAATTTTTTTAATGCACATTTTTATATGGTGGGTTCCAATATTGCAGCCTGCTCCCAGAGCTTTTGCTTTTTTTATAGGCTTTTCAAGGACAAAAAAGCAGACTTTTCAATGTGTATGGTATCTCATTTTAAAAGCGCTGAGAGAATTATTGAAAAGCCCATAAAAAAGCCAAAGTGCGGGTTCCAACATTGGAACCCGGCATTTTCAGTAGAAAATTTGTATGAGATGCGAATTCTTGGTAACTTTATATTCTTTGCTATAAGTCTAAAGCATAAAATACGTAATTAACTGTTATTTTAAAATGTATTTTTCACTTTTTTCCTTTTTAAACTAGAGTAAATTAGGCACTAGACAAACTCTTGCTTATGCGCTGTAGATTTTATTAAGAGTCGGTAGTCATCGACCAAAAAATTGCATTTAAGAAAGGTACGACAGCATCTTACTGATGAGCCCAACTGTCGTGCCTGGTCGAAACGCATTGGACTAAAGGCTGATTTCCAATGCCGCGTTGGGCGTCGCGTCGCTTTGACATATTTTTCTTTCAACGCGAAAGCTCACACATAGCAATTTAAGCAAATTGCTTACAATGACGCGTTGGGTATTATGTTACGATTTGGCACCTATTAGCATGTACACAAACCAACGTAACATAAGCTACCTCAACGTTAAAGTTGAAAAAATTCAACTTCAGCGTGCGTTTTGACAGTTAAACTAATGCTCGAATTCCTTTCAACAAAAAAATCGATTTATTTAGAGAAAAAAATCGGTTTTTCTGGACAAATTCCTTTTATTGAAAGAAAAAAAATCGATTTTGTTAAAAAAAAAACATGGATTAGTTTGTTGAAAGGAATTCGAAATTACAGTTATGTAGGTTCATTTTGATTTTCAGGTTCTCTTCAAGTCGTCTGTCATGTCGACGCGTTCGTAAAGCTTGTAAATGTATACGTAAGCGTCTCTAACGCGAACGCGCCATCGGAAATCAGCATTAAAGGTCGCATTTGAATTTAATTCAATACAGTCCACTAAAACAACAACAAATATAATTTTCTTTTGTTTTTGTTAATTCTCTTCTTCGTAAAAAAATCATATCCAACTGCGTTCTTGAATCGCCTCAGAGACTGCATTGTCATGTTCGCAGCTATCGAATTTTTGATAATGGTGAGGTGATATAGAGATTGACGACCTTAAAAAAAGGTAGAGATTTGAGGTTGCGAGAGATTGCGGTTTTTGGGGAGCGTTTAAATAAAATTAATTTATTTATTTATAGCTAAATAATTTACAAATTAATTTATAAACTGTTTTTTGAAAGAAGACACTAGGGCAGCAGGGCCATTTAGTGTCGTCTTTTGAAAAGAACAAAGTATAATTTAAAAAAAACTATAATTAGTTATTATTTATGTATCTACAAAGTAAAATATTTTAATTTTGGACACAAAATGAAAATTGAGAAAAAAAAAATGAATTAATACATTGTTTTTTGGGCATTTGGACTTAAAATATCATTAAACTTATTGTGTAGTAATGTTGCTTCTTTGATGTTTTGAAGGATCAAATAAAATATAATAATGAAAAATTTGCTTCAGTTAAATTATAAGAAAATTTACACAACCAGTGAATAAGTACTCCTGATTTTGATCGTTTTCATTTTTTCAATAATTAATATGCCAATGGAAGAGAAAAAAGTGTTCTTCCAATTTTCTTCAATTTATAGGATTAATTAAATAACGATAGGTTGAAAAAGAAGCAAATTAGTCTTCATAATTCAGTTTATTCTCATAAACGTCCAAACAGAGATGAATAACAAAACTATGCATAAAATTTCACAAAAACCATAAATAGAGTTATTCATAGTCAGGTACCTATTGAAAGTGAGAGTGATTCCTGAAAATTTCATCCAAATCTAAATTGTTTTTCTCCGAAAAGGTTCGGAGAAAAATGGAGGCGGAACAAGACAGCATACTTAAAGGGGCTTATAAAAATGCTGATGCTCCAAATGCAATTGATGTGACGTCAGTGGTCAACGGTGGCAGAGTACGTAGGTACACAGCAAATCTGATGCGCGGGTTCAAATACCGCATGATGTGTAGAAAGTTTTTCAAATAAAATTGGATTAAAGCTCAGCACCACTATAAAGGAGACTGATGATAGGGCTTGGCACCCCTTGAAATAGCTATATCTCTAGCCAAACAAAAATAAAACGAATTAAAATACCCAAAATTAATTCGTAAGCAATTGGTGGTAGCACCTTTAAGTTGTTGTTGTTGTTCAAAATTCAATGAAAATCATTCAAGCTCCAGATTTTTTTTGTAATCTACCTTTTTCAAAAAGTATTTGACCGATTTCGATCATTTTTTTTTGTGCAGAATATACTTGAGACATGTATTTACACACTGTGGGTCATTTTTGTTTTTGTACTGTCGAACACTGTGCATATTTAAGAAAAAAAATTAAATAAAACAAATGTTTTTTTTCCTTCAATATTTTCAAACAAATTGTTTGCAAAATTGAAAGTAGTTGTTTTTTATTGAGCTAGTTCCTGTGCCGATTCTGCAATGTTCCACATTAAGCCATAGAGTTACTGAAGAGCAAATGTGCTGTTAACTTGTTGTTGGTAGAATTTGCATGTGAAAATTTTGCTTAATGTGAAGAATTTCTGAATGTGCACATTAAGGAGTTGAACAAAACACACCTAGTGTCGAATTTCGACACAGGGCGATACTTGTATGTAAAGTGAAATGGGGTAAAAAAAAAAACAAATGTGTGTATGTAAATCCTGAGCCTTCTTTATACATATATGAATGTATGTACCAACTCCATATTGTGATTGTAAACGCATGACATTGTCTGCTCAACACATAATAAAGTGATTTATAATTATTTTTATTGTCTTTTTTTCATTTTATGGATTTTATATTTGTCTACCCGTGGGAAGTCAGGGCGGATCGGCTAGTAATCTAAGTAAACAGATTAGTTCTTTTTTTTAACAAGCTTCAAAAATTATGCTATTTTATGCGTGTACACTTTAAAAAACAATAAAATCATAAACCAATATGTGATCATAAATTACGGTTCTCACATAAATTGTTCCTAATAAAACTATAGTCATAAAAAATTAATTTATTACTATGTGTAGTGACATAAAATATACCTAATAAAGTAAAAAAAAGTCATGTTTTTATATAAAGCAACCCACAGTTCGATGTGTGAAGACGGGATGGTCCTCCTAGCTCCTACCGACTGTTTTTGTGTTTATTAATAAAGAACATGCATTCAATTTGTGTTTGTAAGATTAAGAAACGATTGTTTATGTTTAAAGAAAAGTGCTTGGGATTGTTAATTCAAGAAAATAAATAAAGTCAATTTGGGATGAGTTTGATGATGCAAAGTTTATATCCTCTGCGGATATTAATGGCAACATTTCGAACGACTTCTTGTGTTATGATTAGTCTGGAAAAAGCAATTAGTTTTGTTCAGATGCAGTACATTTCGTAAGTCATATTTTTATGATAGGTTGTTGTTTGTTAAGACTCTAAACAAAGTTGATAATACAAAGTGCTACAATAAATAAAAAACAGAAGTTATGATATTTTTTTTTATTGAAAGGGTTTAGTTAATATGAAATAAATTTAGATATAAATTAGATTGAATTTATTAGAAAATCAGTTGGAAAACTGCACTGAATTGACATAGTATACTTATATTGTATATATTTTATATTTGTTTTGTTGCCAAATGCCAATACGGCGGCGCGAAGTGCTCGTATAACTCAAGTAGCCTGTCTAGGTTAGCTGTTGTATATTCTACGTTAGGAATTATTTGTTTTTATTAAGCGGTGATATGCCTCTGCTTCGCGAATTGTTTAATTGTTTTCATTTGCATTGATATGTCCTTCTAAAAACAGACAACGAAAAGTAGACATTTTTTGAATCTAAAATACGTCAATCTAGGTTTTTACAAGATTCTTAAGCGAAAACGGATACCGAGTTAAGAAAATACATTTAAATGAAGTCAAATCATCTGTACAAGGATATAGTTTTTCCAATTTCTTTAAACTTGAAACAAAAGGGGATTCACCGAGTTAAGTTTTCTTAAAAAAAACAATTACAAAATAATCACATTGGACTGCAGTTATATTTTGTAAAATTTAAAACGAAAGGGGTTTTACCGATATACCTAGATGGCTTAAAGTCCAGGATGGACTACGCCCTCAACCAATAAGCCCCTCCTCTAACCAGCTCGGTCACTAGCTATAGCTGCATCCAGTTACGCACTTCAAGTTGGTTGTGTGTGCCACCTAAGGTAAAGTCTTCTCAGCTGCACAGATCATCAAGGATACACTCGAAGACTTGTCGTGCTGATGCATCGGTGTCTATACGTTCCAACTGTCCCAGGCTTCTCAGCCGCTTTATTTTCCGCTTTTTGACCAGGTCGACGTCGCTGTAAAGCCTGTAAAGCTTTCTTCTCCATATCCTTGGATACATACTGCACCCAAAATCACCCGAAGAATCTTTCGTCAAAGCACCCAAGCAGCAGGACCGGGACGATTAGGGTGTTATTTAAAGTCTCCTGGGTTCTTTGGGAGAAGGCTTTTCTTCCTTGCCTTCTTAGCCCCACGAAACAGCGATTGGCAGGAGTGATGATGAGTGGAGCTCAGGTAGACAAAGTCCTTGACGTCCTGAAAGTTGTACTTATCCATTGTGACGTTTTACCAGAATAAAAGATGTTAATATTCCTTTCTCGATGACAACATATACTTCGTCTTGTCCTCATTTACAGCCAAACTCATTTTCGCTGCCTCCTCTTCAACACTTGCGAACGCGCTGGTAACGCTCACTCGATGCGTCAGTGTCATCTGTATAAATAAGTAGTTGAACGGACTTTTGAAAAATTGTACTTCCGTTGTTGACTTGCGAGTTGCCAGCAATTGCTTCAAGAAGGTTGTTATGTTATGTATGATAATGCATCGCTTTGCCTTGAACCTTTCTCGACATCAAAGGGTTCGGTGGTTTTCTTGCCGACTATGACGGAGCAACGAGATTTCTCTCATCATCCTGCACAAGCGGACCAGGGATATCGAGATGAGACATGGCTCTGTATAATTCGTCTCTGTCTATGCTATGACATGCGCCTTTGAAATCGTTAAAGAGGTAGTGTGTAATATCGATTTGAAACTCCTGGATTTTTTTTTTAAATCTCACGGAGTGTAATTTGATTGGCGTTCATTCAATTGACTTTTTTTTTCTAAGAAAAAAAACTTCAAAAAATTGTTAAATGAATTAAAAATTATTTTTATATTTTTGATCAAAATTCGCGCCTGAAAAAAATTGTGACAGTTTTATTTATAAATTAAATATAAAAATAATTTAATATCATTTTTTTTTTATTTCATTTTACATGAACATATACGACTTGGAGACCCTGAAAATTGATGAGCCTTTGGAACAAAAGGCTTAATTTTTGTCTACTTGCCTTGCATGTTGAAAACTTGATAAGAATTTCGATTGCATATTGAACACCTGATAACTTTTCGACGATATTGAATTGACTATTTTCTGATAACAAAAAAATAGCATCTGGTCTGTATCTGTCGTTTCCAAGTGCACCGATGGGAAGCTACCATGTGTGGGTCACATCTCACATCCAGCTTCTTTTACCATTAAGGCCCATTTGCTGCAACGAAACTTAAATATTTAAGTTCAACATAAGAGCTTATGTGACCGTTTACGCTGAGGAAAAAGTAGAACATAAGAGTTTAAGTTGAACATAAATATTTTAGTTTCGTTTCATCAAATGGACCTTAATCATGGGTTGGTTGTATTGGTGGTGGTCAAACGGTTCGCATAGTCGGCTTATAATATTAGGTATTTAGAGAATTTTGAAATTCAACCAATCAGACCTTTATATTCGTACATTATGTACATAAAAAAAACTAATCAAAATAAGTAAGTTAATGAAAAATTTTGAATACATTTTTTATTTTTTTTATTTTTATGTAATTTTCTCTCTGTCCAAAAAGTACAATTTATCATTATTAAAACCCAAAAGTTTATTAAATATCATACGAGTATTTGCCAATTACAAAAACATTTTAACTTCATCAAAATGTTGATGTCTTTTTTTGTCATCATTACTTCAACCACCATGATGATGATATAGTATAACCAACGAGTTCTTTTTTGTCAATTGAATTGCTCACTGTCAATGCGAACTGATGTTCTGCCTTCTCTGTCCTCTCACTCTACCAAAAAAAAAAACAGACATGACTTTTGGATTTTTGTTTTTACCTACTTTCCTTTGATTGAAAATATAGATGTGATTTCGGGAAGAGTCGAACCCTTTTCTCCTGATGGAATCAAACGAGAAATGAAAAAAAAAAAAATAAAAGTTACCCCCCAAGTCAGTTGTTGTTGCTACTGTTTCCATCAGAGCTTCTGATACAATACTCGTAGAAGTTGTCGGAATATGTTTTAATTAAACTTTTCAGATGGACGTGATTGATGGATAAATAAAAATTCTCACAAAAAGACATCGACCCACAGCTCGAAACAAAATATTATTCCAGTACTGGTATATACAGATTCTCATGGTGCTCGTTATAAGTAGTAATAATAATGATGATGTTGCTGCCAACGATGATGATGATTTGGATGCTGCTGACTTTCGGGTGCGTGCGCCTCAAAATCGCATCTGACTGGCGTCATTTTATTGATGATTGAAGTTTTCCGATTTAAAATTAATAATTTACTTTCGGATTACCATTTTAAGCCTTTTTTATTTTTCTTATCTTATTTTTTTTATTAAAACTGATTATAAAGTTAATTTAGGCGATTGTACCTATACAGGGTGTTCGGTATAAGGTGCACCAAAGAGCGATTAGGTTGGGTTAAGACAAGAAAAAAATTGTATAGGAGGGGGTCTATTTTCGGGAGAGGCAATTTTCTAAAAAATCGACTTGAAATAGAAAAAAAAATTATTAAAAAACAATGGCAACACTTAAAATTATTTCTCCCTTAAATAATACCAATTAATCCTCGGTTATTTCAAACGAGCCTCGAAACCACAACAGCTCAACTGTAAAAAATATGCCTCAGTACCGAAAATATCTACACTGAGGCCATTGAAATATTTCAATATCAAGCCAACTGCTAATTCTATATAAAATACTCTTCTTCATAGACGATAAGTTCTGCTCATTGTTGTAAATTCCATTAGAAATTGATCTGAAAACCATTCAAGTCAATTGACTGGATGATATTCAGCTGTGTGAATATAATGTATACGTTTATAAACTCTAACTCATTCCGAAGCGGAAATTACTTCCACAAACCAATTGCCACCATCTAACAGCCTCGATTTCCCTTGATACTTTCCTTTCCTTCGATTTCATCTCTCGGAAAAGCCAATGAAACTTCAAAAGCAATTACAACTATGTGCAAATACATATAAATGTATATGTACGTATGTATATATCGACCTCTTATCACAAAAACTTTTCCCTTTAGCTTAACACTTGAGCCATACATTGCCACACCAGTGCTGAACAATCATAGATTGAAGAGGAGCTATGCTGTTGCTGGTTCAGCTATCAGTTGGTGAGCGGTTAAGCCACTTTAACGGTTGTGTCAACTTTCGAAAAACAATCGACCATGACACTCCATTAACGGAAACTTCAATTTCTTCAATTTTCAAAGCCTTCGCAATTGATCCATAATTGTATAAAAGATGGGTGGTTGTACGCCTTATTCTCTTGGATGGAACTCAATTGGTCTACAAAGTAATCCGAAGCAAATAGTTGTTTTATCTTTCGGATTAATTAAGCCATTTGTATATGGAATGGAGGAAGTTATGCAATAGAACGATAATATTATTGTATCCCCTCTTAACGAATACAAAGCATGTGACACAAACTAATACTCACTTGTTTGGATTTGAAGTGTCAATTGGCTGTTTTCGAGGCTTTAATGTGAGTTCTTGATGCGTGATGCGTGTGTTCGAATTGAAAACAAGTGTCAATGGCCGCCGACATTTGCGTTTGTAGCTGCTGTTAAATTGGAAAAATATTTATGATGTGTGAATTAAACGAGACTGACAGACGAAAGTGGCGCGTACAAGCGTAGTTACAGTGAACCACAAGTTTATTTAGACTGGAAGAAAATGCTAATATGCTGAATTACAATTAAGATTTATTTTTTGAGGAAAAGATGCAAACAAAAAGTGACCTTCATAATCTCCAAATTGATAAGATTTGAGGATTTTGGTTTTGGGATTTTAATTTTGTGAATTTTGGATTGTAGATTCTAAATTTGGAGCTAGGGTATCTAAATTTGGAGCTGCAGTATCTCCATAATGATAATAAGAACACAACTTTGTTATAATGTGTATTGAAAGAGCATGTGCTTATAGTGAAAAAAACTGACTCACACCACTACTTTCAACCAAGCCAACAAGTATCCACATTAGTATTGTATACAATATAGATACATATCCATTATTTTTTATTCAATCCTTTATAGTTTGTACGAAAGCGCATACGAAAGAAAATGCGTCCTTTATTTAAAGAATGAAGAATATGTTTTTGAGTCTTTATTCGGCAAGTTCAGTAAGGTTTTTTTGGCTTAAATAAATATTGGTTTTTTTGTCGAGTTTTTTTTCCCAATTAAAATGTATTGTTTTTTATTTTAAAAATAAGATGTGGTTTCCACCGTTGGTTTTCTTCTTTTTCTGTTAATAATTACGGGTGGTTTAAACACTTAGTTAAGGTTTGATTGCGTAGGCCTAGCGTCCACTTTTTTGTAAATAAATTGTTTAAATTGTTTTTCACTATTTGCATTAAATATGATTCTCGGTAAACCGTTAACGTAGGAAGCAAAAGGCAAAATAAAAGTCTTTAAAGAGTTGGGCTTTAACCATCGACGTATCGTCGATCGTATCGGTAGAAGCCAAAATTTTTTAAATAATTTGTTAATTTAATGTTTTATCATACGATTTTATATATAAAAAGAATTCAAATCGATGAAAAACCCCTAAAATATTTATTTCATAAAAAAAATTTGGAGGAAATACTTTCTCTAAGAAAAGTTACTTATTCATTTATCTGATGGAAATTCCGTACGAAAAACGAGTTTTTATCAGAAAATGCTTTTTATAGGACAAATATTTCTCCAAAGAAAAATTTTTTTATGAAATAAATATTTTAAATGATTTATCATCGATTTGTATCCTTTTTATATTTCAAATCCTATGATAAAACATTAAATTATCAAAAAGAATTTTTTTCTGATCGCTTTAACCGGCCGCTAATTAGGTATTTGCGAAATGGGTGAGGCTTTTCAACATAAAAAATTCAAAACTAGAATTTTAAAATTTTGAAAAAAATTATTCAATTTTTTTCCAAAAAAAAATTTTTTCTTTTCACCTCTTATCAGAATTGTAACTAACGCAAAACTGTGAAAAAAGTGGACAGAAATTGTTCTCTTCCATTTTGATTACGATTTCAGATTAACTAAAAGTCTTTAAAAAGTCGTTTTTTTTTACCTTTTCTTAATTTTACAGTGAGGGGCAAAAAAAAAATAATCGTTATAAAATTGTAGATAGATCTTTCCAAAACTGCACTTTAGTTTTCCATGTCGGCATTCCTTGCTGAGATATTGGTAACTGAAGTCAAAAGTCTCTTTTTTTCCTTCAAAGCCAGATATTCTTCTGAAAAAAAATTTTAGAGCGCCAAAAAAAGACGACATTAAAGTTAAATAAACAAGTAATCGAGTCAATAAATTTTATCTGGCTCATAAAAAAATTCAAGGAAAATGACACTCTTCAAAAAAAAAAATTAAAAAAATTAAATTTTTTTGCTCGTGCTGTTTCTTATGATTTTAGAATAACGGTAGGTACCTTAAAAAAATCACTTGCTTTAATTTTTCAACACAAAAAACCTAAAGCTTTATAATGCTTTTTGTTTCATCTCAATACGATCACTTTCCACCAGTTCTTCAAAAAACCCTAAGAAACGTGAATTTTTGTTTGTTTCCTTTAACCCTGTTACCCTGTTTTTTCAAAAACGGTTATAAGCAATAAATAGTTTTTTAATATATATCCAATCTCGGACTGTTTAGATTGTATCGATTGCTCCTGCATACAACTTGAACCCACTGTGTGTTGCCAGGAAGCAGCTTTTATGGTCAGGTACAGTTTATTAGGGGCATATCCTTCGATCTGAACATCTCCTTAGTCGAAATATCATTAAACACCCACAAAAGATCTTAGAATTAGCTCTGCATAAATTTGATAATATCTTGTGACAAGTATCTTCGAACATTCTACCAATGTAATGCACCAATCCTTAATGAAATTTTCATAAAAAGTTGAATATCTGAATTAAATGTACGTAAAAGTCAGAAAGGCGATCGTATGATTACCTATCTTATCAAGACTATTGAAAAAGTTTTGCTAAAATCGTTTTAAACGATACCAACATTTATGGAAGTTGCATTCACTATTTTATAGCTTTTTTTTCTTTAACTTTCAAAACTTAAAGTAATAAAAGTGCAATTCTTAAATAAGCTTTCTACCAAAATTTCGTTAGTAAGTTAATTCGAAGATAATTACTGCTATATTTATAAACAAAAAATGGTTACTTCAGCTCTTGTGTTCAGGGTAACTACACCATGGAATAAAAATTTTCTGGAATCAAATGGAGCAGTAAGCAATTGCCTTTAGTTTGAGTCCGGAAATTTCTGATTCCGTCGTGTAGTTACCCTGAACACAAAGAGCTGAAATAACCATTTTTTGCTAATAACTAACTATAAGGGAGTTAGTGTTTAAACTTTCGAAAGTTAATGATTTATGATCGTTTTTAGACTTTTCTTGTCCCAATGTGCAACATTAGGCGGGAAGTGCAAATTGTCAAGTGAAGATGTCCACTTATTATTATTATTATTATTTTGTTTTTTAATTTTTATTTGCGCCCGACAAGTAAGCAAACGTAATTTGCTTTGGGTCATCGGCACCAGTAAAACGACATAGCATAAAGTTGCGATATGACAATGCCTTCTTATTTGTTCGTTAGCATTGTGAAAATGTTTGTCATGGGATTCGCGCGACGCGGCGTCCGATTATGATGAATGTTGTGTTTGTGGTAGGCTCAAGAGGGCCTTTTTGACTATACGGGCGACACCTATATAAAAAAGACTCTAAGAGGAGACCCCCGTTTCATGGTATTTGTTATTTTTTTTTTGTTTTGAATGATTTATGTGATCCAAACCCGAAAAGGAGTAGGAAAAGAAGAGGCGGGCGGGGTGAGCGTAATCGAATGAATAAATCATTTTCACGAACAAGCGAAGCGGTAGGCATTTGTTATCGATTTGAAGAGGACTAGAGCTCTGCGGTGGCAGCAACGTGCTGCAATTGAAGCGTTAAATTTTATATACACACACACATACACAAACTGCGCCGGGCCTAATTTATAAAGAACGAATTGAAGTGGTTAACCATTCATAAAGTTAGTGTAATGCCTCATAGACATCGGAATGAGGAAGGTTAGAAAGGCGGTCAATTGATGGATGGGTTGCGTTTGAAAAGCTTCCATATTCTTTACTCTATCATGATGTTTGATTATAAGTTTTTTTGAATGGGAAGAAGGAAATGTTAATCATTCTTTATCTCATATTAATGGAACTGTCTATCATTTGATTCAAGACATACCCAGTTCAAGGAGTGAGTTTAAGTATTAAGAAGAAAGTAAGGTACCTACTTACTTTTAGTGTGTAGTTGATGATGGGCGATTTGGTCATTTAGTTTTGATTCCCTTGAGTGGGGAAAGCACTTGGTTTTGATACATAAGTTATTAATCTAGTGCACTTTGTCATTTATTATTATTGAAGTTAAGATTACTATTTAACAAATTAATGAGAAATAATAAAAGGAATTATACTTTGTGTACCTTTTGGTTTCGTAGTTGTACCAACTAAGAAGTGCATTTATGTACCTACTTTTCTTATTATTATGTCATTTTCCACACTTCCTTCTTGTTTTAATTTTTTTTTTAAATTTTATTTTAGGTACCTAAAAGAAAAACAAAAGTCTTAAAGTTAAATTCCACTCCTGTCCTTGTGCCCTGCTCAACTTAGCACTACAAAATTTCATCGTTTCTTGCGGTTTTCAAGTTACAAAATATCGCGTTGTTCTGCCATAGATTTTTTTATTTTACATCAGTTTGTAGTTTAATATGTCTCATTCATTTTCCATCGGTCTCATTCATGTTCCATCCTATTAACAAACTTCTGCTTTCGAAACCAATAAGTATGCCGCTTGTTTTATAAAAATCAATTCGATAGTTTCTAGTCCAGTAAAATTGTCGTACATTTCCCTTGAATGTTTGAAAAAATTTGGGTAGTTTGGATCAGCGTTGCCGTCCGCAAAAAATTAACGTACCGTATTTTGTTGAAAAAACTATAATAAATTTTACTACAGGGTGTAATACAAAAAAAAAATCATAAGAAATCTGTTGCTCTATTCGTCCATTGTCAATTTTTTGTACAGAATTGGGACCAATTTTTATTAAATTCTGTCGAAATTCGCTTTATTTTAAGTAAAATAATGGAAAAAAAAGTGCTATATTGAAGTTTTTCGTGTCACCGTGGTTTGGGTGACTACATTAAATCTGGCTCCAATGATAAATAGTCCCAATAATAAACGACAATAACCGAAAAATAAAGCAATTTCCTAACAAGGAAAAACCTAATCCTCATTATGTTAAGTGAGTTTTTTTTTGTAAGCTAAAACCTGACATATGTACTGCTTTAGGTCAAAAGCTTATTAACAAGCAATAAGGTAACTGTCATAGTTGAAGTATGTAAGAAAAAATAAATTGAAATTAGCAAGAAGATTTAACATTTACAACAAAATTAAGCGTAATTTATTGTTTCAGTATCTTAAATTGCCCACCTTACCTCTAATTACAGCTTCTAAACGGTTTTCCATTGACCTGGATGTGTTTCTTGACTTTCTTAACGGTATACTATCCCATTAGTGTACCAGTTCCGGTTTCAGTTCATTAATTGTTTCAGGAGCTGAATTACTGGCTCTAACCCTTCGTTTAAGCTCGTCTCACAAATGCTCGATAGGTCTGGCTTAAGTCTGGGCTTAGCGCCAGCCAGTCCATTGTGGCAATACCAAATTTCCTAAGAAATCCAACTGTTCCAAGCGCATAGTGTTGCATCGAGCGTTATCTGCATTATTTAGTACGAAATCTTTGGCAATGAATCCAGAATGAGTAACGACGTGGTACAGTAGATAACATAATTATGAATTTTAAAAACTTCGCCTCCATTGCTCAGCTTCCCAATCGTAGTGCGTCTTCTACCTGTCCGTTTACTAGCAATTCTTCCTCGTATACCTGTTTCAGCTGTTGTTTGACGTTAAGACCAGTCAAATGACGAGTTTGGAGAGAAGCCATTGCGATGAATCTTTCATATCTCTTTACACCGATGGGGACGTCCAGATTTTGGCGTTCGCATACTCTTCAGCTTCCCTGAACGTTTTGTAGAACTTTGATACACACCATTGGCTCAGATAGAACTGACGGGCCACAGCACGTTGGCTTTCTTATTCCTTGTCGCAGCAGTATAACAACTTAAAAAACATTTGCAGGTGTAGTATCGTTTTATTTCCAAGATTTGAAGGCCTATTAAAAAGAGATTAATTAACAATTCACTTTTAACAGCACACCGATGAACAAAATACCAATATGGGCTCCTTTATTGAGTATCAATGTTGCCTACTCGTTTTTTCTTTTTTAGTATAATTTTTATATTTTCATTATTTTAATAGCGGATAACGCGAAAACTATCCAATTGATTTTTAAGATTTCTCCTCAAATTTAAAGTTTGAAGTTCAAGCTTTAAAACATGACCATTAACATTTAAGCATAAGTATTGTAACCACAAAAATTTTTGTTTTTAAAAGGCGTAAGGGAGTGATTCTATTTTTATGCTCGCAAGTGTAGTAATTCGAAAAAAAAAATGTTTGATACGCCTTCTAGATAAATTAAACCAAAAATTTAAAGGCCAGCTGTACACACATAGTTCAGAAATTTCAACTCGCCGATTTCTGCGGATTAACTAAAGTTAATAGCCAATCACATGCCTGAACCATTGCTGAACCTCAGTTAATCCCGCTGAAATCGGTGATTTAAAATTCCTGAGTATTTAAATCATGATTGTACACCTGGCACTGAATTTTTCTTACGGATTTATTTTAATATATAGACTAAACCTAATTTGAAGCAAATCTTCAAATCCGCTTTGGCTCTTTTTTTTTGGAATTCTCCATCATATTATGTTAGATTTGATTAAAACCACTAAATATTTTTGACACGAAACAAATACTTGCCCTATATAGCAGCTACAAAACGCTACGTAGGTAATGCATATGCATAAAATAAATTAATTGAAAACAAAATGCACGAATACATCTATAAAGGATTAATAGTAAATATCTCTCGATGGTTTACTGAAAATCATGCTTCTTAAGAGTTGTGCTCATTGACAAAATTCAAACATAACATGATAGTCTAATCATACTTGCACTTTGTAAATAAATTGATTAACCTACATACATAATATTCAAGGCGATAATGATTCTTTCAAATATCCTACCTCAGTATTTGGAGTTCAACTTATAAAAAGTTAATACTGACAGCGAATGTCTTATTTCTTTTGCATATACGGCCGGCATAGGAATAAATAATGATAAAAACTTGTTTTAATTTTACTTAAGATAAGAAGTTAACGTCCTTTTATCAACCATTAAAAAATGCATAATGATGACCTACTTTATCTAAACTTAAAAACTCCAGATTTAAGCTAAATATAAAAAAAATGATAACCAAGATAGCAGAGAGATGGATTTTATCTCCTGCTCCTGTGTTAAGTGTTTGCAACCCACCTATTTTTTCAAAAAAAAACTTCTTTACCATGAATAAATTAAAGAAACAAAACAGAATATCAAAACACTCCGATTGCGGTAAGCTATTGTAACCCCCCATACTTTTGTGATCAAAGATACATTTTTCATTTAATTTATACTGAACGATTTGTTTAACACTTTCCTAATAAAAATTGAAATCTATAATGTTAACATCAACTCCACACCACATAATTTATTCTAATTTGTGTTTGGTTTTTCTTTTCTTTTCAGGTATGTACGGGGATTAACCTATACTATTTTGTTCTTTTACATTTTGGTTTTTCCAAGATAGCATTGTAAGTACATTTGTATTCAACTTTCTAAAACTTAAACGTCTTTTGACTGCGGGGTTAAATCATTTCCATGTGTAGATATTATACATTAAACATTTATGTTAACGAGAAGTCAATCTTTGATTTAACCTTAACAACAAAATATACATCAATGTTTTATAGAACTACAATAAATAAACTACATACTATTTATAGTTAGCTGTTATGCCTTAGAAGTTTCTTGTCTCTTCCAAGGAGGGAGCTTTCAAGAAAATTATTTAGTACTCTTCAATTTCCAAGAAACTCTTAGTAGTCCAGGAAAAATGGGGTCCAGGGGTCTAAAAATCTGTTTTTTTGCAAATATCTCAAAAACGGTTTGTGTTAGAGAAAAATTGTATTCGCCAATCTTGATGCTCACTATAGTGAAAATGTAGAATCAACAATGGAAGAAATTAGAATTATTGCTATTGTTGCGTTGCATAAGGCAGTTAAATCAAATTCTTATATTTGCAAGTCTTCAAAAGCTGTCAAGATCGTTCGAATGTTCATGTGGCGTACCTACTATTAAAAGGTAAATGAATATTTACTCTAAGTGTGAAAAAAAACCTTGGACTGGTCGTCCACGAGGTCTGAGCAGCGTTGCCGGAAAAATTTTTTTGTAAGTGCCACAGCTGACAACAGAAAGGGCCATTGTTGGCCATTGCGTGCCTTAAACAAAAATTTGTAAAAAAAAAAGTTTTGTATATTATTTCATAAAATCTTATTAATAAATTGCACGTCAAATAAAACTTGTAAAATACCAATAGAAATTTTTGTATGAAATGTTGGCAAGTTTCAGTCTTCATTATTTCGTTAACTACAAAAGTGATTTTATTACTTTATAGGAAAGGCGATTTCTACAATGGGTTCCAATATTATTTTATTTTACTATACACTTAATTAAAGTGCCATTTTAAGCCCTTGAGTGCCACAGTGCCATTTAAATGAAAAGGTGCCATAAGTGCACGATCGTGCTACATCGGCAACGCTGGGTCTGAGGGCAAAAAATGCCGTTTGAACAGCGACACCTTCAATTCGTAGAAATCGGTTAGGAAAAGAGAAATCATGTCCCGAGAAATGGGTTTTTTTCAGAAAGAAGCATATCACGGCTCATTAAAAACCGTGAAGAAAACTAAACATCAAAGAGCATAAGCACTGCTTAGACGTTATGCTCATCTGAGTTACAAAAAATCTTGTTTAATTACAAGAATTTTTGCCATAGAAGAAAATTATTATATTAGTCCGCCACTGATTTTTGTCTGGGTCAACGTGGCCTTCTCTTCTCCGCATCTTTGGCTTCCTTATCGTATTTTTCTTCGTTTGCATATAAAATTGTTATTCTTTCAATTCACGCAAAATGGGACTGTTTAATAAATTATTCAGAACTTAAAAATTACAGTAAAATTTTACCTTGCTGTAAATGAGGTTTTTTTTTTCTTGTGAGGGTTGTCTGAGAATACCGGAAATGTTATCGAATCACAACAAAATCACAACAAACCTCATAAGAGCTTTTGACTTGTGAACTCTCACAACATCAGAATAGGGCTGAAAAGTGAGATTTTGATTTAAGCTTTAAAGCTGATGTATGTATATGTATAAAAAGGAAGAAAGAAGGTTTACCTACTTAGCAGGGCGACAAATTTTGCGCCAATCGTGCCGTCGCGTCCGTCCGCGTTGTTCTCGCCGCGGTTTAAAATTTAAAGCTAGAATATGATGGATCATTCCCATTTTAGGCAAACAAAATGCATTTTTTCAACATTTGAATTTCACCCTAAGGTATATAACAAATACATTAAATATCGCTGCCATAACAAAGCGGATTGTCTATCGTTTTGTTAGAGGTTAAGGCAGCACCCCCCGAGACCTTTATAAAAATTTCATGACTCGAAATGTTCAGTTTTTTTTTCAAAAGACCTTTTCATAAATTTAGATTTTCGCAGCATACTGAGGGAAACTGTAGTACACACATCTAAATTAATTAATCAACTTTTGAAATAATTTTTAAACGAATCTAAACCGTTAGAGCGGTTTTTCAAATTTTTTTTTAATATTTTTTTTTTAATTTTGGTATACTCCAAATTTAGGTATTTCTTTATTGTTTTTATGAATTTTATTTCGAAAAAAAAAAAAAAACTGATGAAGATATTTTTAGACTATCGACTTTTCGTAGGTACCTGTAATGCCAAAATAGTTTAAAAAAAAACTGCGTTTCAGGTTTTTGCCAAATAAATAATCTCATTTCGGAAATGAGGTATTGATGATTTTTGAGAAAAATGTCTTATTTCCGAGTTATTCGGGTATATCTTCTGAATAATGTGACCGATTTTGTTATAATTTTGCAGTAATCAGTCTGGTTCTTCCGACTAATTCAAAAAATACTCTGTTTCAAAATTTTGAAAATACTTTCGTCTTTTTTAACATTTCTTCGTTAAAGATATAACATTATAATTTTTAACTACAAGAGTAAGTTACTGCGATTCAGTTGTGCATATTTTTTAATTTTTAAATTAAAACAAATTTTTTTTTTAGATATAATTTCCAGAAGATTCTGTCAAAACAGAGCAAAAAAAATGGTTCTATGCGAGATGCAACAAACTATATCTTTTCGATTTTTTTACCAAAAGTTAGTACATATTTTATCAAGTTAAATTACTGAGTTATTATGTAAGCATCGGTGAGCTCGTTTTTGGGAAAAATAAATAAAAAATCTGTCGGGCAAGGGCGTTTAGGCGGGAGGGGCAATTTTTAAAAAAAAATCGACTTAAAATAGTGCAAAAAATAATTAAAAAACAACGGCAACACTTCCAATGTCATACTGTTTTTTTTTTTTAAACCAGTGTCTTCGTAACACTCACATCGATAAAATTGGTCGAGAAACGTTTAGAACTGAAACAAATTGTATGAGTTTTGTTCCATTTTTCACCGTTTCTCGACTAATTTTTGCTATGTGGGAGTTACAAAACACAAAATTTTGAAAACAAAAAACGAAAAAAATTGTTGTCAAACTAATTTTTTCAAACTAAATTTTACGTTATTAAGGGCCATTTGCTGAAACGAAACTTAAATATTTATGTTCTACTTTTTCCTCAGCGTAAACTGTCACATACGCGTTTAAGTTGAACATCAATATTTAAGTTTCGTTTCAGCAAATGGGCCTACGTAATATTTTTGTTTTTTTATATTCGATGCTCCTATCAATTTTTAGTCAAACATTGAAGAGTGATACTTAAGTGTTTTTTAGTTTTATATTCAAAGGCGCCATTCATCCGTGTCAGCCCTAGGACTTCTTTGTACCGACGGATATCTTGTTAAAAAAATAAAATGAAATGTGAGAATTTGCTGTTTGTGTGTTGGAACAGTTTTCAATTTATGGTCCTGGGTTTCGTTTCTAGAAATACATCACCCTAATATGAGTCACTCTTGCTACGACCATTAGTGTTTCCATCGTAAAATTTTAAGAGAAGGGTTTATCCGATGCAAACTACAATTAAAAACGATTGGATTTTACTACCACAAAACTTAAATTCTTTACCATCTTTCTTATTTTGTTTCTTGATTTCGAAATACAGGATAGCAGTTTCTGAATTACTTTTATTTGAAGAATTCAATTTTATTGAAGAATTTAATTTTAATCCATCTTTTACCGTGCCAGAAGAGTTGGTTGGTACGTCACTACAACACCTTTCCAAGTTTTCAAAGATTATAATTCCTGGCTTCTGCCAGAAGGAATGAACTACATTCTACTTCTATTGAAAAGCCAAACGCATACGCACATGTGTGTCTGAAAATTAATTTGTATTTGAATTTATATGTAAATTTGAACGTGCGAAAGCAACCTGTAAATCTTGAGAATATCTTAAATCCAGTGAGTGTTTCTATGCAAATTCGGTTATAAAACATAAAATATTAGGTATGTATTAGGTATAGAGGTACTATGAATATGTATTTGAAATTTATTCGGTACTAAATTTAACAACTGAAGAAACAGGGATGAGGCAATGTATTTTTCATTTTTTTTAACACAACAAAAGATGTTAGTTTATGCACTGTGAGTATTTATATCTCTAGAGAGTTAAATTTAGGTGTTCCAGGTTGTTAGTGCTTGAATTAAAAATATTTATGTGGTAACTATACGCACAAGTTAATCTTCATTTAATGCCTTGGCTTATTGAAACAGTGATTGGTTAGAACATAGAACATATAATATAGTTCTAAAATTAATGGTGTATTAGGAAACTTACGGTGCCAGGGTTTTTCAAAGATTTTGTATTTTGAATAAGTAGAACTGGTTAAAAAACGGTTAAACAATTTAAAGGTGTGCTTTTTATGTTCCATGGTGATATTTTCTTAATAACTTTTAAATAAAATACAATTTTATAATTTATCACAATAAAATCCAAAATTCAGTGTGGTTAATTTTGACGAAAAGCTCTGGCATCCGCGATGGCTTTGTTTTTAAATCTGAGTTTTGGCCTTCACTGTGGCCTCGAACCTGTGGGCTATATGAATAGAAGATTACCTTGGCTTGGGAATTGTTGTCCAGTCGCTGGATGTGGCTGAGCCAATGCAGTCGACGTGTTTTGGCTTTTTAGATAACATCCACATCTTGGTGCAGGACCAAAAATCCGTCGGAGAATGTACCTTTCGAAAGAACCCATAGTAGGCATATCAGCTTTCCCTTTCTGCTCCTGCCGTAAAACAAAACTGGCTTCAGGAGTTTCGCTAAACCGATACGTAGCAGCGGTTTTCCTGGGGTAATTCTTCGACGGGTGTTATTTGTGGAGTTAATGTTTACTACAAGCTAGATGTCTATTTAGAAGTTACTGCTATCAATAGTGACGTTTTGTCCTAGGTGGTGGACAGATCCTTGTTTTCTTGTTGATAGCACGTATACTTGGTCTTGTCAAAACGTTCACTTCCAGACCAACAAGTTTTGTCTGTTCTTCAATCGCCATGAAGTACTCTATATTCTATAACGGCACATTGGTAGCGGCTGATGATGTCTATATCGTCCGCACACCCAAGTAGTTGGATCGACCTGTTGAAAATAGTGCCTTCCGTGTTAACACATGCTCTTCGCACGAGATTAAAGATGATATCGCATCTTCTTCCTGTCGAAACCCTGTACAGTGTACATGTCTGAAGAGCTAAATCTCAATTGTACGTTGCAACGCGTGTCTTACAATGTCACATGACACATTTTGATCAATTTTTCCAAGGATTTTAAGCTCGTCCATCACCTCTTGACGATAAATACTATCATAAGCGGCTCTAACAAAAAAAAAATAAATTTGGTGGCACAACGGCTCATGAAGAACCAGGGCCTAGTGACTTACAACTCTCCACCATTCCTGTGTGCGTGTCTGCAGGAATAGAGGAGACCTACAGTTTATTGCCGAATCCGAACGGCTAAGGTGAGCGGCACTTTTCGAGATACTCTTGGAAGATTTGTCACTTCCTCGCAAGAGGCATCAGTAGCTCGGAAAAAAACTTAAGGTGGCTGGTATTGAACCCAGACCTCTGGCATGACAGTCCAACGTACTAACCAATACGCCACGGGCTACTACAAGCGGCTCTAAAGTCGATGAAAAAATTGTGGGCCTCGACTTAAATTACCTTATACTTTTCCAAAGTGTGAAGATTTTGTCTATAATCTCTGTGCCGGCGCGGAACCCATACTGGTATTTGCCGAAAAGTGACGGTTTAAGACACTCACACAAAACTTTGGAAAGGATATTATATGCGACATTTAGCTGGGATATGCCTCAATAGTTTAAACAAGACATAGGATCGCTGTTCTTGTAGATGGGGCATATGATGGAGCTGATCGTCCAATCAACGGGCATGCTTCCTTCCACCGACACTTTGTTGATGATTTGATGAATGTACCCTATTAAAACATCCCCTTCGTACATACTTAAAGAGCTCCCCTGGCAATTCATTCATCGGAATAACCATTAATGTGAAAAAAAAACGTGGTGAGGTGACGCTAAAGATAAGTGAATAGATTGAATATGTATTAATAATGATAGGATATCATTTAAAAACATACAATTTCGAACAAAAAAATCAGTTTGAAATTTGGTTTCATATTTTTTTTGAGTCGGAAAATTAATAACTTGATTTGAAATAAAAAAAATCAACAACAGATGTATGGTTTTAAAAACGTATATTTAAGTATTTTAGATGTAACTGTTATTTTTAAAATTTATTTTCTATTCTATAACTTATTTTTTCTTAAAGAAAATTGGACCGCCCGGTGGAAATACACCTCACAACTTCATTTCCTTGCTTGAACCTACACGCTCTAGGGTTTTGATTCTTCTTATGCAAAACACGTTGTACTAGTATTTTTCTTTTACCGACCGAAGTCGAAACTTCTCTAGCTTCTAATGCAAAACATCCTGTATATGAACATTAGTGTACTTTTAGATTCAATTGTTAGATGAAAACACAAGCGTTTTTGTTTAAGTTTTATGTTTTTGTTAGAAAAATTAAAAATATAAAAATTGATATTGTTTAAAAACCAAACAAAAGGGTTGTTATTCAATCAGTAGCGGAATGCGTAGTGCGTACGGATTCGAAGGCTGAGTAAATCTGATGCGTGGGTGATGTAGAAAGTTTTTCATAATAAAAAAGGATTAAAGCTCAGTACCACTAAAAAGAGACTGATGATAGGGCTTTGCACCCCTTGAAATAGCTATATATCCAGCCAAAACACAAAAATAAAACGAATTATAAATACCTAAACAAATTAATTCGTAAGCAATTGGTGGTAGAGCTTCAACAAAATATGTCGAAGTTATAAAATAACAAAGTTTCTTTCATTTCTACTGGTTTTACCTAACGGATTCTACCATCAGAAGTAATATATATCTGGTTATGCGATACATTAAAACCTAGCTGACAAAACATTAAAGCAATGTTTAAAATTAAGATAGAGGCAGAAAAAAAAAACGAAGTGGGTTTTTTGAGATGTTTTCCTTTGGTACTTGAAAAATTAGGGCGCATATTTGAGAGAGTCTATTAAAATAAATCGATTCTATTAAGCTTTAAACTTTTGAACGTTGAAAAAGCATTTAGACAAAAGTCGATCAGAAATAATTCCTGATAGAAAGCAAATGGTTTCAAGTTGAAAAAAATATTGTTACTTTTAGTGATTGGCAACATTTATTATATCATCTTTAATTCTAATGTGATTAGACTCTTGCAATAATCCCCATAGTTCATAGGCCATACCCTTTTAAAAGAATATAATATAATAATCATATGAATATTAAATAAGAATTTATTCACCCCTTGTCATCTTATAATGCGTGACTTCAGTATAATCGATAATACATAATTATATGTTCCATAATATCCTATTTTGACTAAATGATTGCTTTTCGGGAATGACGAAGTCGTCGTTTGGGTATAATCAAATCTTCATGCGTTTTAAGGCGTGTCTCTAGAGCTTATTAATCATTAAACACATTCCAATGGGAATTGATTGTCGCGAAAGGGGAAAAGCCAAAATCATTTCAATATAAGTAAACTGAACGCATGATGAGCGGAAATAATAAATTACAAAAGCTAATTAGGCTTATTGATTAAGACATTAGGAGATTGGGTTTGTAAAGTGCGCTGCGCTGCTTTGAAGTCCCATTCTCACACAAATCCTAATCCAATCCTGATTTTGTGAATGTGGCGCCTTCATTTATAGCAGAGATTTTATTATCTACTCCGCGTTAATTGATAAAAGTAACAAATCTTTGACTATCTTGTTTCACAGTATCTTAAGGATTGAATTCTACCTTATCGCTGCGGCTAAGAATGTATTTGTTTAGCAGCCTATTGGTTCGATTAAATTTGAAAATGCCAAAGTTGAAGAAAGTTTTTCATTCAGAATTTGAAGTGAGTTGTTTAAATAACTTTAAGAATATTGCAAAAAATTGACATGTGTAATTGCTCATTAACTTAAATGACAAAGTCCTTAATATGTATATTAGATAATAATTATGTATAACGTGTATTTATCCATATAATAAATAAATGAACGTATATCATGCTTTTTTCGTTATGAACATATATGAAAAATTCTTTAAACCGATAAAATAGTTAGTATTTAATTTACTATTTTAAATGTTATACTTTAGCTCACCAAATTTGTTGTCACCTGTCTGATACAATCATACTTTTTTCTTCTAACACATTAAGAAATTTCAGAATATCGATAGTTGAAAGTTAAAAGATAGAATTAATGTGTCCTTGCACTTTTATTGTTTTCAATGAAAATACCTATGCGTGTAAAATTGCAGAAGATCAAAAACCACTAAAAATTGATGGAAAAAAATATATATTATTCAAAAATTCACTCAGCCAAAAATTGAGGTTAAATCGAAAATTTAATACGAGTCAATTTGTGTATCTGTTTTTTTAATCATAAAATTTATTTCTAGAAAACATAACTCTGATTTAGGGTATTACTTCCCCAACGTCTATTTTTCACACATTCACATTGCTTTCAAACGTTCATATCTCGAGTTTTAGATTTTTCACAATTTTTTTTAAATCTATCGATTACAAAAACAACCAACTCTCTATCATTTTTCGTTTAGAAAATAGATTCTATAGACTTTTATCTTTGTTTATCCTAATTTACCCTATTGAAAAAATCACGTATTTTGAATTTTTGAAATAAAAAAAAAAATAAAACTTTACGCTCGGCAACCCTCCCGCAAAATGTTTGTTTAGACACTACCTACAAAACTGTATACTTCTTATCTGGTACCTCGATGAGGGTAGGTCGTTCTATGGCGGTATCTTATGTCGTTTTCGATTGGATTTTCAGAGTGTTTCACTCCCTTTTGATTCCAATGGAATATGAAAAACTCTCTTCCGTAATATGTGTATCTATGTAGAAGTAAAAAATAAAATGAACTCTTCAATAATTTCAATTTCAGAACATCCCAAGAAGAAGCATTTACTATTTTGACAATTAATCCAACACATGCTTTTAAACGTATGTGTGTTTTCAGAGTGCACTCCTAGCACTCCTTAATGAAATCCGGAGTGAAAAAACACTCCTAAATCATCACTCCGAACAGCAAATGGAAGGTTTTTGGAGTGTTGGGAGTGTGGATGGAGTGAAAAAAGAGTGCTAGGAGTGAACAACGGAAAACGACATTAGACTAATAAGTATGGATATAAAATTACTTGAAATTTTTCTAGAAAATAAATTGGGTTTCCCATTTTTAAGATTTTAATAATTTACAACTAAAACCATAATTTAAAAAAAAATCATCAAACCGTTTCAAAAAAAAAAACGATTTTTCAAAAAAAAAATTGAACTTTTTATTTAATCCGAAAAATTTTTTTTGAAAATATTTATACGCTATATTAAAGGCTTGAATGCAACTCCAGAGTAGAAGTTTTGATCAAAATCGGTTGAGCCGTTAACGAGAAGGTCAAATATAAAAAAAGTGATTCTATGGTAGTTACCGTTGATAACAGTTTTTGGTAATTTTTTTTCCACCATAATGCGGATCATGCCAGAATTAGTACACACAAAAATTTTAATCAAAATCGTTAGAGCCATTTTCGAAATTCAAAACCTTTTTCAATACAGTTATACGGCCGGTACCGATATTTTTTGAGCTTGAAAAAAATCACGATTTCTAGGGAATCATCTTAAAATCTTTTAAGAAAATCGCTTCAGTGGCTTAGGCTGTAGGTCGAGGTACCGGCAGACGTACAGAGATAAAGACATACAGACGGAATTGCGGGACCCACTTGCATCGTAAATTCAAATTTGATTGAGATTCCGAGTTCGATTCTTTTTTTCGAATCAAAAACTTGCCCCATACCTATATCGCAAGTAAAAAAGAAGCTAGGTGTGACACGCACTAATAACTTCCCATTGGTTCCCTCTGAAACTTACCCGATGTGATTTTTTATAAGAAAGTTGCCATTTCAAAATTGTTGAATAGTTGAATAGAATATACAATTAAGGAAAGTTAATTGGCCTGTTCGCTCTTAACATATGCGAGATGAAAAATATTTTTCAACAATTTTTTGAAATTTCTTTGCATAGGTACCTATTTTCTTGCTTAGAAAAAACTTTTTTCCCAACTCTGTCAGTTATCAGTTGAGGCATTGGACCCTACCAATAATCAAATTTAGTTCCGACTTATGTAAATATTTCAGTAAAAAGGACCATAATGGAATGGGTTCTAAATAAAAAACCGCAATAATTCGCAATTTTTTGGAGCCAATCCGATATAATATGGTTCATTATTTATAGTCCACGTAAATATTTAGCTTATACAATGCACGGTTTAATATTTAGAACCTATCCTATTATGGTCCATTTTTTTTATTTGTTCTCAAGATATTTGAGACTTATTTTTACTTATATTAAAAAAGTATAAATGTAGGTATCTTTAATACATATTCATTAAAATTTAAACCACAATAGCAAGCTCTTTTAATCCAGCCATGCATTTTATTTTTATTATTTTCGGTTTTCTTTTTGTTCTTTTATTTTTTTAAAGCTCCTATGCAGTTAAAAAGCTCAATAATCAGAGCTATCGGACTGAATGTTGAAAAACCTTTTTTTGAATAAATTTTTTAACTCTTCAGAATTAATTATGATTTATGAATAGCACATGCTGCAGATAAAGTCATTTCTTGTTTTTTTGCAATATTTTTAATTTCAAATAATTTTTTAATTTAAAAAATAATTTGAAATGCGAATTGATTTCACATTCATATATCTATCTGCATAACATGTTGTGTTTAATTTATTAATTTGTACGTTTTTCCAATTTGCTCGAAATGAGTGAATTAATTCTCTATATTGACAAGCCATCATCACATCCAAATGTCGCATTGATTATACGAGTATTCTTCATCGATTTGAAATGTGTCGCTCATTTTATGTATATGAAATGTATCAGCCGTTAGAGAGGACATGATTTGAATGTCTTTTTATCCATTCACCATCATTGCAAAAGGAATAAATAATATATAGAAACCGACAAAACAAACACATGCATACATACATACAAACATATGTATAAAATGTATGTATCAGCGTTGCCAACCACTTTGATCAAAATAATGCCTCAATTGAAAAAAATCATGCCTTTTTCAATGAAAAAAAGCCTCACTTATTTTGTTTTTCGAAATTAACGTTAAATATTAATTTTTTTTAAATGTATAAACAACAAGCATCACGAAAAAAGGATACATACATTTTGAAGTAAAAAATAAAGATTGTTGCAGATTATAGCAATGTTTATCTTTAAAAATCGTTTTTGTGTGCATATTTCCACTTAAAGTTTCTGTTATTAGTCTATTCTTGAAATTTGTTTTATTTAAATTAATACAAGAGCAAATCTTTTCATCTGACTGCAAGAAATGTTTAATTTAACAAGGAAAATATAAACATATTTAAATTTCTAATTTTTTCTCCAAATTCAGAAATATTTTTGAAATCGTTAGAAATATTTAAATTTACTAAAAATCTGAATTCAATAAAATAAAATCTAAAAAAAAGCCTTTTTGTTAAAAAATAAGCCTCATAGCTTCAGGCGTTGAAATAATGCCTAAAAGGAATTAAAAAGCCTCAGTTGGCATCGCTGTATGTATGTTTGAGTCCGGGCACTTAGTTATGCACACGAATGTCGTCATAATCCATGTGTACCCCGCTCACTCGAATAGCAGGAACCTCGAGCGGAATTTTTAATTCATTTGCCTGCTCATCAAAAATGCATCATGAGCTGCGATGGAGGTTTTCAATTGAATTGCTACTGTGGTAGTCAATGTTGTGTTGAGTAAAACAGTCTAGCTGGTAACGTTGCTTTTTTTGGCATTTATTTTACATAAACGCAATGGTCGTCATATTTAATTAAAAAACATAATGGCGCTAAATTTTAAACTATCTAGTATGGTGTTAAAGCGTTTTATGATGCTATGATAGAGACAGGATTTTTCAAATTTTAAACGAGTTAGAATCGTATTATCTTTCAAATATTTTATTAAAGCTAAAATCGTAAAATGATGCTTATTTTATATTTTTATTTTATTGCAAATGTGAAAATGCTGTGAACTGTGCCCAGCTCAAACTAATATATCAAACTTCAATCACTGTTTTCGGGGTATGAATGAAAGTTGTTGGATGTCGACTTAAGATCTATCTCGGAGTAATTGTAATTAAAATCAAACAAAGCCAACCAATGTAAAATTAAAATATCTTGCAACTGTATCACCCAAATTACAATACCGATAGCAAATTCCCAATGACGTTTAGATAGATGTTGTGACATGCGGCAATGGCTATTAGGAATGTGTAAGTATACCTACCATTGTGCATGGGAGTTGACAAAGATTCTCAATACGCATTATGTTTATGCTGTGCTGTTGCTGTTTATAGTTGAACATGATGACTTCTAGGAATTCTTTTTAGGCACACGTTTAGAATAGAAGATGCGCGGTAGAACTATGCAGGTCTGACAGTTAATTTTTTGTATCCTTTTTATTCCGACACTCATTCGATTGTGAATCTTTATAGATGATTTTCCCAAACACAGGAAATCCTATATTGATTAATGTCGAAAGTGTTTTGATTTTTTTTTTTTAATTATTTAACAAACGTCCCCTGGGATTTTATGATGGAAACCAAAATCATGTTCGATTTATTGCTTTGAATATAAAATGAGTTTTTTTAATTTAATTTTGGGATGAGCGGTAGATTTTGAAAAGTGATGATTATAATCAGTAAGTTCCGGCCATTCGGTGATTGGGAGTGAAAAACATTTTTTTTTTTTTTTTGGGAATTTGATGGAAAAAGATTTGTGGTCGTGATATGAATTACAAACAAAATAATGAATAAAACAATTTTGTCAATATATGCATTTCCTGCCATAGAAATACAACAATAATTTTTAAAATTTTGCTTTAAACAACAAACACGAAAAACGGAAAAATATGCTGCTCTAGCTTAGTCAGAAACAACTATCAGATTGAGCTTATATTTGAACAATGTATTTGTTGTTAAGTAAGAAGAGCAAGTAAATAGAAAGTTTCCAAATTTTCGAAAGATGGCCCTCAAAATTAAAAAAAAAATAAAATAACTCACCTTAGGAGCTAGTTATAGCGATCAGGAAAACGCATCAGGAAAAATTTTCTTTTTTGGTAATTTAATGTTTTATCATACGATTTGAAATATAAAAATGATACAAATCGATGATAAATCATTTGAAATATTTATTTCATTAAAAAAATTTCTTTAGAGGAAATATTTATTCTATAGAATGCATTTCCTGATGGAAACTCGTTTTCTGTACGAAATTTCTATCAGGAAAATGAGTTAGTACTTTTTTTAGAGTTTAGACAAAGTATTTCTTCCAAATTGAATTTTTTTAATGAAACAAATATTTCAATTGATTTATCATCGATTCGTATCCTTTTGATATTTCAAATCGTATAATAAAATATTGAACTATACAAAAGGAAATTTTTTCCTAATGCGTTTTCCTGATCGCTATAACTGGCACCTTAATCGAAACTTTTCAAGTTTTCCGATAGATGGCGCTGAACACCAAATTCTTAAAAGTATTTATTAATTTACGAGCTTGAAGCTTAACAGATTACAATATAGCTAAATGAAGATCAACAATTTAAAAGTTTCAAAAATATTGAAATTAAAATCTTAAAAATAATTAATACAACACATTTTTGAACTTATCTCTGGAGAAATTTCATTGAATTCTTTAACTGATCTTGAAATAGGTTGATTCATTTCGTGATTAGTTCTGTTCCTAGATTGAAAGATAAGATATATTTCCCTCAATGGTCTCGTTGGAGCATATACATATATATAAAGTAAAGACAACAAGGAAGGACACCTGATAACACAAAATATCTCACACAAAAACTAACTTATATCATAAAAAGTTCTTCGGGACTTGAGGAACTGGACCTCCCCTCGACCACCACAAGTAACAAAAACCAGCTCACTTTTCCTCCAATTGAAATGCCTGAATGTATCTTACAGGATCCTCCCCCATATGTCACGGTTTCGAAAAAACTGCGTTGTTCAAATCGCTCGCCTGGTCGTCTGTGCATTCTGCTCCGAGAACATAATTCACATGTATTGCTTAACTTCCCAATCGTAGTTCGCTAGAGAAAATCGAGGTCGAGCTTGTCGGTGATTTGCAGTCAACTTTGGTTCAGTAGCAGGTCGTTTCGGGATAAGGTCTGGGTCTGCTTCTTGAACTCGTCTCCTACCTGTCCATTCACTAGCAATTCTTCTACATACCATTTCAAGCTGTTGTTGAACGTCAAGACCAGTCAAATTACGATTTTGGAGAAAAGTCAAAGCGATGAATCATTCATACACTCCGCTCCATTTGAATTACTATCAGAGCGCGTATAGCACTTTGGTAAATATATAATTCCACCTTTTTGTTTATGTTCTTTTAAGAGGGATCTATTGCAAATAAAACTGCATGGACAGAATAATTTAGAAAAATACCATTCGGTTGTTTTTTACAACTTTTCTAATTAGTTTTTTTTGCGTCACTTGAATAGAAACAATATGCGATTTTTATCTATAGGTTACGGTTAGAAAAAATATTGTTATAATAATGGGAGTGTAGATTAAAGATAATAATTGTTTGATCAAAGAAAAAATGGCCCGCGGAAAACCATTAAACGCTGCAGAAAAAGCTAAAATAGAAGTACACGCGGAAAACAAGCTTCCCCTACCCACAATTGCAAAAAAAATAAGAAGAAGTGTCAAAATTGTTTGGTCGTTCCTTAGAAATAAACAAAACTATGGAAAAAATATGAAAGATAGACAACTAAGAGCCACAACTTAAGCAGACCGAAGAAAGATAATTAGACTGGCTTCCAATTCAAGTGACTCTGCTGCTAAAATCAAGGCGAAGGTGAAATTACAGCTAGTCTTCAAACAAATGACGGCAAACTCCTACAAGCAAATATTGCAAGAAGCTTTCCCTAAGTTTACCGATGTCTTTCGACCAATACCATGGGCATTTCAACAAGACAACGCGCCAATCCACAACGCAAGGATCATTAAAAGTTGTTACCTTGTTTCAATGGTCACCGTACTTGGCGGACCTAATTATTATCGAAAACATATGGGGATGGATGCTTCGTAGGGTGAGCGATTCTGGACGTCAATATGAGGAAAGAATCACTTAATACTGCAATCAAAGAAGCACAGAGTGCAATTTCTTTAAATTACATAAAACAACTAAACGATTCACTTTGATAAATAAAAAACTACCCTTTTTAACTGCATTTTTTTCAATTTGTTTCCTTATTCTATTCAAGTGACGCAAAAAAAAAAAACAGTGTTTTTAATGAAGTAATTAGAAAAGTGGTAAAAAATAACCGAATGGTATTTTTCTGAATTATTCTACCCATGCACTTTTATTCCCAATAGATCCCTCTTAAAAGAACATAAACAAAAAGGTGGATTTATAAATTAACCAAAGCACTACACGCTCTGAAAGTAAAAAGAAAGTTTGTTTCTATTCAAGTCGAGCGGAGTGTATCTCTAAGTGGTACACCGGTGACATCCAGATTTTGGCGTTCGCACAAACTCTCCAGTTTCCCTGAACGTGCTGTAGATCTTTGGTGCACACCATTGGCTTAAATGGAGCTGACGGGCCACAGCACGTTGGCTTATTCCTTGTCTTAGTAACAACTTGAGAGGATCTTGTTTCTATATAGCGCCTAGCTTTAGTCTTTACCTATTTTTAAAACATAATGTAAACATTATTTCCAAACCATAATTTTCTAAATTTTAATAAATTCCAAAGTTAAATAACGTTACTTATGCACCACCATGTACCATGTACAGATATTTGTTTTATTCTCACAGTATAGCTAATTAAATTTTAACCACTTTGTAAATTTTAAGTGGACAAGTTCTTCTATAACAATAAACTTAAAAAATTTAAATGCTTACATATACTTTAATGGGTGTATTTATAAATACAAACATGGCATGATACTTCTGAATTTCAAACATCTAACAGTCTTCTTTCCCTCAAAAATTGCCGAGGAAACCACAAAACTCTATAATGACACTCACTATCACAAAAGTTCTTTTCAATTTCCTCGGATCAAATGATAGGAGATTTAAAAAAAAAAGAACTAACACCACATCGTATCGTCCTATCACCAAACACTTTTCATTCATCCTAAAACTGTCATCGTGGACACCATTGTCATACTATACACCGCAGCCAACTAAACGAAAAGACTACGAATTAGATTGTTCCCATTGAAATATCGTTTCAAAGCTTTTTTGTGGTTTCGGTGGAAACTTTTAAGCCTCGTCGAGTTTGGTCTTGCGTTTGTTCCATCATCACTAAGTTCTGGTATTTCATTCATAGGACTTTAATTAGAATATAAAACGGCACAAGCGGAATGTCCCAAAAAAAAAACAAAAAAACAGCGAACCAAAACCACCAACCCGAAGAAGTATGGAAGTATTTAATCAACAAAAGTGTACTCGAAAAAAAAAGAGAATAGGCAGGCATCAGTGTAGATACCAAACAATTATTGTGTCTTCAATATGACAATATAAGCGCACTGGGGATAGATGCGGCAATGGTTGGTGGCGGTTAACCCAATTAGAATTAATGCATTCCTTCCGCACCCAGAGTAAAGGAAGTTGAAAAAAAGTAGTTAGTGCTAAGAGACGGGGTTGTCAGCAAATATTTATTTAAGGTATGTTGGTACAAATATGCTTTAAAGTGAAATGTGCAAATAATACTTCCCATAAATGTTAAGAAATCGTTTAGGTTTTTTTTTTGATCACGGTGCAGGGAATTTAATCCACGAGAATCTGCTCCACATGGGAATTTGTTCCGCGGTGAAAAAGTGTTTTTCCACTTAGTATGAGATATAATTTTAGGGGAAGGTGGCCTAAAAATACCCCCCCCCCCCTACTGGTATGCCATTTTACATACCCTTGCAAGTAAACCAACCAGGCAAGTTAACCAAACCCATTAGTGAGTCCAAACATACGTGATTCTAAAGGCAAAATATATTCAACAAGCACCTTTTCCATTTGCTTAGAAAAGTTGAACCCTTCTTTAAGCCATTCAAAATCTTATTCTTGTTGGCTGCTCGTCTCCTCAGTGTAGTTTTTGGAACTCAGAATGTTTTGGGTACTTTTTTCCAGACTATTTTGTTTTTAAGACTTTTGAAATTGCTTGTTCAGTCCAGGAATGGCTTTCTGTAGATCATTAATATTTTCCAACCATTTTCACTATTAAGAAAATTAAACTGTAAGTGTAAGTATAAAATGGCAGACTATGTCATTTTAGCCGAGTGCTTAGTAGGCCATTTTGCCCGTTTAGAGTTTTTTATTTAAGTTTTAATTCCGAACAAACTGAAAATAGTACTAGGCCAACTAATTTCGGTAAAATAATAAGAAATACTTACATGGGTTTACTGCTTTCTCCAAAATTAAATTATTTTTTTATAGAGTTTTTTGTCAAAAAGAATTTTCACAAAATTGTATGAAGTCTACTTTTGGAGATGGCTAGAGAAGGTTTGACCTGTCACATTTAAAACATTAGCTTGAAGTTGCTAACATTTCGTGTATATCGGTACTGCCAGATAAACTGAAGAATTGTGTTAACAAAACCTTCTAATTCTGTTCGATTCCACGATTTCTAGCTAGGGGGCCGTTTTACCATGGTGGGCCATTTTAGGCCATCTTCCCCTACTTTTTTTTCTCAATTTTTTAATATGTAGGTATGTATCTACCTTTAAAATTTTACATTAGATATGGTAAAAAAAATAAAATTTTTCTATCAGAAATCAAATAAAATAATAATAAAATAAAAAACAAACAATTTCACCGAAAATTCTATAATCGCTTCGTGGTAAGCTGACAGCCGACCATAAGGGAGTAAAATCTTATGAACCCGCTGAGCGGATCACCCAAGGTAGGCTGAGTTCCAAAATTCATCAGATGTGCATTTACTCTGCGCTAACTGCGCATCCAAAATTTTTTTAGCTGCTTCTATTTAATTTTTTTTATTGCATTTCCAAAACGTCAGACTTATGCAATGTAATATTTCTACAAAGCATTAAGTTTGCGTTGCTGATGCGTATGAAAAATTTAGGCATAAATAAAGTGAAACAAAATGAGTTCGCAGCAGAAAGATGACGTTCAAAAATATTTACTTAAAAGTAGTTAATACATAAATTAAATTAATCGCAATGTCTAAAAGCGTAACGCCAAAGATTTTTGTTCGTTTGTGTATATTTTGCAAAACGACAGCCCTGAAAAGCCAGACGAGCAATTGTTGTGTTGTGGGATTCCGGAATGTACTTTTCTCTATTTAAATACCAAGCAACGAGCGACTATACCTATGCGTATGCGAATTTAATTGCTAAACAATGGAATATGGAAATCTGTCACACACTGTGCCAGATACATTGCAATGACAAGTGCAAAAGAAATCCCCTATGGTTGTCGTTGTCGTCGTCGTCGACTCAAAGAGAATATTTGGTAAAAGGGCCAGCACGAAGAAGAAAAACAAAAATGAGGATTTTCATTGAGCCAAATTGTAATTGCTCTTCGTTTATCCTATTTTTGTTTGTATTTCGTAAAATGTGATAGTGTTTGGGATTTTGATGCAGAATCATTCCCGTATGATTCACAAAACACAATTTAGGGAATAGGGAAAAAGAAACTCCAACAAGAAAAGTGTACTTTCTTTCATTTGTTTTTATTGAGTTAATTTTTAAATAAAGTAGAGGTTAGGGTAAATTTTGAACTTAAAAAAAATCTGAAGCCAGTTTTTTTATTAAAATCAATAAATTACAAAGAAGCAAAACGGAAGGAATTTCAATAAAATCCTAAATTGTAAAAAATCGGACTTTTCTCCTTTAATTAAATTTACATATATGTACATTGACGAAGGAGAAGAAATGCATTTACTTCTTAAGGCCTGGCAAAACAGAGCGCGATCCAGCGCGGCGGTCTTTGTACAAATGTACAAACAAAATTTGACCACCGCGTTCTTTCTTTCCGAGTAAAGTAATGACCGTCCCGTTCGGCCCGCGCTCTGCTTGGCAGGGTCTTTAAAGTTGAAAACAAAATATGCACGACTGGATCCCACGAATTTATTGTTGTTGTTAATTAATATAATGTATAGCTACTGTACATTAAAGATATGCTTCAAGAATGGTATATTAAAAAGTTAAAAGTACTAAAAAAAAAAGTATTTTTCTTTGTAAAAAAAAACAGAATTTCCAAAAAAAAAAAATTAAATGCAATATTGTTTGACCTACACCTAAATGCGAAATTATAATAAAATCTGCCAAGCCATTAAAAAGCTATGTACCTACGTGAATCACGGTTGCCACTTTGGTCATTTGTGACCAAATTTGGTCATTATTTTTTCACTTGGTCACATGGTAATTTTTTAGTCCATTTGGTCATTTTTTTTTTAAATATCGATTTTATGCCTATAATGTATATTTGTTTTTATTAAGCTACTTTGATCTCATTTTAAAATGCTCTGAAAAGTTATTATTTTTATGTTTTTTTTTTTATTTATGATTCGTTAATTTTATTTATTTATGTTAGTCTAATAATTTAATTAAGTTCATTAGGTACCTACTTTGTGAATTTGTTGGTTTCTGTTTTTTTATTGTTTTTGTTTATTATTAAAGCCTAGTTTATAGATCGAAGCGAAGCGAAGTTTTCATACAAAAAAATAGCTTTTTTCACAGGCGTAAAAAATACAATAAATTTAAATGAATTTATTTTAAATGAATTTATTTAAGCGAAAAGTGTTTAGAGGTACAAATACTTCGGACTCAAATTATTTTGGTCATTTTTAGCTACAGTTGGTCATTTTTATTTTTAATTTTGGACACAAACTTTATTTTCAAATGGCAACCGTGACGTGAATAACTAGAAAATAAGGAATTTTTTTCAAAATCGTCAAACCCTATTTCCGCATTTCGAATTTTTGGTCATAACCTGAAAAACAGTATTCTTAAAACTACTTTGGTTATTGCAGGTACGAAGTTTAATCACAACCGTTTTAAAAAAATAAAATTGTATGGCAGCTACCTGTTCTAGATGACCTAAATCAAAAATTCGAATTTCTTCTCTAGAGAACCACATACAAATACAATTTCTTAAACATTGACAAATGCGACAGGTGAAAATTTTTTAATTTAAAACTTGAAAATTGTTAAAATCTGTTCCATAAACAATTTGACAATTTTGTAGAACTGTCCCAAAATACACGACAATTGTCAACTTTTCGGTTCATAATAAAATTGTCATGACAATAAATTGTCAATTATTTTTCTACAATCTTCAGGAACTTTCTGACAAATTTGTACTGACAATTCTTTAACGAAATGAAATAAAAATTTATACAATTTACATATTTGTCGGTATTTAAGTGACAATTGTGACAGAAAACTAGAGAAAAAAAATTACAACTAAAATTTTAAAATTTTAAAAAAATTATTCAATTTTTGCTCCAATTTTTTTTTTTTTTGGAAAAACTGTGTTTTTTTTCTTTTCAATTCAACGCTTATCAGTATTGTAACTATTGCAAAACTGTGAAAAAAGTGGGCAGAAATTGTTGTTTTCGTTTCAATTTTGATGACAATTTCACAATGTTTATATGAACCACCCCAATTTGTTCCTTTAATTGGTTTTTACGACTTTGATCGTTCGGTACGTGAAAACGGTTCAATGGATTAACTTGAAATTTTACAGAAATATTGGTGGTCTATATCTCTTTAAAATGTCATACCAAATTAAGTCCTGCAGTCAATATTTGTAAAGCAGTACAAAATTTACAAAAAAAGTCTTTAAAAAGTCGTTTTTTTTACCTTTCCTGAATGTAACGATGAGGACCCAAAAAAAATAATCGTTATAAAGTTTTGGAAAAATTTTGCAGAATATTAATTCCAGTTTTTAAAACCACCCTTTAATTTTTAGTGTCGTCATTCCCTGCGAAGATATTGGTAGCAAAAGTCAAAAGTCTGTTTTTTTTAATTCAAAGCCAGACATTCTTCTGAAAAAAAATTGTAGAGTGACGAAAAAAGACTACCTTAAAGCTGAATAAACAAGTTATCGAAAAAAAAACATTAAATTGGCTCAAAAAAAAATTTCAAAGAAAATGTCATTGTTCAAAAAAAGAAAAAAAATTTTTTCTTGTCGTCGTGCTGCTTCTTATGATTGCGCAATAATGGTACCTTAAAAATATCATTCACTAAAATTTCTCAATACAAAAAATATAAATCTTCAGAAGACTTTTTGTTTCATCCCAATATGACCACTTCTCACAGAGATACAGCTCTTCAAAAAACACAAAAAAAAAGTGATTTTTTTGTTCCCTTAATTGTTTTGACAAGTGTATATGTTTTTACTATTCCACTTTCAAATAAAAACAAAACATCAAAAAATAAAATATGTATAAGTAGATATTATAATATTCCAAACGACTTAAATAAAACATCACTGCAAAACAAAAACAATCATTTTCGCATAAATCCTAGAACAATCATTAAAGCTCATTGACAGTGTGATAGTTTCCAAATTTGATTTTAAAATCTCCATAGTAAACCAAACCCCATTGAACTTCGTTGTCAATTGAATCTTTAGTGTACACAATTTGTATAAGTAATAACAATATATTATATGGAAAGATAGTCAAACTTTTAAGGAACTAACCATATTCCACTTCCAAAGTCTCTCCAAGAACTGACAAAATAACTTTTTTCAATAAACAATCAACTCCTTAACTCTCTGTAAAGTAAACGAGTTTACGAACTTTTCCAGAAGGCAACTTTTATAATCATTCAAAAAGAAAATACAGTTCTACGGTAATATCCATCTAGGCAGCTGTGGTCAAGACATACAACTTCCTCCAGGGAATAGCCAAGCTCTGGGCACCAATCAATTCTTTGCCAACCCAAAACTCTTTATGGAAAGACCGACCATAACTGAACCGAAACTGAGAACTATAACATTTTAAAGTTTGTTTTTCTCTTCTTAACCAACTGTTTTATTGCTTACTGGTTTTATTTTACTCGTTTTTATCCAATAAAAGCAATACAAAAAAAAATTGGTTTCCCCTTTGTACGTTTCAAAAGTAAACTTCAATGCCAGACGATCGAATTCAGACAGATTTTTTCGCACCATTTTGTCTAAAGAAGTTCTGCAACGAATCTATTAGTAAATATAAATAAAGAAAAACTTTCGTCGAGTACAACTTCTGGTCCAGACATAATAGCTGGTTAAAAAAAAAATTGTTTTTAAAAATACACGACTGAAAGTCGCGTATACTTGCTCGGTAAATGTCTTCATGACAAATATCGAAACAAAAAATCATCACCAAATTAATCGTGTTGTTTGTAAGGAGTGTTCACTATAAATCATATTAATAAGTAGGGCTAGGATTTTCATGCACTAAAAGCCGTAAAATATGCGCTTAAAATATGCTCTTAAAAAAGAAAAATATGCACTTAAAGTATGCATTTCAAACCTTCATATTTTACCCTGTACTTTTATCTTTATTTTAAAACTAAAACTTTGGAATGCTGCGTCCAATAAAAATTTGCGTTATATTTTCTATTTTGATATATGTAGACATTTATTTGGAAATAAATTTGAATTTTTCGCAAAAATATTTGCAACTAATACAAAATTCAAAGTAAACGCACGCGCACAACGAAAGTTTTTATTGATCTGGACTGGACTCGGCTTATACATTGAAAAAAAAAAATATTTTACGCCAACTGACGTAATTGATGCAATTTCAAAAGAACAAGTTTCATCGGTAGTAAAGTTTTCAAAATAATTGTCACCATTGAAGCTCAATGCGAATGCTTTAAATATATTTTTCATTGTTGAAAATCCTTCATTTTGTCGAAGTACCTACAACTTTTGTTTTAGAATTGAATCAAGAGATCCTTCAACACCAAAATGTAATTTTTAAAACATCATCTTCAATTCAGTTTTTTGATTCTTAATTAAGAAATTTAATGGTGTATATCTATTTCTTTGAAACCGATGTTTTTATATTTTGCGTTTATTTTCTTGAAAATATGAAAAGAAATATGCATTTATTATGAAGAAATATGCAAAAGTAGAGAAAATATGCATTTATAGTAAAATATGCAAAAATATGCACTAACAATTGAATACCATATTAAAGGAAAATGCATGACTCGTAAAAATAATTTTTTAATACGCTTCTAAAGGTTCTCAAAAAATATATGCATTTGATTAAATTCTAGCCCTATTAATAAGTTTTCAAAAGCTTTTAACTAAATTCAGACAAAAATAGTATCCGGTCAACAATAAAAAGTCGTTGTAAACTTGTATAGGTTAGACTTTAGAAGTTGTTATAGAGCAGTGTTTCCCAAACTTTTGAAACTGCCGTACCCCTTTTAAAAATTTCGTAGCCCTGAGTACCCTCGTTTTAGAAATACCTACATATATTTATTCTTTACTTTTGTAGTTCAAAAATGAAACTAAAAATTCGTATTTTAAGGCTAGGCGCATATTGAGACGCGACCGGTGCGGCGCGTGTGACGTGACCAGATGCGTGCGGCATGACCTGATTAATAGAAACGTGTCATGTTGTTATCCGCATATTGAATCACGAGTCTCTTGTCAATATTTTATTGAAAACATTATTTATATTGAAAATTCAAATTTTTCTTCTGTCATCTTTAATTCAAAAATAAAAAAAACTCACAAAAAACTATAATTGTTTTTTATTTTTCAATTTAAACCGACAGTTTATATTTTTTTTTGACAGGAAATAAATGAAAAACGTGCACGCGCAAAGTCTCGCAAGGAAAACTGTGTTTCAATCACTGTGTCACGCATGTTTTATAAAACGAGTGTCAGGTCATGTCGCGTCGCTTTATCAATATGCGCTATTCAACTGATTTATATTGTTTACAAAAATTCGTGCTGTGCTGTGCCACGTCACACGCGCCGGTCGCGTCTCAATATGCGCCTAGCCTAAGGCATAGAAGACGAAATGTTATTTTTTGTAATGAGAACGCTTTGAATACTCGAAGGTTTTCCAGCTTAAATCTCAGATTTCGGCCGTTTTCAAAAACGTCAAATCAAAGCCAATTTGAACGGAAAATGATCGCCATTTATGATGCAGAAGTTGAAATCGTCAAATATGCAATCGTTCTGCTTGCAAACAAACCTTTTAATAAACATCAAATTATTATTTAACGCAGATGACGTTTTCGAAAAAGGCCTTTGCTTTGGTGGGAGCATACCTGCTAGCGGTGAAAACTGAATTTGCGAGTCGTTACCCCGTGCGTCGTGTACATGTCCGTATAGGTACCTAAAGAACAAATCTGTGCGTACCCCCAAAAAACTGTTTGCGTACCACCATCAGGGGTACGCGTACCATACTTTGGGAAACACTGTATAGAGATTCGAATTCCAAAAACTAAATTTTTACTCATATCATCATGATCATAAAAAAAATCGTATTAAGAGCGAGCGAGGGAGAGAATACATATTTGTAAAAAAAGAATATGATGCTTGTTCATCGTCCACGGATGACCTTTAATGGAGAATCGTGCGTCGTTGGGTACGGAATTAACTTGATTCAGAAGCCTATAACTTTGGTTCTAATTGTCGGATTTTCAATATTAAAGTTATTAATGAAAGCTGAAATGTCAGGCGAAATGACACACATACAAATTTATACTAAAAACTTGATTGCAAATATTTTTAAATAGGCGCCAGTTAACCGAAATTCATGCAAATTAGGCAGAGCAAAAAAAAAAAAACAAGAACAAGAACAAGACAATTTTAAAGGCAGGAATTCCTTTCAACCAACAAGAAAATGTAAACGTAGATTGTGAGCGAGATAAAAATACCCTTAGTTTGCGGCATCGTATACAACCATAAATAATTATAACAGAAATGGATAAGTAAAAAAAAAAACATAACATTTAATAAAATTATTAAATGTAATATGGCCGCTATCAACTGTCAAAGAATTAGAATTTCAGAATTTATTTATAAATTACAATTAAAATTTTAGAACTTTTATAGATTTTTTTAAAGTACATAATGTACATAATTATGTATTTTCTTCAAGATGGTCATCTTTCAGAGTTTGAAAAAAGTATTTTTCAATAAGAGCAATTTTAAGGAACGATAATCTAAGATAATTGTTTTTTTTTTTTTTTTAATTATTAAATAAAATTGAATCTTTCAAAATTCGAAAAAAAACATTCTAATGGCTGGTAATTTTAGCTCATTGCGTTATTTTACAATAAATTTGTATCTTCAAATTTTTGAAATAAGAAAATAAAAGCAGAAAATGGATAAAAAGAAACTTCTTATTTTGAATTGAAATAATGCTTTAGATATTGCCGTCAAGGTAAGTAGTTATTATAATTTTAATTTTGTCGTTCAAAGTTTTCTTTGTTTTTCTTGTGCCGATTTGGTAAATTGGTATGAAGTTAGCGAAGGACTCCTGAAAAGGGGTAAAAACTCCTTACCTTGAATGTTTTTTTTTAACATTCAACTCTCTTTATCTTCCAAAATTTTTGGATTACTTATTATTTTACTCCTCCATAAAAATTTCGACAGTAACTTTCAGTTTTAGTATCATTTACCTGATGCCTTCATGGTGAGAGGGGGCGGAAAAAAAACAATTAATTTTCAAACTCAAAATTTTGAAAAAAGTAAAACCAACAATTGTATTCAAATAAATTTTGTTCAAAGTTGTAAGTTATCAAATAAAATTTTTATTTTTAGTAATCGATGCCCCTATCAATTTCTGGTCAAACACTTAAACCGAATGCCTTAATTTTAAATTGAAAACCTGCAGCCATATTTATTAGATTTTCTTAAAACGTTTCTTAAAGGCAATTTAGTTAAGTTCGCTTAAATGTTTAATTTGAATTTAAGCAACGTTGCTTAAATTCTCATCTATAATAAATTTTGCATGGGTGCTTAACTAATCAATGGTTGTGTCACGTAACGTAAAAGAATTTGCGAATCTAGTACAATCAACACAAAATATTACTACATTTTTTTTTTAGACAGCTGTTTCGTGACAGATTTAATAAATAAAAAAAAAATTGGAAAACAAAAAACAACTTCGCCATACTCGCCAATAAGAGAAAAAGTTCAGAAAATTGGGACTCTGCCGACAAGGTAACGTAAAACATTTCCAAATATATCATATTATGTGAATTAAAATATCCTAACGTATTTATTACATTTAAGTCATTTATAAATGAAATAAATTTGGGATCCATTTTTAAATTCAGATTTTAAGAAATATTACACACAAAACACAAATTCTCAATTACAAATATAAAAAAAAAATACTTCTCAAATGTCAAACTACACTTAAGATAGATTTAAGCAACCTCTAAACGCGATGGATGGCGTTTAAGTTAAGAGACCTTTAAGCAACGTTGCTTAAATGTGAAAATTGATTATAGATACCGATTTCACGCTTAAGTGCTGTTTAAAGGCATTTTAAAGTTAAGAAGCCTTTAAGATTCTATTATAGATACGGCTGCTGGTCTTTAGTGCTTGACTAAAAATTGATAGGAGCATTAAATATTAAAAAAACGAAAAAAGTACTTATTACGTAAAATTTTGGACAAAATCAGTCTGAACACAATTTTTTATTTTTTTTTTTTCAAAAACATACATATGTTTGAAAATGGAATGGATGCACCCCCTCCTAAACGTTTTTTTTTCTGTCAGGACTCAACCTTCACGCTCTACCTTATTACAACGTATGCAAATCACCCTGTGTGTTTATGCTACTTCTAAATAAATGAGACATCGTATGAAAAACCATGAAAACTTGGTTTTTTTTTTGGAATTATGAAGAAATATCCAACATAAAATGAAAAAAAGTAATTGGGTCTAGGCTATTCGATATTTTTTTATTTGAATTATTGTATTGTGGATACATATTTACATTCTATCATAGCTTAGAAAATCTGGCATATGCTCACCTTTATATTGTGCTTATCCAACAATTCTTGGGATTGCATTACAATATCTGAATTTAAATTTTTTAGACCGCGCAAATTTGGCTTAGATATTATATTACTTAATAAAGAAGACAACATTTTTCCACCACAGTCGAACATAGGAACCGGTGTTATTTTCATTTCCCTACCTTTAGGTACTCACCAAATCACAGAGAGTTCCTATTTCACTCGCTGAACTGTACTTCTAGTTTTTCCGAGACTGTATTTTCTACTTTACTAAAAATTAAAAGCATTCGCAGGAAGATTGATTACTAAGATTGTATAAAAGTGCTTACACACCTTAAATACGCCACAATAGGATTTGGTGTACCTATGTACCTACCTTATTTTAAAAAATAAAAATTTCGAAGAATATGCATATCTGTCAGTTCGCACTTCAGCTCTTGATATATGAGTTGTAAGAAATCATTTTTTCCACTAAGTCACGAAATGCTATAAGATACAAAAAAAAACCTTCTCCTTATCGCTATAGGTGTCACGAGGTTATTCTATATCTTCTGTAAGAAAAGCCATTTATCATCATTGTTCGTTAGTATATCTACCTATGTCCTATGGCATTAAATATATTTTCTGGTGTATTTGTTTTAATTTCTTTTTTTTTTTTCTTTCAGGTATGTGTGAGGATGATTCCTTCATTCAATGGAATTATTTATTACTGTTTTTTTGTTCTGATAAAAAAAACTGATACTTTGCGCCTATTGCAGGGTAAGTGAAATGACCTGACCATATGAGTGTTTATTATGTTTTTTTTTTTTTTGTATCGAAATGAAGTGACGCGGAAACGCGTGACAATTCGTGTAAGAGCCTTAAGGTGTTATAACGTTGGTACTTGAAGTGTGAGTTATTTATGGAAAGTTTGATACATATATTACATTTATCTACATATTATATTGAGAAGCTTTTGTTTGTATTTCTCAGGAGATGTGTCATTAAATTGAATATTTAATGAATGTTTACATTTTGATTTGTTTATTTTTGTTTATGCGTGTCCCTACTGTATATTTTAAGCCTCTAAGGGCTAAGAGCCTTTAAGTGTTGCATAAGTAATTTATGCTTTAATTGTTTATTTCTGTTAAAGTTCTGGCTTTTTAGAATTTTGGGGGTTAGGCATTATACTTTTGAAAGCTATTGAATTGCTGCTACACAATGTATGAACAGTATTTGTACATAATTCACAAAAGTAGCTCTTACAAAAAAATAATAAGAGCACAATTAAATGGAATTTAATACCCTTAAAACGGAAAGGATTTAATATTCATAGTCCTATTTCCATAATGCGATTTTTTTTTTGACAAAAACCTGAAAAAGTAGTTTTCATACAGTTGCTAGGTTGAATTCAGGTATGTACGAATTTGTATCAAAATTGGTAGAGTCGTTTTCTAGAAAATTTGAAAAAGACAAAATGGTTGTATTGCAGCTACCCGTTTGAGATAAACGGTCTTTTTTAATGAACAATTATTCAAAAGCCTATGTATACTGCGGGATGGACGTATGATCAAGTGACCTTCGGTAGCGTAGTCTGTAGTTCATTTGGCCAGTAGACCCTTGGTCTATTATTTTGAGCCCTAGTTTCGAAAAAAAATTCAAAATAAATTGAACATAAAAATAGACAGAGCACCACTAAAAGAATATAATGATCGGCCTGGCAGCCGTGAAATAGCCATAACTCCAGCCTATAAAAACTTGATCGCTCGGTAACTTGTGTTAGTAAGTACCTACCTACTAAGAGGGCCAACTGGAATGTCACATCCAAACATATAGGTAACTAGATGATAGCTCAGCCAACAATTTACCTAACTTGGCATATTGTTGTCAAACTCAGAGTGGGCGATGATCCGGGGTAGGTCTACAATGTTCGAAAGTTCTACCGAAGGGTGAGGCAATCTACCCACGGCTACAAGGCCAGAACGGAAGCCTGTCGAGATGAGAATGGGAATATGGTGGTAGACACACAGTCGGTGCTGGGGATTTTGAAACACCACTTTTCTAGACTGCTGAACGACGAAGACGCCAAAAATTCCGCTGTTAGACAGAACACTCCACTCAACCTGGACGATGATGCTCAAAATTTCCGTCCACCCGACCTAAATGAAGTGCGGTTAGCAGTAGCCAAGCTTAAAGCGTACAAGGCTGCTGGTGCTGTTACAGGCGCGTTTGCAAGTATTGAATCAGAGGCGGCGAAAATGGGTTTGGCTGTTAATGAGGACAAGACGAAGTATATGCTATCATCGAGAAAGGAATCTCAAAATCGTTGGGTCGGGCAAAACTTCACGATGGATAGACACAACTTCGAGGTCGTCAAGGACTTTGTCTACCTGGGCTCCACTAGATCAAACGAAGAATTACTCCTGCCAATCGCTGTTTCTTCGGGCTAAGGAGGCATTTGAGTAATAGAGCCCTCTCTCAGAGAACCAAGGAGACCTTCATATACATATAAGAATCTAATCATCCCGGTCCTGATATATGAGGCAGAGGCATGGACCCTGTCAAAAACGGATGAGAATCTGCTTGGGTGCTTTGAAAGGTAAATTCTTCGGGTGATTTTCCTTTGAAAGGAAAATTCTTCGGGTGATTTTCGGAAAATACAGCGGCTGAGATGGCTGGCACACGTGGTGCATATGAACACCAACGCACCAGCCCGACGATTCGAATCTACCCCTGACGGTCCGCGCAGCAGAGGAAGACCCCACCTTAGGTGGCGCACACAAGTGGAGAACGACCTCAACCAACTTGGAGTGCGTAACTGGAGGCAGATATCTAGGGACCGAGTAAGCTTGTTGGTTGAGGCCGTAGTCCATCCTGGGCTGTGAACGCCATCTAAAGTAAAGTATAAGTAAGTAAATGTTCTCTTTTCAATCGCGGGAGGTGAGACACAAATACACAATGCACCATTCGACGTGTTGATTGAATTAACATCATTTGCGTTTTCAGCGACCCAAAATTACTCTATAATTTTTTTTTTTGTAAGATACGAAGGACGAACCAAAATTTCTTAACCAGTAGGTGTACCTATCTTCTGTTATCTATTTATTATTGGAAGAAAGGATCAAATTCACTCACGCAATAAGTAAGACTTAAGGATCAGCTTTCTAATCAGAACTGCTGAAAAACTCTGCTTTCAATTAAAGTTCTTGTAACAGAAAAACAAAACTGATTCCCATTGAGTGAGTGTATATAAAATTTAAAAAATCAAAACTATGTTAAATCTGATGACTTCATCCTCCATCGAAATTCTCGTGGGTCATCATTTTATATTATTTCCGCAGCAGTCCTTAGCACAATATTTACTCCCATATTTATTTCAATGTGACCTTCTTACCTCTGCCATTTGAGTCCCACAGCAAAAAAATTAACATTTCCCAGAACACCATGTGACATGAAAATCAATATTTCTATATATAAAGACAAAACGGCATGCAATTTATTATCCTTGTAGCATCATTCATCGGCAATGCCCCATTAAGTACTCATACTCGAGTGCAGCCAACATCGAAACGGTGGTGACGCTGATGACGGGAAATGACTCTGACTCCGACAATGATGATCAAGTATTTCGATGAAAGGAAAACATCTTTTCATGCACACTGAACTATCATGTCACTGTTTTTCTTCTCCCCAGTACTTTTTCTTTTTTATAAATAAAAAAATGAAGATATCAGATACATCATGGTAATCCGTAAGAACCACCAGAAGGCAACAACATGAAAACAAATTGCAAATGCACTCCATTCACTTAGTCATTCTGATGGCAGTCCCTTGCTCTGCAAATGAGAATCTATTTTCAGAAGGGACTAAACCAAAATGACCTCCACAATGACACCCTTCCCTTCCATTCTGGCCACAACAGGAATGATACAAGTGGGTGGAACCAGGCGTGACTGATGAATTCGCATGGAAGTTGTATACATATCTATTTTTAAAGTGAGAAAAATTAAGCAAAAATATCTGTGACATATGTAGATGGCCATTTGTGTCTGCGAGAAATTATCTATGTCTACCTATCAGACAAAAATATACTAAGCCAGATAATAGCCCAGCTATAGCAGACGTCATCGTCTCTGTCACCACCATCATCATCATCTACATCTACATGATAGTCATCGTCATCAAAAGGAGCAAACAATCGACTTTTGAAATCACAGAGCCCCGACATAAATATAGGAAAAGCCAAACTGACAGACAGAATCTAATCCTAAATTCGATCCAATTATAATTGAAAGATGTAGGTACAGAACAGACCTGTGCAAAGGCAACAGACGTTTTCAGTTTTAATTTTTTTTAAATATTTTTAATGCAACTGCATATTTTTTTTCTTACTCTTCCCGCCTGGAAAAAGAATCTAGTTTTCAATGAGGCCCTGAAAAGTTTTTCATAGTTACTAACAAGGGTCTAGCAAGGGTTACAATAGGTATTCGCTAGGCTCTCACTAGTTATGAACCTTTTTGCCTCGACAGTTAAATCCTGTCTAAGCCCTGACCAGTTCCAATTAATCCCAGAAAATAAATTAAATGATTGGTATGAGAATTGGTAACTTGACGATGGACATAGCCTATATTATAAAGTTATAAACTTTGTTGGTTTGTATGTAGGGGGTATAGTCTTGAACTACTGAACGGACTCTATACATATCTTTGGGGTGTTGTCTCCATGTTGTGTGTGTATAATGAAATAAAAATAAAAATTAGATTATTAAAATATAATTTAATTTTATTATTATAAAGTAAACTTTGAAATTATCACAACATTAATTATTAATTATATAAATTATAAAAGCGACGCGTTTCTGATATGTTAATCCCTCTTCGGGCTTCAATTTGTTGAACTATGATGTTAATTAGCCAAGTATATTTGTCTATACATTCCAAAAACATGAAATTCTTAGACTTGATAGAGATATAGTCCTTTTTATAATAATAAAATAACTAAAGAATTATAATGAGAGCTTGTGGAGCGAAAGCTTGGAAAACGACGAAGGACAATAAGGTTAATTTACGAAAAAATGAATATTGTTATTAGAGTTTAAAACGATCCTTATTTTATTAATTTTCATAAAATGTTTTCACTAGTTAGTTACTAGCTAGAGCCTCATCAGCACTTAACTTAATAAATATTCTCAGCGAGGCATTAAAGGGGGTCTGTCATGTTTTCCTCGTCTAAATTTTCCTTACCGAAAACTACCCAGGGCCTTGGCTAAACTAGCTAAAAACTTGCCATTTTTCCAGCCGGGTTATAGGGCAAGCATTGGTTTCGTGTGAAAAAAATTTCGTGGTTTTAAGGTTGCAGCAAAAGTTGACACTTACAAGACAATAGAAGAGTTTTTTTTTTCGTCATAACGTCCGTCGTCGGTCTGTGCGTTCATTTGTCCACTGTAGTTTGAGCTAAAGAGTAAGGTGGACCGATTTGCTTCAAATTTGGTTTACTGCATTTTTATTTGATTCAATCAAAGGAGAATTTCGAATTTTATATGTATGTCATCTTGAACAGGTAGCTGCAATACAAATATTTTGTTTGTTTTTGTTTTTTTTTTTTCAAATTTTGAAAATTTCTCAAAAACGGCTGTAAAGATTTTAATTAAACTTTGCACCTGTCATGAGCAAGATATTGTTGTAAAATAGTGAGTTTCAGGTTTTTGTCAAAAAATAGAAATTTGCCATGTGTATCAGCTTAGCAGGTCACTTTTTCCGTTGCAGACTAAAAAGTATATACATAGTAATTAGTTGCTACTTAATTGCTAATTAGTTACGCAAAAAAATTAATTGCATCATATAAGGACACCCATTTTCTCGCAAACCGAAACAGCAATTATTTTTCTTTGCGTAACTAATTAGCAATTAAGTAGGAACTAATACTTTATATCTGCAACGGAAAAAGTGACCTGCTAAGTTGAGCACATGCCTTATTTTCGAGTTATTCGCGTATATCTTCTGAATAGGTTGTCTCATTTTGTTACAATTTTGCAGTTTGGTACTTCTGATCAGTTCAGATAATTTTATATTTAAAAAAAAATTGAAATTTAATAAGATTTAAGTCTTTCTTTCACTCTGCTCTTTAATTTAGATTAAATCTAAACGAAGTTTCGGAAAGTCCCGAAGTTTTCTGCTTGTGATTGGGTATTAATAAAAAAATGAGAAAGATGACAACTTTTAATAAAACAAAATTTAAAAACAAAAATAATTGGCTTCGCAAAATTTTAACTTTGTTTTATTGAAAGTTCCTTTTTTTTATAAAATTAATATTTTTAGCAGGAACTTTTGATTTTTTTTAAACATTTTTTTAGTTAAAGATCATAACATTATAGTTTTTTACTGGTCGTGCATATTGTTTAACTTCCCTTTGAAAGTTATTGTAATTGATCCGATCTGTCGAATCGACATTTTGACATTTCTCCACGTTTCGAAATCTTTTATAAAGTTTATCGTTTTTATAAAGTTGATAATTGGTAGACACTTTTTTTTTTTTTTTAATTTCGAATATCTCGAAAACAAAAAGAGTTTGGAAAAAAAATCAACTGAAACTGGTAAAAAATCAAAAGAAACTGGTAAATAAATTTTTTTTCCGTCTTGAATAACATTGATATCGAATCGACTCCAGAATTGGTAGAGTTATAACTTTTGAAGACTCATTTAGCTTAAAAAATTGGAAATATATACTTACCTTTTATGTAACATAAAAAAGCATACAATGGAAATAAATTAGGTACCTACATATTTGACAGATAGTGGGGTAACAGAGCTAAGTGGCTTACACTTCAACTACATGACAACAGATGTTCTTGGATTGGTCTCTTTCTCTTAACAGTCAGTACCTATGAAACAATATTTTTTAGTTTTGAAACCCAGAATTTAAATAAAACAAAAATATGATTTTTTAGCCATTTTTATTGTTAATAATTCTCTTTGACAGTTTTTTAAATTGTTTGCCACAGTTAGTGGACATTTAAACTTTCTCATATTAAAAAGCCAAAAAAAAAAGTATTCATTTCGAGATATTAATTTTTTATTTCAAATTTCAAGCTTAACAACAATTTTTTGACAGCACTGTGTGTGTAGAAAAAAAGAACGGTACAAAAGCACAGCACATTTTAATGCATTTACCACAGACAGCGCAGCGTACAAATACAAAATGACAAACAAAACAGAACCTACCCCAAACACTATGACGAGTTGAGGAGGCTATAATTAGCTTTTTGGTTATTTGGACAAAAATGTTCGTTCGTATTTTGTTGTGTTTTTCTTTCTACTAGGACAGAGAATGCACAGGCACGCCATATATTTTTTTTTAGGGCACAGTACTATTCTAAAGAATTCCTACTGCAATTGGCACGACCGGCATGTGTGGCTGTGTAGATATAGAAGCACCTTCCGGCAAGTAGGGAGTGGTCGGTTAGCCTGATCCGATAGATTGAGTGATACATGTGAAAATGTCAAATAGAAACAACTTAAGTGGCGACATTAGTGTGAAAGCATACAAAAATAGATTACACTAATTGAATATTCAAAGGGTTGCCAGAGCAAATAGTTTTTTGTTCGAAATGTTGTTATGCTGTTTCCATTCACAAAAGTTTTCTTAAGCCTCTCCATCAAGGCTATTTTTGTTAATTAATAGTCAAGACTGCGTTTATAAGAATTTCCCTTCGGGGTTTTTTTTTAACATTTGATTTTTGCCTAATGCTTTTTTTCGAAAGCGCTTGAATTCTGTCCCCTCTTTAAGAAATATTACTTGAAAATTTGTTTTATGTTAGCATCCACGCCCACTCATGACATTTTGGCTCCTATAATGTTCTAACAAAGTGCGTAAAATTCAAAGAGTTGTAGAGGATTTAAGTGGAAAAAACCGATGAACATTGATTTTTAGTGCTTTGAAATTTTAATGAGCTGGAAATATCGGGTTTAGTAAATTTTTCCACATACCTACATGGTGTTGTGTAGCTAAAGTACTTTTTACCGTGTGTTCGAAATTTGGTTCAGGGGTAAACTGATGGACATTTTATGTGCTGCGTGAAAATTTTCAGGAGATGAATTTGACTGGCTTGGCTATAAGTCACAAGAATTAAAACAAGTTTAAAAGGGAGAAGTGTCTGTGGTTTCATTTTCAATTAATTAGCAATTTATCCTTTATTCTTAATGTCACATTAAAGCACCCGGTTTTTTAAATTTTCATAAGAACATTGAATATTAAAAACAAAAATACGAAATTAAAAAAACAATCAAAATTAAAAAAAAATTGTTACCTAAGAAAAAAAAAAAACAACACAAACATATATATGCCAGTAAGACCTAGGGTCTTATAAATTAGGCAATGTTAGAAGGAATAGAAGGATAGGATAGATTTTTGTTGGCACAGTGAACTGGGAAATAAGGTTTTGATTATCTCATTAAATCCCAGGGGTGGCGTTCAGTTGAGGGAATATAGAAAAGAATGCTGCCTAGACTGGGGCTCGAACCCACACATCCAGGTTAGCAGTCAAGTACTACTTCCACTGCGCCGGGGCCACCCCAAGGCAAATTTTTTAATACCTTTGAATTTTTAAATTTGTATATTTTTTTTAAATTCTAAACTGTTTAAACAAATGAATGCATAACATACCATGTAATCATAATGCACATATTATGTAGCACAAATGTTTGGCAAACAAAAAAATGAAATTTGATAGACCATACTTCTGAAACGAATTAGTTTTTGACGAATTTAAAATCATGAGCTGGTGTGGCATGTGGTATCATCCCAGTTCTTCTGAAATAATTTTTATTACGCACGAATTCTTAAGAATAAATAGAAACCATTTATTAAAAACGTTATGCGTAACCACGACTACAAAAGTAGATAATCCTACTGCATAGAAGCGCGTGTCTTCGTACTAATTAAAGACATGCACTTTGCACTTGAATATTTTATTAAATAACTTTAAAGTTTCCCTTTCTCTGCCTGCAATCCTTATACATATACATAAGCGTATATAATTCCTCTTGCTATTCCTATTGCCTATATATAAATTGCGTGTTCATCAAGACAGCATAAATCACATCCAAGTGACACATTAGGAATGGAAACGTTCATACTGCTAATTGTCTATGAGTTGTTGCGGGTTTCGTCGTTTTCGCTGCATAAAATTCATTTGAGTCGTTTTCCGTACCACATTAATTTAATCTATCATAGGAATCAGCTTCGTTCAGAAAAAGATATCACTTTGAAGCACATCAGAGAAACTGAAGGAGCGTGGTTAGATTCCAGGTTTCGTTGTGCAACAGACAAAACATTTTTTTTTTTTGTAAATTGAAATCGTGCCATCTTAAACATGTTGAACAAAAAAAAAAAAACGCGTGTGCCTTGCCATAAATTGAGTTGCACGCTATAGTTGTATGTTAAGACTTTTAACAGTGGTTGTACTGTTCTTGGTTGATGTCAAACTGCGACTGAAATAAAAAAAAATACTCGCATGGATCTTACTTTTATTTTTATTTTTTCAATAAAATTTTCTGCAAGGAGACTTTTTTCCGTTTCTCTAAAATTGTTATTTCATGTTTGATACTAGCTTATGAGATTAGATTAGATAAGATCAATAAATAATTTGCTTTTCTTTATAAGATTTACATATAATAATATACTAAAATACATTGGCGCAAAATTGTAAACAGCCTAATGTTAAGGTATTAGCATGATACTACTTAACAATTTTCTAACTTTAAAGCTCTTTACCAAAATATTCTTAGTTTTAAACATTTTCTAACTAGTATCATACTAAACCTACTTTTCTAGCTGTAACCTACTAACTTAAAGAAATTTTGTTAAAGTTCAGCAAAACAACAATCTTATACTTAAAGAAATTTTGTTTTTCAATTTTGATTACGGAATTTCAAGTTCAGCATATTGGGTTTTTGGGATAATGTGTTTTCTGGATTTTGGGTTTTCTGAACTTCAGGATTTATACGGATTTTCTCGATTTTGGGTTTTCTAGATTTTGGGTTTTTTGAATTTTGGGTTTTCTGGATTTTAGGTTTCCTGAATTTTGAGTTTTCTGGATTTTGCTTTTTCTCGATTTTGGGTTTTCTCGATTTTGAGTGTTCCGAATTTTGGGTTTTCTGGATTTTTTGAATTTTAAAATTTTCTGGATTTTGGGTTTTCTTGATTTTGGGTTTTCTAGATTTAAGGTTTTCTGGATTTTGAGTTTTTTTTGAATATTAGGTTTTTTGAATTTTGGGTTTTCGGGATTTTTGGTTTTTCGAATTTAGGGTTTTCGGGATGTCGGCTTTTTCGCATTTTGGGTTGTCTGGATTCTTGCTCTCGGGCTCCAGCCTGACTGTTAATTTTTTTTGAACAAAAATAAAGATTAACTTATAGCCCAGAAAAATTAGACTTCAACTTCGAACAAATTTAAACAGAACTGACTGTTTTTGAAGATATTTGTTTGCAAAGTGTTGCTCCATCTAAATCTGAGCTTTTGATTTAGTAGGGTAAAATAGAAAAATTTAGTTTTTATGAAAAGTCGACTCTAAAACGATCCGTTTCTATAGTATAGCAAGGTAAACATTTTACCTTGGATTGGCAACTCTGTTTTGCAAGTGAATAAAAGTAATACAAAATCGCTCTTCAAATTTTTTGAAAAAAAGGCAGTTTAATTCACGTATATTGCAATTTAAATAGTACTTCCTCTTTTAACTCACTTTATAGTAAGATTAACAAATAAAATTCCGGCAAATCAGGTAATCTTAAAGATAAAAACACAAAATAAAATTTTGCTACCACTGTTACGTCTTGTCACATGACTAAATATAAGCGGAATATCTATCAAACTTCACCTGAAGAACCGCAGAATTAAGAATCTAATTCAAGAACACCGAAAATATTTAAGAACAATTACCGTGATATGGCGATTTCACCTGCTGATCTTGCAAAAATTAAATCAATTATTGACGATTCACTCCAAACACAACTGACAAAAGCAGTCGCTGCGTTAACCACAAAGGAGGACGTCAATAAATTAAACAACGAAATCAACGCTCTACGACAAAAAAATAATGAGCTGGAAAAGCAAGTCATACACTTTGAAAATCGATGTGATGCTATTGAAAAAGAACTTGAGTTTCAAAGTCGAGAAAGGAAAGCCAAGAACGTGATCATAACAGTTCCGAATGATCAAGGAGACCCACTCGAAAAAGCCCGAAGTACGACATCGCTGCTACTTGGAGATGAAGTGTCACAAAGTTTGCCACAAGCAATAAAAATAAGTGAAAATAGCACCTTCACCAAACTCAAAATCAACACTGGTTCTGAAAAAGTTGTTTCTGATATGCTCAAAAACTCGACAAAGCTAAAAGGCACAGGAATATATATTCAGCGCGACCTAACCAAACTTATGCAAACTAAACGACGAGTCCTCTTAACCTACAGGAAAATTATACGTTCACATTCTTTAAACGAACCCGTGCAAATCAAAAACAACAATCATAGTCTATTCGTTAAAAAACAAACATTTTATTTAGACAATAATTTTAATCTTAAATTTAATCAAAAAGGTGGAGAAGAAGAACTTAAAAGATTGTTTACAAAGGATATTAATTTTGATGCTTTCAGACCGATGATATCTCCGACACCTAGACGTCAAAACATTAATTGTACTAGAGTACCCGATTTTTTTTCACCAGGGATGTCAACAAGTACTAACGCACGTCGACCTAGTAGTTTTAGTAGTTGAGAAGTAGTAGCCGTCAGCTCAATTAATAATTTTTGTTCAAATCTTCTATCTTTTAATGTATCAGGTCTTAAAAATAAACTTTTGTACCCAAATTTTTTCGATTATATTAAATCTTTTGATATATTTTCCTATTTGAAACGCATATAACAAATGATATTAGTAAATTTACAAAATATTTTAATGGATTTAAACTTTACTGGCAAGATGCAGTTAAAGGGCGTGCAAGTGGGGGAAGTCTCTACGGAATTAAATCGACATTGCTAAAAAACTACTAATTCGTTCAAAGTCAAGGATTAACGGTGGTCAAGCTTCTGCAAAAAAACATGTTCATTATCCCTGTATACATAAATTGCAATAAAGTTGTATGTAAAATTGTATGAAGTCATGCATCATCTGTCCAGTAAAAGTGTTCTTATTATTGGAGATCTTAATGCCAGGACTAACAACCTTCAAACAACAATAGTAAATAACCCAAACAACTTGCCTTTTCTTTCAACCCCAAGGAAATCCAAAGACGATGTATGCAACACGAACGGAAAAAATCTGTTAGAGCTTTTTCAACTATACGATTGTTTCATTTTAAACAAATCTTTTAGTTTGTTTAAGTTGCACTTTCAAGCGACTACATGTATACGAAAAGCAAATGTTGGGATTTTAAGGGACTTTAAACATTCTATAAAAGGTTGAGATTCTGCGTCTATTCTATTATTAAAATTTTAGGAATTAATCGGCCTACTATCTTTCTTTGACCTTGAATATCAACAATAATTCTTTGGGATTAAATATTGATTCGCAAAACTGGAAATGGTTGTCGATAGAACCTACGATGAAGAGTCTGACCACGACCGCGAGGAACTAAAAACCTTATTGGTTTTTGTTTCGCATACATATTTATATAATGTGGCTTTAGTATTTCCGACATAGTGTTTCCGGTAAGACTATATCTCTTTTGGGAATTTATGAATTCAAATAAAAAAAAAAATGGTGCCCACTACAACCCTACAGAAAAAAAGTTTTTCTGAAAAAAAAATGCTTTAATTTAACAGGCGCTCCTTGTTCATGATGAAATCAATTTTAAATTCGAACATACCCAATTTTGTCTTGTTTGAAGGGAAACTTTATTCGATGACCTCATAAATCTCTCAATCGCCAGGGATTAAAATTGCTCTCATTCGTCTTTTCGATTGGAAGGGAAAAAAATACACCGAAGTAATAAATATTACAAATTAAAAAAATGCCACCGAGGACCTCCAATAAAGCATTGTAAGCGGAAATAAAAGAAAAACATTCACACAACGCTTCGATAAATCCTTTCGACCAGAGTCAGCAATGGGTACCACTTTATTCATACTTGTTCAACCTTTTATCTAAAATGCTGTGAAAAAATATATTTTATTTTATTTTATTTTATTTTATACATATATACATATGTAATCTGTATTTTTGTTATACCTACTTTTAAATGTTTTTATTTTTACTTGTTTTGGTATAACAATAATAATTTTTTTTTTCTTAAAGTTACTTCTGAATGATTTTTGAGTTTATGTACATATAGGTACATTATGTTTATATTTTTTAAATCTATATAAGGTTTTCCATACACTCAACGATACTGACGAGAGCCGTGCGTTCCTAGAGTAATTTTAAGTCAAAAACTTAGGAGGTAATTTTCTCGTTTTCACTTCCTTTTCGACTTATAACGGCTTTAATGATTTTTGATCTCATTTCTTAACTGGTTCTAACTTTGCCAAACTGCAACCGATATTTGTATTTACACTAAAGCATATAGTTAACAGTTTTTAACCGCCTTACAACTTGTTTTGTATGCGTATAACGTTTTTCTCGCTATTTATTGTAAATCCTATTTTTTGGCATTTTTAGGTTGTTTTTTTGACTGGTATTATTTTTTCAAAAAAAAAAAAAATTTTATCAAAGCAAGTTGGGATAAAATCCGAATACAGTCGAGTATCGTCCGTCGTCGGCTCGAAAGCAAATCGACACAGCTCAATAAATCTCATCTATGTACAGTGCTGCCAAAAATATTCCGGATTTTTTCCCATAGTAATGATTTTCTTAATACCAAGTAGAAAACTAACAACTTTTTTAATAATTTGTAAAGAGTATGAGAAAAGTTAATAATAACCTTAAAAATTTAATGCTACGATGACAAGAACAGTAAAAAAAAATAATTTTATAAAGTTACTCAGTAACATGCCTGTGCAAAACTAACCGGATTTCAAGATGATTGCGAGTCTCGATGTTAAAGTAACGGTTTTTTCGAGTCTTTTGACTCAAGCCGTAGATTAAAACGTATTTACAAGTTGAGAGCTGTGTAAGTTGAAATCATATAGTGCATAAAATGGGTAAAACACGTTATAGCAACGCGATTCCATACGAAATAATAGAAAAGTTCCAAGCCGGTATAAAACAAAAAGTAATCGCTGAAATCTTAAAAATTCCAACATCAACGGTTTGCGACATCATTAAAAAATTTAAAAGTGGAAAATCAGTAGAAGCAGATCATTTTGGTGGACGCCCTCGCAAAACAACAATTAAAACTGATAGGCGCATAAAGAATTTCGTGCTTAAAGACCCTTTTGCGACTTCAAAGACAATTTGTGATGAACTTAATCTACCCATAGGGCCAAGTACGGTCAGGAAGCGTTTAAGAGATTTCGGTCTTTTTGCATTTCGACCAGCTAAAAAACCTCTTCTTACTGCTAAACATCGTAACAAAAAGGTAATCCGTAAAAGGTATTTGGGAAAGACTTAAAATTCCTAATCAATACATTTAAGCCAGGGTTGAATTTGCAAAAAATCATCTTAACCGGTCTTTAAGCAAATGGAGGAGTGTGCTTTTCAGTGATGAAAGCAAATTCAACTTATTTTACTTCGATGATGCAAGGACAGTGAGGCGCTCAAAAGGTACGCGATTAAAGCCTGCGAATGTACTCCCTACAGTAAAGCACGGAGCCTCGGTGAATGGTTTGGGGCTTTTTTTCAGGAGCAGGCTGCAGTCCTATACACCAAATCACAGGAATTATGGACCGTTTCCAATATAGAGACATTTTGGAGTCAGTAATGCTTCCATACGCAGAGGATGAAATGCCTCTGCGTTGGGTTTTTCAGCAGGATAATGACCCCAAACATTCTTCAAAGCTGCTAAAAGAGTAGTTTGCAACTAAAAATATTCGTGTCTTAGAATGGCCATCTCAATCACCCGATTTAAACCCAATAAAAAACTTGTGGGCCATTTTAAAAAGACGGGTTGGGAAAAAAAAAGCACACGTCAACAACTTCTCTTTTTGCAGCTTTGAAAAATGAATGGGAGAATATTACTGCTTCTGTTTTCGAGAATTTACTACAGTCAATGCCTCGTCGATGCCGAGCTGTGATAAAAAACAGAGGTTACTGGACAAAATACTAAATAAATAATAAAAGTTAATTGCAAAAAAATTAAATCCGGTTAGTTTGTCACATTAAAATTTTGGATTAACTTTAATTTTTTGAATTTTTTTTTGTTTTGATGGATAAAGTTCCATGGTTTTTGTTTCAAATAATACAATTGTTCAATAAAAAGGGGAAAAAATTGCAAACATTTCATTTTTTCATTTTTATATCACAAACCAACAATCAATGCAGTTTCCCAAAAAAATCCGGAATGTTTTTCACACCACTGTATATATAAATAGCCTTAAATAAATTTTGTGGCACCATTTTCTCGAAAAGTATTTGACCGATTTCTATAAATTTTTATATGGTTGGAAAGCCACAATTGCGTCAATGTTTGTTTTACCTTCAGGTCAATGTTTGCCTTGTAAAAATTTTCACATTTGTAGGTATGTAACAAAAAAAAACTACATCGACTTGAAACGAACGTAATTTTAAACGTCAAAAGTGTTATACCTGCTAAATGCTTCACGCTAAATTTTATAAATATGTAATTCGATATTAAAACTAAGAATTTTTTTGCACAGTACTGTATTCTTTTTTCAGTTTTTCCTTCATAAAAGAACAATTTTTTTATATTTTTGTTTCTCTTTTTATTTTGATAATAAATGTTTTCCCGCCAAATTGATGCTGAAGCGTCGCTATACAAATTTGAATTACTGTCACTATAACTCATATGCGCTCCAGTTCCGTTTCATAGAGCATAAACAGCGACAGAAGAAGGTTACTTAGTATTAATTTGTGTACAGACATTTTGTTCCATCACTTCGATGACTTAAGAAACTAGGTCATACCGCAAGACAATAAAGGAATCTAAAACTTTGGGCTTTGTCTTTGTTGTCATTCTTTCAAAAAAGGATTTCCTCAACAAAACTCCAGAGCATTATCTCAGCTTCCGTTCTTTGTATTTCGTATGCCGAACGTTTCATCTACGATAGTATGATGATATCGGTATAGTTATCAGTATAAAAGTTTGGTTTGAATTCGTCACCATCGCTAAGGATGAGCGATGAGCTCTATTCATAACCTCTCAACTCTTTGTATATACATTACCCTCCCTGTTTTGTTTGACATAGAGTCTGATACGATTCATAAATAATGATCCTTTTCTTATTCAGTAGAAGGCTTTTTGAAAAGAAATCAATTTTAGAGAAGATGGAATCTATAGACCCTCGAGGCAATATGTACAAACATTGAAAGTGAAGGAAAAATAGCAAAGGCTTTTTCCTGAATTCAAGAAACTTGTCTATAGTGCGGGGAAACGTCTATGCTTCCTTTTGTTCTGTTTGCTCAAAGAAGAGTCTGTTTGTTTTCTTAGTTATTGACTTTATGCGGTGACAAAGTTCAATAAAATACTTGGTGCTGGTTTGTCTTCTCGCAGGGAACGAGACGAAATTGCAATCGAAATAATGTGGTTCTAGGATTTATATTTAATGCGATTGGATGAATGAATAGAATAATAAAACTTTTGCATTTCGTAAATATATAGTGACGATGAATTTTTAGATGCATGAAACAAAAAGGAATATTTTTCAGAAAAAAATAATTGATAAAATACGAGTAATAAGCTGAAAGTAGTTCCCTGTTATGTTTTGAAAAAAACTGCGAAAAGATCTAGTCACGCTGACGACTTTTCGTTTTTTCGTGAATTTGTAAAACAGACTTTATATCGGTATCGACACTATATACAAATGCCGTATGGGAAAGCAAAGCTTGAATAGTACAAGGCTGATGGTGCAGATGGCCTACCAGCCGAATCATTCAAAGCAGCGGAAGATGACTTGTAGGGAGCATATACCAACTTATCTGCAAAATTTGGTCGGAGGAAAGTATGCCCGATGAATGGAACCTCGGTATAGTGTACCCCATCCACAAGAAAGGAGATACTCTGTGACCTGTGCAAACTATACAGAGGCATAACTGTCCTCAATGTCGCATACAAAATCCTGTCAGCTAAACTGTGTGATCGCCTAAAACCTTTTGTCAACGTTCTGATCGGCCCCTGTCAGTGTGGCCTTAGGCCCGGCAAATCCACCGATCAAATGTTCACACTGCGACAGATTTTGGAAAAAACCCAAGAGTTTCAAATCGATACACACCACCTCTTTATCGATTTCAAAGTCGTATGTTAGCGTAGACAGAGACGAGCTATACAGAGCCATGTCGCATCTCGGCATCCCTGCCAAACTCGTCCGCTTGTGCAGGATGACGATGGAGAAATATCGCTGCTCCGTCAAATTCTGCAAGAACACCACCGAAACCTTTGATGTCGAGAAAGGGTTGAGGCAAGGCGACGCGTTATAAATTATAATGCAACTTGTTTAACATCGTTCTTGAAGCAATTGAACGCAACTCGGAAGCCAACAACAGAGGTACAAAAAACAGAGGCGAAAAAAAAACGAAGTACATATATATGCTGTCATCGAGAAAGCAATCTCAACATCGTAGACTCGGGAAAAACGTCACGATGGATATGTGCATTTTCGAAGTCGTCAAGGACTTTGTCTACCTGGGCTCCACTATTACTAATGGTACCTTTCCTTATATAAGATCCTAATCGTCTTGCTGTATGGACTCTGTCAAAAACAGATGAGAATATGCGTGGGTGCTTTGAAAGGAAAATTCTTCGGGTGATCTTCGATCCAGTCTTTATCGATGGAGTATGGAAGAGAAGATTCAACAACGAGCTTTATGGACTTTACAGTGACATCGACCTGGTCAAAAAGCTGAAAATATACAGCGGCTGACTGACACATGTAGCGTATGGACACGAACACGCCAGCCCGACGAGTACATCTCCGGGAAAATCCAAACAGATGGAGACAAATGACACTCATTCCCGCGCAATTAGTTTAAGCGGTAAACAAATTTTTGTTTTTAGGTCGAAGAGGCTGGGATTCCATCCCCCAGATTTCTGACGTAACGTACATTTACGCCACGGGCTATTGTCAAAACTTTTGATTTAATTTTTATTTCTTATAGGTAATGCTCATTGTTTCAATAGCCGCAATGAGATTAGTATAATCGAATCTCTTACTATATAAAGAAAGGAGAGCTTCTTAAAATACAACTGAACCATTTTGTCGATCCTTTAAATATGTATTAGAATATCATATTAACTTGTAAAATTTAAGTTTATTTTGCACTTTTTCTTTTGAAGAGCACTGCTAACAATTTCCTCGTCAGAATTCTTAATTCTAACATTTTCTCAACTTCCGGTATTTATATATGCAAATGATGAAAAAAATCATCATAAGTGAATGAGTACACACGTTCAAGCCAACAAAATAAAACCAATATCACTTGCTGCTCCATCAAACTCGAAAGAAACTCCATCCTATAAAAATTGGTTACTTTCACTTACATACGAGTAGGTATAGTAGTTGAAGAAGAACCTATGCTATTCATCTAGTTGACTCTAAATTGCTTCTCTACCGCAAACTTTGCTATGGAAAATCCTAACAAAAAAAAAAAAACACTCCATAACGTTCTCTCGACGAAGGAATTTTTTTCTTCCAGATAGGTATGCAGGTTCACCTCCGATAACTAACAGGATGGTGGTTGAATGCTTCCAATGTAACACAAAATTAAAACCGAAAAAAAGTATATATTTACCCACTCAGACGGATCTCAAATATTCTATACGTGCATTCGGATATTCATTCATTCATTCTCAACCTCATTTTATGTTATATACATACATATATGTATGTATGGATATGTAGATACATTGTTGGAGCGCGTTCGTCCGCATAAAGCTTCCTGCAGTTAGTATGAAATGTATCTAGGTGCATAGATTCCTGTGTAAGGATGTTTTTGTTCTGCATCTGCAACTTGACCTAGCTACTACTTCTTGGAGCTCGCTGTGGGAATACCTATACTATATTCAAGAGCGGCGCAAATGCCCTCATAAATTCCCAAAGTATTCCCTGCTATCACTATGCCTTAAATTTACCACTTCACTATACTGAGTTCACCAACCAGTCAGTCAGCCAGCCAGTCATCCCATCACCCATTCCATCATACTTCTTCGTCTTTGTCGTCGTCATCTTCCATCGTCCTTGCGAAAGAATCAAACTTTAAATTCCATTTGTTTGCATGGTGATGAGGCTTGAGCTTGCCGTAAATTTTTCTCATGTTTTACCTTCTCATTGCTATAAAATAGAAGTGTGACCAACTTCGTTTGGAGATTATATTCTCAGGCGCATCCTGACGATTAGATGACCTTAACTCTCACGTACAAGCATAAACTGATCCATATTAAATTTACCCAACCAAAAATTATGTTCTGTTTTATAGGCGAATAGAGACCTCTATGTCGGAGCCCAAACAGTGACTTGGTGGTACCCCTGAAATATCAAATTATGTTAAAACACTGAAAGCACGAACGGTGCTTCTATAACAACCAAAGTTACGGTATCAAAACGGCGCTATTTTTAGCTCTAAACATTATATGTATACACAAAATAATTACTCACTTATAACTTGACCTTGGACGGTGCTTACAGTCCAGGACTGACAACGGCCTCAGCCAACAAGTCCCTCTAGCCTGCTCCGTTCCCTAGCTAGCTGGCTCCAGTTACGCACTCTAAGTTAAGTTGGTTGAGGTTTTTCTTTGCTGCGCAGACCATCAAGGGCTCCCAGCCATCTCAGCCGCTGTATTTTCAGCTTTTTGACCAGGTCGACGTTGCCGCAAAGCCCGTAGAGCTCTCCTTCGTACTCCATATGTACAGGCTGGACCGAAGAATCTTCCTTTCAAAGCACCCAATGTTTTCACAGGGTACATGCTTCTGTCCCATACAGCAGGACCGGGATGAGGAGAGTCTTGAGTCTCCTTGGTTCTTTGAAAGAGGGCTTTACTACATACTTAAATGCGTTCTTAGCCCAAAAAAACAGCAATTGACAAGAGTGGTTCTTCGTTTGATCGCTGCATTGATGTCATTTGGCAAGGTAATAGCGTAACACAGATAGACAAAGTCCTTTTCGACTTCGAAACAAAATAAGTATTAAGTAAAATAAAAAAAAAAATAGAAGAAGTGCAACATTGTCTCACACAAATCGGGAAATAATTCCATCACTTGTAGTGAATGTGAAGTTCTATCTTACTAAAAATTGTACTGGAATTATTTCCCTCTACCTTTAAAAAAATTTTCTTGTTTATACAAAATATTAATTTATTCAAAAAATTTAAAAAAATATTCAAATGATGGTCACACCGACTAACGTCACACTCCAACCATCTCAACTTTATCCTCTTTTATGTTAAATGCTAAATTTTAAATTGCGAGTGGAGCGCAAAACTGGAGAAAAGAATTTATTATCTCACCCTTAGGCAAAATGGTGAGTAGGTGTGAGTGTCGGTAGGTTGGAGCTCAAATTGTACTAAAAATGTTTCAGGACTTGCAGAAGACCATGAACGATGCACTGCCAACGCTTCCTTGCTTGCTTGCTTGCACGATGCCTTAAGGGTGGGTGCAATTGGCGTAAGTAAATACCAGCGTTGTTGGAACGAATTAAAACGCAAATCATGAATTAAGTTCATGCTGCAACTGCAACCCATCGAAGGAACGAAGAAGAAACCAAAACAGCCACAGCCACAGCAGGCGGCAGGCTAAAGTTTATTGTTCAACTACCACACATTCTTTCAGGTGTGCACTATGCACGCGCATCCAAACGGTATTTGAACGTTGCAACAACCATGAAAATGCACACGCGCTCCATCAAATGAAGGGAAACGGGAGATATTACAATTGCAGCAGCAGCGGAAAGTTAGGCTAACTTTTACGATTCGCTAAAAATAATAATAAAAGAAGATTCGCAAGGATTCGAAAGAGGACGAGATGAATTGTAAAAATTTAAACTTTTCTTAAATTTGTTACTTAAGTGTTGCAAAGTTCTATGTATGTATGTATAAGTTGCAAAGAAGGTATAGAAATGGTGTGAATTTAAAATGTTCTGTTGTTGGTCTCTGGGATTTTGTTTGTGGTTTATTTTTTTATTTTTGTTGTGTTCTTCTTAACTTTTCTTAAGTGAAAGAATTTTATTCTAAAAGGAGGATTTGAATTGTTATGCAAAACACACTTGGGACTAATTGTTTAAGTTAAATCTTTATAAATTTTATGCTTTTAGGTTAGCAATTTTATGGATTTATGCAGATGCGGTTAGTAAAATGGTATAAAATCTAGAAATTTATATGAAAACTGGTTAAGCTTGTGAATTTCTCAAGAACTACGAATAATTTTCATATCTGGTTTTCAACATTTGAATATAAGTTGGTAAGAGCATTTAATTACGCAAAATCAGAAAAAATATGAACTTGAAAAAAAAAATCAAAATCAATCAACAACTTGATTTAAAAAACAAAAAAGATGCTGGATGTGACCCACACTGATGACTTTCCATTGGTTCTATCCGGAATTTATATCATTTGTTGTTTTCGGGATATCCGAGCCGAAAAACATTTTTTAACAATTTGTAGCTGTTTTTTTTGACCTAAAAAAAAAAAAACAATAATTCAATTTTTTACAAACTCTACCGATTATAAACTATAACTTTTTGTGTTAAATAAAATTAACCCGAAGTTAATATCTTAATTCTCAAGATATTCGATATTTTTTTAACAATGTTTAAGGTTTTGTTTAAAAAAAAAAAAAAAAAAAAAACTGAAGGTTGATTTTTTTAACTCTTATTAATTTTTCACTACGTCATTATGCATAGAATATACATAGAATGAAACCAGACCGAAGTCTATAGCATTATTTGTTTTAGAGGGATTCGAGAAACAAGTCATTTTACTACTTTTTTTAAATTACTGTGATAAGAAAACCGCTAATTGAATTTTTCTGAAAATCCTTTCTGCACGTTATGACCTTATTATCTGTAAAATAAAATTTATTCGAAGTCGATATCTCTATTTGTTCTCATTTTTTCGGCAGACAGCATTAAATATGATTCCATATTGGTTTGAAAAGATATGTGGCCCCAATTCCTTTAAATTTTTAAGTCAAGTGGTTGAACCGTTTTTCTTCTTCCGAAAAGTCAAAGTTTTATGATCAAGGGATCAATTTTGATTGCTCCTTACACATCAAAAATATAAAGTGCCAGTTATAGCTTTCATTGAAAAACACTATCATTGAAATTTTTGGTTTTTAGCTTTGATTTTTTTATTTCGCCCCAAGCTTCCATATACAAAATAGTTTAATAATTAAGTTTAATAAGGTACGGAGTAAAATGGAAGCGGAACAAGAAAGCATACTTACAAGTGCTTATAAAAATGCTGATGCTCCAAATGCATTTGATAAACAAACCTCACATCTCGACCTGTGACGTCAGTGGTCAGCAGTAATGAAATGCGTAGTGTATACGACTTCGAAGACTTAAGCAAATCTGATGCGTGGGTTCAAATCTCATTTCATTACAAAATTGGATTAAAGGGGCTTGGCACCCCCTTGGAATAGCTATATCTCCAGCCAAACAAAAATAAAACGAATTAAAATACCCAAAATTAATTCGTAAGCAATTGGTGGTAGCACCTTTAAGTTGTTGTTGTTGTTCAAAAATTCAATGTCTGACATAATGGCAATATTTTGGTTACGGTAGTTCCTTTCGAGATTTTGTTCTGCACATTTCCCTATGGCATTGACTTCAGCTTGGAAAATACTAGAAGACTGCCCCATCGGTAAGGAAAGTTTGGTTCTTGGCCCAAAGATTCCTGCGCCAGTTCCTACAGTTGTTCTCGATCCATCAGTGTACCCACTTGATGGCATTAGCTTTAAGAGTGTATAGTTGACTGATTCCCCTACTGACTCTTTTTTGCAACTTAACTCCGTTTGGAAGTTATTCTCGAAATTATATTTTTTAATCATGCCATCTCTTGGAATGTCAAGAAGGTTTGTTACTGTGGACTTACAGATCGAAATTCTTTCCCTATATAATAATGGCTAATAGCAGTTCTTTCTCAGTTTATTTAAGAGAATATTAGAAAAAAATCTCACTATGGATCGTTTGTCATAATATTTACAAATACAACAAAGCGTGCTTTTAAGATACATGAAAAAACCAGGATTTCTGTTTCTGAAAACCGATTTTGTTTTACAATGAGGGTTTTCTATAAGTGCAGTCTACTGTCGTGCCTATGCATACAAACGACGACGGCGCCTGGTGAATTTTCCAATTTCGTGAAAAAAAAACAATTCATGAATGTTGTTGTACTGGAATAATCCAAATCCTTTATGCTCACCATTGCTCACGAGTTGCTCAAATTTGCTCATGAGCGAGCACTTCCTTATTCTACGATTTGCTCACATTGACGCTCATGAGATTTTGAAAACTTCTCACGGCTTGTGAGCAAAATTTGAGCAGATAGCTGAAAATGAGCACTCGTGAGCGAGCATTTCCGCCCCCCGGCTCTGTCTTTATTTAAACTCTTGAATAGCCATAAACTACAAGTGGAGGAAATTTATCCCACGGGAATCTGCTCTACATTGGAATTTTTACCCATTTACCTACTCTCCAAGTCATACAAAACTTTAAATTTTAGATTAAAAAAACAATGGACAGGTACATTTTTTAAAGCAATCTATGCACATAACTTTTAATTCATATCTTCTTTTGAAAGCTTTAAAAAGAAATGTTCTTTTTTTTCCAATCTTAATGATTTTTAATTTAAAATCCCTTTCACGCTTTAATAATGTACCTACTTTCTTACTAATATCAATCAATTTCAAACAATCATTGTAGTCAATTGTATGTCAATATCAATCAAATGTATGACATATTGAATACTTGAAGACAATATAAATTGAATGGCAGAAGTCTCTTAATGAAAATTATATCGATTGTCTGATATATAGATTAAATAAAATACTTGCAAAAGATCAAGTGACTTTATGGTCACTTCACAAATCACAACTGTGAATGGTTGTAGTGTCTCAATGTTATAGATTCAATATATGATGAATGTAGTTCAACATATCTTTATGTTGTACATATTCTTAGCTATCTTAGATTACATAAATATAAACCTACTATGGGCACTGTTTTATAATAAAGTACTCTAGAAAATTATTAATTTTGTAGCTTGTATTATGCACTTGGTACAATTACAATTCGTAATCAATAAACTACAAACTACAAAAAAAAACTAGCAAGTTAAGCCCCAATCACATGCGAGCGACCAACGGATGACGAATTTGTGAATAAATGGGTTTTTAAAACCTTTAATAACCTAAATTCTTCACAAAATCTCACAAAATCTAAATAAAATGATAGAAAAGTAAATTAGATTCATGTTTACATACTAAAATTTTCAGTTTTAATTACTAATACGTCGTAACGAATTGAGATCGTTCGCGACGACCAATTTATTTTCTCAAATTTATCTTGTTTTAGTAATAAAAATGAAAATTTTAGTATTAAAAAGTTAATCTGGCTTAAATTTCTATCATTTTATTTAAATTTTGTGAAGAATAGGTTATTAAATGTTTTAAAATCCCATTTTGTTTTCATTAGTTCGTCGTTCGTTGGTTGTATTTTGTCCATCAAATTGTTCTGTCTTAATGAACTCATGACTTTTGTCAACACAATTATTTGTGCTTACAAAAATTGGAAGAAAAATGTAGGTAGGTATATACAATGACTATACCCACATTTATGTATAATTTTATATCCTCTATTGAAAATAGCATTTTATTTAAATCATGAAAAAATCCTTCTAAAAAGTAAATAAACTTTTCAAAATAAATAATTCAGTGAACCCAAAATATTTAAGAAAATTTTCTTCACAGTTCTTTACTAATAGAAAACATTCGTCTATAATTAATTAAAGTTACCTTTAAAAGCATGGCGTAAAGCAAAACTTTTGTCAAAATCTTATCTTAAAAAACTTTATTTATAATATAAAATACAACACATCTTAGCAGAATATAATTAACAACCCCTTTTTTTGATCTACCCTTTTTCTCTTACTACTTTTGTCGTTGTTAATTACACCTCAAAGAAGCTTAAAAAACAGACGACAAACTTCAAGATAGATGATAGTGTTGTACATAATTACAACGCTATCACATCCAGCAACGACGACGACACGATACACAGAACGATAAAACACAAAAAACTATTCTCGAAAACACTATATCATCTTACACGATTAATTAGCAGAAAATAATTCGTAATTCATCGTACTTTTTTTTTTTCCAAGAACCTTCAACGAACGAACGCTTCGTCTTTATCAGCAACCCTCTATGAAAATAATTATCTGAGCAAAAACACTGTTTGCTGAGATACTTTACATCTAAGCTTTGCCTTGTCTGCGCGAGATAGGGTTGCCACTAAAAATAGACGAACATTTTCTTAGTTGTTTTGTCGACTTTTTCGTTGTTTGCTGCTGCTCCTTTTTCATAACTAACCCAATTTTTGAGCTAGGTATATACATACATCTTCTCATTCTAGTTTGCTATCATCATCAACGCCATCGTGATCCTTTCAGTCATCTCAATTACATGAAAAATCAACACAAATTCGTTGTTCTGTTGTAGGACTTGGGTGTTATGGGGCAAAAGTGAGTGAAAGCATAGGGATAGGGAGTAGACTGTGTGAGAATGTGTGAATTATATCAGAGGGAGAAATTTGCTTCATCCTCTTTGATGGAAGTTTTTCTGAAAAAATATTTTTAAAACATACATTTTATAACTTAAATTTCGGCAAGTAAGGTGTACCTAGATACTTAACAATAACATGCCTTGCAGTTAAAAGGTTAAAGTTTTTGAAAAATATCCATTATTTCTTTTTAAAACTCCTTGCTTGTGAGTTTTTTTTTTTATAAATAGCAATAATTACTAAGCAAGTTAGTCTCCGCTGACAGATTGTCAGAAATTGACACATGTCGGTTCTTGAAGATTATAAGGATGGATCTGTCTAAGAAAAAAATTATCACTCTCTAAAAATTTAATCTTTTTATTGAACGATTTGTTATGCATAATATAATAAATATAATAGCCCAGTAGGAATAGACGAAAAAATGCCAAAGAAAGGAAATAATTAGTTAGAGGCTGAAATTTGGCATGGACGTTGGTAATGGGACTCTTTAAAAACTGAGAGAGTTCCTCATCGATCCGATGACCGCTAGGTTAGTTTTAATTAGAAATTATATATGTGCTTCAAAATTGACGAATACAATTTTTCTCTAACACAAACAGTTTTTTTAGGTTTTTTCCAAAAACTCTCATTTTCTTGACTTTTTGCCCCTTTTTTTTAGAGATTTTTTGACTTTTCCATTTGTTGTAACTTTTTAACGGTTAATTCTACGAAAAAAGTGAAAATGCATTTTTGTTGGAATTTACATGAGCTACAAGATAGAGGAATAAAATTTGTCTGTGGCGACCCGTTTTTTAAGATATTTGCCAAAAACTTACACTTTCATGATTTTTTGTCCCCTTTTTTAGAGATTTTTAGACTTCTCCATTTGCTGTAACTTTTTAATGGTTAATTCTATGAAAAAAAAAGTGAAAATGCATTTTTGTTGGAAATTACATGAGCGACAAGATAGAGGAATAAAAATTTTCTGTAACGACCCGTTTTTAAGATATTTGCCAAAAACTTCCACTTTCATGACTTTTTGCCTCTTTTTTAGAGATTTTTTGACTTTTCGATTTGCTGTAACTTTTTAACAGTTAATGTAAAGAAAAAAGTGAAAAGTCGTTTTGGTTGAAAATTACATGGGCTACAAAATTACAAAATTGAGAATGAAATTTTCCTCTAACACAAACTGTTTTTTAGATATTTGAAAAAAACTCCAATTTTCATGACATCCTTTTGAAAGATTTTTTTAACTTTTCATTTGCTGTAACTTTTACGAAAAAAACAGATAAGACTATTTTTATAGGAAATCGTCTTAGCTACATGATTGGGGAACAAAATAGCGGTCATCGGATCGATGAGGAACTCTATCAATTTTTAAAGCGTCCCATTACCAACGTCCATGCCAAATTTTAGCCACTAACTAATTTTTTCTTTCTAAAAGTTTTTTCCTCGACTATACATCGTGTGTATTAAGTACAAAAACTGGCCCCGTTGTTTACGGTAACTCATAGAATTTTTCCACATATTTTAAATAATTTTATTAAATAATCGGACATGAAAAAAAATTCCATGATTTTTATGATTTTGGGCCTCTGCTCTGTTTCAATTGATTTTGGGCTAACACGAATCACATACTGTATACTTTTTTTTCTCAATCAACCTTTTTATGCCTTTTTTGCAATTCATAAACAGGACTTGGAATATGTATTTCAATGGATTTTTCTAATTTCCCCTAGTTTTTCGGACCGAAAATTCCAACAGAAGCTGAAAAAAGATGGTGAAAAGAGTACCCTCAAACAATTGATTGATTATTTTTTGTCCTGAAATGTCTATAAAGCGTTATAGTATATCTAGGTATTTTGTCAATACATTTTTGTGTGCACTTTTGTTTTAGCAGAGATTAAAAAATTTATTAAAAAATCAAAAGAAATTTGTCTGCCTTTTGATTTTCCATACCATCCACCAACAAAGACCGTTTTTTATGTAAAATCTTCGAAAACAATCGATATTATTTCCTTTGATATATGTATAATTTTTGTTCTTTTTGTTTGTCTTCAATCTAAAAATTGAAATCGCTTTATTTTGATATTCAAATTATTAAAGACTTCAAAATAAGGGATACTGAGGTGTAAGGACAATATCAATTTGATGTTTCTTTCCAAAGTGCAAAAATTTTTAATTTTGTTTTTTTTTTTTTACTGTCCTCGAAAAATTGGTTGCTAAAGAAAATATAGCATTAAAGATAATGAACCAATAAAGGTAGATGAGGCAGATAATGAAGTAGAGAAGCGTTTAAGAGAATTTTCACAAAATAAATCGATTCTAATTTAAAAAAAAAAAGTTTAAAATCCTGGAATGTTGAATTTTCTTATATATTTTGGCACCACCCTCCTTTAAACTATAAAATCATCTGATGTAACGCTGTAGATTTAACAAGTGTGTCTGTAATAGGGGTATTTTTTATGGAGTTTTAACATCCTATTTGCCTATTTTTAGTTTAATGATTTTTATTAAGCTCTAACTTTTACCTCTAAGTTAGCGTTCCAGAACTACATCCACTGCTTCATTGACACATTGTAATTTCTGTGAAATGCTACTTAGGTATATTTATGGTTTTGTTTAAAATTTGCCTATAGTCATATGATATTATTTCCACGGAAAAAGCATTTACCTTCCCATACAATTAAGTTATCAATACTTTCGTAATATTTCCCGTCATTTCAATAATGGTTCATGAATCACGTTACCGATCTTTCGAATATGGAAAAAGGGGTTCCCATATTCCTCTAACATCTATATAAATAAAATCAATTTAAAAGTCAAAATATCAGAGAGAGAAAACATCCTACATAGACATTGTTTTATTCAGTTAAGGTAATAAATTTCCTTTGTGATAGAACAGCTATCTGAGTCGGCTTATATTTTGGTAGTGTTTTTACGATTTAAATACTCTTCTACACACGTCCTTATACTCTGTGGATCTTTCTACAGAATGAAACACACATAAACATACCTTACTGCCTGCATGTCATGTCTCCCTTAGGTTTATAAATTAATGGCGCCCAACAGACGACCTCATACCAAGTGATATGTCAAAAATTTTGACATATTCAGAATTTTCCAATTCCCTACCATTATGCACATATACAATGTACCTACATGCATTGCCCATTAAACCGCAAGCCGTCGCACACTGCTTCCCCCGGAAACAAATATGCACGAGCTAAACACAAAAATCACGCTCGAAAAACACGTCCAGACTCATCGCTATTTCCTGTGGGATTGGTTTCGAATAATATTGGACAGTTATTCTTTTTTAGTTTCTATACAGGCAAATCAAAGGCGTCATAAAAAAAAAACTAAGTACACAAATGCATATCAATCTTTTACATGGTTAATGGCTGGGACGTGTCTGTTGTCACTAATTGGATTTGGGATTCTTTGGGCCGGGCCAGACCCAAAGCCACTGGCCATTCCGACTCGGGGTAAAATTTAATTGCCGATTAGGTAATTGGGAATTAAATTTGTAATTCCAGGAAGGGTATAATTACTGACAATGTATTTTGATGGTCATAATAGAAATTCAAATCCACTGAGTTTAGCAACAACAAAACCGACAAAAGTGCAAGAGAAATTATAAATGAAAAATACGGATAGAAGTTTTCGATTTTATTTATGTCATAGAACGTGAACATATTTAAAAACGCCCCCGGACTGAGAATGGCAAAAAATAAAATAAAAATAAAACACAAATACTCGTAAAATAAACAAATCCTGCGGGAACACAAGTTTTAATGGCCCAAACGTTGTCATATATAGAATTCGTGTGTTTTGTGTTGATTGTTGATGGCAGTTTTAATGTCGCCAGTTAAATAATTATGACATTTTTATAGCTTGTCATTAATTCCAAACAAAAATTGTTTATGTATTTAAACAATGTATCTATATTTGTACATATTAGGCGCTATTGTGTTTAGAATGTTAATATGAGGAGTTCGTTCGGTTCGAAAGTTTGTTCTAAAACTATTGGAGGAAGTTTATTATGTTATTTGATTCATTAAAAAAAAATAAAAAAAGACAAAACAAGAAGTTAAGTATTTGTACAACATGTACGTATGCGTCCAGCGTAGAATTTAATTAAATCATAAAATACTTAAACTTTATGTACCCATACTGATTATACCATCATCAGTCAATCAAATTCAAATATGCGCGTATACCTGATTAATTAAATGATTAAAAAAATAGGAAATGCAACATGGTTTATTTCGTATATGAACTTTGAAGTTATTTCAAATTTAATTGACCATGAATCCCAGCCGAAAGGATCTGAATTGGTTTTTTTTTAAAACAGTTATAAAAACATAACAATTTATTAATATAAAATCTCTTATTTAATATAATATGTCTGTTCCTTTACTTTGAAACTCTGTGATTTTCTGTGCATTTTACTGCCATTTTATTTTTTTTATATGAACAGAAAATCACAAGTTTTCAAAGTAAAGGAACAGGGCTAATTATAATAAATAAAGCAAAAGAAAAATTGGACTTAATTTTAATGAAACGGTTCTCAATACCAAAAGCTTGAATGTTAATTACTTTTAAATAAACATTCATTTCCCAACTATTTTAATACAAAATACTGTAAAACGTATAATTATTATAATAAAGATATTAAGTAAATTAAATTTAGTAATTAAATTATCAAAGCTTTTAACTTAAAGAGAACAAAGATTTAAATTTAAAATTGTACAAGAATTTCAGTTTAGCCAAAAAAAAAAAAAGGTGTAAAGATCTGCGTTATTTTCAAAGTTATAACAAATATATTTCTAGTAATTTTAACGCATAGTTGCCTTAAAAAAATAAGGGTAAACAAAATTTCTGGGCTAATATGAACAATCGGTGGATAAAAAATTGGTATAATGTTTCGTTAAGTGAAATTTTAATTTTTAATGTCAGATGCTATAAAAAGAAAAGTTGGATACATTTTGAACTAAGGGTGGACACCACTCGCCGGTGGAAAAACGAACCCACTTGGTCCGGATCTCTTAAGTTAAAAATTGGGGATGATAGACGACTTTTTTGTTTTTGGGGTACTTGCTATAAAAAAGAACAGCCTTATAACTTTTTTCTTGATGGACGAACGAATGCGACATGTTTCGTCAAAAAATTTTGAGGTCGGGGTTTTGGCGTCACACAGCTAAGTGATGCTAAATAATATTTCTGTAAACTCTCAAGTTGATTTGTCAAAAGTTTTACAAAGACAAACTAATTAAAAAAATTGGACTGTTTCTAAACATTGTGTACTCAATATAAAAGAACTTTTCCACAGTTTTGCATTAATTTCTTGTTAGAGTAGGGGAGAGTGGTTTAGCCCCACACTTTTTTACTAAAGTTGTTGCTGTTCCTAAGATTTTGAAAATGAGTTAGCCAAACCTTTTTCTGTTGAAAGAGCAACATTTAAGCTACGAAATCAAAAAAAAAAGCCGAACAAATACTGATCAGAATTTGTAAAAATATAACATTTAGACAAAAAAAAAAACGTGTTGTTTCAACTTACCCCAATTGTAACAAAAACTGTATTATCTTTTTTTAAGAAAACTGTCAATTTATAAACAAAATTAGCAACAAAAATATAGCACAAACACCAGTAAAGCATGTGAAATTAATATTAAAGCTTTTAAATTATTATATTAATTCACCTATTTATCTATTAATTAATTTTTAATGTTCCTTAAAAAAGAAAACAAAATTAATATTCATTAAAAAAAAAAAAAAAAAAAATTGAATTTAGTCATATTAATGCCCGCAATATTCACGCCGTTTAAAATCGGTTTAGATTCAGAAGTCGGTTTAAAATTTTTAAACCGACTAATCGGTAATATTCACTCACTTAAACCGACGTTAACCAAAAATTTAAACCGAATGATCGGTTTTACTACGATAAACCGACTCCAACTTAAACGAGGCATTTTCGTGTCGTTTAGGTACGGTTTAAATGGTTTTAGCTAATATTCAACATTTTATTGGTTTATTCAGTCAGTGCAAAATATTCGATCATGTGATTTTCGGCGATGATGGCTATTCGAACACATCATATTTGTGCACGTTATTCACACATCGGGGTAGAGTTGACCAATTAACCAGAAAATGCTTATAGACCGAGAGCTGGTAAAGTGCTGCTCAAAGTGTTTTATATCGCTCCAAAACTTGTAGGCATGGCATCTGTACTAGTGCAAACTACATGCCATAGACCTTTTAGCGATATCGCGGCCCTAAGACCACCGTAATGCACTTTCCAAACTTGACAGTAATACCTCATACCTCATTATAATGCACTTTCAAAATGCTAATACTATTTTTTTTTGTTAGGAAAGTGCATAATGGTAGTGTAATGTTCACGGTATCACTGCCAGACCAATGGAATTCAGTTTGGACAGATATAAAATTTGGAGCCGTTAAAAAAACTTCTGTTGCATTTTTTTATGTGCATTATGGAGGTGTTTGGGCTGCGGTATTGCTGTTAGGTTGATGGAATTTAGTTGCCATCTTGCTTAATATAATATGATAGATATTGGAACCGAATTAACGACCGACGCCGAACTACAATCAGATCAAGAAGAATTCAACTCCCAACAAATCGTCCAAGGAATGTTTGGAAGATGCAATGCGATGGACGGTATTGTTGATATTTTTTCCCAACGTAAAACACGATAAAGAGGTGTGAAAGACATTTCTAATGCGTATTTGTGTTTGACACGGATTAATTAATTTATTTTATTTAAATCTAAAATGACAATTCGAATAATAAATGTCAAGAAAAGTCTTTTTTAGTTTTTTCATACTTGCGATGCTATGCGGCTATCGGTTTAAATCACAAACTTAAACCGACGTAAACAAAATGGAATTTTTTTGCTTAAACGGAGTGAATATTACCGATTTAAACGAGATTTTGTCGTTTAAATTCTATCGGTTTAGTTCGGTTAAATGTAGTCGGTTTAGGTGCTTTTAAACCGAGTTTTAAACGGCGTGAATATTACGGCAGTAAGAATAGGAATGTAATGAAATATTCGAAAACGAGTATTAGATATATAATTGTATAAGAATTTAACTAATTAGCAAGCCAGGAAAACACATGAACGATCTCTTTTATCATCAAACTTGTATTAACAAAGATAACCGTCAAATTGACCTTTTTCTTTTTATCTCAAAATAAAGAAACAAAATTAAACAAAACGAAATAAAAACATCGAAAACCATTTTCCATCGTCTTGGTTCTCAAAAATGTGTTTGAAAATATGAACGAAGTCTGCTTTTATGTGTTACAACTTACTAGCCCCACCATGAAATCTGACACAAATGACTCAATTAAAAAAAAAAAAACAAAAACCAAAACAATTCATAGATCAGATACTTACATAAGCTTAGACAAAACATAAATACGTATTTAAAAAAACAACTAGCACTGTGTCTCTTCCGAGCGAAGAAAAATACAAAGAAAAAATGAAGTTACAAACGTATCAATTTTGGGGACTACCCCCATAACTTTTCTTTTTGAAGTCCAATTCACAGCCGAAGTACACTTGACGTTAGCTTTGAAGTAGACGAACATTTTTCTCCTTCACACGTTTCTTTGTTTTTAAGGGATCCCTTTCATTTTAAGCTGTTACTTTTTACCCCTGTTACTTCTAGCCCCGCTCTCCCCTATATTGAGTAAGTAACAATTCGTCTTAAAAATTTTCAACCAAAAAGTCTGTTACCTATCTTTTAAAGACAGATATTTGACCAAAGTTTTGATGTAGGAGGATCATAAAAACTGTACATTTTAAAATCCTAACCCTAGGGACTGTTCTCAAACAAAAAAAAAAAAAAATTTTTGTCTTATAATATTTTGTATTATTAACGAATTTACGATGGTCATAAACAAAAAAATGCTATATATGTAAATATAAAAAAGCGTTTTAGGTACTCATTATAAATAGCGAATTGAACTTTTGCGATAATTTCGTATTATAAATATCGATTTACTCAAATTTTAAATTCGCTCCAAATAAAAATTTGACTAACACTTGTTTATTAAGAGCAAACCTTTGCTTTCTCATCTTTAGTCGAGAACATTCGATTCGCTTTTCATAAAGAGGGCCTTAATCTTGAAAATGGTTTTCCTTTAACCTTGATTTTAACATTTTTTACAGAGAAACAGCTTTTCAAAAAAAAAATCGTTCCTTTATTTTTATCCAATTCTTGATTTCATCAAAAGCCACACAATAATCAAAAACATTCCAAAATAATAAAACATACATGACTCCAAAAAATATATGCGTTTTAATTGTTACAAAAATATAAAATTACCTTAACAAAATTCTGGAACCATAAGAAAATTATACATACATATGTTTTCCACTGATTTATATTTTAACTTAGCAAAAATAACAAAAATATTTTGTAAAAGCATTTGAATAACGGTGTTTTTTTCTTCTTCATTCCAGGTATGTATGTGTGAACGTTAAAATGTAATAAATCAAGAACCTATTTATGTGAGTAATTATTGTTTAACTGAAGGCGTTCTGATGGAATTATTGGATAATACTGCGTTTTCATTAGAGCAAATGAGGTAATTTCGTTGAAAATTTCCAAATTTAATTCAAACTCAATACAAATTCAAATTTCCAAATGAGGTAATTTAAAATAAATTTTGACGAAATTCGGCAGGAAATTACGTACAACTTTTATGAACACACCCAAATGGATTCCATTCAAAGTGGAACCTTTTTAAAATGACAGAATTCAATGTAAAAAGAAACAAAAACAAGCGATTGGCAGTCTGGGTCGTCAAACAAAATTAGGAAATTTGAAATGTGAACACTTTTTGTAATTTTCCAAATTACATATCTCATTTCAGCTCTAATGAAAACGTAGTATAAGTGTTCATTTTTTAAATTTGAATTTCCATTATTAATGTATTTTATTTGAATTAAATTTGACTATTTTTTTTAAATTTTAAATTCAATTTTCGCATTTCTTTGGCAAGAAAAATCATGAAAATTCACACAAAATATTGACATTTAAATTTAAAAAGAAAATCAAAACTAAAATATAAAAATGCAATGTCCTATATCTTGTGGCAAAATTATTTTCAGTTTAAATAACTTGCAAGTTTTTTGAAGTAATGTAGTAAACTGGCAATAATATAAACCTCATTTAAATTAACTATACATACATATGTACATATTATTTATGTAAAAACTTAAGTTTTTTTAAGTCAAAATTCAAATATACTTTTTGAGCATTCTGAAAAATCTTAAACTGTGCGTTATTAAGAACACCTAGTCCTAATGTAACCCTCACATTATTTCCTAAATTACTTTGCTTTTCTTGATAAAATTTAAATTAATTTTATCCAAAAATAAAAAGAAAATTGTACCTATTAGTTGTTTATTTAAAAAATAAACTTTTTGGTTAAAAAAAAAAGTTCACTTAAAAAACAAATTAAAACTATAAAAAAAAAAAACAAAAAAAAGAAAAATCAAAATAAAAGGAGAAATGCATATATTGTATCTATAGGAGATATGCCCATTTGAGAAAGCCTGACATTTTTTTTTTGGCAGATCATATTCTTGCCCAATTTCCTTGCAGCAGAAATTTGACAGTGGCTTGAAACCTATAGTCCTCTGAATATAAAAAAAAGCAAGCTGGTTATATTTTTAAGACCCTTTCCCTGTTCTACATTTTTTCCTAGCATCGATCATCCAAAAAATATCATTACTTTAAAAAAGTGGTCAAAGGTCAGAAATACCACTTTGTTTTGTACAATCCGAGAAAAAACACAAGTCAAAATTTTTAAATGCAATTACCTTAATTTTTACATACGAAATACTGGCTAAAAAGTCTATTGCAAAATCCGCCTTGTTATACATGTCAAAAATATTCGTTTTTCACATATGTAGGCAAAATATAACTTAGGAACGGTAAACACTACGAAATAGTAGGTACACCGAAAAAAAAACCTTGGTGAAATCAACCAATATTCTTGGTTGATTTGGCGTCAACCAAGAAACGTGATTGATTTCACAACGCTCGCGTGATCAATATTTTTATCAAAACTTTACAACGAACGTGATTGATTTCGTGTTTGATTTATCACGCGTCATTGTTACCCAACAATTTTCGTGTTACACTGAGTATTTTCATATTCAAGTGATCACGTTCATTGTACTTCTGAAAAATTTATTTTTGATCACAAACATTGTTATTCAACAGCATTCATGGTTCTTTAACTATGAACATTGTTGATGGATAATATTTTTTTTGGACTACGTTTATAGTCAAATGATAATGAACATTGTTAATCAACAGCATTCATAGTTCTTTGACCATGAACATTGTTGATGGAAAATATTTTTTTTGAACTACGTTTATAGTCAAATGATAATGAACATTGTTAATCAACAGCATTCATAGTTTTTTAACCATGAACATTGTTGATGGAAAATATTTTTTTTGAACTACGTTTATAGTCAAATGATAATGAACGTGATCAAAGGAACACACTTAAATTGTTGTTTAACTACGTTCGTTGTACACCAACCATAATTGTGGTTGCTTGACCACGTTAATTTCATGATTAAATAACAACGTACGTGATCATTTTTCTAATATTTCCGTTGTTCTTTAACCACGTTCGTTATGCACCAACAATGATTGTGGTTGCTTGACCACGTTCATTTCATGATTAAATAACAACGTACGTGATCACTTTATAATATTTCCGTTGTTCTTTAACTACGTTCGTTATGCACCAACAATGATTGTGATTACTTGACCACGTTTATTTCATGATTAAATAACAACGTACGTGATCAGTTTATAATATTTCCGTTGTTCTTTAACCACGTTCGTTATACACCAACCATGATTGTGGTTGCTTGACCACGTTCATTTCATGATTAAATAACAATGAACGTGATCAATTTATAATATCTCCGTTGTTCTTTAATCACGTTCGTTATACACCAACCATGATTGTGGTTGCTTGACCACGTTCATTTCATGATTAAATAACAACGTACGTGATCAATTTATAATACTTTCGTTGTTCGTTAACTACGTTCGTTGTTAACAAAGCATGGTTGGATCGCTTTGCACCGCTGCTTCTTCGGTAGTACATATATACTTACTTACATACTTTTTTAACCTGTGAACTGTAAAACGGTCAAATAAAAAGAATTCTTTCTTTTAATTTAATGATTTTTTTTTTATTTAAATATATTCTTTTTTTTTAATAAAATAAGCTTAATTAAATTATCTAAAAAAATTTTAAGAATATAAATTTATTACCACAAGGGTTTAAAAGTAAAGACACAGGAGGTCCATCAAACTCATTTATAACATACATAAAGTAATTTTGAGTATCTTTTAAAACTTCATATGAATTAAAATGATCAATGTAATTGGAAATTATGTATGGAATGTTTTTCAACAAAATTAAACATTCAATTTTATAAACATTTTTAGAGATACTGATGTAATTATTTGTTTTGTAAGAAATTTAGCGGAATGTAAGAGAATTATAACTTATTACGTCATTAAAATCAATTTTATATGAAGAAATGTTTTTTAGTTTAGAAAAACAAGAACAATCCTTCAGCAAAGTGTCATTTTTTGGAATATTTGTAATTTCCGGAGAGATTCCTAGACTACAAGTTATTCTTTTACAGAACATTAATGAGGTTTTAATACTTCTGTTAAATCTGAAATTATATCTTCAACTATTTTACGAGACAAATTGGAGTTTCCGTACAAGTTACAAAGAAAGCTTATTGCAGAAGATTCAATAACTTTGAAGATACTACATTCTTCAGTTGTAGTTTTACACTCATCTGCTAGGTTATCAATTGGGACATTTTGTTCAAATGATATGTTTTCTGTACTTGAATTACCTATAGAAGTAGTTGCGCTAAGATTTTACATGAACGTTCAAAATGTCTTCTGAAACTTTTTAGATTGTAAATTTGCTTACAATTAAAACATTGGTAATCATTTGTCTGGTTAAAGTAATGTATTGTTCTGTAATGAATTATAAGCCCTTTTACATCCGCTAACGATAATAAGCATAAGTGACATTTATACATTATAAGTTTTTAATGATTCAATTAAAATAAGTATATTTGGTGATACTCTTTCAGAGGTTTCAATTTTATAAAAATATTTTTGTATAAAAATCCAGACAGATTTGCACTGCATTGGATACTTGAGGTTAAGCACAAAGAATGTTTTAAAGCAAGTATCCAATGCGGGCAATAAATGTTCAAATTTGTATTTTACTTCATTAAAATAGACGATAAAAGTGTTATCAAAGCTACAATGCATAACAATTGGCTGTAAATTTTGACCTTGTTCCCTCACCTTTGTCGCAATTTGGTCAATGATGGGGTTGAAATTATTCGCCTCTGCTACTTCAACAATCAAAGATTGTTGGGAATCTTTTATAGTTGGCTTCACAAATTTCCTTTTCTTGATTTCAGGTGAGATTGTTGCTTGTCGTGATGATGGGGGGAGAATGGCGTGAAGAAGATTGACTATCAAAACGTCTTCTGGATCTAAAAAACAAAAATTGAAAAAAAAACAATTAAAATATTACTCATGGAAGGCATTATCCTTAACAATAAGGCAAATAAGAACCTAATCCCTCAATTTGATTAATTCATATTATAGGCTTGCTTGAAAACTAGTTCGAGTTTTAAGTTTTGCAAAAATCGTTTTGGACCTAGAAAAATTTTAAATATTTTGTCTTCGGGAAAAAGACTTAGAAAAATGTTAGGACTTGAAAAATTTTTGGACTTAAAAAAATTTTCAATATTTTTACATCGGGAAAAAGACTTAGAAAAATTTTTGGACTTAGAAAAATTTTAGGACATAGAAAACTTTTTGGACTTGAAAAATTTTCAATATTTTTTCATCGGGAAAGAGACTTAGAAAAATTTTCAATATTTTTTCATCGGAAAAGACTTAGAAATATTTTTAGACTTAGAAAAATTTTCAATATTTTTTCTTCGGGAAAAAGACTTAGAAAAAATTTAGGACTTGGAAAAATTTTTGGACTTAGAAAAATTTTCAATATTGTTTCATCGGGAAAAAGACTTAGAAAAATTTTCAATATTTTTTCATCAGAAAAGACTTAGAAAAATTTTTGGACTTAGAAAAATTTTTGGACTTAAAAAAATTTTCAATATTGTTTCATCGGGAAAAAGACTTAGAAAAATTTTCAATATTTTTTCATCGGAAAAGACTTAAAAAAATTTTTAGACTTAGAAAAATTTTCAATATTTTTTCTTCGGGAAAAGGACTTAGAAAAAATTTAGGACTTAGAAAAATTTTTGGACTTAGAAAAATTTTCAATATTTTTTCTTCGGGAAAAAGACTTTTTGGACTTAATAAAATTTTCAATATTTTTTCATCGGGAAAAAGACTTAGAAAAATTTTCAATATTTTTTCATCGGAAAAGACTTAGAAAAATTTTTGGACTTAGAAAAATTTTTGGACTTAAAAAAATTTTCAATATTTTTTCATCGGGAAATAGACTTAGAAAAACTTTTGGACTTAGAAAAATTTTCAATATTTTTTCTTCGGGAATAAGACTTAGAAAAAATTTAGGACTTTGAAAAATTTTTGGACTTAGAAAAATTTTCAATATTTTTTCATCGGGAAATAGACTTCGAAAAATGTTTGGACTTAGAAAAATCTTCAATATTTTTTCATCGGGGAGACTTAGAAAAATTTTTGGACTTAGAAAAATTTTCAATATTTTTTCTTTGGGAAAAAGACTTAGAAAAATTTTTGGACTTAGAAAACTTTTTGGACTTAAAAATATTTTTAATATTTTTTCATCGGGAAAAAGACTTAGAAAAATTTTTGGACTAGAAAACTTTTCAATATTTTTCCCTCTGGAAAAAGACTTAGAAACATTTTAGGACTTAGAAACATTTTTGGACCTAGAAAAATTTTCAATATTTTTTCTTCTAGAAAAAGATACATTAATCTTCAGATATACTTTTACATTCATCTGCTAGGTTATCAATAGGGACATTTTTTTTCAATTTTTTTATTTTCTGTACTCGAAGTAGCTAGAGAAGCAGTTGATTTAGGCTTTTACATGAACGTAAAGTTTTTACCTAAGCCACAAGGTGGAGGTACAAAAACCTTTTTTAGAATTTTGTCTATACACTCATTCAAGAAGTGAACTTTTGGAATAGTATCTGAAATTAAAATTCAAAAATGCATTTATGTGTCCTAATTGTATTTAAAATCTAGATTATAAAACATCATCCTTGTAAACTTTTTACTTAAGCCTCAAGGGGTGGTACGAAAACCTTTTTTAGAATTTTGTCTATACACTCATTCAAAAAGTTAACTTTTGGAATAGTATCTGAAATTAAAACTTAAAAATGCATTTGTGTGTCTAATTGTATTTAAAATCTAAATAATAATACATCATCCTTGTAAACTTTTTACTTAAGCCTCAAGGGGTGGTACGAAAACCTTTTTTAGAATTTTGTCTATACACTCATTCAAAAAGTTAACTTTTGGAATAGTATCTGAAATTAAAACTTAAAAATGCATTTGTGGGTCTAATTGTATTTAAAATCTAGATAATAAAACATCATCTTCGTAAACTTTTTACTTAAGCCACAACGGGGTGGTACGAAAACCTTTTTTAGAATTTTGTCTATACACTCATTCAAAAAGTTAACTTTTGGAATAGTATCTGAAATTAAAATTCAAAAATGCATTTATGTGTCTAATTGTATTTAAAATCTAAATAATAAAACATTATCCTTGTAAACTTTTTACTTAAGCCACAACGGGGTGGTACGAAAACCTTTTTTAGAATTTTGTCTATACACTCATTCAAAAAGTTAACTTTTGGAATAGTATCTGAAATTAAAACTTAAAAATGCATTTGTGGGTCTAATTGTATTTAAAATCTAAATAATAAAACATTATCCTTGTAAACTTTTTACTTAAGCCACAACGGGGTGGTACGAAAACCTTTTTTAGAATTTTGTCTATACACTCATTCAAAAAGTTAACTTTTGGAATAGTATCTGAAATTAAAATTCAAAAATGCATTTATGTGTCTAATTGTATTTAAAATCTAAATAATAAAACATTATCCTTGTAAACTTTTTACTTAAGCCACAACAGGGTGGTACGAAAACCTTTTTTAGAATTTTGTCTATACACTCATTCAAAAAGTTAACTTTTGGAATAGTATCTGAAATTAAAACTTAAAAATGCATTTGTGGGTCTAATTGTATTTAAAATCTAAATAATAAAACATTATCCTTGTAAACTTTTTACTTAAGCCACAACGGGGTGGTACGAAAACCTTTTTTAGAATTTTGTCTATACACTCATTCAAAAAGTTAACTTTTGGAATAGTATCTGAAATTAAAACTTAAAAATGCATTTGTGGGTCTAATTGTATTTAAAATCTAGATAATAAAACATCATCCTTGTAAACTTTTTACTTAAGCCACAAGGGGGTGGTACGAAAACCTTTTTTAGAATTTTGTCTATACACTCATTCAAAAAGTTAACTTTTGGAATAGTATCTGAAATTAAAATTCAAAAATGCATTTATGTGTCTAATTGTATTTAAAATCTAGATGATAAAACATCATCCTTGTAAACTTTTTACTTAAGCCACAACGGGGTGGTACGAAAACCTTTTTTAGAATTTTGTCTATACACTCATTCAAAAAGTTAACTTTTGGAATAGTATCTGAAATTAAAACTTAAAAATGCATTTGTGGGTCTAATTGTACTTAAAATCTAGATAATAAAACATCATCCTCGTAAACTTTTTACTTAAGCCACAAGGGGGTGGTACGAAAACGTTTTTTAGAATTTTATCTATACACTCATTCAAAAAGTTAACTTTTGGAATAGTATCTGAAATTAAAATTCAAAAATGCATTTATGTGTCTTATTGTATTTAAAATCTAGATGATAAAACATCATCCTTGTAAACTTTTTACTTAAGCCACAACGGGGTGGTACGAAAACCTTTTTTAGAATTTTGTCTATACACTCATTCAAAAAGTTAACTTTTGGAATAGTATCTGAAATTAAAACTTAAAAATGCATTTGTGTGTCTAATTGTATTTAAAATCTAAATAATAAAACATCATCCTTGTAAACTTTTTACCTAAGCCACAAGGGGATGGTACGAAAACCTTTTTTAGAATTTTGTCTATACACTCATTCAAAAAGTTAACTTTTGGAATAGTATCTGAAATTAAAATTCAAAAATGCATTTATGTATCTAATTGTATTTAAAATCTAGATGATAAAACATCATCCTTGTAAACTTTTTACTTAAGCCACAACGGGGTGGTACGAAAACCTTTTTTAGAATTTTGTCTATACACTCATTCAAAAAGTTAACTTTTGGAATAGTATCTGAAATTAAAATTCAAAAATGCATTTATGTGTCTAATTGTATTTAAAATCTAGATGATAAAACATCATCCTTGTAAACTTTTTACTTAAGCCACAACGGGGTGGTACGAAAACCTTTTTTAGAATTTTGTCTATACACTCATTCAAAAAGTTAACTTTTGGAATAGTATCTGAAATTAAAATTCAAAAATGCATTTATGTGTCTAATTGTATTTAAAATCTAGATGATAAAACATCATCCTTGTAAACTTTTTACTTAAGCCACAACGGGGTGGTACGAAAACCTTTTTTAGAATTTTGTCTATACACTCATTCAAAAAGTTAACTTTTGGAATAGTATCTGAAATTAAAACTTAAAAATGCATTTGTGTGTCTAATTGTATTTAAAATCTAAATAATAATACATTATCCTTGTAAACTTTTTACCTAAGCCACAAGGGGATGGTACGAAAACCTTTTTTAGAATTTTGTCTATACACTCATTCAAAAAGTTAACTTTTGGAATAGTATCTGAAATTAAAAATTAAAAAAGCATTTCTTTAGCTAATTGTATTTAGAATCTAGATATCTAAACGTCATCTTTATAAAATTTTCTCCTAAGCCACAAGGGGTTGGTACGATAACATTTTTTTAAATATTGTCTATAAAATAATGCAAAAAGTCAACTTTTTTATTAATATCTAAAATAAAAATTCTAAAATACATTTCTTTAGCTGATTGTATTGAGAATCTCGATATAAACCACCAATATAAAGGCTTTTACTTACGCCACGTGGGGTGGTACGATAACATTTTTGCCTGGGCCAAAAGGGAGAGCTACTTATATAACCACGTTTTCCCAATGTCAGCTCAAATGGTATAAGTAAGTATACTGATTTTCAACTTTTTACGTTATTGTCTGGAACCAACAATTATAAATGCACTTTTACCTGGGCTTCTGCGTCTTATGTTAACATCTCATATCAATTTTTACCTTTTTGATTTAGAAATTTAACTTTCGAGGCATTGCTTGCATATCTACATATGCGTAAAACGAAATCTTATCGAAAATCATGCACGTGCTCCGTATAAGGAGCTGAGTGATGCACTTGAAAATTAAAGTAATCAGTGTTTTAAGCTGGTGGTTTTCTTGTTCGGAACGAGCACTTTTATAGCACCCTCTCTGATCACGTGCGAGGAGAAAGTTATTTGTGGAAAAAAATCTTCGATTCTTTTCGAAATTTCGCGATTATGATATTTTTTTTTAAAACGTTTAGTTTTTAATTGTTAAAAAAGACCGAATATAAGACTCGATACGTAGTTTTAAAAAGTATATATATATAGGTATATGATATGTGGGTAAATTTTTTATGCGATATAAAATAAAATGTGGAATGCAGGTACTTTTGTTTTATTTTTATGTTATATCTCACGATTTACATATATTTGACTTTCATAGAAGAAATATTATTTCTTATATCCTTACTTTGCATGTACATATATATGTTAGAAAGATTTGGATTTGAGAACAATTCCCTGCATTCCATTAATAAATTATATTTTAGGATATGACTTACCTGAAACATAAATAATTTGTCTCCTTTCTTTTTAGTTTTTTTTTAATGTTATATTTGTTTGATTTTTCTTTGTTTTTTTTTCACTTTTGATTTTTTTTTGCCACGGACGACGACCCAACAACGACGAACTACTTCTGCAAACTGACTATACCGAAATTAAATTCAAAACTTTGCACGCTCACTGGAATGCGCATTACACAAAAAAAAATCCCGTTATCGATACGGCGCGTCTTATTGATCACGAACGTTGTTGACCATACTGGAATAATTGTGAATTCAACTACGTTTGTGATGGAATTACAATGCTCGTGTTCAGTAAACTGGCACGGATGTATAAAGGGGTGTTTACACGTCCACAATTTAAAAATAGTTATTATTAAGGGTATTCATGCACGTCGGTATATCCTGATAAACCTCAGAAACAACATATATATTTTTACCAGAAAAGGGCTGTAAAAATTTGTATGAGAAATAATTTTTGTGCAGCTTGATAAACTAGTTTTACCAATTAGATGCGGAAATTGTAGAAACAAACTTGAAACCTACGAAAAGTCATACGAACATGTGGAGGAATTCTGGAAGCGGAAATTTATCTCGATTCATGAATACTCTTATTATCAAAATAAATATTTTATTGCATGCAAAAAAATTATTTCCGATTTATAACATGCCGCCTCCACTGGACATGAATGATGTCAGGATTGAGAACATGTCTACAAAAAATCCAATGGAGACACAAAAATCCATGCCCATGTCATGAACATGTTTACGAAAAATACTTTTTGAACAAGACATGAGCTATGTTCAAAGCTTGGCCATGAGATTTGACGTTCCTTGTGTATGAGAGAGGTAGAAGTAGTACTGAATGGAATTTTTGTGTATTTCTCTTGCTCTGACTTATTAGTGGAATTTATCAACTAAACTAACGACATGACATAAAGTGCCCACTGCGAAAAACGATTGATTGGATTATTGTTTGGATGTTGGGCATCTGTATGTCCTGTGGAGTCGGCGTGTAAAGAAAGCAAGCACATTTTGTGGAAGATTTTTATACATTCAGTTCTTTTTATTACGACACCTAAAGATAAAGATAAAGATAAAGATAAAGAATAGGAATTATTAAAGTTCGGTGAATTATTGTGCTTCTTTGTTATTTTATGCATTTTTTTATTAATATGCTTTAGTGAAACAGACAATGAAAACTTCGAAGAAAATAGTATTCTGAATTTCCTGCAAACTTCAGAGTGAAATTAGCAAAAAAAGCAGAAATGTGCGATAAAAATTGGCAGCTAATCTGGAATGTAGAAAATTTTTCTACATTTCAGGATTTGACTTTATTTTGTTTTTGCTGTCAAATCTAGTAAGAGAATAGACAAAGACAATTTTTGGAAAAGCTCCATATATTATATATGGCGTTTTCAAAAAAATTTCCGCCTGTGTATATATTTTTTCAAGCAATCATGTTATAGTAGGTAATTAGGTAACCTTGATTATTTTTTGACTTTTTACACAAAGAATTTTATTTTTCACGTCTGAAGTAGACTTTAAGTATGAAATGGCGGAATATGAGGGTACTAACATAGAATTAGGAACATGGCAAGTTCTGCGCTAGGTAGAGTAAATTTTTGGAAGGGTCTTGACCGTGGTTACGGTCTAGTAAGTTTTGTGTATGTTTGTCACCACAAAAATAATGGAACTGGTAAAATATTGACTGAACTAACTCTTGCCAATTTTTTTTTCTGTTGCATTCGTCATTTAACTTGCTTACGTTTTTGTTGCGTAGTTGACAGACGACCTTAAATATTTTAAAATTTCAAACCGACGCCATTGACCACAAACGTTGTCCACTTAACAAAAATATTGGTCATTTCATCACGTTTATTATAAAATGACTATGTTCGTGATCATTTGACAACGTTTATGTTTGACTAACCATAAACATTGTTAAAATAATACAACTTGAACATTTTTGTGGTAGTTTAATAATTATTTGCACTGTAGCACGACAATGTTCGTGATCATTTGACAACGTTTATTATTGACTAACCCTAAATGTAGTTAAATTATCGCAACTTCAATATTTTGTGGTTAATAATTGTTTGCAACCTACAGTGTGCTTACATCGTATGCATAGTAAAGAATTAGTGCCTGTTTACATTGTATTTTTGATGAACGGCGCATTCAGTGATAGGGTAGATTTTATGGTGAGTAAGAAAGAGAAGGATAGATTCCACCGATTTGGGTGGGATCTTCCCTTTTCTTTCTTACTCACATAAAATTTTCCCATCTCACTGGATGCGCCGTCAAAAATACAATGTAAACCGGCACTTATAGATTGTACAAAACAAAACGATTCTATTTATGCAGTTTTGACTTGTCAATTTATTACTTACTGCCTCTTCTGGAAATGAATCATGTTTAGATTATGAACATGTCTACAAAAAAACATGTCGGATTATGAACATGTCTACAAAAAAACCAATGGAGACGGAAAATCCATAGTCCCCTTTTACACGAAGATACTAGTTGCTGGTGATTTTTTTGACGTTTTCTTTAAATCTCCTTAACAATCTCTTGTACCTTTCACACGAAGATACAAAATCGGAGGAGACTTGCTGTATTTTCCTTTTAAATTACCTTGGTTGAACGCACACAAACGTAGTGTGAAGAGAAACGTCAAAAAAGTCTCCTGAATTTGTTGACCGGGTGAGATTTCGTTTACCCCTCTTTCTTCCTACCCTTCTCACCAATGAACTAATTGTTGCCGGCAACTCAGTTGCCTTGTGTCAAAGGGGACATATGTGTGAACAGGTAACTTTTCGAAGAAAACTCCTTGTTCAATATGACATGAACGCTGTTCAAAGTTTGGCCATGAGATTTTTTACGTTTCGTTTGTGTGAGTGAGGTAGAAATGACATAATTTGCCCAGCGGAAAAAAGAAGCGAATTTGTGAAATGGGTGCGGTTGAGATGTTGGGTATCTGTTTGCCCTGGGAAGTTGGCGTGTTATACAACACGTTCAGATTTTTACTTCATTACATATCTTGGTTCTATATCAGGTGTAGTTTTATTGTTGTGCTTACTCTTGTTACCTTTTTTTTTACGGTAATGTCTTACTATCTGGATATAATAGAGATTAGATTCCACCTTTGCACTTATCAGATTCCGAAAAGAGTCATGCTTCAAGAGGCACCGTGTAATAGCCGACCACATTAATTGTCTAAGGCCCATCGAACACTAAGCAACTTTTAGTTGCGCAACTAAAAGTTGCTCGGAGTTGCTTGCCCTCGCTCACTAGGCAATTTACTAGCAACTTTAGGTTTGAGTATTTTCAACTGCAATGTTAAATTGACCTTGTTTTTGGGATCAGCGACAGTTCAAAACTCGTGAAGTGTGAAAATAAAACTTGGTTTTCGGGTTAAAATCTACGAAAATACCAAAAATTTGCTTGGAAATTACCTAGTGGGAGAGAGTAACAAGGTGGCTCCACGAGAAAGATTTCATAGATTACTATTTGTCACTTTTGATAAAAAGAAAGAGCGATAGTATACCATAAAATGTTGGTTGGGCATTTTCATAGCTTACTGTTTCATTTGCCTCAAAAATTTCACAGGATAAAGTTATGAAGTTAAAACAAATAAACAAATTAATTTATTGTTAATTTTGCTTCAATCCACAAGAAAAAGACCAAAAATTCCTTTAAGCACCTACAAATAATTAATTACATTCGAAAAAACACAAAACAAAAAAATGAAACAACCCCACAAATGTCAAAGGGAAAATTGCTTTTTCATAGAATATGTACTATTCATAGCTTTCTATGAGCAAAGCAATATAAATATGGCAAGAAATTTTTTTGTAGAATACTATTAGTAGCCTCCATTAGCAATTTTCATAGCATGCAATAGGTACAGTATTCTATGAAATATTTCTCGTGGAGCCACTGTGTAAGCAACAAAAAGTTGCCAAAGGTTGCTGGGAAAAAAGTTCCGCGAGCAACAAAAAGTTGCCTAGTGGGTGCTCTCCCATATATAAGCTGATGTAATTAGATCGGAACAACAAAAAGTTGCTTGGGCAAGCAACAAAAAGTTGCCTAGTGGGCGATGGGCCTTACGTTTTTCTTGCGTAGTTGACACATAACCTTAAATATTTTAAAATATCAAACCGACGCCATTGACCACAAACGTTGTCCACTTAACAAAAATATTGGTCATTTCATCACGTTTATTATAAAATGACTATGTTCGTGATCATTTGACAACGTTTATGATTGACTAACCCTAAACGTAGTTAAATTATCGCAACTTCAACATTTTTGTGGTTCACAAATAATTGTTTGCAACCTACAGTTTGCTTACATTGTATACATAGTAAAGAATTGTAGACTCAGAATTTGTACAAAACAAAACGATTCTATTCATGTAGTTGTGACATGACAATTTATGGACAATTCTGGATATGAATCATGTTCGGATTATGAACATGTGTACAAAAAAACCAATGGAGACAGAAAAATCCATGTGTGTGAACAGGCAACTTTTCGAAGAAAACTCCCTTTTCAATTATACATGAGCGCTTGGCCTTGAGATTTTTGACGTTTCGTATGTGTGAGAGAGGTAGTAGTACTGTTGTTTTTTTTGCTCTACCTCATAAGTAAAATACCCTTTCCCCTTTCACACGAAGATACTAGTTGCCGGAGATTTTTTTTGACGCTTTCTTTCAATCTCCTCAACAATCTGTTGTACCTTTCACACGCAAGAAACAAAAACCCGGAGTTTTGCTTGTTTTCCTTTGTCCCCTTCCACACGAGGAGACTGAGTGGCCGGCAACAATTAGTTCATGGGCGAGAAGGGCAGGAAGAAAGAGGGTTAAACAAAATCTCCCCGGTCAACAAATTCAAGAGAATTTTTTGACGTTTCTCTTCACACTACGTTTGCGTGCGTTCAACCAAGGTAGTTTAAAAGGAAAATCCCCTAGTCTAATCGTGTAAAAGGGGACAAACTACATTGGTTGAACGCACACAAACGTAGTGTGAAGAGGAACGTCAAAAAAATCTACTGAATTTGTTGACCGGGGAGATTTGGTTTACTCCCCTTTCTTCCTGACCTTCTCGCCTATGAACTGATTGTTGCCGGCAACTCAGTCTCCTCGTGTGAAAGGGGACTTTAGCAAACGACGTGACATAATTTGCTTAGTGGAAAAAAGAAGCGAATTTTGGGATGTTCTGCATCTGCATAAAAATGATTTTTTTGCAAATATCTCAAAGACGGTTTTGCTATAGAAAAACTTTATTACGCAATCTTGTAGCTGAGGCAATTTTCCACAAAAATGACCCTTTTAGTGTTTTCGTAGCATTAACCGTTAAAAAGTTACAATAAATTTTCATGACCTTTTGCCCCTTTTAAGAGATTTTTGACTATTCGATTTGCTGTAACTTTTTAACGGTTAATACTACGAAAAAAAGGTTCAACCATTTTTGTGGTTAATTGCCTCAAATACAAATAAACCGTTTTTGAGATATTTGCAAAAAACACATTTGCATGCTAAACAATTTTTGGACTGACGTTAGATGTTTATTAATAATAATTTGTCTATTATTTTAAAAATCAATAATTAATAATTAAAATCAATAAAAATAATAAATTACCACTTTTCAATTATGAATAAGTGGTAATTTTTGTAAGGTTGTCACGCGATTGTCGCAACTGAATTAAAAATTACAAAATTAAATAAAATAATTTTTTCTTTTTTCAGATATATTTAAAATGCAAATATCAACAACGTCAGATTTTAAGATTTAAGTTTTAAATACATTCAAAGCGTTTTGTAAAAACTGTACAAAATTAAAAAACTAAAATATGCAGTCAAAGTGTCAAAGGTTGATATGTCATTTCAGATTGATTTCACAGGCCAAACACTCAATTCTAGGCATATTTTTTTTCATTTTTTACAATACTTTTTTTTTTTACTTTTTGCTAAATATTTTGAATGCAGTTTAGCCTTTAAGCATGAAAACCATATAGTTGTTTCATCACAAACGTGTTCAATTTCATAATTTTCCCTGCAAAAAAAGAAAAAAAAAATTAAGATGAACTACAAACGTGATTGAATAACAATGTTTTAAATACTCAACCAACAACGTCTGAATTGTTGATTTAAACATGAAAACCTTGGTTGTTTCATCACAAACGTGTTCAATTTCATAATTTTCCCGGCAAAAAAAAATTTAAAATGAACTACGAACGTGATTGAATAACTATGTTTTAAATGCTCAGCCAACAACGTCTGAATTGTTGATTTAAACATGAAAACCTTGTTTGTTTCATCACAAACGTGTTCAATTTCATAATTTTCCCCGCACCAAAAAAAATTTAAAATGAACTACGAACGTGATTGAATAACTATGTTTTGCATACTTCACCAACAACGTCTGATTTGTTGATTTAAACATGAAAACCTTGGTTGTTTGATCACAAACGTGTTCAATTTTATAATTTTCCCGGCAAAAAAAAATTTAAAATGAACTACGAACGTGATTGAATAACTATGTTTTGCATACTCCACTAACAACGTCTGATTTGTTGATTTAAACATGAAAACCTTGGTTGTTTGATCACAAACGTGTTCAATTTCATAATTTTCCCTGCAAAAAAAAAATTTAAAATGAACTACAAACGTGATTGAATAACAATGTTTTAAATACTCAACCAACAACGTCTGATTTGTTGATTTAAACATGAAAACCTTGATTGATTCATCACAAACGTGTTCAATTTCACAATTTTCGCTGCAAAAAAAAATATTTAAAATGAACTACGAACGTGATTGAATAACCATGTTTTAAATGCTCAACCAACAACGTCTGATTTGTTGATTTAAACAAGAAAACCTTGGTTGTTTCATCATAAACGTATTCAATTTCACAATTTTTTAGGAATTTTTTGTTGATCACGTTCATGATTAAGTAACAATGAAATCAACAATGTCATTATCGTTTTACAATGAAAACATGTTTGAAATCACTACGAACGTGATTGATATCACTATTTTTGTGATCATTAAAAAATAAAAATATCAACAATGCTACCTTGGTTGATTTGATCACGCCGCCTTGGTTGATTTCACTACGAATGTTGTAAAAATCACAATTTTTTTCGCATTGTCAGTCAACAACGAAACATTGTTGAATCAACCAAGGTTTTTTTTTTCGGTGTAGGTAGTTCATAAAAAGCGATTTTTACTAATGGATTGAATGGATTTTACGGCTTAGAAGAATACCGATTTCTATAAAAACATAATTTGCATCATTGGCTAAATATACCACTAGAAAAGCTCGAAAGCGTGATCGAAAATTAGTATTCAGAATGGACTGTTAGCCGCAGTTATACGGTCAGCATTGTAAAGAAATAATCTTTGAAAAATAAGTGTTCCTAAATAATGGTTCTTCTTTGGTAATATAATTAAGATTACCCCATAAAATTTAAATTTTTTAAAAAAGACCAATATATTAAAAAATAAATCAAAATTCCAATTAAAATATAATTTGACTTAATCCAAATTAAAAACAAATACAAAATTTTTTTCGCTCCGGAATTTTCATCCTTTTCTCATTTTATAACAACTGGCAAAAAGCAAAAAAAAAAAAATAATAACAAGCAAACAGGATGTACACACAAATGCTAAACAATAGCTTTTCAATTTGGTATCGTATCCCTTACTATACCTAAGGTGGATAGGTAGGTACACAATACAAATCCTCCCATAGAACAACGACAAGAACTATACACAAATGACTGAACTCCCGATTATACCATCAAATCCGGTGCTGAACATGATGTGGGTTGGATCGTCCGATGATGATAGCAATAAAACCCCCTCTCTTTTAATTCTATAATCCAATTAAATTAAATAGTTCTATAGAACGTATAATAGAATATAGGATATCTCTGCCTTGATGATGTAAGATACCAACCCATGAATTTAAATAAGTTCACAGAAAAATATGTTGAAAGTATCCAACACCTCTGCAACGCTCTAAGGACGCCTGAAATTGCAATTTGATTCGCTGGCGTAATCAACTCGTCGTTATCAAGGCTTTTATGTAAAAACAAAAAAAAACAAAAGCGAAAAACTAAGCTTGTAGGGCATGAGAAAGTCAAGAGATTCCAGTTGGCCTCATACTCAAGAGACTTTTTGAAACCACATCAAGGTCGGCAACCATTGCATCTGATGACACTGCTGGGTGACAACGAGCATGTCCTTAAGTGTGACTAGAAGCATATTTGAAAACAAATTATAGGAAAAGTATTCATAATTCTGTTGAAAGTACCTACTACATACATTCATCACGCTATCGCCCTGTACTGTGCGTAAAGAAGAAAAATTGTAAATTGAAACCTCTCAATCATATTACTCGTGAGGGGTGAGAAGCTAATTTTTCCATTGCTAAAGTGAAAAAAAAAATCAACTAAATGCAAAAATCTTTAGCTGTGTTTAGCAACTTGAAAATACTTGAATATGTGAAAAGATGTGCGGCGGGTCGGCAGCAGCGCGGCGGGCACAATATCCAGCTAACCCAATTTTTGTGCTTTGATTTTCCAAAGCTCTTTGTATATCCTCGAATCCTGGCAGCCAAGGACTCTAGCCGTGCAAAAGAAATGGTTATGATTTATGAAGCTATATGGTTCCCTACAGGCTTTGTGAATATTTTTTCTCTCTTCTGAATCCTGTAATTCGTTTTCAATGCGGGTAGTTGTTCTGAAGCTTTGATACACCTGAGACGACTTTAAACGTGGTCGCTGTATGCATCATCATATCTCTATATACTATAGAATATTTCCTTATTCCCGAAGTTCGTGCAGAGTGTGTGTTAACTTTTATGATGACTTTTGCATATTTCCCACTTTGGTTGGCATTTTCTTGGATTCCACCTGCCCCATAGAATATGCAAAATTATGCCTCTGATAAAAACGAACGGACCGTCGAATTTATTATAAATTTCGTTGATTTATTTATGTGTTTTTTTTTTCTTATCTTGTTGCTGGTGTTGTTGGTTGGTTGTGTTGGTTATATGTTCATTATTGTATTCGAACCTTATTCTACGTGCCAATGGAAAAAAAAAATTTATGAACTCGGAATTTAATCCAATCTTGACAGTGTTATTGAATTATTTTCTTCGGCAACGAAGAATAATAATATTACGTTACCATACCGATAAACACTCCGAGTCATTAGCAGGGTTTTTTTTTTTTTTTTTGAATAAATTTATCATTCTGAATGACATTACAATTAACTGCTACCAAATATTTGTTAACTTATTTTGCACTTTAACAAGGTGATCTTTATTGGAATTAAAAAAATTTTGCGTCAGTTTTAAGATGTTGAACAGGACAGGTCAGAGTAAAGCTTAAAATTATATCTACCTATATGAATTTGCTAAATATATTATTATTTCTAATAATTAAAAAAAAAAAAAAGATACCCTTGGTAGATCGCCCATGTGGCACCTACCGAACATAGACTAACGATATGGGAAATACGCGGAAGGGATGCCCTTATTCAAACCCTTTCGAATGAGATATCAATGACACTTATATATCCGAAGAAATTCAGCCCAAATTAATTTGAGTACTCCTAATTTAGCTGCAATTTACCCCAAATGCGATGACTCATCACCTGAAACTATGAGGCGATAGCTATAAAACAATTCCTCTATAATCTTTGCGCAATCTTTATCTATCGATTGGTATATGTATGATGTCTGTAGTGCAAACAGTCACTTAGCAGTAGGGCGCGAGCGGTACATGTTTTTGTGGCGGTCCTCTTTTCGCTACATCACACCCAACCCTCCGAGAAAGACATGTAATCCATGTCAAAAATGAATGGAAGTTCTTCAATTTGTAAATATGTTTCTAAAAATGCAAAAAATATTCAGTTTTAAGCATTTTAAACAAAGATATAATGTATATGTACAATATACCCTGCATATTTCTTATAACAATGTCAGTGACATTGTTTTGTGCAAAAAAATATAGTTTGTGCTTACACGGTGCCTCAAGAGTTATGACTCTTTATGAACCTAATTGAGTATGAAAGAGACAAAATATCAGATAGTCATGACTCTTGAAGCACCGTGTAATATTCGACTAAAAACAATTTTGTTTCACCAGATATTTTTTTTTCCGGAAAAAAGATTTTTTATTTACCACAATAGTTTTTTTTTTTTATTCAAAAGAACTGTATACTAGGCTTAAAGGACAAATTGTTAATAAAAAAATGCCAAATCGTTCACACCTACCCCCTTTTACTCTACTTTAGTAGTTATGACCAAAATTTATTTTTTATTTTTGGTACCTAATAAAAAAATAAGTCAATATTGCCATCATTGAACTGGAGTGCAAATATGAAAAGGCAAATACAAACATATGTATATACCTAGGCACCTACATACATACCTATCTGGTTTTTTTTCACATGTAGGTAGTAAACTTTTTCGGAAAAAACTCCAGCAGTTGTACTTATATTGCCGAAAAAGTTTATGAAAAGACTGGCCTCAAACAAGTGACTCGCAGTGTATGTTATACAAGAGCTATGCACACATGTGAAACTCTTGAAATATAAGACCGAAATAAGAAATAATTTTTCTCATTAATGAAAGCATAATGAACAAACAATGAAATTCGATGATTACCTTATAACAGAAGAATTCTTTTGGCTTGTAATTAAATTTATTGGCTGATGTTCCTTATAATTTTATATACAAACTCTTAAAATAGAAGTGTGGCTTTAATAAAGAGAAAAATTGCTTACGTGTGGTTATAGTTCAATGAATGAAATTTATTGTTGTAATATACCTTAAATCTATGAACATTTATTTTAAAGCTATACTGAATAATTTTTTTGATTCAGTTGAGATATATATGTAGGTACGGTGACCATATTTCTTAGAGCAAAACCCGGGACAAAAGTAACAAAATTTAAATGTATGAAAAAATATTAGTTTTTTCATTAATTTTAGATATAAAAAGAGGTGAAAATAATAGCAGAAAAAGAAAAAAAAAATTCTTAAAAAATTAACAATAAAATTAATTACAATGTTTCAGAAACTCAAAACTAGAAATTAAAACTTAACATTTTTAATTTTATTATTAAAATAATTCAGTCTTCTGTTAACAAAGCAAATAAGTCTTTAAAAAATATTAGTTAAATATACATTATGTAAAGTTATAAGGAGCATAACATTTCGTAATACAGATTAAGCTAAATTTACAACGTAATTTTTCTTCTTTTATTGCTGAAAAAATTTCTTTTACAATTTTGTATAAAAAAAAAAATTACCCAACTAAAAATTGCAGATTCTTCAAATTTCCTTATTTGTTCTATTAATTTTTTTTTTCGACTCATCTCATCACAAATTGTTCGTCTATTAACTTCTTTAATTTTAATTCAAAGATCTTTCATAATCCGACATGCAAACTCATTGCAATTGAAGCCTCCTGAGTAAATGAAAAATAGCAAGACTTCAGAAGAAGGATTGTTAAAAAAATCTTTCAAGAAAAATATGACACTTGTCTTGCGATAAAAAAAAAAAAAAAACACAAATTTGTATTATCATTTAGTATTCTAGTTTTGCTGTAAGTTGTTTAGGGGACATTTGCACTTTCAAACCTAAGTTATTGTTTATCAAACATTTTGTTTTAGAAAATATATAAAACATTAAATAAAAAATACATGAGAAAATGTGCAAATACGGGACAGATAACTAAATACGGGACATTTGTACGTCCCGGGTTTCTTAAAAAAGAACCAGGGACAGGCTATAGAAATACGGGACAATCCCGGGAAACCCGACACGGTTGGTCACCGTATATAAGTATAGGCTACTAGTGTTGTGCGTCAGCGGCCATTTTGAAAAACGCGTTCTAGCCAATATCTCGAGAACGGCCCATAGTATGTACGCAAAATTTGTAAACAATCGAACTTCACATAATCGATTCCATCTGTTTGTCATTATGTCTGATGTCTGTATATCTTTGTTTGTCTGTACCTCGACTTATGAACATCCTTAACCACTGAAGCTATTTTCTTCAAACTTGGAGCATATATAGGTACCTCTGCTTTGTTTTTTAGTATCGACTTTCTATTTAACGTCTTAACCGATATTGATCAAGATATTTACTTTGGGGTCCTTTCAAGCGGAACTGCGTAGAAAATATTTTCAGAATTTTGTGGATTTTTTATAAAGTATAGTTAAAAATTTTGTTTGAAAAATCATTTTTTTGAAAACGGCTCGATGAATTTTTTTTTTAAATTATGGTTTTAGCTGTATATTTTTAAATTCTTAAAAATGACACACCAAATATGTTTCTTTAAATTTTTACGAAATTTAATATATATGTATGGACTGTACATAAGTATATAACAATATTTATTTAAAAATGTAGATGGCGTTCTTCATTCTAAGAATAAATCATTTTAAGTACTTATTTTATCGATATAAAGATTGTGTTTCATGCTTTTTTTTCATATATATTCTTCAATTTGTTATTTGGATAAATACATAATTATTATTATCTATTATTACTACACTCAACGCCATAGATTAAGTATATTCTCTGGGCTGTTCCTACGAATCCTGCTACAAAGGCACTTTGCAAAAACTGGATATTATACTTACTTCTTCTTTTGTGAACATAAAACCATACAAATCTTGGACATCAGGCATTAAATATTGTAGGTCAGTTCAGTATCCAAACGTTATGGTCTCCAAATGGTCTTGGAACATTGTTACTTCTCGAAAAATTTAAAAAAGATTTAAGGCTGTATAACAATGCGACGATAAAACGAGATGTCAGCGTTCTCTTCGCATTTGTTCTCTCTTTAAAACGAGTTAAAAAACAATGAAATAAATTATTTCTTGTCGTAACGTTACGTCTTTTTTTTTTTTTTTTTAATTTTTTGAACTTTATGAATTATGAAGACGAGAAATGCTTAATATGTATTATTTCCTTTTTAAGAGAGAGCAACTGCGAAGAGAGCTCTTCACGCTGACGTCTCGTTTTTTCGTCGCATTCTGAAACAGCCTTTAAGATTTACTAGGCACTTCAATTGTTTTTCTTTTACGCAGGTGACAACAAACCTCCAACCAGCATTAACCATATTTTAAATAGCTTTGTCTTAAACAAGAGAACATCTGGTCGGGTGTGTTTCATCGAATTGTCATCCCATCTAGTCAACACAATAATAAATCTTTTTCAAAATGAGGAGTGCCTTTTCTAGGTCTGTTTGTGGCCATATGACAAGAAACTCCTAATTTAGACATAAACCACCGACGAAAGCAAAATCAAAATAACCCCTCGCTCTAATCGAAATCACGACAAATCCATTGAGCCATAGCAACATTATAAATAAAAATCCAAATTCGATAGCATTCATAAGCAATCACGTCTCCGAATCGAATGAATGAAGATTATCCACTTGAATTGCAAAAGCAAACAACCGCACCTGGGACTGGGACCCAAATCACGTTCATATAATGATTGAGACTGAGTGAGCTCAGTTTAAACATTAACCATAAGCCATCGTCATGAAAGGCGACCACGCGACGGACCATCAGTTTCTTAATCTGTATCCACCTTCTAGACAATTTTTATTTACAATGTGGTTGTAAATTTAAATAAATACGAAGCGTTGATCATAATTCAATAATTATTTCCCAGTTTGGTAAACAGAAGATAGAAAAAAATAAAACAAATAAACATTTCAAACATTTTAATCTGTTTGTCATGCCGGTTAACAAGTCAACTTTTGTAGAGTTAAAATACGCGCAAATGTATGTATGTATTTAGTTTATCCATCATTGCAAATCTTAAAAAGGAATGTACCTACTTTTGAATTGTCATGAATAAGTAATGGGGTGAAATTTGGATAGGAGCCTAATACTATGTTTCCACCGAAGGTCAGTTTAGATTAAATAAATCTATTTGGTGTTTCCACCGCACAAAAAGATTAAAAAGTAGATTTATTTTGACAGTTTGCAGATGTTGTTTCGTTCCTTCTAATGAAGTTGAAGTGAGGCAGAAAATTTCATTATGTCCACTTTCCAATTAATGCATTAATTGTGAAAAAAATATAGGCCAGTTCGCGTTTTAAAACTTTTGGACCTATGAAGATTTAACAAGATTTATTTAAAATCTTCGAGATTTAGGAAATAAATTTGTATGGTAATTCTTCGGGATTTAAAGAAGATTTAAGGTAAATCTACCTAAATCTCGGTTTTGTGGTCGGTGGAAACTTAGTATAAGGAGGGTTAGGAAATTGAAGTTTCTGAAACCATTTTATAAAGTCAGAGGCGGTCGAAAATCGCCTGAAATAGAACTTGGCTGGGCACTCTATCTTTTTAAGTGTTCATTGGGGCTGCACTGCCATTTCCAATTTATGTACCTACTTTCAAACCAAATGAGAAAATGTTCAACAAACAATGAAGCTTGTTCCACATGAAAAGGATGTATTCATTATGTAGCTTCCGTTAATATCGATAATGATTATGATTATAGTATCGATTCAGGTAGGGAAGTAGAAAAAATCGAGGCATTCATTGTAAGAGCATAATTTCATATTATCTAAAAAGAAAAAAAAATGAAAGGTACCTACACGAAGAGTTCTTACACAATGCCCAATATAATTTGACGTTAATGCGATTGTAATTGAAGGAGCAATCATTATGATGAATTGATGTGTTGCAAAAGCTGCAACGAGTGCATTTTATCGAAATAAACATCAGTCATCATCATCGTCAGTGTTACCTGCCATCGTAAAAAAAAAGAGCAAACAAAAAAAATAATAATCATCATCTCGTATATATTTCGAGAAGAAAAATTGTTTTTCAATGATTGTTCAAAACTACGTGCCAAACATACTGGAGATTTGTTTTTGTTGTTTAATTAAGATGGATCGAGTAGAGTGTGAATGAATGAAGTCAATTAAATCAGTTTGTGTCGCCTCATCTGCATTGTTGCATTGCATGCCGTACCGGGTGTGACTTCTGTATTAAAACGATGGATGGCTAGGCTATATACGACTACGACGACGACGAAGTACGATTCAATTCGATGCTTTTGCTTTTTAATTGCCATTCATTAATGCTTCAGTTTGAACTGACTTGGGTGGTTTATGACAAAAAATGAATCTGAAATCTTGTCTAATCTATAAGAATACGCGTATCGTAAATGAATATCATGCAATGAATTGCAAATTAGTGATGCAAATTGCGTTCATCATATCGCGTTTTCATAGTTTTAAATTGTTTTCTGAGATAATTGTGATGATTTAAGACAAAGGTAGTTATTTTCAAGTTTATGTGTATGATTTGTATGGGCATCATGTAAGCGAACGTATCTTAAGAGCTTAAAAAAAATTCTGTTTAATGGATGTTGTCAATTACATTTAAGGCTAGGCACGCACATGCGATTTAAAATCGTTGCGAATAAAAAATAGCGATCGTAACAAATTTTTGCTTGTGATTTTAAGTCGCGCGATTTTTAGTCGCGAACCAATAAAACATACATCTTTTAATGGCTGTACACGCACTTGCGATTTAAAGTCGTTGTGATTAAAAAATAGCGACCGCAACAAGTTTGTGCTTGTGATTTTAAGTCGCGCGATTTTTAATCGCGAACGAATGCAACATACCTCTTTAAATGGCTGTGCACGCACTTGCGATTTAAAGTCGTTGCGATTAAAAAATAGCGGTCGCAACAAAATTGTGCTTGTGATTTCAAGTTGCGCGATTTTTAATCGCGAACGAATGCAACATACATCCTTTAATGGCTGTGCACGCACTTGCGATTTAAAGTCGTTGCGACTAAAAAGTCGCTCTAAAAATGGAACCTGTTTCATTATTTTTAAGCGCCGCGATTTGTCATTCGCATGTGCGTCACTGATCTCTATAAAACACTGGATAGTGGATTCTCTATATGTATAACAGTTTTTTTTGAAGAAAGTTGAATTTGACAGTTCTTGTACTTCCCACAGTTTGTGTCTTTTTTAAACAAAAAGAAAGGAAGAGATAGATAGAATTGAAATTGTTTTCGTATTCGTACTCGCAAACCAAACAAAAAAAATGGCCGCGTTATTTCAGAATCTGAAATTTCAGATTTTTTTCGTTGAACGCAAAAACAATCTGAAATTTCAGTCAAAAGACATTCTGTCAAATTCCTGTATTTACTTACAGAATATGCATTGAAGCGAAATAAAAGATAACTTTATATATTCGTTAATTGATAATTTAGCAGGAGCTTTGTGGATGAAATTTTATGTAAAAAGATTAGCAACAATACATAAGCCAAAAAAGTGAAAAAGTACAAAAGTGAAAATTTTTAAACTCATTTTGGATAGTGTTGCTCACTGGAAAACGTATAAAAATGATGGAGAAAGCTTAGATATTGGTTTAAAAAGAATTGTGTACATTTTTTTTGACAAAACATTTGCACTAGCGGGAAAAAAAATATTTTTACTTTTGTAATTTTGCAAAAAGTGGCCAATGTAGTTAAGGCTTAAATTTCATTAAAATTGTTTGTTATTTTGCAGTAATTTGTTTTAACTTGAATGAAAAATTGTTCCAGAATAATCCGATGGAACACTTTTGTAAGAAATTCATTCCTTTTATTCAAAGCGTCACTAAATAATTAACAAAAAGTTCTTTCATTCAAATAAGTAAGTATCACTTTTAATGGTAGCACTTCAGCTCTTTTACACTTCCCCCACCACAAACAACTGTCATCCGAATTTCCAGACGAAATTTTCTTGTCTGAAATTTACGAATAAAGTCTTAACTACATAAGGCTTAACTACATAAGCCAAAAAAGTGAAAAAATACAAAAATTAAAATTTTCAAACTCATTTTGAGATAGTATTTCTCACTGGAAAAATTAAAAAAATGATGCAAAAAGCTTAAATTTTGGTTTACATAAAATGTGTATATTCTTTTTCACAAAACAACTGCGCAAGTGGGAAAAAAAATATTTTTACTTCTGTAATTTTGCAAAAAGTGCCTTATGTAGTTAATGCTATAAGCCAAGAAAGTGAAAAAGTACAAAAGTGAAAATTTTGAAACTCGTTTTGGGATAGTGTTTCTCACAGGAAAACTTATAAAAATGATGCAGAAAGCCTACATTTTGGTTTAAAAATAAAATGTGTGTATTCTTTTTCACAAAACAACTGAGCTAGCTGGAAAAAAATATTTTTACTTTTGTAATTTTGCAAAAAGTGGCCAATGTAGTTAAGGCTTAAACGTAACTAAACGTAACTAAAAGTCACTAACTGTCATATTATTCACTCGATACATCCAGATTTAAATTTAAATCCAGATGAATTTACATTGAATTTGTATGATTTACATCCGGGTTTAAATTTTTAATCTAGATGTATTGAGTGAATAATATGGCGGTAAAAGTCATCTAACTTTTTATGAAAGCTGGCCGGCCAATCAGAAGCTCCAAAAATTCAGAAATCTGAATTTTCAGATGTTAACAGTTAACGTAATGGATTGAACGTGGCCAATCTAAACTGTAATAACTGTTATAAGTGTTATGTATAATAAAAAAAAATCTGACGTTTCGCGTCCTTCCCACTGTTATAATCTTCCTTCAATTTTCTTCAAAATTTTTATATGAATTCACTATCCAGTGTTTATAGAGATCAGTGATGTGCGTGCACTCGCATTTAAGAAAATGTGTCCTATTTTTTGCAAATAAAAAATCTTTTTTTTCGCAAGTGCGTGCTTAGTCTAACTAGCATAATGCCGTAGGTGTTCTAAGTGAGAGGACGGGCTAAGTTTCATTAAATTTGATTTTATAAGCAATTGCATAGCGTTATTTTTATCTTTATACATATAAATAGCCATAAATACATTTTGTGGTACAATTTTCTCAAAAAGAATTTGACGGATTTCGATAAATTTAATATGGTTTGAAAGCCACAATTGCGGAGATGTGCAGAATATACTTGTGACACGCATTTACACACTCTATGGGTCATTTTTATTTTTGTACTGTCGAACACTGTGCATGTGCATATTTCAAAAAAAAAAAATTTTGTAAATGTAAAATTAAAAAATTGAAAGTTGGTGTCGAATTTCGACACAGGGCTATTTTCAAATATTGCAAGAATTTTATTTCTTTTTGAAGTCTCAAAGCCACGTAAAAGTTAAAATCAGGAGGCGGCCGTAAAATTACGTATCTCATTAAAAAAAAAGGGATATGCAACCAAAACTTTAGTCAATACTTTTACAAAATCATCAGCGTTTTCTTGTTGTACTTTTCCGGTTGCATTTTAAGCTAAGTATGTATACTTACGCCAGAAGAGATTTCAGTGAATGGATGTCAAATGAACTTTAATACTACCATCTTTACAAATCTCTCCCTCCCCGTGACTCAGGAACAAGACTTTTCAATTTATTTACACTCTTTACTAGGTCTGATTTTTGGTAAAAATTTCTTTAAAAGTGAATCATAAAAAAAACGTAAATTCTTATTAATCAGATTCTCATAACTTTAATTAAAAAATAATACATATAGTTTAATACTTAATTAATAATTTTTGTCTTTGTGGGATAATATCCCGCTGATGTGTATTTGACAAGAGGAAGTAAAGAGATCACATACAAAAATAAAAGTTAAGTGAACGTTCATTTTTCATCATGTGAGCAAAGCCAATGATAAAACAATCAGATAAAAATTCGATTTATACGTATTTTATTTTTGATCTAGATATATATTCAAATTATTTGACCTTTTTCTTAAAAAAAAAAAAAAACAAACAAACAAAAACTCTTACCTTATTTCCTTTCGAAGAAGGTCCCTTAAACATACTTCAATTTCCTTTTATTCGAGTTGTCTTCTATTTGGCCTAACAGAATTTATTCTCATGCATGTTCGCACTTAATTAACTTTATCAACTCGCAAACAAAAACAGTCAAAAAATAAGTCAGCACACAACTTTTCCTTAAGCTTAATCCAAATGTATCGAAAGAAAAGGATTTCCTGCACGTGTTTTATCCTAATCATATGGTGGGAACAGTGAATTTCCATCAACATAAGCTAATCCCAATTCTCGAGAAAATCCTTTTTTTCCTTTTTTTCTATTTTGTACGTATAGCACTTTTTTATGTATAAAGCTGATGTGGAGCTTCAAATTAACTTAAGTGCCTGACAATTTCTGAGAATTTATTGTTGAATTTTTATTGATTTTGATAGAGAGGAATAATGTACAAAAACATATTACGGACGGGGGTATTTTACAATAATTGAAAGAAAAAGTATCAACTACTTAACTAAAAAAATATAATATACACACACAGCGAACTTCTTAATAATAAAAATAATATTGTTGTATAGAGATCGTCTGGCAGATTTTCTTTGGCTATTTTTCGTTTCGCAACTAGGTAATCGTCTTGTAAATCTTTGTCTTGCAATTAAATCATTTCACATTTGATTGTCAAAATTTAATTTCGTTATGTGTTTCACAACATCAATATGCAAAATATCCGAAATTTCAAAACTGTATATTTTTAGTTTCGCATTAGGTATATTCCACTTCAATTATTTTATGTGATATCATTGTTTTGCATTATATTCTTTAATATCATTTCGCGTTTCAATATTTTGCATAGTATTATTTTTGTAGGCATTAAATTTTTCAGTGTCTTATGTCAAATACATTATAACGGCTTGATAATTAAACGGTCAGATATAAAAAAACGCAATTAAACTGTAAGAAAAATAAAATAATAAAATTTAAAAACTTCCCGTCTATCGCCTATCGCGAGGGAATTTTTTCGAAATAATCTATTAAAGAAAATTTGCTTACAAAAAAAAATCAAAGTTTAATCGACTCGTAATACGATTTAAATTAATTTTTATAATTGCGTAGGTAGATTTGCGAAACGATTTTCGTTTAAGCGGTTGGTTTTTATTATTTAAATATAGACATTTTTTAATTTTTTTGTTAAAAAGGTTCAGTATAGCTCAGGTGTTGAAATTGTATTAAGAAGCACAAATTCCATTGGTGCACGGAATGAAACAATCCCACGGGAATCTATGCTCTACATGATAATTCATTCTACTTTTTGTAGAAATGGGTTCCACTTTTCATAATGTACATAGGTTTATTTTCATAGACCAGAGCGATAAAAAGAGAGAGGGAGAGAGGTAGAAATAGAAGAAGAGGGAGAGAGATCGAGGAAGGGAGATAGAGAAAGAGAGAGAGAGCGAGATCGAGGAAGGGAGATAGAGAAAGAGAGAGAGATAGAGAGAGAGAGATAGAGAGAGATAGGGAGAGAAAGAGAGGTAAATAAAGAGGGAGATACAGAAAGGGAAAGAGAGACAAATAGAGCCATATATAGAGAAAGGAAGAGAGCTAGAATGGTATAGAGAGATGCGGAGAGGGAAAGTGGAAGAGACAGAGAAATAGAGAGATAGAGATAGAAAGAGAATGAAAGAGAGGAAGAGAAATATAGATAAAGATAAGGATAGGGGGAAAAGGTGGAAAAGGTGGAAAAGAAAGAGAGAATTTATTAAACCTGTAATTTTTTGGGATTGTTTCCTACCTACAATTTGATCGATTATCAATTCCTGAAGACATATATATTTTTTGATAGGCAACTGCGACAGTTTCTGAACGACCATACAAATTTCGGAGAACAAAAATTAGATTTTTTTTACCATAGTGTGAAAATATACCACCAAAAAGCTGTTAAATTAATTGCCACACTAAGTTTAGTCCTAAACTCGAGTTAAATTGAAATTTTCATATAAAATGACGCCTATAGTTCAATAGTATGAAATTACAGCCACATAATAGTGAAATATGAACCGGATCTTAAATCAGTTTTATCCATTAATTTCATTTCCTAACGTATATGATCGCTAGGAAAAAATCTAAGCTGTTTTGAAAGAGTGCAACATTTTGTGAATTAATTTGTCTAAAAATTGAAATTCTAAAATTTAAACAATTATTTCGGATAAAATCATTTATCATCCAACAAAACATTAACTGGACTGAAGATGAATAGAGGGACGTCCTATTCTCGGATGAAAGCAGAATAGGTCTACGAGGTCCAGATGGACCAGAGGAAAAAAACGAAATGTTTGCTCCATGCACGATAACCGAAAAAGTGGGTTACCAAGGAGAAGGATGGTCTATAATGGTTTGGGGAGGCATCAGTTATGAAGCTCGCACAGACATTGTTGTGTTCGATAGAGGTAGTGTGAACGCTCAGATATACATGGAAAACGTTTTGCAAGGCCATGTGATGCCTTTTGAATTAATTGGTGACAACTTTCGGTTAATGCATGACAACGCACGCTGCCATACCGCAGCGGGATTCCAGTTTTTCCATGGCCATCACGCAGTCCAGATCTCAACCCCCTCACATTTGGGACAACCTCAAAAGACGTGTCCGAGCGAGAAAACATGCCCCTACCACTCTGGAAGATCTGCAGTAGAGGAGTGGCACTAATATCTCTCAGTCGGATATTTTTAGGACATCATTGGAGGATTGTCAACCCGGTTCGAAGAAGTAATGAGAGTCCGCGGCGCAAACACCCATTATTAAAAATTTAGATTTTCATTTTTAACAACAAAAGATAACATGTTTTTCAGTATTATTTTCAAAAGCTTGTTTTTTGTGTTAGTTCTCACAATTTTTTTTTTTTTTTTGGTTTCTCAAATGTTGCTTTCAACATTACTTACATCCGATGTGGTCGATGGTTGACGGTTTCTTTAAATTTACAGAAGTACAAAGTGGTCGGTTAAATGTGCCTATGAGTGTAGTTTTGAAACAATTAAAATTGAATTGTTTAAAAGATCGTTTTGACGAAATTATGGCGTTACTAGAATGATTAATTTAACAAATAAATTCATCAGTTGGAATATGAACTCCAGCGTATAGGGGGACAACTATCAAATTTTTTGATTGGTGTTACCAAAAAACTACCAAAATGATTAAAATGAACAAAAGAACACAAATGATGAATTTCAGCAAGCGTACCTAACTAATATAGGGAGAAAACGAATTGTTTTTTCGGCTATAATCAGACTTATCACTTTTTCAACAGGGAAACCAAAAAATGTACGGAATTAACCATCCAGTTTAATCTTCAATAACTTTGAAAGGAGTACTAAAAATTAAAAAATTAGTTGAGGACATTTTTAAAGAAATTTTTTTCTCCTTTAAGAAAACGTCTCAATTGTTTCTGTACGATAACCGGTTCCACAGTTATAAAAAAAAGAAGCAAACAAACGAAAACTTCCCATACAATTTGTATGGAAAAAATAAATTAGCGATGAGCGACCTCTAAATATTAATCTAAACAGCTGAAATTTTACCAGGCTTATTATTTCACTAAACTCTAACTAAAAAGCTAGTGGCATTAAAAATCAGAGACATTTTAATTTTTTTGAATCAGTCTAATGTACATACATATTTAGGACTTGCAATAAAATGTGGCGTATAGTATCCCGTGGCATAATAGCTAGTGCGAAGGGCTTGAGATCCAATCGCAGCCTCTAACAGAAATGTTTTTTTCACGGCTACTGGCCTCTTGCGAGCAACTGACAAATTCTGCCAGAGTATCTCATGTCATACAAAAAGTATCGGATTTGGTAATAAACTGTAGGTCCCCTCCATTCCTGCCGACGCACAAACACTAGATGTCGCGACGTCAATTTTATTCATTTAATATAATAAGGCCAATTAACCCCCAAGGAATGTCCATCGGTGCGGCGGTGGACGGCCCTGGCCACGCGGGGCCGCATAAACAACAATTTTACTAACAAAACTGTTAAAAACTGGCATTTATGGTGTCACTTCCTTATTTTTAAGATTAAAACATTATACAATATAAATTTGCATTTATGTTGAGACTTAAAACCTTCGAATTGCGTAACGTAGTCGTATGCCCATCCAATTGTCAGACTTATGTTAATCTAAATTTCTTTGAAAAAATAATCGCTTTCATAAGTGACACCTTCTATCATTTTCAGACAAAGCAAAATGAAGCATCAAACAACAATAACACCAACTGTAACAATAGAAAACAACATAATAGATCAGATGAATACAGAGCATGCTGTGTGGGAGACGATTATAGTTTCCTGTCGGTATTTGAAAATGATACTTTTGAAAAAAACTTCATGTATATGACTTTGTCCTTGAATCTTTTCCTTTTTTTTGTAAAGCCCGAAGGAAAACTATAATGTATGTGTGCATTCAGGTTTAAACCTATTTTTATGTAAAATTCCACAACAAGGACAGGATCGATAAATGAATCTTGCTTATATCCTCTCACAAGTTGCAAATTGGTTCTGTTAGACGACAATCGAGGAGTAGATACACCTAACAACATCTCACTGATTATGATTGCACTATAATAGCTCTATATGAGGAGTAGAGTAGTGTATACTTGAGTAATGTAATAACAATTTTAGCTATGTATACGATTACCCTCTTGCCCCACATTTCTGCTTTCATATATAAAATAATTCTTCAAACGAGATCCTTTTCATAGGATATTGTGAATTTATGTATCTATTTTCAATTATAAATGTTCAATTTGCTTACTCAAGTGAAAAGGTGTGTGTAGTATGATAATAAACAATAAGTACATATAAACATAGGGATATGCATAGTGGAAAAGATAAGCACGTATTAAGGTTGATGGAGAGCGTATCCTCAGAGACCCTAGAAAGAGAACTTATAGTTTAAAAGATTATACAAGTTGTTATCCTTGGAAATGTGAAAACATTTTATGTGAGGGTTGAAACTTATAACGCTTTTACAAAAATCATGAGTTATGTGAAGCAATAATTATATTGTTCTGTTGAAAAAAAAATATGTATGATTGGATCGTATGTACTTGCACTTATGGTTAACAATTATAATGGAGATACATAGATGCATGTTTGAAGTTTTAACAATGCAATGCTATCTTAAGCAAAAAATAGATAAACATTTTAGAAGTAGGTACTAAAAAATGGATTTAAAAAAAATTTTTTTTTATTACTTTGAAATCGTTAAGTGAAGATGGAATCGAGACCTACTTACGTCCATTTGCTTAAACGAAACTTAAATATTTAAATACGAAGATTTTTTTTTTTTTTTTTTAATAATACAAATTCTATATACTACTGAAATAAATCAGCCGTTAAAAGCTATATTGAATCAATAATTCAACAAGTCCAATAAAATAGTGCTAAGTCTTCTACTTCGCTGATTTATTTCAGTAGTATATAGAATTTGTATTATTAAAAAAAAAAAAATCTTCGTATATAAACATTGCCAGGCCACGGGCACAAAAAACTTCTAGCTTTAATGATTAGGAATTCTAATCTGGTTAGATATAGTTCACACTGGGTATTCACCATGAAATCTATGTAAGATGAACTGAACTTAATGGAAATTGCGTATTGACAAGGCCCTCACTAGTCAACTGATGAGTCCAAGTGAGATCGCCGGGACGAAACGCCAAAAATTTTCATGGACTAAAGGCCGTTAAAAGCTATATTGAATCTTAAATATTTAAGTTATATATACGAGCTTATGTGACAGTTTACGCTGAGGAAAAAGTAGAACATACGCGCTTAACTCGAACATAAATATTTAAGTTTTGTTTCAGCAAATGGCCCTTAGGGCTAAAATCACTAATACTACGTTTTCAGCTAGCACTCAACCGAGATTTAGGTAGATTTACCATAAATCTCCTCCCATAAATCCCGTGATTTCCCATACACATTTTAATCTCCTCAAATCAAGATTTAAAATAAATCTCATTTAAATCTTCATAGGACTAATAGTTTTACAATTCGAACAGACCTATTCCCCTATTCAGCGCGATCCAATCTAATTTTTTTTTTGTATCCTTTGACACAAATCCAACTTGCCATCTCTCTTCCACTTCATAAGAAAAATGGTCCACTATCTACATCTTGAAAGATTCTGTCAAAATTAACCTACCTTACGACGTAAGCTTACTGGACTGCTAGGTACTTAGGGTATCACATAAAAATGGTCTGTATCTGAAACCAATCGGTCCACGGACGCACAGATATACAAAGACCGACCGATGGGTATGTCGAAACCCAATTTTTCAGACGCCTTATTATCGTTAGTTTTATTTTTGAATATATAACGAAAAGATTTGTATACAAGTACTTGTTATATATTAATAGTAAAACTTAAAAGATCTTATGCTAAAAAAAAAAATTTAAATGAATACGGCAAAAGGATTGAAAGGGAAACAATTTTTAGGTCAAATCTTAGTCTTTCGAGCATTTAAAATGAGCGATGTTGAGTCTTCTGATATATCAATAAAAACAAGACAAAATAAGTAGGTAATAATAATAAGATTGGCTGCATTGCGAAATTGACAAATTAATTAATTATATGCTTTGTTTAAAATTAGCACTGCTATTTTCGATTTATAATAAATGCAGTGTAGTGTGCTTAAATTGTGTAATTTTGGATGCATTTTTTTTTTTTTTGTGAAAACTACCATTTTCTGAAAAATTAAAATTGTATAATAGTTTTTGCTAACATTACTTACTTTACTTTAGATGGCGCTCACAGCCCAGGATGGACTACGGCCTCAACCAACAAGCCCCTCCAGCCAGCTCGGTCCCTAGCTAGCTGCCTCCAGTTACGCACTCCAAGTTGGTTGAGGTCGTTCTCCACTTGTGTGCGCCACCTAAGGTGGGGTCTTCCTCTGCTGCGCAGACCGTCAGGGGTAGATTCGAAGACTCGTCGGGCTGGTGCGTTGGTGTCCGAGCCATCTTAGCCGCTGTATTTTAAGCTTTTTGACCAGGTCGACGTCGCTGTAAAGCCCGTAAAGCTCGTTGTTGAATCTTCTCCTCCATACTCCACCGATACAGACTGGACCGAAAATCACCCGAAGAATCTTCCTTTCAAAGCACCCAAGTAGATTCTCATCCGTTTTTATCAGGGTCGATGCTTCTGCCCCATACAGCAGGACCGGCATGATAAGGGTCTTATAACATGTGCGCAATTTATTCATGATGTTTAGCTCCACTATCTATAATATTCTCAAATTGTCCTTCCATGTGCCATTAGAAGGTTCAAATAATACCACCGAGATCATCTCGCAATCTTATTACAAAAAAAAAACACTGAAGGAAAAATGTATGGGCTCAGTGCAAAGACTTCGATGTAAAAAGTATGCACTGAAGGTTGCATCGTATTTACTGAATTAAGTTAACTGGATACATTTCAATTTATTTAACGTCAAAAGTCTATACGAAATGTATCACCTGTCATGTATTTAACACACCAAATATGTACTCAATTCATATTTATGGATCAGCTATAGTCAATTATCTAATGACTTCAGCAATATTTACCACCTGCCAGCCATCCAAACACAAAAATATACTCATCACAGGGAGTTGCATACATACATACATATGTGCCGAATACAAGCTACGTTGAAGTTTACTGAACACATAATATACTCAATGTATTATATGAAATAAAACATTTGAAATCTGCTAATCATGCAAATAAAATAAATGTGCCATGTGCGATAAGTCTATATCGACGGGTATTGGATAAAAACGATACCTATGTAACGACTACATAAACATTCGTAAGCAGTTACCAATCTGAAAAACACAAAATGCAATCATCAGCAATGAATGTATTGTATATGTTGCGCACAAGCAACGTGCGATGAGTCTAGGTATATCGACGTGTATTGAATAAAGACGACATGTAATGACTACATAAACATTTAAAACGCTCTAGCCATTTTAATAAAAAATGTATTTATCACAGCAAGTTATGTGCAAAGTTCAAGCAACTTTTCATGAGTCAATATCGACGTGGACTAGCTGAAAGTTATCTTCTTCTATTTTTTTTATTTTTGGAGACAACAACGCTTTTAAGACCTAAACGCTGGTTCAAGCATGTTATTGGTTTTTGTCATTTGCTTGAACCTTGAGCTATGATTAAACTTTATTAAGTCTGCTGAAATCGATGGGATAAAATAGCTTAACCGCCTTTCAATTGTTTGTACACATGACGTAGGTGAAGTCATTTAATTAATTTATTCACAGAATTTTAATCATTAATATAGGTTAACATTCCAAAAACTACGCAATAATTTTGTTTCTTTTTATTTTTTAACTTTAAAACTTAAATGTAAGGTAAAAGTTGGGACCGTCTTTGGGCCTCCCAAAAATCTAATCCACAACTGTATAAATAGAGATTATGTATATTGCATATATAGTTAAGTAAACTCTAACACCCTTGAGCTATTTTTTGTTTGTGTGTGTTCGTAAGTTATTTTTTGATAACTTAAAAAGGAAAAACTTTTCCTCGAGCTTCACATATTGTTTATGATTGTGAAATAAATTGAGGCAGACGTATCTTACATGGTCTTGCCTCTAAGAATAACCTTTTTTATTCTGAAAAAAATAAATAAATAAATATGTATGTGCGAGTATGTGTAAAAGGGTATATTAAAGACTGTAGGGCAATTGCCTGTTAGATTGTTTAGCTATACTTTTATAGTTTGTTGCCCCTCAATAAACAGATCATAGAAAGATACGATTTTTATTATAGATTCTCTGTCCAAGGATTATCCATCTACATATACTCGTACTATGTTCCTTCATAAAATTCTATTGCCAGATAGGGGGCTGAATACAATTGCTCCACTAGTACTTATATCGAATTAATAAATTTGATTATAGCCAAAAAAGGAATTCGAAGAATATCTTAACCGATTAGAACTGAAATTATTTCGTTGAGTGAATCACAAGATTGATGTGTTTTGAAAACTATTCATATATTTTGTGATATGTAGTAAAAGATATTGCTTCTACAAAACAATTTCTAAGTACCTACAAATGTACATACTCGAACATTTTTTATGATATGAAAAAAGAAAAGTACACCAGGATAGCAGTTGCTCCTTCCGGATGAATTTTTTTAAATTTTTTTTATTGCATGCACAGGTACACAATTCTTACAATTTTTTGTATGGAAAACTTTTTGAACATTTTTCAAAAGAATTTTTCGATTTTTAGAACAAATTTCTTCTATTGTTTAAAAGGGTTGGGGTTTGAATTTATTTTTATTTTGTTTTAAAAAAACATCACAAACATATATTTGCCAGTAAGACCTAGGGTCTTATAAATTAGGCAATGTTAGAAGGAATAGAAGGATAGTGTAGATTTTTGTTGGCACAGTGGACTGAGAAATAAGGTTTTAATTATCTCATTAAATCCCAGGGGTGGCGTTCAGTTGAGGGAATATAGAAAAGAATGCTGCCTAGACTGGGGCTCGAACCCACACATCCAGGTTAGCAGTCAAGCACTACTTCCACTGCGCCGGGGCCACCCCCGTTAATTTTTTTTTTTTTTTTTTTTCAAAATTCTGCTTTTCAAAAATCATTATTTTATAACTCTTCTTATTTTAGATTATGTTTTGCCGGAATATAAATTATTGTTATTGCGGTTGTCTTGTTTTGCCTTCACTTATGCTGAAAAATAAAAACTGACATGTTTTTTTTTTGCTAGAACATCAATATATTCTCATATTAGATCCTGATTCTTTCCACTTTGACTTTTTAAACGCTCAAAATCAACACCAGAATCCTTTCGTAGAACGCAAAATTTCCTCGTCGCTGAAATGTGTTGGTTGCTCGGAATCATAATAAGCTTTGTTCCCAACTTTTTTGGGCAGTTTTGGGCAATCTGTCAAAATTTGAGAAAAATTTTGAACAAAATTAGTTTGAACACAATTTTTTAATATTTTTTTTCAAAAATCTAAATTTGAAATAAATTTTTGCAAAACTGTTCACTAAAACAACTTAAATTAAAAACAAAATAAAAGCAGATATTTCTGGATTTACAAAAAAGTATAGCATGCCGTTGTAACCGTTACCGTTGTTTTTTTAATAGTTTTTTTTTCTGTATGTTGTCAATTCTTTTAGAAAGCACTCCCCTTTATTTTTAATTAACTCAATAACAAAGACAATAAGAACATTGAATTTTGAAAACATAATTACTAACTACCTACTTAGTTACGTAAAATTTTGAAAAAAAATCAGTTTGAATTTTTTTTTTTGCATTTGTTTTTCAAAATTTGAAAAGTTTAAAAATTTATATTTCAAAAACTATTAACTTAACAGATTTTTCTTTTGAAAATAAAATAAGAGAAGAAGGTATATCGTGGCATTGCAAGTGTGACCGTTGTTTTTTAATAATCTTTTCCTGTTTTAAGTCAATTTTTTTTTAGAAAATTGCCCCTTCTGGATAGGGGGCTTGGCCCACTATAGGATTTGGGCCAGGTGTGATATTGGATGTTTGCAAAGTTACTTTTGCATTTAAAGAATTTATCCTAAAGAAAGAAACTTTGAACTTATCCTTTATAGTATATCCAATGTCAACGTTTATAATTTTTAAAAAATTGTAAGAAAATCCATTATAATGAAGTTTTTCTTTTCCCCTTACTGAATTAAGTACTAATTATAATCACACTGAAGACAAAATAAACTTACGCCAAAACAATAGATTCTAATACAAAACGCAATGCGAATTAAACCGTAAGCGAGATAACCTTGACCTAAATAACTCAATTACACTTTTAACTAAATTGCAAAATGAGTAAAAAGAGAAAGAAAGAAATGCGAAGTGATCGTAGGGCGAAGTGATCGTAGACCGAAGTGATCGTAGGGCGAAGTGATCATAGGTCGAAGTGATCGTAGGCCGAAGTGATTGAAAAACAAAGTAAATAAAAATAATTATAAGAAAAGCGAAACAACGAATTGAAAAAAAAAAAAATAAACAATAGGCACCCCACAAATATATTATTAATACTTCTTCCAGAAATGCTACCCCACTCGTCTATACTTTTGAGTCGAAAATATTGCCAAATAAAGATTCTTTATCAAACCGCACTTCACTAATGTGTGTGCAGTGCCTTACCTTTAGCTTTACTTTTCCAATTGTAATTTTCAAAAATTGAATTGAATTTCTTTTCAAACCAAATTGTATAAATTTTTCCCTTACAGTTCTAAAAACTTACGGCCACCAACAACGTCTTTCAAAATAATAAATAGAAGATTTTGATTAAGCTGAGTAAACTTTTTGCCAAAAAATGTAATATAACCAACAAAGTAAACAACTTACTTTGACAATGTATACAATTTTTGTGTCCACTTTATTCGTTTGCCTTCCCGGCTTTGTAGAAAAAAAAAAAATAACGAAATCAATAAAAAATGCAAACAATTTTCCAGGAAATCTTATTACTTCCGAACAAACAAAGATAAATTTTTTATTTTCCCAGGATTTTCCGTTTTATTATTTTTTTTTTTTTTAATTTTACTTTCCAAAGCTGCTGCACTTGATTTATCAACCACGAACCACCTTTATATGTATTTTGTTAACAAGAGAAAACCTAACGGATAAACACTTGTGAGAAAATATATAAAACTCATTTGTGATATTCTGTTTCCTGACATATGCTAATGTGTACATAAAGTGGCCACACTATAAAGCGGCAGCCAACAACGTGCAAAAGGACTCATTCTCTTGTACTTTGCATCAACATAAAAAAAACAATGTACGGTAGCCTTATGTTTTGTTTGCAATATTTAAATTTTAATGGCAAGTTATTGGGTGTACGAATTTGTTTCAATTTTTAGCAGTCTTATCTCATTTGAGTTATGGGATTTTTTTTTTAATTTCTAAGACGCCTGAACTACATACAAATAAAAATAAATAAGTAAATTTGATGGCACAACAGCTCATGAAGAACTAGGGCCTAGTGACTTACAACTCTCAACCATTCCTGTGTGCGTGTCTGCTGGAATGGAGGGGACCTACAGTTTATTGCCGAATCCGAACGGCTAACGAGCGGCACTTTTCTGTGACAGGAGATACTCTTGGAGGATTTGTCAATTCCTCGCAAGAGGCAGTAGCCGTTTTTTTCTTTTTTAAATACATACGTTCGTATTAAAAATGGAAATATTTTTATTACGATTTACTTTTAAATGAACAATTTAAGAATAATGAATTTGAAACTACAGCTTTGGCATTGATCTTTGGAATAACCCATTTTGCTCTCTTCACAATTTTGTTTGTTTGATTTTGTTCCGATATTGCTAATAATGTAGGCCCCAAGGTGTACCATACAACATCCAAGTTAGAATTAACATGTACATGCGACCAGTGCATGCACTTTAATTTTGTTATCCTCGGCGATAAAATACGATTTTCTCCTCCTTTGAACCATCATCAGCATGTTCTTGCTCATCCTTGTTGCATCATATAGTTGTCTTCATCATCTATGAAGGATGGATTCATGCTTTCGTCATTTTTACGTTGTATTACCAGTATATCTGACTCAGGCGGAAGATTCAGTATAGAAAAAATATCATACTGCACTTGCTATAAAGCGTGTTTCCTCTTTTCCCTAGAAATGCATCTTCATCATTTGCTTTATGTCCTCGGGCATATGTTGCCATCTTCAAGTCATCATCTGCATCCTTGTGTAGTTGTTCAACATCGAGAAGGGTAGTGGCGATACGGTGGTAACGGGTGGCTTTTCATCAACTTTCTTGAATTGAGAGTTTATCTTTATCTTTGGGCTCCTTATATCCTAGTTGAATGATGACATCCTTGAAGGCTGCACGAAAGAATATACCTACCATATACTTGTATGTACAATGTACATATACAAAGATTTCATTTCACAGATTTACATTTTTGTTTGGGCTTATGCTTGCCTGTAAAAATTTCTACACGTACATATATAATATGTATGTACTGGTACATAGCTACCAATGTGCTGTTTGTCTGGTGAAAATATAATTTAGATCCTTATTGCACTTTTCCTTCCACAAGCAATTGTGTACGCTCCTTGAGCGAGAAAACTTTTGATCCTTTTGTATCACGTTTTATAAGAGTTTGCAAAGAATTCTCTTTAATTTGCCTGCTTTATGTCGCGGAAGCAGTTAAGCGTGAAAAATCTGTTTGTTTCGTAGTTGTTGAAGAGAATTCTTTTTTCTCATTTATTTATTTATTTTTTTTTTTATTATTTTCCTAATCCCATTGAAGTGATTGTGAACAATTTTCGGAATGTTAATTGTGTCCTGGACTTGATTAAGTCGTATATTTGGTATCTGATAATTAATCAGAGGATTCTTCTTCGGCATGATAATATATTTTTCTTTAAATTTTAATAGAAATTTCAAAGAAAGTAGGTATAAAAGAAATAGCGCACGTTCGCATAATTAACCCTTTTGTTTGGTCGAGATAGCTAATGTTAATTAAAAATGTTTGCAAACGACATGATTGTGTGAAAGGACTATTTTTAGGTCCAAGTTATTGAGCCAAAAGTCTTTCTTTGAACCTAAATTGATTGTTCTTGATTTTCTCGGATATCTTTCAGATAGTTCAAGAAAATTTAGCTATTTCTCTTTTGTAAGGGTTCGTGAAAATTTAGCTAAACAAAGGACAGGACAATTAATTAAAATAAAAGGCCAAATGTTTATTAATTAGCACGAGGGGTTGATAGTGTTTTATTAATATCACGTTAGCAAATGTCAGAGCAATTTCCACAAACATATTTTTGAAAATAGTTTAGACTTTGATTTTAGTCGTCTTTAAAAGAGTTTTAAGACTATCTACATTCTATTCCGCACTTTCGAAGGTAAAAGCGATATACATACTTTCATTTATTTCAACTCCTGACTAAAAAAAACCTTGTTCCTTAAAAGAACCCAGTTTTATTGCAGTGTCAAACATTTAAATGTTTATAAAAAACATTTAAATGTTTATGGAAAGCTGTCTAAAATTAAACATACTTAGGGGATGTAGGTTGAACCGAGAGAAGAAATCGTAATTCCCACTGACTAGGTGGGAGGGCCAAAAACAGTGTGCTTTTTTTTATTTCATATAGTTTATTTTACAACAAATGTTCCAGTTAACGAAGGCCTAAAATCATTAACATAAATGCAAAATATCGTGTAGTCTGGGTTATTTTTTTAAGTGGTAGGGGTGACCCTCAGGTCCAACATAGTAAAAGTCCCTAGCCCATGGCCGCGAGCTTAAGCCAGGAGAGGGGGTTAAAGGTCCCCTTTTTTAATTTTTCGCGAATATTTCGAAAACCAAGGGCTTAAGTGGAAAAGTCTGCACTAAAGAATTAAAGTAAATTAAATTTCCTACAAGAAATGTTGTATTTATATTTTTGTTGTGAGCAACACTAAGGGAGATGCAGGGTGGAGAAATGTCAAGAAATCTAAAAAATCGGTCATTAGCCTACAAAATTTAGTGTTTATTGATCAATTTTACCCAGAAATAACAGAAAAGGTAAGTATATATGTATGTATTCGTAATTATTCCATTGATGAGTTATGCTTTAACCCCAGGTGGCGAGGGTTAGAATTTCCTAATTTACTTTATTTGATAAGTATTTGCATTCACTATAAAAAATACTGTTTCTTCAAAGGTAAAGAGGGTACTGCATTTTTCAAAGTTACTGACCATGTCTTTGTAAAATAATTTTCAGACATGTACATCTACTAAGAAAAAAATCGTTTAGGATAGGGGGGTCTATGTCCCCCCATATACAAGAGAGGGACCATTTTCTAAAGAATTGACGTAAAGTGCATAAATAATTATTTAAATTGCTATAGGTTTTTGAAAATCCAAAGACCTATTCTTTTATTTTGTTGCTAATACATGTTTTTTAAACAGTTTATGAAAAAATTTGAATTTAAATTTTTGAAAAAAAAAAATATAATGATTTTATTTTCAAAATTTTTTGCAGCAAAGTGGTAAATTATAGTTCAGTACTTATTGCTTTTGTTCATTTTTAGTCGAACGCTAAAAACTAGACAGCTGTAGATCTTTTAGTTTTTGAGAAAGTCAAAAATTATGAACACTACTACTTTTTTTTAGAAAATTATTTCTCTCGTCAAACCGTCACTTTGCCAACGAAGGAAAAATCATGTATTTTTTTCTAAGTTAGGGGTGATGCTCAGGTATAATATACTGAAAGTCCCCAGTCCAAGGCCGCGAGCTTTAGACAAGAGGGGTAAAGGTTCTTTAAAAAAAATGTCTAAGAAAATAGTAGTGTTCATAATTTGTGATTTTCTGAAAACTGAAAGACCTACAGCTGTCTAGCATTCGACTAAAGATTAAAAACAGCAATAAATACTGAACTTAAATTGAGCTACAAAAATATTGGGTTCGTTCAATGTTTAAAGCTTAAGCAATATTTTTTAATAAAATCAAAATAAGTAAGCCATTTTTACAAAGCTGACGGGATTCAAATCTATAAAGTCACCTTCTCTATGACAATGATTCAATTTGAGGTACCATGAATTTTTGTTGCAACCATAAGAATCTACTGATCTACTGTAAATAACTTGTTATTTTATCTAGCAATATTGCTTATGTTTATGTTTTTTTTTAAATGTTTTCTATCTGTTTTTGAACCTTATCGAAATAAGTTGTTTCTCTAAAAGCTTCAAGAACTTTAAATTATATTCAATAATGTCCAATTATTTTTAGCTTTTTTTAATTCTCCAAAATGGAATAAAATCTTTATCTATTTTTGATAAAAAAAAAGCTAAATCTACATACCTACATATGTATTTTAATTTAGGGTAAGTACCTAGTGTGTCAGTAGTTTTCTGTGACAACAGTACCTTAGGCGGCCCGCTTTACGGGTTAGAAGGATTTTAATTCTCTTCTTGGGTCATCTATCCTGCTCATGCAATTCTAGGGTACCTACCTATGTGCAGTAGCCAGGCAGGCGCCTTCATATGTCAAAACATTCCTTATGGACAGTAGCATCTTGGGATTATTTAAAAATTCAAATAGATATTTTTTTGGGACCTTTAAGGCTGATTTCCAATGGCGCGTTCGCGTTAGAGATGCGTACGTTACGTTTACAAGCTTTACGAACGCGTCGACATGACAGACGACTTGAAGAGAATCACTTGATTAAAAACAATTAAAGTGTCATTCTGAAAATCAAAATCAACCTACAGAACTGTAATGTCGAATTCCTTTCAACAAACAATCCGATTTTTTTCTAAACAAAATCGATTTTTTTTGTTGAAAGGAATTTGACATGAGTTGAGTTGTCAAAACGCGCGCTGAAGTTGCATTTTTTCAACTTCAACGTTGAGGTAGCTTATGTTACGTTGGTTTGTGTACATGCCAAATCGTAACATTACTGCCCAACGCGTCATTTAAACACTGCATAAATTGCTATAAGTGAACTCTCCCGTTGACAGAAAAATCTGTCAAAGCGACGCCCAACGCGCCATTAGAAATCAGCCTTTAGTCCTATGCTTTTCGCTCAGGCACGACAGTTGAGCTCATCAGTTAGATGCAATGTATGCTGCAAATTATATTTTTCTAGTCAAATTTGGTTAAATTCAGACACCTAGAAATGTTTGTTTATGCCTCTTGGTCTACTTCTTTTAAATGTTAAATCTGTAAACGATGATTAGTTTTTATTGATGTTATTAAATTCAAGTTTTGGACTTTATTGCACTTTGAGAATGCTAAATGTTCTCAACTTTATTAATTTTTTTTTTTTAAACTGCATGAAAGTCTTAAATTTGGGTTTGGAATTTATTACATTGAACTTTATTTCATGGCACTCAATCTGAATCTTTGAGTCAAAAGGGCAGAATGTTGTAGTTAAAAGCTACAGTTAAATATTCTATTAGTATACCTACATATGTACATATTTATTAAATTTGATGTAAGGATTTACAAAACATAGATGCTCAAATACAACATTTATTATACAAATATTTTGTTTTAAAAAAAATCTTTTCTTCTTTTACAGGTATGTGTTTATTCTCGAATTTTGAACGATTTCATAATATTGTTTATGTTGCGTGAGTAAAAGTTTTTGATATATTTTACTTCTTCTCCAAAAAAAAACTTAAAATTTTCATATATTATAAAGAAAATCTTCAAAAATTCAAGTAATTAAATATTATTAAATATTATTAAATATAAACAATAGATAGATATGCCTCAAAACGCTTTCTATTCAAAATAATAAAAAAAAAACATTTGCTAAACTTTTACTAAAAACAACCTAACTGGACATTCATTTCATGATTTTTGCATAAAAAAAAACACCCATGATATTCGGGTCCATTTCAAATTACCTACATCTGTGTAAACAAAAATATACCGTAAGGCTTTGTTTCATTAATCTTATAAAGCCATTTAATTCAATATGGCAGCCATCGTTTAAAATACATATTTAATTTACACGTTAAATCGGCTTCGTGATTCTTGTATATGTTTAATGTCATGGTGAGATTCAACGAACCGCAAATAAAAAACAAATTCGACCCAGTCACATGCTCTCATTGATCCAAATATAAAACCTAACCCACCAATATGCACGCAAAAAGAAAATTCTTCGAATATTCTTAAAAAACAAAAAAAACAATCGAACTCATTTAAAAAAAAAAATGTATAAACATTAATGCGGAACCAAATGCTTTTCAATTCAATGAAATATATTTTCAGAAATTTTCATTCACTCTCAAATAAAAATACAATCTTTATCCATTTTGAAAAAAAAATAAATAAAATAAAATGGAAGCAAAAACAAAAATAACAACACTCACATAAACATAGTCCTATACTGTAAATAATAATAAACTCGATTTATTTAAAAAATTTAATTACAAACACATTGGGTAGGGTTGTTAAGGGTCATTGATTGTGGTAATGGGAATGACCTCGGAAAACATCAAAACTGAAACAGACAGACTAGACGGGTGTATACGCATTGCGCCAAAACAAAAATAAAAGCGCCCCCAAACCATCACTTTTCTGGCTGTAAACATTTGTTAAATGTTTGTTTTATTTTCTATTGGTACGAGTTAAAGTTTCATACAAAAAAATACGTCTCGTTGATGATCAGAAAAAATAGAAAATGGTTTCGACGACGACAGCATTATAGACACTAATTAGGTGTTAAATACAGAACTGGCTCCATAGTTATTATTTTAATGTAAAGTATAATTAATTTTTGTAGCTTATCTATTAAGTGCGATTTTGTTGTGTATTTATTAAAATAAAATGCATGGGTCGGGGTCCATATACTTGCTCCCATGTAAGATTGGAAATTTAAGTTAACGCCGACGCCATTTTCGACGTTTTCGTTCACTCTTCGTATTCCAAACGAGCGTTAATACCTTTCAGAAAAAATATAAAAACAAATATTTCGCATGTGGTCTTCTAAGTTATTTTTAATTTTTTCGAAAAAGTAGGTAAAAATTTTCTTACATACCTATCTAAACACTATACCACCGCAAATAAATGATTCTTATTATTTTTCTATTATTATATATTCTAAAATACCTAGTTTGTATATGTATTTATTTATTTTTCTTGTTCTTCAAAGAAAATATTGTTTTCGTTAAAAAAGTTCCGAGGTTGAAAACACAACTGACACTGACACTAACACTGACACTGACACTGACACTGACACTGACACTGACACTGACACTGACACTGACACTAGGATGAGTGAAGAATCCGAAAAACTGGGTTTCGCCATACCCTGTTGGTCGGTCTGTGCGTTTATTGATGGAAATTTTCAACTAGAACCAAAACGAGTGAGTCGCGATTGGCTTCAAATTTAGTACAAGGCATTTTTATGCGTGATTCCCGAATTTTTGATTTAGCTCATCTATGAGAGCTAGTTCCCTGCAGCTATTTCGTTTTTTTTTTTTTTAATTTTTTTTTTTTAAAACGGCTCTAATGATTTTGATTAAACTTTGTATCTATAATGATGACCACGGTGGTTGTAAAACATCTGCGCTTCAGTATTTTTATCAAAAAATACGCATTACCAAAATTTGTCTTTGAAGTTTGTTTTTAAGAAAAATGCCTTATGTAGCTTTTTAAAATGTTGACCGATTTTGTTGTAGTTTAGATATTTGGTGCTAGATAGTTCAAACAATACTGCATTAAAAAATATTCAAAAGACTTTTTTTAAACGAAACAAATCAAACACAAAATTAATGTTGTTAGTAATCCAATGCGTTTCGCCTAGGCACGACATTTGGACTCATTATGCTTAGAGCAATACATATATACATATACAGTGAACTCTCTCATAACCGAACACTGTCGGTATTCAAAAATTTGTATAGTTATGAGAAGTGTCCTGTTATGGGAAAGAAGACATAAAAATTGTGAAACTTTTATTTTAAACAGACAAATTAAAATATCCAGTGTCCGTAAAGAGAGAGTTTACTGTATCTTGAATATAAAGAAAGAAAGTAAATAATTGTGCAACACAGCGTAGGTAGATATGTTTCAAAATTTGACTAACGTTGTAATTTTATTCAGAAAGGAAGACAAATAAATTCCAATCAAAAAATGGTATTATAAAATATGGTTAAAATTAGGCGTATTTTTTTTTCTAATTTATAACGGCCTATAAAAAAATATAATTCACAAAATAAGACACAATAATTGAGCTTATATCATTGATAAAAATCGATATTTGTCAAGGTTAACTTAAATACATTTTCTATCCAGGCTAAGGCAATGTTAAGAAAATAAGTTTTGATAAACATTCGGGCTTAATGATAAACTGTATAGTTGCCATGGATTATTTTTTATTAATTTTGCTTCAAATTCAATAGAGACAATTATTATTGAACTATTTTTTAAGACTATAAAGATTAAGAAAAAAACACGCCTATTATTGAATTTATAAGGTCTCCGTCAAGCTGGGTCGGCCACAAACGAAATTCAAACGAATTCAAAATTCTAATGAATTTATTTTTTAAGTTCATAAGTAGTATATACGTATGTAAGTGCTTTAAAATAATTTTAAAAATTTTTATAACAATGAACATTTATATAAAAATATTATTTTCTTAAATGCCCAAAAAATGAATAAAAACAACAAGCTGCCAAAACTATAAGATGCACATTTTAGTAATATGTTTACCTACATCAAAAAAGCTCTATCGACTTCCTCGGTTTCCGAACTAAAATGAATCCGCTATGTATTAAAATTTAAAAAGTGTCATAAGTGATTTTCGAAGAAATCACTTATATTTCACATCATTTTCATTTTTTAAGACATAAATAAAATAATTATGGGCGTTCCAGGGTATTACAATCTTTCAGAAATACCCCATCTAATCCATTCATTTTTCTGTAAATATAAATTTAGAAAAAATTAAAATTATTTATCAAACTCCGAATATAAACATTTACATTTTTAAGGGAGGCTCCATTGTTTGTTTTTTTTTTTTTTTTTTGTATGAGCAATATTAACAACAACAACAAATTTCTATCATAGAACCATACACATTGTGTTCAGTATTCAATCCATATGGATGATGGGAGGAATGGGATTTATCATTTTTAACATGTGTTCATATGTCTGTCAAAGACGTTGCTCTCTATTTGTCGTCATCGTTGTTTGGTGGAAAAGTATGAGCGGGCGAAGAAATGATGAATATTAAGGTGGCTGCTGGTGTTATTAGTCGTCTTCGTCGAAGACGCACGATGGAGCCATCTGATTAACCCTTTTCTCATGATGATGGTTTGATATTCATATACTGTTTTCCTATTTTATCTAAAATAAGTACATATTTGAAAACATCGAAATGGAAAGATTTACATGGAACAGTATGGTGGAGAACTTGTGTATATACTATGTATGTGAGCTAGCTCGGCAAAATGTATTTCTCTTTTTCTTTTTTTTTTATACCTTTTAACTAAATATTTTAAGTTTTGTCAGTTATACCTATTTGGGTGGGTATTTTTTTTTTAATTTTTTTTTTGCCATTTAATATTTTACCCATAAACGACCACAATCCGATAGTTTTCAATTTTTTCAATTTATATTGTTTCTCTGATATTAAAATGTAAAATAAAAAGATATTTTGGTGTTCTATAAAAAAAAAAAAAAAACTAAAGCAATATTGTCTGCTAACCTTGGAACAGAAGAAGAGATCGGAGGGGGAGTAATGATTAACTAGATTGACTGATGCTGGGTATGAGCACCAGATTGTGTTAATAGATTACTTTATTTATCATAAAGTACTACCATATACAATACATATGTTCATACACATGTGTTATGGAACAAAAATGGTTCTTGTTTCGACAGCGTGATGAATGAAAGGCCAATTTCAAATTTAATGTCAGGCATGATGTGGGTTAAATGAGAATGGATTAAAGTATCCGCACTATGAGTTCTGTTAGTAGATTTATATATCATTTTTCCTTGAATTATTAACACTATAAAATGTTTTATGGTTTTAGATTTTTTGAAATATTACATTTTGGAATTTATTTAAGGCACGGTTAGGTTATATACATATAATGAATATTTAATAAGCCATGAAGAGAGTATTTTTTTAGCATCCAGAAACAGAAAGGTATGGTCAACTGTCTTGTAAGTTTGGGAAAAAATATAAAAAAAACTGATACAGTGTAGTCAAATTTTATCTTTTGCAATCAATTAGCCCAATGCGTTTCGCCCAACCACGACAGTTGGGCTCCTGAGTTTTTACTCATCATAATTTACAGTGCGTATGCGCTGTAGATTTTATTAAGATTCGGTCAAAAAATTGTGTCTTAAGAAAGGTACAACAGCATCTAACTGACGAGCCCAACTGTCGTGCCTGGGCAAAACGCATTGGACTAAAGGTCGCAAAAAGTCTTCCATTTGAATTTAATTCAATACAGTCCACTAAAACAACTACAAAAATTGATTTTCTTTTATTTTTAATAATTCTCTTCTTTGCAATCAATTAGCTTGGCTTTCATATACGAGCTGTGGAATCTAATGTAATGATTATGTATGAATAGGTACAGTGAAATCTCCCTAAGGCTAGGCACGCACTTGCGATTTAAATTCGTTGCGATTAAAAAATCGCAATGGCACCAATTTTTTGCTGTGCACGCACTTGCGATTTGTAGTCGCGCGATTTTTAATCGCTATCAAATGCAACATACTTATAAGGTAAGTATATCTTTTAATGGCTGTGTACGCACTTGCGATTTAAAGTCGTTGCGAATTAAAAGTCGCTCTAAAAATGGAACCTGTTTCATTCTTTTTAAGCGCCGCAATTTTTCAGTCGCATGTGTGTGCACTCACATTTAAAACCATGTGTTTCATTTCTTGCGACTGAAAAATCGCCCGATTGACAATCGCAAGTGCGTGCATGTTCATTTCTTTCCGCGACAGCGATTTTAAAATCGCAGAAATTTAAATCGCAAGTGCGGTCGCAAACATGTAATTGCATTTGTTTCATTTTATTGTGCGACAATTGCGTCGCTCGAAAAATGAACAAATTTCAGTCGCGATTTCTCGGTCGCAAGTGCGGTCACTCACATTGAAACTAGTTTGTTCTATTTCTTGCGACTTAAAAGTCGCTTAATCGAAATCGGAAGTGCGTGCTTAGCCTAATACTGCGTTTTCATTAGAGAAAATGAGGTAATTTCGTTCAAAATTTCCAAATTCAATTCGAAATCATCTCATTTCCCATACAAATTCAAATTTCCAAATGAGGTAATTTCAACCAAATTTGCACGAAATTCAGTAGGAAATTACGTAAAACTTTTATGAACACACCCAAGTGGAATCCATTCAAAGTGGATCCCATTTTAAATGACAGAATTCAATGTAAAAAACAACAAAAACAATTGATTGACAATCTGGAGCGTCAAACAAAATTAGGAAATTTGAAATGTGAACACTTAATTTGCAATTTGCCAAATTACCTCATTTCAGCTCTAATGAAAACGCTGTATAACGGTGACAATATTGTGTTCCTTTGTTTTACATACATACATTCATTCATACATACATACATTCACACACACACACACATATGTACATACATACATACATACGTCCTGTCTCTCTCTCTCTCTCTTTTCTTGTTATTTATACGGTCAGTGCTCTAGTGAAATAGCCAGTTACATTCCCCCCCCTTAAACAGTTCAACCGTAATACTAATACGCTTCTAGGAATGCCCATCAGTTTACCCTTGAGCCCAATTTCGGTCGTACTTTCAAATACAGGGATTCGTTTTTTTCTAATCAAATATTTTTTCCTCCAACACATTAAAAAATTTCAAAATATCGATAGTTAAAAGTTTGGCTATTTTGAGTTTTTGACAACTGTTTTAAAAAAAGTATGTCACTTATAGTACTCTTAATTAGGGTGTCCTTGCGTTGATACTTTTTTTAAAGAAAATACCAATGCGGGTAAAATGGAAATAAATCAAAATATACAAACAACTGATTAATAAAATGTATATTATTCAAAAACTCACCTAGCAAAAAAGTGAGGTTTAATCGAAAATTTCGCAAATACGGGTCAATTTATTTCTTGTCTACTTTTTAAAAATATAAAAACTATTTTCAGAAACTAAAACCCTGATTTATTGTTATTTTTTTCTACAACGTCTATTTTTCACATTTTTGCCTTCAAACGTTTTTCACATTTTTTTCTTATATCAACAAATTGTTTATATTAAAAGAATCTATCGGTTATTAAAATAATAAACTCTCTATCATTTTTCGTTTAGAAAATAGATTCTAGGCTTTTATCTTTGTTTACCCTAATTTACCCTATTGAAATTGCGATTTTTAAAAAATCACGTATTTTAAATTATTTAAATAAAATGGCCTTTTATATGATGTTTTTTATGTCTTTAAGGCATACCATTCGAGCTGAGTTACATAATTGTAAAAACTAGAAAAATTACTTTTAAAACATGGCAAAACCCTATGCCTTGACCACTTTACGTTAGGCAACCCTTGCGCAAAATTTTTGTTTAGACACTACCTACAAAACTGTATACTTCTTATCTGGTACATCTATGAGGGTAGGTCGTTCTATGGCGGGATCTTAGACTATATGAAAAAATATTTTAAAAGTTTTAAAACTTGATCAGTAAAAGCTTTAAAAATCTTTTGAATTGTTAGTAATCAGATGGAAAAAAAAGAAAACTTGTAAACTAACCTAATTTTAGTCAGTAATCTTAAATAAAAAAAATCCCCCTCTTACTCTGCATAAAGTATTCAGTATTAAACCTCCATAACCTTAGATTTTGGCGTACTTTTAGATTTACCTCCTTTTTGTTTTTCATTTTGAAAAAAAAAAACCTTGAATTTTCACTTTTTGCACGCACCTAAGCTTCTAACTAAATTTTATCATTAGGCGTGTTTTTTTCTAAATTATATCAGCTTAGACAAAAATTTAATTTACAAAATAAGACACAAATTGAGCTTTAAAATAAGTCTTAATCTTGATATCTGTCAAGGCTTATATCATTGAGTTGCATATACAAATCGATATTTGTCAAGGTTAACTTGAAAACATTTTCTATCCAGGCTAAGGCAATGTAAAGAAAATAAGTTTTGATAAACATTTGGGATTAATGATAAACTGTATAGTTTAGTTGATATATGGATTTTTTATTTATTATTGAACTATTTTTTAAGACTAGGTATATATGTAGATTAAGAAAAAAAAACACGCCCATTTTAAAACAATCAGAAAAGTCCCACATAATTGATAACAATTATGAGAAAGTGTTGAAATAGTGTTGTGTGCTTGCCCAGCTTAGTAAATATGGTGAGTTTGAAGTTTCCGAAGTCAGAGGGTGTCGAAAATTGCTTGAGTTTGTTCCTGTAAAAAGAAGAACTTGGCTGGGACATAAAAAAAAAGTAGTTAAAAGGATTAAAATAATGAAAAGTGTTGATATCGCGCAAACAAATATCGATTCCAAAACTCTTATTCTTGAATTTTATCTACAATTTCGATTTTCTTATCCCGATACTTTTATATTTATCCCTCATTTTTGCACAAATTACGGTTCGAAATTCACTCTAAATGAGTTTCTTTATAAGTATAAGTAATTTATTTAATCCTGAAAATAAAAAAAAATAAAACCTAAATTTATCGAAGCGATGATAAACTCAATCATTGCATTCAATGACTGCATTTGCAATTGACCTCAATCCGGAACTGTTGACGTTGGTCAAGCAAATAGTACTTCACATACACAAACAAACATAGAAGCTTTTAATAATGAAGTCGGAAAAAATACCAATTGATTTTTTTGTATAAAATTGTATACCTACATCTAAAAATTCGTACGAAAAAAGAAATTGAAGTGCAATTACTCGCTTCCATTAGCATTCCCATTCATCCCGAAATGGTTGAAAAGATAATCCTGATTTTTTAAGCATTTTCTAAGCTTTTCCATTTCTACATTCATACATATATGCAAACATACCTATATTTGTCGTTCCCAATATATTGTGTTTTTTTCTGCAAAGGACCTGATGGCTGCGTAAAGCACAAACAGAAACGAACATCCGCTTTGGCATTAAACCAGTTGAATCTACATATATACATGCACCAGTCATGCAGTCAGAATTGAGTGTATTAGACATCATAATAATAATATATTATAATATACCTACTACATACAAGCTAGGTGACCAGCTGTTATTTCAAAAAAAAAAAGACTATAATTTAATTTTTTCTATATTTTTATTGAAATTTGGGTAAAATTTTTTGAAGTTTATTTAGCTTTAACTACTTCTTATACGACGACTAGACTATCCCAAAATTTGAACAAAATCTTAATTTTAATTTAAAATGCTTGCAACTTGGGAGAATTCTAAGGCATTTCCTACATTCCTTGCGAATAAGTTGTGGAAAAAAAATCTTTTTGGCTTATACTAAAAAAAAAAATTATTTCATCTAGTATAGAATCTCGCGGTCAAAGCGCTTGTTATGTTATGTGAGTGCGCAATGTTTTTTTTTTCTTTTTACAATTTTAAGGGAGGATGAAATCAGAGTTGCCAAAATAACACGATCGAAAGTTTAATATGGCACGCTTTTTCATTTCCATTGTTTTTATATTATAAAGTTCTATACAAAATAAAACGAATTTAAAAGACATTTAATGAGAATTGGTTTCAATTGCTCCAATTTTTAACAGTACGCAAACAGAGCATAACACGACGTAATAACATTGAATTTTAGAGTTAATAGTAAAATTTGTGTTTTTTCATAATGGCCAAAAATGGAACGTTTTTTTTTTTCAAAAAATTTGACATGTTAGATATTTTTTTATTTACTCCGTTCATATTTTGTTCAGGCGACAACGCTGAGGCAACAAACCGGACACAGACAACACCTCAGGACGATGTTGACAAGTCAAAATAAAACACTTATCAGGTGCTGTCGAAAATGAACCGAATACAGACCGAACCGAATGAAACTGAATACGTGTGAAACGATCCTTACGATGATAGAAAATCCGGAAAAAGTGGATCCTTAAACTCAGTCTGTCTGTACCTCCATATACGACATAAATACAGCAAAAACCACTGAAGCGATTTTCTTCAAACTTGGAACTTAATATTTTGAAAACGGGTTAATGGTTTTTTTTTCGGAATTTACATATGTATATTATTTAATCATTAAAAATGGCATATTAAAATTTTGTATCAAAAATTAACGTATACAAAATTATTTTCTAAGAAAACCATTCCAACGATTTTTCGATTTTTTTCTGCAAAAATTAATTTTTTTTTTTGCAAGAATTCAGTACCTTTTTGTTTTTTTTTTTTTTTTTTTTTAATTAAAAGAACAAATTTCATGCGCTTCTCTTTTATATTTTTCTTTTATTTATTTCCGAAAAATAAATGCATATTATTTTTATTATATACAGGGTGTCCCGAAACTTAACGTCAAGCGGGCACCGGGTGATAGGGCAGGTTGTGCCAGTTCTTTAATAAGTATGAAAAAATAATCCATCTCGCTTGGTTTAGTAGTTATAGCAATATTAAGAAAAATCATGAAAATCGATACCCTAGCTCACATTTTTAGATACAGTGGTTACAAATTTTAAAATTTAGTTGTGTTTTCTTTTTTTACGTAATCGTTATTAACCATGCTATTGATCGCAATCACAAATCCAAGAATTAATATTGTCAGTTTCGTAAGAAAAATAAAGTTTGACAGAGTCATCGTTCAAAAAAATTTTGTAAGCTAACTTTGATACTTCATATTTTTAAAAAAATGTACCACACTACCCTCGGCAAGTTATTTAAAAAAATGGCCCGTTTCATTAAGATTTCAAAATGGTACAACACTTGCTACTTATTTACTCGTAAAAAATACGATTGCTTTTTTATTTGCAAAAGGACCTCTGTTCACTTCATATCACTTTTAAGTAAATAATGCATTTTTGTGCTCAAAAATCGGTTTTACCAAGGTGTATGTAAGATAAACAGAGGCGCTTGAATAAGACACTGTTTGCAGTAAATTAGAGTGAGACAGATCAACATTACACACAGTACGCTACGATCTACGTTCTGTGGGCTACGTTCCTCCTTTTACTAGCAATTTCTCGTAATTGTGCGTCTTTGTGTTACCCTGGACTCGATTAGTGTTGTGAAAATTATGTTAGTATCTAATAATACGTAGGTCCTTAAAACCTTTCACGAATAGCGTATTTGTCGAAGCTCAAGAATATAAGAATATCCATACTAGCTCATTGAAATGTTACATTAGCCTGGAATTTTGTTCAGGACTAAATGTTTTTGATTTATGGGAGGGATAAGTGTTAGTGTAAAATGAAATTTTCGGGGCTTAAAGCCCCTCCCTCTTTTGGGCGCCATTTTGGAAAATGGGGTGTTAAATGTTTTTCGCTGTATCTTGAGAACCATGCGTCTTACAAAAATAATTTTGCACATTTGTGTATGAAATTGAATTCTGTACAATAAATGGTAAGGCACTTTTTATCGCAAAATTGAAAACAAATTAAAATTTAAAACAGACGAAAGTTTTAAGAAAATTATAATTAAAGGGATATAAAATGCCAGGTTACTGTTAATTTTAATGGAGGATGTTTTCATATTTTTGAGCCATATACTAATACGCTATTCGCGAAAGGCTTTTATTACGAATTACCAAATAATAACTAACATAATTTTCACAACACTAATCGAGTCCAGGGTAACACAAAGACGCACAATTACGAGAAATTGCTAGTAAAAGGAGGAACGTAGCCCACAGAACGTAGATCGTAGCGTACTGTGTGTAATGTTGATCTGTCTCACTCTAATTTACTGCAAACAGTGTCTTATTCAAGCGCCTCTGTTTATCTTACATACACCTTGGCAAAACCGATTTTTGAGCACAAAAATGCATTATTTACTTAAAAGTGATATGAAGTGAACAGAGGTCCTTTTGCAAATAAAAAAGCAATCGTATTTTTTACGAGTAAATAAGTAGCAAGTGTTGTACCATTTTGAAATCTTAATGAAACGGGCCATTTTTTTAAATAACTTGCCGAGGGTAGTGTGGTACATTTTTTTAAAAATATGAAGTATCAAAGTTAGCTTACAAAATTTTTTTGAACAATGACTCTGTCAAACTTTATTTTTCTTACGAAACTGACAATATTAGTTCTTTGATTTGTGAATGCGATCAATAGCATGGTTATTAACGATTACGTAAAAAAAGAAAACACAACTAAATTTTAAAATTTGTAACCACTGTATCTAAAAATGTGAGCTAGGGTATCGATTTTCATGATTTTTCTTAATATTGCTATAACTACTAAACCAAGCGAGATGAATTATTTTTTCATACTTATAAAAGAACGGACATAACCTGCCATATTACCCGGTGCCCGCTTGACGTTGAGTTTCGGGACACCCTGTATATGCAAATGAATTTTTATAATATGCAATCTTCAAAATTCTTAGGAATTTCGAGCGATCCAGCCGTGGATTTATTTATTTCAAAAATGGTGGTATTTCTAACTTCTTCTAAGGTCTATCTACAATTAATAAAATTATGCCGTTAGTATTTCGTAGTTTTATTTTCTCTAAAAACAACGATAAAACATTGGGACACTAAGGCGTATACGCACTTTTTTGTAATTTGTTGAATTTTTAACTAATGTTTCTCCATTTTTGTTTGCAAACGTTATATAAATATAAATGGAATAATTAAAAGTTAAAACAAAATCTATAGAAATTGGTGAACATAGTGCCCCTTTACTAGTCGGTATTTATTGTTATTTTTACTAATGTATTTTTTGGCGGAACTCGAACAACCATTTTGTATGTTTTCTTTTTCATTGATTTTTTATTATTTATTTTACAGCATATTCTTGATAAAAATATTAAAATTTATCATTTTTGAATTTTTAATTTAAAAAAAAAAAAAGTTATAATGGCTTAAGGTTTAAAAAATGTATTTAAGTTGCTGAAGCAATTTCACTCCTGTTGAATGCCCATCATCAATGCAAAATATGGTCACCATAAAAATGTAGCAAATAGCAGTATTAGAATATTCTTGTACATGTTGCTATAGTTTATCATAATTTCTGCCGTTTTCATTTTCCCTACGAAAATTTAAATCCTTGTCAGTTGCCCCTTTTAATCCTCATATTTCTCTCCTCAACCATTATTTGTCCAATTAAAATTAGTTTAGGTCCGTTTAAACGATAAGAGAAGCGAAGGGGGTTGGTTGGAATTGGAAGGTAAAGCAGTTGGTGTCGTTCCATACTGATGTTGGCCTATTTCACAGTCACGCGCGCCCAGCATAATTCACACACGCTGCATGCATTCAGGATACAATGATGTTCATATACATCTCTGCACCACACGTAAAGTTGAAGTAATTAAAATCTCATTTAAGTAAGTGCACTCATTGCGGAACCATCTCCACTTCATCTGTGCAGCAACTCCGTCATCATCATCATCATCATAATGTTTCAGTAGCACTGAATTCTTAGAGACTCTTTTTGAATTAAAACTTAAACTTGGAAATTTTCAGTGTGTGTATCTATGTATGAACGTAAATGTTCTACATATGGATGTATGTGTGTATGGATGTGTAGTGTTGTGAGGGCTCAGGAATACAGCTGGCATTTTTAAAAATTTGTTTTAGTTCTTGTGTGTCGGGTTTTTTTTTTTTGTTGTGTTTGTTGCAACGGTGAAGCAAAATATTACTGATTAACAGAAACTAAATCCATAACGCATGTGTACTTTTTCTTTTTGAACCTAGTCCAACCCAGAAATATTCTAATTTGTAAAAGAATTTTAGTTAAATGGTGAAAAAGTCAAAAAAGTGGATTTTACAATTCTGTCTATCAGTGTATTAAGCTCGGTCGATTATCTTCAATGCTTATGAGCGACTCATTGCCATTAAATTGTTTAAGATGTATAAGATGTCTACAAAACCTTTTTGTAAATTAATATACACACAAAAATAGAAGTAATGCTCAAGGTGGAGGCATTGTCAAAAAAAAAAAAACAAAACGAATATCACTGAAAAATCCCTAACCGGTAATTAAATCTATAAATTAATCCATAATAACAAGGTTGAACATCATTTTATTTGCATGTGAATTTTTTTTTGGATTTGCATTGAACCAGGTAAACAAACTACGGGTCCCAAAATTCAAAATTTCGATCGGAGATGACGGAAAATCGTGAAAAACCAAAATTGCATATACTTTCAGAATTATTCGCTGGCATAAGTCAGCTAAACATCATCCGATTATTAGCATGGGATTTTTTTTGGGATTCGTATTGAACCAGTTAAACAAACTACGAAGCCGAAAATTGAAAAATTCGACGGCTTAAGTTGGAAAATCGTGAAAATCCGAAATTGCATACTTTCTGGGGTAGATGGTGGCGATATCTAAAATTACATTTTATTGTAAAATATTGATAATAAATGACATACAATACGAAATTGACAATGGGCTAATTTTGCCGCTGACGAAAATGAGATATCCAACAGATGGCATTACGCTATCAGACTCACATTTGATAGCTGATCAGTATAATCGAAAGTGACATTAAGGCCGCTCCCTGACTTGTCGTTGCGGTATCTGTAGACAGTATTTACCTTTGTATCGAACGAATACCGATGTCGTCGTCGTTTCCTTACTTATCGGTACATTTTTGGTTTAGATTAAAGCTAAATTGTTTTTGACGTCCCAATAAATCAGAAATTCCTCATCAAAAGCAGGTTTACTTGCAGTAAATACAGAAACACTACTTCTTCTTTGTACCGAGGCTCGGTATGACATTTTTTTACCGTACCGAATACCGCACAAGTTAGGATGTGCTCATTGAAATGTATGTATTCAGTGAGATATCGGTACCGATTACCAAGAGCCAGGGAGCGGCCTAAGGCTTGATTCACATCACATGCCGATACCGATACAGTCTCAATACGATATCGCTTCGATAAAAACATTTCATGTTCACATTGTTGCTAAGATCCCGCTATCGCTCCAATATTTTTTGTGTATTCTTTTTTTTCTTATTTTGCTCAATACAGATACTATATTTTTGTCATAGGCTTGTCCAGATTTTGTTCACATAATATTTATATAGTAGTAGCCCGTGGCGCAATGGTTAGTGCGTTCGACTGCCACGCCAGAGGTCTAGGTTCAATACCAGCCGCTTCCACCTTAAGTCTTTTTCGGAGCTACTACCTCTTGCGAGGAAGTGACAAATCCTCCAAGAGTATATCTCTTGTCATAGAAAAGTGCTGATCACCTTAGCCGTTCGGATTCGGCAATAAACTTAAGGTCCCCTCCATTCCTGCAGACATGCACACAGGAATGGTTGAGAGTTGTAAGTCGCTAGGCCCTGGTTCTTCATGAGCCGGTTGTTCCACCAAATTTATTTTATTTTTTATATTTATATAGGTATCTTCAAACTTAATTCAATCAGTCTAGCAGCGATACCGCGGGGCTAACCCTAGCACTACTAGAATAATACGCTTTCAAAATGCAAACAAAAATAAGTTTTTAAAATCGCGCTGGTATAAATATCGTGTAGGTATCATAAAATTTGGAGCGATATATAAACCACTTTTGAACCAATCGTTCACCAGCTTTCGGTCTAAAAAAATGCGTTGAAATAAAAAAAACAAAAACGTAAAAAAACGGTACACGATTAAACAAATACAGACACAACACATCAGATCTACACGAAAGGTGAAATCTCAATCAACACAAACACAAAACGCGCGAGATACCTACACTAAATAGAAAGTTTAATAAACTAATTTTTGCACTAAAATAACCGACCAACCCGACAGACTCATAATAATAATAATAATTTATTATTACCTTTTTCAAATAGCCACTTTTTTTTTGCCATGTTGCACGATGCAGTCTCAAATGATTTAAAAATGGCACACAACTAGCCGGACTCTCTGATGTAGGTGATGAAAAATATTAGATCGACAATGTGAGATATATTCACACTTTCGTTAGCGATTCGATGTCGACACGTTCTCGCAAACTGGAGCGAGAGTTTATCGGTATCGGAGCGGTATCGAAGGTGTTAATATACTCATTGTTTCTTGTGTAAGAATATTTTATCGGAGTAAGAACGTATCGAGACTGTATCGGTATCGGCACTATAGTGTGAATCAAGCTTAATTCAATCAATTTTACGTGGACCCAAGTTTGCTTGGGTCAACTGGTAAATAAATATTAAATAAACATGTATTAAAACATTTCGTGATACCAAAAATTTAATGACATTGAAATAAAAAAGGGAAGGAAAATTCAAGCTTTGCCGAGAATAAAGTTTCTCAACTAATCTTCTGACTTTATTTAAAATTGTCTTAAATAAAATTGGTGTTATTATTAAATTATACCATAATTATGAAGGCTCAGCTTAACGATTTTGTGTTCATTTGTTGTTAGATTAAGAGTTTTTTTATACTTATCTTTATACTTGAAAATTTACCAAAAGACATGCTTTTTACATGGTTAAGTCTTAAACTCTTCTAAAATTCTCAGTAGATAGCTGGAGTATTCTTCTTCTTCATCATAATGTTTATAAAGTAAATTGGCCTTTTCTTATCCTGTAAATAACACTGTTATCTTTATGGGTATAAAAGGGCTTAACATCACCCATCGACTTGAATTTACTTTCAAGAACTATTAACCAAATGAAATTTCATCCTCTTTCTCTTTTAACTCAACCATCATCACGGGCACCATCATTATCATAATAGGCAGCACCGACATCGTCATCGTGTCGTCGTCCTTCAACATGAACAAGAAGTCGTCTTAGAAACTTGGATTCTTTGAGTTTGTTCACATATGTACATGACTACCACTATGAAAGTATTTTTAACACGCAGGAGACTCCATGCAATTTAATTGGGTTTACATGCCTGTACTTGGATATTTAACCCGTTTGTTTATCAAACGACCGTTTAGGCAAGCATGACAAAAAGGACTGTGGTAGGTATATTTATTTACAATGACATATAAATATGTATTTTTATTGCTAAAGTCACTACGTATATGAACTATTAAAGCCAAATATGTGAAGCATGTTAGCATGTAACATATTGATCGTATTTGCTTAGTCTTAACTCAATGTTTTTGAAAATAAGTATTACAAAAATAAAGGAAAAAGTTTGAATAAATTGGCTACTGTGTCTATAAAGCTATCAAACCAATCAATACGGAAGGTAAGGTGACAAAAAGCTCAGTTTACCTTCGAAAAATGAATGCTTTGCTTAAAACAATATATTTCAAGAATTTCAAATCTTCTAGAAGCCAAGGAATACGCATTAGACTTACACGTCTAATATTCGAAGATGATTTTTCGTGGAGAGCTTTATTTTTATGTGTTAAGGGTTTCCTAAAAAGTACCCTTAGTTTTTTGGGATCCAAAGGGCCAAAATTAAGGTTTTTATAAATTGCTCAAAAATATCATTGCATCGAAGAAACAGTTTTCCAATCTCGGTATGTGTGGTAGCCAAAAGTAACTCTTGTCATGAATAAGTGTCTCTCACCCTAGTCGTTTCGATTCGTTAAAAAACTAGGTTCCCTCTATTGACGTCAATAACTGCCTGAACGCAATAGCCGCGCGATCGAAACTATACGTTCCTACCAGTCAAAGTTAAGATACATATCAACTTCGTTTATGTGGATATAATAGAGCTGCACTTGCTTACGCGACTCTAGGAGTTAAATTAGTTTTAATAATTACGCGCGTTCAAGGGCACGTCTTTTGTGTTCAGACAGTAAAATGCAACTGACTCTGGTTCTACATGAGCTGTCGTGCCACCAAATTTAATTTTTTATTTTACCTATTGTGGAATCATCATATCTTTGGCTTGAACAAGATCGCTGCAAAGCTTTTAGGCTTTCTTCTTCGATGCAAGAATTTTTTTTTCTTCCCTTCTGATCTGCACTTGCGAACCAAAAAATGGAATCACCCTCTTGCTTCACGTAAAGACAATAATTGCTCTCAATGTAATTGACATACATGAATGTTTATGGTATCATTAAAAAGCTAGAACAATAAGCTTTAAATCAAGGTTAAAACATAGTAATCGTCATAATTGAAACAGGTAAGGAAAAAAAAAGTGAAATTAAAACAGGTAGTAGCCCGAAAATTTAACATTTACACTAAAATTAAGCGTATAGTTTTTAAAAAAAAAAAAAAAACAACACAAACATATATTTGCCAGTAAGACCTAGGGTCTTATAAATTAGGCAATGTTAGAAGGAATAGAAGGATAGGATAGATTTTTGTTGGCACTGTTTGTTGGTTTACTGTTTCAATATCTTGAAGTTCCCACCTTACCTCTAATTGCATCTTCTTTTCTTAATAAATTTTGATTGATTTGATGAGGTTTTTGACTGTTTTCCGGTATTCTTTCCCATTCGTCTATCAGCTCCGCTTTAATTAATATATTGTTTCAGGAGCTGGATTTCTGGCTCTAATCCTTCGCTTAAGTTCCTCTCACAAATTCTCGATAAAGTTTAAGTCTAAGCTTAGTGACAGCCAGTTCATCGCGGTAATACCAACTTCCATAAGGAATCCGACTATTCATCGCGCAGTGTTGCATCGAGCGTTATCATGCATTAGTACGAAATCTTTGGCAATACATCCAACATAAGGAACGACGTGATGCAGCGGATTATCGCAGATGTACACCGATCCGCAGTTAAACCTCCCTTCGACCACCACCAGTCACAAAAACCAGCTCACTTTTGCTTCAATTGAAATGTCTGCCTGTATCATACAAAACCCTCCCTCGTAAGTCACCATTCCACAAAACAGCTTTGTTCAAATTGCTCGCCATGTCGTCTGTATATTCTGCCACGATCACTTCCATGCAGACTCATTTTGCACTCATCCGAGAACATAACTCGCCTCCATTGCTCAACTTCCCAACCGTAGTCCACTAGAGAAAATCGTAGTCAAACTTGTTGGTGATTTACATTAAATGTCGGTCCCGTGGCAGATCGTGGTCCCGTGGCAGATCGTTTCTTGGTTAGGTCGGCTTCTAAGGCTTCCTCTTACATGTTTGAGCTGTTGTTAGACGTTAAGGCTAGTCAAATGACGATTTTAGAAAGAAGTCATAGCGATGAATCTTTCTAATCTTTAAGTAGTGCACCGGCGACGATGTCCAGATTTCGTCGTTCGTACAAACTGTGCAGTTGACCTGAACGATTTGTAGATCTTTTATACACAGCATTGGCTTAGATGGAGCTGACGGGCCACAGCACGTTGGCTTACTTATTCCTTGTCGCAGTAGTGTAAAAACTTGAGAAACACCTGCAGGTGTAGTATTCATTTATTTCCAAGGTTTGAAGGCCTATTAAATGGAAATTATTAACAATTCACTTTTAACAGCACACCGATGAACAAAAAATCAATAATATATATATATTCCGGTATGTCCAGAATATTCAGAACACCAGTTTTGCGTTTCTTTACTCCACGGAATATTCCGGATAAACTATTTTGTTGTTTCTTTATTCATTCCAGAACATTTGGAATGCATTCTTTTTATTTCATGTGAAGTGTGGAATAAAAATAATAGAAAAAGAATACTGGGCGCGTTCAGTATAATTGACGTTCTTAACCTCAATTATGGCAGATTCACATTAGTGTTAATTATTTAAAAACAGCATAATACCGCGAATTAATGTACCAGAGTATAATATTATGCACTTAATGTAAAATTTACTAAACTTTTGACTTTGACAATACATAAATATCCAAAATAAAAACATTCATTTCTTCAATTGTTTTGACATTTCACTGAACAACTGGATTGCCATTCTTTTTGTTCTAGTTTTGTTTCTTTATTCATTCCATTCTGGATATTCTGGATAAACATTTTGTCTTTTCCATCCATTCTGTTCCTTATCCGAAATAAATAAAGAAACACACTCAGCGTTTCCTACTCGTGTTTCCTTTTTTAGTATAACTTGCTATTTTCGTTAGTATGGCGGATAACGCGAGAACTATCCAATAGAGTTTTATGATTTTACCTCCCATTTAAAGTTTGAAGCTCAAGCTTTCAAACGTGACCATTAACATTTATGTATAAATATTGTACCCAAGAGATTCTTGCGAAAGGAAGTAATTTCTTTCGTTTGCTCGCAAGTGTAGCTGAACATAAAGGCGCTTGAGTACCACTCACATATTTCGATTCATCTGAGTCTTTTGGACAGAATTTAGAAAAGAACTTTAAAAATGATAGGTGATATAATAATAATGGAAATATTTAATATTTCTACATCTCTCGAGCACCGTTTTAATTTTTTATTCTTTGGCTTTACATATAGCCCTATTTTTCCTTCCCTTTAAAATATTCAGAAATTAAAAAACCGACGACGTCCATCGGTACCCCCTAATAAATCCTTCCCTATTTACCTAATCGCTCGCACTATGTCATTAATTTTAAGGGAATTTAAGCGCTTTAGTGCGCACATACATATGTACATGTGTATCATAAAAAAAATATAATAATCTTACTCGTAGAGTTTTCTGTGTCTAACCTGGAGAGACAACGCAGTAAAAGAACCCTATCTATTAAATAAAAGGGTCTAATATTAAAGTATTGGCATGATACGTAACAATAATCAAATTTAAAAAAAAAGCACTTTATAACCCTCATTTTGCTTATTTTCAAACATTTGTTAACTTAATTTTTCTGTTGGAAGCTCATCAAACATCGCTTACTATTTACTTACAAATACACACCTACATGTACATGAAAAAGTTAAAATTGAAATCCCAATGCAAACTCGCTTAAGTATTTTTTTTTAATGCCGTACCCACTCAGTACTTATTGACATAATTCAAACAAAAACGATTCAAAACAAAAGACTTTTATATTTTAAATATTGTAAAAAAGGAAGCCATACAAAAATAAATAAAAAAAAAGCCCAAAAAGATTTTAATTTAAAACTGCTGTTTTTTTTCATGATTTTTTGCTCGCTTTTCAATGGTTCCAATGACATATTAAAACAAACAAAAAAAATAATTTGAATGCCTGAGTACTTATGTACCTACAATCGTTTTTTTAAAACATGCCTATTATAAAAAATTATTTCATTTTGAACAAAAATTAAATTTCATCTAAATTTAATGACCATTTAAGTGATGTCAATAAAAACGTTGCTTTCGGTTACCGAGTTTGAGCCCGAAAAGAAAAATGTTTGTAAAACGAGCATTTAGCGTGAACTATAATATATCTACATATAAACTGATATTATGAGTGATGTTGAATTTTATACATACATACATATGTAGAGTAATAGATTGCTTCATCCCATTTTGTGTCGACGCTTAAAAGGAAAATAAATGACTGTTGTTAGGTAGATATCTGTCAGTTGATGAGTTTATTTACATAAACATTACTTTGTAAATGTACATTTTTCCAGGTCAGTTAATGCACACATCAACCGATGAAAGATAATCATGCTATTCTAATAGAGTAGGGAAATAGAATGATGGTAATAAAAATGCTTTTATGAATTCTGGCGAGGCCAAATATGTTGTGCAATTTTATGAATATCTTTTGTCATAGAAAAATACCGCTCACCTTAGCCGTTCGGATTCGGCAATAAACTGTAGATCCCCTCCATTCCTACAGACACGCACACAGGAATGGTTGAGATTTGTAAGTCACTATAGGCCCTGGTTCTTCATGAGCCATTGTGCCACCAAATTTATTTTTATTTATTTATAACTATTATTTTCTGAAAAAAAACTGCCAGTAACTTGATTGAATAAGAAAATTAAAGATGCATTTTGGTTGTGTCTCCAAGTTGTGTTTGTTAATGAAGTTTATAAATAAAAACAATAAAACTGGAATAATTTGTTTTTTAAATTAATTTTAATAAAATAATTTTCACAACTTTTATAATAAAATTTTAAAATAAAAGTTGTGAAAATTATTTTATTAAAACTAATTTAAAAAACAAATTATTCCAGTTTTATTGTTTTTATTTATAAACTTCAAAATTAAAGACTATAGATTTCTGAATATTAAATATGTGGCTATGGCTGAGTCCGTTTTTTTTATATTCGTTTTGGAACACTTTCCTAGAAAACTGGCGCTCCTGCCTAAATACAGGACTACCTAATCTACCCTTTTTACTTCCGACATACATACCTACGTACTATAGGGCAAGCAAAAAATCGAACACGAGATAACAATCAAACTTGACATTACGATGATAGAGAACACGAACAAAGTGGGTCCCGCAATTCCGACTGTCTGTCTGTATGTCTGTATTGAGCGATTTTATATTCAAACTTCGAGCATAAGATTTTTGGGTGATTCCCTAGTTAGGAAATTGAGTTTTTTTTTTAGGTAAAAAATAACGCTATCATACAACCATTTTGAAAAAAACGGCTCTAACGATTATTTTTTAAAATGTGTGTACTAGTGGTGGTATGGTCTACATTTTGGTGACCAATTTTTTGATTTTAGATTCTCTCGTTAACCGCTAAACCGATTTTGATAAAAAAAATTTACTTATGAGGTCCTATCAAGTAAAAATAATACTGCAAACATATATTTTCAAAAAAAATATTTTTTGGATTTAAAAAAAAAAAGTTAAACATTTTTTTTTTTTTAAATTCATTTTTTTTTTGAAATTATGGTTTTAGTTGTATTTTATTATATTCTTCGAATTGGCATACCAATTTTTTTTTCTAAAAGATTTCAAGAAATTTTATATTTAAAAAAATATTTTATAAGAAAACCGGTCCAACAATTTTTAAATTTTTGTCTGCATAAATTTATATTTTTTCAAGAATTGAGATTGAGTTCTTCATTCTGAGATTGAAAAATTTTAAGTACTAGTTTTATCAATTTAAAGAACGTGTTTCATGCTTTCATGAATAAAAACATAGGTATTTGGGAACCAAGACGATGGAAAATGGTCATGCTTGTATTTCGTTTTGTTAATTTTTTTTTTTATTTTGAATTAAAAGAAAAAATCCCTTTTGACGATTATCGTTGTCAACAAAAGGTTGATGAGAAAGGAGGTCGCTCGTGTGTTTTCCTGGCTTGCTAATTAGTTAAATTCTTATATATTTATTTCTTATTTTCGTTTTGGAATATTTAATTACATTCCTAATATTTAAATTCAGTTTTTTTTTTCAAAGAAATGAACATTAATTTTATTTTTTTTTAAGAACAATAAAAATTAATTAAATGATTTTAATAAGTGAATTAAGTAATAATTTTTAAACTTTAATATTAATTTCATATATTTTACTGGTGTTTCTGCTATGTTCTTTGTTTTTTATCTTGTTTATAAATTGATAGTTTTCGTAAAAAATATAAACAAATTTTTATTACAATATATATGTACCGCGGTCTATGTTACAACTTTCCCCGCGTTCATATGTGGCTAGTCATAACAACACGGTTTTCTGTGTAAATGTTATATATTTTTTACAAATTCTGATAAGTATTTGTTGGGCATTTTTGTTGGATTTTATAGCTGAAATATTGCTCTTTCAAAATCTAAGAAACAGATTCAATTTTAGTAAAAAGGATAATCTTTAGCCCCACTCTTCCCTACATGTCCACCAGAGCTGTTAAAGACTGCAGTACTTTGGAAATGCAGTTAATAAAGTCGCAGTTAATTAACTTACCTATTGAATGTAAGTTAATACTGTAAATAAGTACTTTAACTGCGAAACAAGCAGTCAGCAGTCAGTACTAACATTCCGACTGTGCAGTTAAAAAAAAAGTTAATTAACTGCAGTACTTTTCAACTGCTTTTAGTCTTTTTAGTCAGTGAAAAGTCTTTGTACTGCGATGATTTTACTTTTAGTCAGCAAGTCTTTTAACTACAGTCAATTAACTGTAATTTTTTTTTAACTTTTTTTTCTTTTAAATTTCTTTTCTTTTTATTCCATCCTGTTTCTTTTAGTTAAAAGACTATAGAAAACGTTAAAAGACTTAAAGTTAATTGACTGTAGTTAAAAGACTTGCTGACTAAAAGTTAAAGCATCGCAGTACAAAGACTTTTTACTGACTAAAAAGACTAAAAGCAGTTAAAAAGTACTGCAGTTAATTAACTAAAAGTTAAAGTTAAACTTTTTTTTTGAACTGCACAGTCGGAATATTAGTACTGACTGCTGACTGGTCAATTTTAGTTAAAGTATTTTTGTAAGTTAAAAGACTTATTGAAATTAGTCTTTTTAGTCAATTAACTGCAGTACCGAAAAGACTGCAGCTTTTACAACTCTGATGTCCACGCACGTATTATTCCCCAAAGTACTTATACAAGTCAAAATCACTCTGTAACAGGTTGAATAGGTATACCGTCTCCAATTTTAAGGTTGTTCTGTCTCATTGTGCGAACTCTAGGTTGAACTATAAATTTCTTTTATTTCCTAAATTTCAAATAACTTAGTTACGTATAGGTACATACATTTGTACATACGTACCTGACAAGTTTGTTTGAAAAAAAAATCCTTAAATATTCCTACGCACATCACAAAAAAATAAATTTATTTTAAAATACCACGCTGAAAAACTTTGTACGAAAAAACTTATTTGTACCTCTACACCCATTAAATTTAATTGTTTTGTTTGCACTTTCTGTATTTTATTCTAATTCATTGTTGTTTTTTTTTTTCATTTCAGGTACGTAAACGAAAATATATTCCGAATTTAAATAAAAATCTTACAAGCAGTAAGTAAATTATTAGATTTCATTGAATAACTCATGTTACTCATGCGTAAATGTTAATTTGTCATAATAATTGTAAAAAGAGTCGATGTAAATAAGTTCATTGGACATTTTTGTTCACCTCCTAATTTATCCATCCATCAGAATTTTGTTGAATTCTTGTTTTGCACCTTTTGTTTTCAATCATATGTAATGTAATGTGTAATATACCAAGGTACAAAATTTCACAAAATGAGTTTTTCAATTGAGTTAATTTTTCACTTTGGCACTTATTATATTCATAATGTTCTTATGTGCTTGACCGCGTGTTTTTTAAACTGTTCTGGGAAAACTTTGACCAAAATTGGTAGTGGAGGATGGAAGGAGAAAATTTAACACACTAAAGTATTTACTACATTTCAATCATATGACACATTATTTAAGACTTTTCAACACTGGACCAAAAATTTTCATCAAAATATTAAAAACAAAGAAGAACTTACAATTTTTTTCTTATTTTTTTAATTTGAAATTTAATTTATGAAAACTATTTTCTAAAACAATATAATTTAAATACAATAAAATAACAGACTTATGGATTTAAAAAAAAGTAGCAGTTCGTGCGGTTGGATTTTATGAACTTTTTTTTATTAATTGGCTGTTGTTTGAAGTTATTAAAGAATTTCGTAATATATTGAATAATTTATGTGCAAACAAAAACTAAAATTTAATGACATAATATTCTAAAGTCTTCCCCAAAACCATATCGTAATTAAAATGCACTCAATTTAAAAATTCACTAAAGATTGAGAGGATTATTTTATTTTGTCAATTCCACAAATGGGTTCTATCTTTCAGGTATGAAGCTTAAAATAATCTTTAAATGCAAATCCAAATAAAGAACATAATGCTTACCGTTCCAAATTAAAAAAAAAATTGAAGTGCTAAAAACAAATTTTCGGATTTTCCTCTCGGTCCTAGATAAATCCCAAAAAAAAAAAGAAAACTACAAATAATGTTCTATTCTTTCGACAAACAATAAACATTCGTTTCGTTGAACTGAGAAAAGTTCAAAGCAATGATATCCTCTTTTTACTAGTAGTTTCTATAGGAGAAAATATCTCAGGTGGTACATATACGGCTACACCAACATTATTTTGTGCTCTGTCAAAAATTCACCCTGAACCACATTCAAAATGTCCTTTTTATACGTTTCTATGATTTTTTCCAAGCGTTTATAGGTCTTGCATCACGAAAAAAAAAAAAAATTATCAAAGTGAAATACATAGGTACCAAACCATTTCGAAATTCGAATCACATAAAAAAACGATTTTAGTATAAATGCTTTTTTATACAATACAACCATTTTGTGTTCTGGAATCACTTCCCTTTTAATGTCCCCGAATATAGGTTGTCGTTACTAGCGGCTCCATTATCCTTCGTTTTTATATTTTTGCCACTTTCTCCATTTATATCGCATCCTCATTTTGAGTATATATAGGTGCATTAGGGTGTCAGTTATTCCACTCATCTTTATTTTAGCTCATCTCTGTAGCTACTGTAGTAGCCCGTGGCGTAATGGTTAGTGCTAGAGGTCTGGAGTTCAATACCAAATTTCAATGGTTTTCTCAAATTGTCGTGAAAATATCTCCAACGAATTTTATTAAACTTCGCATCTATATCGACAGAAGTGATTGTAAGAAAATGCATTTTATGCTTATGGCGAAGTTATTATTTTAAAAATTGCAATATTCCTCCTCTACAAATTTGTAAAATTTGAATTTTTTTTATTAATGCATTTTTCTAGGCTTAAATTAAAAAAATGTTTGCGTAAAAATGAGCACCCTAATATACATACTTGCGGTACCTTCTCGTGAACATACATACAAAACTGATTCAAGAATAGAAAAATTAAGCAACAAGGATATGTCATGAGGAAATAAAATATCACGAATAACTTCAGACACACATAAATGGTTGAAAGCACCTTTTTTATTATTTTCATCCTTATTTCATACGGTTAAATGTGTTAAGATGTTTTCCTTTGAAGTCTTACAACATGCGGAAGGAATTTACTCTTTAAATGTTATTACACTGAGAAAAAAAAAAGTTTATGAAGCTCTATAATTTTGTAAGCTTATAAGAAAACGAGGGAGCACCTTTGTACCTGAAAACGTCTAAATTTAATCTCGCATAAGATTTAATTAAAATTTTAAACCAATTCGCACAGGGCCTTAGCTTCAGTTCTAAGATTTTATTATTTTGTTGAAACGGAAGATTTTCTAATAAGTGGGTAAATAATTTTTCGCTCACCCTTCCAATCGATCAGAGGGAAAATAGGTACTGCAATGATAAAAAAAGAACCGAAAATCAATTTTTCCATAGGTTTTTCTTGTTTTCTATTTGCGAATGTGATAAAATAATGAAGGTTATAAAAAGAAAAGCTGTGAATGCTACATGTGATGTAGTAAAAATAAAATAAAATATAATAAAATAAAATAAAATAAAATAAAATAAAATAAAATAAAATAAAATAAAATAAAATAAAATAAAATAAAATAAAATAAAATAAAATAAAATAAAATAAAATAAAATAAAATAAAATAAAATAAAATAAAATAAAATAAAATAAAATAAAATAAAATAAAATAAAATAAAATAAAATAAAATAAAATAAAATAAAATAAAATAAAATAAAATAAAATAAAATAAAATAAAATAAAATAAAATAAAATAAAATAAAATAAAATAAAATAAAATAAAATAAAATAAAATAAAATAAAATAAAATAAAATAAAATAAAATAAAATAAAATATAAAATAAAATAAAATAAAATAAAATAAAATAAAATAAAATAAAATAAAATAAAATAAAATAAAATAAAATAAAATAAAATAAAATAAAATAAAATAAAATAAAATAAAATAAAATAAAATAAAATAAAATAAAATAAAATAAAATAAAATAAAATAAAATAAAATAAAATAAAATAAAATAAAATAAAATAAAATAAAATAAAATAAAATAAAATAAAATAAAATAAAATAAAATAAAATAAAATAAAATAAAATAAAATAAAATAAAATAAAATAAAATAAAATAAAATAAAATAAAATAAAATAAAATAAAATAAAATAAAATAAAATAAAATAAATTAAAATAAAATATAATAAAATTAAATAGCATCAAACACCTTAAATATACAATTTACTTTAAGTACTGAAATAGTTACTATTCAAAAAGAATACGGCAATACTCCACTTTGAATGTATTGAAAACATTTTGTGATAGCTCACTTTGGGTTTTTTCATTTGACAGCAACTTTGATGGAAATTGTAGTAGATTCAAGAAAAGTGTGGGGATTTTGTTAACCAGAAGGTTAAATTGTTTATTGGTAGGATTCTATTAAAGATCTACACTTCTTTTACCTTACATCTTACTAATAGTGGACATTAGTGATTGACTATTAGTAAGGCCTCTTAATATAATAACCGATGATTAAAAGTAAAACTATGAGATTTTCAGTGGACTTATCGACAGTTTTTATGATTTTACAAAAAACGAACCATTTTCCACCAAAGCTCGTCAATGGAAAATGAACAGTAGTTTCTCTTTTTTCCATTTTTTTTTAATGTTCCTGATTTTTTTGTTAATTAGAATTAAATATGTAAAACTTGTATAGCATGTGCATTGTGCAGTTACGTATGATCAAAGAATATAAAGTTACCAAGAAGACGCATCTCATACAAATTTTCTACTGAAAATGGCGGGTTCCAATGTTGGAACCGGCACTTTGGCTTTTTTATGGGCTTTCCAATAATTCTCTCAGCGCTTTTAAAATGAGATACCACACACATTGAAACAGTCTGCTTTTTTGTTGTTCAAAAGCCCATAAAAAAGCAAAAGCTCTGGGAGCGGGTCGCAATATTGGAACCCGCCATATGAAAATGTGCAGTAAAAAATTTGTATGAGATGCGCATTCTTGGTAACTTTATATTCTTTGGTATGATATATTCAAAGGTTTGTAATTTATAATTTTTGCTTATTACAAAATAAATCAAATTGCATATAAACGCACTAAATAGTTAGGAATTAATAAGTTATTTGCAATTTTGCCAAAGTCCAATATTTCCGGTTGACGGTAGGTATGTACCTACATACATACATATACCCCTATACATTAGAAAATTAATTTTAATATGAAAAATTCAGTAAAAAAAAAACAATTAAATTTTGCAATTACATTTATTTTCGCACATCCTTCGGTTCTATAAAAATAAAAATTTTTAGTCAAATACGGCTCTTCAAAAAAAGTTGTGTCGTTAACACTGCAAAATTACCTATAAATAATGGCTGTGGATCTTAGCAACTCATATGTATAGGTTAGGTATGGTATAGGTATGCCATCCAAAAGGTCAATAATTGTTCATAAAAGGTCAGCTTGGTCGCAGGCTTTTGAAAATTTTTAATCCTGTTAACCTCATTTATGGGATATTCGCTAAAAAAAGTATACATTTTGAAATGCCACCGGATAGTGATAAAAGGTCAGGTAGTTTAAGAAATTCGTCCAAATTTCGTATTAAGAAAATTCTGTATTTTATAATTCTGAATGGATAAAATTCTGTATGCATAAAAGTCTATATTTTAATATTCTTTTTCTTAAAATTAAAAAAAAAATGGCCTAATTGGTTTTGTTGCTGAGAAAAGAATTTTACTCATTCAAAATTTTGACATACAGAACTTTAAAATATACAGAATTTTGTAGAACCAGTATTTTGAAATACAGTATTTTGAAAACAGTTTTTTGACCCCACAGTATTTCGACCCCAACCCTTTTGCGCAACCTTGTAGAATAGAACATTTATGTCTACGTCTATGTCTAATGGAAACTAAAAAACCGTGATGTTTTTCTCTGAGTGAGTCAGTTTTATAAATATTTGCTGTGTGGAAAAAAAAAATAAAAAAAGCTTAACGAAAATATTTAAAAAGTGTATGACAACAAATTTCAATAAAATTTTGTTGTAATACCTAGTACAAAAGAAACCCCTATACAACGACACACTAATAAATCGGATCAAAGGATAATAAAAATAGAGAAAAAACAAAATAAATTAAAAAAAATATCTGCTTTTCTTTTCATGATGCTTCTGAGAAGGAGTTTTAAATTTTCTTACAATATATATTTACTGTATTGCCCAGCATAAAAATGAAACATTTTCACAAAGTCCATGAACACTTTACACAAAAAGAAATTTATTTATTTGTGATTGTTTTGACTAACAACATTCAGCATTATTAAATTAAAAAATATTTTTAGCATTAAATAATTTCCTGATAAAGGACAAATTTAATAAATCTCTTAGAATCGTTGAGAGCGTCACAGTTCCGTATATAAATGTAACATGAATGCGTCTTTACTCTTTTGATATGTATTTATAGTAGATACATTAGGGTTTTGCTTGTGCTTTTCTTAAATTAATTTGATTCTATTTATTTCTTCTTTCGACCATCATATCGTAGTTGTTGTTGTCCTTTTTGCGTTTATGAAGCTTTATGTTCTTTTGTTGGGTTTATCCTTTTATGAGACGCAGCAAAGGAACATAGTGTTTAGATTTCATGGAATGGATATAAATACATAAAAACAGAAAAAGAAAATATTTACAAACAAGGCGATACGGATTATTGCTTAAACTTAAGAGTTTCCAGAGCTAAAATTCCTAGATAAAGGGTTTTGGGTTGGGTATTAAAAATTGAAATAAAAGAGGTTGTGGGAGATATATCAGCCAATTTTATTTGAAAAGCCTTTCAATGAATTGTGTGGAATATGACATAGTTAAAATATCTACCGCTGCTTCGCTGAGAGACACGCATCCGAGAGGTCTATGCTATGCTTAGTTTGAGCAATGGGCACGGTTTGTGCTGATTTTAAAGGAACCGATCGGGGCTTAGTAAAAAAAAAAACATGTAAAACATGGAGCGGCAAATTCAAAATTGTCACAACTAATTCACGACTAATTATCGCTACTTGCGTGCAAAAAAATAGAATCACTTTGTTTCGCCTTTTAAAAGCAACAATCTCTATGGATACAATGCTTAAATGCTAATGGTCATTGTATAGTTTTGGCTTTATTCGCCAAAATAACGAAAGTAACAAATTTTACTAAAAAAAGCACGATTAGGAAACATTAATACGCAATATACGCGCCCGTCATTGGTTTTTGTTTACCGGTATGATGTTAAAAGTAAACTGTTACATAATCTCGATTTAATAAGCCTTCTAATCTTAGAAATAAATGGATACCACACCTGCAGATGTCGCTCAAGTGTTACACTAATGCGACAAGGAATAAACCCAACGTGCCCTGACCCGTCAGCTCCATCTAAGCCAATGCTGTATAATCAACATCTACAAAACGTTTAGGGAAACTGGAAAGTTTGTGCGAATGGTAAAATCTGGACGTGCGTCGGCGGTGTACCACTTAGAGATATAAAAGATTCATCGCAATGACTTCTCTCTCTGAAATCGTCATTTGACTGGTCTTAAAAGTCCAACAACAGCTTAAGCAGGTACGAGGAAGAATTGCTAGTGAATGGACAGGTAGAAGACGACTTAAAGAAGCAAACCTTTCCCCGAAACGACCTGTCACGGGATCGCAATTGACTGCAAACCACCGACAAGATCGAGTACGATCTTCTCTAGCGCACTATACGATTGGGAAGTTGAGCAATGGAGGCCAGTTATGTTCTCGGATGAGTGCAGAATGAGTCTGCATGGAAGTGATCGTAAAGGAAGAATACACAGACGACCTGGTGAGCGATTTGAACAAAGCTGGGGCCGAATTCCCGAATCAGTGAGTATAGGCCATACGTTACGGAAATATTTTACATTGGCATTACTGCTCCACTTAAAATAGATTAAAAACAGTAATACCAATTGAAATAATTCAGTGACCTAAAGAGCTCACTGATGCGAGAATTTGGCCCCTGTTTTGTTGAAACCGTTACTTACCGAGGAAGGTTTTGTATGATACAGGCAGGCATTTGAAGGAAAAGTGAGGTGGTTTTTGTGACTGGTGGTGGTCGAGAGGAGGTTTAACTGCGGATCGGTATATCTCCGATATTCTGCTGCATCACACCGTTCTTTACGCTGGATGTATTGCCAAAGATTACCTGTTAATGCATGATAACGATCGATGCAACACTGCACGGGGAACAGTCGGATTCCTTGGGGCAGTTAGTAATGCCACAATGGGCTGGTTGGCGCTAAGCCAAGACTTAAACCCCATCGAGCATTTGTGAGACGAGCTTAAACAAAAGGTTAGAACCAGAAATCCAGCTCCTGAGACATTGAAAAACTGAAAGCGGCACCGGTAGACGAATTGGAAAGAATACCGCAAGAGACAGACAAGAAACCCATCAGGTCAAGAAAAATCATTTCGAAGCTGTAATTAGAGCTTGGACGGAGTAATACAAGATACTGAAGCAATAAATTTCACTTAATTTTGTCGTAAATGTTTATTTTTACGTAAAGCAAGAAGGTGATTCCATTTTTTTGCTCACAAGTGTCGTAGACATAGAACTTACATGAGAAACCTTAAAATTTTTCTACTGCTTTCCTACAACTTGGAATTTGGTTTTATTGTGTCATGCACAAACACCATACATGTAACGATGAGTCTTACCATCATGATTTACATCCACGTTAGAATATTTGGTTTTGCAACCACATGATATGCGTGCAAGTCTCGTGCATATCTTAAGACCCTCTGTGGTTCTTTTACGGAATTCTGTTTAGAAATGGTTTCCCGAGTGGATTTTGCCCAGTAGTTTTTGCCGAATTGGTTGCGTTTCAAGAAATCAACACATCATTTAAGACCTTTTGGCGATAATTTTTCTGATTTACTTTAACCCCTAAAGCCCAAAACAGATGTGCAGCTTTTTCTCATGCAGCGAAATTAGAAATATAGGTATCGTGCAGCAAAGGCTGCATGCAAAGCCTGGAATTATGTCAGCTCTCATTAGAACCACGGTTGCCACTTGAAAAAAAAGTTTGTGTCCAAAATTAAAAATAAAAATGACCAACTGTAGCTAAAAATGACCAAAATAATTTGAGTCCGAAATATTTGAACCTCTAAACACAGAAAACAATGAATTCATCACATTTATTTTAACATATTCTTCATATTACATAGATGACATATTATTTTTGTATGTATTAAGTCTACTTTATACATCAAAGCGAAGTGAAATTCAAACCGAAATGAAATAATGTATCAATAAATCTCGCGTCGAAAGGTGTACAAAGAAAAATTAATTTAGTTTTATATTTGGTTTAGATAAGTCCGTTGAATTATATTTATTTCGAAAGAAATTTCTTCCCCTTTTCGCTTAAATAATTGCATTTAATTTTATTGTATTTTTCACGCATGGGAAAAGAGCAATTTTTTTTGTATGAAAACTTCGCTTCGCTTCGATCTATAAACGAGGCTTTAATAAAATTCATTCACAAAGTAGGTACCTAATGAACTTAATTAAATTAGACTAACATAAATAAATAAATAATAAATAAATAATTTCTCAGATCATTTTAAAACTAGATCAAAGTAGAACTTAATAAAAACAAATATATTTTCATAAAATCAATATTTAAAAAAAAATGACCAAATGGAATAAAAAATGACTATGCGACCAAGTGAAAAAATAATGACCAAATTTGGTCACAAATGACCAAAGTGGCAACCGTGATTAGAACCTGTGTAAATTTATTTTCGCTGCATTGGAAAAAGCTGCACATCTGTGTTCGGCATAAGTTGACAAAAACAAGCAGAGCGCGTCTAATTCCAGTTACAGCAGGCCAAACAATCGCAGGAGCCGGTGCTTTGTTTACGAAGACATATTCAGAAACAACACGAGATCAGTTTGTTTCTGAAAAATGAAGAAAATCTGTAATGGCCATTTTAAGTATTCAATCGCGCAAGTGCTAAAACTTACGAACATTGACTAGCTGTGATTTTTCTGACAATTCAAGGCAATAACACGCTTTGTTTTGAAATTTCTTTCGATAAACTACTGTTAATACTCTCTCTGAAATGAGGATATGCAGCTCCATTGGCAATATTGGGAGCAGTAAATTGCTTCGTTAATTTCCATTGACTTGAATATTGCCTATGGAGACGCTTTGTTAATGGCAATATTACCCAGAAGATGAAAGGGAATAATTGCTTTCCATCAACAAGGAAATAAATTTTGACTTTTCGCCTTTTACAAAATGGCTTATCCACGATTTTTAATTATTCCTTCTTCATTCAAAAATTGAAAATATGAAAAGTATCTATTGACTAAAAATTAATGAACTATAATTTTGTTTTATTAAAAACAGACACTTTTTGACAACTTAAATTGCCTGGCAATTAAATGCCCCACCCAAGCAATAAATTGATTACATAATAAATTGCCATTGATATTTCCTTTACCTCAAATTTTTCCAATGGAACCACAGCTTTACTTTATTTTTCGTATTCTCAGAAATAATTTATATTTGACTATTGACAAAAATTAGCCCTTAATTATGAAATATTAAATATCTTTTTTACAAAATTAAATAGATGTATGTATGTATCCTTTTTATAATACTACCTAGATATACGCATAAGAAATTTCTGAAATGTGAAACAACGATAAAACATCATTAGTTCTGTTTACATAACCTAATTTTTATTTGCAACTAAAATTAAACCTAAAATAAACAATAAGATAAATTAATGGCAACCCTACTGCTGAGAATTTAATCCTCCGGCAAACAAAATTCATCACATCATTAAGAAAGTCTTTTTTCGTCCTTATTTACACAAAAGTTCTTATGTACGTTGTACGCACATACGATGGGCGTGTTATCATATTAGTTATTTGCCTTACGTTCGTACTTGGTTTGTCTGAAACCATAAACATCGATTGCGACTATATAGAAGAGACGAACCACACACGGATTTGCTGCAGCATCGACCTCAGCACTTAAAGTTTTGTTTAGATTGCGTTAATGCCCATCATTTGTCCTTATTGTAATCTGTATACAGACCCCTTAGTAAATTTAGCAAATAAAGACCCCCATCCCCATTTATATGCCAAACAAGAAAACGGACTAAATCAAATCTAGGCAAAATGAAATATAGGAATTTCTTGCAAGCATAGACCGTGTAAGCCAAACACTAAATCGTATCTACATATATTTCAATAGGTTATAAAAGCTCCTTTTTTCGAAACTCCGTACACCCAGGATGTAGGTGCGGAAGGATTGTAAATCGTCAGGACCTCAATTCGGTCCGGTTCGGTCTGGTATATACCCATTAATCAACTATGCTGACAGTTCGACAAAATGGAATTCTCCAAATAGCTGTCTGATGGTTGTGGTGGTGGTGCTGTGATGCCGTTGATGGCGTTGGGTTGTTTGAGTGTAATGAGAACAACTATTGACTGCCAGAGGAAATCATCAGTACAGATACTCGTATGTCCTGCGTCTAAGCTATTTAACTGCAGGCGATATGTTCGTATATATTAATGACGTTGCCGTTGTCCCAAAGCCAAATATTGAACTTATTCCGTTGGTCGAAAGGGAATACCAAAATCGGTAAGACCAACACGCCGAACAACATAGGCAGGATTCATGCATATACTGTATCACGCACTGTAGACTTAGTGGCTTGATTTAATGCGAGAATGTTTGTACCCATCAAAGGATTCGTTTTGGCGCAAATGATGATGTTACGAGCTGAATGTAGTAAGTGTGTTGGCTCAGAACTTTACTTCAGGCTCTGCATGTAATTACCAGTTTATGTGTCTGTCGTTTTATTCGCAGGATTTTTGGAAAATAATTGAGTTATTTAGCAGATTTTGTAAATGAGGTAATATTGATTTGGAAAACTCTTTATGTGTATCTTGAATAAATATTAAATAATCTGTACTTAAGATGCCAGAAATGTGTTTGGTGAATATATTTTAGGTTTAGTTTTAGATTTTAGATTTAACCCTTGAAAACAAAACCCATGCTTCAGTGAAATATGTTTGAGGGAGCTAAGCTACAGGGAATCAAAACAAAACAAAACAAGCTATTTTAGAATGTCCTTTAAGTTGGCAGAGCAAGATCAGTTAAACAAAAATTTACGATGTCATCATTAGGTGCTTAAAAGGTGCTAAAGTACAACAAAATAAAGAGCAACTTGTTTGTTTTCAAACAGGAATATCTCAAAAACGTGACGTGATAGAATATTTCTGGCTTCATATTCAGGTGTAAAAAGTTTTTCGCTTAGTATACATTTACATATGTATCTTTTTTTGAGTTTGCAGGTAACGAATTTCTTTTGCAGTAATTAAAAAGCATTTGCTTTAAAGTTATTACTAGCTCTCCACAAGTACATCTTTTGTTGCAACTTTAATATAATTGGCACAAACAGTTATTTCATTATCTCAAACATATTGTCAAACAATTCGTTTGAAGCTCAATTTGCATGAGTTGATTGCGGCAAACGAAAATGTTGCCCAAAATTCAAACTAATTGTTGTTGGGCAGGAATTTAGTTTTTTTTTTACAGCAAACGAATGAATCGATTGCAAAGTACCCTTTCATTTTTCACAATGTAGTTTCCTGCAAAAATTTTCACGTTTATTATAAAGCATGCTACTCTCTACCAAAGATAAAAAAGAACAACTTGATAAAGCCGGGATCTACGTAATCTCTTGTAATGAATGCGACAAAAAATATTACGGACAAACTAAGCGCTGTATTAAAACAAGGTTCAAAGAGCACAGCAATAACATCAAGAACAACGAACCAAAGAAGTCTGCATTTGCACTACACGCATTACAAGAACAACATCTATCGACAACAATACTGCCGTGTTAACTGAAAATGACGTATCTACATTTTTTTATGATTATAGGAGCTTACTTTGTGGTTTTTTTTTAATAGTTATAAGACTATTTTTAATAAAAAGAGGATGTGTTTCGATTGTTTTACTGCTCAAAAATCGAGATACGGCTTTAGTTATTAATAAAAACGATCCTAAATATTTCAAACTTTGCCTTAAATCAAAAAATCGACAAATGTCAGATACGTCATTTTCTCTTAACACGGCAGAATAACTAATGTTCAACTCTTGAAGTGTGTACACTGAGCTAAAAAACATCCTAAAATCAAAGAAAACGGCTTTGAATCAAAGTAGAATGGCAACAATTTGGGGCCAAACACGTTTTTATTAAAATCAAAGCCGTCCCCCCTTGATTACAGATTTAACTGAGTCACTTCAAACTGAATATGATTCGACTTTGAATCAAAGTCACCTATAGCTTAATTTTAAGTAGTTATTATATTTAATTGAAATTGTTTGCGAGTATGAATAAAGGATGTCATCATTAAAAACAAAATTTAAGCAGCTTTGAATCTAGCAGTAAATGCATTAAAATCAAAACCGAGAATATCTATTTTTAATAAACTGACCACCTTGTTTTAAATAAGATATGCATTATATTTAAATACATTTATTCTTTGAATACAATCAACACGTGATTTAAAAATAATGCATAACTACTGTAAATTAAATGCAAGCGTTTTAATATCAAAGGTGCGATGACTTTGATTTAAGTTTGCAACCATTCCGGTTTAAATCAGATTTCTCATTGAATCACACGGAAAAAACATTTATATGAAATGAACAACGTATTTCATATGAATAAGATTAATATTTGAAGCGGCTTCGAATCTAGTACCAAATGCATTAAAATCAAAACCTAGAATACCTATTTCCAATAGATTGACCACCTTGTTTTAAATAAGATATGCATTATATTTAAAGACATTTATTCTTTGAATACAATCAACACGTGATTTAAAAATAATGCATAACTACTGTAAATTAAATGCAAGCGTTTTAATATCAAAGGTGCGATGACTTTGATTTAAGTTCGCAACCATTCCGGTTTAAATCAGATTTCTCATTGAATCACACGGAAAAAACATTTATATGAAATGAACAACGTATTTCATATGAATAAGATTCATACTTGAAGCGGCTTCAAATCTAGTACTAAATGCATTAAAATCAAAGCCTAGAATACCTATTTCCAATAGATTGACCACCTTGTTTTATATAAGATATGCATTATATTTAAACACATTTATACTTTGAATACAACTAATTGGTGATTAAAAAATAATGCTTAACTTCTTTAAATTAACGCTCCAAGCATTTTGAAATCAAAGGTGTGATGTCTGTGATTTAAGTTCTCAAACAATTTGTTTTAAATCAGATCCCTCATTGAATTATACAGAAAAGTAATTTATTTGAAATTAATAACGTATTTCATATAAATGAGATTCGTTTTTGTCTTAAAATTGTTTTATACCTAATGGCCTACAAGATTAAAGACGAGACAAATGACAATTAAAAGTGGGTGCGCATTAATACGTGTCGCGCGACCTGAAAAAAAAAGACTCTGATGGGGCCCGAAACATTGGGATCCATCAGTGGAGAGCCCTAAACCTGCCAGCCCGCATAAACAGTAATTTGACTTACAAAACCTTTTATTTTTAAGTAGGAAAAATTTTCATACTCACCCAACTGTTATAGGCAAGGTACCCGATCTTTTATCATCAAACTGTAATTTTCTATTTTTTTTTCACTTTAAAATAGATATTTAGGGTGCTCTTCAAATATAAACCTAGAGAATTCCATATATAAGAGATTAAATAAAGACCTACAAACAATTTCTTTAGTAATTCATTTATTTAATCAAAAATATACATATTTATTTTTAACAAACGTTTTACCATTGTTTATTTGGTATAAATGAAGGGGCGGACTTGTAAAATAACTTATAGGATGTAATTTTATATTATTCAAATTTTCCCCAACTTCGTATGCTTGAAAGTGTGGGTCAAATTGTTTGATTTTTATTTCATTGCAAACAATAAATATATTATTACTTTTATAAATTATATCGATAATTTTAAATAATTCAAATATGGGAATAATAGAAGTTAAATAGTAATTATTTTTGTATATAATTCCTTTGTACGTCACGTTATTTGCCACTTTAATGTCTGGTAGCTCAGATATCTCGAAATCGATCTCATTGAAGTAATTTTTACCGGAAATAACATCAGCCTTAAAATGACTAATATCGAAGCATGGTTTGATTCCATCTTTGTATTTTGTTAAAAAGGAAGCATGTTGTAAAGAAGCTTTAATAGCAAGAGACTGAGGGGGGTTAAGCCTTGATGTAATGGTATTAAAATAGGCCCTACCTTCTTTGTGTTTTGCCTCAAAACGCATAACCCAAACGAGCTTTAAGGGACCACACATTTGTATCGCTGTAGGATAGTGCACCAAAAAATGGTGTTTTGGTTTGAGGGTTGCTCCATATAATTTTACATAAAGTATATGATGGTCTGAAATAAGTTTGTTTAAAAAACATAATTCATCTTGACAGTATTGAGGCTTGAATAAAAAGTCAATTATTTCTAATAGTTTAGTTAACAAAACCCAGTGCGTATTTCGTGAGTCAATTAAATCACCTATCATTAGTGGTAAAAAATTAACAAAGCACAACACTTCGCTTGCTGTCATCTTTAAATTGTACGATTTTAATCTTTTAATGTCCAAAGGCTGTGAAGAATTGCCAACTTCTAATTCTCCAAGCGGAAAAAACTGCTTTCTATTGTTTAAAGTGTCTATGGAGATTAAATTTGCTGTAATTAGGCTCATAAGAATATTGCAAACGTCGTAAACAGCAACTCCTTCTAACACATCATGCATTAAGTCAAAGTAAAAATTTTCACTTACGTGAAAGCTTTCTAGCCCATGGAAAATACATTCAGTTTTCAAACCAGTCTCTAAAAAATCAGCTTTTAATAGGTCTTCCTTGTATTTTTCTTTATCCCTAATATATTTAATTTCTTCTTTACAATCGGCTTTCATTTCAGTACGACTTCTTGTACAACAACGGCAAAATCTCTTAGAATTAAATGACTTAACAAATCCGAAAATACTGTTCAGGCCTAAATTGTCTCCCACAATCAAACCTAAAACAAAACGGACATGAACAGTTTTCCCATCTGCATGTATTTCTAAACCAACTTCTAAATTTTTCAACTCTTCAACTAAGTGATGGAATGCAACGTCATTTCCGCAATTCTTTAAACTGTCAGACAAAATAAAACCTGCGTGAAACAAGAAATCTAATTTCGATACCAAATGCTGCGGAAGAGTTGGAAAAGTGTAATAACATGCGCATATTGAAGATGTATGGGTACCAAGCGCATTATTTATTTGAAAATCGTCGAAATATAATAAAAAAGGAATTATAACTTCATCTGGTCCGAACTTGTCTTTTTTTATTTTAAATGTGTTACCATTTACAAAATTTTGTATTTCAACTTGACTTAAATAGTTTTCTTGATTTTTTAAAGTCAGTTGTAAGACCCCAGGCAATTCAAAAAAAGATTTGAACTGAAATTGAAGAGATAACAGGTAAACGTTTATTGGCTTTTCTTCAAAAACTGGCATTCCCTTAACTAGTTTTTCAGTTATAGTGTTCTTAATCAGAATTTTTTTTGGTGCGTCATAGATACCCATATCACTAAGCGTTTTAAGCATAAGATGTTCTGACTTTATTTGTTCAAAAGGGTTTTTACAAAAACTCGTTACGCAATCTAGATCTCTTTGTATTTCATTTGGAATGTTACCTAAAGTAATAAGTTCAACCGATTTAGTAACCGTTTCCAATAAAATTGAAACCATATTCTGAATTTCTAATACTTCTTTCCTTGGCATGAAAGTACGTGCATATAATTTCAAAGATAAATTAATGACAGATATTTTAAGCTCGTTTAAAATACTTAAAACATCATACTTTTGAGTTGAAACTTCAGGTGACGTGCTGCTAGACTGACTGGCTTGCAAATTAATCTCAATTGGAAGACTTTTTAAATTAGAACTGTTTTGGCTTTCGGAACTTATATTCAAATTTTCTAAAACTGAAGACTTATGCAAATTGTCTAAATGACGACGAAAGGCTTTGTAATTGGAAAAAATTTGGTTGCAGTTATTTTGCTTACACTGTAAATCATTATTTTCTGCAATTAAGTGGACATATTTAAGGTGACGTACAAGGAGAGCAGTTGATGTAAAGTAACTTAAACATTCAAAGCAAACATACATGGTTAATAAATTTTTGTAGATGAAATAAAAATTCGGTACTCTGCCACTATTTTAAAATATAATATAAAGCATAATTTTAAATCACGCTTTTGACAATTATTGTTTGTTGTATTCAAAAAATAAAATCGAATTTCAAATCATGTATGTGCACGTGTAGAATAAGGAAAACATACTAACTAAATCAAAAGCTAAAAAGCGTATTTTTGGCTCAGAGTACCGAGTGGTTCATTTTATCTTTTACAGTGAGCTAAAAAAACTTAAAAGTGACGTTATATTTGGTGACTGTAAGTCAAATTTGGTTTCTATATCATAGAAAAATTTTTGTATAAAAACCCAACAAGGCTGACAAGCTTGAGGATAGTTCAAAGATAGAACTTGAAACGTTTTGAAACAAATATCAAGTGCTTCAATAAAGGAATCAAATTCGTATAAAGTTTTGTCCAAATATATAAAAAATGAATTTAAATTGTGTTCATCCGCCCCGACAACAATTATAAAAGGCTGTATGGTCAGACCAATATTATAGTACCTATTGACAAGCTCTTCTATTTTATCACTGTACTGGTTAATGAGAGGGAGTCTTAAAATAAAACTTTCTTGTGCGTCACTTATAGTTACTTTTCTTTTGTTCGTGCCAGCTCTGTCCTTAAATCTGGACACAGGTGGAATGACAGAGTTCAGCAGTGTTGCTAATAAATAGTCTTCGGAATCTAAGAATGTAAACTTTTAGTATTATGCACAATTAATTTATATATATATATATATTATATACCTTTTCCTATTCCCGGAGTGTTTTTCAATAACACAAATCTTTTTTTGCAGTTTTCATTATGTATATTTACTTCAAAATATTTCTTGATATGGTTTTTGAAATGGTCCCATTTAGCAAAAAGAAGATATTTTTTGTCCGGGTACAATATTTCAAAATCTATGTTTATCTATAAAAAAAATGTTTTCGTTAAGCTCAATCAGCACTCCATACTCATCAAAAATCTTAATCGTTATAATAATCAAATCATCAATGATCTTAATTTTGTTTTTATTTTCGACTTTCTCATTAACCGATTTTTAGTCTGAAAGTCGTATCAAGGTATATCAAGGCATATAATACTGCATACAAATATTTTCAAAAAAATATTTTTTGGATTTAAAAAAAAAAAAGTTCAAAATTTTTTTTGAAAACGAGTCGATGAATTTTTTTTCGATTTTGTTGTATGTTATTATATTCTTAAAAATGGCATTCCAAAATTTTTTTTCTAAAAAATTTGCAGAAATGTTATACATACATATGTATATAAAAAATTATTTTTAAGAAAACTGCTTCAACGATTTTTAATTTTTGTCTGAATACCTAAATTTATATTTTTTAAAGAATTGGGATGATGTTCTTCAATTTTTAACATTTTAAGTGTATATATACTTGTTTTATCAATTTAAGGAACGTTTCATGCCTTTTTTCCTTACTCAAATTTCAATTTTTCAATTTATTAAATGGATAAATACATAAATACATATATAATTATTAATTATATGTTTTATATTACACTCAATCTTTAAAATTCGAAGAAACTTTTATACTACAAGAGCTTTACTTTAAGATTTTTAAAAAGAAATATGTTACCTATCACCTAATCAAACGGCATTATGTAGCTATCTACTTGTAGACCTTGTTATATAATGTTTTGATTCAAGACCATCGAAAACTATGGGAATATTATTTATTGCACAGGTTGATCTTTATAAATAGAAGATTTATTTTGCAATCAAAAATAGTTTGTTTTATCCCTTTTAGTGTTTAAATGATCTTTTTTATTTTATTTTTAAAATTGATCTAATAATTGACCAAAAATATGTCTTGATTGAAACAAAGCAGAACTACACATGAAATTTCATATTTAGTATCAAAATGTAAAATATATTATCAATGATTTACCAATTGGGGTGCTCTAGAGTCCGAAAATTTTGGCCAAGATTTCAAAAATTCTTGATTAGTAGAACATTTGATTTCCTTTTGCCGGAGGGAAAACGTCCTTCTCCATTTATCTTCCACCAAATCCCAATCCGAGCTATCACGGCTTAAATTCGCTTTTAGCGCTTCTGCAATCGTTTCATCTACCTCCACAGGTTCAGGATTATTATTTGACTCAGATATAGGTAGGTATAGGTTTTTGCTAGATTTTGATCGTTTGGTGCGGCAATTGACGTATTTCGAATAAAGTTTGCCGGCTGGGTGTTTTTTGCCTTTTCTTGGAATGAAATAATAATCCTAAACAAAAAATTAAAAAAATCTGTAAGTGTTGTTTTAAAATCAGGCTTTTTGTTAAATAATTTATTAAATAAGTTGCGTTTTATTATGCACCAGATGTAGAGCAGATTATATCTATTTGAAATGCTCAAACTCCTAATTAGAGCACTTTTTCCGAAAAACTCCATGTAAACGAAAACATATTTAAATGGTACCACTTATTTTTAAATTAATACCTATATTTAAAAAATACACGACGTAATTTTACTTTTAATTTTTTTTTCAAGGGAAGAGATATCGTTGGGATATAAAAAAATCTGATTGGATTTATGAGACATCTTATTGATTTTGTGAAACAAAACTTACTGACATTTTTCGAAGTTTTCTTCTTATTTTTGCATAAAATATCGTAATTTCTTTTATTACGATATTCTATGCAAAAATGAGAGGAAATCTTCTTATATCAATAAGGAAATCTTGAAAATGGGACTGATCTTACACGAAGAGGCAGTCTTTTTTTGTATGGATCGATATTCGTAAGAATTTAAAATTGTTTATTTTTCAATGTATTTTGTGTACATTGTGTTGTTGATTCTGAAAAAAAAAAATTTCATCCGCTATTTTATTATTTTCCGTTCGTGTTATTTAAATTCGAAAAGTATTGATTTATTTATTTAAACATATGTATATAGCTATCCGAAGCTTCCTTTATTTATCTGTTTTTGTTTCGTGTCCTTAGAATGATAACTTGTATAAAACAAATTATGTGTATATTTTTAGTTTTTGATCGTACGATATAATGGAGCCAAGATATTCACAGAAAACCGAGAAGTGTTTTTGGGTTGGTGCACCAACGCGTATATCGTTGGTTCGGAAGAAAAACGACACAACTCAACAAATCTCATTTTTCAAAGTAGGCAACAGAAAATTGAATGAAAATTCGAATTTAAATTAATCTATTAAAATATCAAGACCGTGCATATATTCCATATATTTTAGGAAAGTCTGGTATTTCTCGAATTGATAAGTTTTCTTTTGTTCACAAAAAAAATGCAATGTTAGCTTGAAAATTTAATTTCTCAAGTTGTGTCTTTTTTCTTTTCCGGGTAAAAAAAAATAAAATTTTTACAAATATGTTTGCTAAAAAAATTGTTGGTTGGTGCAAGTTTGTATTTAAGCTTTTTAAATAAGCTCCTATCAATCTATGAAAAACAAAAAAATAGAAAGTTTGCTACGCAAGGTCAAATGACGATTTGACTGAACCATTTACTATTTTTAAGATTTAGTTTCATTTTGTAATTTAGTTTTCTTTTAAAAAACACTTTTTCGGAAGGAAGTTTGAACTGAGGGTAAGTGTTGAATTATGGATTTGCATATTCAAGTGTTTTCGCATGCAAATTTAATCCAATGTCTACGTTCTGTAACTCTCACATCGAAAAAATAAGTCGAGAAACTCTGGAAAATGGAACAAAACTCATGTATTTTGTTTCAGTTTTCATCGTTTCTCGACCAATTTAATGCATGTGAGAGTTGCAGAACGTAGGCACAGATCAGATCTGGCAACTGGCGTAAATAAAATAAATCTATAATAAAATAACCCTATTTTGGGTTATAGGTGGATTTATTCAAATCATTTCCTTTATATAACTAAAATCTTTTGAAATTAAAAATTGTATTAAATTGAGTTAAAAACTAATTTACAACATTCTTTCACACTTTTTTCTTTAGTTATCTAAAAAAAACTAGGCATGATTATTGTCGAAACGACTTATAAAAGCGAATTTTTTAAATTGACCTATAACTGAGACCACTCAGACCGCAAACAACCCATTTATCATGAATAAAATTTTGTCAAAATGTTTCCCTCCTTCACAATTGGTAACTTGAATGATTGCGTTTTTGTTAGAGGGAAATTTACGATATTTCCGAAGAAATTAAATTTTCCGGGGAAAACAAAATTTTCAAAATTCTAAAAAAAACTGTAAAATTATTTAAAAAAAATTGTGATGAATATATAAAACACATTTAATTATTTTTTTTTTCCAATAGATAATTATTGTTGAAAATCTTGGAATGAGCGTTTCAAAAACATACTCAATGAATCAAAACGATTTGGAATCAATACTCAAATAGTATTTGAATTCCTGAAATGTCTTTTTCGTGATATTCAAAGACAAACAAAATATTTTGCAAATTCAAAGATATTTTAAAAACTTAACTCTCTTCACCACTCTTTTCTATTTTACAAAAAAAATACGCATGTTAAAAGTTTTGATTGCTAGCAAATAATTGGCATGCCAAACCAATAAATTAAAATGTTTACCTATATGTATATAGAACTCAAGAGACGCAGATAATATTGTTGATAAATAAAAATTTCACAATAATTTTAAGTTATAATACATAAAATAAAAATATAATACTTTTAACATTACTTACTTCGGCCTCTTTTTCAGATGGAAAAACGGAAACTATTTGGTTAACAATGAACGGGTATTCAAAGGGTTTAATGTATACATTTGTGCATATTACTTCTTCTATTATCAATTGGCAAAGTGCTTCTCTTTGTGAATTTTGTAACTTATGGTTTTTTTCGTAAATTTCCAATAAACGTTTTCCTTTCGACGATGATTTTAAAAGTTCTCGAAGATTCTATAGGATTTTATATTTAAATAAATTAATTCAAATTATTGTACCAATTTAATACGTACGATCTTTGAGTTTCCTGCTTCCGAAGTTACAGGGCTCGTTTTCATTTGCCAATCTCCAATTTTGGAATTTAAAGAAATGGTTTCATCATCCCCTCCAAACTTAAATTGTAATACAAATAAAAAATTACAAATTAAAAGTATTTATATTTAGGATTTTATAAAACAATAGAACCTTCTGTTGTCTCCAAAAAAAAAGCTTCTCTCTGAATTCTGCCCTTAAAGCAATATTTGGGATGGCATCCCTTATATCCTCTTTAGAAAGATATTGCAGACAATGGTAAGTTATGTGGTTATCTGAATGAGAAGAAGGTAAATTGACTCAAAGTTATAAAATAGGGGTTGATGTTTCCAAGTTAGATCCTTTGGGAAATAATTCTTGGACTAGTTCTAATCATTTACGTGTTTTTTTTTTTACCCCCATTCATGTGGGAAAGGTAATTTTCTACAAAACTGGATTAAATCATAAGAAAATTATTTAAAAAAAAAAACCACTAGGTACACTATTGTTAAAAAATATTTTCAATCTTGAAGATTTGAAAAAAGTGTATCAGCACGTGGATATAGACAAACACGAAGTGAAACTTTTAATGCTAATTTTTTATCCACACAAGTGACTGATTTAAGTTATGTATGTAAATTATAATAAAACATAGTATTACCTTTTAAGACTTGTGAAAGAAACTCTAGTTTAAAATCTTTCAATAATTGAACCAACTTCTCATTATCATCTGAAATCGGGGATTGTAATTGTACATTTATTATTTTTCCATTGCCGCGGCCATCAAGTTCAATTATTTCATAATCCACTAATTTCTCAAAATCCATTTTCGGTATCTATAAGAAAAAATGCTCTTAGGAATGCTTTGCAGGAAATTGTCTAAGCTACAAATTCGTCATCAACATTTTCTCTGTAGAAAACACCGTTAGGGTGATATTTCTGGAAAACAATTTTTGGGGGCATTTGACCCCCCCCCCCCTTGCAAAATTGTTAGCGGCGCTCCAATCGATGGGGACTTTTTACAGTTTCTTAAGAACACCATCAAGAGGCTGTATACCAAAATCCAGCTTTCCGACGATTTTTCGGGAGTCAAATGTCTAATATGACTGGACTATTTGAGCTTTGTAGAGCTGTGTAAATCGTTCATTTCAAATGATCGAATCGTTCAAGAATCGATTACCAAAATGATCCGATTATTTCAATCGATCATTTTCATTTAACTCAATTCAGTATTTCATACTGTTCCGATTCCATTTTTCATTTCGATTTCGATGAAATTTAATCTCCGAATATAACGAATTCAATTCAATAATGTACCCATTTGAAAGAGTTCCTGAATCCTCAGTCCTCACCGATCCGATGGCCGCTAGGTCAGTATAAGGGGTCGAAATTAATAAAAATGAGTTTTTTGCAAATATCTCAGGAACAGTTTGTGATAGAGATAAATTTTATTCCACAATATTGTAGCTGACGCAATTTTCCACAAAAATTGTCTTAATTATTTTTTTTCGTAGCATTAACCCTTAAAAAGATTGTAGAATAAAATTTTTCTCTAGCACAAACCGTTCCTGAGATATTCGCAAAAAACTATTCTTAAGGTGATATTACATTGTCATATATATATGGCAAGTTTGCCAAATAAATATGGCTCAAAAATGTCATATAAGTGTGATAGTCATATTTATATGACAAAATATATATGACTCCATATATATGACAACCATGAATTATTTTGAATTTAAAAAAATATATGATTTGATGAAACGTGATTGGTCAAATATATCGGATTTTTTAAATATTTTATTTTTCGTAGCAACTGTGTCATATTTGTAAACAAAAATTGACAGAAAAAGCTTGTGATCATTATATGGCATACTTATATGGCATAGACTATTAATACTTGTCATATATACAAATATTGTGCCATATTTTATATGACTCGCATTGGTCATATATATATGACAATGTAATATCACCTTTACTGTACTTGAATTTTATGTCGAAAATCGAGGGTATTGAAATGATTGAGATTGGGATGCAAAATCGAGAATCATCGAAATGATTGAGATTGGGATCGATTGAGATCCCAATCCCATAAAAATTAGTTTTTTGCAAATATCTCAAAAATGGTTTGTGCTAGATAAAATTTATTCCACAATTTTGTAGCTGAAGCAATTTTTCACAAAAATAGTATGAAAGAAAAAACACATAAAGTAGGTAGGTGTATATTAGCGCGCTTCGTGTGAATTGAAAATTTGATTGAATTGAAATTGAGGCCGCATATGTGTAGTGCATATACACAACAGATATAAATTGGTATAGGCATAATCTATATGCAGGTGGCGAGGCGAGCCAATTCAAACAGTTAAAACGGGTGTGCATTAGCGCAATTCGCATAAATTGGAAATAAAAACTCTGGGTGTCCAAAGTATGCCCACCGACGAAGGGGCCTGGCCCCATGCGGCCTGCGGGACCTCATAAATAGTACTTTTATTACAAAACTAATGCACATCCACTTTAAATGGCTAGAAACTATTATAAATTGGCATTTCTTTATTCTCGCAAAAAATAAAGTTTTGAGTCACTTCCAAAATAAGATATGTATGTTCACCTACGATGCCGCGCGTCGGCCACATTTTTCTCACATGATTCGTATTAAATAAAATTGCCAATAATTATTAATAAAATATTACCTATTAGTAAGTACTTACCGTATAAACTTTTTGACGGAGTAGGGAGGTAGGTTCTTCCCGTTTTTAATATTTTGTTTTTTTCACTTTTCACGTTTTATTTTTATTTTAGGTCGAACACCTTACGCAGGCACTGCAACTGCAAATTCAATACCGATTGAAATGAAATCTAAAACGCAATTGAGTAGGTAGGTACATACAGTATTAAAAATGAGTCCCGTTAACTTCTTTAAATAAACTGAATTCAGTTCCTTTGATATTGAGTTTCATTTTTGTTTTAAGTACGTTTTGTATTTAAAGGGCCGAGTCCGCCGAATGCGTAGTAGTAGTAGTAGTAGTAAATTTTATTGAGTTTTTCTTTTACAGTAATTCAATCACTTATTTTAGTTTGTACATTGTAATGTCTTATAAACTATGTAATTTAAGATTGCCGACTTAGAATTGGTCTGGCTACACATGTAAGGTTTACAGATTTTGTTTTTTTTTTAATGATTAACAAATCGAATTCAAGTTTAAAGAAATTTATTCTACTGAACAAAAAATATATATACTTCCACTCAACAGGGAAGTATCCTACTATATAACTTAACCTAACTTAACCTAACTTAACCTATGGGTATGAAAAGAAAAGAGATAGGATCAACGACGACACTATCTATCACACCATTGGGTGTATGTAAAAGAGAAGGGCAGATGGCCCGGTATTTAATTAGGAAAATACAAAAGTGCTTTATATCGTTACACATATGAACGAATCGATTTTCTTTCTCTTATTATTTCATTTTGGTTTTTGTATGTGTATATTTGTATCTTTTAGTTTATTACTATTTATTAATTTATTTTTGTCAAGTTTCATCTTAAAGAGACTTTATGGTTTTGAACTTATAATTTCACAACGGTTACATTACATATTTTATCACAATTTGAGGGTGCATAAGGCTAATACATTTATCTTATAGTTTATGTACAAGAGTATATTTTAGTGTTTCACAGACTTGTAAGAAGGTACATTTAAGTTAGCAATTGAAATTATTTAGAATAATTTTTCAAGGTTTATGTTTTTTGTTTATTGGGTTTGATAGTAGGTATTGGTTTTATATTCTTTTAATTTTTTTTTTTTTTTTTTCAATATTCGTACAAACATAATTGGAATTAATGAACAATGAGATTAGGTAGACTGCTTAGCCTCTATAATTGTTAAGATGTTTTTTTTTATAAAAGGGGGCAAGGTATATATTATCATTTTCTTGGAGCTGGAAGGCTGAGCTAGAACCCTCGCATAAGATACTAATTGGAGACAGGTAGTACTGATCATTTATGGAACATCTGATGTTCTCCTCGTATATGTCCCGGAGGATAGGGTTGTCATGGTCACGAAGAGCCGATATTCTTTTTTTAGCCAATGAGGTGAGGTAATTGAGAAGAGGTTCGATACGCGAGTCTTCATACAGAGTCTTATTGCTGAACCATTTGCCAGATGGTCTGCGCCTTTTCGAAATGCATTTTCTTATTATTCTTCTTTCGAATCTCTGTAATTCAAGTGCTACATTTGGGGTTACTTGAAACCAAATTAGATACCCGTATGAAATCAGGGGTCGGATTAAGGTTTTATACATTAAGGTTTTTGTATTTTTTTCAACATATTTGGAATTCAATAATAGTTTTAGCTTAGCGGCAGCAGCCTTTCCATTGTTTATAGCTATTCTGGCATGAGGGTTCATTTTAAGTCTATGGTGCAGATGGACTCCTAGGTACTTAATAGTATTCTTAAGAGGTATCACGTGACCCTCTATTCGTAATTCAAGATGACGGCTCTCTCTTACTGCGAGATGATGCCCTCTACCAGATGCATTCCGGAAACATATAAGCTCACATTTGTTGTAATTAGTTTGGATTCCGCATTTTTTATAGTAGGGGATGACTATATTTAGGTGTGCTTTTATTTGATTGAGAGCGTCATGCGGCCTCTCGTGCGAGCTAAATAAAATTGTATCATCCGCATAAAGAATTGACTCAGATAAGTTATTTTGGATGGGAAAATCAAACAGATATAAGTTGAAAAGAAATGGGCCCAAAATAGAGCCCTGAGGGACACCAGCCATTATAGGTACGGATGCAGAGTATTCATTCTCGAAAAACACAGAAAGGCTACGGTTGGAGAGAAAGCTTTGTATAATTTTGATAAATTTAGGTGCAAAATTAAGTTGATTGAGTTTAAAAATAAGGCCCGCATGCCAGACCGAATCGAATGCCTTCGTTAAATCTAGAGTGCAAGCCACAGTGCATTGTTTGTTCCTGAGGTTTTTAGAGATTCTATCATGTAGGGATAATAGAGCATGTTCCGTCGAGTGATGACGTTTAAATCCGAATTGCTGAGGCTGAGTTAACTCAGCTTCGTTAAAGAAATTTTGTATTTTTGAAAGGATGACCTTTTCAAGAATTTTGCCCAGATTTGAAAGTAGTGAAATAGGCCGAAAATCATTTAAGTTATTGGATCTGCTATTTTTTTTAATAGGTATCAGCTTAGCCACCTTCCATGCAGTTGGAAAGTAAGAATTATTCAGGCAGTTATTTATAATAGGAGTTAGATGTTTCGCAATCGTGGTTTTTGTTTTCCTTAGGATAAAGTTGGGGATTTTATCAGGCCCAGCTGATTTTTTATTATTGAGTGAAAAGATTAGTGACTCTATAAAATTAGGGGAAGCAAAGTTTTCGTTGTTGGGTGAGCTAGATTTGTTAGAAGCGGAGAAAGTATCGATGGAGAGGTCATCATTCCACACCGAGAACGCGCTGTTAAACGTAATCACTTCAAGGGAGTTATCAGCATCGGATGAAGGAATTTTTAGAGAGTATAATTCGGAATAATAATTACAAAAAGCTTCAACTTTTTCAACAGAAGATACACACGCTCTGTCGCCATGCAGCAAAACCTCATTACAGGAATCGGAATTCTTTTTGCGTCCAGTGATTTGGTCAATAATTTTAAAAACATTAGAGGAGGGTTTTAAACTACTGAGCTTTGTTCTAAATTGTTCATTAACTTCTATTCTTACTTTGTCCTTTATAATTTTGCTGAGGCAACTTATGCGGGTAGATAATTCCGAGTACTCTGGGGAAGTCCGATCACCAAAGTGATGAAAAATTCTTTTTAATCTTCTCTTCCAAACCTTCCGAGTTTGAAATAGGCTGAGAGTTGCATCAGAAATCCGAAAATGATTAGGGTGAAGGGTTCTTTTCTTACTATGGTTGTCCATGCAACTAGCTATTATCTCAGAGAAGGAGTTTATGTAATGGTCTATTTCATCATTAGTTAGATTTCTTTCAGTAGGTAAAGCCAAATTATTTAATTGCCTATTTATTGAATTATTTAGATTAGACCAGTTAGTATTTTTGAAGGAAGTGAAAGTCCGAGCCTGATCTGGGAGAGGATTGCCGTGTCTAAGGGCAATGCTTAGAAATACCAAGAAGTGGTCCGAGATAAGGTCTAGAGTCATGCAGGCAATATTATTACCCGAATGCAGACTGGACGAAATTATATAGAAATCAATATGGGAGCCGGAACTGGGTCTAGTGGGGCCTGGGGCAGCAACAATATCAAAATCAAGATAGGGGCTCTCTAGATACCAATGAGCCAGGTGAGAACCGTTCAAGTTAATCTTAGAATCTCCCCATAAAGAATGGCGAGAATTAAAATCACCTCCTAATATAATATGATCAAAACCATTCAAACAGGCGAGAAGATCATCTAGAGCATTGGCCAGATTTGGGCCGGTATTACAAGGGATGTAAACTGAAACGAGAGCTAAACTTTCTGTGGCATGGCCTGATTTTATAGGGATCGAAGCTATAGTGGCTGAAATAGTTTGGTTAGAGAAATGAATTTGTGTGAATTGAATTTCGTTTTTAATTAAAATGGCAGTACCACGACCGTCATTATTTCTGATAAGGTCATAATTTTTATTGAAACTGCACTTAGGGCTGTTTTTTTTAAAGCAAGTTTCTTGGATCAAAATACCAAATGGAGAAGTTTCTTTAAGCAAGAGATCGATTTCTATTTGTTTGTCACTGGAAATAAAAGAGTTAATGTTTGCAGTAATAAGGTTTATATTCATGGTGATGGAGAAAGGGAAGCAATAAAACACAGGTAGGCCCCTGGTTTCTGATTTTCATTCAGCCTACTGTAATTAGGCCAGAAATCTCTTATTTTAGTTATTAATAGATTTATTGGTAATCCAAATAGTCTATCAGATTCATTAATAAAGTCGGAAATCTCACCCTTTGCTGTACCGGGCGAAAGGGAGGACGAATGTTCCTGTTGATTCTTGAATCCTCTTGTAGCATCAGCGTAAGAGAAAGAGTTCTGGGGAACTTTGTTAACCAAGTTAACCACAGAGTTCTTTAAAGTGGCTTTGTTATTTCTAACAGTGTACAAAGCCGCCTCTTTTTTTTTAAGAAATTCTACCCTCCTAGGGCAGCCTCTATAACTTGCCGGATGACCGGTCATTCCGCAATTAACACATGATGCCACCGAGGATTCACTCTTGGGACCAATGTCACATTCCCCGGGATTGTGATCCTTCAGACACTTTACGCATCTGATCGCATGCGAGCAGTAAGCTGCTACGTGTCCATAACGCTGGCACCTAAAGCACTGACGTGCACCTGAATTTTTGATTGAATCCCATCTGATTCTATGTCTGAGAAGTGATTTAATTGTCTTAATTTTTAGTAGACTTTCACTATCCTCCAGGACACAAAGGAAAAGATCGAGAGGGAGGTCGTTCTCACGAGACCACTTGGTTTCAAATTTTTTCACTACTAGCTTTAGAGAGGGCTCCAGAGACAGCAATTCCTGCTGAATCTCAGCCGGGGAAAAGTTTCCCGACATACCTTTTAGTACTAAATTAAACTTTTTCAAATGCTTTGGTGTAAAAGAAAAAGCTTCAATATTCTTTTCTTTAAATTGTTTCATAAAAAGGCTATGCAGTTCCAAATCTTTGACAATTATTTTTAATTTTCTAAACCCATTTGCGATAAATTTTATATCATCAAGCTTATAATTAGACTTACTCATAAATTCAAGGATATCCTTCGCAGATACTCCTTTAGTAAATATAGGGGGACACCACGTCTTTATAACCTCCGGAGGAGTTACCACCTCATCGTTGCCGTTTAAGTTGTCACAGTTGATGTTGTTGTTGTTGCGGGATTCGCTGCTATTTTTGCTGTTGTTTCGTATCTTAGGAGAGGGTACCATCTCATCCTCGTCCTCCTGTAGTATGGCAAAGCGATTGGTATTTTTCGGGACATCAATCGCGACTTTTTTTGCACCTCGAGTAGGAGCAACTTGGCGCCTTTTTCGTGCCATGATGTTTGTAAAAGCAACCTTTTCTTTTTCGAGGAGGTTCGAAAGCAAAACCTCCGCGGCGTGCTGGGCATTTATTTGGCCAGCAACAGTAAAATCACCATTGGACGGCGTTCCAATGTGAACACAGTTATCTCTTAGAGATTTTTGAGAAATGCGACTATTAGTTGCATCGTTCGCACCATTGGGAGAAACGTTAGCGTCTACCTCCATCTCTCTTGCACTTAAATTTGCACAATCACTAACACTATCAGATTGTATGGCTGTATATGTGTCGTCTTCATCCGACGACCAGCCGGCATTTTTTCTAATTGTTTTTTTTTCCGCAGAGCCAAGCATTTGCGATGGCAGAATAATAGGTTTTTTCAAAATTGTTTTATCAGGGGGCACATTTTGCAAAATTGGAGGAGGATTATCACCACCCTCCATGGTTAAAGTTTTTTTTATTTAATTAAAGGATTAATTAATCACAAATTAGAAAACTGTTTTCTCTTTTTTTTTTTTTTTGTAGAACGCACAGAAACACGACCAGTCACCACGAGTTCACAAAGCCGAATCCCGCCGAATGCGTTGCGTACGTTGCTTTGACAGCTTATTCAAACTACTAGGTGCGTTCAATTTTTCGATACTAGTGCGCACTGAGGAATGTCAGTGCATTCCATAGAACTGTTAAAAGCTTTATTTTATATTTTGTATGCATATGCTTGATTTAATAAGACCGAAAAATTGTCACAATTAACGTCATAGTAGCAAAATGATTGTATTTTGTAATATTTAATAGAGATAATCCCCCTTTCTTCTTTGTGTTTTTACTTGTTATTGCACATTTACACGATATAACATTTTGTCAGTTTTATTCTGTATATCCATTTTTTGTATAAATACATAAGCTAGGGTCCAATTCCACAAGCGTAATAAATTTACCTATGCATCTGTGTACACGTTATCTATAGAAAAATATGCACCCCACTTTTGTAAAATTAGAAAATTTGATGTGTACGCATATTTTTGTGCACGTAGAAAAAAATCACTTAAACTTTTTGCAAGTAGAGAGAACAAAACTCATCACAATAATTTCAGATAACAGCAGTGCACCCAATGCAATGCCATCATCGAACAAACCTACTATTGACATTTGCTGTCAACGGACCTGCCGGAGAGAAAAGTTGAAGACGGTGTTCACATTGGGCTTACTCCTCTTTTTTTTGACGTCTACGTACTTTTTCTCGTTTCCAATTTGTAGTGAGAAAGAAACATGCAAGTGAGGCAGGATTTTTAATGGATTTTCTTTACGTTTCCTTTTGTGAGATCTGTTTTCTTAGTATTTAGTTTTTATTTGGCACTTAAATACTACCGAATGCAAGTTTTTCCAATTGGAAAACTATTTTTTAGTGAAATATTAATTTGTGATTGAAAAATTTCTAAATAAATTCTCCGGCGAGTAAAAATTTGTGTTTTATTTACACGACTGTCGTCAGAGTGAATCGGTTGTATGTGTCTGAACACGAGCTGACTGACTTATTCCAAAAAAAAAATCGCAAATCTGAATCCAAGACGGTGTTCACATTGGACTCAGATCTACGATTCTTTTTGGCATAAGTCAGTAAGCTCGTGTTCAGACACACACAACCGTTTCACTCTGACTTTCAGCAGCAAACCACAAATTTTTACTCCCCGGAAAATTTAATTCGAATTTTTTCAATGGCCGCGTTCAACCTACATCTAAAATTTCAGATATCTGAATTTTTTGAGCTTCTGATTGGCCAGCTGTCATAAAAAGTTAGATGACTTTTAGTGACTTTTAGTTACGTTTAGTTACGTTTATTCTGAAATTTCAGACAAGAAAATTTCATTTGAAAATTCAGATGACAGTTGATAGTGGTGAGGGAAGTATAAAAAGAGCTGAAGTGCTACACATCAAATTAAACTTTATGATTTTCGGTGTGGTTAGTGGTTGATGTGTGCTTATAAGTTTTATAATAAAATTGTAATATTTACTTATTTAATTAAAAGAACTTTTTGTTAATTGTTTAGTGACTCTTTGAATAAAAGGAATGATTTGTCTTCGAAAAGTATTCCCATAATTGTCAATCGGATTATTGTGGAACAATTTTGCATTGAAGTTATAATAAATTTACTGCACAATAACAAACAAACATGTTGCTAATCTTTTTATATAAAATTTCATCTACAAAGCTCATGCTAAATTAACAATTTAAGAATATATAAAGTTCTCTTTTATTTCGATTCTATGCAAATTCAATAAGTGGATACGGGAATTTGACACAGTGGCTTTTGACTGAAATTTCAGATTTTTTTTGCGTTCAATATAAAAAATCTGAAATTTCAGAATCTGAAATTTCAGATTTCTTTGCTTTGAACGTACCCAATCACAAAATCAATATTTCACTAAAAAAATAGTTTTCCAATTAAAAAAACTTGGATTCTGTAGTATTTATGCGCCCAACAAAAATTAAATACTAAGAAAACAGAAGTCACAAAAGGAAACGTCAAAAAAAATCTACACATTTTTAAAAAAATTAAAAAATCCTGCCTCACTTGCCCGTCTCTTTCTTACCACAAAGTGGGAACGAGCAAAAGTTCATAGACGTCAAAAAATCCGAGGAGTAAGTCCAATGTGAACACGGTCTAACGTGAACACGGTCCAATGTGAACACCGTCAAAAGTTCAGGTACTTTTTGCGTTGCGTGTGGAGCATGCGTTGCCTTGGGTTGCTTTTGTCCCCTTTCACACAGGGCAACTGAGTTGCCGGCAACAAATAGTTCATAGGCGAGAAGGGCAGGAAGAAAGAGGGGGAAATGAAATCTCCCCGGTCAACAAATTCAGGAGATTTTTTTGACGTTTCTCTTTACACTACGTTTGTGTGCGTTCAACCAAGGTAGTTTAAAAGGAAAATAAAGAAAATCTCCGGGTTTTTGTTGCTTGCGTGTGAAAGGTACATGAGATTGTTAAGGAGATTTAAAGAAAACGTCAACAAAATCACCAGCAACTAGAATCTTCGTGTGAAAGGGGACTTTGCTTTTCATTGTTCGCGTTCGGACGTCAAGCCAAACCTATCCGGATAGGTTTGTGTCATGAATGAAAGAATACAAGATTATACTGAGAGTGTGTTTCTTTATTTATTCCGGATAAGGAATAGAATGGATGGAATAGACGAAATGTTTATCCAGAATATCCAGAATGGAATGAATAAAGAAACAAAACTAGAATAAAAAGAATGGCAATCCAGTTGTTCGGTGAAATGTCAAAACAATTGAAGAAATAAATGTTTTTATTTTGGATATTTATGTATTCTCAAAGTCAAAAGTTTAGTAAATTTTACATTAAATGCATAAAATTAGACTCTGGTACATTAATTCGCGGTATTATGCTGTTTTTAAATAATTAACACCAATGTGAATCTGCCATAATTGAGGTTAAGAACGTCAATTATACTGAACGCGCCCAGTATTTTTTTTCTATTCTTTTTATTCCACACTTCACATGCATGAAAGAAGATTACGCCATTTCATTTTTTTCGCTTTGTTGTTGTAATTTTTGACAGCACGTATGGCGCAATCGGTGACAAAAATATGATTTTTTCCTACTAGATAAGGCCGGGAAAAGTTTTTAACTTGAATTTTTATTTCATTGTTCTAATTTGAATTAATAAAAAGTGAAGTGTAGTGTAATAAAAGTGCACAAGTTCTGAATTATCTATTCTACTTTACACATTAGCGCTTTATTTGCTTTTTGGCGATTTATTTTAAATGAAAAAACATTTATTTCAAATGAAAAATATTAATTCGGTATTTATAATCGTATTTCTAAACGAACACTTTGATTTTTTAAACTAATAAACGCGCACGAAAGGAAAAAACACAACCGAACAATCGATTAACTAAACAAACTACTGGCGGCCATATTTGTTTACATATCATTTGTCACCAATGAGATAACAAATGGCGCAATCTTGTATTCTTTCATTCATGCTTCACATGGAATAAAAAGAATGCATTCCAAACGTTCCGGAATCAATAAAGAAACAACAAAATAGTTTATCCGGAATGTTCCGTGTTCTGGAATGAATAAAGAAACACACTCTGAGTGTGTTTCTTTATTCATTCCGGTATGTCCAGAATGTTCGGAATACCAGTTTTGCGTTTCTTTATTCCAAGGAATATTCCGGATAAACTATTTTATTGTTTCTTTGTCCCCTTTCACACAGGGCAACTGAGTTGCCGGCAACAAATAGTTCATAGGCGAGAAGGGCAGGAAGACAGAGGGGGAAATGAAATCTCCCCGGTCAACAAATTCAGGAAACTTTTTTGACGTTTCTCTTCACACTACGTTTGTGTGCGTTCAACCAAGGTCCCCTTTCACACGAGGATACTAGTTGCTGGTGATTTTTTTGACGTTTTCTTTAAATCTCCTTAACAATCTCTTGTACCTTTCACACGCAGATACAAAGTTGGAGGAGACTTGCTGTATTTTCCTTAACTACCTTGGTTGAACGCACACAAACGTAGTGTGAAGAGAAACGTCAAAAAAGTTTCCTGAATTTGTTGATCGGGGAGATTTCATTTCCCCCTCTTTCTTCCTGCCCTTCTCACCTATGAACTAATTGTTGCCGGCAACTCAGTTGCCCTGTGTGAAAGGGGACAAGGTAGTTTAAAAGGAAAATACAGCAAGTCTCCTCCAACTTTGTATCTGCGTGTGAAAGGTACAGGAGATTGTTAAGGAGATTTAAAGAAAACGTCAAAAAAATCACCAGCAACTAGTATGTCCCCTTTCACACAGGGCAACTGAGTTGCCGGCAACATTTAGTTCATAGGCGAGAAGGGCAGGAAGAAAGAGGGGGAAATGCAATCTCCCCGGTCAACAAATTCAGGAAACTTTTTTGACGTTTCTCTTCACACTACGTTTGTGTGCGTTCAACCAAGGTAGTTTAAAAGGAAAATACAGCAAGTCTCCTCCAACTTTGTATCTGCGTGTGAAAGGAACAAGAGATTGTTAAGGAGATTTAAAGAAAACGTCAAAAAAATCACCAGCAACTAGTATCTTCGTGTGAAAGGGGACTATCTTCGTGTGAAAGGGGACTTTATTCATTCCGGAACATTTGGAATCCATTCTTTTTATTCCATGTGAAGTGTGGAATAAAAAGAACAGAAAAAGAATACTGGGCGCGTTCAGTATAATTGGTGTTCTTAAACTCAATTATGGCAGATTCACATTGGTGTTAATTATTTAAAAACAGCATAAAGGCTCTCCCAAACCAACGCGATTAATCGCTGCGGCAATAGAAAACAATAACAACAACGTTTTGTTTTGTTTGACAGCCATGTGTTGTTATTGTTGTTTTCTTTTGTCACGGCGATTAATCGCGTTGGTTAGGGAGAGCCTTAAAACGCGAATAAACGAACCAGAGTATAAATTTTATGAATTTAATGTAAAATTTACTAAACTTTTGACTTTGAGAATACATAAATATCCAAAATAAAAACATTTATTTCTGCAATTGTTTTGACATTTCACCGAACAACTGGATTGCCATTCTTTTTGTTCTAGTTTTGTTTCTTTATTCATTCCATTCTGGATATTCTGGATAAACATTTTGTCTTTTCCATCGGTTCTGTTCCTTATCCGGAATAAATAAAGAAACACACTCACTATGTTTCCACCGAAGTTTTATCTCAGTTTAGATTCTATAAATCAATTTGGTGTTTCCACCGCACAAAAAGATTAAAAAGTAGATTTATTTTGACAGTTTGCAGATGTTGTTTCACTTTCTCTGATGGAGTTGGAGTGAGGCAGAAAGTTTGATGTATGTCCCCTTCCCAATGAATGCATTCATTCAGTGTGAGAAAATATAGGCCAGTTCGAGTTTTTTAACTATTAGACCTATGAAGATTTAACAAGATTTATTTCAAATCTTGGAGATTTAGGAAATAAATTTGTATGGTAAATCTTCGGGATTTGAAGAAGATTTAGGTAAATCTACTTAAATCTCGGTTTTGTGGTCGGTGGAAACGTAGTATTACGCCATTTCATTTTTTTCGCTTTGTTGTTGTAATTTTTGACAACTCGTATGGCGCAATTGGAGACAAAAATATGATTTTTTCCTACTAGATAAAGCCGGGAAAAATTTTTAACTTGAATTTTTATTTCATTGTTTTAATTTGAATTAATTAAAAGTGAAGTGTACTGTAATAAAAGTGCACAAGTTCTGAATTATCTATTCTACTTTACACATTGCCGCTTTATTTGCTTTTTGGCGATTTATTTTAAATGAAAAAACCTTTATTTCAAATGAAAAATATTAATTCGGTATTTATAATCGTATTTCTAAACGAAAACTTTGTTTTTTTTTAACTACTAAATGCGCACGAAAGGAAAAAACACAACCGAACAATCAATTAACTAAACAAACTACTGGCGGCCATATTTGTTTACATATCATTTGTCTCCAATGAGGTAACAAATGGCGCAATCTTGTATTCTTTCATTCTTGGGTTTGTGTTGTTGTAATCCCATAGGAAAATTCAGCTGATGAACCAAACAGCTATTGTCAAAAACAAATCTAAAGTTATATCTCCTTTCAAACGAAGATATTAGTTGCTGGTGATTTTTTTGACGGTTTCTTTAAATCTCCTTAACAATCTCTTCTACCTTTCACACGCAAGCAACAAAAACCCGGAGATTTTCTTATTTTCCTTTTTATCAACCTTGGTTGAACGCACACAAACGTAGTGTGAAGTGTGAAGAGAAACGTCAAAAAAGTTTCCTGAATTTGTTGACCGGGTTGATTTCGTTTCCCCCTCTTTCTTCCTGTGAAAAAATAATTTCTGGTACGTACTTATACTTTTGTCAGATGTTTTAATTTTGATAGGTTACCTATCCGGTTCGTTCGAAAACATATTAGATATATCAGATAGTCTTCGTGACTAGCACCCGAACGCGGCCATTAGAACGCTGTCAGTTTGCATACGTTGCCGCAACGACGGACCCTATAGGAGTGTTCAGTGCGGCTGTTCCGAACAGTTTGGAACAGTTTAGAACAGAAAAGAACAGGTTTTTGCTGTTCAGTGAGAAATTTTCTGTTCTAAACTGTTCTGACTTGCTGTTCAGTGAGTCTATTTGGAACAGTTTAGAACAGTTTGGAGCAGGATTTTCTGTACTTGCTTTTGAGGTAGAACAACTTAGAACAGATTAGAACAGAGATTTGTGAGAAATGTCAAAATGAGTTGTTGTTCTGTTCTGTCCTGTTCTGTTCTGATATTTCTTCACTGAACAAAGCTTATAAGTCGAGCCCATAACTTATAACTGAAGCACATTTCTTATTTGGTTTAAGTACGTTGTCACCTTAATCTTAAAAACTCCAAAAATTGGCTTCATAAACAGGTATTACAATATAACTTTTAAGTAAGTTTTTACTTAAATCTTAATAGTTACACTACACTTTTGAAACGTTAATTTTGTTCGATTTAAATAAGTTTTTACCTACTTCGCAAAAACTGAAAACGATTTAAATATGTTTTACCTTTGATTTTCAAGCATAACATTGTTAATGAAGAAAGTATAATAACAATCAAGATTACAATTACATACGTTTCGCCTTTGCTTTAACATATTTAAATTGTTGGGGTTTTGGTATCTAAAAGAAAGCTGTTTCATATTTGAATTAAAAACTTTTGGTTTAAACTTTTTCAACGCTATGATCTTATTAAAAATAAATAAGTCCGTACTTAAATTTAATGAGGAATGTATTAACTTGAGTTCGCGAATGCTTTCCGTATTTGAAATAAATAGGTTTTACTTAAATTCGAATACGTTTTGTTATAATGCAAGCAACTTGAATTTTAATACGCTGGTATTAAAATCCAAGCCGCAATTTTTCCCTGAGTGTAAGCGATAGCAGAAAACTTGATGCGTACGAGAGCCTTTACATCCACAGAGATGCCCCAGCGTTGAATGCAGATATGGGAAATATAGAGTCTTATTTGTTTACCTTGTAATGTAATTACAATATTTTTTGTTGTTTTTCTATATTTCTTTCTCTTTTTTTTTTTTTATATAGAGCTCTTTTTCAAGAATGTTTTAAATGTATTGATTTATTTATATTTTTTATCCCTTTGACATACATGTATAAAATTTGTTCACTTTAATATTTGCAAAAAGCTTCCTCTCAGTCGTGTTACTGATGATAGCTAGTAGACTAGCCGAAATGCATTCAAACTAATTTTTCAAATTCTTTGTTTAAATTTTAAATTTCAATTAAAATTTTTTAAATGTTAAATTGAGAGTGATTTTTTAAATAAAGAAATTGTCATAAAACTTGTAATCTCAATGTAATGGTATTTTTAATTCTATGAATGTTATATTTGAGAGATTACGTTATATTCCTAAAACAACAAAACACAAATTCGATGATAAATGATGGCTGAGCATTAGAAATTTGAAAAAAAAAAAAAAACATTTTTTTGTACGTGCATTTTATATGGGAAAACTTCATATTAAAATTGTAAGTACTTAAAATTGGAATTAAGAGCTCAATCTTGGTGAGAATTTTTTTTCTATATGTAGATTAAAAATTTGCTTGAGCTTCGAGAAAAAAAATTTTTGCGGAAATGAATCACCCTTATACACACCCAGATGTTAGGTAAGTTCGTGTGCTTTCGATGACGAGTTTCATATTTCTTTCACGTTTTCACGATTCACACTTACTTTCTTCTGAAATATTCATATAGGGAGGTGGAAATTCCATGCCAAAGTGTCTTCTGCGGGTTCTGCCTTTACGTTTAAATTCAATTAGAATTTATTTAGCAAAGAGGGGCACGCTGTTGGGTACGAAGTGTATCTATCACTTAATTTTTGGGCTGCAACTTGCAAAACCTTTAAACTCCTTTAAAACCCATCAAACGCCTGACAGTTTTGCGCAACAAACGTGATATTCGATCGTCACAAACGCTTAGATCTTTTGGAACTAAACAACATACGATTGCAGTAAACGTACGAATTAGTACGGTGCGTTTCAAACAAACGCCTATTCTTTTGCCATAACCACAATTTGTTTGCGTGAAACGCCCAATTCCTTTGCAGATTTACAAGATAAAAAAATGGCTAAAATTTTGCAGACAGTAACAGTAACATTTTGTCAGTTTTGTCGTGTATATCGATTTGTTACAAAAATACAGAAGCTGGGGTCCAATTCCGCAAGCATGAAAAAGTTGTTTCGTCTACCCTTTCTATTCACGCTCAATATGCTCGAATAAATTTATCTATCTGTGTACACGTTATCTATAAAAAAAATAATCAATCCACTCTTGCAATATTAAAAACGAATTTTTATGCGCGTAGAAAAAACTCACTTTATTAAACAAGAGTGAACAAATATCTCATCAGAGACAGCAATTAACCAAATGCAATGCCATCATCGAACATTGAAAATTGATGTCAACGGACCTGCCGGAGAGAAAAGTTAAAAGTTCACCTACTTTTTGCGTTTCGTGTTGCGTCCGGTGCATGCGTCGCCTGTAGGTCACTTTTCATAAGAACGTGTGTATTTAATCGAGCTGTCAGTTGTGTACGTCGTCGACGCAACAAATGCGACGGATTCTATGGGTCGAGCCCTTAAGTCGATTGGGCAATCTTTTCGTTTGCCGCAAATCAAGTTTACAATATCGTGGAAACAAATCTCTACTAATTTTTGTTTAGAAAATACCTACCCCATTTAGTGCAAAATTTAAAGTTTAGTCTAATGTAATGTTCCTAACGACATAACTTAACATATAAACTATGCGTCCATGAGTCAAGTTATAAAACACTTGATTAATTTGCGGCGAAATACGAAACATACAATTTTTAAACTAACAATACAAGTATAGGTAGGTTACCTACTAGGGGAATTTATGTGCCTTTTTCAAAAAGTACCTACATATTTATGCAAATTACATCCCTGTGGAAAAAAAAGAAATTCATTTCGCTTTTTTTCTATAAAACTCAATAGTATAAAAAATATATTTAAATGTGCATCGATTTATTCAACGTAGAATATCTTTTCAAATAAAATTCCTTGATGATTCATTTCAAGCATAAAAAATGAAGAAAGGAGAAGAAGAAGGAAAAAAAGCTATTCTGACCTCATTTCAGATGACTAAACCACAAATCGAGTTTTCATATGAAAATCATCTTATTCCCTTCTTTATATTGTATGTTTTGTAAGGATGTATGTATCTGCCTGCTAGCTTAACACTATGCCTAACTCCTTTTTCAAAGGAAGCTATAAATAATAAGGTTCTACTGGCTTTTAGTGACATAAAAAAGGAAAATCATTCAGAGTAAATTATTGTCAAAGCATTGCTCGCTCATACATCCCACCTGGCAATTTGGTATCCCAGGAGAGCTTTTTGAAAGAATGCCTCTATCTTTATCATCATCGAAACACCACTACAGTCAGAGAAAACTATAAACATAAAAATATATATATGTACATAAGTAGGTATATATGTAGTTTCTTTTTATCTAATTTGTCGACACTGCTATGTTGCTGAGTAGGTATGATGGAAAAGTTAAATAGAACGGCATGAGCGTCGTATTCTTGGCTCTAAGTCAATTCAATTTCCATTATCCTCAAGTAAGCGAGACCTGAATCCTTTATGTCTATTTGCCCGGTAGGTAGATGTGGTATTGGCTTTATGTTTACATTTCCTAAAAGAATTTGTCAAAGTACATGCACTCCTGAAAAAAGGAACATAAAACTGAGACGGAAGGGCTTTGATTTTTTGTTTTTGGTAATTTTGAAAATTGGCCCGACTAGACTAGACGAGAATTCACCTTGTCTTATTGAAATGACTACTAAAGTGACCATTCGCTATAGATTTTACTCATTAGTCATAAGAGGAAAAGTAAAACTATTAAGATTAAATTCTGTATTTCAAAATTTTGTAGTACATTATGTACCCATGAATGAAAGAATACAAGATTGCGCCATTTGTTACTTCATTGGAGACAAATGATATGTAAACAAATATGGCCGCCAGTAGTTTGTTTAGTTAATCGATTGTTCGGTTGTGTTTTTTCCTTTCGTGCGCTTTTAGTAGTTTAAAAAAACAAAGTTTTCGTTCAGAAATACGATTATAAATACCGAATTAATATTTTTCATTTGAAATAAAGTTTTTTTTTTATTTAAAATCAATCGACAAAAAGCAAATAAAGCGGCAATGTGTAAAGTAGAATAGATAATTCAGAACTTGTGCACTTTTATTACACTACACTTTTCTTTTAATTAATTCAAATTAGAACAATGAAATAAAAATTCAAGTTAAAAACTTTTCCCGGCCTAATTTAGTAGGAAAAAATCATATTTTTGTCTCCAATTGCGCCATACGAGCTGTCAAAAATTACAACAACAAAGCGAAAATAATGAAATGACGTAATCTTGTATTCTTTCATTCATGTTATGTACCTATGTACATACATATGTACATTGAATCAAATTGAATTGAATTGAATTGAATTTGAAACATGTTTTCACGGGCAGTAGCCGGTAGAAAATCTAACGGTAAGTGCGTTAGACTGTCACGCCAGCAGAGGTCTGGGTCCAATTCCCAGCCACTGTCACCTAAACAAAAAAGTGTTTTTCAGGGCTACTGCCTCTTGCGAGGAAGTGACAATTCCTCCAAGAGTATCTCCTGTCACAGAAAAGTGCCGCTCACTTTAGCCGTTCGGATTCGGCAATAAACAGTAAGCTCCCTCTATTCCTGCAGACACAGGAATGGTTGAGAGTTGTAAGTCAGTAGGCCCTAGTTCGTCATGAGCTGTTATGCAAGATAAAAGACATGATCTTATGTTTGTAAAACAGATTTTTAAATTAACCGAAAAATTTTGTTTTTATAGTCACAGCCAAATATTATTTAAAATTCCTATAAACCTTAATACACATTTTTCCTAAATAATTTTTGGAAATACGGTCACCATATGGCTTACGGCAAAAGATTTGTGAAAGCAATGTAATTAATGAAAGTATTTAATTAGAAAATCCTTCCAGACAATATACTTTGCTAATAAGTCGCATTCGCAAGGTGGTTGAAGTGAGAAAATCACAACGCTATGACACTAATGCCAGAAAAGAAATACATTTAGGTACTATAGGGTGCTTTGCATTAAATAAATCAAACTGCTAGAACCTTTACGTTGATGGGTCAAAAAAATAAAAAATGTCGTACATATAAGACTTTAGGGGTCCTTCATACTGAAGAATAAAATGAACGCCTGGTAGCACGAACTTGCTTTTGTGGTTTGAATTTCTTGAAAGTTTTATTAGTATCTACATTATTAAACAATAATCATAAATATATAAATACCAAAAAATTTATTCATAGGTTATAGGTAAATTAGTGCATATGGAAAATATTTTAATTTCAAAATTAAATACGCCGCCGTCTGATTTCTTGACAAAATATGAATTTTTCAAACAAAATTTCAAAAATCGTTTAAGATTTTCTTAAAAAATATTTTTTCATTTACATATATAAGCTTTTATAAATTTTAAATAATGTTTAAAAATATACTTCTTAAACCGTAATTTTAAAACATTCATTGACTTTTTTGCAAAATATGTACTGATTTTTCAATCTAAAAACTTTTTCCTTTAAAATCTTTAAGGCTGATTTTCAATGGCGCGTTCGCGTTAGAGACGCTTACGTATACGTTTACAAGCTTTACGAACGCGTCGACATGACAGACGACTTGCAGAGAACCTGAAAATCAAAATGAAGCTACATAACTGTAATTTCGAATTCCTTTCAACAAACTATTCCATTATTTTTTAAACAAAATCGATTTTTTTCTTTCAATAAAAGGAATTTGTCCAGAAAAAACGATTTTTTTTCTAAATAAATCGATTTTTTTGTTGAAAGGAATTCGAACATTAGTTTAACTGTCAAAACGCACGCTGAAGTTGATTTTTTTCAACTTTAACGTTGAGGTAGCTTATGTTACGTTGGTTTGTGTACATGCTAATAGGTGCCAAATCGTAACATAATACCCAACGCGTCATTGTAAACAATTTGCTTGAATTGCTATGTGTGAGCTTTCGCGTTGAAAGACAAATCTGTCAAAGCGACGCCCAACGCGGCATTGGAAATCAGCCTTTATAGGTATCGTATATAATGTTAATCAAGCTGTGAAGGCCCTCTTGAATAAAGATATCAATTAGAATCGCTTTAGCCTTTAAAGAGAAAATCGAAAATTAAGAAAATAAAACGGTTATATGGCAGGTACATATCGTTGGTTCGGAAGAAATACGACACAACGCAAACAAATGAAATTGCACTGTCATGAATAAAAGAAAAAATATCAGTTTGAAAAATACCAGACTCTACTACAATATTTGAGACTTAAGCCGGATCCACACATGTCTCGTGTGGTGTGTTGTGGAGTGTTGTGGATTGAGTACACTAATCAAGCGTGCTGTCTTAAAAACTGACATTTTTAATTTTTTATTATTCTCTTTTCAAGAGCATTGTTTTCTCTATCCCGCACACTAAAAAAAATTTCTGCGCCATAGCGTGGTATGGCGCAATCGTAACAAAATGATTTCGACAAAACACCACCACTCCACAACACATCACGCGAGACAAATATGGCTCTACGCATATATGAAACACATTGGAGCGATAGCGACATAAGACTCCACAGTCCACAACTCACCACGCGAGATAGATGTGGTTCCGGCTTTAGTGAGGTATTGCGTCGTCTTGATATTTTAACACATTAATTTAAATTCAAATTTTCTGTTGCCTGTTTTGAAAAATGAGATTTGTTGAGTTGTGTCGTTTTTTTCCGAACTGACAATATGTATGCAGGTACCGTTAACAACAATTTTTATATACTATACATATACATATTACATATAATCTATAGGGAGCAAAAGGTATGAACCGGTTTTGACCGGCTGGCGCTCGGCCTGTGGTTTTGGTGGGAAAATGGGAGGGGCCTCGTTGTGGCAGTGAGAGAGTCTAGTTTTCAGTAGAAACCCCAACCATGGTTTGGGAGGGAGAGCAACGTGGGTTTGCTGTTAGAACTTTTTTTGAAAATGGCCGTTCTGTCAACGCCACGCAGAGAGCCTTCCGACAGCTCTTCAATATACCTGCTGGGGGAAACGTCTCTGGCGGTAATGTAATTAGACTTTGGGCTAGGATATTGGAAACACTGGTTCAACAGCAACTCCTTCAGCAATTGGAAGACCCAGAACTGTAAGAACTCCTGAAAATGTCACTGTCACCGTTTAAAGCGCTATGTGAAGAGTTGGAAGAGTTTTTTTTTAACCCGAGCTGGAATAATTGAGTGAAGCAACTAATCTGGGAGACATCTGGTTCCAACATCCCACACTGCTAGGATTTCAATGGCGAGATTAAGGCAAGTGTTCCCCCAGTGCCTCGTCTCTTTGAGGGGTGGCCTGTGCGCTAACCAGATTTGAGCATTTGTGATTTTTTTCTTTAAGATTGAATTCAACTCTTTATTAATTAAAACTAAATGAAAAATATTCATTGTTTTTTTTTTTTGGAAACTGTAAGTGCGTGAAAATCCTAGCACTACTAATAAAATGTGTGATGTAGAATGTGATATTTTAGATAAAACAAAGCATTATGAATGTCCAGTAAAAACTTTTATTAAAACATTATCCCATTTAATCCGCAAACCATTTAAATTTAGAGTTTCGACATGTTTGTAGACAATAAATCGTTTCCTGCTGCTTTATGTCAAACTTTGCATTCTGATAGACTAACGGCTATCATAGTTTAATAAAATCTAAATAATATTAATTTTTTATGTCCAATCACCCGCAGCCACCAGCCACGACTATCCATATATTTTCATTTCAGCTAAATCGCTTTAGCCAGCATCCATGCTATCATGATATCATGTCATTTCGTTTTATAGTTTTGTATATTATGTCCTACATAGTTTCACCAAAATAGCCCGCACCGAATATCCAGACAGAAATTCATATTTAATTGGAGCGATATATTTTTTCCCATTGAAAATCCTTTAAGCCTAAAATCTTCTTTTTTCCCTTGATGCACAGATCATTCTATTGAATCATAAAAAAAAAACTATGTGGGATACAGTTAAGTGGGGTCATTTAACCCTTCCTATATCACATTGCTATTCATATTTTTCAGCCCAGGCTATAGCAGCCACTCTCAAAAATCCTGTGGGTGGTAATAGGCGACAATTTGGTGATGCTGTTTGCTTGGCCATTATCCAATCGGATAAATTAGGGATAATCTTGTTTTATGAACTTAAAGGATTCGCCGGACGAAATCCACAGATACTTGCTGTTGAACGCATCCCGTCCAGCAGAATATATGTATATAGAGCGCGTTGGATGATGGAAAAAAAACATCACGTATCATCCAATTCTACTCGAATGAGCTTTTGGAGTTTATTCACGTCCATTGACCATAGTTTTGAGGTCGGGTGATGTGCTGAGCACTCTACGTCCACATGGTTGGTGCACCAAACGGAACATCCCAAATGGGTTCGTTCAAATTGGGCTTTATTTTCCACTTGTGTGGTTTAAATAAACGATGCGAGGATAGGAGAAAATATTTGGACATGCTATCGAACACCATATACATATCGCATTATTAATTCCACAATGCACTTTATGTATTTGTCGATTTCGTAGTGGGACCGGGACGTTGCCATGGTAATCGCACAGTGAATTTTATGTATATCTATTGATAAAATGGAGGGTACTGAATCTTTTTTTAGGAAATCGTTTTTTGTCTAACTTCAAAAGATTAAAACGATTCTTAAGGTTCAAGAATTTGAATTTTCATCAAGTATGTGACGCACTATTTGCGAGTATCAATCAATAATCAAGGAAAAATTTGATTTTATTAAAAATTTCGATTCAACTCATAGCTTTTCCGATGCCATATGTTGGATAAAGTTCCCCTCTAAAAATGTAAGAAGAAAACGGAATTAATCACCTCCATTATCGAGGTCAAGAGACAAACTCACTTTTGACATATGAGCTCTGCGTAGAAATAGTTTACTTTCATATCGGCATCCAATCTAGTTTTTGTCGATCAAAAGCAATATATTACCTTAATGCCTACGAATATGTCCCAAAACAGATTTAAAAATTTTCCGACTCACCATGATTATAATGTTGCAGTTTACATAATCGTTTGATACTAAAATAATTTTCGCCAGTTGTGAAAAAAAAAACTAAAATACTTGTTTAACTTCTAGCTCAAATATCTCAAAATTTACAATAACGGTTTAAAAAATATTTCACCCATATAACAAGCCTAACATCACCTTTCACCAAATTTGTTAATGTTGAGCCAAGGTAAGAGATCTAAACTGATCAACTCGGTTTATATATTTTTAAGATTTTATGTTGTTCAGCCGCTATTTTTAAAAATTTTTCAGATTTTATCAGAATTTACTTAAAAAAGCAATGTGTCATGAGTAGGGTGACCAGATATTTTGAGCCCTTTCCGCCAAATTATCGTAAGCGACAAAAAAATCATTATCGTAAGCGATATTTTGTTTTTATTTTTTTTGCTCAACAACGAAACCAAATAGGCCAAATTTTAAGGTCACAACTAAAATTTAAAAAATCTAACTATGCAGGAATTAGGGGAGCCCCAAATTCCTTTCACCCTAAGGCTTGTGGTAGACTCAGTTTGGAGGTCCGTCAAGCTGGGTCCACCACAACGGAAATTCAAAAATCTAACTATGGAGGAGCTAGGGGATAATTTGGGGCTAATTTAGTACTCCAATCCCAAAAGAGCCCCAAATTCCCTTCACCCTAAGGCTTGTGTTGGACTCAGTTTGGAGGTCCGTCAAGCTTGGTCCACCACAACGGAAATTCAAATATCTAACTATGCAGGAATTAGGGGATAATTTGGGGCTAATTTAGTACTCCAATCCCAAAAGAGTCCCAAATTCCCTTCACCCTAAAACTTGTGGTGGACTCAGCTTGACGTCAAGCTGGGTCCACCACACCTCCCAATACACAATTTTAAAAATCTTAAGATGCTGGAATTAGGAGCTAATTTAGTACCCCAATCCCGAATGAGCCCCAAATTCCCTTCACCGCTTAAAGAGAAAAAACTGATTTGATGACGTCATCATGCCGTCAAACTGGGTCCACTACAACCTCCCAATAAAGTATTTCAAAAATGTATTGATGCAGGAATTAGGGGCTAATTTAGTACCCCAATCCCGAAGGAGCCCGAAATTGCATTCACCCTTTACAGGGCCCTCTAATTGCTTAGTGGGGGAAATAAAACCCCCTCCCCTCTCCTATTGCGATTTTTTCTTGTTTCGACCTAACCTACCGCTTTAGTTTTTTGTCGCATCTTATGCGCTTTCTACTCAATAGAAATTTTAATTCAAATTTTGTCAAATAGACTACTTTTTCCCAATAGATTCCAGCAATATGACCTTGTGTGTTTCAATCCCTCTGCACTGTCTATCGCCTTTTTCAAAAGAATTATTTCCTCAAACAATTTGATGTTGCTTATTAAAATTTTTTAAACGTTATTAATTGTAGGCCACGCCTTTGCAGTGGCGCTGCTAGGTATATAAGAAAAAAAAGGCTGAAGCCCAAAATGATGCCGAAAAAGTGCATTTGGTAAATTCATTTTTAACCCTATTTATAATCTCTCACTCCTTTGAACAAACACAAAATCAGGCGCTACTATTATGAAATATGAAATATGAAATTATTCATTCAATACAATAGAAAAAGAAAACAAACATCATTCACTTTTTTCCATTAATTTCGACCTTGTTCTACTGTTTTGTCATAGCTTTTTGTTCTTTTCTTTTGTCCTTGATGTGTGTGTGTTGTACAATAGTATTTCCTGAATAATTTTGATTTTTTTTGCAAAGGCACGCGGCAACAACTCTATGAAATTCATCCAAATGACACAGATCGTCTAAAAAGCGAGACTTTTCAACAGTAAAACGATATAAAAACTGGTGACCTAAATAAAAAAAAAAAAAAAAAAACCGTTCTATTTCCATTGAATAGATGGATTAAATTGGGTGCCTTATAAATAAGGAGTATCATTGTCGTAGATTTTATTGCAAGAATTTGTGCAGCAGGAATAAAATTTGAAACGATAAGAGCTAAAAATAAAATCTAAAACTATGCACAGTACAGCCCGAAGCAGAGTTGCCAGCACGTGATTATTGGTTGTTTTTAAGATAAGTATGTATTCGACAAATTATATGTATGTTCGATTACTTTGATACAAAAAATACCCTTGTAGATCGTCCCTTGTGGCACCTACCGAACATGGCTTACATTTCTTGTGCTAAAACGTGAATAAACGATATGGAGAATATATATGCGGAAGGGATGCCCTTTTTTAAAACCTTTCGAATGAAATATCAACGACATCAGTGGCATTTCTATATCCGAAGAAATTAAGCTCAAATTAATTTGAGTACTCCTAATTTAGCTGCAGTTTACCCCAAATGCGATGACTCATCCACCTGAAACTATAAGGCGATAGCTATAACACAATTCCTCTATAATCTTTGCGCTATATGGCAAGTATTGGTTTGGTATGTTAAAAAATTTCGAGGTTGTAATCAAAATTGGCACTATGATGATGAAAAAGTCCGAAAAAGTGGTATTCCGTGCGTCCACTGTAATAAAAATGTTTTTTAGGGCTACTGTGTCTTGCGAGGAATTGACAAATCCTCCAAGAGTATCTCCTGTTATAAGAAGAGATATACTTGAGAGGAACACTGCATTTTCCTCATGTCGTTATTGAAAACAACGTTGTCCCCTTTTACACGAAAAAGTTGCTAGAGATTTTTTTTAAGTTTTCTTTAAATCTCCTAAAAAATCTCTTGTACCTTTCACATGAAGATACAAAATCGGAGGAGACTTGCTGTGTTTTCCTTTTAAACTACCTTGGTTGAACGCACACAAACGTAGTGTGGAGAGGAACTTCAAAAAAATCTCCTGAATTTGTTGATCGGGGAGATTTTGTTTACCCTTCTTTCTTCCTGCCCTTCTCACCTATAAAATGATTGTTGATGCTGAAAACTCAGTTGCCTTGTGTGAAAGGGGACTTTAACGATACTGAAATTGAATTCAGATCCTTGAATTTAAATCTTAATAACGACTTTGCAAAATATTTACCGGTTTTAGAAGAAGGCATTTCAATTGGAAAAAGGAGATGGTTCTAATATGTTTCCTTTTCTTGAAAAATTAGTAAACCATATTCTGTTCTTGCCGCATTCCTCGGCGGCGCCGCAACGGTTGAAAGGATTTTTTCGTGCATTAATTTGAATAAAACAAAGTTGAGAAATAGACTTATGTAAGACAGACACTTTGAGTGGAATTCTCCACTAAAAGACGCTTTTCAAAAATAAAAATTTTTATGATCTGGAATTTATGCAAACCCACTTATCTTTGTTTTTTTTTTAAATATGTATTATTTTAAGAAATAGGACGATTTCGATTAACGTTGGTTAAAAGTCACTATAGGCCCTAGTTCTTAATGAGCTATTGTGCCACCAAATTTATTTATTTATTTTTTAAAAAATTTGATAAAAAATTCGATTTAGCTCATCCAGAACAGGTAGCTAAGCTACCATAGGTATAATTTTTTTTTTAATTTTCTTTAAATTTTGGTTAAAATTCGTACCTAACCTATAATGAGAAAAGTGGTTGCAAAATTGCATAGCGGAAATAGGCATTTGATGTTTTTTGAAAATAAATGCCGTATTTTCAATTTATTCGTGTACCGATTGTGTATCGATTTTTTTTATAGTTTTGGAATCTTAGGTTAGATTAGGTTAGTGGGCTGACAGTTGATCTTGTTACCGTCACACTTAGATCAATGTAGATCCATTGTGATACCCTGTTAAAAGAAGAAACCTATGCTAAAAAACAAGACATGACATCCCGTTAAAGGGGATAGATTTCAGCAAGCAGCTGCTTTAGGCTATCGGGGGGTTCCAGTAGCTGTCGTCAGAAGCATTGACACCGGGTTGAGGGGAGGTTTCGTCACCGCTGTCCTTTGAGGGCGTGTTCCTCTCCTTTACCCCCACTGAGTGGATCATTCCCCCCACCATGCCCGGAGGAGCAATTGGCTCCCCACAACGCCTGGTGGGTGGGTTTGATAGGTCAGTGGTTATGGTGTAAGTTTGCTTTGTTATGTCAAGGCTGGAGTGAATCGAGAGGGTCGCCCCCTACCACAAGAGTATTGTATCGATCTTATGGAGGGACAGCCATCACAGTTTCAAATGACGCTCACATTCACCGCAGGAGTGGCAAGACTGGTGTAAGGCTAGCTGCCCTAACTCCTTTATTGCAACTCCCGTAGGAATGCGTGCGTCTTACAATCTTACAGTCATCATTGTGTTTGTTCAGTAATTGTGGGTCGGTTTATAGATGGGATATTAGGGACTTTCGAGCCATTTAGTAGCGTTAATGAACTTTAAGAGATTCTTGCTAGGAATAACCGAGAGTTCCACTAAATCGTCGAAGAAGTGTTTCCCCAGGAGTCTGCTTCTCAGATGACATAGCGCAGGGCAGTGACAGAGGTAATGAAGGGTATCTTCCTGAACTTCCTCTTCACTACAGCCTCTGCATAAGTCATCCGAGATAAGTTGCATCTTTTTCTTGTGGTAGCCCAATAGGTTGTGACCTGTGGTGATACTCACAAGAAGAGAGAGTGACTTTTTGTTCAATTTTATGATCTCTTTAGTTCTTTGTTTATTAAATACTGGCCATAACTTCTTAGTTATGACGCAGGTATCGAGTGAGCTCCATCTTCTATTTGTTGTAGATAGAACTTTACCCTCGATTTCTTGTTTGAGAATACATAGTGGGGTCTGGACTATATTGAATCTGTCTGAGCTAGCTCAAGTGTTGAACCAGTTCTTGCCAGTTCATCAGCACTCTCGTTGCCTGGTTTTGGAATCTTGAATTTCTGAATAACTTTAAAATTGAATGCAAGTTAATACTGTGACTGGGTACTTTAATTGCAAAATAAGTAGTCAGCAGTAGTACTAATTATTCTGACTGTGCAGTTAATAAAAGTAGTTAATTGACTTCGCGACTAGTTTAAGCCTGCTTGTATTATTTTACAGTTTATGGTTTTAGTCAGTAAGTCTTTTAACAGATCAACAGATCAGTAAGTCTTTTAACAGATCAAATAAGCCAAAACACAACTGAAAAACTAGCCATTTTGTTAGTTGTCACGTGATTGACATATGGTAGGGTATTGACAGTTGTCTTCCATAACCCTTTGAACACAATAAAAAATAACTGCAGCTAAAAGAATCGCTATAGCACAAGCTGTCATTAAAGTCGCTCACTCATGTAGCAAAAAACGTTTACAATGGTGTAGCGCGGTTTCAAACGACTAGCTCTTAATATAACTTGGCAACCCTGTCCTAGGATTCTGTATAAACCATTTTGTATAAGCCATGTGTATTTGTTCTTTTTTTTTTTTCTTACTTTTGTGAAATTTCATTGGACCGGTGTTTGTTAGTTTTTTTTTCTTTTTTGTATTTTGTAAAAAAAAAAAAGATTAGAAGAGAGACTTGTTTTCATAGACCGTCATTGTATTTTACTTTTCAATTTTATTTGATAAGCCATAGTGGCTAGAACGATTTTCCGCCCTTCGAATTTCAAAGTCTATATACGTACTCGTACAAATACTTACATTATATTGTTTTGTTATATTGTTTGATTAAGAATGGTGACCCTTTATTTTCATTGAGCGAATTTTGTGATACTTTTTTTTTTTATTTCTAGAATCTTTCTCTATTTCTGTATTTGATGTGTATTTTTATTTTTTTTATGGTTGAACACTTTTGGGAATTTCATAATAAGAATGTGTGTTGAATAGATATAAAAAAAAAACCGTAGGTAAAGTTGAGAATTTCATATGGAACCTATAATAGAGAGTATAAAAATTTACAAACTTTACAAATGAACTAGACGTATTTATTTAGAGAAATAAATGAATTAGTAGGTAATGCAATAATATCACTACATACTTGAATGGGAGAAACAAATAAACATACGAAAATTATTGAATTTTTGAGCATCAGTTACCAAATTATTCTTTATAGAATATAAAATTATTTAATTAACTTAAATTTAAGATTTGTAGGCAAACGGATTTAATAACGTTTTTGTATGATGGCTTTCATATTGAACTGGAAGTAAAATCAATAAATTTGAGGTCAAATCATATGAATGTTAAGAATAACATACGTCAATGTTTTTTAGCTGATTTAATAACAATCGGTCACGCAAAAACAAAATGGCCCTGCAAAAGATTAGTGCTAAATTTTGGATGCGGTTTTTCTTTTGTCTATTAAAATATATTTCTAAACTTTTTTTAAATTTTACTTTCACAATACCTATTTGATTTAAAAACGAAATAAAAATAAAGATTCAGAAAAATATAGCTCGCATCATTTAAGGTACCTATTGCTGTTGTTTTTTAATAGGTATGGTTTACAATATTAAGTAACGTTTCTTAAAATTATTACCCTTCATCCTAAATGGGAGAAAATAGAACACAATTTTTGTCTTTCCTGCTTTCAATCTACAAGCCTTAGGCCCCAGTTATAGCTATCATTTAAACTCATCATTGAAAATTTCTTTGATGTATTTTAAGACGTTTATTACAAATTTTTTTTCAATTGTTTATAATGTTTTTCCTAGAACGATTCTAAGTTGGTAAAAAAATAAATTTAACTCGTTGAAATAAGTTTTGTTGGCTTCAACTTTATAAACATTTATAGATAATTAAATGTATGAAATATTTAAAATTTATTTTTAAAAATTAAGGTTTAATATTTCTTTCTTTTATTTCAGGTATGTTTTGGAGTCTTACAAAAACTGATTTTATGGAAAAGAAGGAAAAACAGTAGGTATATTATATGGTTCAGAAAAAAACGATATATTACAAGGTCATATGTAAAAGGTAAGTTAGTATTTCGTAACAAAAATCAAACACGAGATTTTAAATAAACTTGACATTATACGATGATAGGCAAGAAAAAAATATGAATCTCCAAATCTGTCTGTTCCGCTAAATATTTTGCGTTTTTGTGTTTTCTCTCAAAATCTCTTGTACCTACATAGCTATATAGGTACATATGTAAATAGAAGCTATGCGGACATTAAGAACGCACTGGCAACGGCAAAATGGCAATGGAACTACGGAACGTTCTGAGACTAAATGAATGTTAGAAACTAGAGCGCATCGTGAACCGGTACTCCACACATTTTTTTTCTTTGATTTTCTTGGGACCAAAAATAAACATACTTCAAATATTTATCCGTGGTTTAGAAATGTTTACTTGACGATTTTGGCGGATTAACTGAGATCCAACGTTAGTTCAAACATGTTATTAGTTATAATTATTATTATCACATATGCTTGATACTTGAACCATCGCTGAACCCCAGTTTATCTGCGTTTAAGGTGAATTAAAATTGATGAACCCTTGATGAATAAAAAAAATTGTACAACTGTCCCTTACCCTTTTAGGAAATTGTTATATTTTTCTTAAAAAACATCTCCACTTTTATAGGTAAAATAGGTATAGGTTATCCCTTGATATTTTTTTTTTAGAAAATTGTTATAAATGATAAATCAATAGAACTGTTCAACTGATTTTCATCAAATTTTACAATTCAAAAACTGGTTAATATTTTTTTTTTTCATTTATTTTTAACTGCACATTAATAAATATTTAAGATTGGTCTAGCAAAAAAAACTTAGTTTTAAAAATTAAAAAATCTGTGGACTATGAAATTTAATATTAACATCAGTTTTTATATATCGATTTGGCGAGGTTTCTATTATTTAATATCCTCAAAACGATATTTTGAAATTTGGTAAATCGTACTGAACCCATCAGTAACTGAAGTAATTTATACCAATTTGTTATGAGCGATGATAAATCAAACAAAAATACTAACACAAGGAAAAGAGCTTCATGTATACATTTTTTTTCTCTCAGAGTAATTCATTTTGTGTGCTCTCGTCTCGAAGTAAGGTATACAAAAACTTGTTTTTTCTCTCGGTTCAATATTACCCACATGCGCAGGTCAAATAATGATTTTCTTCAAAGCAGCTTCACAGAATATATTGTCTGTGATAAAAATTTTATCACGTGAAGAGATTATGAATTTTGGTTTCACTTTTTCAGGCATCCAGAATCAAATTTCGTGTGAAGATGTGAACAAATTTATCACTTCACAGCTTCTCAGAACGAGAATTGACCCCCAGGATTCATGCATTCCGATTCTAAACTTACGGGGCTTCGAAATTCTCTTTCAGTGTCGCACTAAACATTGACATCTTGACCAGTGTTGCCATTTTGACTGGTTTCCAGTCAGATTTGACTGGATTTCATCGCCATGAAATACAAATCCAGTCAACTAGAGTTTTAACTGATTTTTTGACTTGATTTAATAATTAAATATGCAGCTTATCGTTAAAAAAAAATATTTTAAAATACATTCCAACTTCAGTGTTAAGCCAAGTGTAAACTGTTATACTGCAATCAACATGAGTGTCAAGTTAGCGAAACAACATTCACCGATCGAAAAAATTTTAATTGGGTAATTAGCCGTTAATTAGTCGTGAATTAGTTGTGATAATTTAGAATTTGTCGTTCGATGTTTTCTATGTTTTTTTTGCTGCTTCGCTAACTTGATATCAAGTTAGCGAAGCAGCACCTCAAAAAGGGGTTAAAACGTCTTATAGCAAATAGTTTATTGCTTAATAATTTGCCGTCCAGCAGTTCTGAATGATTTGTGACAATTTTAATTTTGTCATGCAATGTTTTCTACGTTTTTTTTGCTGCTTTGCTAACTTCGTGTCAAGTTAGCGAAGCAGCATCTGGAAAACGTATAAAAACTTCTTATTGTGAATGTTTTACTACTCTATAATTTGCCGTTAATTAGTCGTGAATTAGTTGTGACAATTTTGAATTTGTCGCTCTATGTTTTCTATGTTTTTTTTGCAAAAAAGTGAAATTCGTGTCAAGTTAGCGAAGCAGCACCTGGAAAACGTATAAAAACTTCTTATTGTGAATGTTTTACTACTCTATAATTTGCCGTTCATTAGTCGTGAATTAGTTGTGACAATTTTGAATTTGTCGCTCTATGTTTTCTATGTTTTTTTTTGCAAAAAAGTGAAATTCGTGTCAAGCTAGCGAAGCAGCACCTGGAAAACGTATAAAAACTTGTTATTGTGAATGTTTTACTACTCTATAATTTGCCGTTCATTAGTCGTGAATTAGTTGTGACAATTATGAATTTGTCGCTCTATGTTTTCTATGTTTTTTTTGCAAAAAAGTGAAATTCGTGTCAAGTTAGCGAAGCAGCACCTGGAAAACGTATAAAAACTTCTTATTGTGAATGTTTTACTACTCTTTAATTTGCCGTTAATTAGTCGTGAATTAGTTGTGATAATTTTGAATTTGTCGCTTTATGTTTTCTATGTTTTTTTTTGCAAAATTGTAAAATTGGCCTTAACTTAGGGAAACAGCCTCTGGAAAACGTATACAAACTTCTTATTGTGAATGTGTTACTACTCTATAATTACCCGTGAATAAGTTGTAACAATTTTGAATTTGGTCACTCTATGTTTTCTATGTTTTTTTTACAAAATTGTGAAATTGGCGTCAACTTAGCGAAAAAGCTTCTGGAAAACGTATAAAATCTTCTTTTTGTGAATGTTTTAATACTCTATAATTAGCCGTGAATTAGTTGTGACAATTTTGAATTTGGTAGCGCGATGTTTTCTATGTTTTTTTTTTGTAAAGTTGTGAAATTGGCGTTAACTTAGCGAAAAATCCTCTGGAAAACGTATAAAATCTTCTTATTGTGAATGTTTTACTACTCTATAATTATCCGTGAATTAGTTGTGACCATTTTGAATTTTTCGCTCGATGTTTTCTATGTTTTTTTTTGCAAAAAAGTGAAATTCGTGTCAAGCTAGCGAAGCAGCACCTGGAAAACGTATAAAAACTTGTTATTGTGAATGTTTTACTACTCTATAATTTGCCGTTCATTAGTCGTGAATTAGTTGTGACAATTATGAATTTGTCGCTCTATGTTTTCTATGTTTTTTTTGCAAAAAAGTGAAATTCGTGTCAAGTTAGCGAAGCAGCACCTGGAAAACGTATAAAAACTTCTTATTGTGAATGTTTTACTACTCTTTAATTTGCCGTTAATTAGTCGTGAATTAGTTGTGATAATTTTGAATTTGTCGCTTTATGTTTTCTATGTTTTTTTTTGCAAAATTGTAAAATTGGCCTTAACTTAGGGAAACAGCCTCTGGAAAACGTATACAAACTTCTTATTGTGAATGTGTTACTACTCTATAATTACCCGTGAATAAGTTGTAACAATTTTGAATTTGGTCACTCTATGTTTTCTATGTTTTTTTTACAAAATTGTGAAATTGGCGTCAACTTAGCGAAAAAGCTTCTGGAAAACGTATAAAATCTTCTTTTTGTGAATGTTTTAATACTCTATAATTAGCCGTGAATTAGTTGTGACAATTTTGAATTTGGTAGCGCGATGTTTTCTATGTTTTTTTTTTGTAAAGTTGTGAAATTGGCGTTAACTTAGCGAAAAATCCTCTGGAAAACGTATAAAATCTTCTTATTGTGAATGTTTTACTACTCTATAATTATCCGTGAATTAGTTGTGACCATTTTGAATTTTTCGCTCGATGTATTCTATATTGTTTTTTTTTTTTTTTTTGCAAAATTGTGAAATTTTTATTAAGTTAGCGAAGCAGACTCTGAAAAAGGGGTAAAAACTTCATATATTGAATGGTTTATTGCCATTCATCAGTCCTAAATTAGTTGTGACAATTACAATTTTGGCGTGTAATGTTTTTTATGTTAAAAAGATATAGTTTAGTCTCGTACTGTATTAATTAAAAGAACTGAGAGAACTCAACGATTCGATGAAATATTGCATGTGTAGACACCATGCTATGTAAATCTGAAATTTCAGATTTTCTATTGAACGCGGCTGATGTGACATCTACGTGTGAGAAATGTTCCTAAAACTATTGTGTGTAACCGCCATTTTTCTTTTAAATCCCTACAAAAGCCAGAATGTAACTGCCATTTTGAAAAAAAAACCCTACAAATGCCTGAATAAATGTTTGTTCCCTTAAATTTCCCCCATTACAGCGACATCTACTAGTCGCTTTTAAAACTGATTTTTTATATGCATTGGTGTTTTACTTTTGCACAAAAGTAACTAGTTAAGAGCGCTTTAACTTTTACTTTTGTAAAACTTGAGAAAGAAGATAGAAATGAGTTGTACGTTGGAAAAAGACAAATGGTGTTATTAATTAGATTTTTGGCTGTTTAAACTATGTCTAAGCATTTCGAAGCAGTCGGAAATATGCTTTATTTAATTAAAAAAATATTGCATTTCTCAAGGTTTAGACAATAGATTACGTTGTCTAAAGCAAGATAAAACGAAAAATCACTTTAGCAACAATTAGAAAGGTTTTTTAAGAACTTGGACGGCTGTCTAAAGTTAGACAATGTTTATTAATACGACCTAAAGGATTTAGTTCACTTTTGTACAAAAGTAAGTTTAATGTAGTTAAGCCTTTAAGAGCGCTTTAACTTTTACTTTTGTAAAACTTAAGAAAGAAGATAGAAATGATTTGTGCGTTGGAAAAAGACAAAGGATTTAGTTCACTTTTGTACAAAAGTAAGTTCAATGTAGTTAAGCCTTAAGATGAATGTAGTTAAGCCTTAACTTTTACTTTTGTAAAACTTGAGAAAGAAGATAGAAATGAGAGCATGGTGTCTACACATGCAATATTTCATCGAATCGTTGAGTTCTTTCAGTTCTTTTAATTAATACAGTAGTGCCTGTTTACATTGTATTTTTGACAAAGCATATATTCGTTCATCAAAATGTTCCTCGTGTTTACATTATAGAGAAAAAATTCTTTCATTTCAACTACCCATCCCTATCTCACATCCTTAACAACCATGTATCTCTCACTCACACAAAAAAAACTCTTCCTGCTCAATCCGAAAACATTTAATGAAACTGGCGCATCGGCGTAATTTGGGTGGAATTAATACTTCTCTTTCTTACTCACACAAAATCTACCCATCTCACTGGATGCGCCGTTCGTCAAAAATACAATGTAAACAGGCACGTACGAGACTAAACTATATCTTTTTAACATAAAAAACATTACACGCCAAAATTGTAATTGTCACAACTAATTTAGGACTGATGAATGGCAATAAACCATTCAATATATGAAGTTTTTACCCCTTTTTTCAGAGTCTGCTTCGCTAACTTAATAAAAATTTCACAATTTTGCAAAAAAAAAAAAACAATATAGAATACATCGAGCGAAAAATTCAAAATGGTCACAACTAATTCACGGATAATTATAGAGTAGTAAAACATTCACAATAAGAAGATTTTATACGTTTTCCAGAGGATTTTTCGCTAAGTTAACGCCAATTTCACAATTTTACAAAAAAAAACATAGAAAACATCGCGCTACCAAATTCAAAATTGTCACAACTAATTCACGGCTAATTATAGAGTATTAAAACATTCACAAAAAGAAGATTTTATACGTTTTCCAGAAGCTTTTTCGCTAAGTTGACGCCAATTTCACAATTTTGTAAAAAAAAACATAGAAAACATAGAGTGACCAAATTCAAAATTGTTACAACTTATTCACGGGTAATTATAGAGTAGTAACACATTCACAATAAGAAGTTTGTATACGTTTTCCAGAGGCTGTTTCCCTAAGTTAAGGCCAATTTTACAATTTTGCAAAAAAAAACATAGAAAACATAAAGCGACAAATTCAAAATTATCACAACTAATTCACGACAAATTAACGGCAAATTAAAGAGTAGTAAAACATTCACAATAAGAAGTTTTTATACGTTTTCCAGGTGCTGCTTCGCTAACTTGACACGAATTTCACTTTTTTGCAAAAAAAACATAGAAAACATAGAGCGACAAATTCAAAATTGTCACAACTAATTCACGACTAATTAACGGCAAATTATAGAGTAGTAAAACATTCACAATAAGAAGTTTTTATACGTTTTCCAGGTGCTGCTTCGCTAACTTGACACGAATTTCACTTTTTTGCAAAAAAAAACATAGAAAACATAGAGCGACAAATTCAAAATTGTCACAACTAATTCACGACTAATTAACGGCAAATTATAGAGTAGTAAAACATTCACAATAAGAAGTTTTTATACGTTTTCCACATGCTGCTTCGCTAACTTGACACGAAGTTAGCAAAGCAGCAAAAAAAACGTAGAAAACATTGCACGACAAAATTAAAATTGTCACAAATCATTCAGAACTGCTGAACGGCAAATTATTAAGCAATAAAATATTCGCTATAAGACGTTTTAACCCCTTTTTGAGGTGCTGCTTCGCTAACTTGATATCAAGTTAGCGAAGCAGCAAAAAAAACATAGAAAACATCGAACGACAAATTCTAAATTATCACAACTAATTCAAGACTAATTAACGGCTAATTACCCAATTAAAATTTTTTCGATCGGTGAATGTTGTTTCGCTAACTTGACACTCATGCAATCAACGAACACATCCATTTTTAAGTCTCTTTAACGGTGTTCACATTGGACTCAGATTTACAATTTTTTTTTGGCATAAGCCAGTCAGCTCATGTTCAGACACACACAACCGATTCACTCTGACGTTCAGCAGTCGTTAAAATAAAACACAAATTTAATTAGAAATTTTTCAATTACCAAAGTAATATTTCACTAAAAAAATAGTTTTATAATTGAAAAAACTTCGATTCTGTATTTAAGTGCCAAACAAAAACTTAATACTAACAAAACAGATGTCACAAAAGGAAACGTCAAAAAAATTCACAAATTTTTTATAAAACTTAAAAAATCCTGCCTCACTTGCCCGTCTCTTTCTCCCATCACTTATACTTATACTTAGGTATACGTAACACAACCAGACCAGCACCATACCTCAAAACGAAACCTGGACTGCATTTTCATTTGCCAAAGACGGTGTTCACATTGTACTTACTACTTGGATTTTTTTTACGTCTATACTATATACTTTTAAATATAGTATAGACGTCAAGGCAAGGCTTCGTTTCGAATAATGGTACTGGTCTGGTTGTGTTTAAATTGTATATTTGCAATTAAAATTCAAAAAAAAAAAATCAACTTAGTAATGAAGCGGTAAACAAATAAAAAACATATTTTTTCCATTTTGTGTGATTTACAACAGAAAAATTAAAAGATTTTGCAAAATTTGCTATGTCGGTGTTGGTATTGCCAATTTCCAATGCAGAAGTGGAGAGAATTTTCAGACATTTAAATTTGGTTAAAACCACACAACGAAATCGAAGGGAATTATTATTAACAAATTTGATTTTGTGAGGAATCATTTGCGGAATAAACAATGCTGCAATAATTTTATCATTCCTGAATGTGTAAAAAAAATGGAACAAGTGCTATATACCAAAATATAGAGCTTTTATTTTGACGTATGATTTGGGACTGAATGTTTCAAAAGGTCTGTTTGTTTAGTTCAACTCTGAATTGCAACTGGTTTTGGAGTAGTTTTCAAAAACTTGTGGTGTAGCAAAAATGTATGGGAAAACTTTTGTTTTCGATAAGGTTTTCGCCCAAAACCAGGTTTTATGCTTTGGTGTAAAAAGCCTATAAATCCAATGCAAAACCTATTCAACAATACTTTGTATGGGTGCAAACCCAAGGACGAATGTCTGACGTTTCAGTTGTTTTTTTTCGTTTCTCTCTTTATTCCAATTCATATTATACGCTCATGTCGATGTCGGTATCCGTAGTGACAGCCAGCATCATCATAGCAACAATTGACTTTTTTTGATATGCAAAGCATCATCCATCGTTTTTGTAAATAACCACCACTGCTGCCACCCCTCTCCACGCCCCTCGCTTTAGTGCTAAACTCAAAGTACCTACAATCGAAACTTGTACATAATATAATTCCACAATTGATGGCTTTCAAAATGAAAACGGATATGAATGTGTCCCTTGTATGGTGCATCAATGGATACTTGCATCGAAAGGATGCGAAAAACGCATAGGTGGATATTTGAAAGTGGGGCATTGCACATCCGCCAGGAAAGGAAATTACTGTCAGTGAGGCTTGGATGGTGATGGCTTTGAATCTGCTCCTATCCAGCTGCTATATGGTATTTTTTCATGCAAAGCTCAAAGCTGCGTTTCGCCTCCGATTGAGGCAGATTTTTGTGAGACTTGAACTTAAAATATTAAACTGATTGATGTACAAATAATTTTTCAATACATCAGCCTACACAAAAACCAAATCCAGCGATCGAATATCCTTTCGATAAAAAATTCCTAAATTTCTTCATTTGTAAATGCTTTCATCTTAGAATCGACTGAATAAAAAAACCAAATCGAATTTCGTTTGGTTAAAATGCGCTCCTTTATTCGAATGAAGATAAAATGAGGACAATAAAATGTCGATAAGGACGATTCTATAGGTAATCGTTTCCCGTCTGTCAGCAACAGCAAATCGAAGAAAATTCTATTCGTATTTGTATGCAGTTAAAGTAGTTTTAGAGAAATTTATGGGTTCGTAAAATTCATCGACTTTAAAACATTGAATATTCTGAAAACATTTTTTTCTTATTGCTAGGAATGTTTTATCAAATTATTTTGCATAATAGAATTAATTTGGCAGGGTAATAATTTAGCTTATAAAAATAAAATAAACAATAGCTCATGAAGAACTAGGGCCTAGTGACTTACAACTTTCAACCATTCCTGTTGTGCGTGTCTTCAGGAATGGAAGGGACCTACAGTTTATTGCCGAATCCGAACGGCTAATGTTAACGACACTTTTCTATGACAAGACATACTCTTGGACGTTTTGTCAATTTACGCAAAAGGTAGTAGCCGTTTTATTTTTAAAAATGATTAGGTGACGAGGCTGGGGATCGAACCTGAACCTCCATGACAGTCCATTGAACTTACCATCACACCACGTCTATACTTTTTGCTGATAATATTTGAATATTTGTATCTTTCACTATTACCTCCACGTTCCGGTCAAACGATAAAGAGCTTATTGTTTTCTTGAAAGTAATTTATTACTTATTAATTACTACTTTCTAAAACTATCACCGACTAAGCAATTGCTTAAAAGTTATAAAATATTTCTGTTTTTTATATTTAAAAATATTTGCGTGGTTATTAATTTTTCTATTCCATTCTACATATTCTTTAAAAAATAAATTACAATAAAAGATAAAAATAAATCTTATGAATGCATTGCATTTTTTATTTATTTAGCTTAACACAAGCAATAGAACTTAAGTTTAAGCATAAATCTATGGTGGGCTTGCGATTACTTTGTTTTGTTTATTATTTTTTGTGATGCATCGTTATTCATTAAAAAAAAAAACTTAAACTTTAAATATGAATACCTTAATTGAATATGTACATACATACAATGATCTTAATTTGAGTAATTACCATCAACTTCTCTCGAGTAGAAAAATTCAAGGAACTTTGTCCAGTAGTTTTGGCTCTTGAAGGCAAAACATACTAACAAAAAGGCAAACTACCCACATAAATTTTTTGTTCGTTAAAACTGCCGCTTAAGATTTCGCCTCTAATCAGAATTTTAACTTTGTCAATTTTTTTTATTGAAAATTTCAGTCACTGGTTTTTGTTAAAACTTGTATTTAGAACTGCGCTGTGTACTTGTATACAACCACAGAAAATAAATAGAAACCGCAAAGTCCACGAGACTATATTTTTGAATCCCTTTTGAAAATGTTCATATTTGAACTTTCGATGACGACTCAAAGCGAATTCTCCCAATTATACTTATAGCAATTTTCAACCATCTCCTCATCTTTAACATTTCTCTATTTTAATTTTTATTTTTTTTTAGAATTATGAACCTGAACGAGGGCGAAAAGTTTGTCCGTTTGGCCGTTAAAATTGTAATCCTTTTCCCATGCTTTCTACTTTATATTTGTGCTATGCTACCTGTAATAGCCTCATTAAAACCATTAAAATGATATATATGTGTATCTGAATGTACCTATATTACGAAAATCTTCATTCTGTTGTAAAAGTTGAGCAGATTCTCCCTAGGCTCCACTTCCAAATGGACTGTGTTTATTGGTAGTAGTAATCGTCCTTCGTTTTTCGTGATGAAGTATGACGAACAAAATAAACGGAAAAAGGTTGTTCAACGTATTTTCACTGTAAAATAACAATTTTCCGCTCCAAGTTGTAACTATGGCTGTATACTTAAATGTAAAATACAACGGAAATCATTTCGTCCTTAATTTTTTTTTTATTATTTTTTTTTTCTATCCCTTCAATTTTTCTGCTTTCAATTTTGTGGAGCAGAAAATTTACTTCACAACAGAGAACAATTCACTTGGTTTCTTCATAAATTGGGTGTAGTGCTATATGGTATGGATGAAGAGGATGTTGATGATGATGCAGTCAGGCAGGCAAGATTTTGATGACCATTCTTCTTATATTTTAAAGGATGATCTTTTTTCTTGGTCTTATTTTTTAAAAACGTTTTTAAAAATCATTTAAATAAAGTTCTTTGAAAAATATAAAATAAATATAAAGCGTGTAGGTTGAGTCATTTAGGAGGTCTGTATCCCCCCGTTTTAACGGGAGGGGCAATTTTCTAAAAAAAAATCTACTTAAAATAGAAAAAAAATCATGAATAAACAACGGCAACACTTACAATGTCATGCCGTACATCTTTTTTAAAGCCAGAAGTCCGTTCTATTTTTGATTCAAATTATTTGAGAAAATTAATTTTCAAACTCAAAATTTTACAAAAATAGTGGAAAAATTGTGTTCAAATAGTCCTTTTTCAAAATTTTTCGTTTATAGATAGGTAATATTTTTGTTTTTAATATTCGATTTTCTTATCAATTTCTAGTCAAACACTGCGGTTTTTAGTTTTTGAGAAAATTAAAAATAACAATATATATTTAACTACTTTATTAGTAGACATAGAATCTTTGAAAAATGGATGGAAGTCGAATTTAGGGAAACTTACTTCAATTTTCTCAAAATCTAAAAAAAAAATTTGACATCTGGTTCTGAGTGTTTGACTATTGATAGTAGCATCAATTGTGTTGAATACTCAACACAAAAATATTACTAAAAAACGTAAAATTTTGAACAAAATCAGTAGTTGGAACACAATTTTTTAATTTTTTTCCAAAATTTAATTTTGAAAATTAATTTTTGAAAAACTGTTCTGTTTTTTTCTTTTTTAAGTCAATATTTTTATTAAATTGCTCCTCCCGGTATTTGTAATTTTCTCAAAAACTAAAAAAACATTTGAGCATTTACCTACTTTTCAGTTTTTGACTAAAAATCGATAGGAATATCGAATATTAAAAACAAAATAACGTAACATTTTGAAGAAAAAAACTAGTTTGAACACAATTTTATTCATCATTTTTTTTTTCTTCAAAATTTTGAGTTTGAAAATTAATCTTTCAAAAACTATTCTTCCAAATAATTTTAATTAAAAACATAATAATAGAACGGACTTCTGATGGCTTCGAGAAAAGTACAACATCACATTGTAAGTGTTGCCGTTATTTATTTATGACTTTTTTGGAAAATTGCCCTCCTGCCTAAACGGGGGAAAATAAGCCCCCCCCATACGTTTTTCTTTTCTTGTCTCAACCTAACCTACACGCTCAAGCTTTTGGTCACACCTTAGGTGAATCACCCTGTACCTATAGTTTTTTTTTTACATACATATGTATGTACATAATGTAGGTACGTAGTTAATGTACATATACAAAAGTAATTATTGTTGTACAAAAAATAAAGCATTTGATTAGGATATTATTTTCTATAAAAATCCAATGTGAAAGAGGCTTAAGAAATTAATTTGCATCGAAAGTAATACGTTATAATTAAAGCTTTTATAGGTTCGGTAGGGTAAGAAGAAAATTCGTAAACTGGTATTTACAGATTATATGCATAGGTATAGATTCTAAAAAGTGCATTGGAATCAGTAGGAATATATACATTTTAAACTTTCAGTGTAAAAAATTAAGGCCCAGTTTTTCAGTGCTAAGTTAAACTCGAACTAATTAACTCTGGACCCAAATGTATTAACGGTTAACTTAAGAAGTTTTTCTTAAAAAAATTCACGCAATAGACATTGTATTGTATTGTAGTGTATTGTGTTGTATTGTATTATATTGTTTTGTGTTGTGTTAAATTTAAATTAATTAATGTGTTTGCTATGTGGGATTTTAAAACTGTTTTTCAAATTTTCGGTGTTTCTTCACAAATCGTATTCTTTAGATGTCGGAATTTGACTTTGTAAAATTGAATTTGGTTTTGTTGACCAATTTTTTGCTTCTTTAATTAAAAAAAAATTCGTTTGTTATTAACTAACCTACGGTCACCACACAATTGTACTCATATTATGCCAACATCGCCACCTTCCTTGCACGACTCCCTAATCTTCCCCACGAACAGTAGAACAATTAATTAATTGTGCACATTGCGAACGAATAAAACTCAAGGTAAAAATGAACGAATTTGTAATTCACACAACACCAGTAATATAGGGACTGTGAAAATGGCATCGCCCGCTTGAAGTAGGAAGAATTAGCTTGAAATCCATTGCATCTAATTAAATGAGAATTAGAAATGTTAAGTTCTGTGAAATGGTGAGATGTCCTTTCTATTAAATTATGTACAATAAAAACATAAGTACCTAATTAAGAGTAGTATGGTATGAGAGCCATTAATTCCAAAGAAGCGCTGATACCATACAGCCGGAAGTTTGACTTGAATTCTGAGGAATACTTTACATGATGGATTCCTACTAAATTCTTATAATATTTTGCTACCCTAGCTAAAGCTCATCTTTACCCACATATATAAATAGCCTTAAATAAATTTTGTGGTACCATTTTCTCGAAAAGTATTTTACCGATTTCGATAAATTAATAAGAATATGGGGCTTATTGCGGATGAAATAGAATCTTGTCGAATAGAATTAAAGTCTACTATCGTTATTTCAAAATTCTATTCGTTAATATTTTTCTATTTGACTTTTAATATTTGTACTGAATAATTTTATATTTTTTCTATTTGAAAGAAATTTCAATTCTATCAAGAATTTTGATCGACTTTTGTCGAATAGACTTTTTTTGAATAGACTCTTGCAATAAGCCCCTATACTTGAGAACAACAATTTCTTCTTAAGCTTGTGTTGTAATCCCGTATTATCCTATTAATATTAAAAATGTGAAAGTTTGTTTGTCTGTCTGTTTGTACCTCTTAATCTCCGAAAATTCCTAATTGATTGTTATGAGAATTGGTAGAACGAGAGCTTGGAACATGAGAATGAACATAGGCTACTTTTGATTTCATAATCTAAAACAGTTTAATAAAAAATAGTTAAAATATAAAAAAAGTGATAAATTGATTGAATTGTCAGATATTCAAATATAAAAATATCAAAATAGTCCAGTCAACGAAGGAAAACTAATGCCTTCACCTGGAAATAAATCCAACAGTTTTGAAACTTGACACACATATTAAGAGAGGCCTGATAATGAAGTGTATAAAAGTCCTCATGAATCCGAGGCGAGCTCTAGTGGCAGGAAGGTTTTTCGTGTTTATCTCAGAAATTGTATTATGACTAAATTTTTCATATATATCATATTTATAAAGTTATTTGGCGCCTAAAATTGGTATTTTTTAAATTTCCTAAAAACAGCTACATTTTGTATAGTTAAAGCCAGTAGCAAACCCAAATTCATATGTATATTAACATGTACGTGTTATTATACCAAATTCAACCGTCTGGCAGGTTTCTTTTCAGCCGAGGGTGGGGGTGCGTTCGAAAACGTCTGGTATTTTTAATCAGTGCACAATCCTTAATTTTTATATACAGGGTCATTCGCATAAGGTGTGACAAAACACTTTAGATACAGGTTGGGTCGAGACAAAAAAGAATCGTATGGAAGGGGGTCTATTCCCCCCCGTTTACCTAGAAGAGGCAATTTTTTAAAAAAATTGACTCCAAACAGAAAAAAATCATAAAAAAACAACGGTAACTCTTACAATGCCATGCTATATCTTTTTGTAGAGCTCAAAATTTCTTCTTTTAGATTGTTTGTAAATAAAGTTTTTTTTAGTAGATATAGGATCTCTGGATCATCAAAATAAAGAAAACTTACTTTTATTATTTTCAATTTTCTCAAAAACTAGAAGACATTTTGACATCTGGTTTTTAGTATTTGACTAAAAATTTATAGGAGCATTAATTTTAAACACAAAAATACAACTTAATTACGTACATTCTTGAACAAAATCAGTTTGAACACATTAAAATTTTTTTTTTTTTAATTTCGAGTTTAAAAATTTACTTTTCAAAAACTCTTCACTAAAACAACAGGTGCAAAACAACTTGATAAATATGACAGATATAAAAAATTTGGTCATAATCTATTTTGTAGAGACTTTTCTAAGCTATACAATTTTTGAGATAAACACGAAAAACCGACAAATACGACATGTATACCTTCCTGCCGCTAGAGCTCGCCTTGGAATTATGGGGACTTTTGTACGCTTCATCTCTAGGCCTCTCTTAATAAGTGTGCCAAGTTTCAAAACTGTTGGATTTTTTTTCCAGTTGAAAACCTTTATTGACTGGACTTAAAAACAGATACAAAAGTATTTTACAATCATAAAGTTATTTAGACATGCGAAGCAAGGCGAGCACGGTTCTGCTAGTAATGAAAACCTTTTAACCGCTGTTTATAAATCTGTCTAGAAAAACAGAAACATGTCGATTATGGAATCCGCCATAATGGAGCCGCAGTGATTCGCGGATCCATTTTCTTCTTTTCTATTTTCTATTCTACGTGTCTATTTTCTTTCTACGTGAAATCGATGAAGAGAAAAGAGAGCTCTGCACTGCGATTCGCTGCTTTGCGGATTCTATAATCAGCATGAATATAGCAGAATATAGACCTTAACTAAACTTTCCATAGTTCAAAAGATGTTGATCTTGTAACTAGGGATGTATTTAACAAACTTAGGGGCACGTATGTAATTCCGGAAGGGTTGATCTATCTCAAAATTGGTTAAATCTGAGCATGAATTTTTGATCAAAATTTTAAGAGAAAATTAAACATATTCATTCAGGATATACTGATTTTACAAAAGTATAGTTCACTTAACAATCCTTCCGAAGCAACTGAATTCGTACGGAGTTCGCAGTTTGGTACTGAGTTGATTATGAAGAATTAGTACACCATAGACGCTGCAATAAGCGGACACTCATGGTCCCTAATTCGCATCTTTTATTTAGGTAGGTACCTACATTTTCTTTTTACGGAAATTTAAATTTTTTCCTTATTTGTACTACAAGTTGCTTAAGTTTTTAGGTCAAAAACTTTCTCCCCTCATGTCACATACAAAATTTGTAAGTATGTACATTAGGGTGGTACTTCTTTTAAAGTTTTCAAAATCTAAAAAAAATATATATTATTTATCATATATCTATCTATCGGTGCAATGTAATAAAACCAGGGGAAATTAATTCCGCGGTACTATTGTCTCAAATTAACATGAGTCTGAAATTGTTTCATTTTCAAAATGGTCAGCAGTGCGGTAACCAATGTATAAAATATTAGCATCGCGCTTACCAGAGAATTCAATATGCCAGGATAGGGGTACAATAATTTATTTATTCCGCAGTTGAAGGTGAAAAGCACCACCCCTTCCTGCAAATTCACTGACCCAACTTTCTCGGTCCTTCTTGGAACTTTGCTAAACTGAGTGTTTCACGCACACCTACAAAAATTCTCTGTTTCTACAGGCATTTTCCCCACACCTTTGTTTAGATCATCTTTGCAAGTAGAGTAGCGAAGACGTACCTAGTTCTTTTTTTTTTTCTCTTTTCTTCTATTTTCTTATAAAAAATTGAGAAATGGCCGCTTCATAAATTAAATGTTACTGTTTTTTGTTCATTTCGTGTTTTTGTAGTGCAAAATTATGTTTGTAAATTGTATTTATATTAATTGATGAAAATAAAAGTGTCTTGAAATGAAAAAAAGCTTTGTTTGTTTGTTGTAGGTAAACTCGATTGGAGAAACTTTGAATGAAAAAAGCTTTATTTATAGGTAGAAGGTAGAACTCAAGTGGGGAAGTACTTTTTTTTGCGATTCATTTTGGATACGTTTTGGTCTCGGTTTTCGCTGAGTATGGTGAACTCTCACAATACATGCGCAAGTGGGTCAGTGGTGATTCTAATTTCCATACTAATTTGAGCCGTCAAACGCAGTTTTGCGGATCCGTATTTGGATCCGTGCGCGGAGTCCTCCATCGGTTTTTGACTACGTGTGCGAATCCAAAACGGAGTCTTTTGCTTAAAGGGACTGCATTTGAAGCTCATGCTTTTCCATGACCAAGCTGGACTTAAACTTACTTTAACGCCAGCTTTAACTTATATTTATTTGCTCTTTTACTATCAGAGAGCTTTCCACCTATTATCTCCGACATCAATATGTAACCGTTGAAAGATTTTCCTCTTAGGTGAAAAAAAAAATGCTCTTAGAACTGTAACATTGCAAGTTAAATATGTAGTATATGCGAAATTTTTATCACGTACCATCGTACCCGTAAACCTCTTCAATGCAAACTGTCGGTTTAAATTGAAAAATAAAAAAATAGTTTGCTTATTACGAAAAAAATTAAAGTTTTTTGTGAGTTTTTTTTATTTTTGAATTAAAGATGACAGAAGAAAAATTTGAATTTTCTGTTTATGTATATGTGCTAACCTGGATGTGTGGGTTCGAGCCCCAGTCTAGGCAGCATTCTTTTCTATATTCCCTCAACTGAGCGCCACCCCTGGGATTTAATGAGATAATCAAAACCATATTTCTCAGTCCACTGTGCCAACAAAAATCTATCCTATCCTTCTATTCTTTCTAACATTGCCTAATTTATAAGACCCTAGGTCTTACTGGCAAATATATGTTTGTGTTGTTTTTTTAAAAGAGACTCGTGATTCAATATGCGGATAACAAAATGACACGTTTCTATTAATCAGGTCATGTCGCACGCGTCAGGGCACGTAACACGCGCCGGTCGCGTTTCAATATGCGCCTAGACTACAAAGAATATTTTTTTATGAAAACGTTTTAAATTTCCTTTGCATGGTTTCAGCGAATGTACTAACTTTTTTGAGTACCTACATACATCAACTTTATGCATGAATTCCCATGGATAAGATTGATTTATAAAAATAAACTTTATTAGTAAAGCTTTATAAAAAATGAAGCTTAAAATAACTATGTAGCTATAAAACCATTAGTTTCAAAATTTTTATTGAAAATCTACTTTTTAGTGGGACGTAGACGAAAAATTGCTGTAAACCTCAAATTCTTCAGAAAATTGTCTAAAAATATTTTAAGTTTTAGTTGTAGATTTTTAATGTTTTGAAACATGTTTGTTTTTCCATTCACATTAAAATTTTATAAAAATTTTTCTTACTTTTTGATCAAAACCATATTCAAATTTTCAAAAAAAACAACTGTGGGTATATATATATATATAAACTCAGTTGAGTAGGTTTAATGGCAGGTAATATGTTAAAATAGATATGTACATTGTATGTATGTACTTCAAACTTGAAAACATTTTTTTGAAATTATTTCGAACCCGCGGGCATTTAGAAGCTTAAAAATTTAATTTTTTTTTCAAATTAAGAATCACCCTAATGCATGTACATATGTATCTACATGTTACTCCCGGAAAATTAGTATGTATAAATAAAAAGACATGAAGAATACAGAACTCGACAGGAATAAAACATACTTTGTCCCGCAGAGTGCTCCAATTGTAAATGACAAAAATAACATCCATGTTAAATGTTAATCCACAAATACTCCCTCAGTCATATAAAAATTCCTATCTTCCTGAAAGTCGTTTTTTTTTTATTATTTTTATTTTATTTCAGCAAAAAGATGACAATCATATTCCGGGTGAATGCCCGAATATAAACAAACACATAACTCTGTTTCCCATCTGTCAAATAGGGGAAATAAAAACCTTCCCTCATTGCATCGATGAGTGTGCCACTAGATGAATACTTCATAAAAAAAAAGAAGTTCTTATGTTGGCTATCCAGAATTCAATGACGAAAAAAACAACATTTCAGCACACCACGACCTATTCATTCTAAAAAAAAAAAATTTAGCCTTCTGTTGAAGTATGGATGTATGGTTGTGTAAACCACAAATTGTAAAAACCCTTAACGGAGTATACCTGCATCGGGACCATTATGTTCAGGCCACTTATGTATATTGTTAAGTCATATTGTGAGGCACCTTAAAGCTTAAACATTGAACATGTGGCAACAATGCTGGAAGCCGACAAACAACTGCTATCACCCTGTCGACCAAGTGGTGAATCTTCCATTTTCTTTTTCCAACGCAACATTAAAGTGGTCCTTGTGATTTCATTATGCTGGAAGAAATTTGGTGCGAATAAGTTTTCTTTGTTTCTGCATTCTGTCTAAGTCAACGTTACTCTCAAACTTCGAAATGTAGAAATTCTGGAATTAACTGGTAAAACTTTAATATTTTTCAGCAACATTGGTAAAATACGATTTTTTCGCGGAGAATGTACCTATCTCTTTGGCTCCTCTGTCCCCTAACACAACTCCGTTGCTTCGCTTAAGGTACCTACGTCAGAGATGAAAAATCGTCTTCCAGAAATTAATCAAATTTAAACAAAAAAGTATAACGAATTATACTTTTTGATTTTTGTCAACAAAATAAATTTTACTGAAGAATAATACCAGTGGTGGATTCAGGATTTGTTGAACAAGGGTGAAAGTCCAACTGCTACACTTATCTTCTTTTGGAACAGTAAGACGAATATTTATAATAAAAGCAAGTGGTTTTTTGGAACCCTCTTCACGTGACAGGGTCAAATGCACACACATAATGCGAGAACAGCTTTTACAATGCTCTTCCAAAAAAAAATTATAAAACTTTTCATTGTTTTTGAACCACTATTTTGATAAATGCTATATGCTATCGGGAGACGTGATCATACCGACGAAGATTGTAAACAAAACGTGTAATATTATTGAAAGCGACTCGAAGTTTTCTTTGACTTAAACTATCAACACTACAGAAAATTAAACTCCCGTATAGCAAAATTGGTAGAACAAGAGTTTTAGCCAAGATTATCTTCATTCTTACTGGCAGGTAGGCTCCCGCGAGGTTAAGCATCCTATATTGGTCCAGTCCAATAGCCTCAGACTTGATTCCTTGAACGGATTTATATACCTCAACCTCGTTAACTCTACGGAAACTGAACTGATTCAATGAATTATGTATAATAATGTATCCTGAGAAAAACTTGGAAGCTCCTGAACCGGAGTGCTTGTAGAGACGCTACTGAATAACATATTAAGCTCATTAGCATCGCAATCTTCACTAACGGAATTTGGTTTTTTGGTTATGCCCAGAGATTTAATATTTTTCCAAAGCTTGTTCGAGGATGTATTGCCAAATTTTGAATTGTAGTACTTACACTTTGCTTTCGTGATTTCTTTCAAAACAATATTTCGTAGATTTTTGTAATCATCAAAGAGAGACGGCAGCCTAAAACGTTACCACCTTTTGTAGGTAGCGTTTCTTTTACAGATAAGTTGTTCGATTCTATGACTAAACCATTCGCATCCATTGCTGCGAATAGTAATTGTTTTAGAAGGAACGAATGTATTGTACCGGTTGTTGACAGTATGTCTGTAAAAAATTCGATTTGGTCATCGACAGATGGTAGGTAGTAGATGGTTTTCCAGTTGACATTAATAATTTGAGTGGATAAGGCCTCTAAGTTAATTGCTTTGAAGTCCTTATAATGGATTGTTTCTGCCTGTACAGTACGACTTACGTTTATATCATAAAAAGCAATGAGCATATCGTGCCTAGAAAAACCAGGTACATTAAGCTGACTATAAACATTAATCTTTTGTGGTTGATTAACTAGAAGATAATCGATAAGAGTTGAGTTGCTCTCAGAAAAATGAGTAGGCATAGATACGTTAACTGGAACAAGATTCAGAGAAATTAAGTTGTTACAAAAGTTTAACACATTTGTACTCCGATCATCGAGCAGGTTAGTGTTAAGATCCCCGGCTACGATAATATGGTTATAGTAAGGTGTAATTTCTTCAAGAATATTTGTTATGATTCCAGAATCATACATGTCAGGGAGTTTGTACACTACTCCGATCAAACATTTGTCAACATGACACACCGCTTCGACGAACAAAAACTCTAAGCCAGTACCATCAGATTTTTTAACTATCTTAGAGCAAAATTGTTTCTTAATAAAAATGGCAACACCACCTCTTCTACTACTACGATCAGATCTAAAAACCTTGTAGTCTGAAAACTCAAGAACATTGTTGTCTAAATCAGAGGTCAACCAAGTCTCCGACATACAAACAACATCCATCACTCCACTCTCAAAAGTAATCTTAATTCATCTAAGTGCTTACGAAGACTCTGCGCGTTTATGTGGCAAACGGAAACACCATTATATCTGTTACGAAAAATATTTAACATCGTAGACGTAGTATTAATACGTGACCCCCGAGCCTGTGAAACCCCGTTGCTACCCATATGGTAATTCATATATTTTTAAAACAATAGATAATAGAAACCGTCGGAGAAAGAACAAACAACTGAACTTGAGCCCTAAACAGTAATTAAGAAGTGCTAAAAACATTTTATATTTAAAAATTGAACAAGGAAATAATTATTATGAGTGACCAAAAAATTTAAGTATTGTAAAAGCAAGAGTTGAATTTTAAAAATATTGAAAAATGATTTGTCAGAGATTTTGGAAAATTGGCAACTCCATAGTTTGACTGGAATGAAGTACTGGAAGTGAAGTGTCATGTTTGTTTTTTATCGTGCTGCTCATTGTGGTTTAAGTGATTGGGAGATAAACGCTCAGTTAGTAAAGAATTAAGATGGTCAAGAGAAACGACGTTGACAGCTTTCGAAGATTTGTTTACTTTAACGTGTACGAGGCCACAGTACACGTATAGAAGGTAACATCTTCCGAGTTTTCATTTTTGTTCAGTTCTGCGCATGTCTTGTATTTTGTTTTTGTAAATTGTGGATGAGGGTCACTGCGATTCGGAAACACTTGTGTTTTGTTTTTGTAAATTCTGTTGTCATAGATCAGATTCTCTGTACCTCCGAATTCGATAGAGGGATGCAAAGGTTTCGAAAATCACTGAGTTCAAAACATAAAACTGATGTTTGTAAAATTTTATGATCTCTATTTTTTAAGGCCCTAACTACGTACTTACTGAGAGTCGGACCTTTGAAACCTCCTGATATTTAGAGGCGATACAAAATTGTATTGAATTTTAAAACAGTGTATTTATTTGTGTACTTTAGCAAAACCGAATGTATCGAAAAAAGTACCTATACATTGCAACCGTGACCTACATTATGTTCTATGCAGGCGCCAATGCCAACCGTTTTCTTGGAGAATATCAATTTGAGTGGCACGCTTTCTGGTGGTTAAAGTTCGGAATGCATTATGAACAAAAACCGCTTTGGACTTTTATCAGTTTTTCTGAAAAATTCTAATGCTTTACTGAGATACTTTAAAATTTCCACATTTGGGAGTTCTACAGTAAAACATCCCTATAGTGCTATGACTACGAAGGCTACGAACATAAATATATACACAAACATGCCATTGAAGGTTTTGTTACAGTTTTTATATACATATTTCTCTTTTCTTCCCTAATGACCTGCTTAAGTGTTTATCAGAGATGTTATACAAACCGAAATTATTTGTTTTTTGTTTTCTCTTGTAGTTTTACTAACAGTTTAAATTTATATTTTTGATTCAGAATATTCTCAGAAATTTGACAAAATCGAAAGATTTTGTTTATTAGAAATCCTTAGTCCTCCAAACACTGCAATTGGTATTAACAAAAATAGAATCAAATGTTGAAAGTAGGTATGGTTCCATAGGGAAATTATTAATATATTTAGGGGAAGTATTATTATCTTTATGGAAACCTAAATAATATAATTATGAATCTTTATAAATTTATTTAAAAAATAAATCAAATATTATCATAGATCCCCTTCCATTTATTAAATAGGTAATGTTGTTATACCTATCTAAAGCAATGACAGAAACTTATAACATCCCTTACCTTCAAACACTTTGAGGACGGTGCATTGTCGGTGGTGGTTTGTTCTAAAATAAAATATATAAACAAGGTTAAGAAGCTGGGCCACTTGACATGAAGCTAAAGCGGAGACATGGAATAGAGAAAATGTTTTAAAATATAAAAAATAAAATTAAATAAAAAAATTCTCCGCCAACTATACAGGAAATAATGGGCAGCAGTTGGTTGAAAACTTTCGGGTAATCTGCTTTTTTTTTTATTTAGTTTTTTTTTTTCAACGAGAAGGCTTAATAGAGACATTTTAAAGCTAAAAGGATTACATCTATGAAAAATGTTGTTGCATTTGCAGATGCGACTTGTTGGACTTATGTTATTTTTAATTCAAATATGACACTTAAGTTTTATTTTAAGTGGAAACGAACTGAATGCAAACAAAAATTTGAGACAAATAAAAATAATGGAAGTAGCATTAAAATGAACAAGGATTTTTTTTGAAATAACCTCTATATAGCTATACCCTCATAAAACAAACAAGAGAAAGAAGATACTAATAGCACAGTCACTTTATGATTTAAGTGCAAACTTTGCGCTATAAAAGGATTTTATATTCCAACATTTTCGTTTTAGGGGCTTAAATAACTTCTAAAAAGTTCTGGTGAATAATGAAAATCTACATGAAGGAGAAATATTAAAAAAAAAAAATAGTAAACATATATAATTGTCATTTAGATGATTGGGAAAAACAAACGAAATTTTCTTAATTTCCATTTCAATTTTAAAGTTTCTTAGGCTTATTCAAAATTGATTTTAATTAATAACAACTTTTGGAATAATTTTATTAATTTGTGTTCTTTTTTTTAACAAGCACTAGTTTTTTATTGTGAAAAAAACACTTCTCTAAATATCCATTTATGTAAAAATTTGTGTTTCAAGCTGGAAAAAAAATCATGCAATTAGTTTTTAAACATGACTTTGGGCATACAATTAATTTTGTGAAAACATAATTTTTAATATTAATTATTTTAACTTGAAAACATTTTCACAACATTCGGTATTTTGCTATCACAACAGGGTATCCAAAAAATTATGGAATTAACCATTCACTTCAACCTTCAATAACTTTGGAAGGAGTACCTAATGTAATTTTTCAACCCAGTGGTCCTAACGGATATCCCCACAAGGGACTTCTGGACTGAAAACCGGGTCAGTAACGATACTCATGTCTCGGTTTTTACGGACGGTTCCAAGACAGAGCAGGGAGTAGGGTCAGGCATCTTCTCAGATAATACACCCTTAAACAGATCAATAAAGCTTCCAAGTTTCTGCAATGTCTTTCAAGCGGAAGTACTGAAAGTCTATGAAGCCGCAAGAAGTCTTGCGACGTCCGAACTCGCAGGCAGAAACATCGACTTCTTTATCGACAGTCAGGCGGCGGCGATAAAAGCTATTTCCTCTATTGCCACAAAGTCTAAACCGGTGAATCGTTGTCGTAACGAGCTAAGACTACTAGGTACAGCAAATACAGTCACCTTTAGATGGGTCCCAGGACACCGTAACATAGGTGGGAATGAAATAGCAGATGAACTGGCCAAGAAAGGGTCATCCCTTTACCCAAGCCAAACTTGATATGGCCGGATCTTTCTAAGGAAAAAACCGAATACCTTCTCGAGCTAAGCAGACCTCAACTATCTCTCTTGGTTGGAATCTTAACAGGCCACAACTCAATGGGAACCCATCACATGATCAGAAATGGTATAACCGCATCTGACTTATGCATAGGGTGCCATGATGAAGAGGCGGAGGAGGGCTCCTATCACTTCCTTTGTGAATGCCCCAGTCTAGCTAGAACCAGAAAGACAGCCCTCGGAGAATACTTTTTCGACGAATTGGTCGATATCTCGTTTTTGCCACTAAAGAACATTCTGAAATTCGTAAGTTTTTTTTTGACCCAAGCTGAGTTTTAACTTTTGACCCAATCCAGTTCTATAATATATTGTTAAAGCGAGCTTTCAATAGTTTAAAGTTAATAATAATAGAAAGTTCCTTTCAAAGAGCAATTGCGAGTTCTCCTACATAGCATCCATATCAACCAACCTCAAACACAATAAATCTTTAGCTTTTGCAACAGGCTATATCTGCAAAGTAAACCAATAACTCCAGCCACAATATTTCTTTCCTTAATTCCATTCGGAATGCCATCAATAACTCGATTACAACCCTCATTACTCCCTGTTCAAAGTTGTTTTTTGCCCTGCAGGTTCAACAAATTAACCATTCAATGGACAAACAAAGCATCCCTCTTTCTCTCTCTTAAAAAACGCCCCCTCAATAGTAATAATTTCTCATTATAAAGACAACACAATCGGTACCAAGACTCCAAGGTGTATCTGCTATAGGTATATCTTAACTAGAGAAAAATATGTTTTTACAATGTATAAGTTCGTTCTTTTCATTTAATTAATTGGAAAAGTTAACAAACAGTTATAAAGCTTCCCGTTCCGGTTCCGATTTTCGTCCACCAACCTTAAATACACCCTCAGCATTGTCCTTATCCATAAAAACAGCCATAAAATTCTTCTCATTTGAACACTAGGTGAATGTAGTAAAAGATTGGACAAGTTTATCTCTCTCTGCTATCTTGGCAGTGTGTTTTGAAAATAAACTCTACAGAAAATTTTCTTGCAAGGCTTTGTTGTTGTCTTGTTTCACTCTCACAATTTTTAAAGTTGTATATTGACTAGATTAAATTCGGTTTAGATACTTCAGTGAATTAACTCAGAGTGGCTAGTTTCCAGTGAATTAAAAAAAAATGAGATCTTTAGATTTTTTTTGCCAATACAATGGAACGGAGCTTTGACTATAATACATCACTCGCGCCGGGGTCGATAAATAGGTAAAAGAACAAACATTGCTTGAAAGGGTTTAAATAAAACGTGGTACCGTATGGAATAATAAGTGTATGTGTCTGCTAAACAGTAAAAACTCGTATCAATATTGAAGAGTTGTATTTTGAAGATATAGGCATAATAATGGACGATAAATACCTTTACTGAATTCGTTTGTGAGGTCTGATCGAACCTTTCTCCTTATTAAGGCTGTTTCACAATGCGACGAGAAAACGAGACGTCAGCGTGATGAGATCTCTTCACGGTTGTTCTCTCTTTAAAACGAGTTTTAAACAACGAAAAAATACATAATAAAGTATTTCTCGTCGTCACGTTGCGTCTTTTTTTCATTTTTTCGAACTTTATGACGTGACGAGACGACGAGAAATGCTTTATTATGCATTATTTCAATGTTTAAAATTCTTTTTTAAGAGAGAGAAACTACGAAGAGATCTCGTCACGCTGACGTCTCGTTTTCTCGTCGCATTGTGAAACAGCCTTCAACATTAGTTGATGTTATTTGAAAAAAAAACATAACTTTAATGACATTTCTTTAAAGATCTAATATATTTCCTAAAAAATTTTAAGAATTCGGATTTTCAAGATAAGATATTTATAGTTAAATAAACTCTAATAAGGTCCTTATTTCACCAGACAATAAAATTGCTCATAATTGTACTGTGTAATTGTGCACTAAAGCTCCTACATGCGGCTAAATTTACTACATGCCAATAATTTTGGTTGATATACATAGTGCAACATAATACCTATTTAGAATTAATATTGCGTTTATTAAAACCTAAAATCAGGGATACGTATAAATAATCGACAAAAAATGTCGACTGGTCAAAATATCGATTAGTATCGACTTCTTAAAGTTAAAATGCCAAAATATTACAAACCGAATAAAAAAATGTCGGTCGACTTGAAAAAAAAAGTCGACTGCCTTGAACAAATTCTACGAAAATATCGACTTTTCGATATTTTTTGCCCAAGAAAATTTAGAACAAAATAGCAATTTTCTGTTGACTTATTGCACTTTGGAACACAATTTTTGATGCTTTGATTTTATAATATACCTACTGATTAATGCAAGAACATTGTTACGCTTATAAAGTTTTAAAACTAGATTTCTCGCAGTGCGAGGAAATGTCAAACGTGTAGACGGATGCCACTTGTGTCAATAATTTGTTAAAAGAATTGTGTGACAGAATAGTATATCCTATTTGCTTTCGTGTTAAATATTTGATTTCGAAAAAAAAAAAATATATGTAGGTAACAGGGAAATAGCTCTAAAGACACCTTTCCGCGTCATCTATCATCTGTCACCGAGTTGTCAAAGCGAAATTATTCCGCATTTGTTAGGTACTCGTTTATTCCACATGGATGCACTTAATACTCAAGCGTATAGCATTTCGAAAATACATTGTTGTTTTTCTCGCTTATCCAAATGCCCCATAAAAAGTTAACTAGGTTTTAATAGAAGAAACAGAAACAAGATGAAGACGATTTAAGGATAACTGAAAGACGACGGATGAGAGAAAGAAAACCACGTCCAGCCGGCTGCCGAGAAATGGATATCAATGGTAAACTTGACGCAAGGAGGATTTATGTTTATTTGTTTATTCTTAAGATAAAGAATTTCCTCTTTTATATATGTATATTTTTTTTGTCATTCGGAAAGACGTTATCTTGAATGCTACTATACTACTCTCGCTCTAAGAGAGTGTGTGTGGTGTAAAAGGTATGAGAGGGATGATTTTCGGAAACGAATTTAGTGTAGGTTGGGTAGGTTTTTCTGAGATGATAAAAAACTGTTGTTGGTATAAAAATCGCATGTAGATGGAAATTTGAAGTGGAACTAAAAACTTGAATTGAAATTTGAAAGGGACCAGTTGCTGAACAGAGGTTTCTCTGGAAATATAATTTGCATGAAGTGTTCAGTTTTTTTTTGTGAAAGTAAATTAATGCTTTCGTTAAAATACAAGAAGTTAAACAGTGTTTTTTTTTTTTTAAATCCATTTATATTTGAGGAATAAAAAACAGTCGATAAAATGATGATAAAGAGATTCTACAAATCGTATAAATATTTTCCAAAGGGAGGTAGAAATGGCGGCCAACGAACAAGCTAGCTAGTTGACCAAATTAGCGCCAAAAAGCGCGCCTTTTTGATACAACAAACTCATTGGAACCTATTTATCCACAAACGCTCCGAGTCAGACACTTAAGTGTCAAACTATAGTCACTACATTGCCAGACTTAGATGGGCTCCGTGGTTTGGCCTTTTGGATTTTATTTTATAAAGGTTGTGGATTGTGTTAAAGTTATGTAATATTGAGTAACTATTGAAGATGACTCAGACATTCACTCAGGAGAATCACCCTCCGCATCGGAGACCATTTTCAAAGTGCTATAAGGCACTTGTTGGCTGGCACCGAAGCGGAAGCTGAAAGGAAAACCTTGCATCCCGTGTCCCCTCAAAACTCGAAGTCCGCATACTAGCAGTCTAGCGAATCAGAAGGGGGTCGCGATGAAAAGGCTACCGTCTCATCGTCTTAGCCATTTCGTTGCGTTAAGAAAAGAGATCAAGTCTTTGATCTTTATTTCGGAAAGTTCGTTAAGGTCGTCATAAAAAGCATGTCCAAAGGATTGTACTCTATACCGGGCTAAAGAGAGCAGGGCATTTACAGAGGAAGTGAACTATTGTTTCCTTTTCCTGTTGGTCTGCACAACTTCGACAGTGAGTATTATAAGGTATACCCAGTTTTGCCGCGTGTTCTCCAATTGGCCAGTGCCCAGTGCAAGTTGCAACGATCCTGGCAATGTCCTGCCTTGATCTGCAAATTAGATTTTGTGTTCGGGATTTACTATAAGTGGGCCACATCTTTCTAGATATAATACAGTTGCTCAGATTGCCCCACCTTCGATTGGATTCGGTTAGGAAATTTGAGAATAAATTGCCCTTCATAACTCCTTAGAGTAATATTAACTCGTTCCGCAAGTGAGATATGAAGGGCTGATCCTTGCCTGGCCAGTTCGTCCGCCCGCTCATTACCCTTAATGCCACAATGACCTGGAACCCAGATAAAGGTAACGTTAAGATTAACATTTAGGCTTGCGAGCTTATCACGGCATTGCTGGACCAGTTTTGATGATGCTGAAGCCGCAGCTTTTGCTTGCACAGCCGCCTGACTATCTGTCAGAATGGCAACATTTTGGTTTAGGAATGTTTTAAGTATCTTGCATGCCTCCCTTATTGCCAGTATTTCTGCTTGAAACACACTTGCAAAGGTAGGAAGACGAAAAGATCTAGCGATATTTAAAAACTCTGAGAAGAATTCTGAATCAACACCACACTCCATCTTTGAACCATCACTCAGTATAAATAGTAGTGTCGAAATCTCTCGTCACGACGTCATCTTCCCACTCCTTTCTGGACGGAAATTTTACTTTAAAATCTCTATTAAGTCTCAGAGTAGGGATGCAGTAGTCAGTTGGAGTCGAAAAAATGTCCGTGGGAATCAACTTTGTGCTGCTGATGGGGCCGTAGGGTTTGGCGCTGCAAGATACTAGGTATTTAATATGTAAATCAAGTGGTAAAATGTGTAAAAAAAAAAACGCTTAAGGCATCCGTCGGGCACGTACGTAGCGCCCCTGTTGTGCTAACTGCTAACGCTAGCAGTTCTTTGCACCTTCTTTGCTTTGCTTTGCTAAAAACAGGCTTTGCTAAGAACAGGCCACCACACAATCGAACCATACGTGAGGATGGGTCGTACCACGGCTGTGTACGTTCACAAAATCATCTTCGACTGGAGGCCTCACTTTTTACCGAATGTTTTGCTATGTGGGCTATCATTGATTTGGTAGTAAAAATCATCAGTTTAGCTTTGTTGACTCCCAGTCCACAGCTCGTAGCCCAGTTATTAACCTTCCTCAAAGCTACCTCTGTGATTTCAATTATTACAGATGTAAACTTTCCCGACACTAATAAGACCAAGTCATGGCAACCGCCTTCACCGCCCCCCCCCCCCCCCCCCCCCCCACAACTCTCTAGCTTGACCAGGATTTTATTTATGACTAAAAGCCATAGCAGAGGAGAGAAAACACCACCCTGGGGTGTTCCCCTACTGACATGTTTGGTTGAAATTATGTTACCTAACATCACAGTACACATATTGAAGGTAATATATTGCGCATCTTCGAAAACTACAGTGACCTGCCTGTCAGAATTTACAAAAACAAAATACAAGACATGCGCAGAACTGAACAAAAATTAAAACTCGGAAGATATTACCTTCTATTTGTGCAGTGTGACCTAACATAGCTTGAATTTATCTATTCCTGAGCATCGATATTATCTAATCTCTGATGTAGGCCTCTACACCAAATTCAACCAGGGATTGAAAAATAGAATCTGCTAGGACGTTGTTGAAAGCTCCTTCTACGTCTAAGAACGTAGCTAGAGTGTATTCTTTATAGTTTATTGTTTTCTCAATTGTACGCACTACCTCATAGAGTTCAATAACTTAAATGATGGAATTATGCGAAATGTTGAAGTTTTTATAGCTTTAACTGGGAATGTAGCAGTTCAACATAATTTCCATTATAATTATGTTAATTAACAAATGATATTGTCATTTTTGGCGAAACTTTGTGGCAGGACTCCAACAAAGTTTTTACTTTTCGTTAAACTTAATGTAAAAAGTTAATTTATTATTAGTTTAAGAGACGTTTTTAACTTGCAATACATACATAGGTACTTTATTGATCAAACTTGACATTATGTTGGTAGGGAAGACGAACAAATTAGGTCTCCCAATTCCGTCCGTCTGTCTGTCTGTCTGTTTGTTTGTCCATTCGCCAGCAGCGTTTTTTGATGTCCCTAAAGTTAGTAGAACAAAGGTTTTATGATTGCATAATTAGATGCTAATTAAGTGCTAATTAAATGCCAAAGAAAAAAATGTAATGCTCTTATGGTTTTCAAAAAAAATAATGTTTTGCTTACTTCACAAGAAGTTAGCAGAACAGTTGCCCAAAAGTACATTAAATTTAAAATTAAGAATATAAAATTGGTCCCTGAATTAAATACTAATTAAATGCTCTACAAAAAAAAATCAAAAAAAAAAATTAATAAAAAAAAAGGACAATTCTTGAATTTTTTGCCAAAATCTGCTTTTTAATTTAATTGCTTATTGGATACGAACTAATGCTGCATTATCTTAACAAAATTCTGAAATCCTGATTTAAAAACACTAAAATTTAAAACAGTCAGTTTCCGTGTTGTGCTAACTTAATTTTGTCCATTTTGGCCACTTTCTTGAATTTTTATTGGCCAAAAATTCTTTTTAGAAAAGTGCTCATTGAAATACAAATTAAATTCTGCATTATATTATCTCAACAAAATTCTGAAATCCTGATTTCAAAAAACGAAAATTTAAAAAAATCAATTACGGTGTTCTGCTAACTTCATCGACCATTTTGGTCACTTTTGCCTACGTTCAATTCGGATCGCAATCATGAAACCTATAACGTGCTACTGAGGCTCGAGACAAATCCAAATATATTGCCATGAATAAGCCTTAAAAAATAAATTATTTAATAATAAAACGACGTTGTTATTTATAAGTTTTAATGAATTTTATTTTGTAAATGGTACCTCCTATAGAACAGTTTTTTTTTATTTTCGTTTTTCTTGAAAAGGAATTAGCTGATTCTTATAATTTTTGTATGGATAATCTACTAAAAAATTAAAATAGTATTGTATACTTAAATTAAAAAAAAAAAATGGGTCTAAAAAAAAAGCTTACATTTTTTTTTCTTGAAACCCAATTAAGTATTTCGAAAACGTCTGTGTTGGTTTTTATTGAACTTGGTATTGATCAGCTTTTTTTGACGGTACCTTCCATATAAATGAAGAATCCAGCGGAAAAACGGCACAAGTCCAATTTTTTTTCAAAATTAAACTAATGATTACATTTTGTAGCTTCTTGTGAGTACTTTATGATGTTCTATTAACTTTTTGAAAAAAATGTGGTGATTTTACATAAAAAACCATTAAAATTAAATGGAAGAATGGCAGAAGACCATAGAGTTCATCTCAATTTTCTCAAAAAACGAGAATACATTAAAGCATGTGGTTTTTAGTGTCTGACCTAAAATTAATAGGAGCATTGAATATTAGAAACAAAAATACCACTTATTAACGTAAAATTTTGAAAGAAATTAGTCTTAACACAATTTAGCGTATAGTATAAGTAACTTTACTTTATTTTCATTTTTCTCGAAATCATTTTAAATGAACTTGTTCTGAGATGAGACGTTTAGGTTGGGTCGACACAAGAAAAGAATCGTACGGGAGTGTGGGCTATTTACCCCCGTTTAGGTGGGAAGTCGATTTGAAGTTGATAAAAAAAATTATTTAAAAAACGGCTACATTGTATATACAATGTCAGATGATATCCCTTCATTTATCTTGATTTTAATTTAAATTATTTTAGTTTCGATTCAAATGATTTCAGTGAACAGTTTTCGAAGGATTAATTTTTAAACTTAAAATTTGGAAAAAAAAATAGTATTTTTGTTTTTAAAATTTACTGTTTCTATCGATTTTTTGTGTCAACTGGCTCTATGAATGGTTTGTGGCATTTAAATGATTTATTATTCGTCAGAGGAAACAAATATTCAGTGCTACGAATATGTTCTTAGTTCAAATTATGGCAGGTCTCTAGAAGTTCGAATTAGTGAGGTCCTACTGTATGTTGATATTTAAACATTCACTTGCGAAGTCATTAAATCGGAATTTATTAAGCTGCGCAAAAGATTGGTGTCCTATGTCCTGTCCCCTTTATTTTTTTGTTTGTTCTATTTTCCTCTTTATTATAGGGTATAAGGGTATATTTATGTATATGTATGTAAACATTTGCTACTACATAATCGTTATTCACTTATTTTGTTGGCATGGCCAAAACACGATGACTGCAAAATATCTTACTTTTTCCACCAGTTTTTTCCTTCTGCACAATTGAGTGGCAAATCGAAATAACAAAAATTAAAAATATATTCTGCTTTTGCTTTCGCATACTTGAAATACTATATCCCTATCATCATCTTCATCACCATCGTCCTGTTTCCATAAAATGTATTCAACAATTGTTTGTATTCCAGCAGCCAAACCCAAAAAGTAGCACAATGTCACGAACAATGCCCAGGGTCATGCACTGTTGTTATAGAAATTTTTGTTTTGGCTCATCTTAGATGAGGAGGTCCTACCTAAGTACAACAAGGTCGGTGTTCTCACATTTAAACGAAAACGGCTCCTACGATTTTGATTAAACTTCGCACCTATAATGGACAAACTGCGCGGTTGTAGAAAACTGCGTTGGGTCTGGAGGTTTTTAAGAAAATTCTATTATTTTAGGGTTATTCCCGCGTGTCCTTTAAGGATATTGGATTTTAAAATATTACAAATATTTTTTTATACAACACACATATTAAAAAAGCTCCATTTTTTACTATTTCTGAATTTTTTCACAGTTTATTTCTAACAATATGAAACCATAACCATAAATTGGCAATATCTTCTCCACTTTATAGGTTTGAGCAAAAAGAGCAAGTTCGTGGATGTTTAGTTCACTTGGTCCAAAAATTGTAAAACACCAGATTTTGTAGTTTTTTGGTTTCTTTATGCTTAAAGTATAAAATATATTTTCAAATCGAAGCAACCGGTAATAATCTGTCCGACAAGCGATTTAGCTAGTGATTCGACTTAAACTATCAGACCCTCCCCATAAGTCACGGTTTCGAAAAAACAGTATTGTTCAAATCGCTGCCTCTAATATAATAATAGTAGCGATGAAATAGATTTGAGAAAAATAGAACTTTCCTCAAAGGTTTTGTATATAAAACAACTTTATTCATAAGATCAAGTTCGTGCAATCCAGTCGTGTATTTTGTTCATATTTTCATTTACAACGTTGCCCCCACGCTTTTTATAATATTAAAACCTATGCAAAGGATTTGACTTCTACATTAAATATTTAATTTTAAAATTTATTAAAGGTAGGTATACATCGTCATGGAGAATCAATTTTTCTAAATTGAATTTCATTTAAAAACCTCATTTCATTTAAAATAAATAAAATGTTAGCGGAAATTTGATAATCTCAAATCTTCCGGAAAAAAGTCACGTATTCCTTTCTCGATGATTTTTCGCGATAGAAGTCATTATTTTTTTTGTTGTTGTTGTGAGAATGATGTGCTGGATAATGTAAACAAAGCTTTGACTTAGATGAATATTACATAACATCTTCAAGACAATGAGTTTTTGTGCGCTTTAAATTTTGATAGAATATGTAAGCGAACTTATTGAGACTTGTTGTGATGTTAGAATGGTGGCAATGACTTCAATTTGAATTTTGTATAAGTCCTTTCTTTGAATGAATTGCCTGCGCATGTAAATGTTCATTTCTTTACTATGGGTATCGTTTATTTATCAAATGAGAAGGAATATACTATACCAAGTTATCTCATTTGACAAAAATTCGGAAAGAACACGATGTGCCAGATTAGATTCTATGTATAAATTAATCTGAGAGTCTATATTTTTATTTTAATAAGATTAGGAAACCATATGTATGTGAATATGTATACGTATGTACATTGTACATGCAATATGAACTGGGTACGTAATACAATATGACTTATAATAAAAGAGAAAGTTTCGTGTTTACTCGTCTCTTTGCCTGTCTGTCTATTCCCTGTATTTCCCCAAATATCTCCACAGTTTGCATTTGCATGCATGTTGCAGCAGTATGTCCTTCTTAATTATACTGACTTGATTGATATATTTACTATAAATAAATGATGATCGAAAAAATAAAGTTCAATAGCTACCAGGACACTGTTGACAAGCTTCTCCCGTGTAGCGTTCTAAAAAAAAGCTAAATCGTCAAAACAAATTAGTTATAAGGAAACAAAATACAACGGTACATTTTAGAAAATTAAAAAACACGTCAAAGAACGTACAATTGAATTTAATATAAATCAATATCCATTTATTTTATATAATACCGTTAACTTCGTCAATTTCGTAAAATCGGTAAAAGTTTGCAAAAGTTAAAATTTAAACTTATTTTATACAGTATATACTAATTAAGTTGAACATAAGAAAAATAAAAACACGCTTTTTTCACTATTGAATTCTTCATCGTTCAAAATATTTTTGAAGATTCAAAAAATCTCGACGATATTTTCTCCGACGTCGATATTTTCTCCGACTTTTCTTCAATGCCAGTCGACTGTTTTGAACTTTCCATTGGAAGTTATTGTAATCGATCCGATTTTTGAATTTGAAAATTTTGACATTTCTCGACGTTTCGAGGTCTCTGGAGTCGGATTACATTGTTCTTAGAGGGATGTCTGTATACGTACGTTCGGAAGCTTTTTTCACCGACACGACGACATCTCGAGAAGCCATATAGATATCGACTTCAAATAAATTTTATTATGCAGATAATAAAGCCATAACGTGCAGAAAAGACTTTCAGAAAAAATCAAATGTCGGTTCTTTTATTACAGTAATTTTAAAGTTGTAAAATGGCTTGTTTCTCAAATATCTCTAGAACAAATAATGCTATCGACTTCGGCCTGGTCTCATTCTATGCATAATGACGTAGTGATGTAGGTTTTTCACTAGGAACGTACTACGAATGGATTCTGTGATCGCTTTTTCTTCATTCGTAGAATATCTTCGATTACGATGAATTCTGTGATAGGGCCAATTAACTTCGGGTTAATTCTATTTAATACACAAAATTATAGTTGATAATCGGTAGAGTTGGTAAAAAAAAATTTACAGATTTCACTCATAGAGTAACCATGGGGACATTGAAAATGACACCTGGCTAATCTTTTCAATTTAAATTAATTAAAACGTAATAAGCTGTTTCAGACACCATTATAGGTTCTGAAGTTTCTAGGTACCTTTATGCACATTTTGTATTTAATGTCACTTTCCATTTCTTTCTTGTTAATTTTCTTTAACTAACCCATCAACTTTCCTGTTCAACCAAAAAATCGTTTTTTTTAAGATCTGATATCAAAACTTTATGTACCTATTAGGGCAAACACAAATATGCCCTATAAAATCATTATAATTATGCCCTTAAAAATCAAATACATACATATATGCCCTTAATAAATTATTATATTATGCTCAAAAAAAAAAATGATTATATGCCCTAAAAATATTGCTTAATAAATAGGCAGAATCTACTTGAAACACGCATTTACACACTGTGGGTCATTTTTGTTTTTTAACTGTCGAGCACTGCATATTAAAAAAAAATATGTTTTTTTCCTTCAATATTTTAAAACAAATTTAAATTTTTCTGGATTTATTTAAGACATTAATTACATCAAAAATATAAAAACAAAATTTACACGAGTGAGCCCCACAAGTTTGCTCTCGTGGCTAACAAACATTTTGGTACCTTTCAACCAAAGAAATTTTAAAAAGACAGAATTACTGGGAACATGATTTTTTTATTTTGGGTCAATATTTTCTAAATTTTCAAAAGCTATTTATACATATTGTTTAGGCCGTGTGTGAATTGGGTTAAAATTGCGTTAAATTTTATCCGAAGATTAAATTTGACGATAGTATGGGGTGAATCTGTATACGTAGAAACTTCAAAATTTTATTTCGAATTAAATTTAATCGAAATTTTAATTCAATTTACACACGGCCTTAAATATTTAGAAGTACTGGATTACAAAATTGAAATAAAATCGTTCGAGTGGATTTAACCAACTCAAAAAAAGGTAAATTTTCTCAAAAAAAAAAAAAAAAAAAAAAAACCAACCCAAATTTCCATAATGCGAATTTTTTCGACATAACCTGAAGTTAGGTTTTAATTTTTTGGTTATGCTATAATGCTGGTAATGCTACCCTATAGACCTTTTTTATTTATTGAATAAACATTAGAAGATACTGAACAAATTATAAAAATGCTGATGCATTTGATAAACAAACACAGCACATCTCGACCAGTGACGTCAGTGGTCATAAGTGGTGGAATGCGTAGTGCATACGACTTCGAAGACTGGCCAATAGATTCAAACCTCATGGTGTGCATGTATAAAGTTTTTCACATTAAAATTGGATTAAAGCTCAGCATCACTAAAAGTAGACTGATGATAGGACTTGGCACCCCCTGAAATAGCTATATCTCCAGCCAAACAAAAATAAAACAAATTAAAATACATAAAATTAATTCCTAAACAATTGGTGGTAGCGCCTTTAAGTTATCGTAGTTTGTTTTTCAAAAAGTCAATGAAATTGACGCAATAAAGAATGGTCAAGTCTAATAAACTGACATTCTAGTATATGAATAATACAATAAATAATTAATAACGAACAAACTATGTCTTTTTTATGAAAAATATACCTACAAAAGTAGGCATGCCAAAATATGCACGTAAATCGTAAATATACAAAAATATGCATTTACTTATAAAACGGATTTCTAATCTAGTCTCGTCTTAATAGTGTTACTTAAAAAAAAAAATATGCTGTAGCATATTTTTGGTTGTCCTACATAAATCGATTTCAAGCAAGCTTAACTCCGGCTTTCACACTCAACTGCATCACTGGCCTTTCTTATAGGACCGAATTGTATTCTGCATCGAATAAAAATAAATACCTATCATTTTCAATTTCAAAAAATCACAACCTACCTACCTCCATAATTATGTTGATGCAAAGCATTTACATATATACCTACACTACATACAAAAATCTAGCAGAGTACCTATAGATACACTTTTGTTGTTTTTTTTTTCTCTTTTTGAATATTCTTCATTGAATATTCTTCCACTGAAGCTTGTCTGTTGACGACGACTTTTCTTCGTTTTTTCCCCGTATACCTATTGCCTACGCCTGCTGTAATTCATCGCTTGTGTTCGTTTGTTTATTTTCATCATTCTAGTAATGTTTTAGTAACACCAACCAAAAATTTGATAGTTGTCCCCCTATACGCTGGAGTTCATTTTTCATATTCTAAATTCATGTGTTCATTTCAATCATTTCGGTCATTTCTTTAGTAACACCAACCAAAAATTTCGTTGTGATGCCCTATACGCTGGAGTTCATTTCTGATTTATTGAATTTATTTCATTCAATCATTTTGGTAACACCACAACTCTGTCAAAACGACCCTATAAACATTTTCAATGTTAAAATCATTTAACGGCTTTTTTTTCAGGCCAAACAAATCTGCAAAAGAAACTGCTTATAATTGTTGTAATTTTTCGTGTTGCATATATTTAAACCGATAGGAAGTTATCAGTGTGGGTCAAACCCAGTCACTTTGTTTCACATTTTTAATCATCGTAATGTAATATTTAACTAGAAAATCGAACTATATTAAACGAACTAAAAACTTTCCCTATTTCGCTTTAAACTCAAATAAAATTCAATAACATCAATGCAACTTATGTGCCAACCCACTTCATAATATTTGCCAAGAGATCAAATACAGCTTGCGTTTGACCTAGTCCTGCATTATATTTCCTTTAAAAAAAAGCTAAGAGAGAATAAAATTGTTTATTAAAAAAAATTCAATTGTGCAGTTTCATATATTCCGAATCCAATTGCAATTGGATGAAACATTCCAAATATGAACCGTGTAGGTAGGTATTTGATATTTATTAAAAATTAAATTCAGTTCTCAAGATTAGGTGCACTTAAATAAGAATTTTGTGGACAAAAAAATAAATTAATTTTTACTTAAATCGAAAATTAATATAAGCAAAATAATTACTGAGGTATGGAGTTATCCTCCATTAAAGCTTTATTTAAAGGTTATTGTTGCTTTTAGTAAGTGAATAAATAATTTTTCTTTAGTTCAAGAAAAAATCCACACTGAACCTGTAAACAACAACAACTGTGTGTCTTTTAAAATAAATGCTGAAGTTGGGGTTTAAAGTATCACAATGCATACGAAATTGATTTTAAAAAAGTAAAAAAAAAATTAAAAACAAAAAGAATTCAATCAGGCGTTTGAAATATAAAAATGTCATTAATTGTAAACTATTTATTTCACCAGTGAAATTATTAATTTGTTTTATAAAAACCTTCATAATTTCTGTAACATTGCCTGGCCTTGGGTAAAAATGTCCAAAAAAATAATTAAGAATTTTAATCTTGTTGTATATAGTTCACATTGAATTTTTGTCACAAAATTGATGTAAGTTGAACAACTGAATTTAATAATTTTATTGCGTATTGACAAAGCCCTCACTAGTGAGCTCAAATGAGATATCCGGTAACGCAAAATTTTATGAACTAAATTCTCTTTAAAAGCTTTTTTAGCAATACAACCTCTTAATACTTGGAACGCAACTTGCCGAACGCAAATGACTTTACATAAAGTGCTTCTAAACTAAATCACGAATTTGTGTGTCGAAAATGATTTTGTATTTTTTGCTTCCTTACTTGCAATCAAAATAAGTGGTTTTAAAAGTGTGTGAAGTCGGTTGAGATAAAATTTCATATTTTATTTCCGCACATAATTATACATGATTTTTCCCACATTTTGTACATTTTTGGGGGATAGTGTGAAAGAGATTTTAGGCGAATCGCTTTAAAAGTATTTAAAATGTCTTGTACCAAAGATACAAATATGGTGCACTTGGGCGTATACGTAATTTTTTGTTGCATTGAATTTTGAATATATTTTTCTTTTTTCCAATTTTTTTTTGTGTACACTATTTTCTAAACAGAGAGAGGTAGAGGTATTTGTTTTTTTTGTAATTGATAGATTTTTTAACCATAATATAGTCAAAAGTATCGGAAAAATCTAACCAAGAATCGAGATGTGAACGTTTAAAATCGAAAACGGCAAAGTAGACGTTTAAGAAATTATTTGCAATAAATCCGGAAGACCGAGTTTTGATGTTGGCAAATTTTATATATGTATGTGCAATGTACATACATACATATGTATATAGGCCCATTTGATTGAAACAAAACATAAATATTTGCGTTCAACATATAAGGGCTTAGTTATATCGTCGGTTCGGAAGAAAAACGACACAACTCAACAAATTATTTTTTTGAACTAACTTTGCATTTTTGTGAATAAAAGAAAACCTGTCAATACCAGACATTTCTACAGTATTTAAACTTAATGAGCCATTGCATGGTGTTGATATTTTGACGGATTAATTGAAATTCAAATTTCCAATAAATTTTCTGTTGCCTACTTTGAAAAATGTGATTTGTTGAGTTGTGTCGTTTTTCTTCCGGAATTGTGTGACAGTTTGCGCTGAGAAAAAAACTAGAACATTTATGCGATAAAGTTGAATATACGTATTTATGTTTAGTTTCAGCAAATGAAACTCAGAAACCATCTTTCGAGAAAAGTTTGCTTCATGCTTTTTATAAAATAACGTATTTTTTTTTTTTTTTTTCTTATGGGATGGGTTAGAAAAACTAAAAATTTAAGGGCCGATGGAAATTATTATATTTATTAAAATTTTTAAAACGCAAAATTTGCATTAACAACGTACCCTTGGGCGCAGATAATCCATATTAACATTGAAAATGTTTATAGGATCGTTTTGAGAGAGTTGTAGTGTTACCAAAATGATTAAATGAAATAAGTTAAATAAATTCAATAAATCAGAAATGAACTCCAGCGTATAGGGCATCACAACGAAATTTTTGGTTGGTGTTACTAAAGAAATGACCGAAATGATTGAAATGAACACATGAATTTAGAATATGAAAAATGAACTCCAGCGTATAGGAGGACAACTATCAAATTTTTGGTTGGTGTTACTAAAACATTACTAGAATGATAAAAATAAACAAAACACAAGCGATGAATTACAGCAGGCGTTGGCAATAGGTATAGGGGGAAAAAACGAAGAAAGAAAAGTATTGTTCGTCGTCAACAGGCAAGCTTCAGTGGAGAATGGTCATGAGGTTTATTCAAAAAGAGAAAAAAAAAACAACAACAAGGTATTCAGAAGAAGACAAATGAACAGACAAGGCAACCAACAAAAGAGGATAGGTATTCTGCCAGATTTTTGTATGTTGTAGGTACATATATGTGTGTATGCATTTACATAGTTATGGAGGTAGGTAGGTTCTGATTTTGTGAAAATAAAAAAGATAGGTATTTATTTTTATTCCATACAGAATACAATGCGGTCTTATAAGAAAGGCCAGTGATGCAGTTGAGTGTACAAGCAGGAGTAGAGCTTGCTTGAAATCGACATTACCTACAAAAATGTTGAATAGTGGACTGTATTTTTATGGTTAGTTCCTTTATTCCAAATAACAAATTATTAAATTAAAAGTTAAACTATTTTATATGAAAAACAAAAGTAGAATGAAATTGAAAAATTAGAAAAAAATTAAGAAGAGAAAATTTAGTTTTAAAATATAAAAGTTTGCTAGATTGATAAGTTTAATGAAAGTGTTTTATTGAAGCAAGTAGGTATGGCTTATGTAGGACAACCAAAAATAGGTATGCCAAAGCATATTTTTTTCTAGCAACAATATTAAGACGAGACTAGGTTAGAAATCCGTTTTATAAGAAATACTGTCTTTCAAGCGCCATGTTTCGTCGAAAATGCATACTTTTTGTATATATACGTTTAACGTGCATATTTTGCCGTATTTTTGTATATTTTTCATTAAAATCATAACGTGTACAGTGTCTCCTAATGTTTATTCAATAAATAATAAAGGTCTGGGGTAGGCATTACCAAAAAATTAAAACATAACTTCAGGTTATGGCGAAAAAATTGGCATTAAGGAAATTTGGGTTGGAGTTTTTGTTTTTTTTATATTAACCTATTTTTGAGTTCGTTAAATCGACTCGAACGATTTTATTCAATTTTGTAATCTAGTGCTTCTAAATATTTTAAGGCCGTGTGTGAATTGAATTAAAATTTCGAATAAAATTTATCCGAAATTAAATTTTGAAGTTTGTACGTACACATATCTACAGATTCACCTCACTATTGTCAAAAATTAAATTAATCTTCGGATAAAATTCAACGCGATTTTAATCCAATTCGCACACGGCTTAAACAATAGGTATAGATAGCTTTTGAAAATTTAGAAAATATTAACCCTAAAGTAAAAAAATCATGTTCCCATCAGTAATTCTGACTTTTTAACATTTCTTTCGTTGAAAGGTATCAAAATTTTTGTTAGCCACGAGAGCAAGCTCGTGGGACTCACTCGTGTAAATTTTTTTTTTTTTTTTTTTTGAAAATGTCTTAAATATACCCATGTAGATTTAAACGATTCACCATTATAAAAAAAATGCATGTACCGTACTTATTTCAAATACGTTTTAATGGCTTCTATCCCAAGCAACGTTATGTACAACAATCTCACTTGTACACTACTTACATATTTTTTTTTTGTTTTTAGATTTAACGTGTATAAAGCTAACATATACACATTAGCATAATCAATTAAAACCATAACTAGAATTTTGTGCTCTTTTTGTGCTATTTATGTGTGGAAGTGCTAGCATAGTTTTTGTTTTATGTAAATCTATGCTACCTTAACATTAAGCTAGCAAAACTTCTAAACTGCTCAACATAATCAATTGAAATAAAAACTAGAATTTTGTGCTATTTGTGTGCTATTATTGTGTGGCAGTTCCGATTTTTGTGCTAGCATAGTTTTGTTTTATGTTTTGCTAGCTTTATATGGGTAGCATAACTTTGCATAAAAAAATACTATGCAAACACAAAAATCAGGACTTCCGCCCAAAATAGCACGAAAAGAGCACAAAATTTTAGTTTTTATTTCATCTGATTACGCTACGCGGTTTAGAAGTTTTGCTATGAAAGTACCATCTAGATTTACATAAAACAAAAACTATGATAGCACAAAAAAAGCTAAAGTTATGGTTTCAATTGAGTATGCTAATGTATTGTATATGCTAGCTTTATAGATGTTTAGATGTACATATGTCGTTCTTTTAAGTGCAGTTTTTAAAAATAAATTACATAGGTATACATACGTACCTACATAGAATATATTTTTACAAGCAATAATGAGCATATTTTTAGGGCCCTAACAATTTTTTTTTTGAGCATATATTTACTTGTTAAGGGCATATATATGTATGTAATTAATTTTTAAGGGCATAATTATAAGCGCTTAAAACTATTTTTAGGGCATATTTTTGTTTGCCCTAATAGGTATGTGAGTTTTGATATCAGATTAAAAAAAATAGAAAAGTACGATGGGGTTAGTTAAATAAAATTAACAAGATTTATTTTTTACCAAATGGAAAGTGACATTAAATACCTACAGCTAGAAACTTCAAAACTTATAATGGTGTTTGAAACAGCTTATTACGTTTTAATTTAGCCAGTTCAGGTTTCTCAAGCTTACTGAGATCTCAGCAATCTCAGAAATCTGAACGTAATTCCTCAGTGAGATTCCTCACTTTTGCTGTCAAAAAACTGAGACTGATAGTTTTTGGATTCGCTTGCTCAATTATTTTTTGTTGCAGTTAATTAATTAATAAAAAAGAGATGGAAATAGATTTTGACTTCTAGGGGAGAAATTTTGTTCGGGTTTCTCCTTCTGCTCAGTGGAGCTGACGGAGCTTGTTCAGTGATATCTCAGTGAGATCTTAGAAACGTGAAATGGCTAATTAATTTGTAAAGATTGTAAAGATTAGTCATGTTTTTTGTTTATCTAGCAAAATAAAGTCATTTTCAATGCCCCCATGGTTACTCTATGAGTGAAATCTGTAAATTTTTATACTTAAATAATTAGTATCAGCTTTTATAAATGTTGAGAGTGGACGAAATGGCTGCTCTAAAATGGTTTCGATTAAACAAAAATTAGCTAAAAATCTATAGCAAAATTGATATTTGTAACAACGCTAAGAGGTTATGTTGTACATATTATGAAATAAATAATACAAATATAGATAACAAATAAAAATAATAACTGTCTTTCGACTGCAGCCTACAAGGATAAGTCCATTTTCTTTAAAAAAAAAAGCATCTAGAATTTTTTCAATACATATTACCCTACCCCACCGCGTTTTCTTTTTAAGACTAAAAATAACGGTAGATTAGGTACCTGCTATATAAACTTTTTAAGCATTTTAGGAAAATTAAAAAGAAAAAATAAAATAAATAAAATGCCCTTTTCCTGAAATTTAATTTTTTCCGAAAAATGGTTGAGGTAGGTGGTTAGAAAACAGTTAAATTAATTTTTTCCAATTTTTATTTGAAGAATTCCAAAAAATTCAAAAAAAAAACATTTTTTTTTGATTCCAAAAAAAACCACTTTTTTTTTTTTGGATTTTTTAAAAAAGTTTTATTTTTTTTTTTGAAACTTAAAAATATTTAGAAAAAAAACTCAATCGATTTTTATTAAACTTTTTACGAACTGCTTTACCATTATCTTGCAGATTTTAAACAAAAACTGTTCGTATAGCAAAAATGTATTATTATTAATTATTATGCATAATTTTTTTTCGAAAATGACTCCTAAGTTGTTAAGCAAAAATTTTCTGTGAGTTATTTTACACTGAACCTTGAGCAATTATTAACAGTATCTCTCAAAGAATTATTTGTATGCAAAAGCTTGTAATAAACTTGAATAATAATTGTCTGTCACAAATTTTCAAAAAACAAAAACAAAATTTGAGTTTACAAAAAAAAGCTCAAAAACATCGTTGAAAATTCGGTATTTCAAAAATGGTATTTTTTTTTTGAATTTTTTTCTATTTCCGCATTAACAAATACTATGGAACATCAAGTTAAATATAAGTTAAATACCTTGGAACGCATTTTATGCTTATATTGGTTAAGCACTCAGGTCTTATCTAGCTAACCAGACTGTACACAACGAAAAACTTGAAAGGATACAAGTCAATTCAATAGAAAGCAACAAATTTAATTTCGAATTCCCAAAGTCAACTGAATTCATAGTTAATAATTTTTTTTCTTCAACAGGTGTGTGCCCTAACAAAACGTGGAATGATGCTACAGCCGGATATCCTGCCATTCAATGATGCAGTCTCCCAATATCATCGGGGAGTTGCTGCGGTAGCAGCGGCTGCAGTTACCTCCGTTAGCAAATCAGTGCAACAGAATATCATAGCAAATGCAGGACTCAGCTACGAGGATGTGCTTAACGATGACTTCCAATTCGATATGGATGGACATGATGTCATGGTGTTTCTCCACATACAGAAAACGGGTGGCACTTCCTTCGGTAGACATCTTGTACGTGATCTGGATTTGAAGGTGAGCTTATAGAACTTATACGGCACGGCTGGCGCGACGCGACATAAGTAAAGAGTAGGTACCCTCTATATTGGTTTTGCTTGGGTCAGGATTTCATTCTTCAGGGTCTTGTTTAAGTTATAGGTAGATATTATTTAATTATGCTGTTGTTCTCTGTTGCAGTGACATCATGTTGTCCCTTTTGCAGAAAGCATATAATTTAGCCATAAATTTCAACTAAATCATGGAGAATTATTGTAGACGCGTGGTGTACGAGGCGATTGGTCATGTTTACATAATTAGAACGACGATTTTGTTGGTTTCTGTCTCTGATTGTTTATTTTCATTGCATAGCAAATTAATGTGTGTTTGGGTTGTAGCAGAAAAAGCCAGTGTGAGCACTTCAGTAGTTTAGTTGCCATTTCAAAGAAAAATATTTCCCTTTTCATTTACCTAAATGATTTTGAGTTAGGGGTTTATCAAAAGTAGTTCTTCTTTTTCATAGTAGCCGGTGGCGTTCTTATGTTGTACTGTCATGTTAGAAGTATGGGTTCGATTCCCGCATATGTATCTTTTTTTTCAGGGCTACTCCATCTTGCTAAAAAGTTACAAAAATGCCGCTTAGGTTTATGTCGTTTAATGTCGTTCGAATTCGGCATTGAACTGAATAGGTCCCCTCCATTCTCGCAGACGCACGCACACCTGGACAAGGGGTAAAAACTTCTTATATTGAATGGTTTATTGCTTAATAATTTACCCTCCGTTTGTCTCGAATTATTTGTGACAATTTTAGTATTGTCGTGCAAATTAACAAGCAATAAACCATTCAATATTCAAACTTTTTACCCCTTTAACAAGGGATACTTCGCTAACTTGATACCAGATTAGCAAAAGAAAAAAACAAAAAAAATCGAACGAAAAATTCTTAATTGTCGCCATTAATTAACGGTAAACTATGCACCTAATTTTCTTCGATCGGTGAATACTGCTTCGTTGACTTGACACTGATATTTTGTATCATATTTTGTTCGAATTTCCAGTTACATCAAATAAGAAGTATTGCTGGTCACTCTAATTTAAGCGTCCGCAGCTTAGTAGGTATATCTTCAGTTTCTCCAATAAGTAATTTATACACTGGTTTAACATTTCATTTGCATATTATGGATGTAGGCATAAACTTCACAGTATTTATATATTTATATATGTATATGCATAGGAAATTACAATACACCAAGAAACTAACGTTTCATTTGGAATTCAGAAAGCCTTCTTAAATTTATCCCTGAGTGCCATGTGACATATTACTCGATATTACTACTAGACCTAAAGTATAAGCACCATATACATACTAGGTCGTAATTATCTGTCGAGTTTTCACGGCACGAGTAAACCACGGCGCTGAAGCACACCGGTAAAATGAGAAGCATCCATTTGCAATAACTATTGAATTGTTTAGTTTTTATACATAATGATCAATAAAAACAAATCACCTTCAATGTATTCATAGCCATTTTGTGACGTGATTGAAAATAATGCCAACTTTATAATATATAAAAAATAAATTACATCAACTGGTGCATGGTTAAACGTATAAGGATTTAAACTAGTAAACAATCCTTATTAATAATAATATTTTTAATTTTATGCCTTAAAGACTTTGGTCTTTTAAATGCAATCAGAAAGTTTTGAATGTAAATACGATGAAACTTGCCAATCAGTACACATGCTGACATCCCATTATCTAAACAGGGCCAAATGCATGCAAAATTTAATGAAAATTGGTCCATATTCGGTAAAAAGGTGGACAGAAACACATATTTTTTGAAAATGCACGAATAGAGCAAATGAATTCCTTTGACATTTGTTGTTGTTTTAGACCCCGTTATAAAATTTATTACAGTTTTTTCAACAAAATAGAAGAATTTGTGTTTTTTTATATGGCACGTAAATTTTATTTCGGGCGGCAATAGGAGCGAGTATTTGTGCAAATAATTGCAAAAGTGTCGTGTTTCTTTTTCGAAAATTAATTTGCAAATAAAGTCGATACGACAGCCGTTTAATGTGAACACTTGCCAAACAACTCGGGTTAGAAGACGCTTCGCTAAATGTGAGCACTGATTCCGAACCTAAAAATAAAATTGGAAAAATTTCGAATTTTCCATGATAAAATTTGAGTTTTGTAGAGGTTTTTTAATCCATTTAATTCGGAGCCATCCTTCAATGGATTTTGAAGTTCATGGCTTGACAGGTAGGCGATGAACTATTGACCTTTTCGATTGACTATCCGGAAGAACTGCTCGATTCGGACTGCTGCCAATAAACAAACAAACATGCCCAACTCGATTCTAAAGTTTTCTTATCATTCCTTGCGTCCGGGTGATAGTCAGATAGGCTATCCCACAGTACACATATAAAAGGTAATATCTTCCGAGTTTTCATTTTTGTTCAGTTCTGCGCATGTCTTGTATTTTGTTTTTGTAAATTGTGGACGAGGGTCACTGCGATTCGGAAACACTTGTGTTTTGTTTTTGTAAATTCTGACATGCAGGTCACTGTAATTTTCGAAGATCCGCAATATATTACCTTCAATATGTGTACTGTGGGCTATCCGCCTATCACATAGCTTGAGTTGTTGTTGTTGTGTCAGCTGGCATCAGAAGTTTTTTAACAAGGGATTACAACAACACAACCTATCCGAATAGCTTTGGATAGTTAGGCGAAAGCGCCCATTGTATTTATAAAACAACACAGGCAGCCGCCAAAAGTAAAATGTTTTAAATGGCGGAGACCAATATGGAGAAATTAATATTAAACTCGTATCTTCAATATCTTCGATTTTTACTTTATTGGCACATTAAATGTCACCCAAAAGGTCTAAAATCAACTTTCCGGAGCAAAAAATAAATTCGGAAAACCTTTTTCCGGCGGGGAAAACAAAGTCTGAAAAAATGAGCGATTTCTATTCCAACGACATGCATACGTATTTTTCTCTGGATTTTCGCAGTGCACCTGAGTATAAAACTATGTACATTGTGTGGTTCAATATTTTAACGGACATAGAATATTTTATATTTCGCAAAAAAAACTTGTGAATATTATAAAAATTGAACACGAGTACCTACTAAAAAATAATTAAATAAAAAAATATTTCTTCTAGCGAAAATCGAAACCAAACTTCCGAGACCGGCGAGACCACCGAGACCAGCGAGACTCTCGGCGAATTTCGGTACCAAAAATACAGTCTCTTCTAGGTCTCGCCTCGGGTGCTTTTAAAGTAGTCTCGTCTCGGTCCCGAAACCGATGCCGAGACGAGACCGAGACTCGATCTCGTTGCCAGCCCTATTTTTGAAAGAAAATCTATAAATTTTGTTCTAAAGTACCTGTAACATAAGTAAATTTGGATTGTTAAACTGAATTCGTTTCCTTCGCCCCAAGAAATCTGTCTATATTTCGTGTGGCAACGGATCCGCCATACATTTTTCTTTGCAAGAAGCAGTGGCACCAAGCTGACGCATAAGAAGAGTGCTTACGGAAGAGAATATTTCATTCATTCAGGAGAGCCGTTGTTGTTAAATGTTAACAACAGCTTGGTCCTTAACTGTCCACTTTATGAAAATTGTAATCATCAAAGATCGCGGCCTCTTAAAGACTAACAAGATCCAGCTCGTGCATGGATTGACGCCGAATGACGATAATTTACGTCGCAATTTAGATCAACGGGCGCAATGTCAACTGGCATTCTATCCGCTGTTTTATCGGAAATTGGGTATGCAATAATAAAATTGTCACATTTAGAACAAAAATAATTCAAACGAAACTCCACAACTCCGACTTCCATTACATCCCAAAAATTGTTTGGTGCGGTTTGTGACGTCTTGCGGTCGATATTGACGCATTGAAAGCGTGAAAATGTTTTTCTGAATCCAAACTTAAAAGTTGCTAGTAAAGTTTTCTGAACATGGAGAAAAATACAAACATTATTTTTGTTAACGTTTTTTGTTTAGAACTCAAACACTACCAACTTTTCGGGAATAGCTTCAAAACCAATGTATGTTAAGGTCTTCTTCTCCAATGAACCGTGTTGGCCCAAGCGCTAATTCAATTATTTGTTTTATTCCAATAGGGAGGCTATATTGTTATTAGTTCTTTCGAAACAATTTTTTTTAATTAATTTTATTTTGACTTTTGCAGCGCCCTTGTGAATGTCAGCGTCAAAGAAAACGTTGTTATTGCTTCCGTCCTCATCGAAACGAAAATTGGTTATTTTCCCGCTATTCAACTGGATGGAAGTGTGGCCTTCATGCAGATTGGACTGAATTGACTTCCTGTGTGGATCAGGAGCTTGACAAAAACGAAGGAGAAACTGCCAAACGGAGATATTTCTACATCACACTACTAAGAGAACCTATTTCACGATACATGTCTGAATATCGACATGTTCGACGGGGTGCGACATGGAAGGGTTCAAGGCACTGGTGCTTGGGTCGACAAGCAACAGCTGCTGAATTGCCACCATGTTATAAAGGTTGACTTTTTGATTTTCTACTAATAATAAAATAATTCTAATAAAATAAATTCTATTTAAGGAAAAGACTGGCTGCATGTAACGCTGGACGAATTTGCTGCCTGTGACAGTAATCTCGCAGCCAACCGGCAAACTCGCATGTTGGCTGATTTAGCTTTAGTTAATTGCTACAATAAGACTTCAATGCCACACCATGAACGCGATCGAGTCATGTTGGCAAGCGCTAAGCGCAATCTAGCAGCTATGGCATATTTTGGACTCACAGAGTTCCAAAAGGTAAAAAATATATTGTGAATTATGTTTTAGTGTTACTAGTTTATTAAATATATTTTTTTTTCTTTTAAGATGTCTCAATACATCTTTGAGGAGACATTTAATCTCCGCTTTGCAATACCATTTGAGCAGCATAACACAACGATCTCAGTGGCAGCTGTGAGTAATCTTCGTCCAGACCAAAGAAAACATATTGAGCAGCTAAATGGTCTCGACCTGGAGCTATATACATTCGCCAAAAATTTACTGTTTCAAAGGTTAGTTTGTTTTATTTATCCATCCCATTTTAAAATTTTATAAAATTCTCATTTGTAAAAACGTATTGGCATGGAAGTTTCAGCAGGACTTTAGAATCATCGTGTCTGTAAATCGATTTGAACTCTTGAATATGCCAGAGTTTGAAAATGGGTGCAGTGCATTACCGCCCGCGGGGGTTAGTTCCGCGGGCGGTAAATATCCCCACCGGGTATGGGTGTTATATTCTTTTTTTTTGGGAACTAAAACCTGCGGGGGTTAATTATGCGGGCGTTAATGCAGTGCACCTTGAAAATGGTATCGGGCCTTCTTTCCTAAAATTAAAAAATAGGCGATCGGCAAAAGTTTTGACAGTCTATCACAAATTTGCTTTTTGACGTCATACTTGCCTACAGTTGTAGTTCTTAGACATTAGCGATATCCGTACCGCATCCGTAGTTTGAAAATTGTATAAAATGACTTCTGTTTTAGTAGAGCGATTAATTATAAATCAATTAAATATTAAAGCTTCCTCTTCTCTTAGTTACGTTTTTTGTGAAAAAATTAATATCAAAGTTAAAAAACAACCTAAAAATCTCAATAAATTGGTTTTATAATAAATTACGGGAAAACCGTTACCCGCATAGAAAAATTTAGGGTGGGTAAAAAACCCTAATTGCTCTTGTGTAGATACAAAAAAAATTCAAGAATCGACTGCATTTCGGAAAAGTTAGAGCCACTTAAAGAAACGAGAAATTTTGGTCGATGTTTGTTTATAATTTTATTTTTCTTGGAGAATTCGATTAAATTCAAAGATCTGGAAAGTAAATGTCCATTACGTTATCCAGGGACGGATTAAGACATGTAGGGGCCCCTAGGCAGTTCTAGCCTCGGGGCCCCCTAATTAAAATTTACAATTCAATTTAAGTTTTCTTTCTTCCATCATTTTATTTTTTCCGGTTCGAACGCTATATGTATTTGTTTCTTTCATTTATTTATTTTCTTAGTGCATTTTAATTCGACCATTGCGATTTTAAAAATTGTTTTAATCAAATTGGCAATCGTGGTTCCAGATTAGAAAATCGATTTTCAAACTTACAAACGCGTGGTTTTTAATATGGCATCTGAAATTATGCCGAATACATGCCGAATTTATTGACGATGGTCTTGGAAAAAGATTTGTTTCATTAATTTCAATAATGAAAATTGTCATTGTAACACCATTTTTTGGTTTTGGGCGTTTAGGTAGGAAATATTTAGATATATCTATGACAAAATTCAAATATCTTGGCATTAAGTTTCGCTCCTTTTCTTCAAAACTCTGTTTTCTTATGTGCATTCAGTTCTGTCAAAGTTCATATAAAAAAATAAAATGGTAAAAAAGTAAAATGTACAAAAAAATAAAATTAAATGCCAGCATATGCAGACTGTGTCAAAAGGGTGTTCATGCGATCAAAGTCGCAAATGGTGGCGTAAAAATGACTTCAGAGTCGCAAGCGTATGCGACTTTTCTATGCCGTCTACCTGTAGCTTAAGATAGTTTAACGAATAGGTTTTGAACAAATAATCAGCAACCGATTATTAGTTGTGTTTGAAATCTTTTTCTAGTAAAATGTGTAAAACCTGCCAAATTTTAAAATAAGGGAAATTTCTCTTAAAAAGGGGAAAACTTTCCAAAATGTTATAAAAACGCACAGAACCACTTTTTGTACAAAAACTTACTTTTGTGTGTTATGGTGTATGGTGTGTATGACTTTACATTTTTGACTGCATTATTTCATATGTTTTCAAAAATTTCTAACAAAAATATTGCGAAATAATGCCGTTATAGTCAAAAAGCGAAGAGCAAAATACTTTTGTTTACATTTCTTAGTCGCTGTCAAGTGGCATGCACTGACAGTAAGGGTTTTGACAGTATAGTTACACTACTTGCACACAGGAGTTGCAACATTTTCGAGTTAACAAACAGGAAAACTTATTTGTGATAATTTGTAAAAATGTATGCAAATTTTAAAGACATTTCAGGTTCCCAATCACAGCAATCCGTTGGTAACTGCTATAATCGTTTACTCGATGTCAAAACCTTTTTCTCAGTAGGAAATCAATTGCTGGAGATTTTTTTGACATTTTCTTTTGATTCTTTTAAAAATCTCTTGTTCATTTAGCACAAGACATTTGAATCGGAAAAGCTTAGGTGAACGCCCACAGAACCCTAGGTCAAGTTTTAGAGAAAAGAAGACGAATTTAAATAAAACATAAGCAATAGGAGAACACACAAAGAGAAAAAGGCGATAATTTTGAATTTTTTTGCAACCTAAAAAATTTTGTCTACCCCCGCCACCACTTGCCAACGTGCTTAAAAATCGCTAGGAAATATTGCATCGTTTGACAGCAGTCTATCGTGAAAACAAATCAATCCAATTTCAACTCGACAAAGGTATTCAAATGGGAAGAAGCGTAGTTCAAACACGCTTCAAATATGCATTGTAACGAGAAATTTCTCAAGTTATCTAGTTAGTTAGCTAGTTCACAACAACGAAAGTGAGTAACAATAGTTACACGGTTCCTTTACTTTGAAACTCTGTGACTCACACAAATGAATTTCAGTCCAACGTTCTTTCAAAGTTAATATAAAAAAATAAACCGGCATTTTTGTGCATTTAGCACAGAAAATCACAGGGTTTCAAAGTAAAGGAACAGACCCAATAATTCACAAATTTAATTTTTAATTTATGTCGAATTCCTTTTAACAAAAAAAAATCGATTTGTTAAAAAGACAAATTCCTCCCACTGAAAGAAAAATAATCGATTTTTTGTTGAAAGGAATTCGACATTAAAAAAAAAATAAGAAGCAATACACCGATGAATTTTTTTTTTAAGACGCTCGGGGCCCTAAGGCACGGCTGGGCCCCTAGGCATTTGCCTTTCTTGCCTTAGGCTTAATCATCCCCTGACGTTGTCCGTTGATTTCCGAACTATTTTTTTTTATCAGCCACCCTTAAATGTATGCACTACAAATAATAATTAATTGACCAAAATTATTTTTTCCGCGAGGACATTGATTAGTTAGTTCATCGTTCCTAAGGCCATAGCTTCCCCACCAAATTTGTATGAGATTTTTGCACTTTCTATATCCAAAAGAGCTTGCGAGCAGGTGCAAGCCAAATAGATTTGTTTTAATTGAATGTTAAAATTATTCAAATTACATATTTATGATTTGTGAAATTAACAAGACTTTGAGCTAAAGTAACCCTGTTTAGGTAGTTCGGTCTGTTTGGTTTTAGACGCTACCGTTGGAGATGATTCAATAAAGAATTCATCAGCTGCATGCCGTCTCATATGTGGTGAATACCTTACCCATTGGTTTACGACATTTTTCTCAATTCTCATGATCATGCCTCAAAAGTACGCCCAAATGTTGAGAACCTCGTAAAAATGTAGAGCAAAAATCATAACAGTTGTTAAATAAAAACAAGTTTTACTATACCTATATGTATTCCTTCAACCTTACATTATCGTCATTTTATAAATAATTGTCTCCAATTCTTTATCATAATAAGCTTTTTATTTTGTATTTTAAATAGATTTCAACGGCTTAAAGCAAAAGATGCTGACTTCGAAAAACGCTACGCCAATCTTGGCAATATCAACTACAAACAGGGTGTAACTGAATTTAACTGGGATAGTAACATCGATGAAACAGCTAGCACGGATCATTAATGATAAATATTATAACTTCAGAAGTATTTTATATATATCTACATATGTAAAACCTAATAATTTAATTACACGTAGCTAAATTTATTTCTTCTCATTTCACGCCATTATTTTTGTTTGTCTTAATTAAGTTATAATAGTTTTTGTTTACACAAAAAAAAAAAAGAAAAAACGTGGAATTGTGCAACTATTGTATATACATATAATTATTAGTCATTAGTTTTATACATTTTTATTATTTGTCATATTAAAAAAGAATCAAACAAACACTTTTAGTATTTGATACCAATTAAGTGAATATAAATTAACGTAATAGTTTATAGTATCTATGTATTATAAATGATGATGCACTTAATCATAATATAGATTATAAGACGTTAAAAATATTATATATAATATAAAAAATAAAAAAGTCTGATTTGCATGATGTTGCTTAAAATATACAAAAGCAAAGGTGGAATTTGTATCTAAGAAATAAATATTAAATATTATTTCAAATCAATATGCGAAAATATTATAAAATTATGAAAGCATTTGTAAGAAAAAAACAAATATTCAAAATCCTCCTCTTAACTAGTTCATTATTTAGTGCCATAACATAAAAGATGTGTTACATAAAATCGCAAAACAAAAAATAAAAAACAACAAATTGACAAACAAAAAATTATTTCTATACATATAGGATTTTTTTAAAGATATACATTGGAAAAAAGTCATAAAACTATCACCCCATCAGTTACGAATAATAACTATAAAACTTTCCGTATTAAATGAATTTTATCATTATTTATTTCTTTTTCGAGATTTGTAGCTAAATAGATATCTAATTAAAAACTTATTTATTTTTATAAGTTTAAAAGTTATTTTGTTCCAACTGAAATGTAAAAAGCGTATGTTCTACTCCCTATTTATTTATGTTAAAATGGACCGGTTTACGAAATTAACTCATATACAGTGGATCACAGCTTATTTGATACAATGCCTAGTTTAAAACTTAAGGCTGATTTCCAATGGCGCGTTCGCGTTAGAGACGCTTACGTATACGTTTACAAGCTTTACGAACGCGTCGACATGACAGACAACTTGAAGAGAACCTACATAACTATAATTTCGAATTCCTTTCAACAAACTATTCCATTATTTAAAAAAAAAAATCGATTTTTTTCTTTCAATAAAAGGAATTTGTCCAGAAAAACCGATTTTTTCTTCTAAATAAATCGATTTTTTTGTTAAAAGGAATTCGACCATTAGTTTAACTGTCAAAACGCAAGCTGAAGTTGATTTTTTTCAACTTTAACGTTGAGGTAGCTTATGTTACGTTGGTTTGTGTACATGCTAATAGGTGCCAAATCGTAACATAATACCCAACGCGTCATTGTAAACAATTTGCTTAAATTGCTATGTGTGAGCTTTCACGTTGAAAGAAAAATCTGTCAAAGCGACGCCCAACGCTGCATTGGAAATCAGCCTTTAAGTTTAAAGAACTTGTTAACTTAAAAAGATTATCGAAAAAATTTCAATTCTATTTATAAGGAAAACAAATTAACTTCAACAAAGAACAATAATTTATTCAAAAATAACAATAAAAAAACTGAAAACACTGTTAAATTCAAAGTCACAGCTTATTTGATGCATGATGATCAGTCTTTGAAATAACTACAAGTTATTAAGTTTCGGTGGTATTTTAATATCTTGGTGTGGTATCCTTTGGCCTTTTCAAGAGCCTGGAGTCGTTTCGGCATGAAGTCAACAAGCTTCTTTATTGTTTCTGCTGTAATTTTTTGCCATTCTTCTAGCAGTGCGTTTTTCAGGTCGTTTTTGTTGGAGATTTTGTGTTTTCGAATGCTATTGTCCAATAAAGCCCATACATTTTCAATTACATTCATGTCAGCTGACTGTTCTGGAGGTGTCATCAAATGAGGGCAATTCCAAATGAGCCACGCCTGGACAATTCCCGACTTGTGCTTCGGGTCATTATCCTGGTAAAATCGGAAATTTTGACGAATACCCAACTTTTCGGCACTTTAAGGCCAGGCGCGCACATGCAACTAAATAGTTTGGTTTCGATTTTGAGTACTATAGAATTATATGAGAGTCCGCGCACATAAACCGGCGCGCACTCCCTTATAATCCCATTGTGCTTAAAATCGAAACCAAACTGTTTAGTTGCATGTGCGCGCCTGGCCTTGAGAAAATTATTTTTCAAAATATTGAGGTACATATTTTTGTTCATCGTTCCCTCAAGGAATTCCAAATTTTTCACACCGGCTGCAGACATACAGGCCAATACCATAACGCTTCCTCTACCATGCTTCACAGTAGCTTTCAAGTTCTCTGTTTTAAGCTCGGTATTTGGCTTCCGCTAGACGTAAGACATCCATTTAGAGACAAAAATATTAAATATGGATTCTTCCGCAAAGATAACACTATCCCAGAACTCAGAGTCCTTGAGAACATGCAAGGCAAGTCGGCTTCTTTGATTTTTCTTGCTGATAAATGACTACTTACGAGCAACTCGCCCATTAAAATCATGTTCGCGAAGCACACGGCGAATGGACTCAGCACTGCATGTCTTCCCTAATTCTTGCTGAACCTCTGTAGCAAGTTTCGGGCCGATAACATAGGGCTAAAAATTTTGTTCGGTGCGATTCTTCCCTTCTTTCGAACACGATTTTCATAAACAAACCGCTCCACGATAAGCTGCACTGCAGAGGCACTTAAACCCAACACATTTTGCAATTTGCCGAATGGATTGTGCATTTTTATAGTGGTGAATAACCAGTTCCCGAACTTCTATTGTTGTGCGACGACCCATTTTTAAAAAGAGACGCGAATTGTTATTTGCGCTTACAAAACTACACTTGAAATTATGAAAAATAAATCGCAAATAAACTTAAAGTGACAGAAACAGTATCTAACAATCAACTGCCTGAAAATTTGGAGCACAGGTGCACTAAATTAGTTGTATCAAATAAGCTGTGAGGTGTTTTTTTGGCTCAAAAATAGGTACTATTTCTCATTAATAGTGTAAATAGGTTAATTTGTATATACTCAAATTACACTATATACTCTCTGAACATAGGACTACATTAAAATTTCGGACATATTTTCTTTTTACCTTTGAAGATACACTGATTTTATTTTGTAAATAAACACCGTATCAAATAAGCTGGGAGCCACTGTAAATCCCTCGTAGAATTAAAAAAGGTTTATGAAAAACTTACCGATTGTAATCCATTTTCTTGTGAAATTTCAATTACATATTTCTATATTGCCACCGTTACTTATGTATATTTATCTTGGAGGCAACCTAAGATGTAGTATTTAAAGAAGATTGTTTGGGTTTCGACCAGTATTTCTTCGTTCTTGACCGGCCTAATCTTCAAGCTCGTGTGCAGTCACAAATATGTAGTCTGCTGGTCAGTTCTCAAACAATTGAAACAAAATCTCTGCTGGTGAACTAACTGACCATCGTTGTCTACGAACCTTATCGATAAAGCCTTTGCATTTGAAGATTTCATGTTTCACAGAACACACAATTTGCACTAAAGATCACTAGTTTTTTTCTATCTGTTTAATTCATTTGAAAAAATCTTTTTCTTTCTGGATTTCTAAGGTTTAGATTAAACAGAACTGATTTCTTCGTTACACATTCTGGAAGAAAATAAGTGACCGAAAAAATCAGATTTAACCTAAAAAGCAAAACCGGATTTTTTTTAATTTAAGCCTTTTTTTACATCAATGCGAAATGAATTCGAAGTCCATCTTAAATGTCATAAGCATAACACATACTTCTCGACAAAAGCACTAAACGAAACATAAATGAGTTAATATTAGGGGAAAGGAGATTTACAGTTGCATTTTGGGCTAAATATACCTATTCCATAAGTATTTCTATAAACCAAAGCAACTATGAAAAAATTGTCCGACTAGCGGTTTTGTTAATGTTTGGAATAAAGCTTTCGATTTTTTTTTACAAAATCCGCATGAGATAAGTAATCTAACAGTCGCCTCCCATAATATAATGTTTTAAGCATATAATTTTAAATTTTTATTTTGAACAAAAAAAAAAAATCTAAACTCAACTTTTATTTTTGATTCAAGAACAAATTCGATTTTTTATTAATTTGCGCCAAAAAATTGAAATCAAATTTCGACAATCGAAGTTTTGTTCGACAAGAAATAATTTTCCGCATGCCATTTGAGTTTATGGGTCCAGCGAAGTGAATTTTTTATAAATTTAGTTTTTTTCCGACTGGAATGGAAGTAATTTTTTATGCCGGGGCCGGTTACAGCGGTCAAGAAAATGCATCAGGAAAGAATTTCTTTTAAACTTATACTTTTTAGAAAATAAGATCAAAAAACAATATTTAAAAAGAAATAATTTTCATAAGTTGAATTAAAATCCTGCATGTTTAACCTTGCAATTCGCTTCGTTATAAATTTGATATAATACATACATACATGGGAATTTGCTTTAGTACCAAACATAAATGTTCAGGATACTTGCTTCAAAAAAAGAACTATGGGAGTTTATGTACATATATCAGCGAAACAAAAACATACCACAGATTTAAGTTTTGTGTTTTCAAGTTGCCCGTCTGAATATCTGTCGGATAACTTCTTAAATTGATATACTACATTTCCAAGTGGTATTAAAGCGAGCTTGAAGCTCACTTAGGCCTTTTGTATACCTACATCGAATTGAAATGAGCTTGAACCGACGGATATATGTCGAACTTCGTGCTAAGAAACCTGGGTCGAGGTTTAGTTAACTTGAGAAACACCATATGTCATCTCAACAATATTTCAACTCAACTCAATGTCGAGCTCTGAAATCTATGAACGAAAAACCTGGGTCGAAAATCCGACCCTAATCCGAGCTCTCGATCCTGAATATAAACGTAGTAATAGATATAGTCCAGTCAACGAAGGAAAAATAAATGAAATAAATCGTGTAGTCTGGATTATTTTTTTAAGTGGTAGGGGTGACCCCCAGGTACAACATACTAAAAGTCCCCAGCCCAGGCCCGCGAGCTTAAGACAGGAGGGGGGGGTAAAGGTCCCCTTTTGTACTATTTCGTAAATATTTTGAAAACCAAGAGTATTAGCGGAAAAGTTTACACTACAATATGAAAGTAAATTAAATTTTCTTCAAAATAAGTTTTAGTCATATTTTTGCTAGAAGCAATACTAAGAGAGATATGGGGGGTACAAATGTCAGAAAATCTGAAAAACCATGTTAATGCCTTAAAATTTTAACGTTTTTTGATGAATTAACCCTGAAATTATAGAAAAGCTAAATACGTATCGACTCATGATAATTCCATTGACTTGATGAGAAAGAAGGTATGGGGTTAAAGAAGGTGGCGAGAGTTAAAATATCCTTATTTAATTTATTTGATACAGTGTTTTTTGTGATATGAAAAACACTTTATCTTCAAAGGTAAGAAGTATGCAACGTATTTCCAAGTTATTGACCAATACTTTGTGAAATAGTTTAAAGAAATATATTAAGAAAAAACTTGCTAAGGAGGGGGGGGTCTAGTTGCCCCCACTTATACGGGCGGGACCATTTTCTGAAAAAATTGGATCAAAGTGCATAAATAATCATTTAAAAACAACGGAAACATCTAAAATGCTATACTATAGCTTTTTGAAAATTTAAGAACCTATTTTATTATTTTACTGCTAAAGCAAGTAATTTAAGTTAAAAGTTTTAGGAAAAAAATGGACTTTAAATCAAAAATTAAAAAAAAAAAAAAAAAAGTTTACTTATAATAATTTTTATTCAAAATTTGTCGTTATAAAGTACTAGATTTTCGTTTAATATTTGACACTGTATTTAATCCTTAGGTGAACGCTAAAAACTAGATGGCTATAAGTCTTTTAGTTTAAGAGAAAATTGAAAATTATGAAAGCTACTACTTTTTTAGAAAATTATTTCTGTAGAGTAATTAGTACATTGAAATGGTCAATGTTGTAACGAATAAAAATTAAGTTAAAAAAATCATGTAGTCTGGATTATTTCCTTAAGTGGTAGGGGTGACCCCCAGGTAAAACCTACTAAAAGTCCCCAGCCCAGGCCCGCGAGCTTTAGCTAGGAGAGGGGGGTAAAGGTTCCCTTTTGTACTACTTCGTAAATATTTCGAAAACCAAGCGTTTAAGAAAAGTGGACAACACAACACAAATCTCCATTAGTATCACTTCGAGCGAAAATATGAACAAACCTTTCTGTAGCAAATTTAATTTACTTTTATTTTGTGTTGTCCACTTTTCTTAAACGCTTGGTTTTCGAAATATTTACGAAGTAGTACAAAAGGGAACCTTTACCCCCCTCTCCTAGCTAAAGCTCGCGGGCCTGGGCTGGGGACTTTTAGTAGGTTTTACCTGGGGGTCACCCCTACCACTTAAGGAAATAATCCAGACTACATGATTTTTTTAACTTAATTTTTATTCGTTACAACATTGACCATTTCAATGTACTAATTACTCTACAGAAATAATTTTCTAAAAAAGTAGTAGCTTTCATAATTTTCAATTTTCTCTTAAACTAAAAGACTTATAGCCATCTAGTTTTTAGCGTTCACCTAAGGATTAAATACAGTGTCAAATATTAAACGAAAATCTAGTACTTTATAACGACAAATTTTGAATAAAAATTATTATAAGTAAACTTTTTTTTTTTTTTTTTTAATTTTTGATTTAAAGTCCATTTTTTTCCTAAAACTTTTAACTTAATTTACTTGCTTTAGCAGTGAAATAATAAAATAGGTTCTTAAATTTTCAAAAAGCTATAGTATAGCATTGTAGATGTTTCCGTTGTTTTTAAATGATTATTTATGCACTTTGATCCAATTTTTTCAGAAAATGGTCCCGCCCGTATAAGTGGGGGCAACTAGACTCCCCCCTCCTTAGCAAGTTTTTTCTTAATATATTTCTTTAAACTATTTCACAAAGTATTGGTCAATAACTTGGAAATACGTTGCATACTTCTTACCTTTGAAGATAAAGTGTTTTTCATATCACAAAAAACACTGTATCAAATAAATTAAATAAGGATATTTTAACTCTCGCCACCTTCTTTAACCCCATACCTTCTTTCTCATCAAGTCAATGGAATTATCATGAGTCGATACGTATTTAGCTTTTCTATAATTTCAGGGTTAATTCATCAAAAAACGTTAAAATTTTAAGGCATTAACATGGTTTTTCAGATTTTCTGACATTTGTACCCCCCATATCTCTCTTAGTATTGCTTCTAGCAAAAATATGACTAAAACCTATTTTGAAGAAAATTTAATTTACTTTCATATTGTAGTGTAAGCTTTTCCGCTAATACTCTTGGTTTTCAAAATATTTACGAAATAGTACAAAAGGGGACCTTTACCCCCCCCTCCTGTCTTAAGCTCGCGGGCCTGGGCTGGGGACTTTAAGTATGTTGTACCTGGGGGTCACCCCTACCACTTAAAAAAATAATCCAGACTACACGATTTATTTCATTTATTTTATGATTTTGAGTCTTCGTTGACTGGACTAATAGATTGGTTCATACTGTTCTGTAGTTTGAATTTGAACACAAATATTGTCTCGATACGTTCTCGATCTGTTAAATCTCTTCATATTCATTACCGCCCCATCGCTTTTTCATATTCAGCTCCATACGTTTATGTGTAGAATTATTTTTACCATTGGTTCGTAGCAAATGGAAAAACTGAAAAAAAATTTAATTTGTGAATAAAGCCTTAACTACATAAGCCAAAAAAGTGAAAAAGTACGAAAGTGAAAATTTTCAAACTCATTTTGGGATAGTTTTTCTTACTGGAAAATTTATAAAAATGATGCAGAAAGCTTAAATTTTAGTTTAAAAAGAATTGTATACATTCTTTTTCACAAAACAACTGCGCTAGCGGGAAAAAAAAATATTTTTACTTTTGTTATTTTGAAAAAAGTGGCCAATGTAGTTAAGACTTAAGGCTTGAAGCAAAATTAAGTCGATATATAAAACGTCAAATCACAGCCAATCGTGTTTTAATGATGAAGAATTTAAAACCTTCAAATAATGCAAACCTACTTGAAATTGCACAAAAGCTTTTTAATGAGCCCTCAACTTACGATTTAATTTAAATTTTTATAGCGTTTATCATAAGAGCGTGTTTCATCTTCGTATCGATTTACTCCACAAGAGCCGATGAAGTTTTCGAACTTGGTAGTTGAGCAACATGCATTATCCAATACAATTCTAAGACGAAGATTAAACGACGTTTTCGTTTTCGAACAATAGTTTTTGGAGAACGTTTTGAGAAATTGTTTTTTGTTTCAAATGACATTGCCTCTGATGCATATACAAATTCAAATAAGAGTGTAATCATTTGCATTCTACAGCTCGAATAATGTAACAATTTCTTTTAATTAAATAAAGAATGCTTCAATTAAAACAAAAAATTGATCTTGGCAAGGAAATAAAGCAATCAAAATAAATTCAGTTTAAGTTGTTTATCATTTTTGTTTTGTCAATTTGCATCTCAAACAAAATCAAAAATAATGTATACCCATCTATGAAAGTGATTTTGTATAGCATTTATTTCATAAAATAAAACTTTTAATATTATATTCTGTTAAATGTGTTGATGTTAAGTTTTATCTGTAGAAAAAAAAAATAAACACATTGTAAATTATATTAATTGTACAAACGTTATTAGGCCATCTTCAAATGTGCAGCTCATTTAATTGAATTAAGTTGTAAAATATTATAAAAAATAATGACAAACAAATAAAAATTAATTCACAAATTAATCATAATCACCAAAGAATGTAGAATTAGTTCTTGACTAATAGAAGTTTATAATGAAAAATGAAATAAAAATAATAAAATAAAATGGCAGCACAAAAACTATATTATTTTTGAATAAATAAAATTAATAAACTGTCGTGGTTGAAAAATCAAAAGAGGGTTTTATTTTAAAAGAGAATTTGAAAAGATTATAAAGCAACAAGTTCGAGCGTTTTTTATTATTAATTACAATTTCATCGTTTTGTAATGAATACCATTCCATCGTTGAAATGTTCTGCTATAAGAAACAATCCTATGTGTTAAACTCGAAATAATTGCTGAAATATTGATCATTTTAGAAAGTTACGTCTGCGACTTTTGCGAAAAATTAATGTTAATTAATATAAAGGTGTGGCCCACTTATAGTAAATCCCGAACAAAAGATCTAATTTGCAGATCAAGGCAGGACATTGCCAGGATCGTTGCAACTTGCACAGGGCAAAACTGGGTATACCTTACAATACTCACTGTCAAAGTTGTGCGGACCAGCAGGAAAAGGAAACAATAGTTCACTTCCTCTGTAAATGCCCTGCTCTAGCTCGGTATAGAGTACATACAAGCCTTTAGACATACTTTTTATGACGACCTTAACGAACTTTCCGAAATGAAGATCAAAGACTTGATCTCTTTTCTTAACGCAACGAAATGGCTTTGAGACGATGAGACTGTAGCCTTTTCATCGCGACCTCCTTCTGATTCGCTAGACTGCTAGTATGCGGACTTCGAGTTTTGAGGGGGGATGCAGGTAACCGAAGGATCACAAGGTTTTCCTTTCACCTTCCGCTTCGGTGCCAGCCAACGAGTGCCTAGTATAGCACTTTGAAAATGGTCTCCGATGCGGAGGGTGATTCTTCTGAGTGAATGTCTGAGTCATCTTCAATAGTTACTCAATATTCGGCCCTATCGAGGTAACCGTCGGAGCGGAATTCTCTCCGATTTCCTACGAATCGGAGACATTTTGCTTATCGGGGAACTACTTCGAAGCAAAATGTCTCCGATTCGTAAGAAATTGGAGAGAATTCCGTTCCAACGCGACGGTTACCTCGATAGGGCCGATTACATAACTTTAACACAATCCACAACCTTTATAAAATAAAATCCAAAAGGCCAAACCACGGAGCCCATCTGAGTCTGGCAATGTAGTGACTAGTTTGACATTTAAGTGTCTGACTCTTCTAAAAATAGGTTCCAACGACTTTATGGTATCAAAACGGCGCTTTTTTGCGCTAATTGGGTCAGCGAGCTAGCTTGTTCGTTGGCCGCCATTTCTACCTACCTACCCTAACAATCTTTAACATACAACAAATATTTTGCCCACGAAACACACATAAATACTCCAATAAACGCATACTTAATTTATATGTGATTAAATCACACCTATTTTTGACGCAGATAAAATTTTCGGAAACGGCTAATAATCGCTGTCTGAAAAAAATTGTTCGCTAACTACGATTGTGATGGTACTAAAATTCACAATTCTTACAAACGTTGGTCAAATATAGATCTGTGGTTCAGCAATTTTATCTCACCGATTTTAGTGGATTAACTGAGATTTAACGATGGTTTAAGTACAGTATTCCCGGTTTATTTGCACCTCTGTTAATTGATTTTCCCGCTTAATTGACCAAAAAAAATGCGTTCAAAATGTTTGTGTATACATAAGTAGAACAGCTTTTTATACGGTTAATTTAGGCCGTGTGTGAATTCGGTTAAAATCGCGTTAAATTTTATCCAAAGATTAATTTTTGACACTAGTGAGGTGAATCTGTACGTAGAATTGTCAAATTTTAATGTCGGATAAAATTTAATCGCAATTTTAAACGAATTCGCACACGGCCTTAACCGACCGGATCAAAAAATCTGAAAACGTAACAAAAATACAAAGTAGGCGACTAGGGTGTAGGTATCTAATAAGCAATGCATACCTTCTTTGTTCTGTCTTCTTTATCGTGGGCTGATGCAACTTACGTTTGACGTTTCAAACACAAACTGCAGCAAGGCGTCTGTTTTTTTTGTGGCAGGTCCTCTCTGAGAATTCTTTCAACAATTTGGGGACAGAATTTAAACTTTGTGCTACAAAAGTAACCAAACAGACCTATATTGTTCCAGCTTATCGTGGAAGAAATCTTACGCTCATAGCAGTAAGGCCGGAAGAAAACTTATCTCGTGTGGTGTTGTGGAGTCGAGTTTCGCTATCGCTCCAATGTATTCGGATTAAATCCACATGTACAACAAGTTCGCTTTGCGGATTCAATGCATCTTGTCTTCCTTTTGGGATCCTCTACACCGCTTAAGCAATTCCGTTGCTCCGCTTATGCTATATTTTGTTATCTGGCAGGCGACTGTGTCAACTCTGGTAGGTGGTAGGCCAATTTTGCTATTAAAAAATGTCGTAAGGAGGTAAGTAATTATCTATTCATATTGAAGAAAATATAAACGTATATGTAGGTAGATGCTAAATTTAGCAAGAAAAAAAAACCAGAGTATGTCAAAGGAGACTGTGGAGTGTGTCGTGGAAATGATTTGAGCGTGAGTACCGCCTCTGACCTAGCCTTGATTGAAATTGAAAATTTGCCTTTGATGTGACGAAATTAACAATGATCCAAATTAAAAATTAAAAATCACTTCCATTGTTGTATACTAACTTAAAATTTATTTTAAGAACACATTTTAATATTTTGGTACGATACAATTCGATTAAATAACCCAGTTTAATCGAATTGAATCTTAAAGTGCTGTATTGCTCAACCTTTGTTGTTCTGTGGCCCCTTGCTTTGTTGTTGCTGGTAATAAAGTGGATAGGCAGCAGTGTAAGCATAAGAACAATCAGGGCATACACCTGGTTGTCCTGGTGGACCACGTGGACCTGTTTCACCTTTAATAAAAGAAATTAACATTTAGTGAATAAAATTTCCTTGATGTGCTTAAAAAAAAACTCCGAACCTGGTCTTCCTGGCTCACCACGATCTCCTGGTCTTCCAGGGAAGCCATCATTTCCAACTCCATCTGAACCTGGTGGGCCCATTGGTCCTGGTGGTCCTTCACGACCAAAGCCATCTTCACCTCGATCTCCCTTACGACCATCAACTCCAGGAGATCCAGTTGCGCCTGGAGTACCTGGTATTCCAGGTATGCCGGGAAAGCCTCTATCACCGGGTGGTCCGCGAATACCGGGGTCACCTTGAAAAAAACATTTAGACCTCTGTCATTAAAAATGTTGAAACGTGTGTGTAGGTACCTCTAGCACCCTGAGGGCCAGTTGGCCCAGGTCTTCCTATGCGTCCTTTTCCTGGTGGTCCAGGAGGTCCAATCAATGTTGACTGAATCTCAGTTAGATATTCTTTGAAATGAAAGATTTCATTAGGTATTCCAAAAAGTCAAAGTGCAATACAAATTTTACCCTTTACGTATCCTATACAGAGGTCTCGAATCTCGGTTTGATCAAAGTTGTTATTATTAGTTGAAACTATTTCACTCGACCCAGGAGGACCTGGTGGTCCTGGAGGTCCAGGTTGCCCAGAAGGTCCTGGGTAGCCTTGCAGTCCTTGAACACCTGGGGATCCTGGAGCACCATCCCTTCCCGGTTCACCTGAAATCAAAGTCATTTGGTAAGGAAGTAAATTTTGTTTTTGGATTAGTCAAAACACCTTGGATTCCAGGACTGCTGACTGCAGAAAAGCGACCATATCGATCTTCGCAGGTACATTGTCCTGCTGGGCCTTGTTCTCCAGGAACTCCATGAGGTCCTTCAGGACCAGGCTCACCTGGTGAACCGGGGGCACCATCTATTCCTGGAAATCCTCTGAGACCAATTGGACCCTGTTGACCTGTCAATCCAGGTGGACCTGGGTCACCTTTGGAGCCCTATTAGTAAAAAAAATAAGATATATTGAAAACTTTAGTTTAATTGAACTCACTGGTGGCCCATCTAAACCAGGTAAACCTCGACGTGTTTCTAGCGATGAAGTTCCACCATATATTACATCCAATCCAGAGTTACCTGGTGGACCTGGAGGTCCTGGAATTCCCGCATCACCTTTTTCACCTTTACGCCCAGTACTTGCATTGAATATAGTGCGTTGCAGTTCGTCAATTAATCCAAGGTCGGAAAAACTCCCTGGCTCACCCTTTGGGCCCGGTTTACCGTTTTCACCCGGAAGACCAACAACTCCCATTAGACCCGGCCTTCCATCAATACCTGGTGTACCGGGATAACCTCGCTGTCCAGTCAATCCATTACGTCCAGGTGGGCCGATTGGACCAGATTCACCTGGATCACCTTTTGGACCCTTTAAAACATAACACATAAGAACATAAGAATTTTCGTAGAGTAAAGATATTTTCATCTTACTTACTTGTGAGCCCATTTGTCCCTTTTCACCTGGTGGTCCAACGATTTGTTCATATAACTGCGATGAACCTGGCGATCCAGGCGATCCCTTATCTCCCTTTTCTCCTTTACCCCCTCGACTTTCGTTATAGAACTGACTGCCTACCTCTCGCATGAAACCCGAGTGAGAGATTTCACCAGGTTCACCTTTTTGACCCTGTTCACCTTTAAAGCCCATTTCCCCTATTGGACCGGGAAATCCAGGTTCACCAAATGATCCTTTCTCACCTTTTTCTGGAATCAACCCAAATCGGTTGGCGTTAGTTGTACGGCCAGGAGGCCCTGGGAGACCCGGTGGTCCTGGTAGGCCCTTGAAAAGAAAATTAGTGTCCATGCTAGTTGAATGTCAAATGAACATACATCTACCCCTGGTGGGCCAGGTGGTCCAGCTGGACATTTTTCGGGACATACTTGACTTTGCCCTGACGATAACGGAAGCTCTGGGTTTCTTTCTATTTCCCACCCCCGTTCGGTGGGATCAGCTCCTCTAAATTCTAAATCATAGTTCGGCAATTCTTCACAAGTTGTTCGGTTGGGCTTATCAGCGTCACAACTTAGAACCATCCACTGGACGTCAATCTGCCAACGATAATTTTTAAACGTAGTTATTTTTTCAAAAAAAAAAAAAATTTTAAAAGCTTAACTGGAATCGTGTTTCCTGATCGGACGTCTTGAGCAAGGGTGAAGTATCCGTCAGTAGCATCAATTTCACCACGTGCTAGCGGCACATGTTCATTTCCGTTTCGATCTCGAGTTGGTTTACAATCTACCCACATACGGATACTGTCTTGAGTTAGTCCGAGCATTACCTTGTGCCAGGATCCATCAAAAATCTAAAATACATTATGTGTAAAACTAAGATTTTACGATTCATTTAACAATCACCTTAGTCTCTTCAAATGAAACCTTCATCAATGTTCCGTCATATTTTGGCAAAGCAAAGTCAATTGTATTGTAAATTGGATTTATTGTCATACTCAGTTGAGATTCATATTCGTAGTTGGTCAACTGAAATAGATACCATGGCTGGATGGGCGGATGCTCGGTTCGGAACGTACACTCGAATGAGAATTCGTTCGGAACGCCCAAAGGAAAGGCTTGGGTCGATTCGATGGTCATGTTTGATTCTTGTTCAATATGAAAAGCAGTTTGGAACTGATTTGATCCAGTTATACGTTGTACATATTCATATTGGTACTGATCCAATTTGTAGTTTTGTATCAGATCAAAGGTATTTAGATCTGGGTCGCCAGGACGCCAAGTATTACACGGACTTGGGTTGGTGTATTCTTCGTAATCGTCTTCATTTACTTAAGAAATAAAAAAAATTAAAAAAGTAATCTTCAAAATTCCCGATAGCTATACAACAGTTAGATAAAGTAGAATCAATATACTGAGGTCTAGTTTTTGCGAGATTTAAGTTAAACCCAAGTTAACTCACCATATTTGGTGGGTTAACTCGCGATTTACTGCGCAGGTGCTTTTGATATTTTATCCTCCGAGTTTTTAAGATCGAATCGTAAAATTATTGTTTTTGAAAAACTGTTTCTTGAGTTACATAACTGTGAATAAGTTTATGTCCAGAGCTAACTAACTCTGGTTTAAATGGCCACTGAAAAACTGGGCCTATAAGGCTTATCATAGGAACTACAATTAAAAAAAAAACTAGTTTATATCCTTGATTTTAAAATAATATAATAACTGCGGCGTACAGAAGAAAAACTTTGAAATAAAATACATTATGTATGAGTACATATGTATACCGAAATCTTTGCCAAGCAAATTCACTTTCGCATACGAGTAATTCCACATGAAATCATCTAATCGAAAAAGCAAGCACATTTTAGATTTTGCTCAACTTTTGTGAGAATCTTCTTTAATTGGCTGAACAGAATAGACACCCGCTAGATCATGCGAATCAGCTGCCGTCGAATACAGACTCTCCCAAACCAACGCGATTAATTGTTTTCTTTTGTCGCAGCGAATAATCGCGTTGGTTTGGGAGATCCTTTTAATGGGACTCGTGTTCCTGTCAAAACAGCGGATGGAAATTATTGTTTCTAATTGATTTTGTAGTTATTTCTTAAACTTTAATTTTGCAGTTTTATTGTGAATGTGTATTTTAGCATTTTAAAAATAGTGGTAACTCTTTTGGTCGTATTAATTAGATTTTTAACTGTTTAAACTATGTCTAAGTATTTCAAAACAGTCGGAAATATGCTTTATTTAATATTACATTTGTCAAGGTTTAGACAATGGATTACGTTGTCTATCTAAAGTAAGATAATAAGTTAGATCACTTTAGCAAAAATTAGAAAGTTATTTTTTAAAAAAACTTGGACGGATGTCCAAAGTTAGACAGTGTTTATTAATACGACCATTTGTCTCTATCTGTCAAACGACGCGCGTAAAAACTTAAAAGATAACCAATGTCTAGCGTCGCTATTCGCAGCCGCGGCTCCATTGTATTCACTCAAAAGAGTTTATATGCATTTTTACTTTGACAGGGCGTCTTTTTTAGTGTGGCGTGATCGAGCACGTGTCTATTCTTTTCAGCCAGTAAGGTTTCAAAGACGGAAATCTAAGGTCATTTAATTTTCGAAAGCTCCAGTCCTCGCCTGCCCTAATAGGGTGTAAGGATCAAAGCCAACGGCTCTCACTTAGTGCCACTTGTACAATCGTGGTTTAAATTTTGATCCGCGGTTCAGGAATTTTAACTCGCCGATTTCGGCGGGTTAACTGAGGTTCAACGATGGTTCAAGGTTCTAATATGCACTAAAAGCCAATTACATGCCTGAACCATCGTTGAACCACAGTTAATCCGCCGAAATTGGTGAGTTAAAATTCCTGAACCACGGATCAAATATTTGTACAACTGGCCCTTAGAGTTTTACAAATTAATGCCCAAACAAAAACGTTCATATACACAAATAATGCAATCTGAGGAAGCACAACTGTACAATGATAATATACTTAAAAGAACTTCATCCCACTTAGATGCCATGCAATCGACTGCTACCAACTATAAACTTAAAATCATTCCACCCGAAGATGTTGTTGTGGGTGAGAAGAATTTTGCCAGTCATTTCGTTTTGGATGCCTTAGATAGAGGAGGTCCAGCGAATAACAGATGAAATTGATGCCCAACTAAATGAACTTGATAAGCAAAAAAAATCTTGTTCAGGAAAACGTAAGAAGGGTCGATTGACGTTGAAAAAGTTTCAGCTTTTTGCTTCAACTCTTTGATTAGCCCAGCCGAAGGGGAGAGTACGATAACTTTGGCGCCAAAAATTGATAACGGTTTTCCGTAGAGGGGTCAAAAACAAGCATTTTTTACTTCAGGAAGGAGGGGGCGAGAGAGAACTCCCCCCTCCCCCCTCTCGCCCCGTTTAGGAGGTAGGGGCAATTTTAGAAAAAAAAATGACTTAAAATGAGAAAAAAAATTATTAAAAACAAGGGCAACACTTACAATAAAGCGCTTAACCGGGTTTGAAAGCCAGAAATCTGTTCTTATCGCAAGTAAAAATAAACCCAAATATATTGCTTCAAAACTTTATTCAAGTTGGATTTCAATCTCTTTTGTCTACACTAAATTTGAGGACATAACGAAATTCAAAAAAAAAAAAAAAAAAAAAAAACTATATTGACCGTAAATGACACCATCAAAGAAAAAATGCATTACAAAATATATGCAAATAGCAAATTTGTAGTTAATATTGAACGTAAAAGGAGGATCTTTCCACAAAGCAACCACATTTAGTAAGACAATTTGTTAGCATGATACAAAGTGAATCTGGTGCTTGGGCTTGGGCAGATTTAACGAGGAAACTGCCTCTGCAGCTATGTATGTTTATCTTTGACGAAAGAAAATCCAATGATTGTGTTTACAATCAACAATTGTCGCAGACATTTTGCTAAATTTTATTGTTTTTGCTGAAGGCGTCAAAATGACACTTAGATACTAAAACGGCTTTACTCCGGCTTTATTCCTTACTCTGCTTTTATTCCGCGTGTATTTTTTTTTATAAATAAGTTTTTCAGGATTAGAGGCGTTGTAAAATAGGAATAACCTTACTCCGTCACTAAAACGAGTTAATATACATAAAAAAGGCTGTCTGTTTCTAACTTTCCGAATTTTTGAAAAATTGTAGTGTAAATTAATTTTGTTTGACCTCCATCAAATCCTTTTTCATTGCTACTGCTACTGCTACTAATCTCTTTGACGGACAATTAGAAATATGTGGTTTTAGATCGATGTGCTTACATTCATTAAGGACCTGTAAGAATTTGTAGCTGGCATCTTGAAATGAGATCTTATATTTCACAATGTTTGCACATTTTTTCTCGATGTGATAGATTTAACTCCGTTAATTCGCAACAAGTGGTATTAGAAAGCAATTGTCCGATAACTAAATGTTCCATTTTGCAAATAAGATTTTAAAGTGACAAATTTCGTAATGTCTCTGTCTTGCAGAGATTTTTTTTTTTTTTTTCAAAATGAGAAATGAGTCTAGTTTGTGCGACTATTTTGAATTATCTCTTTATTACATTGAAATAATTTAAGCTTTCAAGTTGAAATGGAAAATTTGCCTTAGATCTGTTTTGCATTAGAAATTAAAAAACAATTTAACATGCCATTATTATATAATATCTACAAATTTGTCATAAATAGTCATATCTTTCGTTTTTTTCATGGATGCAATAAGACCCCCCAATATAAACGTGAGGAAAAAAGATCGGATTTCAAGAGTCATGACTTGAGACACCGCCGGATGGGTGGGAATTTAGTATTGCCGCAACTCGATCTATTATGAAAGTACAAATAAAATGACTTTTATGGACCTTTAGTAAATCTTTCATTGCTTTACACACATTGATTGGAGGACTTAATTTGGTCAGACATTTCGAAGACCAATAGACCACCTATATTTCCATAAAACTTCAAATTCATCCATTTAACTGTGCCAACTGCCAAATGATGCCAAAGCTCCCGCATTCAAAATATTTCTTCGGAATTTTTAAGTATCGTGAATAACTTTTATAGAGAAATTTGGATGTCATTTATATGAGTATTTTTTCGGGTGAAATTTATTCCAAAGTTATTTAAAATTAACCGAAAATTTTTCATGGGAATGAATTTTTTTTCTCGAAATTACTGAAAGGCCCCATGTTTCTTATGTATGTAGAACGTATTGTCTTTTCATTTTTTTATTTCATTTCAAGGTAATTTTTGATTATTCTTACTTATTTTATATACAAACATATTCTGTATACGTACATACATACATAGAAAACAGTAATTTCCTTATCGCTCATTCATGATGTAATTTTTTTTTAATATTTTAGTGTTTGAAATTGGAACAACTATCAAAATATCCGATGAACTTTAATGAACTTCTCTCTTTTAAAACAAGAAATTACGTAAATTTTTCGAAACTACTGCTACCATAAAGTAGTGGTGTGCTTTAAAAGTTAATTTAAAAATGGAAACATTGTTTAAAAATGTTTAACTCACAATCAACTTCACTCTTTCCATGAACATGTAATCCTAAAAGAATTAACACTGAGAATACACAACGTTTAGACCCGAATTTCATTATTAACTCTTTGTTTCGACGTGCCGAGCAACTATGTCATATTTTGAATCTTCAACTTTTTTTTTTAATTTATTTCGAATCAAATTATGTGTAGGTAATGAAATTAAAAACCTTGACCACTTTTTTCAATTTCGCTATACTGCACTGAACCGCTCAAAATCAAGTCTTCAACAGACTCCAACCGTATTCCTACAAAGACTGAAATCGATTCAAAAAATTCGAACAGTGAGATTCCAGTGTGTTTTAATTGATTTACTAGGAAGGAAATTTCTTTAACAGCTGGGACTTAGATTGTTTTAATGTTTTATTTTATGAAACATTGAAGAGATACCCTCAGCCAGCAATGATGCCGACCGATATGATGGTGACGACGCGACGACTCACGACGCACGGCACCGAGAACTATATGTAAAAGCCTGGGAGTCGGAGTCGGTCGGTAGCCTAGCCGTATAGCATAGGCGGAACCGTAGTTCGACACGTTGTTTTGCTTATCAACAAAGAACATAAATTATATCATATGCGATACAATTCAATTCATCTGATGGCGCTCTATTCACTTCTAGGGTTGGACATTGCCGAATGGAGTGTCATATTCAACGTCATCAGCATATGAATGCTAAATCGATTGAAATAGTTTTCTTTGAAAAAAGTCTTCGACGAAAAAGTAAAGACAGTTGATAATTCAGCTTGGGCAATAAGTTATTAATAATAAATAATAATTATTTCAATTATTTTTGAAATAATATTGACCTTCTTTTTATACTTACAAAGGTACATGATGATTTGCATGAATCGCTACAAAAAGCTAAGCTTATGGAAAGGGTCTATTTGCACCCTTTAAGTGCAAGCGACAAATTAAACTTTATTTTCTTTTTGTTTATTGTTTTTTTTTTGATTGTTTTGTTAAGAGGAAAAGAAATTACTATTAATAATTTAACCCTTTTCTTATTTATTTTATTGGGAAAAGTACCTTTCTTTTTTTTATTTCTGCGAATAATTTGTACACTTAATAACTTGCTGTTCGTCAGTCCTTAAATAGTTGACCCAATTTCAATTTTGTGTTGCAATGTTTTCTGTTTTTTTACTGATTTAAAAAATTGGTATTAAATTAGCGAAAAGGTAAAAAGTTCGAACATTGCTTTATTGCTTGTCAATTTGCTGTTCAGCAGTCCTGACTTATTAATGACAATTCCAATTTTATCGTACAAAGTTTTTTCTATGATGTATGAAGGGAAAAAGTTCCTATTTTTTCTTTTTTAATTTCTCAAAAACTAAGAAAGAAAGATATTTGACTAATTGTAAGAATTGGTATGAATGTTAAATATTAGAAAAACTTTGACACTTAAAAAATATTAAAGAAAATAAAATTGATATAAAAATTCACATTTTTTTCCACAAATTTTGAATTTGAAATTTAGTTTTTTCCAAAACTGTGTATTTTTTTAAGCAACTTAATTTAAAAATAAAATAAGAATAGAATATTAACTTTCAAAAAAAAACTACATATGATGCTTTTGTTGATTTTTAATATCTATTTTTTTTTTGCATTTTATGTCAATTTTTCATAAATTGACAGCCCTTCAGGAGGGGAGATAAAATTTTTCCTCTGATACTATTTTTTTCTCAAAGTGATCACAGAAACCATCCGAAGTCGATAACATTGTCCTCGAGATATTTGAGAAACAAGCCATTTTACAACTTTTTTTTTAAATTACTGTAATAAGAAAACCGCTAGTTGAATTTCTCTGCAAACTCTTTCTGCAAGTTATGATGGCGTCATTAAACAAAATATTTGTTAAAATAATTTTTATGGTAATTTCATCTTTAAATTCATTGTAATAATTATTATAATATAAAAACGCATTTATAATTGTTATTATAGACCCCGATAATGAGGCAACAAAAAAGAAAATTGCATTTTTATATGAACTTTATGAAGTAAAACAAAAGGTATAACAATATTTAACAGCGAAATTTTGGTTGAATTGTTTGAAAAGCCTGTCGATGACATTATGGAATATAACACCGTTCAAATTTCCGCCGCGGCTTCTCTGGATGTCGCGCATTCGAAGTGTCCATGACTGGCGCATAAATCAGGCTGAATTTGATCAATGGCATGGGTTATGTTGGCATTGAGGGGAGGCTCGCTGTGGTTAGTGGCTTGTTCTCATAGACCTAATGTGACTTCAGAAAACCCCACAAGAAAGTGTAACGGTGTCAAATCGCAAGATCTCGATGGCCAGTTTACGTAACCTCTACGTGAGATGACCATACCCTCGAATCGATCGGGCAGAAATTTCCAATCTGGCGCGAGCTGTGTGGCACGTACGTAGCGCCGCCGCGGCGTCAAACAACATTCCGATGGTGTCCATATCATCCAGATAAGGATAAAAAAGTTAGTAATCATCGACCTAAAGGGCTCGCCGTTGATGGTGATGACCTGGCCAACGTCTATGGATGACGCCGACAGCCCAAAACACTGGGATGCACCTGGACGCTCTTGGATCTCATTTGGATTGGTATCATCCAAATTCCACAATTTTGTTTGTTGACGTACCCATTCGTCCAGACCTTCAGATGGCCGAATCGCGCGGAAAGTTGCCCGAACAGTAAAACCCATTTTGATTAAAAAAAAATTTAACATTTATACGTGTTGTTGTTGAACGCTATATCCGTCCACTGACATTTGGCAGATGTAGCTTCAGCAATATGGCCGCTATCAACTGTCAAAATTTAAGTCTCAATTGGAAGACCAATTATTCGCTTTTGAATCTTATATTTGTGTTTCTGTAGGCATGCATATCAGTTTGTATAAAGAATGTTGTCAATAATATTTTGACCCGAGAAAAGTGATTCAGTATGCGGATAATGACATGACACGTTTCTATTAATATTGTCATGACGTGACATATATGCGCCATACGCGTCTCAATATGCGTCTGGCCTATAAGCGTTTCATTGGAAAAATTTTCGCACCATTTTATTGGCTAATCAATATTATATATATCTCTGATTATAGGCGATGTTTGGGTGGGATGAGCTTCAATTCAAGCAAATTTATTTTGCTCAACTCCTTTTTCATACAATCGTTGTATTTTACTCGTGATTTACACAAATCTAAAAATAGCCATTGTCAATACAAAACCAATAGAAAACCATTTTCTTAATAACACACCGATAAACCGAATTAAACAAAATGACACAGTACATTCCCGGGTGTTGATTTTTTGTTGATTTGGATAATTTATTTCAAACAAGTTTTTGTGCCACGAAATAATTAATTGAACCCATCTAACAAACTCTCCAGAGCTTAGGTCTTTAAATCTGAAAAAAAAAAAACTCCCATAAGTCTCTTTTTTTCATCTCATGCCTATACTAAAGAATTAAGATCTTGTATTAGTATTCATATTCATCTAATAACAATTTTATTATAGAAGGTTAGCATATTTCAAATATCAAATTACTTAAATCCTATATCTAGATCAATTTAAGTCTTTTAAGTTTCTCATTATGAAACTAGAACGCTTAACGTCATTTTTTAGTCTGAAAAATCCTATAATAACACATAAATAATGGCCAAATCACAATCACGCGTTCGGTCGGTCGGGCTTTGATGGGCTTTTAATCGACTTTACGATAACATGTGTCATTAAGCGCGACCTTTAAAATTGCAAAACGAAATGTGGCTTCAAACCTCGGGCGTTGAGAAATGACAAATAAAAGTTCTGTTTCCTTAAAATGGCATTTCTGAAATTCTTCGCAGATAATAGAGAATTTTAAATGTCTCCGCATTTTATGTTTTCATTTAGGTTCTACAACCATTCAACCAATGGAAATAAATAGCTTTGGTAATAAAAGTATACATTAGATATATGCGCTAAGGTAGTTTTTCATCGCTTTTTCCTTTTTTGATTCTAATGGATGAACATGGTGGCTCCACGAGAAAGATTTCATAGAAAACTGTATTGCATGTTATGTAAATTTCTCATGGAGGCTACTTACATATAGTATTCTGTAAAAAATTTCTTGCCACATATTGCTTTGCTCATAGAAAGCTATGAATAGTATTCTATGAAGAAGCAATTTTCCCGTTGACATCTGTGGGTTTGTTTCAATTTTTTTTTTTTTGGGTTTTTTCGAGTGTAATTAATTTATTGCAGGTGCCAAAATGAAGTTTTGGTCTTTTTAAGTAAAATTCTTTAAATTGTTTTAACTTAATAACTTTGCCCTGTCAAATTTTTGAAACAAATGAAATAGAAAGCTATTAAAATGCCCAACCAACATTTTATGGTATACTATCGCTCTTTCTTTCTATCGAAAGAACAAGGTGGAGACACCGTGTTAAAATCCATGAGATACACTCACACATTAAAAAGTCTCTCATCCTGAACCCGAAAATATTAATTTATTGAAACTAGCGTACCAGCATATTTTGAGTAGAATCTACCCTTCTCTTTTTTACGCAAATAAAATCTCCATCCATAAAAAGCCCATGTAAACAGGCACGTACCTTCGTAAAAAATATCTGATATAAATCCCGTCAGACAAAACAATCTTAAGCTGAGGGAATTATTTTATCGCAAAATAGGGTTGCAAAAAGATTTGCACATTTAAATGTGGTGATGTTACGCCGCCGACTTAGTACATACACACTCTTGTCAAGTTTGATGTGTTGCAAACTGTCATCTTTGTTTTCCCTATTCAACTATTTTCTTTCCATGAGCAATATTTTCTCTTTCCCACATACAGAAAAAAATTTATTCACTCTTCAACAGAACGTGGTATACATATACCTACCGCAGAAAAAGGTTGGATTCCAACACAAGACACAATTCTACAAAAAACACACGATACAAATCGTAATTGATATTACAAAATGTTGTAAGACACAAATTTCTTGTGTCGGGATTTTATTTATTTGTAATCTATGTATATATGTGAACATTGATTTTTCAACAAGAATATTCACATAAAAATAAAATACAAATTAAAAAGAAAAAAGTTCAAGCGATAGCGCCACAAGAAACATCACTCATTAACAAAAAACAGAAGGCAAGTGTAAACTCGACTAAGAAGTATACACAGCGGAGTAAATAACTCTCCGGAACCAAACAAAAATTGCCTTAATCGAACACATCTAAAAAGAGGTAGACAGATACTTGCAAAACAGAGCATCAAAACAATTTGCTTTGGGTATTTTTAAATGAAATAAACAAGACACAAACAATACATTTCACAGAAAAACAATTTATTTTGTTCAATAAAATTTATAAAAATATACACATATACTAAACATATCTCCTGGAATTATTATAAAAAAAATCCAAATTAATTTCCAATTCTATACCACAACACAAACCAAATTTAGTTTAGTTAAATACCTAAGATAACTTTTATCACTTTTATCAAATGATTCACACGAAATTATGATTAATAATAAATTAATTTCTTGCAAACAAATTTTCTTATGTTTTTTGTTAATTAAATGTTTTATTTTTAATGAAACTAAATGCAGAACAACTTTTGCATCCGACCAAAAGAAAAGGGAAAACAAACAAAATGGAAATTACCTACTGTGAGCTGTCAAAGCGCGACAAAATAGAAAATAGATCTATTCGGGCGTTGAGCTCGAGCTTACGATATTTACGATCTAAAGCGAGCACAAAGCTTGAGGTAACATTTCAGATTGCCTCATAAGAATCCATTGTTTCTATTCAATATGTCAAAGTCGGCACGACCGAACGCGTGATTGTGATTTAGCTATAAGAGTTCAAGAGTCGAATGCGAGCTAAACTGTTTAAATGTCAATCGAACTAATGTTTTAATTGAATTATACAGAAGTGCGTTCTTTTTCCGAAGTAAGTTTGCTTCTGTTCATGTTTCTACCGTATCCGAATACGCTATCAGCCGGAAACAAGAGTGCGCATTTATTTATTTATTTATTTATTTCCATCTACAAGCTCTACAAGCTTGGCTTAACAGATAACAATATTATATAAATATAAAAACATAAAGTAAATTTTACATATAATTAATAATCATTGGTATTTAGTTAAAAGAATTAAATAGAATATTCTTGAAACGGTCCCTTGAAATGTTAAAATCAAAATTTCGACTAGCTTTATTAAATGAGTGTAAAGCTCTTGAGATTGGTTCGTTTCTGTCGTAATTTGTTCTGTGCAATGGTTGGAAAAGAAATTGTCTTTCCCTGAGTGGTCTTATAGGAGCGTAGATTCGCACTTGAGAAAGAAGATAAGAACTATTAATCTGATTACAGAGTAGATCTCTTATAAACATTGTTTCATGAACGTATCTGCTTGTATGCAGTGAAAATATGCCGAGGAGCTTGCACCTTGCTTCATAAGATGGTGAAAAATTCCAATTGATTTTTCTGAAAACATATTTTGTAAACCGTCTTTGAACGTTTTCAATTCGATTGGCGTGAAATTGATAAGATGGATTCCAAATAGTATCAGAATATTCAAGAATGGGCCTTACCAACGATGTATATAACATTAAGAGCGTATGAGGATCTGTAAAATCTTTAGAATTTCGTTTAATAAAACCAACAATGGAGTTAGCTATTGCAACGATATAATCTATGTGGTAGTTAAAGGTTAATTTTGTATCTAATATCACACCGAGGTCTTTTATCGTGTCAACTCTTTAAAATAAGTTTTGTCCAATTCTATAATCATAAGAAATGTTTGAATGACCTCTATGAAACGATATTGTACTGCATTTATTTGTATTTAAATTTAAGCAATTTTGAATACACCAGTTTGATAGCTGATTTATATCTAGCTGTACTTTTGAACAGTCGTGTATGCTTCGTATTTTTAAAAATAGTTTTAAATCATCTGCAAAAATTAAAGATTCACAAAATCTTAAAACGGAAATAATGTCGTCAATAAATAATATGAATAGCAGAGGACCAAGATGGCTACCTTGTGGGACCCCTGATGGACAACTGATAGGTCTAGAGTAGTTATTTTCAATCATAACCCTTTGACTTCTTCCAATTAGAAACGACGAAATCCAATTCAACATTGAGGAATGAAAACCGAAATTCTCTAACTTTTTAATGGGGATTTTGTGATTAACAGAGTCAAAAGCTTTACTGAAATCTGTGTAGATTGCATCGACCTGAAAACCTTTTTCCACAGCGTTTATAATATAAGGTATGATGTAGTCGATCGCCCAACTACGAAACCATGCTGAAATTTAGTTATATGTTCTTTTATGTGAAATTGCAATTTGGATTTGACAATGCTTTCAAAGACTTTAGGTATTGAGGAGAGTTTGCAAATCCCTCTATAATTTTCAACACAATTTTTTTTTGATCCGGATTTGAAGATAGGAATCAGATAAGATGATTTCCAATCATCAAGAAATATCCCAGAAAGCAGCGATTTATTAAAAATAAAGAAAAGTGGAAGGGAGATACTTCGAAAACATTCTTTTAAAATAATTGCGGGTATACCATCGGTTCCCGGTTTTGAATTTGGTTTAAGGCTTGTGGAGCTGTAAGTTCATTAATTTGAATGGCTTTTGGTTTGGGGTACATACATAAATATGTATAAAGAGAGGGTTTGAGAAATTTGGTTAATTTTACTAATAGTAAACACCATGAGTATGAGAATCAAATAATTTGCATGATATCTTAAATTGCTGTTGAGTTAGTAGTTTTCATCAATTGTATTTTCACAAAGGATTAAACAAAAACCAAACCTAATTTACTTACTTACTTACTTTACTTTAGATGGCGCTCACAGCCCAGGATGGACTACGACCTCAACCAACAAGCCCCTCCAGCCAGCTCGGTCCCTAGCTAGCTGCCTCCAGTTACGCACTCCAAGTTGGTTGAGGTCGTTCTCCACTTGTGTGCGCCACCTAAGATGGGGTCTTCCTCTGCTGCGCAGACCGTCAGGGGTAGATTCGAAGACTCGTCGGGCTGGTGCGTTGGTGTCCATACGCTCCACGTGTCCCAGCCATCTAAGCCGCTGTATTTTAAGCTTTTTGACCAGGTCGACGTCGCTGTAAAGCCCGTAAAGCTCGTTGTTGAATCTTCTCCTCCATCGATACATACTGGACCGAAGATCACCCGAAGAATCTTCCTTTCAAAGCACCCAAGTAGATTCTCATCCGTTTTTGTCAGGGTCCATGCTTCTGCCCCATACAGCAGGACCGGGATGATAAGGGTCTTATATAAGGTCTCTTTGGTTCTTTGAGAGAGGGCTTTATTACTCAAATGCCTTAATTTACTTTCGAAAATTATGATGTCATGATGTATTTTCATTGTTTTAAAATAGAAATCTTACACAATTAACGATTTGTTTTTTCATACACAAACAATAATTAGAATGTATAAACAAAAAGAACGGGTCACAGGTATTTATTTTTAGTAGTCGCATAAGAGCATTTGAATTCTCATAAGAAGTTTTTCAATTGCTTGCTAAACGTCAAACTGAAGTCTTATAAGAGCATTTGATTGCTCATAAGAAGTGTTTTGTCTTCTTGCACTCTTACTCACTGTGTAAATAGAACAAAGTTCTCATAAAGATTAAATATACTGCTATAAGCATGAAGAGCCTCGGTTTCCCATAACTAGGCCATTTAAAACTTTAAACAGTCTGATAACAGTCTTGAAGTTCTATTCAAGAGTGCGTTTAGCTCCCATAACTAAGTCTCGTAAGGCTTTTGGAGCGTCTTATGAGAGAAAAAATGTTACTTGGGGTATAAAACTTGAGTAAAACTGCACATCAAAAAGTTTTTATTACTTTGACATCTAAATCAAAATATTCAAACATATTTTGACATCAAAATCAAATCAATAATCCCTGTTCCTTTACTTTGAAACTCTGTGATTTTCTGTGCATTTGTGTGAATTTCAGTCCAACGTTCTGTCAAAGTTCATATAAAAAAAATAAAATGGCAGTAAAATGCACAGAAAATCACAGGGTTTCAAAGGAAAGGAACAGACATATTGTTTTTGAAAAACTTAAAACTCGAAACCGCAATAAAACTAGTTTTTCTGTAAAACTAGCTTAAAAGAAAGACAATGATATACCCGTAAAACTATCTTATATTTTCAAAAAATATTAAGTGAAAATCTAAATAATCTGGCACTTGCCTTTTACTGACAGTGTTGTAACCTTTAATCAATCAAACCCGGTCTTTACAAAAAGGTTGGTACCTATAAGCCGTTGTATGTGAAACACACCTGAACGCGAGGTACTCAATTGTCATATCTGTCAAATTACATGGAAACTGTATGAAGTTGGCCGCGCTGTGTTTTACTCCGTTTGCTCAATTATTTTATTCTGAGCTCATGAACGCACTCCGAACGAAAAAAGAAACACAAATTCCAAGCCCTAAGCGCTCTAAACTAAAAAAGAAAGAAACATAACATTTTTGTTTGACATAGTTCGAGTAGCTCAGTTCTGGACCGCTCTGAACTAAAAAAAAAAACGCCTATAGCATGGATTTGTAAGTGTGTTGTTTTTTTAAGGGGCCAGTTATAGCTTTCATTGAAATTCATCATTGAAATTTTTTAATTTAAGTTTTGAGGCATTTAAAAAGCAAAATTAGTATGAAGCTGACGACTCTATTAATATTTATTGCCAAAAAAATTCATTTGAGCCCAACCTTTCATATAAATCGACTTTAATTATTTCAATGATTGCACTACCTTATCAATGATCATTAAAAAAAATAAAAGCCATTTCATGAGAACGGTTTAGACCAAAATTAATTTTTTTTGGCCAGATATATTAATTAAGTCATAAGCTTTATTTTGTCATCATAATAATCATAGATTTTGCATCCTAAATGTCTTAAAATACATCATGAAAATTTTAAGTGATGAATTTCAATGATAGCTATAACTGGCGCCTAATAATTTTTTTCTGTTTTAAGTCAATATTTTAGAAAATTGTCCCTACTGCATAAACGGGGTAAATATGGCGCTATTTCCTATACGATCTTTTTCTTGTCTGGACCCAACCTACACGCTCTAGCTTTTTATCGTTCCTTATGCGAATCACTCTGTATAGTTTAACCTAATTGCTTAAAACTTTCTTTGAAATCTAAGTACCTCTGTAAAGCTTATTTGTTCAAGAAGTTCTATTTTATCCAAATTTTCATAAAAACAGTTTTCATTTAAAGAAAAAAAACACGGATTTGCAAATCAAGTTTTTAATATATTTCACAGTTTATTGTCGATTCTCGACGTTCGATTAATGTCGAGATATTAAAATACATAATATTAACATTACTCTCATTTTGTGTTAATTCTTTTTGGTAGATTTTTTTTGACATTTTTTGTTTGGTTTTTATTTAATATTTAAATAATTCTTGTTCCATTTTTGTATGTTATTTTTAATTAATAATAATCATAATAATAATATTTATAAGAATAATAATAATAATAATAATCTTTAGCAGTCTAAAGATTCATATTTCATTTTTTTTTGTAATATTATTTCGTTTTCGTTAAATATAATAATAATTTAATCATTTTGTTTATGAAATATTAATAATAATAATTATTCACGTTTTGTGTGTGTGTATTTTAAAATTTATTTATTTATTCTTTTTTTTTTTTTTTGAAGAACACAATTGTTTTGTATGTGTTCTGATTTTAGATTTTACTTCAATAACTTTGTTTTTTTTTTTGTTATTATTTTGTAATTTCTCTATGAGGGAAAAGGTTTTGGTTTGTGAATTTAATTTTTAATGAAACTTCATATAAAAGGATTTTATTATATATCTTTTAAATAATTTGTATTTTTCTTGCCTGTTTTGAACTGAATAGGCTTCGAAAAAAAAAAAATTAAAATTAATTTCTGGATTTTGAACAAAAACGTTTTGCTGTAAAAATCGGGACAGCAAAAATATCAAAAAATTTTTAAACCATTTGTTTAATAAACAATTTTTTAAAACTGATTTATCAATATGAAATTTCAAATAATTTGTGTTTATTTTTTGTTTTTTTCGTTTTTTTTTCTCTTTACCTATATTTTAAATTTAAACATTATCTTTGAAAAGCTGTAAAAAAGTTGTTTGTTTCTGTTAGTAATACAATATTGTTTTCATTTTCATTAAATGCTTTTATTTTAATATTTTTATTGGTATTTTTTTAGTTTTGTTGTTATTTTAGAGAAATTGCAATACAATGAACTTCTTTTTTTTTTTTGAATTAGTAAATTTTTAATCTGGCAAAGTTATTTTATAATAGTGTTTGTTTATTTTATAATTAAATTCATAAAACTAAATTTGTGTCTTATATTTTTTATTTTTTGTTTATTTAAGAAAAAATGTTAATAAATTTATTTGCTGACAATTTAACAATATTTTGTATAGAATTTTTATTTTTTTATATATAAATTAGGAATAAAATTATACAAATTATAAAAAATCTTACATTTACAAAGCTTTTCCGTCATTTAAAAATTTGTTTTTACTTTGATATATTTATTTTGTTTGTTTTTTTTTTTATAATTTATAGTAATAAATATTCTAATTTTTGTGTAGGCATGTGAGTTTTTAATTTTAAATTTTTTTGCGGATTTCTTAAAATAATCATATTTTATTTATTAAATTTTCTCCGATTTGGTACAAACTTTCTTTGGTATTTATTTTTTTTACAGAGCTTTGGTATCAGTTTAAAATATAGCATTTTCGAATATTTTATTTTAATTTATTTAATATTTACAGCAGATTAAGCTTAACTGTGGTAAAGTTAAACTATATTTTTTTTAATTATATTTGATGATATTACGTCTTTTGTTTAAATTGATATAAAGATATTTACAAACAAGTGTACTAGTGTTGCAAAAATTTCGTTATTTAAATATTTCTTTATAAAAAAAATTCAGGGTTATTATTATAACCCTTAACTTTTTTGGTTTAAGAGATGACAAAATTGATTTTGTTTGAAAAATATTTCGAAAATAAAAAAAGAAATACAAATATAAGAACCTAATCGATTTGTAAAAATTTATAATTTCACGCCTTTATAACAAAAATTGTATCTAAATTGTCTCTCAAATCTTTTTTTTTTTCTGGTGGTAGAAAAAATTGAAGAAAACAATTAAAACAATTGAAGCGTTGAGATGAAGAAGGGGGTAAGTGACATTGTACATTTTTTTAAAATTGTTTACCAATGTAAAGGCTAAAAGAAAACATTAATTCTTAGATACATATGTGATTGGCGGCCTTCTAAGATCACTGATTTTTAATCGCGCTTGACAAAAAATTGTACAAAATAAGGAAATGTAAAACAGAAGTTCTAGTTAAAGGACTTTAAACTCTTTTGTTTCAAAATTTTTCAAATTTCGCTTAACCTCTTCTTCATCTGAACGCATCAATTGTAAAACATTATGGCCCGGAGACGCTTGGTCTATGGTTCGAGCCCCAGTGACGGCAAAAAGTTTTTCAATTAAAATTGAATATACACAGACTAAGCACCACTAAAAGGAGTATGATGATCGGCCTGGCGACCGTGAAATAGCTATAACTCCAACCTATAACACATTTTGGCAGCTCCGTCAACTTGTTGTTGTTTCATTTAAAACATTCAATTGTAAAACTATTTTGAAATGTTTTTCCAGTTTCCCATTCGGTGTAAAACTTTTTGGGTTCCTCAAGCTGGTAAACTAAAATTATTAAGAAAGATCTGAAATTATTTTATTTAATCTCTCTAATCTTTTTTTTTTCTTTACCAAGCCTTACGCCCGTAATATTCACACCGTTTAAAATCGGTTTAGATTCAGAAGTCGGTTTAAAATTTTTAAACCGACTAATCGGTAATATTCACTCACTTAAACCGACATTAACCAAAATTTTAAACCGAATGATCGGTTTAACTACAATTAACCGACTTCAACTTAAACGTGTCGCTTAGGTACGGTTTAAATGGTTTTAGCTAATTCAACATTTTAATGGTTTATTCAGTCAGTGCAAAATAATATCATGTGATTTTCGGCGATGCCGAACACCAACACATCATATTTGTGCACGTTATTCACACATCGGGGTAGAGTTGACCAATTAACCAGAAAAGCTTTATAGACCGAGAGCTGGTAAAAGATTTGCTCAAAGTGTTTTATATCGCTCCAAACTTGTAGTGATATCGCGGCCCTAAGACCACCGTAATGCACTTTCAAAGTTCAAAAAAAATTAATGAAGTTTATGTGTGTTATACCGCTCCATCTTTTGTGATCATAATGTTTATATGTGTACAAATTAAATGCCATCTGGCAGCGATACCGTGGCCCTAACACCTATATAATGCACTTTCAAAATGCAACCAAAAAAATCAGAATAGTTCGTGGTTCCTGTCCACACTCAATTTCATCAACTTGACAGTAATACCTCAAACCTAGCACCATACTATAATGCACTTTCGAAATGCTTATACTATTTTTTTGTTAGGAAAGTGCATAATGGTAGTGTAATGTTCACGGGATCGCTGCCAGACCAATGAAATTCGGTTTGGACAGATATACAATTTGGAGCGGTTAAAAAAACTTTGGGCTGCGGTATTGCTGTTAGGTTGATGGAATTTAGTTGCCAACTTGCTTAATGTAATATGATAAATATTGGAACCGAATTAACGACCGACACGGAACTGCAACCAGATCAAGAAGAATTCAACTCGCAACAAATCGTTCATGGAATGTTCGGAAGACACAATGCGGTGGACGTTATTGTTGACATTTTTTCCGAACGTAAACACGATAAAGAGGAATGAAAGACATTTCTAATGCGTATTTGTGTTTGACACGAATTAATTAATTTATTTTATTTAAATATAAAATGACAATTCGAAAAATAAATGTCAAGAAAAGCCTTTTTTAGTTTTTTCATACTTGCGATGCTATGCGACGTTCAGTTTAAACCACAAATTCAAACCGACGTAAACCAAATGGAATTTTTTGCTTAAACGGAGTGAATATTACCGATTTAAACAAGATTTTGTCGTTTAAATTCTATCGGTTTAGTTCGGTTAAATGTAGTCGGTTTAAGGGCTTTTAAACCAAGTTTTAAACGGCGTGAATATTACGGCAGTTAGTTTTGAAACTTTGTAATTTTTACAAACAAAGTCACTTACATATAATAATTTCCGCAAAAGATGGAATGTATTTTGTTGCTATTCTGATATGCACCAATTTTAAAAATATATTTAAGTCACTTGTTGAAGCCAAGTGAACCTAAATCGATATTTTTCATAATTCTAATGTTTTGTTCTTGAACAAAAGTTACTTATTTTGTGAGCATATTAAGAACGTCTCTGATGCTGGTGCCGTGATATAAGGCCAAATTTGGGTGTTTAAATTGATTAAATAAAGCATAGGTCCAGCTACTACCTCTTATCATTATTTGAATTAAAGATTGAAATTTTGTATATTTCGAAAAATATCCAAAAGCAGATTTTTCTAGTTTTTCTAAGTAAAGCTACTCAACTCTTTCCTGAGACAAGAGGATAAGGGAAGTTAATGTACCTATGTGTATTAGAATGTATTTCTAAATACGATAGATACCCGATTTTTACTAATTTTGAATTCGTAAAAAAGGAAACGGTTCTTACGATTTCGATGAAAATTGCTTTTGTGTGTTGTGGTAGTCTGTATTTTGGTAAAAACAATACCAAAAACTATTTTTGATGTTAGCTGCCATGAAACCTTTTTTTTTAACTTTCTCGTTTATCGATAAAAAAAATTTACTGTAAAGCCAGAATAATTTTGCACATATACCTATGTATATATTTTTTTTTGGGTGAATTTGTTTGTGAATTTTTTGATATTAGGTTTTTATTTGTGTATTATCAAATATGTACATTATGTACATTAAATATGTTCTTTAAATTTGCGTACAAAAAAATTTAATAAAAATTATAAAAACAATCAATTTCGAACTTTCTAATTAAAAAAATCATTGCTTATATGTAGTGTGTGAGGTGACCAGATAATTACCTATCACATGTGGCTTTTGAAAAAGTGGATATTAACCATTTGTTTCTTAATATTCGATGCTCCTATAAATTTTTAGTCAAAAACTAAATGCCTAAATGCCTTTTAGTTTTTGAGAAAATTGAAAATAATAAAGTTTAAAAATTAATTTTTGAAAAACTATTCTCTGAAATAATTTGATTTAAAAATAAAAGGATATATTAATTAAAAAGAACAAACTTCTGTCTTTAAAAAAAAACGATATCATGACATTTTAAGTAATGATGTTGTTTTATAATTTTTTTTTCCTATTTCAAGTCAATTTTTTAGAAAAAAAAAATATATAACTTTAATTGTATAAATGTATAATGTTAAAATTATGTGGGCCGTGAGTGGCAAATTCAATCATTCGGAATTCAGACGAGCACGCGGCTATCCGATAGACCGATAGTCTATCAAAAATAACGATATTTTATTTGAAATTCAAAAATAGGAAACATTCTTTACTCGGTAGTAGATTTTGGAGCACAATTGGACCGGAATTAATGAACATTAACACAGATTCGCAAAGGATTGTGTAATACAATAATGATATTCTTACCTTTTATGTAAATATCGAACGCTCTTTTACTATTCATTCAAATATTGTAGGTACAACCATTCATTTATGAATAATGATGATATCGAAATATTTTTCAAACAAAAACTTGAAAACCAGCCTATTTTGCCTAGAAATTAAAGTTTTTTTTTAAATCTATCTAAATAAAATTAATTTAAAATTTTTTCTTGTTCAAACCATTATTTGTTAGTTATTAAACCTAAATGAAATAATGTATCTCATCATGCATTTTATATATTTTTTTGTTTCGTCTCAAGCAGGTATCATTTTTACAGCTCATTCTATGTTAGGTACTTATTTTTTTTTAGTTTTTTCTTCTTGTATTAAGTTTTTGTTTTCTTAAATTTAAATATAAAAATTATACAAGTTTTTTTTTGGAAATTATTTGCCAATGCAATAATTTAGGTTTGCATTTTGAGGCAGAAGGAGTATGATATATTTTGAAAATTGCAAATAGAAAAAGAATTATCCCATTCAGTATTGTTTTTTGTTACTTTGTTGCAATTTTTTGTTAATAAAAATAAGAAACTTTCTCTGAAATACTCTTTGGCTGATAATATTTTTCATTGAAATTAAAAAACTTTACCATTTCCATCACAATTTTTTTTTTTTTTTTTAATATTTATGGAAAGCAAACGAAATAATTTATGTACCTATTATAAAATAAATGAAAAAAAAATTAGGAGTACATACATACATAGCTATATATAGTTTTTGTGTATAAAAACAATCTTGCAGACTGGCAGTCGCATTTCTATATGTTTTGTATTACAAAACATTTTTTTACATAGTAATTTTAATTTAATTCTTTTAATGTTAAATAATCATTTCAATGTATTTAAACTTTTGTCGGAAGGCTCGATGTCTTATTTATGTATATGAAAATTATTATTTTCTTTTATTTTAAATTTTTGTAATAAAAAGAATTTGAATTACTTTTTTTTTTGTTTATTCTAGATTTTAGACATATTTTTAAATAAATGTTGTAGGTATACTTGGATGTTGTTTTCTTCTGCATTGTTTAATATAGTCTACTTACACTGATATACATATCAGGTTTTCTTTTTCTTTTATAACTCGCAACATACATTATTGTTTTGTTTTTTATATATTTTTTATTATTATTTACAAATAGATTTTAAATTATTGAATTAAATAAATAAAAACAAAACACTGTACTTTACTGGTCTTTGTTTTTTTTTAAATCTTTGTTTTTGCAATATAAATAGAAAATTAATTCTACTTTAAACAAATACAGAAGTGTATTTCTTTGTTTTCTTTTTTTTTCACAATAATTTTTGTGGCTGCATGTATTGATTCCTGGGATCCCATAATTCCATGCGAATAAATGCGTTTCTTTTGTTGATATTTACACAAAAATTAGACTTTTTACTTGCCTTCTTTATGATTTGTGTAAAAAGAAATAAGTTGATTTTATTAGTTGAAAAGTATTTTTTTTTTCGTAGAGCAAAACATGCGATTTTGTAAATGCACGATTTTGTTTTGCATTTACATTTTATCCTGCGAGATTTTTTAATCCATGTCACTTTATTTCTCTTTGGATTACTGGAAAAAATATTGTTTTATTTAAGATGCAATTTGTAAAAAAAGATATAAAATTTATTTTGGTTGTTTTAAAATATTGTTATAGTATTGTATACAAAAAATATGCAAAATGACGACTTTGAAAAATTATGTAGGTAAGCTTTCACAAAAAAAAATTGGCTGTTTTTTGTATTGATGCATTTATACAAATACTAAGCATTTTTTTAAAGCTGCTGCTGGTTGCAAGCTTTTATTGCAAGTCATTCAATGCAAGAAAAGCTAGCAGGATAAAACTGAAATATTTAACTGTTACTGTAACATCATCAGCCTGGTAATCTGATGCATCGCGAATAAAATTTTCCTCTTTAGCTCTTTCTAAAATTGCAAATAATGCTGAAAAGTTTTACTCGGAATTTGTCGGTATCGAAAGCAATTGGATTTTTTGTTTTGGGGAAATTTTTCCGGTGGAGATGTTTTCGAATTTTCCGGGGAAATAGAATTCAAGTAGAGATTCTCTAAGTCTTCTTTCACACTAGCAAACTGAGTTTCTAGCAACTTTCAGTTCTTAGGCAAGAAGGACCCGCAGTAATTGCGGTGACTAAAATCTCCCCGGTCAACGAATTTAACTGATTTCTTTGATATTCCTCTTCGCCACTATGTATGTAAGTGCGTTCAACCACTTTTCTTAAAAAGTAAATAATAGAAAATTTCCTACGATTTTGTTTCCTCGTCTGAAAGGTATGAGATTTTCAAAGAAATTTAAAAGAACATCAAAAAATCTCCAGCAACTTGTTTCGTCTTATGAAAGGCGACTAAGCGCCCATACCGAATTAATTTTATTTGCGTAAATTGTCACGCAATGTCAAAACCACAAAATGATATGTAACAAGAAGGATTTTAAAAGAGCGGTACTATGAAAGAGACGAGAAAAAAATCGTATGAAAGACCCCCTATTTAGGGGGGCGGGGCAATTTTCTAAAAAATCAAATTGAAATAGAAAAAAATCATATCATTGAAAAACAACGGCAACACTAACAAAATCATGCTATACTTTTTTCAAAGCCAAAAGTCCGTTCTTTTTCGTATTTTGTTTTTAATTCAATCATTTCAGAGATTAGTTTTTGAAAAATTTAATCCAAAATTTTGAAAAAAATAATGAAAAAAAAAAAAAATCGTGCTCGAACTAATTTTGTTCAATTTATCAAATAATATCCATTTACATATAGTCAAACCCTAAAAACTGGAATCCTAGATGCCGTTAAGTTTTTGCGAAACTTACGCCACGGGCTACTACAAATTAACTGATGATGGACGTTGAATTTAAGAAAACAGAAATGCTCACTTTTGCTATTTTCAATTTTCTTAAAAACTAAAATACATTTTGACATCTTGTTTTTAGTTTTTGACTACTAATTGATAGGAGCATTTAATATTGATCAGTTAATAACGTGAAATTTTGAACAAAATCAATTTGAACATAATTTTTTAATTTTTTTTTTTTTTAAATTTGAGTTTGGAAATTAAGTTTTGAAAAACTTTTCACTAAAGCAACTCAATTCAAAAATAAAAAGGAGAGATTTTTGGCTTTACAAAAATTATAACAAGGCATCGTAAGTGTTATAACGTTGTTTTTTTGTTTAAAGTACATTTTTAAGAAAATTGCCCATGCCTTGGCTAAACGTGGGGGAATGGATCCCTCCCATACGATTTTTTTCTTTTCTTGATTCAAGCATATCTAGCATGATCTAGCTTTTTGTCTCACATGGAATGCGAATCCACCTTTATACTTCATCTTCGTTTCTCGTGTTGCCTATAATCTGCTTTTGCATTTTTATCTTCACTCCTTTTTCAGCAAAAATGTAAATTTATTTTACATAGCCTGTTTCTAGAATTCAAATATTAATTCAACATAATTCTGAACCTTCTTTTCCAGATGCCCCCCCATACCAAAACTTGGATAACCTCAAGTCTGTCGAATAAAAATTATAAATTTTGAAAATATTATATTTAATCGAAGAATTATGAAGAGAAGAATTCGATCAAGACGTCAATGGTGATGGCACTTCTGACGTTACATTTTTTGTTTGGAAGCATCCCCTTGACAGTCAGAATGTCCCCTAGATGGCATATGCCCCACCAGTTGGGATCCACCCACAACACTGCTATAAACTTTACTAAGAGAATGCTGTCTTTTTGGAAAGAATTATTATGTATATTTAAAAATGCTAAGTAAGCTATCGGAAACAAAAGCTTAGATCATATTTAATTGAAAATAAAAATAAACATATGCTCTGCTCTATGTTATATATAAGTAGCGAAAAATATTAAAATAACTCAGATAAAGAAAAAAATATAAAGGAGAAACAGCTCGCATTTCCGAACATTATAGATATTAGTTAAAATTCAAAATTAGGTACTGTAAACCTTATTAAAATATTCCAAGAAAAGGAGAGCAGAATATAGAAGCTGATGAGCGTGCCGATGCTTAGCGGCCGAATTATACAATTTCATAAGCAAACAAGTTCAGTTTTTTTTTCTTTAAAATTGCTATTAGGCACAATGTATTTATTATAGGTAATATAAATATTTATCGTGTAGTTATAAATTATTTTTCCACACGGTGAAATGTACTTAGATTTGATCACTTTGGGATTGTTCTAAATCGAAGATTAAGTCATCAGTCAACACTATATTGGCCTTGGATCGTCCCTATAAAAGTAAAGTTTCATAAGTTAAAACCTAATTGTTGAAAAGAATTTATATAAAATAATAAAATTCATTTAAAAAGTCGCCACTTTGCATTGATTATAGGAATATTGTGTTTCATATAACTAAATCTAGAAGTTTCACACTAATATGAGTATAAAATTGTTTTATTTACATTTTTAATAATAACTTTTGTGTATTAAAATAATAATTAAAGGTATTTTTTATAAAAATTAAATATGAATAATGAAATGAAATGCAAGGCAAATTAAAACAAAAAAGGAATGAAAAGAGAACCACATAAGGTTGACGCCAAACTACAATAGCTTTTAGAAAACATGCATTAATGACCAGGACAGGACATACCCATATAAACTAATGCTGAATGTTAAGCCGGTCGATGAGTAATTTTATGATACTTAGTTTAATTAGAATAGTTAAAGATTTTTTGCTTGTTTGGTTTTGTCTTGAGTGCGTTAAGGAAGTCGGATCTTTCGTATTGTAAAAGCTTTATCCATAATTTTAGTTAAAAACATAAATATATATGTATTATTTTCATTTCAGAAGTTGAAGAAAGTACTTAAGTTTTCAAGTAAAGTCTTAATTTATATATAATTATATTTTTTTTGTTTGATTTTCTCATATTTTTGCTTTTAGTCTTGTAAATATATATTTTATGTATGAAATGTATATGTAAATAATTTTTTTTTTTTCAATAGGATCACTTTTTAGAATAACTCTTTTTTTTTTTAAGTGTGTAACTGTAGCGAACGGAAGCAAGATCACAAATATTTTGTTATTAGTTTGATTTTTTAATTGGCCAATTGAAAGTTGGATTAGTTTGTTTTGTTTTGTTGTTGTTGTTTTTTGTTATAATGTGGTGCATTTTCTAAAAGACTTTGAATTCTACTTAATATGTTAAAAACAGGTAAAACTTATAAACACAAAAATAAAACAAATTAATTAAATTGATAGTTTTGTAATTTTTTTTTTGTTTGTTAATATTCTACTTGAGAATATAAATGTCTCGTTTTGTTTTGTATTTCTCCACAAGAGGGCGCGATGATTTAACTCTACATGTGATTAAAATGCTATCTAGATTTTGTATCAATTATTTTTTTTAGTAATTTTATAATTTAAGTGAATCAAGTGATGCTAGTGATGAGCGTCTAGATAGACTTAAATTTGTAGGACAACTGACCAGTGACGTTGTTCCAAAGAGTTTGTACCATCCGATCACGATGTTTGATAAATTCAGGTCGTCGAGCATTATTTGTGCCACGCCCATAAAGACCTTTTTCTCAATGCGTCCATAATCACCCCAAACGGTCACCTAAAAATGAAATATTTATTTTATAAATAAAAAAAAAAAACTTTTTGCAAGAAAGTAATAAAGGTGTGTGTTTAAAGTAAATTTGCATATCCAAATTCAAAAACAAAGTTGGATCTTGTATTGCTTTTTTAATAATAAGAAAATTCTTACTTATTGTAAAAGATTTTCAAGTTATAAAAATCAGTCAACTTTTCAATTTTTTTTTGAAAATAGGAAAGATGTCGCTAACTTCAGCTTTGTAAAATTATTTTCGACCGTAAAGGCTGCAAAATATTTAAACTAATCTTCACATAGCAAAGTAGTAGCCGTGGCGTGATGGTTAGTGCGATGGACTGTCATGCCAGAGGTCTAAGGTTCGATCCCCAGCCTCGCCATCTATTTATTTAAAAGAAAAACGGCTACTGCCTCTTGCGAGGAATTGACAAATCCTCCAAGAGTATCTCCTGTCACAGAAAAGTGCCGCTCGTTAGCCGTTCGGATTCGGCAATAAACTGTAAGTCCCCTCCATTCCTGCAGACACGCACACAGGAATGGTTGAGAGTTGTAAGTCACTAGGCCCTAGTTCTTCATGAGCTGTTGTGCCATCGAATTTATTTATTTATTTTTTCACATAGCAAAACTTTTACATTTTAAAAATAGTAAAAAAAAAATTATTCGTCAAATTTGCAAATTTGCGACTTTTGAAAAAAATTGCTATGACTGACTAACTTCATGCTTCGCGTTAATCCGTTAAATTTACAAATTTGCATCAGAAGTTTAGCAAAAAATGAGGATGCTAACTTCACGCACATGAAATCTAGGTTAAGAATGCATAGGGTTGGTAACGAGACCGAGACTACTTTAAGAGCATCCGAGACGAGACCGTATTTTTGGTACCGAAATTCGCCGAGGGTCTCGGTGGTCTCGCCGGTCTCGGTGGTTTGGTTTTGGTTTTCGCTAGAAGAAATATTTTTTTATTTAATTATTTTTTAGTAGGTACTCATGTTCAATTTTTATAATATTCACAAGTTTTTTTTTGCGAAATATTAAATATTCTATGTGCGTTAAAATATCGGACCACATTATGCACATATAGTTTTATACTCAGGTGCACTGCGAAAATCCAGAGAAAAATACACATGCATGTCGTTGGAATAGAAATCGCTCATTTTTCAGACTTTGTTTTCCCCGCCGGAAAAGGTTTTCCGATTTTTTTTTTTGCTCCAGAAAAAGTTGATTTTAGACCTTTTGGATGACATTTTATGTGTCAATAAAGTAAAAATCGAAGATATTGAAGATACGAGTTTAATATTAATTTCTCCATGTTGGTCTCCGCCATTTAAAACTCACGAGTCTGTTTTATACATTTTCTTCGTGCTTCACACAAGACTCCACACCCCGCATTTTTCTTACCAACAAACTGCCGAGGTATCGTACTCTATCTTTTCAATCTAAACAGGTAAGTTATCTTACATTTTTTACCACCAAAAAACACGAAAGAAACCAAGGCTAAGGATGAGACCAAGACCGAGACGAGACTGGCACATTAAAATTTTCACGAAAAAAAGGCGAGACCGAGATGGAGACGAGACTTGGTTAGGCGAGACCAAGACCAAGACCGAGACCGAGACGAGACTGAAATTTTAACGAGACCAAGACGAGACTAACGAAAGTCTCGCCCGGTCTCGTCTCGTTGCCAGCCCTAAGAATGCAGTTAAGGAATTTGATTATTATAATTTACCTGAAGTATGCAACCACTAAAGGGCTCCTTAAACACAAGCTGTTGTTGATATAATGGATCAAGGGTACGACGGGCTGTCGATGTTTTCGATTTGTCTATGCACTTTTTACCCGAAACCAGGTACACTTTGACATACGGCGCAGGGAGCATTTTTGAACCAGGTTTTTGCTGAAAAGAAAATAAAAGCAAACACATAAATGTTAAAGGAAACTTCAAATATCAAAAACATACTTGTAATCCTCTCGCTCGTATGACTTCCACTTCAAGGAAACCCTTTTGATGACACATTGAAAGTTGAATATCACCAAGCGAAGGCGCACCAAGAACTTGTCGGCCAACCAATTGACCTGGCCCAAGTCCGTCAATGAAATCAGATAGCTGACCATCGTTCATACGTAACGAGGGTGACCATCTACTGGGATCATCGTTTATTTAAAAAGTGTATTTTGAAGAGTAAGTGGAAAACAGAAATAGAGATATCAATTAGTTACAGATAAAAGAAAATTATTCACAAAAAACAGAACCAACACAAATTATATAAATTGAAAATTAATAGAATTTTCATTTGTTTTAATTTTCCTCATACAGGGAGATATAGAGACAAACATTATGTTGTTTTTTTTGTTTGTTGCATACTTTTGATGCTGTTTTTTATCAGTTAGATTATACTATTTGAAAATCGAAATTTCAATAGATATATTCATGCATTTTAAGTACAGGTGTAGTCTGTTTTTAAACCAGGAAAGTGTTTTTAAAAAAAGTGCAAAATTCTAAAGTGATTGTGTATTAGTTAAGGTTTAGGTATAGTAAAGTTTAATTATGAAAAGTGAAAGTGTGTTAGATGTAAAATGAAGTATTTAATGCTTTGAAATTTTTATAAAACTATTTTCGAACAAAAAAAAAACATGCGTAACTCATGCAATAAATTTGTCTTATAAGAGTCCAACATTCATTATATTAAATAATATGATATGATTTGAATACAGTTTTTGAGTTTCTAAAATGATTTTGAATCTCTTAAAATTCAAGGGAAAATACAAGATTGTTGCATACAATATTGCTCAATTGCTACAATACCGGCAGAGCACACACTTATGTCGTTTTCCGTTGGTCACTCCTAGCACTCTTTTTTCACTCCATCCACACTCCCAACACTCCAAAAACCTTCCATTTGCTGTTCGGAGTGATGATTTAGGAGTGTTTTTTCACTCCGGATTTCATTAAGGAGTGCTAGGAGTGCACTCTGAAAACACACATACTTTTAAAAGTATGTGTTGGATTAATTGTCAAAATAGTAAATACTTCTTCTTGGGAAGTTCTGAAATTGAAATCATTGAAGAGTTCATTTTAGCTTTTACTTCTACATAGATACACACATTACGGAAGAGAGTTTTTCATATTCCATTGGAATCAAAAAGGAGTGAAATACTCCGAAAATCTAATCGAAAACGACATTAGTTTTTTTTTCAAAATAAATTGAATTTCGCATATAATAAACTATTGAAAAAGAAATTCAAGTATAAGTAAAGTAGATATGTCAAAAATTCACGCAAGATTTGAATAGTTATTAAAAACGAAAGGGTTTTAAGACCCCCAAATGCAACGAATGATTATTGAGAAATAATTGCATCCGAAATATGTCGCCGGCCGTTTTGTTTGGATTTTGAACTTGGAGTGGAAGATCATCTTCTTCGGAAATGCGGCTGGTCAGACAATAAGGTAGCGAGCACCCTTAACTTGCCGTATGCCATACATCACACGAAACAATTCAATGACTGCAGAAGTTGTTTCCTGGTCGTGTAATTTCCTTTTTCGGTGATCAGAATTGGCCGCCTAGATAATGCGATTTAACGCCGCCGGCCGCCACTGGTGCCGTTGGACCAGGACTGCCGTTTCAATTTTGAAATAGAAATAGACACAATTTTTTTTTTCAGAAGAGCTGCATCCTTGGTAAAACATATCAAGCTAAAGCATAGATACTAAAATTTTAGGTTTTAAGAATTTCGTGCAAATTATTTTCAAACACCGTTATTTCGCAATCATACAAATTAGTGCGCGAAAAAGACTTAAAGAGTGCATGGACAAAAGATTTCAGTTGAGCCAATGCATTACTCATTTAACTTTCTTTTTGTGTTATCACACAAAAAATGGATAGCTTTTCCAATAAAACACGCCTAATTTATGTAATTGGCACTCGAATTTCGAGGGCTTAACGTACTAGTTACCTTAAATGTGTACTGTGCACTGGATGGACATGGTCAAGTGACCTTCGGGCCTAGAAACGCTAGGTCTATGGTTCGAGCCCCAGTGACGGAAAAAAGTTTTTCAAATGAAATTGAACATGCTAGACTAACCAACATTAAAAGAGTTTAAAAAATGTTAGGGAGCCTTGGAATTGTCTGCAATTGAAGGCCAATGTTCGCAATCAAAATCCATGTGAAATGTCATAATTTTGTGATGAAAACTCTAACCCTGAGACACACGGAAAAGTACTGGCAAGCGAGTTTCAAAACACTCATATTTCTTTACTAACACTTTTTTTAAAAGTTTTCATTAGTATCTAATGAGAAAAAAAAACTATTTATTCTAAAAATATTGAAAATTTACTACTCAATACTTTATATATATATATTCTATTCAGATATCTGACTAAAATCTTGCCGTCGAAGGGTCAACCAAAATTTCAAATAAAACTTAAAACATTACTCTTGACTTCGTGGGATCTTCTAAAAAAAATGATAATTTTTGGTTTCCTTAAAATGCTTATGACTTGATTTCTATTATTCGGCTGTAAGATTTTTAAATTATGGTAAATGAAATTACTATAATTTTGCTGTAGAAATTAAACTGCTAACATTTTGGAAATCTTCTTTTTGTTTTATATTTTCATTGCAAGTTAGTTGTTCTTTTTCTATGGAAGCGGGTGTTACATTTATGTGGAAAATAATGCCAAGATTAGTAACTCTTTATAGTTACATACATATGTATGAATTATTGTAAACTGAACATTTTTTCTAGGTTACTCGAGGAGCCACAATAAATAATTTTGTAATAATTAATAATTTGTTGTAATTATTTTAATTTATATAATGTAAATAATAATGCAATAAAAAGATAATAATTAGGTACATAGGTACCACATAAATCAAATCAGTTTTTATTTTAATAAGGGAAGTACATTCTACTACTGAAAAAGGTGGTGAAAAAACCAGTTCGTTTGTAATTGGTGATTTCACTACTGAATATTCCTCACATTTTTCCTCGGGCAATAATAAGTCCGTGAATAAGCAACTCCCAGTTACCTAATGATTTCAGTATTGAATTTTCATCACATTATTCATCGATGAAAATAAGCAGATAAATCAGCATGTTACATTTATGCAGTGATTTCACTGTTTAATATTCATCATATTTTTCATCATATTCCAAGCTGGTGAAAAAGCAACTTCCAACGAACCAGTGATTTCATTGTTGAATTTTCATCGAGAAAGTGTCTACCGCCAATGACATGCCCATGTTAAATTCATCAGAGAAAAGAGCACAAAAGTGGCGGGTGCAGCTTCTTTTCCTCGAGGAAGAAGCAGCTTATTCAGCACTGAATTTTAGAAATTTCCTACTGGGTAGGTACGTACATTTAGGGTGGATTTTTTGTTTTCTTATTTTTGAAATACATAGGCAGGATAGGTACCATTTGAACTCTGAACAATGGAGAAAAAATTTCAGTTCGATCGAAGAAGTTTTAGAGGATTCACAAGACACATAAAAAATTGAAGAACCTTCTCATGGTAACCCTGAAGATTTTTAAGATTTGCGCTGAATTTGCGCTAAAGTTCCAGATAAATATGTCACTGAGCCAATGAAATTACATAACTCCAACTTTTTTCTGAGTTAGTTAGTTCGCATAAACATAAGCAGTATATTAGGTACATTAGTACCTAAACTTTATATCTCACCATATATGTACATATGTATGTATATGGTAGTGATGAATTAAGTTAATTTTAATTTATCAATTTGATTAAATATTTTTTTTTTCGTAGCTAGTGATGTGTCATATTATGCCAAAAATTGGCAGACCAAGCTCTTGATCATATACTTATTGGCATAGTCTAACACTTGTCATATATTTTTAAATATTGTGCCATATTTTTTATGACTATAGCATTGATTATATAATATATAATGATAATGTAATACAAACTGCCTTTAATCTCACTGACAAATTTGTTTGAAGTTAGTTCATTCATTGATAATTCGCAGAGTCTACTTATATAAAAAAAAAACAATGCTATCAAGATAAAAAAATGCCATCAAGATAAAATTTTCACTAAGACAATATTGGTAAAGGACTTATTTATTGCTCCTATTAATTACTGATATCTAGCCATGGCACTGAAAGTTCGTCGAGCCCTTTTTGCTAATTTATCGTAAACGATAAAAATAAAGATCCTAAAGCCCAGTACGCAGATCGGGAAAAAAATTATTTCCCATACAAATTTTTTCCAGGACAAATTTCATCTCGGATTTTTCTCGAGCAGTACGCAGTTCACGCGCAAAATCCAAAGCCTTGTTTCAAACTGTACATGTAAAAGTCTCTACTTAATTTTTCCAGACAAATATTCTGCCGTGTTAACTGAAAATGACGTGTGTACATTTTTTTTTTATGATTATAGGAGCTTACTTTGTCGTTTTTTAATAGTTATAAGACTATTTTTAATAAAAAGAGGATGTGTTTCGATTGTTTTACTGCTCAAAAAGAGAGATACGGCCTTAGTTATTAATAAAAACGATCCCAAATATTTCAAATTTTGCCTTAACTCAAAAAATCGACAAATGTCAGATACGTCATTTTCTCTTAACACGGCAGTATTGCTCGAAGCATTATGTTGCTGGACAAATGTTGACGTTTTATGAATTACAAAGTTTTTCTTACCTAAAATTGTATCCCTGTTTTAGTTTATATTAAAAGACATTTGGGTGAATGATCACTGAAAAATATAAAATAAAATGTAAAAAAAAGTAAACAGGAACAGATTTATTAAAACAGCTTTTTTCACTGAGTCAGTGGCGTAGCTAATAGGATAGGGTTCGAAGGGGCCCAATATTATTGCTCACCAACTTGGTGCGACAACATTTTTTTAGAACAAGCACGAAATAAAACCAAATTTTATAGAAATGATTCATGTATACATGATGGCGAATAATCGGACCTCGGGGTAAAAATTGCAATGCATTTTTTAGACTGAATTTTTGAATTGTTATTTCAATACTACAGCCAAAATTAGATTTCTGTGAAGTCACGACCATATCAAAACTCAGTAGGGAAGTAAAGAAAGGAAATTATAAAAAAAAATCTCGAAAAACAATGACATTAGATACTGCAGTATTATTTCCCATACTAAGAATTTTCTAGCTACGCTACTTTTATCATTTAATTTCTTATTTATCTCTACACCTTCAAAATTTGTCTTGAGAAAAAAAATGTAGAGATAAAATTTGGTTGTCTTGAAATGCATACTAGGCTTAAGCGACTCATTGTTTTTTTTTTTTTGTTCGACAAGGAAACCAAATTTCGCAACAGAACAATATTAATATTGCTTGTAATGGTCAAGAAAGAAAATTGTCTTAAGAAGATTCAATAATACCTTACATAATAACGATCACAATGTAGTATGTATATTTCATTTAAAATAAAACGTAGACAGCAACTAATATAAGGCTGAAATATTATAATGTCCCTAAAAGACCAAATTAATAATTATGTGCTTTTTCTATTTTTATTTGAATTGGTAAAACAAGAAGATAAATATAAAAATAAAATAATAGATATGTAAAAAAAGAAAACATGCTTTCATGCAACTCTTCTTGAAACTATGTATTGTATAGGTATACTGATATGCATGAAAATATAATCAATCTATAAAAATCCAATTATTCGCAAATAAAAAATTATGTACATAATTTAAAAAAATTATTATATATATTATGTAAACAAAACAATACACAACAATAAAATAATTCGTACACGATGTTCAGAGGATATAGAGGCGATTCAACTACATCTGACACCTATGTCCTTTTTTCAATGTACATCATTGGCAACCTCCTATTACAAAACATATAGATTGACTTCTATCTTAAATGTTTTTTTTTTTTTTTTTAATTAAAGAAATTACACGGAGAGCAAAAAATCACAGCAGCATTAAAACACTCACTCACAGTTATGACATAAAAAAAAAATTATATTAAAAAAACTTTTATTTACACAGTCAAACAAAAATTTAAAAAAAAAAACTAAAATTTTAAGCCATCAAGTAAGTATTTATATATAATAGATACTTGAAAAGGACACAACAAAACACTTTTTTTATTTATTGTATTTAAAACCACACATAAAAAGATATAGAAGACAAATATAACAGTGTTATAATATCCAAATATATATATATATATGAATGTGTATGAAGTTTTTTATATATACATATATATTTATTTAAGAAACACAGTCTTTTAATAGAGAGAAAGAAACAGAGACAGAGTGTGAGAGAGATAGAGACATTTGTTTTTTTTTTTTGTTGATTTTGAGGACTTACGATGAACCCTCTGAACTTGATATCGAGTGTACGCTTCCAGCTCGATATGACGAGGATGTTGGTGTCACTTCAACTGACCGCTGAATGCTGCCGGACGAACCACGACTTGTCCGATGATACTGGGGTGGAATACCCAAGTCTGTAGAGAATTAATAGGGATGCACATATATATGGAGTATACATCGACACAGATTTATACATTTATAGATACATATAGATTTTTTTTTTTAATATTTATTTTTATATTTATGTTTTTTTTTTTGGGTTTTGGGTCTGATCGCCGGGTTACACAGGACATGATGCCTCCTCTTTTTATTGACAACCAACGAAAAACAAACAATAAAAAAGAAAATACAACGCAAAATCTACTGTTAAAAAAGCAATGAAATTTCCACTGTAAAACTTAAATTCTTAAAAATAAAAAAATAGGTATACCAGTATGTATTATATTTTATGTTTTTTTTTTTAACAAAAATCGAAAAACTCACTTTGCTACGAAATGGTCCATACGATAAAAACAAATTTGCTTGAGATTATTTTAAAAAAGAAGCAACTATAATGTCAAAGGATAATGAAAAAACGAAGCTAAAAGGTTTGGTACTCACAAAATTTAAATATTTCCTTATAAAATTCTGATCAATGTTTATGATGAATTGTGTAAATTTATTTTTAATTTGGAATGTGTTGTTTTATAGCATATTTTTTGCATTGTGGTTTCGTGTTACTCTGTGTGGTGTGTGTGCCTTATATTTTTTTTTTTAAGTAATTAGTAAAGTCTATGTCTCCCTGTTGCAAGAAACTATTTTTTTTCGCAAATAGTCTTATTTTTTGAAAATTACAGTAAAATTAATTAAAATAGGAAATTTCATAAAAAAGGAATTGTAGGTATATAAAAGAGTGATAAACATTGTTTAATTTTTCTGATTTAGTGAAAATACAAAGTGCATTTTAATAGATATTTGTGAAAAAGCAACCAAGAATATTAAGAATATAATTCTTGTGCTAATTAAAGAAATTTGTATAAATTATTAAATTATACATACATACATGCCAGAAAAGGATGAGTGTCAACTTAGCGAAACAACATTCACCCATCGAAAAATTATTAATTGGGTAATTATCCGTTAATTAGTCGTGAATTAGTTGTGATAATTTCGAATTAGTCGTTCGATGTTTTTTTGCTGCTTCGCTAAGTTAATATCAACCTAGCGAAGCAGCACCTCAAAAAGGCGTAAAAACGTCTTACAGCGAATAGTTTATTGCTTAATAATTAGCCGTTCAGCAGGTTTGAATTAGTTGTGACGATTTTAATTTTGTTGTGCAATGTTTTCTACGTTTTTTTTTATTTTGCTGCTAACTTCGTGCCAACTTTTCTCGTGCAATGTTTTCTACTTTTTTTTTATTTTGCTGCTTTGCTAACCTCGTGTCAACTTAGCGAAGCAGCTTCTGGAAAACTTATAAAAACTTATTATTGTGACCTTTTTACTGCTCTATAATAAGCCGTTTATTAGTCCTGAATTAGTTGTGACAGTTTTGAATTTGTGCACTCTATGCTTTCTATGTTTTTTTTTTTGCAAAAATGTGAAATTGGTGTCAACTTAGCGAAGCAGCATCTAGAAAACATATAAAAACTTCTTATTGTGAATGTTTTACTGCTCTATAATTAGCCGTTAATTAGTCGTGAATTAGTTTTGACAATTTTGAATTTTTCGCTCGATGTTTTCTATGTTTGTTTTTACAAAACTGTAAAATTGGAGTCGACTTAGCGAAGCGTATACAAAATTCTTGTTGTGAATCTTTTACTGCTCTAAAATAAGCCGTTAATTAGTCGTAAATTAGTTTTGACAATTTTGAATTTGTCGCTCTTTGTTTTCTGTTTTTTTTTTTTGCAAAAATGTGAAACTGGAGTCAACTTAGCGAAGCAGCCACTGGAAAACGTATAAAAACTTCTTATTGTGATTGTTTTACTGCTCTATGATTAGCCGATAATTAGTCGTGAATTAGTTGTGACAATTTTAAATTTGTCGCTCTTTGTTTTCTATGTTTTTTTTTTTTTTTTTTTTTGCAAAAATGTGAAACTGGAGTCAACTTAGCGAAGCAGCCACTGGAAAACGTATAAAAACTTCTTATTGTGAATGTTTTACTACTCTATAATAAGCCGTTAATTAGTCGTGAATTAGTTGTGACAATTTTGAATTTGTCGTTTTTTGTTTTCTATGTTTTTTTTTTTTTTTTGCAAAAATGTGAAACTGGAGTCAACTTAGCGAAGCAGCCACTGGAAAACGTATAAAAACTTCTTATTGTGAATGTTTTACTGCTCTATAATTAGCCGTTAATTAGTCGTGAATTAGTTGTGACAATTCTGAATTTGTCGCTCGATGTTTTCTATGTTTTTTTTCTTTGCAAAATTGTCAAATTGGTATCAAGTTAGCGAGGAACCCCTGTAAAAGGGGTTAGTCCAGGAAAAATAGACTTTTACAAGGAAAAAATTAGTTAGATGCTGAAATTTGGCATGGATGTTGGTAATGAGACTCTTTAAAAACTGAGAGAGTTCCTCATCGATCCGATGACCGCTAGGTCAGTTATAAGGGGTCCAAGAGTCTAAAAATGAGTTTTTTTGCAAATATCGGAAAAACGGTTTGTGCTAGAGAAGAATTTTGTTGTTCAATCTTGTAGATGAGGGGATTTCCTATTAAATTAGGCTTTCCGTTTTTTTTGTAGCATTAAGTGTTAAAAAGTTACAGCAAATGAAAAGTTAAAAAATCTCTTAAAAGGGCCAAATGTCATGAAAATGCGAGTTTTTTCAAATATCTCAAAAACATAAGCTACAAGGAAGATGAATACAATTTGTCTATGACAACCCATTTTTGAGATTTCTACTTTCACGACTCTTTGCCCCTTTTTTAGAGATATTTTGACTTTTCGATTTGCTGTAACTTTATAACAGTTAATGTTACGAAAAAAATGAAAAGCTATTTTTGTTGAGAATTACATGGGCTACAAGATTGGAAAATAAAATTTTTCTCTAACACAAACTTTTCATTTGCTGTAACTTTTTAATGGTAAATGCTACGAAAACACCGATAAGACCATTTTTAAATTGCTTCAGCTACAAGATTGAGGAACAAATTTTTTCTCTAGCACAAACCGTTTTTGAGATATTTGCAAAAAACTCATTTTTAGACCCTTGGACCCCTTATAACTGACCTAGCGATCATCGGATCGATGAGGAACTCTCTCAGTTTTTAAAGAGTCCCATTACCAACGTCCATGCCAAATTTTGAGCTTCTAACTACTTATTTCCTTTCTTTGGCATTTTTTCGTCTATTCTTACTGGATTAGGTACACATTTCTTCTATTGAATGCTTTAACGCTTTATAATTTGCGGTTCGTCAATCCTGAATTATTTGTGACAATTTCAATTTTTTCGTGTAATGTTGTCTATGTTTTTTTTTTTGCAAAAATTGTCAAATTGGTATAAAATTAACGAGGAACTTCTGGAAAAGAGTTAAAAACTTCTATATTAATTGGGTTCTTGCTTAGTAATTTGCCTTCAGTCAATCCTGAATAAGTTGTGAAAATTTCAATTTTGTCGTTCGAAATTTTCTGTTTTTTTTTTTTATTTAATTCATGTAAAGTTCGAGAAGTACTCGTTGAAAAGGGGTTAAAACTTGTATAATCGAAATGTTTATTGCTTAACAATAAGCTGTTACTTGTCGTGCAATGCTTTATATAATTTTTCTAAAAAAAAAAACATAGAAAACATCGCACGACAAAATTGGAACTATCACAATTAATTCAGGACTACTGAAAGGCCAATTATTAAGCAATAAGCTATTCGCTATAAGACGTTTTTACCCCTTTTGAGGTAAAACATTGAAAACATCGAACGACAAATTCGAAATCATCACAACTAATTCACGACTAATTAACCCAATTAATAATTTTTCGATCGGTGAATGTTGTTTCGAAGTTGACACTCATCATAAAAAGAGCTTAGTGGAATCATCTAGTTTTTGATGTTGTTTCGCATTTTAATATAAATAAAGTAATTTTTTTACTTTAATTGTATATTGTGGTTGTCAATAATACTATCCATAGATTGAAATAGTCTGAGTTGAAGAATGTTTTAAATTCGAGTTTCAAAGATATAAATTAATGATTATTGAGGTCAATTGCTCTGCGCTGAAAAGATGTTTTGTGTCCTGTATCCTGGTTTATAAGTAACTTAAAAAAAAATCATTTCCTTGATAAAATATTGCAATTGAAAAACATACTACGATTCATCATTCTAATGATTCTTTTGGATTTGTCTTTTGCAATATGAAGGGTCCAGTCCAGGGGAAAAACGGCACAAGTCCAATTTTTTTTTTTCAAAATTCAACTAATGATGGCATTTTGTTGCTTTTTGTGTGTGTATTTTATGATGTTCTATTAACTTTATGAAATAATTGGTGATTTTACAAGAAAAACCATTAAAAAGAATCGGAAGAATGGCACAAGTCCATAGATTTCATCTCAATTTTCGCAAAACCAAAAATACATTGAAGCACATTAAAGCATCTACTTTTTCTGACTTAAAATTAATAGGAGCATTGAATATTAGAAACAAAAACACCACTCATTATTGTAAAATTTTGAAAAACTTAGTGAACTTATTATATTTTATTTATTCTCGGAATCATTTTGAAAGGACTTGTGCCGTTTTTCCACTGGACTCTTCATATCACTCATAAGTGCAATTATTCTTTTAATGAGAATGTACGTAACATATGTATAACCGGATCAATAAAACAGATCAGACCAAAGAAATTCGAACATTGCCAAAACAAGCGCCATCCTAATACATATGCTACACATATATATCTAACACTAGAAGACCTGTGCTCGCCTTGCTTCGCATTTTTAAGATGCATATGTTACCGTAAAAAGCCGAAATAGTGAATTCCTAGAATTTGCCGGTAAATCACAGAGTTTCTCAGCACCATTGGTAAGAATTGTTCTAGGATTTACCGGTAAATTTTAGATTTTCATTATTTCGGCTTTTTACAGTAACACATACATATTAACTTTTTTGTTGCATAGCACCGCATTGCTCGTGAACCATACTGTTTGTAATAACATCACACAGCAATCGATCTTTTTTAAGATCTTTTTTGTTTGCCTGTTCTTTCTTACTTCGCTGGCATATACAGGGTGTCCGGTAAACATTGTATAAGCCTAAAACGGTGCGTATGGCCCACTTTATGATTCCTCTGAAACTGGAAATATATAATATATAATAAAAAGGGTCTATCTCAAAGGGTACTCAAAATATTTGCATTTTTCCGTGCAGTGTATTTTTTTTACTTACTTTACGTTTTTGAATACGAAAGCTACAAACGAATGAATTCCAATGATTTTTTTGCAGAAATTTTCTTCACTATTGGTGCGCCAAAACATAATCACTAGAAAATTTTAATAGCTCTTGTCCTTTTAGTTATTAAAACAAATTAAATTTGTTTTTAATTCAAAAAATTGAGAAAATAAAAAAATAAGAAAAAGTTTAAGCATCTATGGTATAAAAAAAATCGTATGGAATCCCTAGTAGCATACTTTTTTAAAAATTGGAGCAACAAACATAGATTTCAGAATGGTGTAATTTTGTATAGTATCTAGAGTAAATCGGTTACTATTTAGGTACTGTTTTTTAAACGAATTTTGTTCTTTGATAGTAGGCTTTAATTTTGGCGTTATTTCTTTAAATACTTTGGCAAGTACTTAATGAAATAGTTTTATGAAATATTTCTGTTGACTTTTTAAAGTTAGGTGGCATTGTCCCTAGGTTTTTTAGAAAATGGTATAGCTTTATAAATCACAGCAGCAAACATCTTAACAGATTTTAGGCGAAAAAAAGACTAAGGTGGACCAAAATTGATAAGAATTGGATTTCAGAGGACTAGAAAAAGTAGAAAAGTAAGACCCGGATGCCTAGATTTCTTTAACTTTTGAGAAAATTGAAAATAAAAAATTTTACTCTAGAACTTACGCATTGAGGTCAAATTTAAGGAAAATTTACTTTTGTTATTTTTAATTTTCTCAAAAACTAAAAGACATTAGACTAGAAATTGATGGGAGAATCGAATATTAAAAACAAAAAAAAACTATTTAATAACGTAAAGTTTTCAATAAAATTAGTTTCAAAAATCTGAGTTTGAAAATTAATTTTTCAAAACTATTCCGTAAAAAATTTTTAATTCAAACCAGAATGAGAGAACAGGTTTGTGGCTTTCAAAAAAAATATATCCCACCTAATCGGGTTTTATTCTTTTTTATCTTTAAAAGAATCAGCCACCATTTTGTCATATATATGTGGTTTGACAAATGGGCTAGGCATGAGATTCCAAATTATGCGGTGGCTCGATAAAAACACATAATTGAAATTTAGATTATTTAATGCAAACAAATTTTTTTTTTTTTAATTTACTCGGAAAGTCCAAAAAATGTTTAACTGACATGCTAAATGCCACCTATATTCATAAAAAGCAAACCATTTTAAAATGGATTTTTATAACCACACATTTATTTTTCAAGATGATTGTCCTAAAAATGCAAATTGTCATTATCTCGGAAAACTATTCCCCAAGCATTAGAAATATCTGCATAAGAAAAAGCAAGTAGTAGATTAAGTTAGTTTATGTTATCCAGCGATTGTTTTTGATACATAATATTCGTTTGTTGTTTTATAAGTATTTTATTAATTTTAAAATATGTAGATATTATGTTGAATAAATATTATTCATTTAATAAATACTCAAAACCCATGCTATCTCGTTGAAACACAAACAAAATCTGAAAAATATGTTAGTATTATATAAGAACAAAATTAAAACATTATTTAAAAAATAACTTGTGAAAGGAAAACAAACTAAAACAAGCTTAACATTTAACAAAATTGCATATATGTAGTATGTAGATAGTTTTCATGTTAAAATGCATATTACTAAGCTAAGAAAATTACTTGTCATGGTAATATAGTAAATAAAAGCTTTTAAAAAAGCTTTGTTTTTTTTTATGCTGATAGTCATGAAAATGCGTCAAAAACTGTAAAACTAATGCGATATATTTAAATTATTGTTTTTTTTTTTTTTTTTTTTTTGCAGCAAACGATTTGCATGCGAACCTCAAATGAAAAGCTTTTGAAAATTATTTTTATGCCTGGTTTTTCTTTAAAATTCAATCAATTTGTTTATTTAAACTCGCGCATAAAAATATTTAATTCAAAACTTTTATTGAGGCTGCGCTAGTTTTTTTTTTGCAAATAAGCCTAAAACTACGTATCGACTTTGGATTATTTAGAGTTGAAAATTTAATATAAATTTATATTGTTAAGTACTCCACCAGAGCCTTTAGAACCATGGTTAATCTTGTTAGTTTTTAAGCAGTGTTAGCAAGGTTGTTGGGATGAATATAGTAAGAACTAAAATTAAAAGATTTTAATCGCTGCACAATGACTAAGTAGTATAACTTCCTTTTTTAATTAGAATGGTCCTTGTCATTAAAACAAGGATGGAAGAGTATAATATTTCCTCAAAAGTTAGTTTATTTGAATCTTTAAAACGAAAAACTCCAAAAAGTGACCAGGAATGAATGTCTTAATTTAAATGTCGTATTAATTAGATTCTCTACTAGTTACATACTTAAAAAAGTGGATTTTATTTAATCTATTGAAATCATGCATTAATTTCGGATATTCTCCACACATAAAAATCTAGTTTTACTTATGAAGTATTTTAAAACAATACGGTCTGGGAAAATGGCAAATTCTTGCAAAGTTAGACCCTGGAAAGTTTTCAGTATAGAGAACATCTAGAAGAGGAAATTTGCCAAATACTAGACAAAGCCCTTGCTAATACGAAAATGTGGGACGACTTTTGCTATCCCATCAGAAATACCCACTTTATTTCAAAAACTAAAACTTTATAACCAACATGCAATGGTAAAAAATTGAAGTTATTCATTTTTATCATTGTACTTCCGTTCTGAATATTATAGCCCCGTGGTTAGCTTATCGAACTGTGGAACTGGTAAATAGAAAGTCCCAGGATGGAATCACAAAATAAAACAATTTTATAAAATTCTTTTTTATCTCTCGAGACAAAATGGAACATAACTAAACTGGCAAGGGCCTAGCTAATTTCTTAGTAGCCTCTGCTAGCCCCTTGTTAGGATCTATATAAAATACTATCTATAAAAACTACATTAAAAAAAAATAAATTTGATGGCACAACAGCTCATGAAGAACTAAGGCCTAGTGACTTACAACTCTCAACCATTCCTGTGTGCGTGTCTGCAGGAATGGAGGGGACCTACAGTTTATTGCCGAATCCGAACGGCTAACGAGCGGCACTTTTCTGTGACAGGAGATACTCTTGGAGGATTTGTCAATTCCTCGCAAGAGGCAGTAGCCGTTTTTCTTTTAAATAAATAGATGGCGAGGCTGGGGATCGAACCTTAGACCTCTGGCATGACAGTCCATCGCACTAACCATCACGCCACGGCTACTACTACATTATTTCTCCAAATGGGAAGCATCAAACTCATAAGATGCTAAAATTTGCATTGAAACTTTATTAAAAAGAAGTTGATATTAATTTGTTTTTGTCAGAGAACAGATTACTTATTTATTGCTTCATCACACTTCTAAGGCGCAGCGTAGTGACTAAATAGCAGGTAGAATTGGTAAAACCTATGTAAATTAATGAAGACGCGCTGATCAAAGAGGAGTGGCGGTGGCATGATATTTTGCAGGTGGTGTGGTGCCAGTCTGCTGCCACATATCTCGAACATGTTTAATTTTCTAGTGGCAAGTGAGTGGTGATAAAGTGGATTTTTGTACTGAATAGGAGTATGCTTGTGATTTTTGACTTATAGACCGACAGCTGGTGAAAGTATTTTGCCACTTCGCAGTGCGTGATTTAACGTTAAATCACTTTCATATGACTTCGCCGCCACTCCATCGCCAAGCCACTTTCTCACCACTGCACTGCCACTCGCTACTCCTGTACCACTCCACTTCGTCAACACTTCAGTGAGCGCTTTGCCTAAGATGTATGTTTAAGTTATTAGCTTTAAAAGTTATACCAGTTTAGTTCCAAGTTATTCAAAAGTTAAATTCTAGTCTAAAAATTACAACATTTTCTATATTTTAATAAAGGTAATATCCTGCTTCTTATAACGCTGTGATTACGAAATTTTAACCCTTTAACGGCCAGTTGTACAATAGTGGTTCAATTTTCAACCCGTGGTTCAGCAATTTTAACTCGCCGATTTCGGCGGATTAACTGAGATTCAACGAAGGTTCAAGTATTTGACAAGAGTCAAGTACATGCCTGAACCATGGCTAAACCTCAGTTAATCCGCCGACATCGGTAAATTAAAAATCTTGATCAACATTTAACCCACGATTGTTAAACTGGCACTAAGCTTTCTAAAATTATTTTGATCATACTTATTTTTAAAACTTAAAATTTAATTTTATTTTATTTTATTTTTACCAACAATGTTTATCACCCTTTTAATATAACTTAAACAAGAAATAAAACTAAAGGTAAAATAAAATTAGAAACAAAAATGAAAAAGAAGAATTTGCGAACCTGTCCCCTTCGGTGAATCCTTCGCCACCATCATCGGATGCTGATGAACCCCGAGATAGTGTGCCCCGAATCTCACCCGGCAGAACTTCTTCACTTCTGTGCACCGTAAATGAGTTCTTACCCTTCTTTCCAAAGCCCATACGTCTTTTACGACCTTTGTGTTTTGTTTTTATTTTTTTTATTTTAGTTTATTATTATTTTTTTTTTAAATTAAATATTAAATGTATAAATGCATATTTATCGATATTACTTCTTAATATTACTTTAAAAATAAATTGAATGTAAATGCATTTAGATAAAATAATGAAAAGAAAATCTAAATATAAAACTATAAAAAAGATAACTAAACATCAAGGCTTTTTTTAAATGAATCAAACCACCCATTGTTTTTGACAAAAACATAAATGATCTCAATAATAGATAAATGTTTAAACTAAATTAATCAAAATTTCAACTTGAACTGTCAAACTGCAGAATAGCAGAATTAAAGAAGTAACGAAACGAAACGTTTAACTCACCCGTCGCTGACAGCTGTGACGTAGAGTTGCTTTTCTTTCCCATTCCAGAACCGAATCGTTCCTCACCACGACCGCTACTTCGGCCGCCAGCATCACTTTTCGGTGATCGCTGCTGCTCATTGGTTTTTCGTCGCTGAGAGTCGCTTTGCTGTAGACCGACTGCTGTATCCGACAGGCTGCCATCTGTGGGGAAATTTGAAAATTTTTATTTTCTGACAAGGAGACAATGAAATTTAAAAATGCTACGATCAGCTATCATACCGATCTTATCCTCAGGTGTGCCATCCGCATTTGATAAACTTCGACTAAATGAATTATTCAAATCATCACCACGATCGCTTCCGGATTCAATGCGATCGATCCGATCCTCCTGCAGTTGTCGCTCTTTACTACGACTACTACTACTACTTTCACCGGGTCCACCACCGTCCGTATGTCCTCCACGGCGAGATCCATCGCTTCTACTGCTGCCGCCGCCACCACCTCCTCCTCCTCCTCCTCCTCGACCATTAGTACCATCATTCGATGGAACTTTGGCCGCACGATCTCGGTCTCGTACATCGTACTCACTGGCAGTGGCATCGGCAGACGGATCAAGTGGATCACCGTCCATAGAAGATGGATCAAAAGTGGTAGTTGGTGGTGGTGGTGTTGTGGTTGGTGAACGGGTAGAATGTTTCAATGAGGCACGTTTAGGTGAGGTGGATAGCAGAGCGACACCATGATGGGAGGAGTTGGTTTTTGTTGCAAAAGAGGAAGAAGAAGCATTGTTAGCATTACTACCACTACAATTAGAATCACGATTATAACTAGAACTAATTCTACTTTTATGGCTACGATCGCCGCCACCGCCACTACGGCCATTAGGACTACTACTACCCTCCCTATTGTTTAATCTACTACTGCGAGCAGAGCGGATATTTGTTTCTTCGCAGTAATCGTCGTCGTAGTACTCAAAGTACTCGGGCTGGTCGTTAATGCTGACGAGATTACTGCGATCACTACCAATTTGTGGTGGTGGCGGACTACTACGGTTACGATGTGGATCTTGATGGGGTCTACTATTTCTACGGGAATCTGAGAGCCTCTTATTCGACGACCGATTGTACTCCGAGTCACGAGTGGAAGGTCTCGATGATGGCGGTTGATCCGACATTCCACCATCCGGTCGAGACCGTTCCTTATCATCGACGTCTTGCGACGACTTTTTTTTTGTGTACTCAGCTTCGGAGTCTGGCGCTGACGAATGCGTTCTCGCACTTCGGTGATCACCATCCACATCGTTCAAAGCGTTTCCCTGTGCGTTTTTCATTTCCGTGTCTTCAGTGTATTCTATTGGCGAAAAGTTATGGGCATTCGGTGCATTTGGAGGAGCTGGCAATGTTCTTCGTCGCTTTAAGTAGGATGGAGTTGGCCCATCGAGTTTTTGCTGACTTGTTCGTGTCAGCTTTAGTGACATATGATTGCGGTTGTTCCGCTCATTGCACCTCTTGCGAACATAGTTAGATGGGGCTACCCCTTTTCGTGTCCATCCAACATCGGAGTCGTAAACAATCGTGACAATCTTATCGTCCGTGACAAGAAAGTGTGAGTGACTTAAGGGGTTGTGTATATCAACCGATGCTCCCATGTACGATTGTCGGATGTTCGTCTCGGAGTTGAACTTTCGTGGCAGTTCTCTTAGCGGACGACTTGGCGGCGGGTACACTTCATCTTCATACCGAACGTAACGGCGAGACCAATTTTTTGTATGTAGATCGTCATAGTCTAGTGATCTTGAGTGTGACTCACTAAAGCATTTTCGACGGTCTAGAGGCCGGGGCTTCTTCAGGATCGATGGAGGTTGAGTTTTCGCAGATACTGGGACGCTAGTAACAAGGGCTTCGTCACTCAATTGACGTCGCAGTTGCATAAGCGATTCTTTTGGAATCTGTACTTCATCCAACGAGAGCTGTTGACGATTGTTGTGGAACGCTGACGGATGCGTTAGGCCACCGCCGAAGTGCTGATCAGCGCATTCGCCGCACATAGCCGGATCTAAAGTTGGCAGTGATGGCTCTGACGATGGATGAAATATGGAGAGAGATGGACGACGTATATGATCTATGAATGGCATATTTGAAAATGGCATGTGGTGGCATTGCATGGTTTCAAGAATACCACCACCAGCAGGGTCAAACATCATAGGCTGATGTGGAACTCCACACACAGGTTGACACTGGCCACATTGCATCAGACAACCGTTGGGGGCGGTATTGGGGGCGTTGGCGTAATTGACAAATGGAAAAAATGCCGCTGAGGGTGACAAATGATTAGCATTGCGAAAGAAATCCACCACAGGTGTGGTGATTTTCTTAAAATTCTCAAATGAGGGAAAAGTTATGGGTGGAATCTGTGGATAGCCTAAGGCACTACCGCTGCGGAATACCCGCTGAGGGATTTGGCTGAAATCTGTGTTCGACATGAATTCGGGAAGATGCATTGAACACTGGGGAATTTGAAGGAAATAATTTGGAATATTATGGTATGACATGTGGGTGGCGTTGACACCTCCAGTGCCACATGCACTATCGTTGAGATCATTCATATTGAACGGAGTGGTGGTGTTGTTGGTTTTTGGCGGTAGCAGACATTTAGCTTGAGCTAACGCGGCAGAGACATTTGTTGTATTTGGCGATTCTTGATATTGTGATGATGGTGGTGGTGGTGGAGGTAGCTGTTGTTGTTGCTGTTGTTGTGTTGGTAGTGGTAATGTTTTGGGCAGAGATGATATTGGTGTCAGAAATTCAGAATCATCAACTGCAATGGTGTGTGCACGAAAACGTTCAAAGTTACCATGCGGTGAACGCCAATTACGCGGTAGACTTCTGTTTCAATTTTTGTTTTAGTTTTTTTTTTTAAATTATTGTATAAGGAATAGGGTAGTGCCATTTATAGAACAGAAACAAATTCATTTGTTTTTTCGATTCAATAAAAGCAAAAAAAAAATATTTTTTTTTAAGAAAATAAGTGTATAGTTTTAAGTGCTTTATTGACCTAACGCAAACTGCTTACCTCAATCCACGCGAACCTCTTGGACGTTCTGATTGAGTAGAGAAAGCACTTGAGGTAACGCTTACTACTGACTCCATATCGGAATCACCAAACTCTCCCATGAAATCTTTATCAGGCGACAGTGAATGCCGTGGACGTATTCTCGATTCCATCGAGTGTAGGTCACTATCGGAAAGGCCAGTATAGTGGCGCTCCCACCCGCCCATGCCGGTGCTCCGGTATGTTGCCTGATGGTGTGGTTGACGTGATCTATGGCGGCCAAAACGACCTCCAGGCAAACGTTCGTCGAACTCTTGACCTAGGCGATCACGCAACATTGCGTTGCGTGATGTTTGTGGTACCTAAAAGGAAAAACACGCGATTACATTTTACTGTATCTTCTACTATATAATAGGTAAATTACTTATGTTTTTTTATTTGTTTAAATTATAAGCGAAAAATTATAGACAGTTTTCTCTTAGGGCCTTAGCGTGACGTTTTGTTTTGCTGCTTCTCTAAATTGATATCAGATAGCGAAGCAAATATTCGAAAACAGATTAAAGCTATACTTACATGTGTATATTAAATAGTGCCTATGGGTCGATAACTTGGCGTTAAGTCTTATTTCTGACAATTTCAATTTTGTCGTGCCATGTTTTCTATGTTTTTTCTTTCAATTTAAATGATGTTAGCAAAGCATCTCTCACAAAAGGATTTAAAACTTATTAATTCACCATTAGTTAGTTGGGATGATTTAAATTTTTGTAGGTAATGGTTTCTATGTTTTTTTTGTTTCCAAAACTTTATTTGTAAGTATATAGAAAAAACAAAAACAAAAAAGCATAGGAAATATTGCCGAACGAAATTGCAACTGTCGCAACTAATTAAAAACAAACTAACGGTAAATTATAAACTAAAAGACATTTCAATTTAACAAGATTTATTCGAATTTTGAGGGGTTGCTTCGCTGACTTTATATGAATTAAGCCAAAAATAAAATAAAAAAAAAAAAAACAAAAAGTATAGAACAGATTGCACAACAAAGTTGTCATTACTTATTCAGAATTTGTATTCCTGATGGGTGCTTCGTTTGCTAACATGATATCAACTTAGAAAAGCAAGAAAAAACATTTGAAAACTCCGAACTAAAAATCCAAAATTATAACAATTAACTAGCGGAGCCTGGCGAACGTTGTATCGTCCTCAAAATGAAGCTGTTATTGTATTTGTTCCATTCCATGTACTACTCATGAGTCATGCTTACTAATTAAATTTTGACCAAACACATAAAGGAACACTTGTTTTAGTTGCACCTATCATTTTGTGGAAGTTTGAAAAAAAAAACGTTTTTGGCACACTGTTAGACCGACACGACGACGACATGAACAAGAACACTCTTGGATTTCCTGAAATTTTAAACTCAATAGGTATATGGTGGTTTTGGAGTCCATTTATTCAACTGTAAATCGAAATGTTTTCCTAATGAAATGTGCACCAGCAAAACCACCTGTTGAGAAATTTACGTATAGGTTCATGATGTATTCGAATAGGCCTAAAACCTACAACCTCTACTACTTAGTGGCAGATACTTACATACATAAAATATTAACATTTTAGCTGCAAATTTGGGATTTACTTCGCTTTTTTTTCACATTTTCTTCGAAAATTTAATCTTGAGCCCGATCTCTGTTGTATGTATTAAACTAGTAGTCCAGTAAACGGAGGAAAAATAAATGAAATAAATCGTGTAGTCTGGATTATTTTTTTAAGTGGTAGGGGTGACCCCCAGGTACAACATACTAAAAGTCCCCAGCCCATGCCCGCGAGCTTTAGACAGGAGGGGGGGGGGGGTAAAGGCCCCCTTTTGTACTATTTCGTAAATATTTTGAAAACCAAAAGTATAAGCGGAAAAGTTTACACTACAATATGAAAGTAAATTAAATTTTCTTCAAAAAAGTTTTTATTCATATTTTTGTTAGGAGCAATACTAAGAGAGATATGGGGGGTACAAATGTCAGAAAATCTGAAAAATCATGTTAATGAGTTAAAAATTATTGAAGGTTTGAATGAAAGAACAACAACTTGAGTGAGCTACCACCAAGTTTTATAGGCTGGAGTTATAGCTATTTCACGGTTGCCAGGCCGTTCGTTATTCGTTTTGTGTTGTACACTTTTCTTAAACGCTTAGTTTTTGAAATATTTACGAAATAGTACAAAAGGGGACCTTTACCCCCCCTTTCCTGGCTTAAGTTCGCGGGCCTGGGCTGGGGACTTTTAGTATGTTGTACCTGGGGGCCCCCCTACCACTTAAACAAATAATCCAGACTACACGATTTATTTCATTTATTTTATGATTTTGAGTCTTCGTTGACTAGACTATAATGAACTATAGAAAATAAAACTAGTTCAGTAAATAGATTATTAAATTAAAAGAGCGCTCGTAGGAGTGAACTTAAATAGACCTTTAATGTAAAAATGTTTCAATTTAAAAACTCACCTGTGGCAGCTGTCTCTTTTTGGGCGATCCTGTTGGTGTGGCAGTAGCTGAACGCGATTGGAAACGATGTTGTGACGATGATGATGTAGTATTATACGATGACGAATGAATTGGAAGAACTGGATAATCAATGTAACGATCGTCTGGTGGCGATAATGATCCACGTCGCGGACTGCTGCTGCGATAATAGCTGCTATGGTAATTATCACTTGGAGCTGCCGAATGACTTCGCTGCCCAAGACTCATACCACTACCGCCATTACGACGTGAATATTGTGCGGATAAGACCGCTGGAGGCTGTTGTTGCTATATTAAATACAAATATAATTTATTAAATTAGTTTAAAGATTACATATACATTAAGTAGATTTAATAAGAAATATTATTGTCTTATAAAATAAATTTATTAAATAATTTTTTTTTCTTGGAACAGTGATATACGAAAATTATAATATAAAATTTTTAAGCATATATATTTTAGATTGAAAAAATAATATCAAGGTCAGTGATTTATTGAAATTTTTGAAATTTGTTTTTTTTTTTTTTTGTAACTAAAATAGCAATCAATTTAAATCAGGCAAGAAATTAAAATAATTTTAAAAATACAAATACACTGGAATTATAAGAAATGCTTAAAATATTGAAGATACATTGCTGAATAGAGAAAGTTTAAAAAAAAAATTAAAGCATTCTTTATCTGATGCGTAGTTTTCGTGTTTTTTTAGCTATAATACTGTTAGCTCCGACGTAATTTGAGGAAGAAAAGAGTGGCAGCATTAAAATTGAAAGTGCTTTAAGAATTTTATAATTTGCCTGATGCTTAATTCTTTGTAAGCCTTTAAATTATAGTTACACCTGTATATCTTATTTTTTCTAGCGTAATAGTTTTAAAAGCTAATGTGCTTAATTATTATAATTCTATGATAGACTAAAATATTCGATGTATTTTTTTTTTAATCTATTATATTTATCGGTATGAAAAATGATTCTGTAATGATGATTAAGGAGAAGGGGTTTGAACTAATATTGCCGAATAAAAGTACTCACCTTAAAAAAGCTGTACTCAGCTTTAAGTTTAATTTAAGTTTTTAATTCAAATATCAAAAACAACACGTGGTAGATGTTACATCGTATGACACCATACAAATATTTTTGTTCTTCGAACAAAATAAACAGAGCTAAATTATAATTTTGATAACGAATACGTCAAGTCCAAAATTATTAATCAAATGGAATATCAAAAATTAATAATAATAATATAAACCATGTCTGTAAGACCTAAGGTCTTTTTAATGCAACCTGTATTACACGGCAATAGTTGTAAGGAGTAGAACGAAAGGAAATAATTTTAGTTGGCACAGTGAACGGCGTAGTAGCCGTGGCATGATGGTTAGTGCATTGGACTGTCATGCCAGAAGTCTGGGTTCGATTCCCAGCCACGTCACCTAATAATAATAATAAAAAAGGCTACTGCCACTTGCGAGGAACTGACAAAACCTCCAAGAGTATCTTGTCGTAAAAAAGTACCGCTCTTATTCGGATTCGGCAACAAACTCCATCCCTGCAGACACGCACACAGGAATGGTTGAGAGTTGAGTGTTGAGTCACTAGGCCCTGGGTCTTCATGAGCCGTTGTGGCACCAAATTTTTTTATTTTTATTTTTTTAAGTTGACTAAAGGTGCTTATTACCTCATGAATACTATATAGGGTGATTCGCGAACGGTGTGACAAAATGCTAGAGCATGTACGTTGAGTTGAAACAAGAAAAATTAAACTTGAAATTCAAAATTTTGAAAAAATAATGAACAAAAATTGTGTTGCAACTAATTTTGTTCAAAGTTTAACCTTATCAAATAGTTTGTTTGTTTTTATTATTCGATGCTTTTATTGATTTCTAGTAAAATGCTAAAAACTTGATGCCTAGATGTCCTTTAGTTGTTGAGAAAATTGAAAATGACGAAATCTACTTTACTACTTAAAGTGGAAATAAGATCTCGGAGCAACATATTAACGAATGGAAGTTGAAATTAAGGAAATTTTACTATTGTTATTTTCATTTTTTTTTTTTTCAAAAAATAAAATACACTCTGACATCTAGTTTTTAGTGTTTGATTAAAAATTGATAGGAGCATTGAATATTTACAACATAAATACAACTTATTAACGTAAAATTTTGAACAAAATCAGTTTGAACACAAGTTTTTAAGTTTTTGTTTTCAAAATTTAGCTTGAAAATTAATTTTTGAAAAACTGTTTATGTACTAAACAAACTTTATTTCATTAGAAAATAAAAGAAAATAAGAGATATCTGGCCTAACAAAAAGGTGAAACATGGCATTGTTAAAGTATTACCGTTATTTTTTAACTTTAACTTTTTTCTGTTAACTCGGTTTTTTAGAACATTGCCACTTCTGTCTAAACGGAGGGAAATATACCCCCCCCCCCCCTTCTATACTATTTGGCTCGACTCAGCCTACACGCTCTAGCTTTTTGTCAGACGGTATACAAATCACGCTGGATAATTGTATAAAGTACAATAACTTGAGTAAAAAAACACCTTAACAATATGGTATTAAAAAAAAGTATTCCTGAGTTCGTAAAAGCAATCACTGCTTTACAGAATTGCATGAAACGGTACTATTTTTATTTTACTATTCGTGCGCTCCGCTACACACAAACTATCGAAAAACTTCATGAAAAGAATGTGTATAAGCTCAATTCGAATCATTTCTTTTTTAGTTTTAAGCAATTCTCTATAATTTCTTATCAGTTCTATACATCTTCTCTCTCTTCATAACAATTAGATTGTGAAAGTTTCAGCTCAATCCGATGGTAAGTTTTTGAATTTTAACTAATTTTGATATTTTTGCTTTCAGCGCCACCTCTTCAAAATGTATAAAACATTTTTGGGTCTTGAATGAGTCAGCGTTGCCGAACTTTTACTTTTACGAACTTGGCCTACTATTTTCCGGGCTGCGAAACAACACGTTTGTAGTACATCTTAGCTACATTCACCAGAAAATATTTAGCCCGTACTATAAATTATTTAACTTTTCTTTGTCCGAATGGCATGATACGATTTCTTTGTGAGCAGGTACACCTGGTCGTATACGTATTTTTTTTTTTTTGTATGTAACAAAGTTTGATCTTTCATTCTAGATACTAACAAGTGAGTCATTGAAAAATATTTTAGGCCTTTTTCATATGAAACCAATCTTTTGCTAAACCTAAGCGTAGATACAATTTATTTTTGCGAAAAACAATAATTGTTTGGATTGAAAACTTGGGCCTTTCTTCTTCAGCATTGCAATTTTTTTAATTTTAACTAATTTACTTGGTAATTGGTTTAATTTTTGTTAACAAAGTTTCAAACCTGATTATGATAACTTTGTCCAATGCCAGAAATTGTTCGATAGTCACGTGTTACCATACCAGCCACTCTTTTTCGACCTTGTGGTGACATATCACGCCGTGAACGACGTTCATGTAAATCAATCTGAAAATTTTAACAATAAAATAAAAACAAAAACAGAAAAAGCAGGTTCAAATGTGAAGTTTGTTTTTTAGAAAAAGTGGTTGTGAAAACAAGAAATAATTTTTAAATTATTTTAAACATGGGTGTTAAGGGAAAAAGCAGAATAAAAAAAGTTATACATGTTAAGTTTGAAAATGGTTTATCATAATTTTTTTTTATAAGAGTTTGGATTTAGAGTAAAACTAGGATGAATGTGGATACTGTTCTTATGTCATTCTATACTATTTTTTTATTCGCACACATAAAACAAAAACAAAATAAGTAAAAAGCAAATACATAACAACAAAATCTAATCTACTCTTTCTAAGCAAAATGCAAATGTTGGAAAATTATTATTAAACTTATTCTTAAGTTTGTATTGTTTTTATTATTATATTTAAATATTATTTCATAAATCTTAAGCTTAGATAAACATTTTACTTAGGTATTTTAAAGAATTTTGTGTATGTGTTCTCTCTTTTTGTTTTATTACTTATTAATATTTACATTATGGGTTTGTATAAAATATAAAATTTGTTTCAATAAATTAGAAGTAATATATGTTTATTTTTATGATTTTATATCATAACTCTTTATTGAGATATTAATTAATAAAATATATTTATGATGATTCGACTGATAATAATCTGTAATAGAGTAAGATTTATTAACTTTACAGTAAAATAATAAAAATAAACTAATATATTTTCAAAATGAAAAGTTATGTACATTTTGTTAATTGAAATATTAATGGTAGTTTTTTTTTTTACATAAAACCATAAAACAACAAATTGCACAGCTTTGAGGTGTCCTAAAATAAAATTACCTTAAAGAAAATATTTTATATAATTGGTATAATGCTTGTGGAATCGAACTATACTTCTTGCTTATTTTAAAAATATTTAATTCTGTTTTAACTGCATTTAGATCTTGAAATTTAGTCGTAATCGATTAAAAAAATGGATGTTATTTTAAATGAGTCAGAACCTCACACAACATTGAATTTTTATTCAGCCATAACACAGGATTAATCGTTCTTATCCTATACCCTAATAAATAGTTGTGCTACGAATATCTATAAAATTAATTCCGTGCAGTTGAAATAACTAGTTTTTATTTTTGTTTAAAAAAAAAATAATTGTGCCCTAATGTGCCAAGCTTATGCTGCGTTGAGCCATGTATATTTTTTTTTTAATTCGCAAGTTTGCAAATTTAAATCCGAAGTAAGCACCTCCATTATCGATAAAAAAAAATTGTGATGTATTGTGTTACGATGTGCCGTAAATATCTTTTTAAAACTCGAAAGTTTTCATTTGTAAATGTTGAAAATTTGCGAAATAAAAGCATTGCGAAATAAAAACAACAGAGCACAAAACAGTACCTACAACTTTTTTCATGAAAATCGAAAATTGTGATTCTAACTTCACGCTTCGCAAAAGCTTAAGGCAATAAAAGCCGCAAATGTGCGAATTTTGTTTCTAATCCTTTCAGCACTACTTGGCAGAACAAGCTGAGCAGAAATATCCACAAGTTTAATTTTTTGTATCCTTAAAAATTTCAAAGTTACAAATTTTCCAAAAATATTTATTGCACAACGCAGCTCAAGTTGAGCATAAACATTAACAGTTGTATTTTTTTTTTTTTTGAAAATCGAAAATGGCGTTGCTAACATTACACTGAATCATTTTTTGAGCACAATTTTAATATTTTTGAATATTGTAATTGTAAAAAAATTCATCCGTAAAATTTGCAAACTTGCGAAATAAAAAAAAAATATTTTTTCATTGCTTGGACAACACAAACTCAATTTAAAACAGTACAAGTGTAACTTTTAAGAAAATCGTAGTTTTGGAAAAAAAAAATGCGAATTTTTCAAGAAAAATTACGGCACATGTCGGTTGATCACAATACATACAACACATTTTTGTTAATTAAAAATGATAGTGTGCGTGAAGGATAATAAATAAATAAAATAACCAACTGTTTCAATATGGCGGCTTCTTCTTAACCCCTAACACCCCGAATTTTGTTGTTATGATGTGGAGATGTAACCCAAAGACAGACGATACAAAAATAAAAAAAAAAAAACATTTAGTGTAGGAATGCAAAACAAGTCTCTCTGACTTGAGAAGTCATTTGAAGTCGAAACACTTAAAACTTATAAAGAATTTTATGATTTTTTTTCTCATTTCTTTTAACTAGTACTAACTTCTTCAGTGTAACCTTTAAAATCGCACTTATATTTAAAAAACCAAAATAAATTACGTAGGTACTTAACTTTTATTTCAAACTTTTTGTCCGTAAACAAAAAACTAAAATTATTTTTTTTAATATTTTTTTTTTCTAAATTTCAAGAAGTTTTTTTTTAACAAATATTCTGAAATAATTCAAAATAATGATTAATAAATACAATAAAACTTAAAAAAAAAATGAGTGAGTGAGATTTGTGCGTCGGATAAATGTATATCAAGATTTTTATCTTGTATGATAGGAATCTGAATTAGAATGATCTGACTAGATTTTTGAGTTGGATAAAATTATTCGCTTTTGTTTTTGGTATGTTTTCTAATTTAATTTGTTTATCTTTCAATTAATATGAGTAAATATTTAATTATCCAAATCTGGACGGATGTCATCGAAATCTTCAAATAAAACCAAGCCGAATGCACGTAATCGAATTCGTTAAAAAATACCATCCGTATTTAAGTTTATAACGACAGTAACAAAAGTAACGAGTAATACACTTCGAAGCGCATCACCGAAAACTTATTATTATTATTTATTTGTATTTACAAAGTTGTGAAAATTATTTATTTAAATTAAATTAAAAACAAAAAAACAATTCAAGTTTTATTGTATTTATTAATCATTATTCGTTATTATACACAACTTGAAGAAACAAACAAAAATACATGAAATATATTCATTTATGAAGTTCTCGTTTATGACGATTGAGTAAAGTTCTAATTATTAATATATCCGAAACATTACTCATTCGGGTATGGCCATAAGTCCAAAACCCAACAGTGGGTCAAAAAATAATATCTTGTCCAGTGTACTTATGACCTCGCGATAATCTATCAGAACTTTACTAAAACTGCAATTTGACACAAGCCTTTGAAGGTTTTTAAATCAAGAACAAAAAATATTTACATAAGTATGTATATTTTAAAACTTCAAATATAAAACACAACATTGACTTACAAAAAAAAACATTTGATATGGAATGACGAAAATGTGGACCACAATTATTTATTATAAGAAAATGCAGTGATAACAAGAATTCAGAGAACATACAAAGATACAATATACATAGAGTGAGTGAACGATATTAAAGTGAGACTGTGTGTGTGTGAAAGAGAGAGAGAGAGAGAAATAGAGACGGCTTGGAGAGAACACCAATAAAATTATTTTTATTTATTTTAAAAAGTACACAAAGAATATAATATGAAGAGAATAATTTTGTTTAAGTTAGAATAACATAGTAGCCTCTTCCGTGAAATCCGATATTCGATTGTACCTAGTTTAATATTATATTTGATAAAAAGCTTAAAGTTAAAGTGTGTCCGAAATAGGGCCGTTTCCGTTCATGTTCAATTAATTTTTTTTTTATAAAGTTAGAATATTCTTTCGGAAATAATAGGCCAGTCACCGCAGACGAAAAATTCGCCTAGGTCCAGACCACACTGATTTTTTAGGATGTGGATAGGATAGATATTAATGTCGTTTTCGATTGGATTTTCAGAGTGTTTCACTCTTTTTTGATTCCAATGGAATATGAACAACTCTTTTCCGTAATATGTGTATCTATGTAGAAGTAAAAACTAAAATGAATTTTTCAATAATTTCAATTCCAGAACATCTTAAGAAGAAGCATTTACTATTTTGGCAATTAATCCAACACATACTTTTAAAAATATGTGTGTTTTCAGAGTGCACTCCTAGCACTCCTTAATGAAATCCGGAGTGAAAAAACACTCCTAAATTATCACTCCGAACAGCCAATGGAAGGTTTTTGGAGTGTTGGGAGTGTGGATGGAGTGAAAAAAGAGTACTAGGAGTGACCAACGGAAAACGACATAACAGTGTAAAAGCAAGCTTGTAGGGCTGTGTCAATCATGAACGATTCGATTTTTTTGACCCGATCATCGAAAAGTATTGATGATTGAAATCACAACTTTTCATTTCAATCGATCTCAATCATTTTGATGATTCTCGATTTTCCAACCCAATCTCATTCATTTCAATACATCGCGATTGAAAACATCAATCTCTAGTACAGTAAGAAAAAATTCAAAATAAAACAAATTAGGCTGGTCAGTATAAGCGGTCAAATATCTCAGGAACGGTTTGTGCTAGAGAAAAATTTTATTCTACAATCTTGTAGCTGACGCAATTTCCCACAAAAATGATTTTTATTATATATCGTAGCACTAACTGTTAAAAAGTTACAGTAAGTCGAAAAGTTAAAAAGTCTCATAAAAGCGGCCAAAGGTCATGAAAATGTGCTGTAACTTTTGAACGGTTAATGCTACGAAAAAAATTAAGTGCACCATTTTTGTGAGAAATTGCTTCAGCTACAAAATTGTTGAATAAAAATTTTCTCTATCACATACCGTTTTTGAGATATTTGCAAAAAAACTAATATTTATGGGATTGGGATCTCAATCGATCCCAATCTCAATCATTTCGATGATTCTCGATTTTCCATCCCAATCTCAATCATTTCAATGCATCTCGATTTTTGATATCAATCTCAATCGATCTCAATCTCAATCATTTTGATGATTCTCGATTTTCCATCCCAATCTCAATCATTTCAATACTCTCGATTTTCAACATCAAATTAAATTACAGTAAGAATAGTTTTTTTGAGTTTTTTTCGAATATCTCAGGAACGGTTTGTGCTAGAGAAAAAATTTATTCCACAATCTTGTAGCTGAGGCAATTTCCCACAAAAATGGTGCATACATTTTTTTTCGTAGCATTAACCGTTTAAAAGTTACAGCACATTTTCATGACCTTTGGCCCCTTTTATGAGACTTCTTGACTTTTCGATTTGCTGTAACTTTTTAAGGGTTAATGCTACGAAAAAAATAATAAGGACAAATTGCGTCAGCTCCAAGATTGTGGAATAATATTTGTCTCTATCACAAACCGTTCCTGAGATATTTGCAAAAAACTCATTTTTATTAATTTCGACCCCTTATACTGATCTAGCGGTCATGGGATCGGTGAGGACTGAGGAACTCTTTCAGTGGATTCGATCAAAATCGGTACATTATTGAATTGAATTCGTTAGATTCGGAGATTGAATTTCATCGAAATCGAAATGAAAAATCGAATCGGAACAGTATGAAATACTGAATTGAGTTAAATGAAAATGATCGAATGATCGATTGACTTAAATGATCGGATCATTTTGGTAATCGAGTCTTGAACGATTCGATCATTTGAAATGAACGATTTATGCCGAAAACAGATGTGCAGCTTTTTCCCATGCAGCGAAATTAGAAATAGAGATATCGTGCAGCAAAGGCTGCATGCAGAGCCTGGAATATGTCAGCCCTCATAAGAACCTGTGTAAATTTATTTTCGCTGCATTGGAAAAAGCTGCACATCTGTTTTGGGCTTTACACAGCTCTACAAGCTTGCAGCTGCGTGGTGCTTTAAAACCTGGAAATCTTCGGACTTTTTTCAGTTCAGTTTGGCTTCTATCTTTTGAAATATTTATCTTAAAAAAAAATCACGCAATTTGAATAGGTTCGTTGAAGCAAACATTAATTAAAAATAAAAAGGATATATAAATACATATATTAGAAAAGTCTTGAACACTCAATTTGCTTAAAAGTTTATCCTCTTTGCAAGATTCGAACAGTTTTCATCGGAATTCTAAACTCTAAAGTGTTTTATTTATATTATTAGATTTATATTTTTATAACTTGTTTGTACATTTAAAAGATCAGAATATTATTTTTTTCTTTTAAGTTATTGTTTGTGGTTGGTATAGCTAATTGTTGATCTGTGAGGTTGGTATTTTGTCAATTTTTTTTGTACTTATCTTTTTTTAATTTATTTAATGTTTACCTCAGGAGGTGGACTGGATGAGCTGCCTAAGGAAGACAAACTTGCTTCATCACGATTAGTTGCTATTCCATCGATGTCACATTCAGATGTTGTATCTGAGTCACTTAAACGGGACGTGGTACTTGGTGGTGATAAGTGGTCTGTTGGTGTCAGGATCATATCCATTTGTTCATTTGTAAGATCATCTCTACGTAGCTACAAAATTTGAATGGAATTTGGAATTTTTTATGGATTTTTTTTTTGTTTAAACTGACTTTTGTTCCTTATAGCGTTTAGGATTTTTTTTTTATAATGTATTTAAGAAAAAAAAACTTTAGAATGCAAAATATTGTTCTGATAATTATATAAGTCGGTGTAAATAATTTATAAAAATGCATACATATATTAAAATTATAAATTTTAAATCACCAGCACTCCTCCATTCCTCTCCCGGAAATGAAAAAACATGGCATTATGGAGGGTGATATAAAAAATAAAATGATTAAAAAAAAAAATAAATCGTTCAGGTTCATAATTCTGTGACTAAAATTAATTTTCCATAACTCTGTGCCATGAACATTTTGTAATATTTTTATGAAACTAAATAACAGAGTTTTGGTACATAGAGTTAACTATTCAATTAAACAGAACTTTTAAATATGACCCATTCCTAATATAGTAAGTATACCTATATGATACAGTGAACCTTGTTCCGTTACTTATACATCTAAATCTAAAGGGACATTTTCAAGAAAGTTAGATTTTCCTTCATACATATGTATATAGCAGGCACCGATATTTTTTTTATAAAGCGGCGTTGTTTCATGGAAAGAGAATATTTTTTTTAGAAGAGTTTGTCGAAATAAATTGTTTTTCACAATTTTAAAAAGGATTGTGTTGGGTGTGGAGGGATGTGTATTTTTCTAGACGTGATGCTTTTCTCTTTCTTTACTTTTTTTTTGGGAGAAGTTTAATTTTTTTATTTAATTTTTGTAACTAGGTAAAAAACCTATTGTAGGTAGGTAGAACAAAGTTTTAGACTCTATCAGCCCTATTAATAAAAATTGCTGCTTGCTCCTTAACAAACGGATAGAGAACTTGTCCGTTGGATAACTTTTATTATTAATAAACATATCATAATAGTTCCAGTCTGTTCAACTGAAAGTACGGCAACCTTAGATCGAATCGTGGAAGGATTCTTATACATGTGTCACACGCATGCACCGATTGATGAAAATTATGTTTGTATAGTTGCATTGGTTATTGAAATGTAGGTATGGAAGTGTGTGTTATAAAGTTATCAATCCCGTAAACGCCAAATTTGGAGAATTAAAGTTATCATCATGTTACTATTTTGCTTAATGTTTTTTTTTTCACTTTTTAGGCCATAATTTCTCAAATCCAAGATTTATGACTCTAAATTGTTGTTCTAAATGTTAAACAAATAATTTAAAAACATTCGATTGTGGCTTTAGCCAGTCTACTTTTGGCTTATTTAGTTTTGTTCAGACAACAACTTTTTGTAACGGGAAAAATAAAAAAAATAAATTCCAGAAAACGTTTTCTGATTAAAAAAAAAATACAACACAAAAACAAAACTACTCTTCTGTATAAAAATTTTAGTTCGCTTAGATCTATAAATTAGACCCTATAAACTAGGATCTATAAACTAAGCTTCAACTAGTTTATTGATCGAAGCGAAGTTTAATTTTTATACAAAAAAATAAAGTTTTTTTACCAGGAGGCGTGAAAAATACAATAAAATTAAATGCAATCATTATTAAAGCGACAGGGAGAAAGAAATTGAAGCGCTTAGAAGATGAAGGACTTGAGCGACATTTTTAAACATTTGAGTTATCAGCATATAAAGTTTATTGCCTGTAACTTTATTACCAAAGTGGTTGCATATAACACCTTCATCTTTGGCTAAATAAGAATCTATAGAAGCTAGAAGAGTACGGATGAGTCAGAAACTTAAGTTTTCATATAAGACTTTCATCTGTAGAGAAAAATCTAAATTTCAAAAAATGTCACAACACCTTCCCTTCATCTTCTAAGCGCTTCCATTGTTTTTCGAAGTAAATATAATTCAACTAAATATAAAACAAAATTTATTTTCTTTATGAACTTTTCGATGCGAGACTTACGGCCGTCTTTTTTTACTTTTTTCAAAGCTAGTTTTATACTGCGTTTTCATTAGAGCTGAAACGAGGTAATTTGGCAAATTACAAAAAGTGTTCACATTTCATATTTGCTAATTTTGTTTGAAGGCCCAGAATGTCAATCGCTTGTTTTTGTTGTTTTTTACATTGAATTCTGTCATTTCGAATGGGTTCCACTTTGAATGGAATCCATCTGGGTGTGTTCATAAAAGTTTTACGTAATTTCCTACCGAATTTCGTGCAAATTTGGTTGAAATTACCTCATTTGGAAATTTGAATTTGTATGGGAAATGAGATGATTTTGAATTAAAATTGGAATTTTTGAACGAAATCACCTCATTTGCTCTGATGAAAACGCAGTATTACTGAAAAACTAGTTCTATAGGGGTTTCGAGTTTTAATATTTTCAAAAAAAATTATTGATGTATGAATATTTTGACTTAGATTTCAAAGTAAATAAAATTTGCGAAAAACTTAAAACTCGAAACCCCTATAGATCTAGTTTTTCGATAAAACTATGTAGCTTTGAAGAAAATCAATAATATGGCCCTTAATAATGTTTCATTTCGATTTGGAGTTCCCATCGCATTGATGCATAAACTAGGCTATGTCGTTTTCGATTTGATTTTCAGAGTGTTTCATTCCTTTTTAATTCCAATGAAGCATTTACTATTTTGACAATTAATCCAACGAACGACCTTTAAAAATATGTGTGGGTTCAGAGTGCACTTCTAGCACTCCTTAATGAAATCCGGAGGGAAAAACCACTTCTAAACCATCACTCTGAACATCAAATGAAAGGTTTTTGGAGTGTTGGCAGTTCGAAAGGAGTGAAAAAAGAGTATTAGGTGTGACCAACAGAAAACGACATTTGTTAAATTTGAAATGAAAAACAAAAATATGTGCTAAATATTTTCAAAGCTAACTTTTTTCTCACTCAAAAGTCGGATATCTGGCCGAAATCTTGAACCAAAAAGAAGTAAGCCCTAAGGGCTTAAAACTTCACAATGCTTATTGCTTCATCTCGGCTTAACACATACCTAAAACCAAAGATAAAGTAACAAGCTACTTATTATATTATCATCTTTAATACAACTCTATACAAAAAAATACACAATAATATTGTGCCTAATATTTTGTCCAGGAATATACTATTATTTCACTGGCATTCTGCTGTGTACTGACCTTTCTTTCTTGAATTACTTCTTTCTCTAAAAATGAAACGAAAAACCTGGTGGATATCTATGTTAGAATTTTTAATTCGACAAATCGGACCAGACCTATAACAATAACTGTCAGTGGGAAGCTAAAGAGTGACATTTCAAATTGTTTGCCTGGTAAGCTTAAACAACTATGTCTGCCCTATACATAGTTGTTTATCAAATTATGTAAATTATGTTGTCATAATGGCAATATGATGGTATATGTATGAAATTTATTTTAGAACAAGGGTCATTGCGAAAAAGATTCTGGGGAAAATAATACTTAACTGTTTTAGTATTTAATAAAAGTTCAATGTAAAACAAGTGAAATAATGATTATTTTTAAATTTATGAGATAAAGAAATTTTTCTATGGACTTATTGAAAATGTTTGTTTTTTGAGAACGAGGTTAAGAGACGAATTTAATAATAATAGTTCACAGAATGAAATTCCTCAGAAAACAAAAACTTAAATGAAAATATTTTGCTGTTCTTTTGTAAATAGCCTAATAGTATTAACCTATTTAAAACGTTGGTTGTGTTTTCGAAAATTCGATAAAATAAATAATAAAAAAAATAAAACAATCTTGAAACATACGATATGTACTGGATCCTGATGCGGCTGCAACGGATACCATTCCGCTTCATCGTCAAGTATATGATGGGTTATGTCGATGAGAACTTCACCAAGGAATTCGTTGGCACCGAATTGGAGATAGTCCCAAAGTGTTATCTATAAAGTTAACCAAAATATAATTTGTTTAAAATTTTACTTTTATTTTGTTTTCAAAAATTAAATAAAACCCTAAAGCTACGCTCTCGAATGCGAGAAGATTTTTTCCTTCAAAATATATGAAATCATTTCAAAATAAACACCAAGTGAGATCGCTGGGACGAAACGCCAATTTTTATGTGGTCCAAGGCGGTATTACATTATCATGTATGAATGTTATATGGAAAGTTTGCCAAATAAATATGGCTCAATAATTTAATATGAGTGTGATAGTCAACTTAATATGACAAAATACATCGACGCCATATATCGTCCCTCATCTCACAAACTGACGTAACTGCTTTTTTGGCAATTTAGAAAAACGCATATTTTAGCTTGGGCTCTTCTAATTTTATTTTTCGTAGCTATGTCAATATAACACATTTAAAAAAAAAATTACAGAAAAAGTTTTTTGATCCGACACTGCGCTTCAACTGAATAAGCACAACAATTTTCTAGTCTACGTTGTCGATTTTTTCAGAATTTTGGGCTTTAATGTATCATCTGATGATGCTTACAGTTGGCTTATGATGCTAATAAAAGAAATTAGAAAGAATATTTCAAAAAGTACCGCTATATTTTCTCTCGCACTCTGGCAAAGCGTTCCATTGGTAAATAATGCAGATTTTTTTGTGTCAACTAAATAGAAACAAGTCATTATCTTCATTATTTATTAGCGTTCTGAGGTTTTTGGCACATTAGATCAACATTTGAAGTATTCTAAGTGAAATTTAATCGTTTAATTGACTTAATTGATTCCTAAATGACCTCGCGATACTAAAGTAGACTTGGTTTTTTTTTCTCAAAAACTAGAAGACATTTAGGCATCTATTTTTTAGTGTTTGATTAGAAATTAATAGGAGTATTGAATATTAAAAACAAAAATAGTAATTAATAAGGTAAAATTTTGAAAAAAAAAAAAAAAAAAACAGTTTTAGTACAATTTTTTCATTATTAGTTTTGAGTTTGAAAAAAGTTTTTTTCAAAAACTATTCTCTAAAGTAATTTGAATTAAAAAGCATATAAAGGAACGGACTTCCAGCTATAATAATGAAGTATAATGTGACACTGTACGTGTTGCCGTTGTCTTTTAATGATCTCTTTTCTATTTCCAATCAATTGTTTAAAACGGGGGGGAAAAGACCCCCGCCTCCATATTTTTTTTTTGTTTTGACTCAACCTATACGATTTAGCTTTACTTCGGGTGTTCTTGACAATATTTAAAAAAGTGGTAACATCTCATATTATTGACTTTTTTCAAATCTACTTTTACGTCAAAACTAATTCTATAGGGGTTTTGAATTTAAATTTTTTCACAAATCATTAGGGGTATTCATGCAATTAGATAAATTTACTAACTTTGAAATGGCGTAAATTTATGCTTCACTTTGCACGAAGGGGCCTATAAAGCAATATAGCGTATAGCGTATATAGCATAAAGGCTGAGTTCCAAAATGTAGAAAATGTTTTGATGCGGAAGTAAAGCCTACATTTTTCATACGCATCAGCAACGCAAACTTGACGCTTTGTTGAAATATTACATTGCATAAGTCTGAAGTTTCGGAATGCAAAAAAAAAAATATTTATCGAAGCAGCTAAAAAAATTTTGGATGCGCATCCCATGAATTTTGGAACTCAGCCAAACTCCCAACTGTTCCTTGAATTTAACTTGCGTAAATTTGTCAACTCGTTTGCGCAGCAAAATCATCGCGAAAACTAATCAGCCCTGCGAATATGATTTCTCATACAAATTTTGACATTTGATTTGAGAAGTCGTAAATTTACGCACTCAATTACATAAATGGGTGTTTTTTTTTGTGAAAAATAGTTCAATGATATTTTTTTGCTCTGTTGAATTTGAAGCAAAACTAAATAATAATATTCATATCAAGTAAACTATACAGTTTATCGTTAAGCCTGAACGTTAACGTTTTATTTACATTTCCTTAGCCTGGATCGAAAATGTATTAAGTTAAGAACATTTAACTTGATAAATATCTATTTTTATACCGGTGCTAGCCCTAAAGTTAGTATTCGAATCGGTATAAACTAATTTCTTCATACAAATACAAGTAGATACTAAGGCTTAGTTCGGTCAATTTGGTACCGAGTACTAGTTAGGATTTGGTATGAGCTGGGACCTCGAAATCGACAGTTTAGCAGGTTAATACTTAAATCAGAGCAATTAATTTCATTTTGTTCGACAATTTCTTGGCTGTTGTTCTGAAGAAATAGGTAATAAGTACGGTTTTTTGTTAACATTGCTAATTTTGATTCTAGTTTTTGTTTTGTTATTCAATGTTCTGTAATCGGTGATGTTCTTGTGTAGAAAATAGATTTAGTTTTTAGTGCTGAAAATTTGCTTTAGAATTTCGAAAACGATGAAGGAAGTTCGCTTCAAGAGATATTGCTCATGTTTTGATAACTTCCTAACCATTGCTTTTTTAAAATAAATTTAAGATAAGAGCGTTTTTTTTCTAATTTAATTGGTTATTAGTCTTCAACTTTTTAAAAATGATCTAGATGTTGGATGCAGATAGCGCAGTGCTGTAGTAACGTAGGGGATAGGTGGGGCTTAGATTCCCCTCCCCGAAGAGTTTTTCTAAAATATGAAATCAATACTAGAAAAAGAAAGAAAAGATTAAAAGACAATCGAAAACAGAAATAATAAAGAAAAAATATTTTTGCTTTAAACTCGTAAGAAAGCCTTTGAAAAAAAACCTTTTTAAATTGGTTTTTTAAAATTATTTCATTCAAACAGAAATGAAATTTGAATTTTTAACACTTACTTTTTGAATATTTTTGTAAAAACTAATTTGAAAAACATTTGCGAAAGCAGTTTTGGACTTATAGTCCAATTATTGACCTTTTCTATTGGGGATTTTTTGCCCATCAGTGTGGTTTAAAAGTCCACATTTGATTTGTGGACTTGTAACCCACCCAAGAGAGTCGAAAGTTCATGTGGACTACTCTCCGCGTCAAGCAGATGTGAGTGAGCATAATAAATTATTATACATATTCTTATTATCCACGCACTGGACAGAAATATTCTATTGCATCACGTTTTTGAGATACATATTCCCGTTCGAAAATCATAAAAAAACGTTTTTTTTTCCGTTTTCGAGGTTATGTTATAAACACGAGGTAATTTGTTACGTTGACATTATTTATAAAGCTTTCTGAAATTTCGTATTATCTTCTTTAAAATCTTGTTTATGCGATGGTGAATGGCAAAATTTTCATAAATAAGATGTTAAATTTAGAAACAATTCTTTCCTGCCATGCACCGGAACCACCCCATTTGCGTGAATTCCCTTGAGCAATCAATCGCTTGAACTCGCTTACTCGCACGATTAGATTCTCGCTGCCACCGAAACCATAGACTTAGGGCCAGTTGTACAAATATTTGATCCGTGGTTCAGGAATTTTAACTCACCAATTTCGGCGGATTAACTGTGGTTCAACGATGGTTCAGGCATGTAATTGGATTTTAGTGCATATTAGAACCTTGAACCATCGTTGAACCTCAGTTAAACCGCCGAAATCGGCGAGTTAGAATTGCTGAACCACGGATCAAAATTTAAACCACGATTGTACAACTGGCACTTAATGAATTTCGCGCGAATCTCTTTAAGGCCCATCGCCCACATGGCAACTTTTTGTTGCTAGTCCCGGCAACTTTTTGTTGCTCCCAATCTAATTACACTAGCTTATATGGGAGATCGCCCACTAGGCAACTTTTAGTTGCGCAACTTTTTTTTGCTCGGAGTTGCTCGCGGAACTTTTTGTTGCTTACCCTCGCCCACTAGGCCATTTCCGAGCAACTTTTGGGAATTTTCCAAAATTTTTGCCAAATGATAGGCTTTTAACCCGAAAAACAGGTTTATTTTCATACTGAACGAATTTTGTATCGTCCCTTATCCAAAACACAAGGTCAATTTAACATATCAATTAAAAATACTGAACCCAAAAGTTGCTCGGAAATTGCCTAGTGAGCGATGGCAAGCAACACCGAGCAACTTTTAGTTGCGCAACAAAAAGTTGCCTAGTGGGCGATGGGCCTAAGAAAATAATATGGCGAACGTTTACAGGACGTTTTTGTACAGTTCGAAGCAAAATTATATAAGCATTTTAGTTCGAATTGCAGTTGTAATTCGAATTGTAAATTCGAATGCAAAGCTTTTAAACTTGAAACCTTGTTTTAAAGTAGGTACGTATTTGGGAATTCTTTTTATTTTTTATTAATTAACTCTCTAGAGTTACTCTTTTGTTCTCGAGTGCCTGTACATTTGGGAATTAATTTGATGACATTTTAATATTGAGAGTTTACTTGTTGACTTAGAGACTTGATTTCCTGAGAGTGATTTGGTAACCGTTTCCGGTTTCCGCTTCATGTATTTGTTGGAAATAGTCAAAGTGACAAATATGAGGACATTTATTTTGCGCTCTTATTAAATAAATTAAAAAAAAAAATTAAACTTATGGGTAAATTAGCCAAAGCTAATTTTATGTGATCTAACTAAACCTTGCCTTTAGTTTATCAATTATTGAAATTTTATTTTAAGTACACTTTCAGGCTTAAAATGCTGCATTAATATTAAATATTTTAAATTTTAGTTTCAATCAGTTGTTTCTCACAAAATTGTATATTGTTATGAATCTAGTTCAACGTAGGTCCTATTTCATGGAACACACTGACTGTAAAAGGGCCCCTGTTTCTAAACTTTGATTGTTCAACAAATGGAATTCAAAAAAATAGGAATTAATTAATATACATACATAATACAAACTGTATTGAAATTCTGCGGCCAAATTTTTGATAGTGATCAAAACGTGGTTTCATTTGAGAGTAAATATCAAAAACTTCAGTAAAATTCGACTCTCCGTGAGTTACTCTCGTGAGTTACTCTCAAGACTGTGTCTACTAGCAAGGTTACTCTCGAGAGTGGTGTTGAGTGTTTTTACTCTCAAATTGACACGCATCTCTATTGCGAGAACAATTCGGTGTACGGTTTATTTCACGCCCTATGATGAAATAATTTCTGATTCCAAGATTTTTAATTTTTATAAAGCGGTCCTTCAACGGCTTAACATAAGTCTATACAGTTTTGAAATTTTTTTTTTAATACTTTCGGTGGCACATCTATAAATCATTTTTCTTTAAAATAATTTAAGAGAAAAATTCTTACCTCCAGTAGTCGCCCGGTCAGATCACATCGCCTCAGCCCCGCATATACAAACGTTTGTCCCCACCGTGGCTCACATGTGCTTGCTAAGGTTTTTGTTCGGCGTTTCGCCTTAGCACCCCTTTCAGGTAAAAGGAACACCTTTAATTCAAAAAATTAGTAAATACATGTTTAAGCGAGGAACTTTCAAAGAACTTACTTTAGCATAAGGATTCCTGGCGGCGCCATTGGGTCTTAACGTAAGCCCGCTGGCACACACCAGCGTTACAATCAGCTGTAGCGTATTCTGGTCATAGCCTAGCTTCAGCTGTAGGCGCCCATCAATTGTCGAGTCGAGGTGACAGTGACCCGTCGCCGTAGGACCCAACCGCTGATTATATCGAAAGTTTACCGTTGGATTCGGCACGACACCTGCTTCTGATGTTCCTCTTGTCGATGTGTGATGTTGATGGTGGTGCTGATGATGGTGAGGAGGGGCGTTTGTCTGGCTATGGCGACCTGCAGCATGCAGGTCAGGTGAACCGGGCGACGTTATTAGTACACTAGGTTTATCACGATGAATTTCGATTGTATCAACACCTGTCGAAAAGAAACACAATGTTAAATCGAATATCCTTTTTTAAATTTATTAATTCATACACTCTTACATAATAATGTACATATATAAATTGAAGAATGTTTATAGAATATATTAATGATGAAAATAAGAGATTATAAGAACATGTGTTTAAAAATAAATGAAAAAGAAGAAATAATTTATTCACTACTACTCGTTTAAGTGTACCCAGCACATAAAACTTAATTAAATGTTCCTTGTTGCTTCGCCTTTCACTACCCTACCACCACCCTGCTAGAAATAAGTACTCCAACCACCCCATCAGCTTTCAGGATGAAATGATGTTTTTTTTAAGCGAAATGACATTCGCTTAGTTTGATACTAATAAATGAAGCTCTAGTGATAGTGAATGTATGTACTTGTGTACATAGAATGTATTTTGTATGCATGATTATGAGTGTGTGTTTGTATACTAAAATAAACGGAAAAAAAATCTATAAATCTATAAATCTCTCGCCTAGTTTTATTTATTTTTTATGTAACTACATACTCGATTACAGGTTCCTTATGCATCTTATTTTTTTTATTGAATTTATTGGACTTGCTCCATTTTATTATAATTATTATGTTATATTTTTTAAAACAATAAACCATAGATACAATAGAAGAAAATCCTTTATCAACATTTTTCCCGAAAAATAAAGTATAAAAAATAGCTTTGTATAGTTGATTTGGTTTTAATTGTTGCATAATTTTTAATTTTAATTTATAAACAATTTTATTTTTGTATTTATTGTTAATATTCTTATTGTAATTTTGTCTATTATTGTGCACATATACTTATACCTTTTCGACCATATCTTGTAGGCGGTGAATGTGATTGCCGCCAGGAGGCTTGCACTGTCTTATTTCGACCACTATTGGATGCAAGCGATCTTGATATGATTAATTCGACCTGTGAATCACGTCGGCTCTCAGCAATGATGTCGTAGACTTCTTCGGCGGTTTTATTGTGCAAACTTTGCCCGTTCCATTCGATGACTTCGTCGCCTAGTTTTATTATTATTTTTTTTTTTATTGGCTTATTTTTGAAAGTGAATATTGAGTTTTATGGTATAGCAAATAATATACAATACCTAATGCTGTTGTATGTATTTTTATTTTTACAAGTATTACAATTTTATCTTAAGTATAAGGATTAGTTCAGATATTCTTTGGACCTGTTAAGATTTTTTGTAACAACATGTCACTCATTTTCTGCCAGTAGCTTATGGCCTGTTATAAGTTTAAGTTTTATAATAAATGTTTTTTTACAAAACTATTGTTAATAGTTAAAATAGAAAACTTGTATTGAATTGTTGGTTCGGAAGAAATTGAAACCATATACAATTTGACTCATTCTAAGTCTTATAGCTAGTTTTCAAGATATATTATTTATGAACTACAACTACAAACCAAACATTTATGAACTCAACATAAACAGTAACTTTAAAATGTAAATGGTTTAAAATCTTTAAAAACGGTATAGAGTTGAGAAAGTTCTGAAGGTAACAAATGTCCTTGATTTCTCATGTGGAGGCAAATATACATACGTTTCCAGCTATTTATTAAGATTATCATTTACCATTATACCCAACCAAGGAGTAAACTAATTTTTCTCCACTTAGGCACTTTGGCACTGTATTGAACAGTTCCACAATACATGCATTATATAACCACTTAATATGTTTCAGAATTAAAGGTAGGTATACATACATAGGTACATATTATTGAAATTCTCAAAACCTATGTTATTTAATATACAAAACTACTCGTAACTAATATTTCTACATAAAGTAAAACATTGCTACCAAATAAAAGGTAGGATAAACAAGTAAAACTAAAATTTAATACAGTTTAAGTTCAACTTAAAAAAAATATATTTTTGTTCCACCTTACATCGAGTTCCCATAATTTTCTTTTTTTCTTTTAATTTTTCCTGATTACTTTTACGGATCAGTAGGTCCAAACATATAAAACCATTTAAAAGTGGTCTTACTGAAGTATTTAAAAACTTCGTAAAAGCCAGTTTTCTTACAATAATTGTTACACCGAAATAATACCCTTTCTACGGTGAAACTCAATCAGAGTCAGGATCAGTGTTTCGAAAACGTGTTTTTCTTTTGTCAGTTATTCCAGATATATGTATGTACGTATTTCACTTTTAATAACCCTTATATACCTATTAAAAACAGCGATTTTTTTTAAACTCACTGCCTTATTCATAAACAAAAAATTGTTATTTCAGCTCTCGTGTTCAGGAAAACTACACCATGGAATAACAATTTTCCGGACTCAAATGGAGCAGTAAGCAATAATTGTCTTTATTTTGAGTCCAGAAAATTCGTATTCCATGGTGTAGTTTTCCTGAACACGAGAGCTGAAATAACCAATTTTTGTTTATAAATAAGGCAGTCAATGTTTTGTACACATAGCAAGAGTCCAGGGGAAAAAAGATTCCGAGAAAACTGAAAATATAAGTTAACTGCCTTATATATGTACGCTAAATTGATAGGGAAATGAAAAATTCAAAACAGCAGTTCTGTAATACAGAATGTTCTAAATCTATAACATAATTTTATTTTTATTTCATATATATTTATACATTTAATACAATTATTTTAGTGAATTTACAGTACGTGAACTGTGCCATTTTTCCATAGTGTAATTAGTTTAACACCTTAACTGTCCCATGTATCATATTTGATACACAAATTTAATTTTTTCTCGTATCGCCTACGTCCATGTATCACATTTGATACATTTTGGAATTCGGCTTCACTGTCCCCATACAAATTGGTATGGAAACATTCATACGTCCACTATTTTGTTTTAGAGATAAAATACATCAACAATAAGTCCCATGTATCATTTTTGATACAAAAAAATATTTTTTTTCTCGTGCCGCCTACGTCCATGTATCATTTTTGATACAAAAACATGTATAATCTTTATAACACCAAAATTGCCTAATATCTTAATTTTCATATAAACATGCAGGTAACATCTTATACTTTACGAAACTTTAAAAAAAATTGGAAAAATGTTTAGGTAAAATAACTTTTTCCACAAGTAAATCCCTACTTTTTTATGAACATATTTTATTTTGCAAAGTAGGTAAAACATTATTTATAATAAGTAACATACGTTTTTTGAGATTTTTGATGAGCATTTCTTGTACTTGCATCATTGAGATTGGGTCTTCATCTAATAGTTTGTTATATTAGGTATGCATTTTGCACTTATGACTGCAAAACGAAATAAAAAGTCAACTACAATTTTACCACGTCATGCTTTTGCGAATGGGGGAAGGCGAAATGAAGCCAATTGATCTACCCTATTAATTCCTTTTTTAGCATCTTTATAGTCTATAACTGCATTTAGTTTTATTGTTGTCGATTCATTGCCGTGTCAAGTAGATAACATATGTAAGAACATCTCGATTATCATGCCATTTAAGGACAGTAATGCATTCATGCTTTTGTCGAGCATATTTTCAAAGTTTTGCGATTTAGCTTTAGTGACTGGTTAATGGAAGATCGACTTGATTTTTATGTTCCAAATAAATTGCCAATGGTACATTGTTATAATAATTTCAAGCCGACCATTAAATTTAACTACAGATTCATATACCACCAATATTTCGGAAGGAATATACAATGAACGAAAGTTAGCCAATAATTTTCTTATGAAAAGATCAATTTTTTAAGTATTGTGTGTTCTTTCTTGGCACTTGGCACGAGAGTCAGAGGGGCGGGAGGTAATAATACATAATAAGTAATCTTCGCATTGGGAATTGTTGACCTTACTGTCCCCATACAAACTGATAAATCACCCATACGTCCCATGTATCATATTTGATACACAAAATTAGTAAGCATACGTCCATGTATCAAAAACGACCACAAAACTAAAACCGTTTTTTAACAACAGGGCCAAATTTGTATGCAACCAACCCCTTCTATGTTGAATCTTACAGCAGCAGCACGGCATTTCTTTTTAACGGTTTTTCTTGTAGAATAACCATTTTTTCAAAAAGTTGTTTAGGACATTATATAGTACCTACGCATAAAAACCTACAAAATGCCATCATTAGTTAAATTTTGAAAAAAAAAATGGACTTGTATGCCGTTTTTCCCCTGGACCCTTCATATGTATATGCCAAGTTTAGTAATTTTCAGCAACTTCAAAACATTTCGAGGGTCTTATCAATACGCAATTTTTGTCAAGTTCGTTTATCTTACATAGATATCATGATGAATATATAGTAATCTAACAAGAATAGAATTCCTAATCATTTGTCTTAAAACACTAAAAACCAAATGCTTAAAAATGTCTTCTATAGTTTTTGATAAAATTGAAAATTATAAAACCTACTTTACAACAACTTGGAAACAGTATCTTTGGGGCATCTTCGGATTCAAGTCGAATTTAAGGAAAACTTTGGGTTTGTTATTTTCAACTTTCTCAATAACTAGAAAGCTCGGCTGAGTTCCAAAATGTATCAGATGCATTGATCTATTTTTGGCTGCTTTGATTTAAAATATTTTTTTTTCAAAGAACAACATCGCCTTAGAAGTCATCAAAACATTTGTATTGTTTATTTTACGTTTCGAAACGTCAAACTATGCAAAGTAAAATTTTTAGAAAGCATCGAGTTTTTTTACTATACTACTGCATCAAAACCTTTTTTACACTTTGGAACTCGACCTTCTTCTTTTTAAAAATTGAAAGGGTAGGGACATTGAATAAATAAAAATAAATACATTTTATGGCATAAACGGCTCATGAAGAACCAGGGCCAAGTGACTTACAACTGTCAACCATTCCTGAGTGCGTGTCTTCAGGAATGGAGGGGACATACAGTTTATTGCCGAATCCGAACGCTAAGATGAGCGGCACTTTTCTATGACAAAAGATACTCTTGGAGGATTTGTCACTTATAATGTGTTCGTTGTTTTTTAAGCTCACTGATCTCAGTAGAATAAATAAGAGTCGACGATGATTCAAGGTTCAAGCATGGGATGATGGTAAATTACATCAAAAAATATAATGTTACCAAGAATGCGCATCTCATACTAATTTTTTACTGCACATTTTAATATGGCGGGTTCCAATCAGCGTTGCCATAAAGAAAAAATTATTGAGAGCCACTTTGAGGGCCATTTCCTTAAAGTGCGGGCCAATCTGTGAAAGATTTTTTTTTTTTAAATATGTAGGTAGGTAGGTCGCTAATAGTTTGGCAAACAACGTTTACATTAGCTTTGTTCGTGTATACTGCCCAAAACTACGAATTTGTACATAATTTATATTTTTATATGAACTTTGAATTATTTTCGCTGAAAATTTGTAGAAATTAATTATTTTTAGAGAGCAACATCTGAGCGCTCGGAGGTTTCGACTGTAAAAAAGTTTGTATTGTTAAAACATTTAAACCTTTGCTCAGCAATTTTAACCCACTGATTTTAGCGAATGAACTGGTAAAGCCAACAAGGGCTAGTTGTACAAACGTGGTTCAATATTTAACTCGTGGTTCAAGATTTTTAGTTCGGCGGATTAACTGACGTTTAGCGCTGGTTCAGGCATGAGCTTGGCTAATATCACGTACTTGTACATTGAACCATCGCTGATCTTCAGTTCATCCACCGAAATTGGCGAATTAAATTTCCTGAACGACGGGTTAAATATTTAACCCCGTTTGTACAACTGGCACTAACATGCTTGAACCGTATTGAACCTCAGATAATGCATTGAATTCGGTTGGTTTAAACTTTAAAGTTTAAAGTCAAATCTAAACCACGGTTGTTGTACATCTAGATCTTGGTCAAAACGGCTGTTCGTTTTACAGCCACATTGTAATTTATATCAAAGCAGTAAATAAATATAAAATGAAAATGGAATAAAATAAAAATAAAAATTAAAAAAAAATTAAAATTGAAATAAATTACGAAGTGCGGGTGCGGGCCATTTCTTGGTGGCCCGGGGCCAAGGGCCAAAATGAAAAACAAAGGGCCAAATGGCCTGATCGGGCACATTATGGCAACGCTGGTTCCAATATTGCGACCTGCTCCCAGAGCTTTTGCTTTTTTTATGGGCTTTTCAAGGACAAAAAAGCAGACTGTTTCAATGCGTGTGGTATCTCATTTTAAAAGCGCTGAGAGAATTATTTAAAAGCCCATAAAAATGCCAAAGTGCGGGTTCTTCTTGGTAACTTTATATTCTTTGATTACATGTTTGAACCACCGTTGCCCTCAGTTAATCCGCTGAAATTTCAAATTAAAATACTGAATCATGGAACAATATTTGAATAATGTTTGCATAGCTGGAAAGTCTTTTAAAAATTAAAAAAAATAAATTTCAAATCAATTTGCTTAATGAAATACATTTTTTGGTAAGTATTCGAGAAATGAGAAAGATAAAAGGTAACCATAGGTTAAATTTTTCAAATTGAAATGAAATATCACTCGCGGGTAGCGGGTATTTTTTCTTTGGGTAAAATTTGTATTGTTCCGTTGCCCCACGTAGGCTTCGTTTAGTCGCCAGGTGGTGAGCGCCCTTGTCTAGAGTTTTCTTTTCCAACAGTATCTTGGGTGACACGATTCACGGGTTCAAAGAGTTTTAACTCCCTCTTTTGGTCCTCTATACCGCTCACGCAACTTCTTTGCTCTGCTTAGTGCCCTTTGAACCAACAAATCAGATCCAAGAAAACTTTTGACAATGTATTAAGAATTCTATTGCAATCATGAGATTATTATTTTATGTTCCTATGGGTCTTATGCTCAAATTTTATAATAAAGGCATAAACTTCCGCGGGTCTTAATGACTTTTCGTATAGGGAGTCTTAATGCCACTTCGGAAAAGTTGCTTCAAACAGATTAAAGTTACAGTTTTAGTTTTTATTGCTCATTTCTTAACAAACTTTGGAAATTTTGACTAGGTTCTTTAAAAGTTTGTAGATAGATTGATCCGTTCAGAATCAGAGTAATAATTCTACCTTCACATTACATTCTGTTAAACAATTTCCATTAATTTTAATTTTTCTGTGATATGTTTTTGATACAAATCTGAACCTTGTAATTAGTAAATACACAGGTAATGTTGGTTAAATGGTATTTTGTTAATCGGCTTGTATAAGATTGTTTCTATTTCTATTAATTTAAAGCAATAGAAAAAAATTGTGATTTAATAAAAACACATACAGCAGCTAGGACATTTATAAAACATTAAATAAAACAAAAATCTATTAAACACTCAAAATTTATAAAATTTTTGTAATTGCTATTTTTTTAACATCAAAATATAACATAAATATATAAATAAAAGAAAATTATAATAATAAATAAGAAAATAAAAATGTATTTTATGAATATTGATTATAAGTGATTTGTTTACCTGGCCTTATGTGTCCTTCCATATCGGCGACAGAACCACGCTTAACCTTATCAACAAACGCACCATAACCATTTCCGTTATTATTACTACCAACAGCTCCTCCAATATAACCGCTTCCATATGGCAATGGCTGACCACCAAGAACTTTTAATCCTAGAATATCCTCGCCGTCATAGTATTTTCTTAATATCATATGACCGATCATTCGAGTATTGTCAGCTGATATTTGCCAATTAACAGGGTTCTAAATTTTGATATACACATTGATGTACGAATTTATTAAGAATTTTGTTTTTTTTTTTGTTTTATTGTTTGTTAATTTGCTTAAATATTTATATATTTTTTTTTCTTATAATTAAATTATTTAGCATATTTTTTTTTTTTTGCATTTTTAAATTATGTAGTACACAAAGTTTAAGTTAAGTATATCTTGTTTATCATATATTTTTGTCTCAAACATTTAACACTTTAATATAGAAAAAGAGAAAGGAAAAGTAGAAGTGTGTTTCCTTATTTTCGATAGTTGACATATTCCATTCAAATATATAGAAATATACATACATCTTGAAATACAAACACCAAAATTAAAATAAACATATATACACAAAATTACAATTATTAAAGAGAAATGTGAATAGAGAGGGCACAGTTACAGGTTTTTCCTATATTCCTTCAAGGTTGCTTTGTTTGTCAATGTTTAATAATTATTTTATGTAGAACACATACACAAATTCCATTTAAAATGTTTCTCAGAAATTCATTCAAATATTAAGTCTTTTTTTAACAAAAAACAATTATATTATAGTTCTGTAAGAGTTTTTTTTAAATGTGGAATAAAGAAATGTTTTGTTTAATGTTGGTTAGGTGTACCTTGAGTAAAAATAATATGAACTAAATTGAAAGTTTTTCTTAAATGCCCATTTAAAAAGATTAAAATACAAAAAAAATTTGTATTCATTCTATCATACGTTAAATGCCTTTTATTTATAATTTTAAAGAATCAAACTAAAATGAACATAATCAAATTTTACATTGTCCCATCTCAAATCTAGAAGTTACTAATCAAAGACATTATTATCATAGTATGCTGATATTTTATATACAATACATATCAACCAAACGAATTGCAAGTCCTTTTGATTATTTCTTTTGTGTTAATTGAAAGCTCTAATTTTGAATACCATATGCTCCACTTCTCTTCTTGACTAAGGAATTAATATTTTGGCACACCTATTTTTAAAAAAAAATCGAAAATGAATTTAGAGACCAAAATTGTGATTCTGTGGTTAAAGACTCGGTCAAAACAGACGTGTCCGGTCATACCTTTCGTGGCCATTTTTGTGAACTCCTCTCTTCGAAAAGTCTTGGCCCACGTCTGTTTTTGCCGAGCTTTAAAAGGGCAAGATTGCCAACTTCATTCTTCTTGTTTGGTATCGGATTTTTAATGGTTACCTTCTCGTCGCGGAGTTTTTTTTTAAGTAACAAAATTAAGGTTTAATTGTGTTTTCCTTTCTTTTTCTCCCGGGAATGTACCTTATATAAAAAAAAAATATAATAAGCAAAGAAAATCGAAGAGATCGGAATTACAAAACTTATAATTCGTGATATACCCGCCTAAATATAACATTTTACGTGGGAAAAATTCATACCTATTTCGATCGACTGTTAAAAAATTAAAAACGTGTTTTCATAGTTTAAAGGTTTCACACCACTGGCACTGTGCAAAAAATATATATGTACCTATTCTCTAGGTTCAAAGAGAAAAAAAAACCAATGCACGGGACTACTAATACATGCTCAAAATATAGGGCAAACTGTATACATATTCTGGTTGAGGTTCCATTTGAAATGCACGGGACAACTAGTTCAAACAAAATTTAATGGGCAAATCCTCTCAGTACAGCTTGTAGGGTGGAAGAGAACAACCACCTTAAGTCGGTTCTCTAGAATCTAGATAATATATAGGTGCTCTATGATATATACAGAGAAGAACAAGATAAAAAAAAAACTGAGAGCGCTTTAGAATTAACAAAAACAAAAGCGCTAAACAATTCAAGTGACAGGTAGTGTGCATCAGTGGCGTAGCTAGCCCTTTGGGGGCCCTGTATCAAAAAAAATTTTGGGGGCCCCTCTCTTGCCTGAATTTTTTTTTAATTAACTAAAACACTTGCGCCAACATATAAGATATGTTTAATTTAAAAAATTGTCTTTGGACTAAAACTCCTCAAATTAACACTTTTCTTGACTTTTTTTCTGCAAATTTATTGATTAAATCTTCCATAGCTGAACAAGATTTCAATTTTTCAAGTTTTTCGGCTTCTATGGAATTGATAAATCCTATAACATAACCGTTCCTGTCCCATAGACGCTGGAAAAGCTTCTTTCAGCGGTTGCTGTTTGTTGTAACCGAAAGCGTCAAAAAAAAAGAAATCGTGTAGTGACAGGTTTTTATAATCTCAATAAGAAAAAAAAACTTATCTTTTTGTAAAAAGCTGAAGCATTTAATAGAAAATAGCTAAAAATATACTCTAACTTTGCTCCGATTAGCTATCATTTATTTTTAATTGTTAAATACTGACATTTTTTGTTGTAAACTTCAAAATTGTAGGTTTGCATAAATATTGGTAATAAATGTTTCTTTGGAAAAGCAGATTGAGCAGAATTTTATTCTATTAAATATTTACTATCAGTATGTATTTTGAAAAGCAGAATTTTGAAAAACAGAATTTTGTAAAACCGAAAAAAAAAACAGAATTTGAAAAGCAGAATTTTTGCAAGGCAAGACAGAACTATAAAAAGCAAAACTTCGAAAGCCTAATTCTGACCCCCTCCCATAATAAACATTAACTATCGAAAAGACACCATGCAAACAAATTATTTATAAGTACATCTAAAAATCGACCTCAATGAAATTTTGTTTTACTTTCCTGTCGGGTGCTCTGTATCTTTATAGGGGCCTCTATATCTTGGGGGCCCCAATATCTCGGAGGCCCTGAATAATTGATACAGCTGTTACAGCGGTAGCTACGCCCCTGGTGTGCATATCAGGTCTTAAAAAAGTTAAGTCTTAAGTTCTCTATTAATGGGGAGCTAGTCAACAAAAACGTACAGCATACCCTAGTTTTCTTTTAGAGTTTCTAGGGCCCTGTAACGGGTACTAAAAGTAATGGCACAATGACTAACAAAATACTAGTAAATAGTTTTCTAACTTTAAATATGTTCTTAATTTTAAATTTGTTTTAATTAGTTTTATACCGAACCTATTTTCTAAATCAACTCCAGTTGATCACGCCTTAAACAGTGGCATTTCATCCAATTTTCACATTTGTAATTGTATAAGTAACATATCGATAAAAAGATTAAATAGGCTATTGGCGCTTTTAACTTTAGTAAAATATTAAAAAGATAGGAACTCGTTTTAAATTTGTAAAAATGCTTTAAAATCATATCAAATCGTCTAAAATACGCTGCGGACCTCTTTTTATTGTGGTAATATTTCTTGTCCAATTAAAAGATTTACCTTGGCGCCGAACTGCGAATCATTATTGAAAGCACGTACGGCAACGAAAAAAACATATCTTGCGATGTAAAAATCCCGCTACTTAATTGACCAGGACCACTATATTTTACTCTTATTCCCAATGCTACTATGAAAAATAAAAAAGAAAAGACTTTTCTAATTCAATTAATCCCAGTTTTATTTCAATTTAAGCCAAAATGTCTCTGTCTGTAATTCTAAAAAATACAAAATTTATATTCTACATCCTATTTTCTCCTTTTACCCGAATCATATAGTTTTTCATAATTAATTTATTTTATTTTCGAATGCTCAGTCGGAAAAACAACTTTGTGGTTAGTTGATAAATTTCAATTAAAATATAATCACAGCAAACTTTTTAAATGGGCATTTTAAATTGTATTAAAAATAAAATATTTAATACAAAATTTTAACTGTATTCCAGTCATACAAGACAATAATTTCATCTGAAAACCCACCATGCTTAAATTGTATACAAAAAAAAATAACATAAATATTTTAATTCGTACATACATACATACATTTATCTGAAAAAGAAAAATCTTCAAAATATATTAAAAAATCAACAATTATGTACAATTAGCATAAAACTCAGTCACATGCACTTTCGATCATTTCACGTAAGATTCTTTTATGCCAAAGTTGTGCTTTAGAAAGTTGTGCTTTTGTTATGCTTAGATTATGTTCTTTTAGTGCAATTGATTTTAAAAATTAGCGTTATCTATAGTTAAGTTACAATAAACACAAAAATAAAGAAAAAGGTGAAAACAAAGAACAAATCAAGCAATTTTCTTGCTTTGTGTCTTGTGTCAAAAAATAAAAACAGAAAAACTAAAACACGAAAGTGTCCTTGATGGTGCACAATTTCTGGACTTTTTTTTTGTAGTATGTCCTAGGATTTTCATTACATATTTTTTACACTTGTTTTGTTTATTGTTTTTCTAACAATTCTCTCACTTCCTTGATTATTAGAAAAAAAAAACACTGTCGTCTGTGCATGGTCGTCTATAGGGATTTTTTCTTTTTGTATTAAAATAAAGTCCTGCTTTTCTCACTTTAATCATTTTTGGACGTTGGCCAGAAAACCAATTCAGATGTGCATTTATGATGTTAAAAAAATAATAAATACAAAATATAAATAATATCAAATAAATTGAAATAGAAGCACTACTTTAAATCTCACCATTGAAACATTTATAAAACATCAAACAAACAAAAAAAAAAAAAAAGAAAACATTAAGAGCTCTAAATTGTTTGAAGAACTAATTTTCGAACACACAACTGCCTAGAAAGTAAATTATTGATAATTTTGAACATAATATATAAAATAACATAACATAACGTAACAAAACTTTGTACAAAAATTCGTGTCATGTTAGCAGTGTGTTGAGTTTGGGGAACAACTTTTTTGAAGAGGACATTTCGATCAACGAATAGGTAATAGGTATAAAAAAAAAAAAACATTATTGGACGTAAAGGTCAGAAAATATTGGTTTCTAGTGCGGTTTGAAGGAGAATGTGATTCTATGTGTTAAAGGTACCTTTGGACCATCGCCTCGATTGGAGTCTTCACTACTTGTGAAAGTACTGCTCGTGTCAATGCCAGAATCTTTGGTTGCCGAATCCTGACTACCCTGTCGTTCCGCATCCCAGCGCGACCAATCATCAACTCCAACTAGACCGCCTCCGCCAATGTTGCTGCTACCAATGCTGCTGCTGCCCAAGACAGTCGTTACAGCTGTGGGCGGACCAACAGCTGCAGTAGCTACCGTAATGAGATTCGCAGGTGGGACCACCACCTCCACGTCGCCATCATCGTCGTGGCCGTCAAAGCGGACAGTTTTCTTTCTGCGCTCCGTGAAACGTCGATTGTCCTGAGCAGAGGCGGACGTCGAGGTGTGTTCATCCCAGAAGGGATGGTTCGTAGTTGCTGTAGTCTCGTTAATAATAGTTTGCGTCGGATGATGGTTGGCGTGCAATGAAGATGTTGTGTAACGCTCATATGAGGTACTAATGGTCGGTTCACCTATCACTATTTGCGGGTAATGGTAACTACTGTTTGAACTGTTGCTTAGACTATTGACGCCCGTAATGGCAGCTCCTGCAACTCCTGCTAAACTGCTGCTATTATGTTGATAGGATGACGACGTGGAGTAGAGGGAAGAATTAATACCTGTTGTTGTAAGATGGGGAAATAATTGGCCAGCCACACGATCGGCAATAACTGAACGCTGTGGCTGTAGGGGCGGAGGATGTGCGGCAGCAGGACCTCCGCTACTATATCGATCGTGATTAGTGCGATTGAAAGTGTTACGCTGTTGCACGTCTAATCTAGTTGCGGAGCGGGAATTTGGTGCGGACTGTGATGCGGAGAGAGGGTTGTTGAACGGTTCCGCGTGATGGAGACGATTCGTTGCGTTCAGTCGGAAGTCGCGCTTGTTTGAGTTCTTCCAGTGTTCATGGTTTGCTAGAAAAGGGGCAAATGTTTTTGTTTATGGTTCGAGGGAATTTACTTTTTTTTTTTCTAATTTAAATATTTTCTCTCAGCGATATCCGGAATTCATTTTGATTAAAAAAAAAATATATATATACATAAATTAAATTTAAGTTTTGCTTGTATAGGTATCTTCTTCAGGAGGAGATGTTGACAAAAATAACGTGTTAGTTCCTTTTCCCTATATATGCCTAACACATATACCAACAACATTTTTCATTTATCGAATACGTCTTTAGTATAAATTTGATTGATCAAAAAACTATAAAACTGTATTCAATATCGAAAAAAAATATAAAAAATATGATATACCGATATGCAAGTATTCAAGAAAGTCATGAGAAAAATTTTAAGGCAAGAACTTTTAACTACTTGTTAAAAATTACAAATTTAATGATTTTTATCATTCAAAAACAAATTTGCCAGTCAAAAATGTCAAATAACATACATATAATAGTTGCTCATCCAGTATATTTTTCGATTTTTGGCTAATTTGTTTAATAGCTTAAAAGTCTCTTGCACAGATCTAAGAGCTTATATTGTTTAAATGAATGACACCAGCTCAAGTTTATTTCTCGGGTCCCTACCATGACCAATCTCTGGCTCTTATTTTCGAATTGTTTAGAATTTTAATGCTTGTATTTCAGGCTGTCCAGTAAATATAGACCCCTTTTACCGATTATAACGGGTTGGCCATTGGTTTCTTTTTAAATCATAGGTTATTTTGACACTGCCAGCTGTTTCCCGCTCGAAATCTTGACAGAAAGCCAGTATCATAACTCCGAGGAACGGATTGTGGAGTGGTGCCATCAGAGACCATTTTTCTTTAAAAATGAGGCTGGTAATAACGTTTCGGTAAACGGTGGGCGTTACAGAGCCATGTTAACCATGTTAATTTTTTTTTTTTACTGAAATTGAAGGCATGGACGATAGAATACGCTACTGCGAAGCCAGCCAAGGCAGCCACTTGAAGACGTTGTGTTCCATAATTAATGGGAATGTTTAATAAAGCCATAGCACATGGAAAAATTTTAATTTTGTTTATCTTATTGCATTTAAAAAAAAAAAAACTTGTATATTGCCCACCCTGTAGTAGGCAAAAAGATCTTTTAAAAAAATATGTCTTATCTACATATGTATGTTATGATTTTAAAAATTATAAATACCTGAACACTTTCCCTCACGAATGAATCCTCCTTATTATTTTTACTTTTATAAATATTTTAAAACAACTTTACTAATAGATATACATTTATAGGTAGGTATTTAATTTTAACCCTAGTTCTTGAATGTTTGTAATTTTTCAGTAGATATACAAAATATTTATTTTTAAAAAACTGTATCCTTTTTTTAATACAAAGTAAATCGATATGAATTTTTCAACCATTGATCATCTCTAAAAAACTCTAAAAAAAACATAAAACATCAACAAAAATGTTTTGATATTTCTTGGAAGGCCTTAGGCCTGCTACATACATATAACCGGTTACACAACGTTATTCATTATAAACTATACACCCTAAAAAAATATTCAAAACCCTATGAATATTATTTTTAAATTGCCAAAATAAATACCTATGAACTTATGAAAAAAAAAAATTATTAGTCTTTTTTTAATTAATTAAAATTTCTTTAAAATTTTCAAAAATTGTAATCATGATTTTTAAATAAAAATTGAACAAAATGTATACACCCTTTTTCGAAATATTAAATTTTGAAGTTTTTAAATACAAAAGGAAATGGTACGCAATAAACTTTGAATGAGTCTCGAATATAAAAATGTTTATTGAAATCGGTGAAGCTGTTTACGAGAAAGTCAAAAAATTAAATAACGATGCCTGAAGGGATCTGTTTTTGCATTTTTTTTTTCTTAAAGACTAAGTATAAGAAAATTTGTATTAAGATCTGAGCAATTTCTGAGATAAGGAAGCATTTTCTCGATGGAAGGTATAGAGGTACCTACCTAGTATATTTTTGAAAATAATACAAACCTAGGCTAGGCGTTATTCTCCTAGCGAACCAACTAAAAATCTTAAAAATCAATCTTTAAAAAATCGTTTTAGCGGTTTTCAAAATGAAAAAAGGCCGCAGTTGTGAAATGAAATAAGATCGCGTGGTTTATTTCTGAAAAAATTAACTTAAAATTGAAAACAAAATATTTAAAATCAACGAAACCATATACGATGATGTGCTATAGCTTTTTTTTAAGCTAGTATTCTATTCTTTTATTCATTTTTTTTTAAATCACGTTGTTTAAGGCACCATTTATAGCTTTCATTAAAAACCATTATTCAAAATTTAATCGTTCTATTTTAAGGCAATTACATAAAGAAAATTGATGGCAGTTTGGTACAAAAATGAAGGTAATTATTAGTGTGATTTTTGTTCGTCAAAAAAATATCTCATTGGGCCTTCTCACACTAACTAACTAACTTATGCCGGATTTACACGAGTGACAAAATGTCATTAAATTTGTCATTTTATACCAATAAATTGTATGTATATGAAACAACTTTAACTGTATGGAAGAATTCTTATCTGACATTAAATAAATAAATAAATTTGATGGCACAACAGCTCATGAAGAACTAGGGCCTAGTGACTTACAACTCTCAACCATTCCTGTGTGCGTGTCTGCAGGAATGGAGGGGACCTACAGTTTATTGCCGAATCCGAACGGCTAACGAGCGGCACTTTTCTGTGACAGGAGATACTCTTGGAGGATTTGTCAATTCCTCGCAAGAGGCAGTAGCCGTTTTTTCTTTTAAATAAATAGGTGGCGAGGCTTGGGATCGAACCTTAGACCTCCGGCATGACAATCCATCGCACTAACCATCACGCCACGGCTACTACTATCTGACATTAAGAACAACAAAAAAAAAAAAAAAAAAAAAAAAAAAAAATTGGTAGGTTTTAGAAAAATAACAATTATGTCGAATTCCTTTCAACAAAAAACTCGTATTGTTTATAAGAAAAAAATAGGATTTTTCTGAATAAATTCCTTGTATTGCAAAAAAAAAAAAAAAAAAAAAAAAAAAAAAAAAAAAGAACAACAAAAAATTGGTAGGTTTTAGAAAAATAACAATTATGTCGAATTTCTTTCAACAAAAAACTCGTATTGTTTATAAGAAAAAAAATAGGATTTTTCTGAATAAATTCCTTGTTTCGATGGTTACACTGAACAAATGGTTGAAAATTTGGTCTCACTGCATTCTAATAAGATTTTTAAAAGAAATATTACCACATTGTCTTTTGAAAAGGAAAAAGTAAAAAGAATTTCTTTGCCATATATACCCATCTTTACAAACAAATTAAAACATATTTTTAAAAAGCACAATTTGGAAATTGTACACAGTAGCAACAACAAATTACATAATTTAATTGTCAGTCTAAAAGACAAAACTGAAAGTTTGCATAAATCGGGCATATATGAAATATCGTGCAGTGAATGTGAAGAAAAGTATATTGGCCAAACGAAAAGAAGTATAGAGGTACGCTTCAAAGAACATTTGTCCAGCATCCAAAAACAACAAGCTACAAAATCAGCTGTCGCACTATATGCTCTCGAACAAAACCATCGCACACATTGGAGTGTCGACAATATAAAATTGAAGAAACAAGTCAACGATGCGTACAAACTTGATGCCTACGAAAGTATATATATGTATCTTAACAGAAATGTTACAATGAACACGTTGGAGGCACCAATACGCTCCCCACTGTTCAAAACAATCGACGAAATTATTAAATAACGTTTTAATTTTGTTGTAATTTCAGTTCAAATAGGTATCATGCTAACATCTAACTGACCTGCACCCATGGGAGACTTAGTACGAACGTGCTCGCTGAGGATGACTAACGTCGAAATGCATCCAAATCTTATTTGATATATTGGTGTTTGTTTTGCTTTAATATATTAAATTAAAATTGGCAAAGTCACTTAAGGTGCAAATAAAAGGAAAAAACTTTGTGTTTTATTTAAATTTTATTATTTATGGACTTTGCGGTAAATATTTTATCGTTTTTTACTTTAAAAATACAAAAATTCCTTGTATTGAAAAAAAAAATGGATTCTGATTAGGAAGAAAATTGAATTTTTCCGCATAACAACTGATTTTTATTTTCCTAGAAATAAACAACTTTCGTTTGTATTAGTAGTACAACTTTGTTATTCTACTGACAACAGGGAAGAACAGATTGCCCTCTTTATTCCGCACTCTTCACCTCCCTATAGCTTCAATTTCCCCAGTGTAAATTGCTCTAGTGTGTGATGGCCCATTAACTTTAAAACTTTCTTTTAAAATCAATTTAATTGTTTCAATAAACTAAATGGTTTTCAATGAACAGCTGATTTTCGTTCCAATGATATCTGTTAGATTTTCTTTCTGTTCCCATCTGTCATTATTTCGTTCAATGATCAAATCTAACATAAAAATTATTTCTTGCCACTAATTCGTGTAGTGTACCAGAGATATTTTTAATGACAGCTTATTGCGAATGAAATAGAATCTTGTCGAATAGAATTAAAGTCTACTATCGTTATTTCAAAATTCTATTCGTTAATATTTTTCTATTTGACTTTTAATATTTGTACTGAATAATTTTATATTTTTTCTATTTGAAAGAAATTTTAATTCTATCAAGAATTTTGATCAACTTTTGTCGAATAGACTTTTTTCGAATAGACTCTCGCAATAAGCCCCTAAATTTTAAAGTAAAATAGTAAAAAAGTAACTTTTTTCAACATTTTACGTTACAAAGTGTCACTGTTTTTTCTAATATTAAAGTTCTTTTCAATTTTTAGTCAAATTACGTAAAATTTTTCTTTCAAAAAAGCTCTAATAGATAATTGTATGTGCTTTCGTTAATTTTTAATATTCCAAGAATCATTCCCCAAAATATCCTGCACTAATCAGATAATATTAACACAAGACTACCAAATTGCATAGAGACTTGATAATATCGATTGGGAAAAAGCTAATGTGCTCTAGATATGCTTAATCATAAGACATGAAATTAATTCCATTTCAAAAACGTTGGCCAGTTAAAATAGTTTTTATAATTAATTGATTTATTTCATTAAAAATGGCTTTACCAATGAATTTTGTCTGTTTGTTTTATGCGACTGGAAGCTTTAGTGGTCGAAAGTTTTAGGGGCGTAGGGAAAAATTTGGGAGAAATTAAAAACCACACCAACACCTCAAGATTGACGGGGAATACTTCGAGAAACCTTAAATTCAAGCTTATCAGTGAGAAAAATCAAAGGTAAAACGAAGTTAAAGTCACTAAATCAGCTGTTTATTGTATTATTGGGCATCAACTCATTTGATACACCTAAAAATTATAAAAAAAAAAACACCGCTAAATAAAGCTTTTCGAAATCAGCGTCTTAGTTTGTAAAGAGAATGACATCATGTTGTCTTTTCCGACGAAAAGAAATTCAATTTGGCTAGTCCCGCCGACTTCTATGTTGTAAAGAGGAAATAACATTGGACAGAAGACATAGAAAGAGAGGGGGTCTAATGGCATGGGGCAGTAGCAGTAGCTCCAGCAGGGCAACGCTCCCATACATACCGCCAAGTTAACTAAATCCTGAACTTAAGGTCAAAATTTTAGAATTTTTTCTTTGGCCACCATACTCACCCGAATCATACATTATGGAAAACGTTTGCGATTGGCTGTCACGGAAAGTTTTCGAAGGAAGAAGACAGTTTGAAAATGTAGAAGACATAAATTAATCTTACACAAAGATTTTACAGCATTATTAGGGTTACCCTTTTCAATCGCTGCACCATAGAATATATGGAAGTATAATCGAACATTCTGGAGGTAGTACTCAGTTCTAAAAGTAATTCAAAGATAATACCAATTAATAAAGACTAAATTTAAAATAGAACCGTTGAAAGCTTTTTCTTATTTTAGCTTCCAACCCCTTTATTTTCGATATGTATTTAAACGAATGGACACACAAAAAAGTGTCGATTTTATGACTAAAATTGCTCAAAGAGCCATAGCACTAACAGTTTTTTATGAGGATTCAAAATTCTTTCTCCTTATCCAAATATGAGACTAAAATTATGAAAGTTTACGGAGAAATCGTAAAAAGTTTATTGAATAAAGACTTTATTTAAACGAATACAACGCAGAGTAAATAGTGAGCAGCTTCTAGAATGAAAATTTGGTTCGGTAGTTCTTTCACAAAAACTCATCATAAACGGACTCCAGCGAGATGATGATACCCAAAACTAATTTTTTTTCTTTTTTAAAGAGACTTAGATGAGACTTAATAAAAAAAAGATTTTTTTTGCTATACTCGACAGTTATGTGGTTACACTACTCAACCAACAACTGTTGCACAGATTGTAGTATTTTTAACTGCAATATTATGCACAAAAATATGCGAACTGTTAAACTTTTCAACTAGCGCATGCCCAATACTTCGCCTACAGGGCTCGATTCTCGGACCTCTGCTTTTTTCTTTATTTATAAACGACTTTCAATTTATTTTGAAATAGAAAATATATTTATATAGACATATTATTCAATTAGGTATATTTACTGGCTGAACAGAATAGAATGACGGAACTGAAGCCGCAGACGGAACTGGAAGAGCTGTCAAAAAGTGTCGTACGTTATTTTTTTTACATGTCCACAATGGAGCTGTACAGCTTTAAAAGTATTTTGAAGAATATTCTTGTGTACAAGCTCAGAATTCACACTTTTTGTTTCCAATAATTTTCCTTTTAATAAATAATTTTTTTCGCGATACAAATAACCACAATATTTTTTTCCGACCCAAAAAGTTGTTTTTTTTTTCTTCATACAAATTGAAACGTCAAAAGTGCCGTACGTGAAAAGTTAAAAGTTGGTGAACTCTTCCGTCTGCGTCTGCAGTTCCGTATGCGTCTACGTTCCGTTGTGTTCGCAACATTGAATTTGCGTGTATTCAATATTTTGACAGCTATTCCAGCTCCGGCTCCGTCTCCGTCTGCGTCACCATTCTGTTCAGCCAGTTAAGCTTCTATTTATGGAATTTAGTAAAATAGTGATGTCAAAAATTTAAGAAGATCATTTGTCCATATTTAGAAAGGGTTACTTGTGAATTGTGTATTATCTATGATGTTTTCTTGTAAATCATATATTCTAATCTACAGTTCTTCAGGGGCCCTACTTTGTAATTCGATTCTAAAGTAAAAATATTCGAATTCGCAAAATCGGAACTCTGAAATTCGATTTGCTAGTTTTGATAAACGAAAATCGAACAGCCTTAGTACTGCCAACTTTTGTTTTGTTCGGAAATTTGGTACTCCCTAATTCTAAAGTAAATGTCAAAGTCGTCCGAAATCGGAAATATTCATTCTATATCAAATGAGTTTGCGAGCAGGTCGAAGGCAGAAACTTTTCTTTCAAAATGTTAAGTAAACGGAAATTATAAATTGGTGATATTTAGTTTAATATTTCATAAAAATAAAAACATATGTTTTGCACACAATAATTCATCTAGTAGCCCGTGGCGTAATGGTTAGTGCGTTGGACAGTCATGCCAGAGGTCTGGGGTTCAATACCAGCCGCTTCAACATAAGTTTTTTTCGGAGCTACTACCTCTTGCGAGGAAGTGACAAATCCTCCAAGAGTATCTCTTGTCATAGAAAAGTGCCGCTCACCTTACCCGTTTGGATTCGGCAATAAACTGTAGGTCCCCTTGATTCCTGCAGACACGCACACAGGAATGGTTGAGAGTTTTAAGTCGCTAGGCCCTGGTTCTTCATGAGCCGTTTGTGCCACCAAATGTATTTATTTATTTATTTTAATTCTTCTAAATCTTCAAATACAATTATATTTGGAACATAAACTTGCCCTCTGCGAAAAAGATCTGGACACCTTGTGTAGCGAATACATGAAGGCATCTTTTTAAAGGCGGTAGTTTTTACAAAGCTGAATTAAATATTTTATTGTATTAAAAATGTTTTTATAAATTTTCAGTAGATAAGTGAACATTTTTTCGCTGAGCTCTATCATATCTCGGACATTCATGCGTTGAATTTGTTCAACGCCGGATATCACATTCCAAGAAGATGAATAGAATCAAAAGTAGAATCGAGTTTATTAGTAGTGCCCCAGTTATAAGTTATCCTTATAAATAATAATAAACGATCTTTTAGTTTTTAAATCTTTTTAAATTTTAATTTAATTAATTTTAAGTTAAAATCGCAATTTAATCCTGTGTATATTTAAAAAATATTTATTGGGTAAATTATTAATATAAACTTAATGAATTTCGTGCCTATATATAATTTGTATCTACCTACCACGTTTGTATTTGTTTAACATAAATTAAGGTTTGTAGTTTCAAATAAAATAAATTTTAGTTGTTAAAAAAAAATCAAAACGAATGACATTTTAAACCTAAAACAGCTTTACACAGTTCCATGCAAATTTGTCCACATTTTTTTTAAATTGTTTATATCTAAACAAAAAAATATTAAATTAAAAATATATTACATTAAATTAAATAATAAAAAGACAAGGTACAATTTTACACACATTTAACGAAAAAGTTAATATTTGCTGACAATAAAAAAGACGACAAAAAAAGCTTATATAAAGACTTTCTTAAGCAACATTTTGGAATGTTAATAAATATTGTATTGATTTCAAAATAGAGTGGTGTATACGAGTGTATATAATATTCAAAATTTGATTTCTTTAAATGTACTTTAAAAACATTCAATAGGACAAAAAAAATACGAAAAAATATGCGTAATGGAGAAATAAATAAATTTGTGTGCAAGATATCACATTCCAAGACGATTGATTGTAGGTGTAATTTAATTTTAATTTATTGAATTTTTTATTTGACTTGATAAGTAGGGAAATGTATTTAAAGAATAATATTGTTTACTTTGGATCTTACATTGTGAATTTGTATGTCTCCGGATTCAACTGAGTGAACACCACCATCAACACTACCTGCTGAGAAATTTGATTTGTTGTTTTTTTTTCTTTTTGAATCACAACGAATTATAATGAGGATAGTTTATTTTTTTTTTAAGTTTGAAGTGTGTTGTTTTAAATTAATATAATTGTATTTTTAAATGTAAAAATAATACTTTTATATATTTTCTAAAAAATGTGGAGAAATTTTTATTCGTGTTAACTGCTTTAGATTTGAAAATAATTTTAATAAACAATCGAAATAAACGAAAAAAAAAAGATTGTATATGAAATTTATAGGTATAATGTATGTATTTTGAATTATCATAATCAAAAGAGTTAGGACAGGAAATTTTGTCCGTACTTAAAATAAAATAAGTGGGTAGTGTATTTATTAAATAAGAAAACAAAATATTAAAATCAAAATTAATAAGGTCTTTGTTTCACATATGTCTGATAAGTTACCCTACCCGCCTGGAAAAAGAATCTAGTTTTCAATAAGGCCCTGGCAAATTTTTCATAGTTACTAACAAGGGTCTAGCAAGGATTACTATAGGCATTCGCTAGGCCCTCGCCAGTTATGAACCTTTTTGCCTTGTCAGTTGAATTCTGTCTAAGCCCTGACTAGTAAAACAAAATTTGTTCCACATGTTTTGTTTTACATGGTTTTCCATTCAACCATTTCAGATACGAGTATGGGGCTATATTATAGCCCCATTTACTTAGGTGTGTGGGCAAGTATGTGTGAAAGACTGTAGATATGTTCAGTGATGTTGTTTGAAACAGTTTAGAACATAAAAGAACAAGTTCAATGAGAAATCTTCTGTTTAAACTGTTCTGGCTTGCTGTTCAGTGAGTCTGTTTTCATACTTGCTTTTTAGGTAGAACAACTGAGAACGGTTTTCTGAGAAATGTCAAAATTAGTTGTGATTCTGTCTTGTTCTGTTTTGTCTAGTTGCGATTTTACTATTTCACACACCGATTCACAATCATTATTTGAAATTTGCACAGTTTACACACAAATTTTTATTACGATATAATAAGATTCTGATTTTATTAATTTTCGTAAAATGATTTCACTATTCATAGTAAGTTACCATCAAGAGCTTCACTAGTACTTTATTAAATAAATGTTCTCAGCGAGGCACTAATAGGGATCTGTCAAGTTTTCCTCGTCCAGGCTTTCCTTACCGAAAACTTGCCGGGGCCTTCTTTAAACTTGCCAAAAACTTGCCATTTTTCCAGGCGGGTACACATACTAGTACAGGGTCATAAGATCATTATAAAAATTCTAAATGTATTTCAAAGAAATATTAAAATATTAGAATGGGAAAAACTGTCTTAAGTATAAGATCATTTTAAGCTTTGGATTCTGCAAGTATAGTGTTAGTAGATTCAGTATATTTGGAATATTTTATTTATTTGCGTTTGCCAACAAAAATGGATGGATTTGTACATTGTACATTGAACAGAGATGTGGACCACAAAATTTGATATTTAATTTTAAAAAATATCTAATCAGACATTTTAATTAAAATTACAAAATAGATTAGAATGATTAACTGGGCGTTCCAAAAAACAATTATATTACAATTATATTTTTTCAAATTTAATATCTCCAAAATAATTAAAAACGTATTATGTATTTAGAAAACTGTTTGTCTAATAATGACGTTGCTAACAAGGTTATCGAACTTTAGAGGGTAAAACTTTTAATAGTACATTTTCGAACAATGATAAAAAAATGTTTACGAATGTAACAATATTAGACCGTGCGTGGCCCTGATTATACACCTTATTATAGAATTTGAAAAAAAAAAATGAAATTATACGCAATTTGATTTTTCAATAAATCGCTTTTAAGACCGGATTTGTTTTTTCCGATTAACTTTCTATTTAATATAAAAACTGTAAGCTTTCCCAAATTTTTTTTTGGTGTTCAAAAGTGCTAAGGTTCTGGGCGATGGATTTTTAACGGATTAAAAAAATGTATATCTATTTTTTATTTATAAAAAGATGTTGGTATATCCCACCAGTTAAAGGTCCGACACCGATAGGCGAACCTGGAGTCAAGCAGTTAAGGAATTCTGTATCAAAAAACAATTATTCGCAATATACATACGTTGATTTTGTGCCAAACAAAGAAATCTAGACCGGATAAGTGACGCTGTATTCAAATAATTAACAAACTTATATATTTATAAAGAAAAATGAAACATTTTTACAGTGTATTTTTGTTGTTTTAGCGTCAAAAAAGTAAACCAATTAACACATTAAACTCAAGGTGGGACAATTGACAACTTTATAATCAAAAATGTTGCTCATTCATTTCCATATGTAAAGTCGAACCACATTTTCTTTTGATTTACCTGATTACCAACCTAAAACTATACCGTAAATATTAGTTGTTCCTTCCTAAAACGATGATAAAAAATCGTTCACTAGGGCGTATACGCAATTTTTTATTTAATTGAATTTTTAACAAATTTGCCTGGATTATTTTTAGGGTAGTAGCCGTGGCGTAATGATTATGGGTCATGCCGGAGGTCTAGGTTTGATTCCCAGCCTCGCCCAGCCTAATCATTAAAAAAAAAAAAAACAAAGGCGAAAGTTTCGTCGCCTCTCCGAATGTATCGCGTTGATTTGGGAAAGCCTTAAATCGTATAAAAGTATTTTCTTTATCTTTGATCATTGGGACAAGAAAAAAATATTGTTTTAAAAAATAACAATTAAGTTCCGCATAACAACAAATTTTTGTTTGTTGTTGTTATTCCTCTCACAACAAAGAAGAACATTGATTAAATTTTGTGAATTGGGGTACTTTTTCAGTGTTTTGGGCCTCATTTTTCCTTTTGTGTTTTATCTATTATTGTTGCTTAATATACATGTATGTTTTTGGGCCGTTTTTGACTAAGCTTGGTGTTCAAACATGTTATTTAAACATATCGTCGGGTGCGTCGGTTCAGAAAAAACGACAAACGTGAGCCATCAGGATGAACGATTATCTGCTTGCATGTAAATGTTCTAAGAAGCGACTTAACGACAATGTGGTAATTTTTTTTTTAATATGAGAAATATTCTGATAAAATTTCTATATTTTAGGAGAGTTTTAAACATAAAATCCATTTGCAATTTCAGTAAAGTAGTTTATTAAATACAGAATTAAAGCCTCCTGCTGAGAATGAAAATAAAGTTTTAAACTGATGTGATTTATATTAAAACCAGAAAGGACCATTAAAGGCAAATAATAGTCCATTATATCGTATCGGATTAGGTCAAAATAAATGTATCTTATTATAAATACATTTATATTGACCTAATTAGTTCATATGATCGTGTTGTTGTGGTTAAAGCCTATAATGTGCCCAAAGATATTGTAAATTAATTGTACCTAATTTGTAGTTCAATAACTTTATGAAAAAAGTCAAAACTTAAAAAAAAAGAAAACAATTTTGTCATTGATTTGTTTTTTTTTTACAAAATCATTTTTTAAAATGCAATATGTATTATTTCAATTTTTTGGAAATTTCGTATTTATTTTAATAAAAAGCCATTTAAAAATATTTGTAGGTACGGGAATAACCTAAAAATAAGACGGTTTAAAAAAAACTTCAAAACCTTATTTCCGTGATCTTAAGACTTATAAAGCAGTTTTTCTTTAATTTAATTGCAATCAAACGATTACATTTACTTATCTCAAGTTGAAATTGACATTGCTCCTAATCATTTAATTTGCATTATTATTTTAACTACTTTTTAAAGTGGCCATGATGACTGACAAAAAAATATCTCACTTATCTATACGTACATAAATTCACTGCCAAGAAAAACAATGCAAGTAGCCCAGACAGACAAAGAATAAAAGAGAATTTGTTGAGCTAGAAATAAAAACATCAGCAAAAAACAAAAAATTAAAATATAGGTACTCCTACCTATTAAAGAAAGAGGGAAAAATGAGCAAATTTCCGTATCCCTGGCATACTTTTTTGTTATTCGTATTTAAGTACACGCACACTTAACTTTAGTATGTGTTAATCAATGAAGGTCGATAATAATGTAGAAAGAAGAGGGTCAGGGGGCGGGGTGATTTTTTTTTTGTCGAACAGCTAGCGAAGGTTTCTCTACATTTCTACACACGAAATCACTTCCGTTTTAGCATTTGAAATGTTGTTTCATCTTCTTAATGTCTTTTGACTTTCGAGCTTTCTTTTGATATTTTCTTCTTTGAGACTTTGTGAGGTGTGTTTTTTATGGGAAGCAGAATTAACAACCCCCAATCCTCCACTCGGTGAATGAATTTCCGTTTTTTTTTCACCCTTTATTTTATATCTACCTATGCATATTCGCCTTTATTTCTAGTGGCAAATAACGTCTTTTATAGTACTAAGTTTATGTAGGCATTTCTATAATATAAATTCAATTTGGAAGGTAAAGGCTTATTTTTCAAAAATGGTTAATTTAAAAAAAGATATTACTTCAAAAATATATATGTTAATGTTGTTAAAAAGTCAAAAAATCCAAACGGATATTTTTTTACAAGTTGTCAAAAAATCCAAACGGATATTTTTTTACAAGTTGTAATGGTATAGAAGTAATTAATCTAACTATTTTTGAGACACCCATAGTTAGTTTTTGTAGAAAGTCATGAAGTGCGTTACTAAATTATAACAGTCTTATTAATAAACCCATTCCCAAGTATGTCTAACTTTAGACAGCTGTCCTGTTCACTCGAGAATGAATTAATCCAGGTATGTAACGGGAAATATGAGGTCGTATTTAGACAGCTGCTGGAATGAACTAAGTCCCAAAATAGAAATAAAGTCACAATAGTGGGACTAAATCCAATTGAAACGGACGCGGAAAGGTGCGCGAGCGCGTCTGTGGACACGTGTTCGAACGCGGGGTGCCATAATATTTTATTCCAAAACCAAGAACAAACGACGGCCAACAGCAAACCAAGTCAGCTATGCAGACGAAATCAGATGTTCCTCAAGTTGCCCATCCCTCGGATAATTTAGTGTACGAAAAATTTTAGGATAGCTTGAGATTTGTTTTTTACAACAGCTCCTTGGTTCATCAGAAGAATTTTCCTATGGGATAACCATCTATCCGGAAAGCTTTGGATAGTAAGCTAAACGTGTCCATTGATTAACATAAAAAAAATAGCTATTAAGTAGGAGAAAATCGTGTAATTTTTTTTTTTTTTTCATGAAAACAGTCACGTTATCTGTTCAATACACGCTTTTTTCCGATTTATTTGGTGAATTTTGTATGTATTTCGCTGCGATGCTGTGTCAATAAGTTTATTGAGCTCTTCAGTTAGGCTAGGCGGATATTGAGACGCGACCGAGGCGCGAGTGATGTGACACAGCACAGCGCAATTTTTTGTAAACAATATAAATCAATTGAACAGCGCATATTGATGGAGCGATGCGACATGACCTGACACTCATTTTAAAAAACACGTGTGACACAGTGATTGAAACGAGACTATGCACGTGCACGTTTTTTATTTATTTCCTGTCAAAAAAAATAAAAACTGTCGGATAAAATTGAAAAATAAAAAACAGTTTGCTAATTACGAGAACAATTATAGTTTTTAGTGAGTTTTTTTATTTTTGAATTAAAGATGACAAAAGAAAAATTTTAATTTTCTATTTATATGTTCTTGTAAGTACTTTAACTTCAATGTAAATCATGTTTTCAATAAAATATTGACACGAGACTCGTGATTCAATATGCGGATAACGACATGACACGTTTCTATTAATCAGGTCATGTCGCACGCGTCAGGTCACGTCACACGCGCCCGGTCGCGTCTCAATATGCGCCTAGCCTTAGAGGTAGGTTTCTGTTTGAAAAATTCAGGTTGCAGGTAAATGAGCTTAGCTCATTGTAAATAAATACTTTAATAACTTGAAGTATACAAAATTGGCATGAATTACTTTACTCATATGGCATGGACAGCAGATCTGCAATACGTATACGATATATGTAGCTAACTTCATGTAGACATTCCTAATTTATGTACGTTTGCAGGTGACTAATTTTTCTCGACTTACCATGAGAAATTATCCACGCCCGACATCCACTGCATCACAGTTAAATGTTCCGAAATTGAACAAAGGTTTGATTTAATATACATGCCAAAAGTTGACAAGGTCATGGGAGAGATTCCAGGAAATATTTCTTAAAGACTGTTGCCCTCCAATAAGTTTATAGTTCTGATTTCTGCGAATCATAGAAATATGACAGAAATACTGCACATAAAACGAATGCCAAACACATAATAATTGTTTGTATGAGTAATGAAATAAATTGTAACTTTTTTTTCCACTTAAAGACACAAAAATTTTCATTTAAATATTTTCCTATTGAACATGGTCAACTGCATTTAAAACGACAACATCAATTGCTGTCAGTAAGCAAAGAAACCCCACTGACTGGGCAATTGTTCAATAGGAAAAAGGTCTTCTTTCTTTTCCATTTTTCCTCATATTAATATTGTACATATTGAGAAAGAGCGAAATGGTTAGAATACGAAAAATCCATAAATGCATGCTGAGGTTTGCTTTTTTAGGGTTAATTCGATTCTTAACTCCATAGGAAACAAAATAAGTTGAGGAAAATAGGAAAGGAAAGAAATAGAACGACCATCCCGGTATTGTATTCCATGTGACATTGACCTTTAAATGAGTCAATAGAATGAGGTGTATTATCATCTTTACATGCTACACTTGTTTAATCCCCTTTACCCATTTTTGCAACAAGCTATCAGCAAATTTTTTTTTTTTGGATGTGAGAGCGCAGGACGGTTTGATTTCCTCATTCCCGGAGCAGTCGTGTCGTGTAGATAATAAAATCTCATTTGTTGACCAATTTAGGCTTCAATTTTTGAGTTCTGCTTTCTGATTACTCTATCAGAACTATTACAATTTTTTCTTTCACCCTGGGCTGGACAAATTTAGGATTAAGCATCCATTTCATTTCTTCATTATATCAAATTACAACTCCTTGCAGTTTTATGTGTTTTTAATAAATTTTGTTGGCACAACAACTCATGAAGAACTGGAGTCTATAATGACTTACAACTCTCAACCATTCCAGTGGTCGTGTCTGCAGAAATGGATAGGACTTACAGTTTATTCCCGAATCCGAACGGCTAAGGTGAGCAGCACTTTTCATGACAAAAGGTACTGAAAAAAAAAAAGTTTTTGTTTTTAGGTGGAAGTGATTAGGAATCGAACCCAAATTATTGGCACGACAGTCCAATGCACTAACCATTACACCATGGGCTACTACAGTTTTCTTTTAAACAAAAATAAATAAACGATGTTCCGCCGTCATTTGAAAATCCCTTAAAAAAATCTACTACAATAAGTGAGATGCCTGTTTGGTAACTTAAAATCTTAACAAAGTTTTGCAAACTCCGTATGGGTTCTGACAGCGAATTGTGATAATCTGTAAAAACAACAAAATAAAGCTCAAGTTACGAAACACACCTAACAATCACTTGTATATATCTGTCTAAATTATTATCATTTTCAATAATTGTGTGTGTTGTATCTGTTGCTTTTGTTTTGTTTTCATTTTAAAAGTGAAAAACAATTGCTACATATGAGTTTCCTCATATATTTCTTGAAAAACCTATATTTTGGATTTATATGGTTCTGTATACTTTACTTTTTCTTTTCGTTGTTGGCTGATTGTCCAATAATTGCAAACTCGATAAACAGGTGTATATAAGACCTTCTTCGGTGGTTTAATTTAGTAAACGTCGCTTAGTAGAAGTTTTGTTTTATTGATAACATTTTGTACTTGGTCCACGGAATATAGTCTAAACCTTCGCTATTCCACGTTTATTAATTTGGCTGTAATGGTTTATATCAAATTAACGACCTGAGTTCCAAGAGATTAAATGTTAAGCGTTTTTTATTCAACTCAATTTTTCGAGCTTTAGGTATGTGACAAACTACGGATTTGTGTTCATTCACCCGAACTATAGTGAACTTGAAAGGAAAATCAAAGGTTAAAAATTAGACCAGCCGTGCCAAAGGAAGATTCTATATTATAATGTCACATGATCTCCCCTATAAGAGAGAATTGACATTAATGTATTATAAGTGCATATAATACATAATATAAAATAATGCAATTACACAAATAACTAAAAAGTTCATGATATCCTTAAAGCTGAATTTAAACCCTCGTTTTTTTGTTCGTTGATGTTGTTCGCTGTTTGTCGTTCACGGAACAACGAGAGTTTCTAATCATCATCATCATCATATTATAAAACGGTAAACACGAATTTTGTGGTACAATTTACGCAATCTAGGAAAGCCGAAGGCATATAAATTATATATCGTTGGAAAGGTTTTGTGCCACAGAAGTGCACAAAATATAAATTAATTAAATTATTAAACCGCAAATAAGTTAAATTAACAAAAGAAAATTCCGTATTAAGAGGGAGCGCGAGAGAATATTTGTAAAAACACACAATGAGGTGGTTCTTCATTGTCCACGGATGAGCTTCAGCGGAGAATCATCACCAAAAACCTACAAAAAGAGGAAAAAAAACAACCACGAAACAATGCAACACAGTGCGTTTGTTTGGTTTGGATAGATAGGTAAAAGTGGGAGCGAGATAAAATACAAAGTTATAGGGGGTTGGCAGCTTGCACCGTCGCATTAGTATGAAAACCGCCATGTAACAAAAACAAAAATACATTTGGTTGGGTATTGTAGGTTCGGTCAAGGTCTTATTATAGGTTTTAATAGGCGTAAATTCACGAAAAATGATGTAAATTAATACAAGGCATGTAGGTACTTTGTAGGCTTTTAACTTCAGTCAAAATTTCTGTCAATCAGAAGATTATGTAATTGGGTCTTGGATTTCGAGGACTGGACGTACTAGTTATAATAAATATGGATATCTACTATTATCCTCTTGTTTTCCAATCACTTCATAATTTTAACAATAGTAAGCTGTCTCAGGGAAAAATAATAGGTATTATTGTGAATAAAATGCAGCAACCTGTTATAAATTACATTTTTTGGAATAAATATACAATTTTTTAATGCTGGTATTTTTATACCACCTACTCAGGTCTTTATATTGAGCGTGCTCGGTTTTATTGGTATTACCATTTGAGAAATGTAAAATGAGCTGGTTTTCAAAACATTTATCACAAGGAAAATCAATTTCATTATTGTCTTTTTTTTATAGGAAAAATTGATAAATTAAGATGATAATGAAAAAAGGTGAAGTTGGTAAAAGTTGTTGATATTTTTTTTTCCACCAAAAAAGCAGATCATAACTGCAATAGTACTCACAAAAATTTCAATTAAAATCGTTAGAGCAGTTTTCGGGATAAATTACTTTATTCAAAACGGATGTATGGCAGGTACCGTTATTTTTAGAAACATTTTTCGATTTCCCCTCTAGGGAATCAGTGAATCACCCATAATTTGAAGTTCTAAGTTTGAAGAAAATCGCTGCAGGGGTTAAAGCTGTAGTTCGGGGACAGACAAACGGAATTGCGGGACCCAATTTTTTCAGGTTTGATGGATATTTCGAGTTCGATTTTACACCAATCCAAAACTTGTCCTAAAGTATCTATACCTATCGCGAATAAAAATAAAACCAAACTACTATCAAAAAGGATGTAGGTATATACATTCTTAAATTTACTTTTAAGTAGATTTCAAGATAGAACCAAATTCGAATTAAGATTTCGATGCAGGTAAGAAGACCACACCAGGTTGAAAGATTGAATTCAAATGGAATTGGAATTCATTTAAAATTGATTTCTAATTTATGCATAACGGAATTCAGTTTTTGTATATCTTGTTGAATGGCGCATCGATACAAATCTTCAAGAAACGTTGAAAATGGGAACGAAACTCATATGTTTTGTTTCAATTTTCATCTTTACAAATTTTATCGATGTGAGAGTTAAAGAATGTTGGCACAGGACTACACGGAATCAAATCTGTATTAAATGGGATGGTGTGTGCACAAAAATCAAAACATTTTGATTTTTATGACACCGTGTCTGACACCGGGGCACACACTTGTTTTGTGTGTATGGGCCGCTTAAGAGAAAGAATTTGCGTTACGGGAATGACGAAAAAGCTAAAGGCGTTGATTTAAAGAAATTTTGTTGATATTTCTTTTCACACTTCACGTAGTATCAATAGACTTAAAAAAAAAAACATAAAAAGTACATATACACATTAAGGTGGCGCTTATTTTGGCAATATTTGAATTTCTTTCGCCCCCCCCTAAAAGTGATGAAGCTGACTTAAAAAAAATCTGTGCAAATTTTCATTGAAATCGGTAAACGTTAACACGTGCCCCCGAGCACTTGAAATTTCCCATACAAATTGCAAGTAGATTTTTAGTCTTTTACTAAAAAACTTGTAATTGTTGATGAATAAAAATAAAACTTGGCAAAAACTTGAAAATATAGCATAGTATAAAAAAGATATTTTTACATTTTATACATTTTTTTTACCACCTTAAAAATAGCTATGAAAAACAGCTATTTTTCGTTTTATTGTGGCCAATTGAAGATGCTGCGGGTGTATTGTTATTTAAATAAGAATTAACAATAAAGAAAAAAAACATTCTTAATTTTGTTCAAAATTTCAGTTGTAGGAAATAATCTAATGAATTATATAGTGGAGTCCATAGGGTTCCACTGTGGAAAAAAAAATAACAATACACCCGCAGCATCTTTAATTGGCCACAATAAAACGAAAAATGTAAAAAAACGAAAAATCACTGTTTTTCATCGCTATTTTTAAGTTGGTAAAAAAAAATGTATAAAATGTAAAAATATTTTTTTTTATACTATGCTATATTTTTAAGATTTTTGCCAAGTTTCATTTTTATTCATCAACAATTACAATTTTGCGGAATTTTTTAATAAAAGACTAAAAATTTACGTGCAATTTGTATGGGAAATTTCAAGTGCTCGGGGGCACGTGTTAACGTTAACCGACTTCAATGAAATTTTGCACAGAATTTTTTTTAAGTCAGCCTCGTCACTTTTAGGGGAGGGGACGAAAGAAATTCGAACATTGCCAAAATAAGCGCCACCCTAATACACATATACCAACTGTACATAATATGTATGTAGCATAATCGATAAAAAAAACCAGTCAGTAAGTATTGTTGTTGAGTAAAAGAGGTCTAAGCAAGTAACCAATGATTCTTTCTCATTTTTAGAAATGATATAAATAATAACCTAGCCGGCTTAAATGCCACCGATATGTAGTTATAAAAAAAAAACTTATTTTTTGTCCCATGTTGCCATTCTATATTTTAGATATTTATATTTGTAATACTTATAATAAAAGAACACGATATTTTACGGATATAAGAAACACTCATTTAGGAAAAACTAACTTATAAGAAATTCATGTGCTTTCTCTTTCCTTTACCCGTTTCTTTCATACAAGAAAAACTCGGATATATAGGAAAGACATTTTTTGAATTAACAGAATTTATTACATCCGTGTTGTACCTACTGAACATCACAATTTATATTTTTTTTTTTCACTTATTCGAGTTCGTTTACCTATCTTTTTCTCAAATTTTCTTCCTTCAAACTAAAAAATTCTAATTTTATAGACACATTTAAGAAACTATTTTCTTTAAATTAAATTTAATCCTTTAATTCTGAAAACAAGTTAGGTACAAATATTTTTCTTAAGTATCGAAAAAGTAAATTGTATATGAAAAATAGTTTTGTGTTGAGTTTGAGAAAATCTTTGCAAATAATGGAATAACTAAATTAAGTATAGTTAAGTGTCATAGTGATTCAATGAAGCTATCCATTCCTTTTTTTTTTAATTTTATTTGCCAAGCTAACGCAGGTAGATCTATATGAAGCTTTTAAGAAAAGGTAATTCTATGTCGAAAGCTGTTCAAAATAAATTTATTACATACTATCATATTTTTCCTTTCCTAAAATGAAAAGCGATTTCCAAAAAAAAAAATTGCTATTAACATAATGCATGTGAAAACTAAAAAAAATATGTTTAACATCACAAACATGCTATTCGCTATACATTTATCATACCTCCTTTTAATATTGCGAATATTTCTCGCTCCTATAAATTGTGGTGGATTTATTTATTACTCGAAAAGAAAGTTTCGACATTCACTTTATTGGAAATTTTGTTGTTGTACAGAGATTTATTTTTATTTTCTTTTTCCTATGAAACATATGGTTACACTAAACACAACACAAAGACACAAACTGACTTTATTTTTCTTTTTAAGGAAATTTCACAAACAATTTTGTTATTCAATGTTTTAAAAATATGTGCAGAAGATATGCATACAAGAAATATTAATTCTTTTTTCAATAAAAAGGGGCCACATAATATCAACTATGTACATAATGTAATTCACAGTTTATTACAAAATAGAGCTATTCCCATGACACTATGGAAATTTTCGATTTTTTTTCCTAACATTATGAAAAGACATAACAGTTTTTATTTATCAGATGTATTTTCATCTACGATTTAACGATTTAAATAAATTCATCCTTAATCCACCGAATTTTGCACAAATACGCAAACAAATTTCGACCTCCAGCCAAGAAGTGAAAACGGAACGGAAACTCACACCAACGAGCAAAGAGAAAAAGTATATAATTTATTAATTATTTTCTCAACGTATATTCACGGCGACGAATTTTATTTAACAAAAAAATTGAACACGACATTTAGTGTATTTTGTATTAGTACAAATAAATTCATTATCCGTTGATCAAATAGGCTTTCATTTTTCCCTTGAATTTTCACTGAAACGACATTTTCAAAAAAAAAAATTTCTTTTGATTATTAATAACAATTCATAATTCTATAATTCTGGCGACAGTTTTATCAACGAACTATGGGAAAAATACTAAATGAATCAATCTTTTTTGTCTTGTAATAATTTTCATTTTCATTTTGTATTATATTTTTTTTTTGCAAACCCTCCGTTAGTTAAATGTGAAATGTTTACACGGCCTTAAAGTTCGATGGAAACTAATTTCCCTTCGATTTCTATTTATTTTGAGGTGCGGAAATATGAAAACTCAACTCAATACATATATTTCTGTCAATGTAATAGTTTATTTTTCCACAACACAAACACATACACATGCACCCACAGCCTATACAATTAATGGTGTGATTGAAAGAAATGCACTGCTGGTGGATGAAGTGTTAGTAAAATTTCCACAGTACTTAAATAAAACACGGAACATTTTACGGTATCTACTTGTGTGTCTCCTACAAGGTAGGTTCTGATTGAATGAAAGGAAAAAAAAAACAAATAGACCTTCCCGAAGGCATCAATATTTTATAGTGGGAGAAGCACTTTTGTAAAAAGTATGCGTCCGAAAAAAAATATCTTCCTACTCTTAAAATATAAGGATAAGGGCCTTGATGCACTCAACCCCCTACAACAGCAGAGCCACCCCCTTGACATTGATATTTTTGTGTGCCAATTCCGATATAAATTTCCTCTAGACAAGGACAACAAATGAATAGTTCTTCTATTTTAACTTGCATTTTTCTATCGATTCACCGTCTGTGTGGGACGAAAAAATCCTGTGGATGGTATGTTCCATGTGCCCCACATTCCATTGACTATTGTGAATGGTCAGTACCTATTAAAGTGTTGAATTGAAACTTTTGGAGTTGTTTCGGTGGATTTAACGGTTGGTTGGGATATTATTGTTATTTTCCCGTTATTTTTGTAAACTCTTTGAAGAAAAACAGAACCATGCGCTGTTATGATATATTTGTTGGAATGTTTGGTGAGAATGCGCTTTCGTTCAACAAATTTGTATATTGTACACCTTTCCAAGTCCTGACATCTGCTTAGTTTTTAAAAAGCTTCGAAGTTTACCTTGTAAAATAGACAAAGATAAATCTGCAATAAAAAATTATACATATTTTCATAAACAAGGGCAGGTAGGAAAAGTTGTGACCGAGAAAAAGAATTGAAGAATTGAGGACTTTTTTCTTATTGCTTGTGTTTAAATGAGTATCTATATATGTATAATAAGGAACTGAGGTTTTTGGGTTGTCATAATGTTGGTGGATTTAACTAAATTTAACCTTACTGGCACTGGGATACAAAAAATCAGTGAAGCTCATCATCTAGATGATTGAACTTGGTTTCATAAATGTTTTCAAAATAAAAGTTTAAATTCAGATCGAAAGACAAAATGTCACAGTGATTTTTTCAAAACTTTTTCAATGAGAGAAAAAAAATTAAAAATAGAAGAAAAAAGACGTTTTAACTGAAGAAATAACGTAAGCTTAATAAGCTAAGCTTATACTGATTTTCATAATTAATTATTAAAATAAAGTTAAATATACAGGGTGTCTAGGGTAAGGTGAGACAAGAGCTAGGACGAAAACATGAAATTTGGACCCAATGAAAAATGGCCCCAAACAAAAAATGAAATTTGGCCTCAAAAAGTTGTTCCACTTGTTATTAAAATATTTTGTTACATTTTTTCGCTTGCTGTTTATTGTTTTGAATTTTTTTTAGGTGGAATTCAAATCAATAAAGCGAAAACTAGTTCGGTAAAGTTTTTTTTTTTTTTTTTTAATGCGTTCCGGGCTTCAAGAAAAAAAACCCAAAAGACAAAATTAAAAACGACACCAACATTCAGCCCTATCGTAGTATCCGATCGGAACGGAAATTTCTCCGACTCATCCAAAATGTTTTTTTTATTTTTCATTTTAATGATACAAATTTCTCATAAATCGGTTACACCTTAGGAAAATGACTTCAACGTGAGGTTGAAAAGGAAAAATTAAAGTGATATTTCTTATATTTCTAATATATCTTTAAATTCGGAAAAAATTCCGTTCCGATCGGATACTAAAAACGGATTCAAAAAAAGTCCTAACAGCAAACCCACGATGCTCTCCCGTCTAAGTCATGGTTGCTACTGAAAACTAGACTGGTGCTGAAGTGCGCCATTTTGATACCATAACTCGCGTGACCTGTATAAAGAAAACGATTTTTAAGAGTAACTTGCCAAACAAAATGCCAGGCTAGGCAATTTATAGGCTTCAGTAATCTATAAGCATTTGCTCATGGTCTGAAGAGACTGACTAAGAAAACTAAGAAGATGATGCAGATGCGACCGAGTTTGGTTTAGAGCCATTTCGTTGCGTTGAGGAAGTAGATCAGTTCTCTGATCCTCAGTTCGGAAAGTTCATCGAGGTCATTGACGAATGCTTTCCCCAATGATCGTGATCTCGTTTTGGTCAAAGCAGGACATTTGCAAGGGAAATGAATGACTGTTTCTTTTTTCAACTGGTCCCTACAGCTACGAGAGTGAGTATTGTGAGAAATGCCCAGCCTCCCCGCATATTCTCCGATTGGCCAGTGACCAGAAAAAGTTGTAACGAACCTGGCTATGTCTCGATTGGGTCTGCCTATCAAGTCGGTTGTTCGAGTTTTATTGTAAGTGGGCCAAATCTTTCTAGATATGATGCAGTTTGTAATACTGTGCCTTTGATTCAGTGAGAAAAATTGGAAAAATATTGCCCTTCATAACTACAAGAGGAATGCTGACTCTTTCCGCAAGTGAGCTCTGAAGGGCTGATCCTTGCGCCTGGCCAGTTCGTCTGCCTGCTCGTTTCCCTCAAAGCCAATGTGACCTGGAACCCAGATCAATGTTAAGATTTAGATTTGAAAGCTCATCCCGGCATTGCCGAACTAATTTAGAAGACTGTCTGTTAGGATGGCAGTATTACGATTTTGGTTAGGGTCTTGTTTGAGTGATTTGCATGCTACCCTAATTACCAGTAGTTCCGCCTGAAAAACACTAGCAAAGTTGGGTAGCCAGTAAGATCTAGACATATTCAGAGATTCAGAAAAGATTCCTGAACCGACACCGCACTCCATCTTTAAACCATAGTGAAAATAGTTGTGTCGAAGTCTCTCCAGCACGATGTCATCCTTCCAATCCTGCCTGGATGGAAAAACAACGCTAAAATCTCCACTGAGGTCCAGAATAGGAGTGCAGTAGTCTGTAGTTGTTGAACACATATCGGCAGGGATCATAATTCGTGATATTGTCGTAACCGTATAGTTTGGGAATTCTACAATTCGACTCTTTTAATCTTATCGCGCTGCAAGATACTAGATATTTAATATGTTAATCAAGTGGTAAAAGCAGAAAAACGCTTAAGACATCCATCGGGCAAGATCGCCAGGCCCCTGTGGTATCAACGCTAGCTGTTCTTTGAACCTTCTTAAGTTTTACGATCCCGGCTGGAAAAATGGCAAGTTTTTGGCTAGTTTAGACAAGGCCCTGGGTAGTTTTCGGTAAGGAAAATCTAGACGAGGAAAACATGACAGACCCCCTTTCGTGCCTCGCTGAGGATATTTATTAAGTTAAGTGCTGATGAGGCTCTAGCTAGTAACTAACTAGTGAAAACATTTTATGAAAATTAATAAAATAAGGATCGTTTTAAACTCTAAAAACAATATTCATTTTTTCGTAAATTAACCTCGTTTTCCAAGCTTTCGCTCCACAAGCTCTCATTATAATTCTTTAGTTATTTTATTATTATAAAAAGGACTCTATCTCTATCAAGTCTAAGAATTTCATGTTTTTGGAATGTATAGACAAATATACTTGGCTAATTAACATCATAGTTCAACAAATTGAAGCCCGAAGATGGATTAACATATCAGAAACGCGTCGCTTTTATAATTTCTATAATTAATAATTAATGTTGTGATAATTTCAAAGTTTACTTTATAATAATAAAATTAAATTATATTTTAATAATCTAATTTTTATTTTTATTTCATTATACACACACAACATGGAGACAACACCCCAAAGATATGTATAGAGTCGGATCAGTAGTTCAAGACTATACCCCCTACATACAAACCAACAAAGTTTATAACTTTATAATATAGGCTATGTCCATCGTCATGTTACCAATTCTCATACCAATCATTTAATTTATTTTCTGGGATTAATTGGAACTGGTCAGGGCTTAGACAGGATTTAACTGTCGAGGCAAAAAGGTTCATAACTAGTGAGAGCCTAGCGAATGCCTATTGTAACCCTTGCTAGACCCTTGTTAGTAACTATGAAAAACTTTTCAGGGCCTCATTGAAAACTAGATTCTTTTTCCAGGCGGGATGTTGTACGCTTTGCTAAGTGCGGGCCACGATTCAATCGAACCAAACGTGAGGATTGGTCATACCATCGGCTGTGGTATCATCTTCTACTGGAGACCCCCCTTTTTACAGAATGTCTTACTACAGACATACAAAAACTATGAAGGCCTTCTTTAGCCGTTCTTCAATATTCAGTTTACAGTTTAATTTAGGGTTGAGAACAACGCCTAAATATTTCGCACTAGAAGACAGAGATAGAGTTTGAGCATTGAGTCGGGGTAAAGTAAAGGTTTTATTTTTTAGTTTTGGTTGTTAAGAGCATCAGTTCAGTCTTACTTCGGTTAACACCTAGTCCTCAACTCGTGGCCCAGTTACTAACCTTGCCATCTCTGTGATCACTCACTGATCACACGAGATAATCAGACGTATATACTATAGATTTTATAGTGTCTAAGTTCTTTTAAATAGTCTCAAATATGCTTTATTTAATAAAAAAAAAAAAAAATATATATAACTTTTGTCAAGGTTAAGACAATTTTGTTTCAAAATGAAGGAGAAATCATTTAAAATCGTGGAAAAACCATTCTGTAAAAGAGGAAATCTCAAAATGTATTGCCACTTTTGATGGAAATCAATAATTGTCCCTAATCTTTCGAGGAAAATATCCATACTATTGCCAAAGCGCCTCCAATAGGTGTATTTCAAATACTGAAAGCCCAACCGCCAAAGATGCTGACATAAAGTTATATAATATCTGTGTTATTATATTTTAAAAATCAACCCTTAAAAATTGTTTAATAGCATTCGAAATACAATGTATAATATTCCAGAAAATCAAGTTAAATTTTTTTTTTACAAAAAAATGCAATCTATAAGAGCACTTATTCTATGTATCTTCCCTAAGAATAAAAAGGCTTCACTTAAGACAATCAACGGGTTTCTTCCTTGCATACACCATCTCCATCATATTCTTGATTTCCTATTCATAGAAAATGGAGTCATTGTTTTGTTAAGTGCATTTTACTGCAGCTGCAAATCTATACCTTAATAAAATTCTGTGCCAACAATAAAAAAAAATGAAATAAATAAACTCATAAAAATCTGTTATCCTGTATAGATATTTATATGTATATTTTTCAAGAGTTGACGACATTATGTTTGGCACAACACTTTATAGTCAGCAATATTTTTATTCCCACCCATGTGGCAACTGCAGATTTTCTTTTGTTTTGCTCCACAAAAAAAAAAACAAAACAAAAGAATTCAAATCCTTGTATCTAATACAGAAAATGCTGGCTAATATGTCACTTTCAGGATTATAACGCGCTAAAAGCGCACTTTACTGCACTGATATTTTTGTTTTGTATTTTGGTGATTTATCCTTGATGCGTTTAAATATTATATGATCAACTGCTGTGTGATGCAGAGTTTACGTCGTTTTTTTTTTTTGTTTGCCAAGATTTACTATAGCAACACACAAGAGCCATTTTGGAACAATCACTGAAAAACGAACATAAAGGATAAATGATAAATATAGCAGGATAAGCATTTTACCAGTTGACCTCATTTGTATAAAATTTTCAAGGAATATAACGAACTATTCTAGGATGTCGTTTCATCAATATTTTTCCTCATTAAAGTTCACAGAAAGAAGAAAAAAAAAATAAATATCATGTTCAAAGGATCCAAAGCAAGTAGGTTACAAGCCCAAAGGACTTGCCCACATACCATATTCACGAGCAACAACATAAAACTATACCTACTAGGGAAGGCGTTGAAACTGCAATAACATAACGCAAGGATCTACTTTTGTATGTGTTGGCGCTTGTCCCGAATAATGTTCTCAATTATAAAAAAAAAAGGGAGTAGCCTCCAAGCAGCGAGTGCAGAGCGAAGAAAACGACCCTCCAGCATATAAAGTATGTATGTACCTTCATACATACATACATACATAAAGTTTAGAATGCTTATAGGCAAAATTTATGCTGATTACCACTGATTGCTTTTGAAGCATAGAAGGAAGAGTATCCTGCCAAAAGTAGTACTGTTATCATATGACCATCGCTGCGCTACAAATATACAAACATACAACACATACCTAATGTTGCTATTCGAAGAATACAAAATTGAAAACTTTGAAGTTTGAACTTCTTCGTCGTCATTACGATACGACTGAAATTCTTGTTTTTGAGACCAGAAAATAGAACGAAGAAAATAATTTATTTCTTTTTTATCATGGTACTGCTAAAGTTTAAATATAATTGCATGAACATCTAATAAGCCGGGGTTACCAAAGATTGTGTCTATTTTATTTTTATCACTATTATAATCATCATGACTTTGGCAGAGGCGTTGTTGGTCACCTTAAGCGCCCACGTAAAAAAACGATTTTCAGACCCTTTGTAAAAAAAAAACTCATTTTTGTGCCATTTTTGCTTTCAATTTACACATTCTTGTCATGTGGTCTATGTATAGAATTTAATTATAAAAAAAAGTATCGTCTGGAAAAACTGTTGTTTACTTTAAGATTGTGTAGCTTTAGTTTGTATCATTTGAGCAAATAATCGTATGAGTCGAATACCAAAGGCTGATTTCTTCAAGAAATGTTGAATGGTTTTTGAAATTTTATGTTTTGTTAGTTATGGATTCGTAAACAAACTTGACATTATTATTACGAAGAAAGGGAAGGCGAAAAAGTGCGTATCGCAATTCTATCCGTCTGCCGTTTATTAGTCAGTCTCGCGACACGTATGGTACGTATGTGTTTAAAATTTTTTAGGACCATTTAATTTTTGTTAGTCATTTTTGGATTCTTATTTTCCCAAAAAAAAAAAAACGCTTCGATTAGATTTTTCTTTAAAAAAATTGGTTAATGTTAATAGGTATAGTAGTCCTTTTGGTGAAAAAAAAAATTCCGGAAAATGATAATTAACGGCACCTCCCGTAGAACAATTTTTTAATTATCGCTTTTCTTCAAATCAACTGATTTTGATCAATTTGTTTAATACAGGATTCTTTTCAGCATTGACCTTGTATCTACCAAAATTTCCAAAAAAAAAGTTTCCGTTTTTTGAAAATCGATACCCATATATAAAAAAAAAACTTAGTCGAGTTGAGCTAAATTTGACACCAAGCAGTTTTTTCACTCGAATTCAAAGGGTTTTAAATAATATTGCATATCAAAATTTTCAATTTTTTTTTTTTAACTAGCTGACCCGGCGAACTTCGTTCGTTGTTTATCTGGTTCAATACAAATCCAACAAAAAAAATTTCATCCAATTAGGATAATTGTTCAGCCGAGTTGTGCGCGTACGAACAAAAAACTAATTCAGAAAGTTTGAAATTTCAAGGCGTTTTCACGATTTTCGTACGTCTTCCGTCGAATTTTCTAATTTTCGGTCAAATTTTTGGCCAAATTCTGTATTGATCTGGTGTAATACCAATCCAAAAAAAAAAATCCTCATGCAAATCGAATGATGTTTAGCCGAGTTATGCGCGTACGAACACAATTTCATCTCAGAAATTTTTAAATTTCAAGGTGTTTTCGCGATTTTTCTACTTTTTCGGTCGAATTTTCTACTTTTTGGTCGAGTTTTCCAATTTAATCGTTGTGTGTTAATCTGGTTCAATTAAAATTCAAAAAAAAATCTAACAGAATTAGATGATATTTAGCCGAGTTATGCGCGTACGAACACAAAAATTCATATTTCATATAAATATTCGTATATATAGACGTTTAATTTTGTTTTTTAGTTTTTATTTGAAAATTCAATATTTCAAAAATGAGTGAATAATTTTTCGAAATTGTTTTCCTCACTTTGCAATAATAAATACTTCGATGAACATGACGTACCATTTTTTAAAATAAATGTTTACAATATTTGAAATGCAAGGTGTCCCCACAATCAACGATGCAGATGAAAACCATGTATTCCTGGAGGCCATTTTAAGCTGAAAAACCTAAGACTTTTGCTGATTTTACGAATAATAAAATCAACAATTTTTGTTATGTATAGAAATATAAGAACTAGAACTTTACAAGAATTGTACTTAAAGGACATTTTTTATATTTATTGTTATCCAAATTTAAAGTACTAATGGCCAGTTGCACCAAGCTCTTTTAAATTTTTATTAATTCGTTAAATTTTAAAATGACATTAATCGGTTGTACCGACTAATTTTAATTCTAAAACGTCGATAAACAAACCAATAAACTAAAGTTCCATTTTCCTCCACTTAAATTGAATTTAGACAAAAAAACCATCCTAAAACTAAAATAGAACTTAATAAACACTGTTTCTCAATTTCTTTTTACTTGCGATATACATAGGTACTATATAGGGCAAGTTATGAATTCGTGAAAAAAATGGATCCCGCAATTCCGTTTGTCTGTATGTCTGTCTGTATGTCTGTCTGTACCTCGGCCTACAGGCTAAACCCCTGAACTTGCCATACAATCGTTTTAAAAAAAGTTATTAATCTCAAAAATAGCTCTAATTTTTTTTTTTAATTTTTGTATGTAATAGTAGTAGTATGGTCTATATTTCAGTGAAAAAAAAATACCAAAAACCGTTATTAACGGTACCTGTCATAAAACGTTTTTTTTTTTTTTTTTATTTTCGATTTTCTCGTTAAACGCTTAACCGATTTTGATCAAAGTTTTTACTTAGGAGGTCCTATCAGGTTTGAATAATACTACATACAAATGTTACAAATATTTTCAAAAAAATATTTTTAAATAAAAGTTCAAAATTTGTTTTTGAAAAATCATTTTTTTTTGGTATACCAATTTTTTTTTCTAAGACATATCAAGAAATTTTATACATAAAAAATATTTTTTTTAGAAACCCGCACCAACGATTTTAAAAAGTTTTTCTGCAAAAATTCACATTTTTTCAAGAATTTAGATGGCGTTCTTCGTTCTGAGATTAAAACATTTTGAGTACTTATTTTATCAATTTAAAGAACGTATTTCATGCTTTTTTTCATATTTAAATTTCCGTTCTTCAATTTATTAAATGGATAAATACATATACATATAATTATTAATTATGTAAAATATAAAATTACACTCAATCTTTAAAATTCGAAGAAACTTTTACTACAAGAGCAAGATCGTGCGACCCATTCGTGCATTTTATTTCTTATATTTCGGTCTTATAATGATGTCGGGTTCGGGTTATTTGTACTATATGTTTGTGTTTATTTGATGTGTTTGACATCTCTCGTATTGATATCTCAATTGCACTAGTGGAAACAGTTTCGTTCAGTTTTCAAAGCAGAGGGAAAAATGCAGGGATGGTAAACAAACTGTAATTTAGTTTAAAAAAAAACCGCTTTTAGTGCATTTTATGGTGCAACTGGGCATTATACTTTTTGGAAAGGATTAGACCAGAGAAATGCCAATTTATAACATTTTTAACAGTTTCTAGCCATTAAAAGAAGGCTGCGCGCGAATTGAATTATATGGATGGGGTGCCCGAGGTATGCTCACCTCCGGAGGGCTCTGATGGTCCTATACGGGGCCGCATAAACAGTACTTAAAAAAACAAAAAACTCTTGGCGCGAGTCCCACCACTTAACCAAAGGGGGCACTCTTACCTTTTATTTGATACCCAATTAATAGAAATCGCCTATGAACTGTAAAAATGCATTTTTTAACCAATGATGATGCAACCATGAAAAGCTTAAGTCCCCTTTCACACAGGGCAACTGAGTTGCCGGTAACAATTAGTTCATTGGCGAGAAGAGCACGAAGAAAGAGGGGGAAACGAAATCTCCCCGGTCAACTAATTCAGGATATTTTTTTTGACGTTTCTCTTCACACTACGTTTGTGTGCGTTCAACAAGGTAGTTTAAAAGGAAAATAAAGAAAATCTCCGGGTTTTTGTTGCTTGCGTGTGAAAGATACAAGAGATTGTTAAGGAGATTTAAAGAAAACGTCAAAAAAATCACCAACAACTAGTATCTTCGTGTGAAAGGGGACTAACCGATCAGCGCGCGGTTTTGCTAATTTTTGGAATAGAGCTATCGGTTTGTATAGTTTTTTTTTTCAAAACAAAATCTTTCAGTCGTCTTTTGTACTAAAAGTAGTTTAGATTTGAAGTTGTAAGAAAACTTCAAAATCATTTACGAGGTAGGTACAGAATACCCATCACAGCAATATTCTTGTTCTTTGAATAATGCAAAACCCAATATTTTATAGAAAAAAAGATAAGTATATTAAAAATGTTTGGAAACACGAAGAAATGAAAAGCTTTTATTAAAGATATGCATGTAGTGGAATAAATATGCCATGACCCAATATACATTATATACCCTGAAGTACCGCCAGCATGCAATGAACAATGAATTGCACACTCTGTGTTGGCGCTGCTGTTTTTTTTCGCCCACTCTATATACCCTTTTAATAATTGCTTAAGAAAATTTTCTGCCCTGGTCGCGGCATTTAGTGTTTTTTTTTTTTTTTTTTTTTTGTTTTGAGTTTTGACCCATTAGAGAGCAACAAAATTTGAGGAGCGAAAAAAGTTGGCCTTTAACCAGAAAAATACCAGTGTGATATTGTGCCAATGTTATTTGTCGGGTGAGTGGGTGGCAAATATAGAAGTTACGAATTGGCTTTGGTAGTAAAGCGGACATTTGTTTTATAGGGCGTTTGGTGGTGGGAAGAGAGTTTACCATCAACATAACGACGCCGCCGACAGATGAAAAGAGTTTGCAATCTAAGTAGTTATGTTCCTACATACCTACATATTTTTATTTATTATACATTTTTTTTTCTTTTATTTTTAAAAAGAATTTAACTTTTAAGGGGCTGTAAAATGAATCATTAAAAAATGTGAAGAAATAGCGAAATCAAAACTGATAATTGCTCACAAAGTCCATATTATGAGTTTTTGGATTTTTGAAAAGGAAATAATGGATATTTAAAATTATTAATAATATACATAAAAGGTATTAAATTATTTATGGCCACTTGCACAAAAGTTTTCTGACAGAATAAATAAATACATAATCGAAATGCATGAAAATAATTAATTTTGAAAGTGCATTATAGTAGTGTTGGGCTCGCGGTAACGCTGACAGACCGCTGGAATTAGGTATTTTTGGATAGATAATAATTATACATATATGCACAAAATGTGAAGCGTTTAAAAAACGTTATTTTTGTGTTGTATTGCTGCCATGTCGATGGAATTTACTTTGGATAGTTACCATACCAGTAGGCCCTTGGAGCGGTATAAAACCGTTTTTTTTTTTTTTGGTTGCATTTTGAAAGTGCATTATGCAGGTGTTAAGGCCGCGGTATCGCTGCTAAGTCGATGGAATTTAGTTTGGACACATATTAACATTATGCTCATAAAATTTGGAGCGGTATAAAACACTTTGAGCAAAACGTTCACCAGCTCTCGGTCTAAGTATTCATGCGACGATAACCCTGGTAAGCCTCGATTCAGAAGCCAGATAATTTTATTTCCGAAGAAAAGAGATGTCAAAGGGAAATTTTTTCTGCAGAGCTGATTAACCCGTCTCACCAATTTGATGCGAAAAGCGCGTAAATAAACCTGATAAACTGAGAAAAGTCATTTGATGTGACATTTCACTTTGCATATGTATGTACATATGTAATTAGAACAAATTGTGTATTTGATTAGAAAATGATCACTTCTGAATTTTAAAAATCTAAATATCAAATGATATACGATCTGGATTAGATAAATATGTATATTTTTTTTGAGCTTAAGCCTAGTATGCTGCTGATTCGGAATGAAATTTTTAGTTTGTCTCCAACATGACAATGCTTACGAAAACCACAACAAAAAATTACCCCTTGAAAGTTACACGGTTTGCAAAAACAAAAAACAAACACAAACGCATAAAATCACAGAAAGCAATGTCGTAATGAAAGAAACATCAAATACAAACAAGAATGGAGATCAAATTCCACTTTTCCGCACACAATAATGGTACAGGCAAGGGGAGATCTCTTCAAATAATATTCTACAATTATTGATTTCGCTTATCGAAAAAAATATTTCGTTTATGATTTTGTTGTGTCATTTTTGTATGGGATTTTTCGTTTCGCATCAGCAGCATACTAGGATTTACTCTGACATTATCGATCAGCTGATTGATTCTAAAGCTGCTTTCACACTATGCCAATCAACATTGTTCAGTAATGTTGTCGATTAACATGCTCAACATCATTACCTGTCCACATAGTCTCAATCAGTGTGTACATGTTGAATAACAATTTAAGGTATTTCTATACGAAAACACGAACATTTCAATCAGCAAGTCTAGACTTTTTTTGTTTGAAAATAATTTTTCAATAGCTTTCACCATATTATTTGTTGATTGAATTTTATCCATTTGAATCCGGTTACGTACGGGTCAGCAAAATTTGATTAATACTGTTGATCAGCGCATCCACATTAACTAGAATTTATTGATCAACGATGTTGATTTACGCAAATCAACAGAATGTGGACGCTGCTTAATATTTACGCAAGTATTATTTATAAAGGCGGAAATTTATATTATTCTGCAAAGCGGAAATTTATTTCGTTACATGAATACACTGAATACCCTATAAATTAACATGAATGTTTTTTATTTCTTGGTCAAACAACATAACTAAATGGAGTTTAATGCATCATTTTATATTACTGAAAAATCAGTTTTCCGAAATTATCTAACAATAAAATTGAATAAAATTCAAACTTTCATTAAAATGTTTGGCTTCAGTTTCGGAAGACCTGTGTGCGTGTCTGCAGGAATGGAGGGGACCTACAGTTTATTGCCGAATCCGAACGGCTGGTGAGGGGCACTTTTCTAAGACAAGAGATACTCTTGGAGGATTTGTCAATTAATCGCAAGAGGCAGTAGCCCGGAAAAAAAACTTAAGGTGGAAGCGGCTGGTATTGAACCCAGACCTCTGGCGTGACAATCCATCGCACTAACCATTTCGCCACGGGCTACTACGACCTTAGTGGTTGTAAGAAAACTGCATAAGTGCATATCAGGTTTTCGTAAAAGATTTCGAAAAACAGCACGAGCCAAAAAAAATATTTTTTTGTTGTTGCAGGAATAGAGGGGACATACAATTTAATACCGAATCCAAGCGGCTAAGATGAGCGACAAATTTCTGTGACAAGAGATACTTTTGGAGGATTCGACACTTCCTCGCAAGAGGCGGTAGCCCTGAAAAACACTTGTGTTTAGGTGGCAGTGCCTGGGAATCGAACCCAAGACTCTGGCGTGACAGTCCAACGCACTAAAAATTACGTCACGGTCTACTAAAAACGCATTTTAATAAGTTTAATTAAATATTTTGTGGCCCAAAAAATTTTATTCCACGAAATCGTCCAAGTTTTTTGCAAAATCAAAATCCACTATAACCTGTATGAAAGCGTTCTGTCAGCTTAAAAAAAAAAACTATTTTCTATTTTTTTTTACATTGTTAATGGCTCTTTTAAATTGCGCTATTGTTTGGAAATATTAAAAAACTAATTTTGTTTTAAAAACTTATATTTGGTATTATGTTTTTCATGTTTTATTTATGTTATTCGCCGGTATGTCACTATAAAAATACATATTACCATTTGCTTAATTTTAGAGTTTGAGGCGAAGCCCCTGACGAATGTTCGCTAATTGAAATATTCGATTCGCAAACGCCAGTAATTTATTAAGGTCCTATATAATGTTTTTTTTGGGTGCTGGTTCTTAAAGTGAATAACTCACCATTGTTCATTCTTGACAAAAAAAAATTAGGGCTAAAAGCTAAAGTGCGGAAGTAAATTTGATTCTTTTCAATTTTAGCTTAGGCCTTAACTGGTTGGTGGCATGAGGGGCGATTGATGTCACCTAGCTGGCTGTGGACGATACATGCCTATACAACTCTACTAGTAGGTATTTTATTTTTATGTGGCAACTTTGAATAATACAAGAATTTTCTATTTCTTTTGCTGTTCAAAGTTAGGTATATAAGGTAGTTTAAGGATAATAACTGTAGGTAACTTTGGAATCACTCTATAACTATGAATTTTTTAAAAATAAAAATAAAATGTAAAACATACCAATTCAAAAATTATTAGGTATCGTTCCTATTCTAAGTCGTTGATATTCAAGAACATTAAAATAAAAAAAAAATATTTTGTCACCTAACACGGTGTTCAACATCTCACTCCCGGAGTAATCCTTAATTTATTAGTGATCTGTTTCTTATTTTTTTAAGTAATTTAAGTGTGCTTAGAGTATATAATTAAAAAATTGTATTAAAACACAAAAAGAAAGTAAAAGTCAAAAGTGAAATAAAATTAAAAAAAAAAAATAGGTACAGCCCTTCGACAGTAAATTAAATTGGAATTTTCTTCGACTTACCATCGTAATCGAGCTGAGAATGAATCGAATGTACTCCGTGAATTTCCTCCTCAGAACTACTGAAAGATTGCTGCTGAGGTGATCCGTATTCTTGACCACTACCAAGTGGGCGTTTGTGTTTCTTTTGTAATGAATCACCAAGTTGATGGTATTGCCCACCATTTCCTGCAGTTGCCCCAGTGCCGGAACCACCTAGTACTGGCCTTAAATAGGGGCCGAGCGAAGGGGGATGTTGTTGGAGTGGTTGCTGTTGTTGTTGCTGTTGCTGTTGGTGATGTAAATTTTGGGGCGGTTGAGGCAATTGATGATGCTGTTGCTGAACTGGAGCTGCTGGAAGCTGTGCAGACGACATGTTTTGCGGATTATATGGCTGCTGTTGTTGTTGTTGGAGTTGCTGATGATGCTGCAATTGGTGTGGTGGTTGTCGTTGTGGGCGTTGTTGCATCATTTGTTGCGGATGCTGATGTTGCTGTTGCATCGAGTGAGAATCAACATTTTGTGGATGTGGCGGCCGCATCATTTGTTGTTGTTGTGGATGTTGATAGTGCTGCTGCTGTTGTTGGATCATTTGTTGCTGACGTGGGTGTACCAAATGGGGATGTTGTCGCATAAGGCCATCAATTTCACCCTGTGAAAAGGGAAGAAATATTAGCATTTAAAAGCTTGTAGGCACTTATAAACTTATAATAGCATGCATTCATGATTCACTAAACTGCAGTTAAAGGCCTATTGGATTAACAAATTATGTAGATCCTATCTACCGAATTTTATTTTACAAAATTATAATAGTAGGAGTTGATTAAGTTATTTGACTTCAAATATTGGAAAACATTGAATTTCTTGTTAGAAGTTACAGGCTCCTTACCTATTTTAACTTAAATGTCGATTCTTTGGGAAATGATTTTTGGACATGTTCTAAGAAAAATTATACGTTAGAAGAATCTCTCAAAAACTTGGGTAGTCGAAAATTTAGAAAGGTAATTTGTTTCCTCTTCGTAAAGATTTCCAGGTAAAATAATACTCTTCAAGTCACTAAAGCGGCCCATACACACAACACAAGTGTGTGCACCGGTGTCATGACACAAGTGTAGCCTTCCGCCATACACGCAACACATTTAGTAACACCGACACAAAAAATCAAAAGATTTTGATTTTCTTGACACCGTGTTCGACACCGAAATCGGTGTAGACACTTGCCCATACACACACCACATTTGAGTACACCGACACCAGTGTCAACACAAGTGTTGTGTCTATGGGCCGCTTAAGAGAAGCATAGAAAATAAATCATAATTATTGTAAGCACCTGATAAAACTTCGGATCATCTTCTGGGTATAAGCTACTCTCTCTCTGAGGTCCCCCACGCTGATCGCCACCACTGGAATATTGTTGATGTTGTTGTGTTTGTTGTTGTTGTTGTTGCTGATACATTTGCTGTTGATTCTGAGCCTGCATACGCCTATGACCTGGACTCACAACATCCACTCCACTATCCGATTGAGACATTCTTCGATTATTTGTTGTTTCTTGTTGTGAATACTGCCGTCGAAGAACACTTCCCGTTCGTTGCATTGGAAGATTTTCCTTCTCTGCAGCACTACGCGTCCGTTCCAATTTCGGACGTTTATCTGTCGAATCATGTGGTTCGACAATGGCCTAATAAGTCAGCACAAAAGACGTCTCTTAAGTGATGCAAAAAGAACAAAAAGATGTCAAAGTTTTTATTTATTTGTACTTACACTACTGCCATCCGGTTCGATCCTTCGTATGAAACCATCTTGATTTGGCGTCTTATTAATCCACTGTCCTGTCTTTGACAGAAGCTCTTGCTTCTTGCGGCACAATATACAGACCCAAATGACCTGCAATATGTTGTCCCATCCAAACAACAACAAGTTGAAAAAAAAAAATAAATGAAAACGAAAACATTATTTTCGATGAAAAAGCGATTCGAATAAAAAAAATGTACATTTTTCAATTAAATGGAGAAAACGGACAGAGGAAGAAAATACATTTATAACTACATACATTTATGGTCTGTATTCACTTGCATTTTTGCTGCCAAAAAATTGTTTGCAGTTAGCCATCCCACCAACTGGTCTGGGGTGAGAGAATGATATGGTTATACATAACTTCTTATTGGTGGAGTTCCAGGCGCGGATACAGAAGTTCAGATTGGCAAAGTGGGTAACTGATGGTATTATTTATTCTTTTGTAGGCGGCGTGAGTTTAGTTTCATCTTTTGACCTTCAAAATTAGGTCAAATGACTTGCATTTGCGAGGGTGCCTTTACTATCTCGTACTTATGTTTATTTGCGAATATTTCATATCAAAGATGCTGAGATACCATCGCAGCCCAAATCTGCGATTATTAATCAATTTTTATTTCCAAAATTTTAACTATCATTTTGCGGCATTGAATAATCGGGTATTTTTGGTTGAAGACTTTTTTAATTTAAAATTTGTTTTTGAGTTTTTTTTTTCATTTGCTTTGGGGCGATGTTTTCATTTTAGAATTAAGGCTCTTCCTAACCAACGCGAAACATTCGAAGCGACGACGAAACTTTCGAGTCCCTACATTTATTTACATGGTGATTAATGAGAGTGCCCACACTGCCGCGATGCGAATCTTGGTACATTCTACAGTCGCCACAGATTCGCACCGAATGTTTCGTGCTAGTTTGGGAGAGCATTTAGCGACTATTTTTTTCTTTATGAAAAATGGCCCAATTCAGGAACGTACCCAAGGGGAGGGGTTGCTTTAGATACCGAAACCGAGTTTTTTGTAAATTCTTCTCGGTAAAAAATAAAACCGTTAAGGATGTTAGTTTTAATTTAGTTTCTAGGCCGAAAGGCATTAGTATTAAGTAATCATAGTTTAACTTAGAGCGCCCGTATAGGGCCAGTAAGTTAGTTGTAAGTTATTGATAAGTAGGCTAGTTTTTTATGAATTTTTGTCTAGCTTTAAGTTAGTTATAAGTTGAATGGAAAAATAAAAATGAATTTAATTGCTTAAGAAGCTGAATTCAAAAATTTAGATTATTTTCTAGAACTTATAGGAGGCGACCATAAGATTAGTTATCTCATGCGGCTATTTAAAAAGTGCACTTTTCTAGTTGCATTTCTTGCGTGGTAAGGGGCTTCTATGAATGGGGGTATCAAGGGGAATGTAAAACTGCCGTCTTTACAAATCCAGTGGTCGATAGACTTTTGGAAGCTGTTAGCGTGAGTCCGAACTTTTATTTTTAGTCTGCATTTAACATGTTTAAGGCTTTCCTAAATGAAATAAGAATGGTAAAGCTAACTTCATAAGCTATTTGATACGGCTTAGCTACGTTTATTCACATATTACACACAATATGCAAATAAGACCATTTTTTATAAGAATGGTCGATCTCGTTCCACTAACCACCAAAAGTCTATACAACCACTCGCTTTGTAAAGAAGACAGTCTTAAATTTCATTTAATGGAATAGGTATGAAAACGTAGCTAGAAAAGTACATTTTCTAACTGAAGCAACCATGAAAATCACTTTTTAAACAATTTATTTTACACTAAAATATTTATTATAAGCTGCACATGAAGCAAACAAAGGTTTATGAGTGCTGTAATAATTTGTTCTATTCTTCTATTAAATCTTTGATTTAAAAAATCTACAGATCTGAAGGACCGTGAGTTATTGTTAAGGTTGAGTTGTGACAAAAGATATTCTGATTTGATTACTCTGATCTGACATACGAAGCCTAGGTTAGGTTAGGTTAGGTACCTATGCTTGTTGAAGTTTAATTTTGAGCCCATTATAACGCCAACATCACAAAAATGGTGGTTGATTGCACAAAATATAGATATTAGAAAAGGGCACACGTTTTCAAGAAAAAGACATACACTTGCACTTTGATACATTTAATTCCATATCACATGACATAAATTAGAAACATTTTTAAGTGTTTTTTTGTAATAATTCAAAGTCATTTATATTTTTATAAGATAAGCGAAACTAAGCGTCATCGGCGAAGAAGAGAATATCCAAATATTGGATTTTACTATATAAAAAAAAATAAATTTGATGGCACAACAGCTCATGAAGAACTAGGGCCTAGTGACTTACAACTCTCAACCATTCCTGTGTGCGTGTCTGCAGGAATGGAGCGGACCTACAGTTTATTGCCGAATCCGAACGGCTAGAGAGCGGCACTTTTCTGTGACAGGAGATAGTCCTGGAGGATTTGTCAATTCCTCGCAAGAGGCAGTAGCCGTTTTTTCTTTCAATTAAATAGGTGGCGAGGCTGGGGATCGAACCTTAGACCTCCGGCATGACAGTCCATCACACTCACCATCACGCCACGGCTACTACTAGCTTTGAAGTAGACGAACATTTTTATCTTTCACACGTTTCTTAATTTTTAGGGGATCCCTTTAGGCTGTTACTTTTTACCCCTGTTACTTCTAGCCCCGCTCTCCCTTACAGTTCGTTTGAAACCTTTTCCAAAAAAAGCTTATGTTTCGAGACATTTACAAAATTAATTAAACTTTATTTTAACCCCAACAAAAAAAAATTTTGCATTCGTCCAAATTTAGGGTCCTTGCTTTTTTGGAAATTCATAGGGCCTTACCTATGAAAATTAGTTATGACTTAAATATTGCAGTGAAATTAACCATAACGTTATATGTTGAAGTTGCTTAATTGGGCTTTTTGATCATTATTTTTATATGCAATTAAAATAATTAATCCATAATTTTTAATGTTACCCGACGTTTCGTTGGTTATTTTCCAACATTTTCATAACGTTATGGATCCTAATTAATATATGTATATTCTCAATATTTTGGAGTCAATTCGATATATGTATGGTTCATTATTTATAGTCCACGTTTATATTTAGGCAATACCATACACGATTTATTATTTAGAGACCACTTCGTAATGGTCCACTTTACTGAAATATTTAAGTCGTAACTAAATTTGATCATTGGTAGGGTGCCTAGACTTTTTATTTTTATTTTAATAATTTCTGTGTAAGAATATTTTATCGTACAAAATATGCCCGACTTGATCTGACAAACTTGCTATTGAAGTTAAATGTAATGATACAGTACAGTATAAAATTAGTCAAATAAGAGGCATGAAATTGCATTTTTTGATGGAATATATTTTAATTATGGTATTTGTTTGGATAGACCTCCTAAGTATAAAACCTAGTTTTTGGGATTTTTGGGGTTAGGGAAAAAGAGATTGACTTGGTTTTTGTCAACTAACTCGGTTCAATTTTATTTTGGAACAAAATGTCTAATTTAAACCTCATACAGAATTAAATTATCTTCAAAATAAAATATTAACTATACGTTGCTTTAGCTTTAAGTTATAGCAGGTCAAAGTTCGTCTATGCATCACGTTTTGGGGGTGGTGCGACTTTAGTTGAGATAACTCGCTGACCTTTGACTTTTTGTAATAACGCTCATAAAGTCATTTGTAGTACTTTTATAACTACCTATCAAATAAACCCTCAATCGATATTATCGACCAAGTATTGTGTGGTCAGTCCAACGCCAAATTTCACACACACTGCATAAGTTAGAAGCAAAAAATAAACAAAGTTTTTTTTCGTAAATATTTTCCGATCAATCGTATAAATAAGACAATATTGTCAATGTTGTTTACACTAACAATATAAATTACATAAATAATGGTCTTTGGATTTACATCTGCGACAGAGAACATCATTGGTGCACCGTGGATTCTGGGCCCCGTTGTACTGCAAGAAGTTAAGTCGATATTTACTGTGATGTTCACTTTTGTACCTCAGAGCTCAGATCATCACAGCGATCTAAGAAGTTCGTGAACTATAAAGGACAATCAAAATATTGAACAGAACAAAAATAAGTTCATTCAACTCAACTCCTTAAAAAGAAACTGCAAGACAAAGATTCCGCGGTTTTTCAGGACGAAGTTATGTTGTTGTAACTACAGCCATCAAAGAATCTTATCTGCATGATACTGTAACAATCGTTTCCGATGACATTGATGTTCTTGTTTTGTTGACTGAACAGTGAACATGGGGAGAAGCATTCCAATTTTTCCTTCAGAAACCAAAAATATGGTACTCTACAAAAAGTATCAACTACAGAATACAGTGTCAAACAACATTTTGTTTTTACACAACGATACAATGTCAGCAACGTATTTGGCAGGAAAAATGAAATTTATTACCATCATGAAAAAATATGCCAAAAACTTTGCTCCCGAAGTGGAAATTTCCAAAAGAAAAAATGCGAATCCAGAAGAAATTATTGCAGAAGGAGAAATTTTTTACACAGCACTCTATGGTGGAGTTAAGACGAATTCGGTTTCGTGACCTGCGCGGGGACGTTCGGTGTGGCGTAGCGGATGCAACTCAACGGATCGTATTTTTATTTAATTAATATTGCTGTTTTAAAAAAAATGCAGGTTATAGCTTTTTCATATACGATTAATCAGAAAACTTTTTCGAAAAAAAAACTTTATTTATTTTTCGCTTCTAACTCATGCAGTGTGTGAACTTTGAATTGGCCACACAATACTTTGTCAATAATATCGATTGAGAGCATATTTGATAGGTAATTAAAAGTACTATAAATAACTTTATAAGCATCATTCCAAAAAATCAAAGGTAAGCGAGTTATCTCAACTAAAGTCGTACCACCCCCAAAACTTTATGCATAGGCAAACTTTGACCCGCTATAATTTAAAGCTAAATTTTGTAGATAATTTGATTCTCTATAAGGTTTTAATAGGATATTTTGTTTTAAAATAAAATAGGAACGAGTTACTCGATAAAAATCAAACCAATCTCTTTTTTAAGATGGCGGCTCTTCCCCAACCCTAAAATTCCAGCATCAGCGAGTGGGCCATACGTCACTGACGTACAATGTATTTTAAATGGAGCATTACTGCTGCATTTAAAATACATTGTAAACAGTAGTGCCAATTGAAATAATTCAGTAACCTAAAGAGCTTACTGATGCGATAATTTAGAGGACCAGTGCTGGGGGATCGTGGGAAAAATCCCTTTCTGTGGGCATTTTGACCTCTAAAGGGACAAAAGGAAAACCGACCCATTTTGTGTGAATTCTTTGATTTTTGAAATTTTACCCGGAAAAGAGCACATTAACAAAGTTATAATGAATTTTGTTTAGATTAATTCGAAACAAGTGAAAATAAAGTTCAGGAAATATCAGAATTACTTCATAGAAAATTTTAAAACACCTGAAAAATTACACAATAGGTACAAATCGCGATCGTGAATATAGTACTATCAACGACTATATACCTATATATCTTTATTGTTTCAAAGGATCATGATATTATATCCACAAATAAATTGCTTCTTCACTTCCACAGTTAATAGAGCATAAACGCTTGGACCGATTTACTTCAAACTTGGTACTTGTATGTACTTAATAATATACAGGATGTCATCTAATTCGTGTAATTCATTTTGGGGGATGATTTCTGGGATCATTCTAGGAAAAAATGGAATGGGGGAAACATTTTATCTCACCGCCACCCCCCCACCCCTGAAACTGTATGTGGTATTTTATGAAAAGTTAACTTAAAATGGAAAAAATTATTAAAAATTTAAAAATAAATGGTTTTTTTGAAGGCTTAGACTTCATTCTTTCAATAATTTTTTAAAACAAGCTGTTTTAAAGTTTTCGAAAAAATTAATTTCATATACAAAATGTTGGTTTTTTTGTTCTTTAATATCTCAAAAATGAAAATTAAACATTAATTATGTGCTTTGTTCGTTTTTAATTTAAAGTCCTCTTTTCAACTTTTTTTCTGTGGGAAATAAAAGGGGAAAAAAGAAAATATTTGTGGAACAAAAAGGGAATTTACTGACTGCGTGGAGGGAATTCTGTTAAAAATGCACCCCAGCACTGCAGAGGACGCACCAGACACACAGACGCACAGACCGACTGCGACGGCCGGTAAGGCGAAAACCACTTTTTCGAACTTCTTCATCATCGTAGTTTCAATTTTGATTACTACATTTTTTTACATACGAAACCAACACTCTTGCTCTATGTATATAGAGCAAGTAAAATATACAAAATAATTAATTTAAAATTTGAGACAAATAAGTACATTTATTTGATAAGAGTTCAATGAATTTTGAAAAATATATTTTTTTTTAATATGTGGACTTTTCCATTTCCATTTCTTTTAGCGGATTTTCGCTAAATGAAAATATAGTAGATATATATACACTTTTCCCCCCTCCTCGAAACCGCGCTTGAAAAGAGCATATAGTAGATCAGCATCGGTCGGTAGATATTGATATTATATTTATACAGCAGAATTTGTCGCCAAAAAACTTGGAGTCGTTAGCTAAAGCGAATAGTTATTGTCCTTTGGGGATTGTTTCTTTTCAATTTTCTTGTCACAAAGAGAAGATGAGTAAAGACACATTGCTAGCCAACAACGAGACGGCAACGTTGCTGTAGCTGTGGCAGTGTTGGCAAGTTGCCAGAAAAAATATTTTGTGGTTAAAACAAACACTTTTTTTTTGTATGTTGGAAGTGATTTTTGTTTTACTGGCGATGGATTTCATGGTGCAAACTTTTTTCCTACGTTAATTGCTTTATTTTTCAAAACTTTCATCGGACTAGATTACATGACAAGCCAAAGAAGAACATTAACTGAGGTCACCATATGAGTAATCTGGGAGGGAATATTATATGTCGAATCTCGGCATCCCTGCCAAACTCTTCCACTTGTGCAGGATGACGATGGAGAAATCTCGCTGCTCCGTCAAAGTCGCCAAGAACACCACCGAACCCTTTTATGTCGAGAAAGGTTTGAGGCAAGGCGATGCGTTATCATGCAACCTGGTGAACATCGTTCTTGAAGCAATTGTACGCAACTCGCAAGTTAACAACAGAGGTACAATTTTTCAAAAGTGTATTCAACTACTTGCTTATGCAGATGAACCGTAAACAAGCCATACAAAACATATCATCCGTTTACTGTTCCTTGGTTGCTGAGAGCCAATCCAACAGTTAAAATTCAAACTAAATGGACTAATCCTCCCATCGAGGAAGTGTTTAATTTGTTGTGGTTAAATATTAAAAGAAATTTGTTTAATTAACTTTTTATTTGTACAACTAATTCTTTTAAAAACTTTTTATCCTTTCTCTTATCGATCTCGATGTAAGTTATATTTCGTTCGCCTCATATGTATTTATATATGTCAAGATAACTTTTTATTTTTGGAAATAAAGCTCCCCTGAAGAAGACGGCAGCCACCGTCGAAACGTTCGGAAAAATAGAAATGAAAATTGTTTTCATTTAAAACATCAATACAACCAACACAGCCGACGAGAATCAACTTAAATATTCTCAAATAGCATATAACTATCAACTTGGTCAAAAACTTCACATACATAAGTAGTATTCAGTTGTTGCTATATGTGAAGTCACAGTCATCTGGCTCTGTTCAAAAATATATTTTCATTTCATTGTCATTTTATTTTTACAGTTCTTATCATTTAAAAATAATCTGTTCTAAATTGTAGAACATGATACTAACGCTGTGGCTCCATTGGCAATGTTTATTGCTTGGGTGGGCTATTCCATTTCAAATTGTCACAAAATTCACACATAGAAATGGCGACAGCAACTGCTTAAATATACTATTTTTGATAATATAAAATTTTAATTCACTAATTTGTGGTCATATTTTCACTTTTTGTTTCAAAATGAAGGAGAAATCGTTCAAAATCGTGGAGAAACCATTTTGTAAAAGACGAAACGTCAAAATGTATTGCCTCGTTGATGGAAATCAATAATTGCCTTTCATCATTCGGGCAATGGTGCCATTGCCATTGCTATTGACATTGCCGAAGCGTCTCCATTGTCAATATTCAAGGCAATGGCTAATGGAGCCGCTGTGTTAACGGTATGGTGGGACAAATGCACAAAAAATCAAAGGGCATTTAAATGTGTTGCGGTAATTCTGTTTTTGGGAGAAAGTTTATTCATCATCAAAGGAAAATAACCGGATTTTGATAAATACAACAAAAAATAGCTAATTTTATCTGCAAAAAAGCACGACATCCTTTGGGAAGACTGAGGTGCACAAGGATATAACAATGGGAGTCATATAAACGGACAGTAACAATATCTATCTATAAGGATAACAACAATCACTGGAAGTAATAACTGATTTCACTTTAACTACTGAAGCTCGTAAAAATGTAAAAGGCAGCGTTTTGAACTACCTAAAATAAATAAAATAAATTTGGTGGCACAAACGGCTCATGAAGAACCAGGGCCCAGTGACTTACAACTCTCAACCATTCCTGTGTGCGTGTCTGCAGGAATGGAGGGGACCTACAGTTTATTGCCGAATCCGAACGGCTAACGAGTGGCACTTTTCTGTGACAGGAGATACTCTTGAAGGATTTGTCAATTCCTCGCAAGAGGCAGTAGCCGTTTTTTCTTTTAAATAAATAGGTGGCGAGGCTGGGGATCGAACCTTAGACCTCCGGCATGACAGTCCATCGCACTAACCATCACGCCACGGCTACTACTCCATATATATGACAACCATGAATTATTTTGAATTTAAAAAAATATATGATTTAATGAAACGTGATTGGTCAAATATATCGGATTTTTTAAATATTTTATTTTTCGTAGCAACTGTGTCATATTTGTAAACAAAAATTGACAGAAAAAGCTTGTGATCATTATATGGCATAGACTATTAATACTTGTCATATATACAAATATTGTGCCATATTTTATATGACTTGCATTGGTCATATATATATGACAATGTAATATCACCTTAAGCGGCTTGAACTACCTTCATTCAAAAATTTTAAAGTATAGGTACATATATACGTACTGATCTTTTTGATTTGTTGCAAGATTTAAATGCTATAAATAAATGAAAGACATTAAGCGTAGTTCAAGCAAGAAAAACTATTGACGTTGAAATTAAAAATCTTGTTATAGTTTCATAAATGATTCTCAATCTCAACTAGTGGGAACAAAAAGTATAGTGCTTCAAATGGATTAGGAGATATCCATACGAAGAGGGATATTTAAGAGATATTTCAAACAAAATCAATATAATAGGCATGTTCAGGAAAATGCGATCTCAGAGCCCTCAGCAATCTCAGTTACATATAAATAAATAGGATTTCGCATTCGCAGTAAAGTTTCTGAGTTTTGCTGTCTGAGGAAAACAAATTTTGGATTCGCTTGCTCACTTTTTGACGTAGAGAAATCTCTGAGTTCTAATTTTCCATACCATGCCAAATAATATTTATTTGTAATTCTTTATTTTTTTTGTTCCAATTTTCATAAGAATGACATAAATAATGATAAAATTTTAAAAACTTATTGTTAAGCTCTTCAGCTTACTTTACTCAATAATAAATGTCGGTAATTAAAAAAAAAAAGTGTACACGTTTTTCTCCACCAAATACCTACTTACATTCAATAAATACCTAAATGCTTAACTTCTTACTCACCTTATTACTTCGTAATGTAACCTTTCCACCACACCTTGCACAACATCGAATATTACAGTAGTGGCATATATGTCCAACACCGTCGGCAAATTTCGTCTTAAGGCATATGTGACAAGTTGCATCTAGCTCAACGCCAGCTTTCTTCTGCTGTTCCGACCTCTGACGGATGGCATTCTCAAGTGTCACAACTTCATCTTGCTTACGTCTAAATGAATGAAAAAAATCCCATCATAAAATATAGAAATGATGAAGATGATGATGGTTTAAGCAAAAATAAAACGAACAACAACAAAAAATACACATGAGTGTCACTTTAAAAAAATGTCAAAATTAACAAACATTTTCCTGATGATGTTTCTTTTTTCTTTTTTAAAAAAAATATGTAAATACATACATAAACATATTACATAGTTTTATTTACTACATTATATCATGTTTGTATAATAATATTGTATAGTAATGTAACTACAGGGTGTTTCGGACTTAAAAGTAAATATTTTCTTAGTGCCAGTTGTTGTACAATCGTGGTTAAAATATTCATCCTAGGATCAGGAATTTTAATTTAACAATTTCGGTGAATTAACTGAAGTTCAACTATTGTGCAAGGATGTAACTGGCTTTTATCACATACTTGACCCTTGAACCATCGTTTAACTTCAGTTAATTATTGAAACACGACTGTACAACTGGCGCTTATAGAATAATTTTCGAAAGGAATTAAATTCAGAAGACGAAGTTTGCTTGTATTGAAGAGGCTAATGTTAGGCGTTTCTTTGCAATGCCAGAGGGATTTGGTTAAAGAAAATGACATCGGCGTTACCGAAGCCATCACAGAGAAAACTTAGAGTTTCCATAAAAACTATGGATAAAAAGTGTGTGATTCACGATAGCCGGTTAAGTTAAGCGGAAGATTGAGGCCGGTATTACGACTGGTTTGTGGGTAAGAGAAGTGCGAAGAACACCTCACGGTGAACTTCTTTACTTCTCTTTCCAGGAAACCTGTCGTGATACCGGCCTCAATTTTCTCAATCTAAACAGAGTCAGAGTAGTAGCCGTGGCGTGATGGTTAGTGCGATGGACTGTCATGCAGGAGGTCTAAGGTTCGATCCCCAGCCTCGCCACCTATTTATTTAAAAGAAAAAACGGCTACTGCCTCTTGCGAGGAATTGACAAATCCTCCAAGAGTATCTCCTGTCACAGAAAAGTGCCGCTCGTTAGCCGTTCGGATTCGGCAATAAACTGTAGGTCCCCTCCATTCCTGCAGACACGCACACAGGAATGGTTGAGAGTTGTAAGTCACTAGGCCCTAGTTCTTCATGAGCTGTTGTGCCATCAAATTTATTTCTTTTTTAAACAGAGTCAGAGACATCATCAGGTTATTGATTTCAAATCTAAATGGAACGCAAACAAGAAAATACATATACATACATAAAAACGATAATTAATTAAACTTTCATTTGAAAAACCTTGTGTTTTACAGCCATATTATATACATCAGGAACAAATCGGAGTGAATTGAATTTTTAACCCCTCCATTTAATCTGCAATTTTTAAACCCGACAAATTAAACTTACCTATGGCATTAATATTAACTTAAAAAAAAAATGCATCCACCTCGATGGAATAAAAAGAAATTGAAGCGCGTTTCTGTGTAAACTTAAAAGCTATTAAAAAGCTACGAACAGGTATGTATCAACAATTTGACATTTGTAAATATTCTTTTTACTTTTTTGTCGCTTGCTTTTGTATTTTGAACTTACACCCGAGTTTAACTACTTTAACTCCTTAATGGAAGTCTGTTTAAATTATATCGAATTAAACTTGACTAGGTTCGGGTGACTGAATAATATGACTGTTAGTGTTGAAATGCAAAGCATTTCTTAGCATAGAAATTCTTAAAAAAAAAAAATAATCCATAATTTAAAAGCAATTATTTACAACATGTTAAAAAAAATATCACATAAAGATCAAAAACACCCTGTATTCAATTACCTCATAATTTCATTCTGCTGCTCCTCTTCCTGTTTTTGTCGCATGAGGACATTTTCGATTTGCATGCGTTCATTTGGCGTAAGATGTGACAAATCTGGCATGTCCTCCATTTTGGATGTTCTTGTTGTTGCCTTGCAAAACTTTCTCAGTGTCTCTTTAATCGGATCTGTATGTATCTACTTTATGTGTGGGTGTGGGGTATATGTGTATTTTTTAACTAAAAATGGCTGGCGACGTTTATTCACTACTTCGTTATCCTCTTAACTTTTTAAGTTTTGTTTATTTATTTCGATGGTCAAGTTTTTTTTTATTATATATTAATTTGTTGTCGTTTTTTTTTTCTATTGGTTATGTCGTCAAGTGTTATTGTTGTTGCTGTTTTTTTTGTAAATTTACATAATTCAGTTATTTCATGTATGTTTCTTATGTTTTTGTTGTACGTTTTATTTGTATTTCGTTTTGCTGTTTGTAGCTAAGTAGTGCTACCTTTCAGGAATTTCTTCTAGCAAAGATTTTAGACCAACTCGATACCAACACGGGCACAATTCTAATACTTTTCTTTGGATATTTAACGAAAGATAATAAGTACAATGTTGCGTATGAATTCAGTGTCATTTTAAAGGCCTTTTTTTTTTTTTAAATAATATGACCTTTATTTGGAGTGGAATTCGAGTGTTGTTACTTCAAAAGGTCTTCAAAGAACGTATTCTCTTTTTGTCCTGAGTGTATTATGATCAAGTAAAAGAGCTAGAAAAAAAGATAAAATTGACATGATTACAAATGTTGAAGAAAAAAGGATAACAAATATTAATATTATATGTAAGGTAGGTGCATCAAATAAGGCTCGGAGCCTAATAAGGCCCAGTGCACAAAAAACGGCATAACCGACAAGCAACGGGGCATAACCGACCAGCTAACTCAATTGTGTTGGATATGAGAAAATAAATAAATTAGTGAAGGGAAAAAATTGTGGTTTTGATAAAAAGAAGTCATTTAAAAAATTGTTTCTGTTCCAAGTAATTAATTGAGAAAGTACGGTTTTTAATTTGTATCTAAATACACACCAATACAAAGTTTGTTAGTTGTTCTATTTATTTTAGGATAAAATTTATTTTTTTATCAGCAAGAAAATAAAAAAAAAATTGACGAAAATAATTTGTGGGCCTTATTAGGGCCAGGTGTTACTAATATGGCCCAAGGTAAGGTTTTTCAAAACGCTCAAAAAATATATTTTAATTTGGAATTTAACCAAAAAAATCTAAGTTTTTATATAGCTGCTTTAACTGATGTCGTTTTCGATTGGATTTTCAGAGTGTTTCACTCCTTTTTGATTCCAATGGAATATGAAAAACTCTCTTCCGTAATATGTGTATCTATGTAGAAGTAAAAGCTAAAATGAACTCTTCAATGATTTCAATTTCAGAACTTCCCAAGAAGAAGTATTTACTATTTTGACAATTAATCCAACACATACTTTTAAAAATATGTGTGTTTTCAGAGTGCACTCCTAGCACTCCTTAATGAAATCCGGAGTGAAAAAACACTCCTAAATCATTACTCCAAACAGCAAATGGAAGGTTTTTGGAGTGTTGGGAGTGTGGATCGAGTGAAAAAAGAGTGCTAGGAGTGACCAACGGAAAACGATATGAGGTTTATATTATGCCAGTTCACTATATTCTTTCAATAAACTTACAAGTTATTTGAAGAAACAAATAAGGTGGACCTTATTTGGGCCATCTACCTTAATATGTATTGGTTGTTTGTGGTTTTTTGTTGCAGGTACATAGTTCAGTAAAGGTGTTCTAACTGGCCCGTAGTAGCCTGTGGCGTAAGTAACATATCCTATAAGAGTATCTCCTGTCATAAAAAAGCGCCGCGCCGTTCGCCTTAGTCGTTCGGACTCGGCAGTACACCGTAGGTCCCCTCGATTCCTGCTGACAAGCACACAGGAATGGTTGAGATTTGTAAGTCATTAGGCCTTAATTCTTCATGATCTGTTGTACCAAAAAATTTATTTTCCCGTCTGTATCGCGTGCAGGGAAAACGTTGCCGTATTACAATAGGTCACTATTGATAGCATCAACTCCGATATAGTTAAGGAGTTCCTCGCTATTAGATTAATACTTCTCGAATGCTATACGACGCGCAAAAAGCGAGATCTGATCCTGGTCTCTTTCGAATGAAAAATTCTTCAACGAAAATTTTGTCTGTTTGTGAAGAGGACGAATGGAAGAGAAAAGATACCGCTCATAGAGCTGTACAATGATGTTGAGCCAAAACAGCTCGACTACTTTGGCTAAACTTCACGTAGAAAGTGAACAACAGTACTCCAGCCAAGAGAGTCTTTGAACCCCATCATGGCCTCTACATAGATTAGAGGTTACAACGAAGAATGAACCTCCGGTTTAGTGATCAATACGCAGCGGATGCCGCATCAGAGCACTATGTCCAGATGACTGAAAGCAGGTTGCCGGGACTTTGACCTACTTTTTGTTCCCTCTTGTATAAGTATACCTACAATAGTTTAACAGCCAAATTAATAAACTTGGAATAGCGAAGGATTAGACCTTATTCCGTAGACTAAATGCAAAATGTAATCGATGAACTAAAAAATTCTACAAAAGTGACGTTTACTAAACTAAACCACCGTAGAAGGTGTGTTTGGTAACTTTTAGGTTTATTTTGTTTTGTTTTTTTTTTTACAGATTATCACAATTCGCTGCCCAAACCCATACGGAGTTTGCGAAACTTTATGAAAATTTCAAGTAACTAGTGAGGGCCTTGTCAGTACGCAATTTGTATAAAGTTCAGTTCATCTTACATATAGATTTCACGATAAATACCTATTGTGAACTATATCCAACCAGATCAAAATTTCTTAATCATTAAAGCTGAAAGTTTTTTTTTTGTGCCCGTGGCCTGGCAATGTTAATATAGGAAGGTTTATTTATAATAAAAATTCTATAGACTACTGAAATCTATGTAAGATGAACTAAACTTTATACAAATTGCGTATTGACAAGGCCCTCACTAGTCAACCGATGAGTCCAAGTGAGATGAGCAATTTGTATGGACTACAGGCCGTTAAAAGCTATTTTGAATCAATAATTCAACAAGTCCAATTAAATAATGCTAAGTCTTCTACTTGGCTGATTTATTTCAGTAGTATATAGAATTTGCATTATTAAAAAACCTTCGTAAAATTTCAAGTACTTAGATAACCAAACAGGCATCTCACTTATTGTAGTAGATTTTCTTAAGGGATTTTCAGTAAACATTACTTTGCTATTCCACGAACATTTTGTTTTTTAATGGAAGTTTTTAATCCGTAGCTTAACATTTATTCCATGGTGTAGTAAACTCGTTGAATAAAGGTGAATTTAGGGTTTTCTATTCATATGGCTGTAATAGTTTTTTTTTTTTTCAAATTTCTCTTCATAATAATAAAGCACTAAAAAGTAATGATATGAACTGTTAAATCATCCTCTTAACCCCCTTCAATGCGCCATTCACTGCGCTTTTCATTTAAATTAAACCATTATTATCAATAAACTTGGCATAAAACATAATCCACGGAAAATGCTTCAACTAAAAAATGTGATGCAATTCTGCCAACGTTTAACGAAGGAAAAGGCAACATCACTAAATACACCCTTAAGACTCGTAGAGTACGAAAAGCAACGTGTAAAAAGGACAACTTTCGCACGTTGTACCTATACGATATACGGTATGCTGCACTTCAAGTATATCTTTACCCTAAGGAGATGTGATGCGACATGTAATCCAAAAATCCTTTTTGTTTTTCAGTCCGCTCTTCAATATTCAAGCATCGGAAGGATAAAAATCACGCTAGACATTTTTTTAACTGTGCTGCTTCAAGTCAAGAGTCCGTTTTATTCCTGGATAAATGCTGATAAGAGGCAACAGGATTTTTCTCTCGGAAATAGGTAATTGCTAATATGAACAAATGACTTTGGTCGTATTTGTCAAATTGAATTGGTTAAATCAAAGAACTCTCGTTAAAAGATATGTCAGTAATTACCTCGAGTTACCTGCTTAGGACTAAATTAATTTATGTTTAGATAATCTCGGTCATGTTTTATGTTTAATGTTAAGTTCCTTATAAAACATAAATTAAGCGTATTTTGCATATCTCCATTTTTTTTATGTGTGAAGAATTGGAAGCTGGCCTAGTTTTTTTTTTTCAACTTTTGCACCATTTTTATTGATGTGACCATTAAAATGGTAAAGTTGTAAAATTCCCTTCAGCTTTCGTATAGAAACAAATTTTTCGTACGACGAAGAGATCACGGCCGGGAAAAAGGGGTTTATTAGAGTTGCTTTGGTAAGAACAAAATGAAGAAATTGATTTCATGAAATCTGTAATTTCATGAAATTCGTAGCCTCCATTTGAAATATCCATTGCTTAACACAGTTAGGCTGGAGTAGGATATGAAATCACAGTTTTAGACAAAAATTTCATAAACGTGTGCCCGAAATTTCGACTATTGTGTTTTGTCGATTTGCAGGCGTATTAGCGTATTTTGCATATATCCATTTTTTTATGTGTGAAAAATTGGAAGCTGGCCTAGTTTTTTTTTTCAACTTTTGCACCATTTTTATTGATGTGACACATTAAAATGGTAAAGTTGTAAAATTCCCTTCAGCTTTCGTAGAAACAATTTTTTCGTACGGGAAAAAGGGGTTTATAAGAGTTGCTTTGCATTGAAAGAACATTTTTATGTGTTTACACAAGAAACAAGGTTTTGTATATTTAAAATATCTGCCTCATCAGTTTTTTTTTTTATTGATGACCAAAGTGTTTATTGATCGAGTGCTTGCTAAGATGACATTTTTTTACACCAAAGTCGTTCAGGCTGAGTGCATTACCGGCAGAGTAGATGTGCAGTTTGTATCTTCCGAACCCTACCTAGTCATAAGAATAATTTTAGTTGAGTCATCCCCTTGGTACCCTTTCACACAAGGCAACAATCAGTTCATAGGCGAGAAGGGCAGGAAAAAAGAGGGGTAAACAAAATCTCCCCGGTCAACAAATTCAGTAGATTTTTTTGACGTTCCTCTTCACACTACGTTTGTGTGCGTTCAACCAAGGTATAGTTTAAAAGGAAAATAAGCAAAAGGAAAATTTAATGAAAACTTTAAAAAAATCTCCAGCAACTAGTATCTTCGTGTGAAAGGGTACATATTTGTTTCCAAACTATTACACATGATTTACTTCGCACTTCTTCGACATGTCTTAATACCCAGTGGGATAGTGTGGAAGGGTTTTTATTATGTGCATCAACTTAGCAGGTCGCACGTTTTCCGTTGCAGATTAAAAAGAATATAGTAAACCAACAGAGCAATTATTTTTTTTTTGCGTAACTATAATTAGCAATTAAGTAGCAACTAATTACTATATTTTTCGCAAACCAAAACAGCGATTAAATTTTTTTGCGTTACTAATTAGCAATTAAGTAGTTTTCAATATATATCCACTCCCAGGCTGTTTATCTATAGTTTTGAAAAAGTTGACCTGCTAAGTTGACGTCAACTTAGCACGACACCCATTTTCTCGCAAACAAAAATAGCAATAAATTTTTAGCTAATTAGCAATTAGTAGTTCTCAATATTTATCCACTCCCGGACCGATTATCTATAGTTTTGAAAAAGTTGACATCCATTTTTTCCAAAACCAACAGAGCAATTAATTTTATTTTGCGTAACTAATTAGCAATTAAGTAGCAACTAATTACTATATACTTTTTCATCTGCAACGGAAAAAGTGACCTGCTAAGTTGATACGCATGTTTTTATCTCAGTTTAGATTAAATAAATCTATTTGATGTTTCGACCTCACAAACATTTTAAACAGCAGATTTATTTTGACAATACCTTCCAAAATTAAGTTGAAATAACAGAAAGTTTCATGTACCTATATCCGAAATAAGCATAAAAATAAAGTTTACGAGGAACGCATTCATTGCGATAAAATATATGTAGGTCAGTTCGAGTTGTGAAACTATTGGAACCATGAAGATTTAACAATATTTATTTTAAATCTTCGAGATTTAAGAAACAGATTTGTGTGGCCAATATAAGTGTCCTTTTTTGGTATGTGGAAAATAAGTTTTAGTTGGCTTCTAAGTTTTAAAATGCACTTTGCAGCCTACAAAATTAATACTTGTCCCACACACTGTTATACATATGCTTCGATGAACCCTCTCGAAGTAGCTTCATCCATAAAGGATACTTACATGCATCACAGTTGACCACATAATGTCTTTTTGTTTCCTATTCAGCCCATAGTTTGTATTTTGTATTATACACTTCTCTGATGACTTTACTTGTTCCATAATATGTATATAACGTTTCTGCTGGCTGTCATTATTAAAGCTGCTATTGCATTGTTGTTTGTATTGCTTTTATTGTTTGCGTTTCGTTTCCATTTCAAGTTAAGAGTCACAAGTGAGAGCAAAATAAAGATTTGTGGTTTTCTTTCACATCAACATCTCACTCATCTCAATTTAGAACTTTCTATCGGTCTCCCTTATACATTCAAGAAAATGGCGCATGTTGCCGAAAAGTCAACAGACAACAATAAGTCCCGAGTATAATAGTGAACGTATCAGTTCTAGAAGTACTTGAATGGAGTTTAAACAACAGCTACACACACCTTCATAATTATGAAGCAAAAATAGAACAAAAAGATTTTTGTGAAAAAAGCACCACTACAAACAAGCTTAAAAAAAAGGACGAGCTTTCAACCTATTTAATTCCCTAGGTATATCCTTTACTCACAATTCCAACATTTTTCTTCGGCTGTATTGGCTTGTGTGGCAAGTATATGATGGTTATAGAAGTGTTTGTTTTTAAACCCACTTGGAGCCTTAAAGGAATATAAAGAGGAGGCGAGGAGTTTTTTGAAGCTCGCACAGATGGTCAACAAGGGATAGCATCACTGTTATACACAGCTCTGAAAAGGGAACTCAGTATTTCTATGCACATTGAGGTCACAATGATGTTGTTGATTAAATTTTACTTAACGTCTATTTGAATTGGGTTGCAAGAAAAGAGGTTTGTTTTTTAAGTGCATAGTTGCCCTCGTGCGACACGGTTATCGTAGATCTGACAGAACTGTGAGAAGATGCTGAATAATTTAAAGTTGTAAACATAGCCCAGGAAGATAAAAAATAGAAAAACTTGAAAAAAAAAATCGGCCAAAGCTGAATTTTGGTATAGAGCTTTGTTTTGAACATTTCCTTAATTTGAAACCAGGACTAAAGTGTTGAGAGTTAAAGGGAAAGGTTTAAATTTTATTTAAATTGGTGTAGGTATACTTATTCGGATATTATTAAGTTTGAAAACCACTTATTCAAGCTTTTCAAAAGCCCAAAGACTCCAACAGTGACGTTTGACAAGTTCGGCTGGCTTTAATTCTTATTCAAGTCTAATTTCCTATGCTTTTTAACTAAGATCCTTATGCCAAATACGCGAAGTTGTAGCATACGACTGGTTGAGAAGGCCACGGGGAGCGGTCGACCGACGTTTGAATGCTCTCAAAAGAAAAGAATGTTGATAATTAGGGATCGGATTTCCATGCAAATGCATATTTTTTTAGGAACACCTTGGAAGCAAGGTAACGAGTTATGTATACGAATCAAGAAACTTCCTTTAAATTGGCATTCAATCGTTAGTGCATATTTTTGTATATTTTACTATAAATGCATATTTTGCATATTTTTGTGCATATTTTACTATAAATGCATATTTTGCATAGTTTTGCATATTTTTATAATAAATTCAGTATATTGTTCAAAAATTTAACTATAGACAGTAAAAAAAATATCCCCCTTATTATTGTGCAAACGAACCTTAAATCTATATTTCTTTTATTCATTTCACAATCTTGCACCATATTCAAACCCCACATTATAATTAACTATATAAACAAAGCTGCATGTATGAACTTGACTATTGTGCCGGCGAAACAGTGAATTAAAGAAAAATTAAGACTGTGTGCCTGAGACTGTATGAATGAGATCGAAATTTAAATGATATACTTTTCTTCATTGCTACCGAGAAGCGCCAAAATGGCTACAAAAAGCTTCCGAAGACACAAAGGTAAGCAAATTGAAATTGTGTAAGAACAATGTGGTAAAGTTAATATTTTATTTGATGATAAAAATAAAAAATTGAACTTATTGTTAAAGACTGAAGAAAATGTGTGTTTTTAATTGAACTTAAGTTAAATTGGTTTTAAGTGTATATTTTGCATTTTTAAGCGCATATTTTCAGATTTTAAGTGCATGAAAATCCGAACCCTATTGATAATATAAAAATTTAGGGTCAATTTTTCAGTATAGCCTAGCTTTTAATTAGTACTTAATTATCAGATACAGCAAAAATTAGTTTTTCATTAGTCAGATATAAATTGAGGCCATAAGAAACAGAGAAAAAGACAAAAACTAATTTATGTTATAGCAAAAAACTGTCTTTTATGGAACCGTTATACCTAATTCATGAAGCACATGAATGTGTAAAAAAAAAAGTAGTTTTTGGCATACTAAATATTATACCATGGACAAAGGGTATATAATATCAGTAATTCTTGGAGCATGTACAAGTACATGCACAATTGTACAGTACATGTCCACGATTATAGAAGTGGTGAATACAGGGTACCTAAATAAGTTTTGTACACCAGCCATTGAGCAATCCAAATTATTTATATTTTTTTTTTTTGAGTGTGTGTAACTGACATTTGACAGCAAATTGACAAAGTACAAACAAAAATTCCGACAAAACTGAATTTTTATGGATACATTTTTGTATGTCTTAATAATACATAATATGCTAAATTTGTATTATGGATAATGTTTTTAGGGGTGGTGAAAAGGGTTGAAAATCAGTTTGTAAAGGATGTACATATATCCAAAATTAACAAATTTAGTCTACTAATTAGGAAATGCTTATAAGACATTCAAATAAAGCTCTCCATTAAAATGTAGCTTTGACGGTTTTGTTTTGGATAAGTTTGGCCACCCCACTATGAGCGCCAAACTTCTCAAACCGTTTATTAAGAGCACCAAAGAGATAGAAACAAAATTCATACTCGAATAGCTGTTCAATCAGCTAATACAATTATTAATAATTCTGTTTTCTCAAAATTAAAGGATAAAATATAAAAAGAAGATAAGTCAAATATCGTGTATAAGATAAAATGTCCATCAGTTTATGTAGAAACTTCAATGCAAAAACTACGTAATCGTATATCAGGTCAAAAACAATGCGGTAGCACACAAAAAATAGCTTTAGCTCTACATTGCATAGAGGAAGGTAATCGTCCTGATTTCAAAAATGTAACAATTTCACAGTCAAAAAATAACTATAATAAAAGAATGTTGCTTGAAATGGTTCATATTAAAAATAACGAAAATAGTATTATCAGACGTTCAGATTGTGATAGGCTTAGTAATGTTTATGGTCAGGTATTAAATTATATATGTTTAGATAAAACTCAACATAAAAATATGTTTATATATTACATACAAATACTTGAGTTTATTCTCAAATTAAAAATATTTGAATTCAAAATATTTAAATAATTAAGAAAACTATTTTGTTTGAGAATCAATATTTTCAAACAAAAATACATAAATCTAAACAAATAAGAAAAGAATTATAGGAGGAGAATTAAAATAAAATTAGGTTAATAACTAAGAAAATAAATAAATTAAAGAAACATTAAAATAGATGTTTGCACCGCAAAAAAAAAAAAAAGAATTTGTCAAAAGAATTTGATGAAATTTTCGCGCGTTTTTCAGTTATTGTCGATTTTAACCCTAAAGGACTATACCTTATCCAAATAAAAAAGGCAGTGTAGGCAAGATAGGACGTTTGCCTCTCATTCTGGCTATAGTGAATTGCATAAATCTGTCCTTTATTAAAGCTCTCACAGGGTTGTCGTATTGTTTATTTTGAATGGACCCAAATATGAAAGAATGGTATGCAGGGTTACCGCCTTTTTTTGGATAGAAATTTTCATTTAATTGTTTTATTGATATAAATTAAAACACATTTATCTTTTTCCCCACCACCATGAGCTAAGATAATACACGACTTAAAAATACAAATTGCACAAAACTCTAAAAAAAAAACACACCTCTTGAAAAATACACGAGTGAAAATACAAATTGCACAAGTTAAAGGACGATGAAGAAAAGAAGTCTGGTACTGACGAAGGCCCAAAAGAAACAGTCAACACTTGAAATATTCTTAAATTTATTTTTAATATACACTTTGGTTAAATGTTTATTCTTTTATTTAACCTTTGTAAATATTACTTGAATTATAATTTATTGCACACACATTTTCAAAAAACTTTACAAACGATTCTTAAAAAACTACCCGTCTTAAAAACATAAATTGCACAAAACTTAAAAAAAAATACACTTTTTAAAAAAATACTTTACTTCACATTAATTGACGCAAATAATACTCTTTCAAAGAAAACAGCTTAAAATTTTGTAACTGCATTTCAACGTATTTTCCACACATTAAACGAAATGCAAAAGATGAAAACACTCTACGATAACCCTCATCATTAAAAACTTTTTTTAAAGCTCTAAAACCAAAAGCACCTCAACAGAAACACAAGGAAAAAAATCTGAACGAGTTGCCAAATGGACATGGGTAACCCTGAATGCACATCAATATTTTATGGGGGTTGAAGTTGAATAGCAGCAGCAGCCATAGGCCACAGCAATTCAGTGCGCACTCAGATGTGCGCTCGATAGGACGTTGTATCTGCGTCAGATGCTATCAGAAATTTACGGGCGGGCAAACACTTTTTATGAAGGAGTTCTTTCAATTTAGTATGGTGCTAAAATATGGTGCGCTACTGATTTTGAAAAAGCTCTCCCATAAGACGTGTACTGCCAATTTATGTTGGATAGACCTTAGATGCTCGACTCTACGATTTCAAAGTAAATAAATTTTCTTTAATTTGAGCCCTGAAACATCTGTGTAGACCAAATAGTTTCTAAAATACAGCTATTCCAAGTTTATCAATAGTAAATTCAAAACAACAAGTAGTATAATATGCAGTAATAAAAATATGGTGCTTGGCACAAAATGCATAAATTACTAGAGTGTATAAGTTGATTTTTTTTTCTCGAAAACTTAATTTAAATTGAAATTTTTTCATCAATTTTCAATTGAGAAAAATTGATTTTTATTTTTTGGAGGACCCCGAGGCTAGAATTAACTTGTATACATGTATTGTCTTATCATAGTTTGGTTCGTTTTAGTGACTCCTTCCATATCAGAAACATTCTGTGGTAGGTACTCATCTTTAGGTTGTTGTTGGACATGCTATTTCGCTTTTTCTTATTTTGTAAGATGAAACTATTTTAAAAGTAAAAAAAAAACTGGGACCTAATTTTGCTAAATGAAAACTGTTGAACTATTTGCCGCAATCTGTCTCTATTTTTCCACGCAGACGTCAAAACGATATCGTTCGATCATTTTTGTTTTTCATAATAGGGACCAAGGTAAGGGGAGATATTTTAAGATATGGACCTGATCTGGCTTTGTATTTATATCTCCACCATGGTTGGTTTTGAATACAAAAGTTTATTTATTTATTTTTTTATTTATTTTATTTTAACAACTATGGTTTGTACGCTAAGATAACATCTTTTATAGTACTTCGGTATAATATGTTTTTGACATTAAAGTTACTTTGATACAATTTCTCAGGAACAATTCTTTGTTATAGAAGCGAGAAAGGAGGAAAGGAAAAAATAGCAAGGGAAGAGAAGTGAAGAAATACAGCACTTTAAAATTCGTTGTAATTAGCTATTGATTTGATCGTAGACGGGAGCGAGTTCCAAAGTCTAACAGCACGAATGAAAAATATAAACGGGACGAATTAAGGTAATTACTGAGACGAGGAATAATACTGATACTTCTAGGTGACCGATTGAACGAGAGTCTGTTAAACAAATATAACGGAGTCCAAAAATGAATTAATTTATGCAAAAATAATCAGTTTATTGCATTGATGTGTTGTTGCAAGGTGCAACCGAGTAGATTCTTGGAAAAATCAAAAATATGGTCATGTCTACGTAACCCATAGATGTAACGAACAGCATCATTAAAAGCTACTTGTAATTTTCTACGAGAAAGTGAATTGGCATCATTGTACACTATCTCAGCATTCTATATTAGTGGTATAACTAAAGATAGAATTAGTTTGCGTCGAGTTTTAATAGGGGTAAAGTAAGCAGAGGGCAAAGGTTTTCTTAAGCAACAGTATATGATGCAATGAATAACCACATTAGTGTATTGTGTTAGTGATAAATGGTGGTCAATAACAAACCTAAGGGAGGTACAGTGTTCAACCGCTTTCATTGATTTTTAATTCACCAAGCAATAAGTCTGGCAGAGTGCTGAGATCAAAATTTTTTTTAGAAATCGGTAAGACTAGTAAAATATTTGGATTTCAAAGCAGATCATTATCAATATAGACCAAGCATTTATTTGACTAAGGTCCTTATTGATGAAGAGAAACAATTTATCAAGCTGATGAAAAGGCTTGGCTAGATGAAGCTGAACGTCATCAGCGTACAAGTGAATCGAAGTATGTGAGCAACACGAAGGCAGATCATTGATAAACATGCAAAAGAGTATTGGACCTAGAATCGATCCTTGTGGGACTCCTTGTGCTACAGGTCTATGAGATGAGTACTTACCACCAAAAATGACTCTGTGCAATCTGTCTGAAAAATAATCTGTAATTATTTTACATGCCCGATCACTGAATCCAAAGGATTTGAGCAGTTTCCAGTTGAGAATGTTGTTATTCACTTTGTCGAAAGCTTTGGAAATTCGAGTAAACAAAGAAGATTGATGCGACCCTTATCATAATCCACTATTATATCCTCAAGAAGATTGACCATCGCAGTAGTGCAGCTATGATTTGCTCTGAAGGCCAATTGCTTGTCATACAACAGATTGTTACATGTCAGGTGACTTTAAGCTTGCTTCTCAATTATTTTCTCGAAGACTTTGGAGAAGCAAGGTAGGATGCTTATTGGTCTGAAATCAGCTGGAGAGGTAGAGTTAGGCTTTTTTTACAATGGGAAGCACTCTGGCGATTTTCCCAGAACGAGAGAAAGTTGTAGCAGTGATAATACACCAGTTAATTATATGAGTGAGATGGTTGATAAATTAGTGGCTGTATAAGTTTGACGAAACGGATATGTACTCCATCCTCTCCTATAGAGTCAGATCTGATATCCTTCACGCATTTCATAACTTCGTCTTCGGTTACTACTTCGAAATATTCAAGTCTAGGCGCAGAACTTGATAACGAGCTTGTGCATGTGAAATAATAATGAACAAATTTAGCAAACATTTTTTTTTGTAAGTTTGTTCATAGTACTATAGGCTAATTGCATTTTATTTTATGAATTTAATGTACTTGGATACTTTTCTTTTATCAATATCAGTGTTCTCTAAGTCGCTTGGGAATAGCCATCTAAAGCTTCAATGCCTTTTACCAGCCACTTACTAAATAATTTAAATTCTTGATTCATCCAAATGGTCCCATGAATAATTCCTTCAATTAACTTAAACGCCAAAGCAATGAAAAAACATTTCTTAGAACCTACACGCTACACACCATGCCCTTGAGACTTTTGGTCCTCCATAGGGTAGAAGAAGAGTGAAGAGGAAAAAAAGGATTTTCTGGCAGTCAGCCATATACCTATACACTGTCCTTGGTGATATTGATAATATACCTACCTCCTTTTTTTTTGGTTAAAATTTCTTCAAATTCGATTGAATTGAGAAGGAGGTCTTACATTTGAATTCGTGTTTCATAAATTATTTTTAATAATTGAATTAGCGAGAAATGTTTTTTTTTTAAACAAAAATTAAACTAAAGGAATCTGTTCAAGAAAGTACATATATTACCATCACACATTCTATCATCAGCGACCACTATGAGAACATACACTTTTTCTCTTTTCATCGCACATATTTTGAGAAAAAAAGGACACAAACCAAATCCTGTAATAAAATATGTATAAGAATACTGCAGTAAAATGTGCTTCATCAATTGCCTGGATGTGTGTGAAGGACTTACAGAGGCACACAGCACACGACTACACGCGATCCACCACCCCCACAAATATTCGACGACCTTTTTGTTTAGTTGTACACTTCGACGGGTGTCCTAGTTTCCTTCTTTTAGGCAATTTTCAAGTCTTGTTTTCGTATTTTTGATTAAAAATAAATAAAATATCTGTAAAAGGATAATATATACTTACACACAGTCAAACACCACTCTTGAGTTGAAAATACAAAAAAAAAAACATCCCCAAGTTAGTATCTACAATCCCAAAGCTTAAATTCAAGTCGAATGAGAGAGAAAGCTTTTTCAATTATTTGGTGTACGTGTGTCGGGCTTTTTTCCAAAACAAAAAAAATGGGCAGTTGGGTGCTATATGAAACCTATGGAATGCTATGGACGACTTTGACGATACGCGTGTTTAAAGAAACATCTTTTGGATGGTTGAAGAAAGCAAAGAAAACACCGCCACCATCTTCGTCAAGTACCACTAAATATATTTTTTGAAAAGGAGAGAAAGATAGTGAGTGGTGACTGGTGAGATGCCAGCAGCCAAATGATGCTCTTGCTCTTGGTCGTCGTCGTCGTCTCTTTTGAGCACTTTGTCGGGTTAAGGGTGTCGTGTGTTAGGAGATGGTGTCCGAATCAAGGGTTGGTCGCGGCAGATAGCTTAAAGTGTTGTACATTATTCTATTTTTAGCTTTGTTTTGCTTTTGTTGAGCCTTGATGAGCTACAACCAGTTGGAAGTGTGTAATGCCAATAGCAGCCACAGCAGCAGGTGGGTTTGGTGTTGAAAAGAAATATATGTATATGCACAAGAATATACATAAGATATAGAGCAAAATCTATTAGATATATAACAATAACTTTGAAAATTTATATAGAGAATTTTTTTTTATGTTTAACTGGTCCTTAAAAATCCGTTATTTAATTGTTGAACGTGAAACTCAATTTTACTGATTGGTTGACATTTGCAGATTGGGAAATAAGAGAAAGATATTTGTTTAAATTGCTACCTTAAACAAATTATTAACCATAATTCAGAGTAAAGTCGGATTCTTGTATAGTCGGCCCCTTAAAAGCAGTTAGTCATGAGCCATTGCAAATTGTATTAACAAACCTTTTTTGCAACAATTTATAAATACATAAAAGGCAAAAGACACAACAAATAATTTATAAAAAGGAACTTGTATTTCAATGAAACCTTATTCAATATAATGTACCTAATTTATTTTCTAATAAATAGAACGAAACACATCATTCATCGCAGCTTAAAGATTCTTGCGGGATCTTCTTAAACATCGGCTGCATCAATCTCTACTTAATATTCTTTCAGCTCCCGAAACTACTTCCTTACAAATTCCTCCGTCAGGATCACCCATCCTTTTGAGAGTCCCTCTAGTGTTCTGAGGGACAGTTCAGGACGACGTTTTAGGAAGGCGTAGTACCACGTTTTACCCGGTAGGCTATCTTTGAATGGAGTCATACGTTTGTCCTCCGAAGGATTTTTGGACCATATTCAAGGGGTCTGTGAGCTTCGGTGGAAAGCTACACTTGGCAAGGTCTTAATACAGTTTCTTCTTGGCTTCTCTACAACTTTGCCATAGATGCGGCTTTGTAATTTAATTGGCCAATTGTGTTCTCTTTCTATTTTATTAATGCGTTATTAAGCGCCAGGCTTTTAAAAGAATGCAATCTTTTATGAATGCAATATTTATTAACTTCAATAAAAAGATTGCATTCATTGATTTCACTTTGAGTTTGCAGACTTTGAATTATGCACTCACTAATCATGATTGTAACCATTTTTTTGTCATTAATTTTACAACAATGCAATCTTTTGTGAGTTCACGCATTCTTTGCATTCATTTGCATTCTTCGCATTCATTTGCATTCACTTGCATTCATTGCAAATATTGTAAATATTTAACAGTTATTTTTATTTACATTTTTTAATAAAAAATGACAAAAATAAACTAAAAAAAAACATAAAAACCATCATATAATTTACTTAGATTTAATATTCTATTAGTTACAGCTTATTTTCATCCACTCTTTCACTATTTTTTGTTTTACTAAAAACCACACATCTGACACTTACGAAATCTTGAAGTAAACTTGAATTTTTAAGGAGAAAACCTACAGGTGCATTGGCGCTAAGTTTTGCATCCAGACAAAAGAACAGTTAAGCTTTTAGAAAAAAAGAACTACCCGCAGGTTAAACTAAAACCGTTACTATTACGCCCAATCTTATAACGAAGTGGCCGACTACTAGAGGGGGCTGACCTCACACGACATCACCCAAAAGAGTAAATTTAATTTAAAATGCAAGAGTAGCAGTTTTATATGTAGGTATAAACCCAGGGGTTAAAGTTGTGTTTTAACACTTTTGTAAATTGGTGTTGATTTGAACTCTTCTCTGAGGAAGGAGAACAATTAAGACTGCTTTAAATGTCTGGCAGACGGATATCTTTTGGTGACGACAAGTACCTACCCACAAGTCACGTGATAGGCACCTATCGTTAAAATTAATTTAACACATTATTCCCAAAGCAAATTCGAAATGTTTCCATTTGAAGCAATACATAACCAATATAGTGAAAAATAAAACCATTATTTATCCTTATAATTTGGTTGGTCAACTTGTATAAGCTTCAAAGTGGTAACTGCCCACGAAATTGCCATATCCCTGGTAACAGAGTCGTTCCTGGTTGATTCCAATTACGTATATTATTTGAATTCTTGTGAAGTCTTTGCATATGTTGAAATCTTGCGTTTTTAATTTCCTTGCACTAAGTGATTGCTATTTTCTGTATAGAAGTGACTTCAGAGAAATGTACGTGACAAAATTGATAAAAAAAAAATAACTATGAGTTCTTTGATAATATTTTATGCTTGATATCGACTTTGTTCTTACTTATAATTTGGTTCTAACACATTTATGATCGATACCTATAGTTCTGCTGAAATATGAATACATATTAAGATAACAGTGTAGAACATTGGGTTACTCAAACCGCCTGTTACGTGACTGATATTTACTTGCGATATAGGTACATACTATGCTTAGCCTAGGGCATATTTTGGATTCGTAAAAAAATTTAACTCGAAATTTGAATGTTTTTAATTTATTTTCTACAACCTAAGAATGCCAATAAATGAGTTTTATAATAAACTAGCTGACCCGGCAAACTTCGTTTCACCTATAATTGATTAAATTATTAATGCTGCTTTGAAAAAGTTGAACCTCTCTATTGACAGAATGAAACTCTTGAAATTAAATTAAATTAAATTCAATACTTATTTAAACGTAAAATTGATTTCATATATTTCAGCTCACTGCAATCCATTGTGATTAATAGCGTTGTTTGGTGCTGCGTAAACAAATAATGAAGCTTCTATATCGATACACTACCAATTCCTATCAATCGCCAATGTATAAAGACCGTTTGAACAAAAACACAATTCAGAAAGTATGCAATTTATTGTTATTACGACTTTTCCGGCCTAATCTTGTAATTTTTATCTTCGTAGTATTTTTAGCTGGTTCAATACAAATCCAGCTAAAAATCCCCATCTAATTTGGATGATGTTCAGATGAGTTATGCGCGTACGAACAAAAAACTAATTTAGAAAGTTTGAAATTTCAAAATGTTTTCTCACTTTGTCGGTAGAATTTTCTAATTTTCGTTTGAATTTTTCAATTTTCGGCTCGGTTGTGTGTTAATTTAGTTCAATACAAATCCAAACAAAATTTCCATGCAAATCGAATGATGTTAAGCCAAGTTATGCGTGTACGAACATAATTTCATTTCAGAAATTTTGAAATTTCAAGGTGTTTTCACAATGTCCATACTTTTTGGTCGAATTTTCTAATTTTCAACTGAATTTTTCAATTTTCGGCTATGTTGTATCGTAATCTGGTTCAATGTAAATCCAATAAAAAAATTCCCAACTTAATCGGATGACCATCATTTTTATTATATATAGAATTGCCGGAAAAATGTTGCCCATTTTGAAAAAAAAAAGCAAAAATAAGGTGGCTGAGTTTGACCCACACTGATAACTTCCCATTGGTTCCCGTTGAAACTCGACACCCGATGTTATTTTTTATAAGAAAATTACCAATTAAATATCTTCGAAAAACTTATCAGCTGTGCAATCAAGAGAAGGGTGTTTGCTCTCAATATAAGCGGCACGAAAAATTTCAACAATTGTTAGCAGTTTTTTTTGTTTTTTGGTCTAGAAAATCATTGGTTCTTCTTGAGATATTCGAGCCCAAAATCTTTTTTTAACAATTTTTTGCAGTTTTTTTGGCATAGAAAAAAAAACCGTTCATTGAATTTTTAAAAATTTCTACCGTCTACCGATTATCAATTATAAGTTTCTGTGTTAAATAAAATTAACCCGAAGTTAATATCTTAGGGCGACTTGCACAGAAGTTTTTTTGACAGCAGTAACTCCTGATTTATAAATAATTAAAGCTATCTGACTGATTTGGTTGGCAACTCTGTGCTTATAATCGTCACACGTCAAATTTATCACGCTCTGTAAAAAATTCCTAAAAGAATCATTATTTTGTAAAAAAGAAATAATAAACTTTATTAGCAATAATTTTAAACGATTGTTTTCCCAAGTTGTATGAAATATTTCATGAAAAGGTGTTGTTTTGGCGAAAATAAAGAAAAGTGTTTGTGCGACCAAACATAACCCCAAAATATATGGAAGTTCACAAAAAGTCGCCTGACCAAAGTGTATCCATTGTCGCAAAAAAACAATTAGTGAACTCAACAACAATGTCATTTTCTTCGCCGAGCCACAACCAGTCTAATAATAATACCCAGTCGGCTCTATCTCTGCTTGCACCCAATCATGATCTATTTTCATGGTCTGTGTTTGACTCCAAGCTCAGCGCTACACTGGACTTGAAACTGCATGACGTCGCACGCAAAGACGACCTAAAGCTTCTCAATATGGAGATTCAGCACTTGCGTTCAGAGAACACACAGCTTAAAGAAGAGTTACAATTAATGAAAAATAGATTGGAGCTCATTGACAAATCATCTCGACGTGCAAACATTGTTGTCAGTGGGCTAAGTAACAAAAACACTCAATCAGCTGTTGCCGAATTCAATGATCTGTGCTCCGGGTATGGTATGTTTCGCCAGAATTGTTTGGCAAATTAACGTTTCGCGGTGGTACATTTTGCCGTTTCTCGTTTCGCATTTTTTTATTTAGCATTTTGTTATTTCGCAATTTTCGTTTTGCAAATTACGTTTGGTTTTTTATATGATATGACAAACCATCATTTCGCAATTTTCATTTCGCAATTTTCACTTAATATTTTGTTTGATTGGCATATTTAGGTTTGGCAATTTTTTATTTGGCATTTTGTTATTTGGCTTTTTCTTATTTGGCATTTTATTATTTTGCTATTTTTCATTCAGCATTTTGTTATTTCGCTTTTTTTTATTTGGCAATTTGATGTTCGCGCGAAATTTTAAGGCATGTAATTTAATGGAAGCCAAAACATTGCCAAATAATCGAATGCCAAATAAAAAAAAGCTGAACATCAAATTGCCAAATAAAAAAAAGCGAAAAAACACTGAATAGAGAATATAAAAAATATAATGCACCTACGAAAATAACTGCCCAATTGCTTAAAACCCTTTTTTCCTTGGAGTAAAATGTGAAAATCCTCTTTCTGTTATGTACTTACCTAAACTAAGCAAACAAACTGAAATCCTAAATTGTGAAAGTGATTACGGCAAAAATTGCAAAACAACTAAAAAAACATATTACCAACGCAAGCACGACTAAGCAACGGTTCAGAAAAACTGTTAATCTTGAAAAGAAACGATGGTAATGATTGGTCAAACAATCAAAACAACTAAACGGCGAAATGATCTATTAGCGAAATAATAAAACGGCTTGACGATATTTATCGAAATAATTAAACGGCGAAACGTTATTTCGCAAAATAATGAAACGGCGAAACAATATTTTGCGAAAAAACACTTGGCCAAATAATAAACAATTTAACAAAGAAAAACTAAAGAATAATTTGCCAAATGAATTTTGCGAAATGATTGAAAATATTTTTAACAAAAAGCGAAATATAAAATTGCCGAATGTTAATTGCAGAATGAATGAAAAACGTAATGAATAAAAAAGAAAATGTAAATTGCCAATTAAGAATTGCGAATTAAACAAAATATTTAACGACTAAGGCGAAACAAGAAATGCCAAATGAATTTTGCCAAACAATGGTGACCCCTGTGCTCCAATGTTCTGAACACTACTGCAATCGTTAAAGAATCACGACCGGTTCATGGTGGGAAGTCGTTCGTGTTCTCTTTGGACTCAGCCCTACAAGTAAACAATATAATCGCAGCTAAGCAGAACCTTAAAGGGACAACCATCTTTGTACAAAAAGACTACACTGCTGATGAACGTAATAAGAGATTCCAATTACGTCAACTAGGAAAAAACATTACAAAAGTAGGAGAAAAAATCAAAGTTCGTTTTGGAGAATTCTGCATCTACGTCAACGATATTCAGTTTACCTGGAACAACGGCAATGTCGAAGCTGCAAAGATCCAGGACGTCGAATTTCTCCGAGGGATTGTCACAAAAGCTAAATTCACTTGTGACATAATTGTAAGAGAGACACCTAAATCTAATGCTAAAGTTCCAGCGCTGCAAGTCTCATCTAGTGATCAACCTAAAAATTAGCAACCAAATAATGTCTGTCAGGTATTGTCGTATAATGTATCAAACTTAAAGAGTAAACTCATTTTTAGTAATTTTGTATCTTATATAAATAAATTTGATATTTTTTTCTTGTATGAAACCAATATTTTGAATGATAAAAGAAGTAATTTTTCAATTTATTTTAGTGATTTTTACTTGTATTGGGATGATGCGATAAAGTTTCATAGTGCTGGCCACGCTATTGGTGGGTGTTTGTTCGGTTTTAAAAAAAAATTAAAAGATAAATTTTCGTTTAGATTTCTTGAAATGTCTGGTAATATTGTTCTGGCTGCTAAGTTCGGTGATGCGAGTTTCCACTTTATACCTCGATATTTAAATGGTTCAAATAAAACAAATTGGGCGGCCGATTTTGACAAATTTGAAAGCTTTTTAAAAAATATGAATTTTGAGTCATTTTGTATACTTGGCGACTTAAATGCTCGCACGGCTGATGCCCAATTTGTTGATAGGTGTTTATTGAGTAGTGCTCCCATTGCCTCTGAGATACGAGTATCTAAAGATAAAACCATAGATACTAAAGGAAAGAAACTACTAGATCTTTTTGAAAATATTGCTGCGGTGATAATCAATGGCAGAATGTTTGGCGATATGAATGGTGAGTTTACCTTCTGTGGTGCCTCAGGTAGTTCAGTCATAGACTATTGTGCATGTTCGTTTTACCTTTGATCGAAAATTTCTCTGTACCAAGCAAAGCTTTTTCTGATCACATGCCCCTCAGCCTGCGCCTTTCTTTCCCTTCAACCCACAATCAGAACCTTACTCAATTGGTGCTCCCTCAAAAACTCCACTGGTCCGAAAATAATCGTGTAAAATATGTAATTACTCTCAGTCGGTTATCTAATTGCCGTTATATTTTTTCAAGTATGACAATGGAAGAAAAAGTAAGCTCTCTCCTGTACAAGATTAACACTGCGGCCGGTAAGGGTAGGGCTTGTAAACGTTTTATTCCAAAAAATAAATGGTTTGACTATGAATGTGTTCACGCTCGAAATAGAATGTTAAAACAGCTCAACCTTTACAGAAAATATAATTTCGGATTTTATAAAAGACTTTACATAGAGAGGCAGTCTAAATATTTAGGTATCTGCAAAAATAAAAAAATCAACTTTGTATATAAAAGCATTGAACGGCTTAACACAATTAGGAATGCTAGTGATTGGTGGAATTTAGCTAACTCGATGAAGAAATGTAGACCAAAACTAAGTGGTAATCTTGAAAGCAAAGATTTTATGATATATTTCAGGTCACTGTTTTCAAAATCTGAAAATGAACTTCATTTCTCCTGGGCTATGCCAGCAAAAGTAGATAATTTTCTTGACTCTCCTTTTGATATGTGGGAGCTGTTACATGTTCTACAAAGAGCAAAAAATAAAAAAGCCCCGGGAGAGGATAGAGTCAGCTATGAATTTTACAAAAATGCTCCAACTTGTTTTATAGAAGAAGTTCTGTGCCTACTCAATCAAATTTATCTCTCTGAATGCATTCCCTCTTCTTTTCGAAAGTCGATTATTATTCCGCTACACAAAAAGGGGGATCCAAATAGTGTTGAGAACTATCGAGGTCTTTCGCTACTTGATACGATATATAAAATTTTCACTGGCATTATCCTTAGTAGGATCAATAGCTGGATTGACTGTAATAGTATCCTCAGTGAATACCAGGCAGGTTTCCGTAAAGGGTACTCCACGACCGATAATATTTTTAACCTTACAAGTATTATACACCTTAACCGCAAGAAAAAGAAAAACACTTTCGCTTTCTTTGTAGATTTTTCCTGCGCCTTTGATTTAATTCCACGTAATTCATTATTTTATAAACTTTCTTGTTTTGGATTATCCTCAAAGGTCATCAGAATTCTGCAACAGCTATATGAGAACACAACATGTCGGGTGTGGGATCAAACATCGTTGTCGGAGTCTTTCTCGGTTAGCCAGGGTGTGAAGCAAGGATGTTTGCTAAGCCCACTTCTATTTGCTCTATATCTGAATGACCTTCATGAAGACTTGCCCGGTGGGGTGTTAGTGGCGAATATGATTATCAAGATTTTACTCTATGCAGATGATCTCGTCTTGATCTCTGACTGCCCTGCCGAATTGCAACGTATGATTGATCATCTTTTCAAATATTGCTCCCTGTGGGGTCTGAAAATCAACTTAAATAAGTCGAAGATTGTTGTTTTCCGTGATGGTACACGAATTTCTAAAAATCTTAAATGGAATTATGGGGAGAAGCCCATTGAAATAGTAAATCAATATAAATATCTGGGTGTTATACTTAACTATAATTTGTCTTTTAATAAACATCTTGACTCTAGGCTAGTGGTTTCAAAAAATGCAATTAATGCAACGTGGTCAAATTATATTAAAAACTCTAAAATAGTTATTTCAAAAAAACTTAAGATTTTTGACACTGCAGCAAAATCGATTTTGTTTTATGGCACTGAAGTCTGGGGTTACAAGCGATTTGAACAGGTTGAAAAACTTTTTCGATTTTTTATTAAAAACATGTTATACCTTCCCAGTAACACCCCCAACTATATGTTACATTTAGAAACTGGCTTTCACTCTCAATTTATTCAAACGCTACGACTCCATTTTAATTACATAAGAAAAACGCTTAAACTGCCTAGATCCAGATTGACACGTATCCTTGCGGTAGAGACAATCGCTGAAAACATTTATTGGGCCCGCGAGTGGAGAGATATATGCAGCGACCTAGATATAGTTATAGATACTAACTCTTTTACTTCTTCAGCTGCCTTGATCGATCTGCATGAGAATATTCTAGAAAGCTTGAAAAATTCCGAAACCACTGATAACATCAGTAGTGCCAGAAATTCACAATTCCATGATCTTTATCCTCACCTTGATTACAACCTGAAACCATACTTTGTTGACGAAAATTCTTCCCATTTGGTTAGCCTAGTTCTCAAAGCTAGGGGTGGGCTCCTCAATATTAACGCCAAAGCTTTCAAAAAAGATACAGTCGGTATTTGCACAATTTGCAATCTAGATGAAGTGGAAAATACGTACCATTTTATTAGCAGATGCCCAGTTTTCAAGAACTCTAGACTTATATGTTTCGGTAAAAGTGTGCTTTCTCCTGAAGAGCTCTATGAGATTTTAAACGGCAAAAACTTTCAATCTCTTTTCAGTTTTTTAAATTATTGTTTAAAGTATAGAGATCTATTGTTAAATGAATTTTGTTAATAGGAAATATTTATACAAACTAATGATAATTAGGAATAAATATATAAAAAAAAAAAAACGATGTAGCTACTATTTCAATAATTTTATAATATCATTTATATTAGTATATATTTCGCCAACCTGACAGACAACAATAAATGTTATGTCAATAATACTGTAATATCTATATTACATTATTAAGATTTTGTGAAAAAAATTGTACTGATTTTATACACAATGAAATATTAATAAAATCTATATCTATCTATCTATCTATCTGACTGATTTGAATCAAATCATGTTGCAGCAAAATATTTTTTTCTCTATCTCAGTTTAAAAAGTTATCTTCTCCTCGTTCTCTGGATAAATATTTAAACTCTGAATAATTCTCACTTCAAATTATGGAATTTCTTACGAGAAAGCGAGTCAAAGGGTAGAGTTTGTTTATTTTTCAATGTGTTTTGTGTTTGTTGTGTTGGTGATTCTGAAAAAATATTCTTATCGCGCTTGTTATTTATTTTCCGTTCGTGCAATTAAAAAACGATAAGTTCTTATTTATTTATTTAAACTGGGATAGTTATCCTGAGTTTTATATATTTTTCCGTTCGTTTGGGGCAAGTGGCCCTTAGTGTGTTCTCAAGATATTCTTATTTTTTAACAATTTTTAATGGTTTTTTTTAATTAAAAAAAAAAAACTTTTAATTTTTAATTTAATTAATTTTTTATAAGTTAATTTAATTTTGTATAAGTATTATCAATTTTTTACTACCTCATTATGCATAGAATGAAACCAGGCCCAAGTCGATAGCATTATTTGTTCTAGAGATATTCGAGAAACAAACCATTTTACAACTTTTTTTTTAAATTACTGTAATAAAAAAATCGCTAATTAAATTTTTCTGAAAATCCTTTCTGCACGTTATCGGCTTATTATCTAGTACACAAACATCTCTCTAAAAACAATGTAATTCCACTCCAGAAACCTCGAAACGTCGAGAAATGTCAAAATTTTCAATTTCACAAATCGGACCGATTACAATAACTTCCAATGGGAAGTTAAAAATTGTAGGGCTGGAAAAAAAAAACTAACTGCAAAGTTAAAGCCTAAGTGGCTTTAACTTTGCAGTTAGTTTTTTTTCATAAGACCGAAAATCAGGAAAACCATTATAAGTCGGAAAGGAAGCAAAAATGAGAAAATTACCTCTTAAAAAAGCTAAAGCATTATCTTAAATAATCTACTTGAAAATGGCTTAAAGAACTTAGAAAACTTCGGTAATCAATTGGCTTAAAGGCTTAAGAGCATAATAAAGGCAGAATTATTTTTTAAAAAAATCAAAAAATAAATGTTCCACATACGCCACAGTGACCCATATTAAATTTTTATTTTGAAAAGTGTATTCAATTTGTTAGGGAGAGATCAAATAGTATGTATTACAATTATGTTTGGAAATAACGCTTTGGTGTTGTTTGGCGTTATTTTCGTGAAATCACTAGGTTTTGATATCACAAAAGATCTGGACTTGTAATAATCAAGCCTTGGACCGCAACAGCTAGTGCATGCGATCCAACCGTGCATTTAATTTCCAATTGCAGAACAAATCATCATTAAATTTTGCGTACGTACCAAACTGATCAGTTTTCTTGAGTAGGTAGGTATAGTGTAAAAAAACATACAAGATTACAAAGAATCATTTTTCCTACCTTCACTGTATTTAGATATTGCATCAGACATACAATTTATTCGCCCTGTTATCTGGGGGAAGTTAAAGTAGGGTATAGGTAGATAAACCGTACATACGTATAAGAAGTTTAATTTAGTGTTATTGGGAACATTTAACAATTGCCGAAAGACAATATGGTTTATCTATGACAAGTTCTGACATTTGCCTTCATGGATAAATAGTTCTAAAATATCCTACGAAGAAGGAAAAATTGTGAGAATAATCAATCAAGCTCGTTTCAACGCCGGCCGCATGAAAACATGGTACATATTATAAAGTATGCGCATTAGATAATGTCAAAAAATCTAACTAAAATTAAGTTATGTTTGCAAAAATACCACGTAAGTAGGTACAGCCATTGCCATAATTTAAAACTTAAAATTTACTGCGCAACCAAAAATGTTTGCTGCTTCGATTTAAATATTTTTTTTTGGCATTCCGAAACGTCAGACTTATGCAATTTAATATTTATACAAAACATCAAGTTTGCGTTGGTGATGCGTATGAAGAATGTAGGCATTACTTCCGCATCAAAACATTTTCTACATTCTGGAACTCAGCCAACTTCTTCGATTGGATAACCGCATGAAATTAAAAAGAAAATCCAGAAGCTAAAAACCAATCAAATATTTTTAAATATTTCCCACCACCACCACCACATACCGTTCTGTCTAATCTAACACCTCTGATGTAAATTAAATCAATCATTCTTTTCCACTTTAGGTATATGAGTCACTTCTACTTCTTAGGGTATCTCTAAAGCCCTTTTTCGAAAATAACCCCATTCATTAACCGCTTTCTGCGTCACCTATTTTAAAAAGATAAGCCCACACATTCTAATAAAAGCGGATTTTCCATTCAACAGCGTCAAGTGTAAATTCCTAATGAAAAAGTTGATGCGACGACACCTCCAGTGTTGTCGTCGCCATATAGCCTCTGTCTCGACATTCGTCATTGTCCACACCCCTATCGTACCACATAAACTGAGTTTATGTGTATATGTAGCTTAAAATGATCACAATGCAAAAAATTTACATGAAGATGACGTAGGGATTTTCCCTTGACTACAAGTGAAAAAAAAAACTTCTTTCAAATACCCACTGCATGGATTAGACACTTGGAGCATTTTTTTTTCTTTTTTATTATGTACATAATTTGTGTTGTTTGAAAGTATTGACTTCTAAAAAACCATTAAAATGTATAGTCTTATAGGTTCAAGCCAAGGAAATGATAAATTGTCATCAGCACACCAGACTTTGTAAATGTCATAAGTCACTGCTTCATTGAGAAGTGATGTTTCCGCCCCCTTCTGCACTATGCCCCGGCTTTCTTACATTGGGCGTATGCCACATAGCACCAGGTGAGAGGGTTTGAAAATAAGTGAATTCCTTAACGTTCCTTGGCTGTGTTTTTTTTTACAATAAATTGAAGCGTTTTGGTTAAAATCGCCTAAGGTTTACAACATTTATGCTTCTTCTAGCTGGCTGCCTGAATCTTTGTGTGTGCATTATCAGCTCGTGCTTTATATCTGAAGATTCTATTTGAAGAAGAAATAAAACCTAAGGGCCACTGATCTGGTCTCAATAGGTGGAAACTCGATATGCTATACAACAATCTGTGTGTAGCCCACTCATTGCATGCATTATCCTATTGAAGCATCCTTCATTGTATTGTCTTTCCGGGCGCGTCCTTTGACCTCTCGTTTCATAGTAGGAGGCTCCCACGTAAATGAGCAGAACATAAAAAATAGCAAAGAATAAAGGGAACAAAAAATGCGAAATGGTTTAAGTAAATTCATTTTGCCACCAGCATCGCGGGGATGTGTGCAGTGTTGTTATACGTAATGAACATTTATATGCATATGCATGCATGGAACTTATACAGTTTAAACAAAAAAAATTGCTAAAAATCAAGATGATTAGAAAAAAAAATTGGCCAAAAGACTTCTGAAATTGTTTTGACACCAAAAATCTTAATTTCTGAAAAAAAGTTAAGAATCGTGGGAGCGGTTTTTAAAAAAATTAATTTCAAAAAAATGTTGAACATACATAAACATTTTTAAGAAATAAAATTAGTATGCCAATTTTTAGTATTTATTTATACAAAAAATCACTAACTATAGTACCTATTAAAAAAAATATTCATTTTAAAGACTAGATTAAACCTACTTATATTATACAAATCCATTTTAGTCAAAAGGTGGGAGTTTGTTTCGAGGAAAATAGGATTTCTTTAAGGTTAATTTTGTCTATAGGAATAATTTCTATCTATATAATTTTAATATATTATATAATATTAGATATATGTTAAATAGTATTAAAAAAAGCTCTTGTTGCCAAGCATAGTTGCCAACAAGTCGTTTTTATAAAAAATTTGTTAAAAAAAAAAAACCGAAAAAAAAGGTTTGAACATTTTGTCACACGTAATTCAGACTTTTCAAAACATTCCCTATGAAAAAAATTATCAAATTTCAAAATCAATCCATTTTAAAGAAAAGCTAGAACCAAGATAAATGATTTATTAAACCATTTTATTTTAGAAAAAAATCTCTTTCGTGTTTTCTATGATCGTATATCAATTTAAATCTCAAATTCGATTTTTATGAATCCTTTAACTTGCAAGGAAAAATATCACCGTATTCTCAGATTGCTTCCCCTCCATTTCATCTTTTTTATAAAAATAAATGTATTTCAATTCTCATTGGTTGGAAAGTGTAGCTATGTAAATTAAATTCTGAAGATTTCTTGTCTCAGGGTAATTTCTTAAGCTTAAGCTAGTTTGTATATATATATATGATTTATTTAAATGAAAGGTAAAGGTTTTTTATCAGAATAAATTAGGATCGGTTAAGCCGTAAGTGGACGCCTAGGCAGAACTATACTACATCCAAGAACCCAAACTCTAAAGCTGGAAAAATGCACGATATCTACATATAATATTTAAGAATAAGGATCAACAAAAGCGTTAATACAATATTACGCATAGGAAAAGACCAAACCTTTGATAACATCTCTATTTTAACTACTTCGCAGGGTGATTAACATACATATGTTCGAGAAAAGGGGTTTATTTCATGAAGGCCAATTTTCTACAAAAATTACTAAGGAAGGGGCTTATTGTGAATGAAATAGAATCTTGTCGAATAGAATTAAAGTCTACTATCGTTGTTTCAAAATTCTATTCGTTAATATTTTTCTGTTTGACTTTTAATATTTGTACTGAATATTTTATATTTTTTTTTCTATTCGAAAGAAATTTCTGTTCTATCAAGAATTTTGATCGACTTTTGTCGAATAGAATTTTTTTTAAATAGACTCTCGCAATAAGCCCCAAAAAAAATCTATTCTTCAATTTTTTTTAATTAATTAAGTATTCAAATTGTATAAACAAATATTTGAGAAATTAATTTTCAAAACAGGAACAACAAGTCTTACATCTTTAAGATCATAACATAACATAGCTGAAAAATTAATTTACTTAATAAGCAATCTGATAACAACATCGACAAGTTCGGGAAAATGAGATCTCGGAGACCTCAGCAATCTTAATTACATGAACAGGATTCCTCAACAAAATTTCTCAATTTTACTGGTTTACTTTTTGAAGGAGAATAAATAGAATATGTATTATGTATAATTTGAACGTAAATTTTATCTATGTATGTTCTCATTATTTCGACGTAAGATGTTTTGTGAAATTTAAAATATTTATTCCTAGGAGTAAGTAAACTTATCTCACTCTTAAATACGGATATAAATTTATTCTTCTTATTTTCAAGAATAATTTACAGACACATATACAGCAAGACAAAAATCGTGTAGAAGGTTGTTTTATTTATTTATTTATTTACGTCTATAAGTAATAATACATATGTACTTACAAAGTCATGATACTTTTTTTTAAATTTTGTCTTCAGAAATTTATTTATTTTATTTTTTTTTTTAATTCAAGTTTGTTTCAGTTAATAGGATTTCAAAAAAATAATTTTCAAACTGAAAAAAGAAAAAAAGGAAAAAATTTAAGAGAGAAACTCTCAAGTTGGCCAACTTAACTTAGGAGTTGACTTCAACTCCCGAGCTTAAACGCATGTTTGAATTTCTTTTATTCACAAAATTTTTCTCAACTCCCCAGTTGAAAAATATCCCTGGGATATTTATGAAAAATAAAACAAAAACTGGCATTTTCAATTTTAAATATGCGTGTTATTTTGTGTTAAATTGTGTGTTGCGACATCATTGATAATATAAACTGATTATGCCGCATGGAAAAACTCGAAGGCTTATACGCCCGAAGAAATTGATGGGCAGTTACCCAAAAAAAAATGCTTCGGAACATTAAAACTGCGTTCTTTAGCTTTTTTTAATCCAGAACAACATTAAAAACAAAAATTAAATGAAAAAACAACATTTTTATGTAAACTATTAAGTCTGCTCGGTTAACTTCTACTTTTTCCAGGAGTTGAGAAAATCTATAGTTGATCAACTCTAACGGCCATATTATTTACTCAATACATCTAGATTTAAACTTAAATCTGGATGTAAATCATACAAATTCAATGTAAATTCATCTGGATTTAAGTTTAAATCTGAATGTATCGAGTGAATAATATGGCGGTAAAGTTGAAAATCGAAAGTTAAAAACGTCAATTTTGTGTGAATAAACATATTCTCAAAATATGTTTAATTTTGAGTGAATAAAATCGTCCTAAGAGTGATCTTATCCACTATTTTTCAACTTGCAGATAAATCTGAAGTTGGCCAACTTTGGAGTTGAGTTCAAATCCGATGTTGAACGGAAAGTTGAAAATTGCTTTTATTCACTACTTTAAATTTTAGCTCCGCAGTTGAAATTCTAAAGTTGGCCTACTTGCAGTTTCAAAAATATTCTTGAGATATTTGTGGCAAATGACACACAATATGTCAGTTTTGTTAGATTTTTGACTGTTTACTATAGTAAACTGTGTCTAAATAAATAAATAAATTTCATGGCACAACAGCTCATGATAAACTAGTACCTAGTGATTTACAACTCTCAACCATTTCTGCGTGCGTGTCTGCAAGAATTAAGGGGACCTACAGTTCATTGCCGAATCCGAACGGCTAATGTGAACGGCACTTTTCTATGACAAGAGATTCTCTGGGAGGTTTTGTCAATTCCCTCGCAAGAGGCAGTAGCCGTTTTTTTTTTTTTTTTAATTATTAGGTGGCGCCACGGCTACTACTGTGTCTAAGTATTTCGAAATAGTCAGAAATATGCTTTATTTAATAAAAAAAAAAATACTAAATTTATCATGGTTAAGACATAATCGATTCCGTTGTCTAAAGTTAGATCAAAATGTTTATTTGTAACTTGGACGGCTGTCTAAAGTTAGGCAACGCTAATTAATACGGACATTTGTTTCCATAAATTTATATTTATTTAAGAAATCATGCATTCTTTTTTCAGATTAAACTATTTAAGGCCTTGTGTAAACAATTGAAATAATAAATACTTTACTACATTTTATTTCGTAATGCGTCAAATTAAATACTATTTAATTTGTTTGATAGCAATTAACACTCACAACAAGAAAACATTTAACATCACTGGCATATTTGTGGTGAATTTAATATTGGGCGGTTTTCCAAATAAAATGTAGATGGGCATATAGAGAGTGGATATGAGGGATAGATAAATCTATCTAATTTAATTAAATACTTTAACAGCTACGACAAACATACTCGTACAAGCAAAAAATACGTCATTGGTGCAGCGGGTGCAAGTGGGATTCTGACGCTATAGATATTTAAACAACTGGTATCCTCCATGAAATAAGATAAATGGGTGGTGAATTTGTTAGTTTATTTTATTTTTTTTTTTCAAATAAGTAATTAAAAGCCTGCAATGTGTTATCGCGACAGAATTGAGGTAATGAGCACATAGTACAGTTGTACGTATGTTTATGTATAGTATCCACCGATAACTGCGAACCTTAATTTTAAACTTATGCATATAAATTTAAAAGTGTGTATGTATGTAGGTCTACCTTGTCCTACAAATTAATATAAATGTACATATGTGTATCTTACTTATTCTATACAGCTGGTCTAATCGCGTGTAGTTTATTCGATGGCATTAGGTCAGTCGTCACTCGTCAGTGTATAGGCGGTTTAATGATAGTGCAAAGCAATTACCTAAAGGCTGCGGCTGGGTCGCAATGTACAAGTATAGGTGAATAGTTTTCAAGCGGATCGTAATGGGATTAATTTATTTTGAACTAAATTGCAATGGGATTTGAGGGAGTGCCATTGGTCTTATTGCATTGTTTGCATTCGGGACCTTAATATTGTATGTACTACTACAGGACATGCATTTTATTTTGTTAGGTTAAGCGAATACTTTTTTGGTTCAGTGATGTTTTTTTTTTTTTTAATTTGATATAAATTCACAATGAATTAAAATAAGTATAGTATACTAAACACTATTTACTACTGCTTGTGTGTAGAATATTAACCATGCATGTGTTCCCAAAATTGTTTCATATTTGTTAACAACATTAAAGGTTCTCCCAAACCAACGCGAAACATTTGAACTTTGAAGCGAATAAAGGACGATCGAAGAATGTTCGAACGTTCTCATCGCATCGGTGGGGGTACTCTCATTTATCACCATTAAAATTAACTTCGAAATGCCAAAGTTACGTCGTCGTCGCTGCGAATGATTCGCGCTGGATTGGGAGAGCAAACTTTAAATTTTATGAGTATCTTATACAGTCAGAAAGACAACCTTAAGATTACCCATTCATCACGGCTATTGAAAAAGCTGAAAAATAGCAGGTTGCTATTGTTCGAAAATGTTCGCGGCTAGTTGAAAAAATTAGGTAGGTATTTATATAAAAGAACTTTTAAATGAAAGCTTAGTCACAATTAGATAGGCTATAATAGGAAACTTTTTAACCCTTTTGGGACGCACGGTACACATGTGTACCAGCAAAATTTCAAACATCCCTAGAATCTCGAATAGTTGTGATAATCAAACTATAAATTTGTACCATTCCGTCCGTGAGTATTTTAGGCACAAAATATAACTGTTTTTTTGACATTTTCTGCCATCGCAAATTATTTTTTTTTTTTTGTAGTTTTTACTCACAGGTCTTCTCAAAAATATGTGTTCCTTGTGTAATTTCATAGTTTACTAAATAAAGCGCCAAAATTATCGAAAATAAAAATAAATATATTTATTAATTGTAAAGTATGGTAATATTAAAAAAGATAAGACTTTCGAGCCAAACTAAAATAGTTGTCAACTAATAAACGTAGGTGGTACAATAGTATACCATTCATCTTGTATGTTGGTATACTTATATGTACATACCGCTCAGCACTTCATCCCTATCATGCTGTTTCTCTTTTATTTAAGGATTTCAATGAAGGACGAAGAAATTAAAAAGCTTCTTGAATTATGAAGAAGGAAATGCAAGCGGAGCAGACTTTTCTCCTGACAGCGATGATTCTCTTCGGCCAGATCTAGCCGATGAATCTGCTACAGATGGAGAATCAGATTGGAGCTCTGGAAAGGATTCGGATAAGGAAATGGCAGCTCCTGATACTGAAAGCAATGAACCTCCAATTGATCGCGCACCCAATTCTACAAGTGTGGCTCAAGATGAAGACGTTTTTTTGACCACACTCAACGGAGTATTTCTTCCCAAAAATAATTGCTTCCTTTACGTCCGTCGTTGTCTATTCACCGATCATCCTCAATTCTTCAAATTTTTCATGAGCTATGTTCACGATCAATATTTATTGCTCAAAGACCACCGAGGTCGTCAGACATTCAGATATACGGTATCAAGATATATGCCAATCGAGGGCACATCCAGACGCGGCGATGTGTAAGTTTCCCGAAGGCCGAAAAGCAAACCCAAACCAAAACAATATGCAAAGAATGCGAAATCGTATTATGCAAACATTGTTTTGCACCATGCTACCCTTGAAATATTATAAAAAAACATACAAATTATACATATTTATGCTTTCGTTGCACAAAATTTACTTACAGGATGAAAAATATACAATGTTAGAAAGCATATTTTTCTCAGCAACGACTTCTTGTTTTGATGCTTTTTCTTTAAATATGTATTTTATGGCAAAATATTTTTTTTACAAAAACTTGTATCGAACTTCTAATAGAACCGCAAATAAAATAAATTAAAAAAAAAAAAACCTTTTATTATTTTGTAGCCAACCCAAAACTTAAGACCAGGAATCGCCACTGCAATGGGAAGTTATCAGTGTGGGTCAAAACCCAACCTCTTTTTTGTGAATTCATTCATAAAGTAGGTACCTACGTATAAACAAACCAAACATCAACGCTTGACGTGAAGTTTTCCACGTATGAAATTTTATCTAACAAAATTTAATTTACGCACTAAATCGAAACTCCCTCCAATACAAAAAGCAGCACTTTTTAAGCTGCATTAATTTATCGATAAGCATAGCATAGCGACTTTTTGGATTCAAAAAATTAGTATCAATATCGCTTTCTTACAATACATTTTTGTAATGTTAAAAAAAAGATCAAATTATAACTAATTCAGTGTTTCAATCCAATAAAATGTATAATGTCGTTGCAATTAAACATCACAATAAATACAAACATGTTTTATGAGAAATTTTTTTCAGCCGCCATCAATATGAGTAAAAAATCGACTCCTTGTTCATGTCCTTAAAAGGGCTATTAACGTTTAGAAGTTTTTTGGTGGAGGCCGTGGTCTACCCTGGACTATGAGCGCCATCTAAAGTAAGGTAAGTAAATAAGCTTTTAAAAGTGGTCATAAGTAGAGATTTTCAATATAAAATTCAAAGTTATATCAGAATGGCCCTCGTACGTTCGGACATCTGTTGATATCTCTGCTAACCTTATGACCGTCTCAACGTGTGTGGCTATACATTTATTGAACGCGAACATCTTTTCTTCATTTTTAGTTTTCACACTGATTAAAAAAAGTTGTATATCTGGTATACCTCACAAGGAGTATATTCTTTAGTTTTAATTTAGGAGCCAAAAGGAATCTGGATTGTTGAAAATTTCAATGAAAGCTGTTTAATAAATCTACTCTGCCTAAAAAGAAAAAATATTTTAGCAAAGAACGGTAAAAGCCATCTTCAGTGAGTACATACTATATATTAAGCTAGGAACTCGGTAAACAAACCATTACGTTATCGAAATTTGTAAAAGTACAACTGACATCAACAATAGATAATACACGTAACAAATTTTAATAAAGTACGCATACGCCCCAGTGCACCATCTTTTCCAAAGTAATCTGATTGATTATTGCTTAGAATGTTTGATTCAATTATCTATTTAAAGTTGAATTTCTCATAAAAAATAATTTAGCCACTTTATTAGTTCTTTCTATTATAATTATTCCAGTTTGTATTATGGGTTCTCTATAAATATCCCAAAGGATTCAAGTGCTTTTAAACATTTTGCCAAGACGCTTTGAAAAAAAAATCTTTAAGAAAAAATATGTTCGCAGACCAAAATGTTCGCAATGTTGATTTTTAATAATTTTTTTTTTTTATTTTTTATTTTAAGTTAATTTTCCATATCAAATAAATTTTATTTTAAATTTCCCATGTACAAATTAATTTAATAATTTATAATACCTATGCACCAGAACTTATTGAAAAGTAAATTTGTAAGCTAAATTCTATCGGAATATTTTCTTTACTCTTATCTCTGTAACTTTATGTTTTAGTTTCTTGAAAATGTATCGAATAAATTGAATAGTTATTATCTAACGCCCATCGAAGACAGGTAAAATTTACCACAAATATTCAAATATTGCTTTAATATGACTAACACAATATTTATACATAATCATTATCAAATAAAACAATGATAAAAATAGGAGAAAAACAATAGACTTTCTTTAGTAAAGATTTAACTTAGCATAAGTAAAACAGTGTTAGGTACTCATCTGAATCTAAAAGACTAGGTACAATCCATAAAAAGATTTAAGCAGCCTAGTGATATATTTTTATGCAAATATGTAGTTTATAGTGTGACTTCTAGCATAAATATAATTTTCTCAATTTGAAGAACTATTTAGTTCTAATAAAATTGTATTTACATTATTGTCCTTATAAAATGTTTAAACAAATAGGTATAGTTAAAAAACTGTTGCTAATATCGCATTTGGTAAGATTGTAACTCAATACTAACAAATCCAGGAACTTTTGTATTTAAAACATTGCTTATGGACCCACACCAACAGAATTATTACACTTGTGAAATACTTGTATACCCGGTCTTAAAATCAAAACTCCCCATTGATCTAAAACATATGATTTACATTCACCACACCACAGGTTACTAACTAATTTCAATGCACATGTAAGCGTGTGTTGTTTGCCTATCTTCAGATAAGCAACTAATGAAACCTTGTAGGTATTTATGTATTTAATTTAGCCAATTCGAATGGGGATGGGAGAGAATATCTGAAATGTCTACCTTCATCAGAAGTGGGAAGAATATTTTTCGTGGCTATTCACTATTCAGTATCAGTATCATAAAAGCTTTTCTCAATTTATAATTTGTAGATATGTTTGTATGAGTTTTTGTGAAGTACCTATCGACTCGGAGAAAATTTACTTTACTCTCATTATTATTTGAATGATTATAAATAATTGAAAAAGAGATTAGAAATGGCTGAGATACTAGAACTTTTGTCTCTAATGTTATTTAAAACATTAAACAAACAAAAAAAAAACATTTAAAGTTAGGTATACAGATAGATATATTTAAGAGGGAAAAATCACTTCTTAATAATTACCCTGTTATATCCTTGAAAGTCCTTTATTTCTCCAATCAGATGATATCCAATTTCTTTGAATCATCCATGTACCCGATGCCATCTGGAAAGAATTTTTTTTTTCACAGGATGTCCTTTATTTTCAAGGATTTTTCTTATATATTCTTTAATTTGTTGTGTGTTTTGAAAAAAACTGGTATAATTTTCGATTTGTTTATTACTTGTTCATCGAAGAAGATATTGTTTTGAGTTACATTTTCACATTTTCACTTTTAAGGATTTCATTGTCCTTTCATAGGATAGAATATCCTAGGGAAAAAAGCAGGAAGCATTGAGGCTAAAGAAAAAACTATAACAAAGGACACAAAATAAGAACAATCAAAATTAAATAATGAACACAATTGATTACACACTAAATTATTATTATCCTCTCCACAATTTTTCGATTAGAAGAGATACGATATGGAACAAAAACTGAACGAATTTCACTTCACAAAGCAGAATGAACCACAAATTTCTATAAATATATGTATGTAGGTACACATAAAAAAATGGAACATATATTTCCAAGGAGGTGGGCGGGGAATTTCAGAGAATCACTTGAGAAAATTAGGAGGTTAACTGAAAATGTAATTTTTGATAGTTCAGGATATTCACCACACCTATTTTTTTTTTTTTTTTTGAGTTAAATGACATACACCACAATTCCAAAAATTACAAAAATTTGTTTAAAAAAGTAATAAAAAAAAAAACGATGCGATTAGGTACTCAATTTTTTTGGAAACCATAATCCTTTGGCAAAAATCATTCTATGAATAATGCAACAACAAAAACAAAATTAAAAAAAAAAAAAAAGAAAACCAAGTTAAATACATACACAATGGGAGGTTATATGCTTCAACATATGTATATAGATAAGAGACAGCAAAAGAGAGAGAAAAGAGTGTTAGAAAAAGCAAGAAGTTGAAACACTGGGATACTTTTTTTCACTGGTATCCCCTCCCGGGAGAGGGATACCCAGTATACGAGACACAAAAAAGAAAAGTAGAAAATTTTCATTTAAAACTTTTTCACTTAATTTTCTTTGGATTTTCGAATGGATTTTCTTCAAAATGTGTCAGTTTTACAGCCCATAACCGAAATAATATCGTTTTACCACAGAAACTATATTTTGAAGGACCTTTTGTTCTTCGTGTTAAGCACAACCTTCAATTAAGAATTAAAATAAGAATATTCATACGAAAACAACTTATGAAGAAGTAAACAATTTTCTATTAAAACATCCTTTAAATCTTCGATTTTAGGTAGTTTATGAAAAATTTAAACTTTTAAAATTGAAATGCAAATAAAAAAAATTAAACTGGAGCAGTTAATTTACCGAGCTCTACACACTCGACGACCACGACAGCGACAACGACGATGGATGATGAAAATTTTTCTCCTTTCGTAGATCGAAAAGGAATAGAATTTTCCATGCACACACACTATGTGTGTGTATACACGCGTGCGGAAGTGTGTGTGGTGGATAACGGCGAGATAACGAGGATACCAAACTCATCTTTGCAGAAAAAAAACTGCCCCACGCGTGTTTTCTCCCAAAAATTTCATCCCTCTCTCCATCCCACTATTTATTTTCTCTGTCAGTCAACTTCCTTATCTTTATTTAAGACTCTAGAGCTTCTACAAGGAGGTTTTGCGTGGATTTTTAGAAAATGATTAACTTATTGCTTCTTGCAGTGTTGAAGTACCTACTTCTTGTAGCAAATTCACCACATTCTAACATTAACACACTTTAAGTGGTTAACACGAATTTTTAACGCATGTTTCTTAAATAATTGTGTGTTAGCTTTTCACCAGACTTTACTCAACGATTACTAGCTGACAAAATGTTTCCATTTTGCCAGCTTTAAAAGCCAGTTTCCATTTTCGTTCTCAGACACTCGCTTTCCAGGTATTTAAAATCCACCATTGTAGAAGCTTTTTTTTTTGTTTTACCCACACTTTATCATATGACCTGATATTAATATGTACCAGTTTTCAATTTTTCATTGCCAGTTCTTTACCTTGCGATTCTCACTTGCTTTCCAGATTTCTAATACATTCTCACCAATAATTCAAAGTTATTCACCACAGCTTTAAATTTTGATCCCATTATTTTACACCTACCTATATTTTTCTTTTGATTAGATAAAGACTTACTTACATTTTCGCTAGTAGCATGCGTGTTAGAGGCAAACCATTATGGTAATGAAACAATTTTCTTTCCGTTCTTTACATACCCTTTTACTGATGTGGGCTTTTGTAATTATTCTTCCTTCTTATAACGGTATAAGTAATGTATGTATGTTATCACCGTTTATTTTGTGTATTGTGTTGTAAGAGCTTACGAATACGCAAGCTAAGATAATGTTAGTGATAAATATAGTAAATAAATTTCTAGCTGGTTGACGTCAGAAAGCTTTTCATTGATTTGGTATCCAAGATAAAGTAGTTTGTTAGTGGGCGGCGATTTCGGTGTTGTGTTTCATGTCTGACGTAGGCATTCAGAAGCGGTTGTTTGCTTCCTGCTCGTGTTGCCTACTGCAAGAGGGATGAGTCCCTTTTGACTCATAGACTGGATGATATGGGTTTCGAAGCGAATGCGTATTCGTTTCTTATATGATGAGCTAGCTAAAGGGGTTTTGTAAAAAGAGTCCTTTTTTTACAGAACAGCAGAGCTGTAAAAGACTGCAGTACTTTAGTAATGCAGTTAATAAAGTCGCAGTTAATTAACTTACCTATTGAATGTAAGTTAATACTGTAAATAAGTACTTTAACTGCAAAAAAAGCAGTCAGCAGTCAGTACTAACATTCCGACTGTGCAGTTAAAAAAAAAAGTTAATTAACTTTAAGTTAATTAACTGCAGTACTTTTTAACTGCTTTTAGTCTTTTTAGTCAGTGAAAAGTCTTTGTACTGCAATGATTTTACTTTTAGTCAGTAAGTCTTTTAACTACAGTCAATTAACTGTAAGTATTTTAACTTTTTTTTAGTCTTTTGACTAAAAGACTGCAGACTTGTAGGTACTTACAAAAGAATATGATGGAAAAAAAAGAAAAAAAAAATTGTTTAAAGGTGAGTGATTATGTATTGTTATGATATGTAATATGGATATCGAATTTTTCACATTACTTGCTCTTTTGAAAGCGCTAATTTACATTTTACGCTACTCAAAATTAATTGCGTCTGTGGCGCAGTGGTAATGTTCTTGCTTGACAAGCGAGGGGTCGCTGGTTCGATCCCTTGAATGGTAATGTTTTTTTTTTTTAGTTTCTGTAATGCTTATTTTAAAATCAATACCTCTATGGTGATTGTAATGTTGATATATGTATATCGAATTTTTCACATTACTTGCTCTTTTAGTACCCTGCATAAAACTTCTTGCAAACAAAAATTTAAAAATAATGTTTAATATTTTTCTTGTCTCTAAAAAGTATTAAAAATACCATGTTGTTCCTCAAGGTTTTCAACTGAGCAGTACCTCAAGTACTTAACAAATGTAGAAAATAAGCGTGTAGCTCAATTTTTAATGTTAAGTATCAGCAAACGGCTGTAAGACAATTTAAATGTATAAATTTTGAGTTTTAAAAAAAACACACCGTCTGTTTTCTCCTGCTACATATCTAATAAGCCTCTTTGCACATAATGTAGGTATTTATAAATGAAAAGATAATCAAAAACCTTCCCTGTTTTTAAAGTTTTTAAAAATTTTTTGAAATCAAAAGATTTTAAACAATATATTAAAAAAAAAATATTTTTCATTTACACGTTATATTGATCAAATAAAATAAAAAAATATTTTTTTTTAATTATTTAAATTATAGCAGATGCAACCAAATCTGAGTTTTTTTAAGAACTCAAACACTGAAACTAAACACATTCTGTAATAATTGTTAAATCATAATTTTATGCGTATAAAAAAACACAAAATTACCTGTCTCAAAAATACTTTTTATAGAACCAAAAGTACCTTAAGCATTCATTCACTTTTTAAGTTATTTAAAAATTATTGATTAATTTAAAAAACAATATTATTTGTGTTATAAGATATCGTTGGCTCTCGATTTCAACGAGAGCGACACCAGACTCACAAAAGTCTCGTCTTGTTAACTATTTAAATTAAAAAGAATACAACTGTCAACTGACCGTTACCGTAAGTCAGCTAAATTTTGCATGAAAACAAACATAATATGTATTGAACACTCAAGTGATGATAAGTAGCTTTATTAATCAACATTATTTAGGTATTGATTAAAAAAAAAAAAAAACATTACCATTCAAGGGATCGAACCAGCGACCCCTCGCTTGTCAAGCAAGAACATTACCACTGCGCCACAGACGCAATTAATTTTGAGTAGCGTAAAATGTAAATTAGCGCTTTCAAAAGAGCAAGTAATGTGAAAAATTCGATATCCATATTACATATCATAACAATACATAATCACTCACCTTTAAACAATTTTTTTTTTCTTTTTTTTCCATCATATTCTTTTGTAAGTACCTACAAGTCTGCAGTCTTTTAGTCAAAAGACTAAAAAAAAGTTAAAATACTTACAGTTAATTGACTGTAGTTAAAAGACTTACTGACTAAAAGTAAAATCATTGCAGTACAAAGACTTTTCACTGACTAAAAAGACTAAAAGCAGTTAAAAAGTACTGCAGTTAATTAACTTAAAGTTAATTAACTTTTTTTTTTAACTGCACAGTCGGAATGTTAGTACTGACTGCTGACTGCTCGATTTTAGTTAAAGTATTTTTGTAAGTTAAAAGACTTAATGAAATTAGTCTTTTTAGTCAATTAACTGCAGTACCGAAAAGACTGCAGTTTTTACAACTCTGCAGAACAGAAGGAATAGGTGGAGAGTCAGTCGGTGACATCAAAAGTCTGGTATAGCGGTGCCAAACTGTAACTGATTCTTGAATTTTTTTTTTGTATTTACACAAGAGCAGTTAGGACTACCCGCTCTACAATTTTTTTCTATGCAGGTAACGGTTTTCCCTCAATTTACTATACATACAATTGGTTGAAATATATGCTGTTGTGCCAAATGTACCGCTTCACGAAAAATCGACATTTTTGAGGGTTCTAATTTTGTATCTTGCGATACATGGATGGAAAGGTGGAACTTTCTAGATCACAAGTGTGCCATTCTTAAGTCATAAAAAGGCTTCGTTGCATAGATATGGCCATTCGAACACTTGTAGGATTGCATCGAAATTAATTAATTGCATTTTATAATTTGCGCGCACTCATTATGACTACCCTTATGATGTATTGTAACACAGTGCGAGCGTTTAAGAAAAGTGGAGAGGATTTAGGAGGAGATGTCAATGCACATTGGTCTTGAATGCTTGTACATCCAAATGAGGGGGGAAAATCGAGTTAGGCAAAGCATTCCACATTCGTGTTGAGCGGCTTAAGAAAGAATCTCTATATTTGACTGTTTGTCCGAAATTATAGTTAAGTTCAAATATGAACCGATGAGCATTCATATAGCTTGATGAGTATTACGTCGGAATTGTTTAAAGGGAGGAATGCAACAAGCTATATATTTCATATGAGCATTGTTGATAGAAAAATCGATAAAACAATGAAAGACAAGAAATATTTCGACGGTGTTCCAGGGAGACAAAAGTTTCCGTAATGGATGTGTCTCCTATAAGTTTTAGGGCTCTGTTCTGGATTCTATCTAAGTTTAAAATGTCCTATAGGGGCACCCACCCTATGAGAGTTATACTATACATTTTTGGCGGATGTATGCCCTATACATGGTAGCTAGATCAGAAGGGGAACAAATTTCTCTCATCTTTTAAGAAAACCTAATAGTCCATTGAAATGTTACATTAACCTTGCATTTCATACAGGACAAAATTTTTTTTGATGGATCTGTAGGAGGGATCAGTGTGAGTGTAAAAACGAGTTTTCGGGGTTGAACTCCCCCCCCCCCCCCATTTCACCGCCTTTTTGGAAAAGGAGTAAAAAAGGTTTTCGCGATATCTTGAGAACCATACATTTTGCACAATCAAAATTTTACCATATTTGTGCTCGATAGATACATATATTTGGTAGGTGGGAAATAAAATACCACCCGCAGACCAAACAACAACACAAAATCCTACATCCTATAAGCTGGTAGCCAGATAGCATGTAGGTGGGCGTCTGTTCTCCTAGTTGGAGCGGCCTCTTATTTACCTGAAGGAAAACTGTAAACGAACAACCCATTTCAAACATGGAGACACAACAAATTATGAATTTAGATAACTTACCGCTGCCCGAAGTCGTGGGGGCGTCACCTCGAGCCAACACTGGGGACGACAGCATGCGTGCGAACTGTTGGTGACCATTTGCTAGATGTGGCACTGGTCGGGGACCCCGAAAGAGCAACCATACATAATAGCCCAGAAACATCATCAACACATGCTCGGAGTGTTTTGAGAACGATTTGTTCTTGCAATCATTTCCAGACCTACGTCGGCTCTCAGAACAAAAAATTGCGGATAGTCGAGTAAGAGCAATCATCAAAAAGAATTTGCTAAGCAATACGGAAGTAAATGAAATAAAAGCACAAGTTTCACAGGACTTAAGAACAGCTATGGAACCGTCTCTAACAGGAGAAGTAATGCAGGATGAGCTACCAACAACAGACGAAACAACGAGACCTATCAACCCAAATACTGAAAGTGAAACTGGACTGAAACTTCACAAGAGAAATTTGAAAACATAGATCCTCAACGAAGACCAGGTCTATCAAAATTGAGAAACATCCAAGAAGTATGCCGCACCTACTGTCCTTCGTAAATGAACAAATCTAACCATCATGTCTTAAAACTGATACAGATTTAAACAAATTCAACAATCTCATCTACATTTCTGCTGTTTCAGTAATCTAATAAGAACAATTGGCTTGGAGACACTCTCTCAAGAAAGAGCAACACCACTTAAGAAAATAAATTGGGCAACTCACAAACTACGCCAATGGAGTGACACCCACTCGGCTGATTAACATAGTCAACAAAATCATAAGACCGCACTTTCGTGTCGAGAATTAACTAGAAATAGGCTTGTAGAAAAGACAACAGCTGGCTGCTTTTTCAAAAAGATTGACCAGATACAGAAAAAGTCGTAGTAGAAAGCAAGATAATTTATAAAAAAAAAGTTTTTCCTTAAACTCAAAGATGAAAAACGGACGCCACTACGCCACTAGAATCTGTGCCAATTGAACAAGCTGCAGGATACTAGTCGAGTATTCTCATCACATTTCACCGTGTTCACCACTTTTTCTACCGGTATAACTGTTAATTATTTCCAACTACTTGGAAAAACTCCAGTAGAAAGTGAGTTGTTAAAAAATTTTTAGTAGCACTGGACCAATGATCTCTATTAAATTTAATCGAATATCTCTGTTAATACCACTTAAATCCTTCTTCTTATTATAAGCTTATTAATTAACGAAATCAACGAATCTGAACTTACATACTAGAAGTTAAATACACAATCGATCTGTAAACTTGGAGGGACATATTGATGTAAGGGAATCGAATTATTTATCTCTTTCCCGCCTGGAAAAAGAATTTAGTTTTCAATTAGGCCCTGGAAAGTTTTTCATTGTTACTAACAAGGGTCTAGCAAGGGTTACAATAGGCATTCGCTAGGCTCTCACCAGTTATGAACCTTTTTGCCTCGTCAGATAAATTCTGCCTAAGCCCTGACAAGTAAAAACAAGATTTGTTCCACATATATTCTCCATTGTTTTTATTTCAAGAGACACTTCTTGTTGTTGTGTTGCTTCAAAGACTTCAGTGTACTCACTACGTTTCAGCTTGCCGATGAACTGGTGGTCATCCTGGTTGGACCTGTCTCCAACATAGTTCTCATGGTACCTATCCTGCCGTTTGTGTGCATTTACGTGTCGGTTTAAAAACGTGCAGCGTCCGGTGTCATCGTTTGTGATTCTGCGGTGATGCGCTTTCTGTTGCTTATATTGGGAGGTTTGGAGGTATTCAAAACACGTTTTTTCTTGTTTAAGATAATAAAAGTTGACTAATTTCACGAATTAACCTCGAATCCATTTTTTTTTAATTTTATTTTATTATAAAACACTGACACTAAAAAATTCTTGCACTTGCGTTTTAGGTAGAACAACCTAGAACAGATTTCTAATAAATGTCAAAATCAGTTGTGATTCTGTCTTATTCTGTTTTGTCTGCAGTTGCGATTTTACTACTTGACACACCGATTCACAGTCATTATTTAAATAAACGTTCTCAGCGAGGCACTAATAGGGGCCGGTCATGTTTTCCTCTTCCATGTTTTCCTTACCGAAAACTTGCCGGGGCCTTACCTAAACTTACCAAAAACTTGCCATTTTTCCAGGCGGGTTCACACTCTCAATAATTCTACCCGAGCGTCGAACTTGTCGAACTCCAGATGAGTCCTGAAACCAAAGGGCGTTAAAACTCCTCTCAACCTACCCCTTCTTTCTACTCATCCCCTCCCACGATGGAACAACGATAGTTGTCCAACGTTACCTCTCCTGCTTTACCCCTCCTCGAGGGTATGGCGATGACGCTGTCCGGCGCGGCGTTCTTAACTTTATCCCCTCCCGGCAGTACGGCGATGACATTGTCTTTCCCAGGCCGGTACGGCGGCTATGCAGTTGTACACCTTTCCTTACAGTATTTCCTTTTTGCAGAACGGCGATGACGCTGTCTTCTACTCCACCCTCCCCTCGACGGTACGGCATGACGCTGTCCGACGTATCCATCTTGCTCCCTTCCAGGCAGCACGGCGGCGTTGACGCTGTCTACTACTCTTCCTCCCCCTCCGAGACGGTACGGAGTTACAGCAGTCCGAAGTTTCCCTCTCAATATCCCCTCTTTGATACCCCTTCTCTAATTCCCCATATTGAGCTGGATCTAAGGTGTTACACGACGATGATGTCGATGATCAGCCTGGCTGAGGGCTTAATTAAAAAATAGCTCAGTCGTTAACGGGGTATCCGGATACCTGACGACCTCCGGATTAACTAGCCTTGTCTGTACATGCGATTTAAACAAATTCAACAATCTCATCTACATTTCTGCTGTTTCAGTAATCTAATAAGAACAATTGGCTTGGAGACACTCTCTCAAGAAAGAGCAACACCACTTAAGAAAAGAAATTGGGCAACTCACAAACTACGCCAATGGAGTGACACCCACTCGGCTGATTAACATAGTCAACAAAATCATAAGACCGCACTTTCGTGTCGAGAATTAACTAGAAATAGGCTTGTAGAAAAGACAACAGCTGGCTGCTTTTTCAAAAAGATTGACCAGATACAGAAAAAGTCGTAGTAGAAAGCAAGATAATTTATAAAAAAAAAGTTTTTCCTTAAACTCAAAGATGAAAAACGGACGCCACTAGAATCTGTGCCAATTCAACAAGCTGCAGGATACTAGTCGAGTATTCTCACTTTTTCACCACTTTTTCTACCGGTATAACTGTTAATTATTTCCAACTACTTGGAAAAACTCCAGTAGAAAGTGAATTGTTAAAAAATTTTTAGTAGCACTGGACCAATGATCTCTATCAAATTTAATCGAATATCTCTGTTAATACCACTTAAATCCTTCTTCTTATTATAAGCTTATTAATTAACGAAATCAACGAATCTGAACTTACATACTAGAAGTTAAATACACAATCGATCTGTAAACTTGGAGGGACATATTGATGTAAGGGAATCGAATTATTTATCTCTTTCACACTCTCAATAATTCTACCCGAGCGTCGAACTTGTCGAGTTGTAGAAGCTGAGTAAGGTCAATGGTTCTCGAGTTCATCTCCAGATGAGTCCTGAAACCAAAGGGCGTTAAAACTCCTCTCACCCTACCCCTTCTTTCTACTCATCCCCTCCCACGATGGAACAACGATAGTTGTCCAACGTTACCTCTCCTGCTTTACCCCTTCTCGAGGGTATGGCGATGACGCTGTCCGGCGCGGCGTTCTTAACTTTATCCCCTCCCGACAGTACGGCGATGACATTGTCTTCCTCTTTCCCAGGCCGGTACGGCGGCGATGCAGTTGTGCACCTTTCCTAACATTATTTCCTTTTTGCAGAACGACGATGACGCTGTCTCCTACTCCACCCTCCCCTCGACGGTACGGCATGAAGCTGTCCGACGCATCCATCTTGCTCCCTTCTAGGCAGCACGGCGGCGTTAACGCTGTCTACTACTCTTCCTCCCCTTCCGAGACGGTACGGAGTTACAGCTGTCCGAAGCTTCCTTCTCAATTTCCCCTCTTTGACAGTATGGCGTTGACGTCGTCTGTTACTCTTCTCACATCCCTTCTCTAATTCCCCATATTGAGCTGGATCTAAGGTGTTACACGACCCGTGTCGATGATCAGCCTGGCTGAGGGCTTAATTCAAAAATAGCTCAGTCGTTAACGGAGTATCCGGATACCTGGCGACCTCCGGATTAACTAGCCTTGTCTGTACATGCGAATCTCTGTGCGGATGGATCATTATTTCTTCGCTACTAGTGGGACAAAAAATGAACCGACAAAAAATTCAAACAAAAATGAGACCGGTTTTTCTTCAAAACCGGGCAGCAGCATGGCGTCAAAGCTGTTTGCCGTTTCTCCTGTGTTATGTATCAGTAGGGAGGTTGTTGCTACTCGTGACCCCCCCGCTGATGCAGGACGCAGCAAGGAAAGTAAAGAGACAGCAATACCTAAGCAACATAGTGGTGGGGTTGTGAAACATGGTCCTTCCACCGCTGGTGCGGGTTCCCTGCTGAGTACGTCTCGAAAGCTTTCTCGGAAGTTCCGTCCAAGTAAAAATCGCTATATGGAACGGCGAGATGCTGCTAAATTTCTAAAAGACTTCGGTGCTGCACCGGTTTCTGGAGGAAAACAGCAGCTCTCTGCCAGGATTCAATGGGCCAAAAAGATCCTTGCGGGTGCAGAGAAGAGGTGACTACACGTCAAAGCATGATAGGTCCATAGAGGAAACCACTCCGGTTCCCAAAAGGCTTGGAGTGCACAACACCGGCACTCCCCCGAGTCCCAGTTCCTACAGGTAGGTCCTTAAGGACAAAATCGTGATTGCGGTTATCGACAGGATAGGGACGGGGCGGTTGGTATTTCCAACGATCGTCGATTTCGAAAAGATGAAGTAAAAATAAATTATAAGTATCTGTTATCTCTAGTCCAACAGCTTCCACCCTGCAGTAGAACGGACTCCTAGAATATTTGCATCAGATTTCGGTACTGATAAAACTAGCGGGGGAAAGTATAATTATTGGATTTTTTTTTGAAAATAAAGTTATGTAGATAATCTTGCAAGCGAATGCCTCGTGCACTTAGAATTGCAACTTATGAAAGATGTTAAACTGTGACTATAGAAGTGATCAAACTCAAGCTAATTTCAGGGAAAGACAAATTTTTAGTGTTGTAGTTTCTTGGCTCTACAGCCTTGCGTCGAACTCCTAAAAATAATTTTTATTTTTTTCAAAAAAAAATTTATTATGAAATGGTCTGAGGATAAGTTGCGGATGGGGGCTTTCGATGTTTTTCAACGTCAGGCCCCACGTTGGGCGCCATTAATTTTTGTGATGGACTCGGGTGTAAGATAAAAAAAAAATTAAAAAAAACTTTATCGATAATTCGATAAAAGTTTCTTTTTCAACCCAGCGGAGGTTAACGGCATGCTGGCATTATAGCGCAACTATAACTCGTCGGAGGGGGGTTCTTTCCGTTGTCCTTTTGGAATCTGGTATTACAAAATTTAATGAAATTTCCGTAATCGAAAATCTAACCAATAATTCAAATCAAAGAAACAAACAACGATTAATGAGTGTAAATTAATATTTAAAAAAATAAGAAAACACGAAAAATTATGTTAACTCGGTAAGTGTAATATATAATAGGTGGAGCGAAGGAAGATCATAGGGACATAAAAAAAAGGTAGGTATATTTTTTTGATATTAGGATGTGTTGATATTTTATTTTTTTTTTTGTTTTTATTTTAAGTTATTATTTTTTTAAGAAATGTGTGTAAATAAAATGTGTGTATATATAATTTTACTACAAATTTACTTACAGATTAATGGTTTTCCGTGCGCACGTAGATCCTGCTGTGATTGATAGAAAATTTAATTTCATGGTAATGATATTATCACTTTTTATATCTTAATTAATTTTATTAATTATATTATTTTTTTTCAGTCTGAGTATTTTTTTTATTCAGTGTAATTCGTTTTCTCTTTTTAGGTAAATTAATAAAGCATATACTTTCGGTGTATTTTCTTTATCAGGTGAGTAATTTTAATTTTTTTTTTCTTCAGTACATAAGTGTGATTTTCTTTTCAGGTAAGTATAATTTTGTTTTCAGGTAAATATAATTTTTCAATTGCATGAAGGTAGGATTTTTGTTTTCTTTTAATACATCGGGAGTTTTCTATTCAAGGATAGTTTTTTTTTTTTTTTGCAAGAACAGTTTACTTCACCGACTGAACAAAACTTTTCTTCGATAGCACTCCGCGATTTAGACAACTTTAATGCACCAAAAAAATAATCGGATTCGCACTTTTACAATAATAAATCATGGATTCTAATTTTACGATTTTATAATATTAAAATACGAATTAAACTTTTTCTTATCATTTTTGCTAGTTTTATATAAAAAAAACGAGACAATGTTGTCTGGTTGGTCTTATAAGACTGACGAGCACGAGGGCTGCGGCTGATGCTACCGGTAGAGGACACTATTTTTCTTAAGGTTTTATAAAATTCCATCGCCGATGTAGTTCTGCATCTTTTGTTATACAAATTTTCTTGACGGACGCTAAAAAAACAGTTAGGTCCGATTTATATGTTGGGGGCACAATGCGGCCGTCAACAATGGGCCTCTTAGAAAAGATAGCTGAGTTACCATCTGGCTAATATCTGGCCAGGAATAAGTAGGCACACTCAACTGATGAATATCCAGAGAAGTTGTGGGTACCCACTGAATGGCGCAATTTTTGTATTCGCATATGAATGCGATAACATTTTGGGCTGAACAAGGAAGTGGGCTATCCGCTCCTAAGGCCATATTTCGCCTACGACACAAAATGGCTGTAGGGAAATACTTTTTGTACAGAATCACAAATTTATTTTTACTTTTTCTTTATTTTAACAACCTGAGTAGAAAAATAGATTTTTCAGTGAACGAAGGAAATGAAGGAAGTGATGCCAGCATTTTATAATTTTACCAGATCGAATGGAAATCAGTGATCATATGGTTTACACTATAGGGCTACACGAGGCGACATTTCACATAACTCTATTATGGCTATTTTTATAAATAGAAATGCCCTGGACGATGCAGGCCAAATTATTTCAAACGTACCCAGTCTCCCCTACATCGTCTTATCCTCATTATTAGTCAAAACCATTTCCGCCTCCGATTCAATACTTACAAACGCGCCGGTGCTTGATATGATGGAATTTCGCCCCGCGCGGCGCAAAGTCAATCAGTTTGAGTTCGTTACCGGAAGTGGTGTCGTGCAGTCTGTGTCCTCCGACTATCGAACCAAAAATTCCCTCCTTTCCTATCTTGGCGTTGAAGTCGCTAAGAATAATCTTGACGTGTCGTACTTGGGGGACGACCTATCATACGTAGTCATCTTTGTCTTCCGTTGGGGCGTGGGCACAGATCAACGTGATGTTTTTGAATTTTGCTTTGATGCGGATTCCGACCAGGCGCTCGCTTACATTTATGAAGCCCAAGACTTCTTGCCTAAGTCTTCCCCTTACCACAAAACCACAACCAAAGGGCCGCTGACCCTGCTCCTTGCAGCACTCACCGAAGTAGATGTCACACATCTACATCACATTCTGGTGAATGGCTGTAACATCAGCCTTTAGCCTATCCAGGTTCTCCACTAATTGTTCGGCTGCACGTGGCCTGTTTAGGGTCCGGACATTCT